>OX336391.1:644247585-645520805 GCA_946902985.2 Meconema thalassinum | reverse complement strand
AGGATGCTTCCTCTATAAGGTTATGTTGTTGCAAAATTTGGTAGAGATCGGATGATTAGGTTAATCGTAATTTGATTTAAGCTTTGAACATTTGTGTGGCCGCCATTACGTTTCCGTCAAGATGGCGGTGATATAAAACATGACACTGAGGTGCCTTTTGTTAGTACTACCTCTGTACCAAATTTCGTTCCATTCGGTTGCACCGTGTTCGAATTAATAGGGGGAATCGATTTTCACACAAAGATGGCCGCCATCCGCAAACTATTACTCTGATGACCTATTAGTTTGGTCAAAGGATGCTCCCCCCATAAAGGTATGTTGTTGCAAAATTTGGTAGAGATCGGATGATTAGGTTAGTCGTAATTTGATTTAAGCTTTGAACATTTGAGTGGCCGCCATTACGTTTCCGTCAAGATGGCGGCGATATAAAACATGACACTGAGGTGCCTTTCGTTAGTACTACTTCCGTACCAAATTTCGTTCCATTCGGTTGCACCGTGTTCGAATTAATAGGGGGAATCAATTTTCACACAAAGATGGCCGCCATCCGTAAACTGTTACGCTGATGACCTATTGGTTTGGTCAAAGGATGCTCCCCCCATAAAGGTATGTTGTTGCAAAATTTGGTAGAGATCGGATGATTAGGTTAGTCGTAATTTGATTTAAGCTTTGAACATTTGTGAGGTCGCCATTACGTTTCCGTCAAGATGGCGGCGATATAAAACATGACACTGCGGTGTCCTTTGCTAGTGCTACCTTTGTACCAAATTTCGTTCAATTCGCATTCACCGTGTTCGAATTGATAGGGGGGGACAGACATTCAGAGTACACACACTCACACACACACAGACACACACACACACAGACTCACACACAGACTCACATACACACATACACACACACAGACAGACACACTTTTTTCGCCCTGTGTTGATCTCATAAGTCTACTTTCATTTTTTGCAAAAATCGAAAGTAGGCTAAAATAAGTTGCGCTTCCCTGTTAGGGCCATTTATTACACCACCTATACAACAGCAACACGCCTATACCGACATACAATATAACGTCACTTTTCCACATAGTTTCCAAGAGACTCCAACATTTCTGCGAACGCACAACCAACTTGTCGATGTCGGATGCATAGAAAGTTCCTCCAGCGGTCTGCAACCACACGGAGACAGCGCACAGTGGATCAAAATCGAAATCTAGGAGGACAAAATTATTTATTTTCATAATTAAAAAATCAAAATTTATTACTTCTACAGCATTCTCATATAATTGTCGCACACTATTCTGGGATATAAACACATCATAGTGTAAATCTGTCACCACTGTTCAAGCAGTCTGAATTGGAGGGTGAATGTAAGTGGCTGTGGTTTGGTTGTCTTTTTGGTTAGTGTGATGCTTTGAGATGGAACGTGGTGCTGAAGGTGTGATCTTTGTAACGTGTGTCAGTTATTATTGGGCGTAATTGTTACTTAATTTTAGCTATATTTGCATTATATAATATTTAACTATTATTTTTAAAATTATATTTTCACTTAGATTTTTAGTATGTCACGTCACTCTGCGTCACTTTCTACTTAATGTTAAAAGGTAGATAAAGTCTTGTAGTTTACGCGTGTTATAACATTTTTTGCATCTTTTTGCAACTTGCTTGGTCATTTTACGTTTTAGAAGATGCCACGCAACCAGTTCTCACACGTTTACAACTGTTTGAAGCACTGGGTTCGACGATTATGTCAAAAGTGGAACTTTGTGACTTTGTTAAAAGTAAATCAGGGGTAGAAAATTGTTCTGAAGAGATAACTGAATGCTCTATCCAACTCCTAGTCATAGACAATTTCTTGCATATGTAGACGTAGCTTAAAAAGGTCTTAACTGATGTTTATTATGAAGTAAACAAATTATATACGTTGCTTTCACTCTAAATTCATGATTAAAACGTAAAAATAATTTGGTCCCCCTAGATTTCGATTTTGACCCACTGTGCAGCGGCCTTCACCTCCTCATCGGTCTGGAAACGTCGACCAGGGAGCTCCGTTTTTAGCTTACCGAACAGATGAAAGTCACATGACACTTGGGAGCCATCTTTGACACAGCTTACGATATCCAAGGTCCTCGTGAACAATGGAGAACACTGCCAGCTGCGTCGCGATTTCTCGCAGTTGAATGCGCCGGTTCTGTCTAATGATCACATTCACACTGTCGACATTTGCACGGGTCCTGGACGTTGCGGGCCTGCCCTCGCGATATTCTTCCGTGATATCCATGCATCCGGCTTCGAATTGCTGACACCATTTTACGATCCCTTGCCGGGAAATGGCCCTCTCCCCATACACAGCACTAATTTCACGATGAATGTCCGTGCAATTCTTCCTTTTGGCCCATAGGAATCAGATTGTCGCACGCACCTCATATTTGGAGTGAACGTCCAGTCGACGCGCCATTGCATTTGACCGCTATTCACACCATACAAGACGAGACACCACAGCGACCTGCCTAACAGACGTGTGGGCAGTGTCTGTCCCTTTCTCCGCTGTGCCCACGTTTGCGACACACAGCGCGCTGCTGCAGCGCATTCGTGCAACTAAGCTTTTGATCCACCTTCGTAAATTGGCCTACACTTGGATAACAAAACATCACATACACTATAACTAACATTGACTAGTTGCATTATCTTAACTAATACTGCAACTATATAAGAGCACATATTGTAAATACTTGCACCCATATTTTCAGACATAGATTTAATAGCCTAAGTGTAATGGATCTGATAATGATCACTTGACGATCGAAACTTCTTGGAAGCTCTTTTATGCCCGATGTATTCTCTGGAGAGGTGTACTGTACGTGCCTTAATGTCTTCAAGCGTGAATCCTACTTCTCGAAGGTCTTTTCAACTTCGATGAATCAGGGTCCCTTGGTTTTCTGGTTAACAAAGTAGGAAGAGAACTTGTTGGTCTGTCTCTGTGAGATCATGCGTGTTATGTGGCCATCTCCTTGTCTATTATCCTCTCAATGTGCAGGCAGAGTTCGTTGTTATTCCGACTCCTGTACTCGTCATTTTCTCTGATTGGTCCAAAGATCTTCCTCATGATTTTCCTTATTCCAGGGCAATGAAAGGGTGATGGAATCGATGAGAAAATGGAGATTCAAATTCTATGGGTATTTATTTCGAATGGATGAGCGGTGAATTACGAAGAGGATTCTTAGAATACTCAACAGTAGACCTAAGGTGTCTGACAAATGGTTCGGGGAGGTGCGAAAGGATCTTCATCAGGTTGGAGTAAAGTCGGAAGTCATTTCAAATCGCTCTAAGTTTAGGTCAATTATCAACGAATTCCAAGGCTTCCACGACGAACCAAAAATGAACAGGGGTTGGACGGATGAACGAAGACAGGTTGCCAGAGAAAGAATGCGAAGATAAAAGGCCGCAAACGAATATATATATATATATATTTTTATCGTTTCGGTCGTCTATGGACCACGTTATTTCAACTGCCTTTTCCCTCGTTCTTTCACATTGGCCCATTATTCGCGCATTCTTCTTCGGTGAGCTTCCCTTCGTTCTTCGGTCCACTTCTTGCCGGTTTTCAATATAGGTTTTGGCTGAAAACTCTGTATCTCCCCAAGTTTCTTCTTCAAAGAGTCACGTTCCAAGATGTCCTCATGCGATATCCCCAGTTCTTGTAGGTCTTTTTCCACCTCTGTAAACCAGATCCCTTTGGTTTTCTTTCCCACAAAGTAGGCACAGATTCGATTGGACAATCTTCCGGAGTTCATTCGTGTTAAATGGCCATAAAAGGAGAGTCTTCTTTTGCGAATGATGTACGTTATTTTCTCCACATGTAGATAGAGTTCATCGTTGATTATTATTATTATTATTATTATTATTATTATTATTATTATTATTATTATTATTATTATTATTATTATTATTATTAGGGCTAGGATTTTAGGTGCTAAAAATCGGGAAAATATTTATTTTTTTATGTATTAAAAATAGGCCTACCAGAAATATGTGACAAAAAAGTAAAAATATTTAATTATAATTTAGTTTATTAATGTGAATATAAACAATATGCAGTACTCACGAATGCAATTTATGCTATGTCTCACTGACTGCTGAAGCATTACAATACACAACGAGATACATCTTCAGGTTGTCCATCACAAATGACGACGGCTATCGCGGAACACTTCTTCTGAAGGTGCGAAACTGCGGCTATATGTTTCTTGCCCGTGAGGTGTTGTGTAACTTGAGATCGCTGTTCAGCCTTCATTGCTTTCCCAAATCGTGGGCAGAACAGAACGCCCCCATCAGAAGTAAAATTATCTTTAAATTCTGCAACAGATGATAACTTGTAGTTGTGTTTACTTTAGGAATCGTAGAACTGCCTTACACTTCGCAGTGCCAGAAATGAACTGTATGTGAGCCTGGGGAGGAGGTAGGTCTAGCACGTGGTGCTAGGAAATCCCCAGCTTCCACAGTGAGTGGCACGGGGCAACAAGTAAAGAATAACACAGTTGCATGAAGATTAGATAGCTCACAAGTTCTTCCCCGTTGAAATAACACAACACAAAAATGCAATAAACTAAAAGATATAGCAAACTGATTTAAAAAATTTAAATATTGTCTTTTTAAGCCTCCGTGGCTTAGGCGGCAGCACGCCGGTCTCTCACCGCTGGGTCCGTGGTTCAAATCCCGGTCACTCCATGTGAGATCTGTGCTGGACAGAACGGAGGCAGACAGGTTTTTCTCCGGGTACTCCGGTTTTCCCTGTCAAAATTTCATTCCAGCAACACTCTCCACTATCATTTCATTTCATCTGTCATTCATTTAATCATTGCCCCAGAGGATTGCGTCAGGCCTCGGCAGCCGGCACAGTTCATATCCTCGCCGCTAGATGGGGGCTTCATTCATTCCATTCCTGACCCGGTCGGAGACTGGAAGCAGGCTGTGGATTTTCATTTCAAATATTGTCTTTTTATGTGCTAATAAGTGAAAAGCAGGAATTTATGTATTTATTGAAAAAATGCTTAAAATATGTAATTACAAAAAAAATATTTATTTACCTAAAAATCCGAGGCCTAATTATTATTATTATTAGTAGGCCTATTATTATTATTATTATTATTATTATTATTAATTGATCTGCACATTATTATTATGTCTTCTATAATTGATTATTATTGCTACTTGTTTTTTTTTTTTTTTGTGCATTATCCCGGTCGACGTATTTTCTTCAAAGGTAAAGTAGGCTAATTTGTTTTTGGCTGTTTATTCCTCGATAAATTCCACATTTATCTTAGCCAGAGATAGTTTATCCTATAATACAGGTTAATATTTCCACAACTATTGTATAAAACACGTAGCCTAATGAATTTCAGGTAATGTTTTTCAAATTTGTATACACATACCTTCAACTGTGTAAAACAGCATGGAAACTCCCACAATGAAATGGACTCGTCCAGTGAGCTTCATTTGTCTTTGTTCCGCGTCACCATGTAATTACGTGGCATTTGTGAATCGAGTGTCGTCACGTGGTTAACAATGTACACAGTCGAACTGTGTGTGTGTGTGAATCATTCGCAAATACTGTCAAAGGATCCTATTTAAAGCATGATATGAGGCTTTCCGGACTCAACTCTGTGAAAGACGCGTATCAGCAAATAGTTACATCCAGAATGTGATTTAAAAAACGAGAAAACAGGAACATTTGGCCATCTAAATCTCCAGATCTAATGCCTTCCGACTTATAACTCTGGGACATATTAGAGAAAGAAGTATAGCCTATATGAATATAATGTACATCAGTTGTTACGTCCATCTTCTCGACATAATCTCCTTGTAACATAATGCACTTTTGCCATCCATGTGTCAGTCTAAAATGATATAAAGTCTAGTCTTTCATTGTTTTTTTGCTTATCTTTTTTGTTTCTTCAAAGACCTGTACATACACATTTTCACGCCATGATCTAAATAACGTAAGATTTAGGCAAGCCTATATGCATATTACAGGGAGTAAACTCTCGTAATTGGTGCAGAATTTTCATGAGATGGTAGGAAATATTCAAATGAGTATTATAATACAGTGAATATTGGATGAGAAATGCATCGTTATGGATGTAAACAAGAAAATACATTTGAAATTTTTCAACACAAGTTATTGTTTATTTTATAAAAATCAATAATTGAAGCAATTACACGTGGTTTACAGCAATTGTTGAAAATGTCGGCCGTTGAGATGGTTGCACAGCTCCGCGCGTCTCTCTTTGGAGCGATGAACTGGAAACTGCATATCTGGCTGCTCCCCTATTGCCCTCCCCCCCCCCCCCCCCATTTAATTGTTCACTACAAACAGTGTTTCAGGAACGGGGATGAGAAGTGAGTCAGACTGTAAACATACCACAGTAAGACCGATTATTATACTAACAAGTGCACTTTAGACTCACGCAGCTCGTACTGTGTTTACACTCATGAAACTGAAAATCCACAGCCTGCTTCCAGTCGATCGACCGGCTCAGGGAATGAATGAATGAATAAAGGCCCCATCTAGCGGCAAGAATACGAACTGTGCTGGCTGCCGAAGCCTGTCGCACTCCCCTGGGGCAATGAGTAAAGGAATGACAGATGAAATTAAATGAAAGTGCAGTGTGTTGCTGAATGAAATTTGTGACAGGGAAAACTGGAGTACCCGGAGAAAAATCTGTCTGCCTCCACTTTGTCCAGCACAAATCTCACATGGAGTGACCGGGATTTGAACCACGGACCCAGTGGTGATAGACCGGCGTGCTGCCGCCTAAGCCGGCTAACGTGTTTACACCCATAACGATCGATTTCCGAACCAAGGTGAATTGTATTGTAACATATCGATGTTCCTTAACATCTCACGAAAATTCTGCACTGAATCTTCTCTGATTCTGGATATTTTCCAAATTAAATCAGCCGTTTCAAACATAAGATCCATAAACTATCCCAGACTTCCACTTTATTGTCTATTTTGTAACAAATATTTGGCGGCTTAGTTTTCTTTCTCCAAACAAGCAAGTACGTTCACTCCCGCAAATTGAGGGTGTTGTCGTAATAAACAGTAATAAGAGACTGGATAGAAATCTTCAGCTGATTCATACTTCATCTGAGATAAATAAATATGAATAAGTTTAAGCTCAAAAATCAAAGGGATTCAAAAGAAAGACCTCCCTCTATTTTGCTTCACACGATTGGTGGTTTAATTTTGGGGCAGCGTGATGGCGCAGTGGCTTAGCTTGTTGTCTTTCACTCGGACGGCCGGAGTTAGAATCCCGGTGACAACGGGGTAAAATTTTCACCTGAAAAATCACGTGGCGTCAGGAAGGTCATCCGGCCTTAAAATTCCGTCCAAATCCAAAATTGAGCCTGGTTGCCTCCGGCGACCCCAATTAATTGGTATAAGCCGAAGAGAGTTAGATTTAGAATGGTAGCTTACTGTAGTTTTCTTCCAAAGATATCTTCTTCAAATACCCCAACGTTTTTAAACGTTCACTCCAATAGTTTCAGCGTGGTATCGTTATAAACAGTAGCAAAAGAATGGAGAGGAATCCACAGATGATTCATCCGAGACGATTAAGTTTAAGCTGAAAAATCAAAGGAAAGACAAATATTTATGTAGGCCTGTTGAGTCGCTAGTGTACTGTAATTTTTTTTTTTGTTTCTTTGTCCCTTATTGTAATGCAACCCGTTTGACAGGGAAGGCAGGAAAGTTGCAGACCTTGCAGTAATCTAAAGCGTGCAGGTGCCGGCGCGGCGGTAGTTAAATCTAGCACACATAGGCTAGTCTACGAGTACGCGAGACCTATGACAAAGATGTCCCTAGCTTCTAAAACTAAAAACAACAGCTGTATTTCAGTCTATCTAGGTCCACCCCTTATTAATCCCGTTTCCAACAAGGTCGGGGATGAGATGCGATGGAATCCCACGTGACTGATTGTTTCTACGGCAGGATGACCTTTGTAACGTCAACCTCACGAGAGGAGTTAATGGGAGATGAAATGAATGAAAGTTCAATTTCAAGCAGTTCGTTCGTTAACTCCCTCTTGGCTTTATCACTGACTTTGAGATGAACCTGCAGATATACAGTACCAACCAAAAAGAAACACACATTCATTGAGCTTCTGCAGCTTGACATTCATTTACGTTTTATTAGACTTTTAGTACACTTCTATAAACCTTTCACGCGGGATTTTATTACTTTTTAGTGCTCACTGAAACAAGAAGTACGCAGGAGTTGTGACAAGAAACCATTTTATAAGCCACGCAGCCGGTTGAAATGCTTTTACTAAAAGTAAGGAAGAAAGAAGGGACTTTGGCTGAGTGATGTAGCTTTCACACCGTAAGCTGACAGAATGGGACATCTTCTATTCGCGTCAACGTTTCCTTCATGCCAGTTAGAATAATGTGAGCAAAAGTAAGATATCATTATCATGGTAAAAGTTTTGACCCTGTCGTTGTGAAGCGGCTAGCATTCTTCGTTCAAGGGACCATCCCGGTATTTGCCAGGAGTAAAAGTGGGAAACCACAGACAACCACTTCGAGAATGGCTAAGGTGGGAATAGAACCCCATCTACTCATTTGGACCACCCGACGCTGAGTAGACCCCGATCCAGTCCACATACCACTTTTCATATTTCGTGGTAGAGCCGGGAATCGAACCTCGGACATCTGGGATGGCAGCTAATCACGCTGACCACTAAGGTACGTAACGAAGGCGACTCAGAAAATAAACAAATAATTAAAAAACTAAGTTTTAAAACTCATTAAAAATTAATTATATTTCAAATCAAAATGGAACATTCGTTCCTTGAATCACAGAAATTACATTTGAAATACGAGAGGTATGTAGATGAGTTCCCACCAACGAACTATCACATTGTCTGGGAAATGAACATATGCTGAGGTAGGGGGAATACAAAGGGGTCAGTCAGATAACCCCAATAATATTTTAAATGATGAACAATGGAGCATCAACACCCAACTGGCCAGAAACTAGTTTTCTTTGAGTCTCCCTAACCCCCATTGTCATTTTTGCTGTGCTGTTTGGAATTGAATAATAATACATCTATATACAGTTGCGATCTGAAAGACTGATAGTTGTTCAGTAATATTTCTAGGTGTGTGCTGTGTCTTGTGGGTATTTCCCCTAGGACACCAAGCTGGCTCATCAGAGGGCTCTTGGTGTCCCCGCCCGGACCCCCACAGGAGTAGCGAACTGCGCGTTACCTCCCTTTATATAGAGTGCAACTGCACTCAGTTTTAATTCAGTGGCCGTGAAAGCCAATGTACCATCTTTTTGATAGTTATTTTTCACTACATATAAAAAGACTCGTTAATGCACCTATTTTATACAAATAAATTATTTGTATATAAGGACCGATGACCTAGATGTTAAGCCATTTAAAACAAAATAATCATCGTCATCATTTGTATAACATCGTATTTTCTTCAACGTGTCGGGATCGAATCCTCACGCAGTCAATTGGCATTTGAGGTTGCGCAAATGCGAGGGAGCCGTGTTAGTAGATTTACTGGCACGTTAGAGATCCCCTTTGAGGCAAAATTCCGGTACCCAGGCGTCTCTAAAAGCCACAGTAGTTAAAAGAGACGTAAATTCATAATAATAATTATTATTATTATTATCACATTCATTTCACCACATAAGTGGGACATATCAACATATCGTCGGCTTGTTTGCAAGACGGTATGGCTAATTCTCTTAAGGTGGCACATTGAGAAACGAGCGAACAATGGAACAGGTCTCCAACATGACGGCCTTCTGCATGGTGATATGTAGACCAGGATGTATTCCCAATATTTCCAGATTGCGAGCCAACGATTTAGGGACGATGCCGGTAGAAGAAATGACTATGGGCAGAACCACTACACTTTCCTGTCTCCACATTTGTCGTATTTCCTCAGCCAAGGGCAGATATTTGGTGATCTTATCACAACAGGTTTGTTGCAAATTAACAATATCAATGAGGGAGGTTCTCTTCTGCACCTTGTCCTCAAGAACGATATCTGGTCGGTTTGCTGGTATGGTTTTATCAGTAATAACTGATCGGTCCCATAACAACTTGTGACTAGGATTTTCCAAAACGGCGTCAGGAACATACTGATAGTAAGGCAAAGTATTTTCAGATAATAAGTGCTTTTATGCAAGGTGTAGGTGCATTATTTTTGGCCACTTGGTTGTGCCTTTTCATGTAATCAGTACAGGAGATTGCTTGGCATCCTCCTGTGATATGTTGAATTGTTTCCGGTTCTAGTTGGCATCTTCGGCATTTATCATCCTGAATATTTGCCTTAACTATATATTTAAGATAGTTTTTGGTAGCCACAACTTGATCCTGGATTGCAACCATGAATCCTTCAGTCTCAGTGAATAGGTCCGCATGAGTCAACCAGCTGTTCGACGCATCAATGTCGACATGTTTCTGGTTGAGATCATACGGATGACGACCGTGCAGAGCTTTCTGCGTCCACTGCTGAGGCTGAACAATCCTCATCAGTGGCTAACTGTATATCCCTTACGTGAAGAAGATCCAGCGATGTGCACTTGTCATCTGCCTTCACAGCGGCTTGATATATGGGAGAGTCATGTCTGTCCAGAAAATATCTTTGAAGGTTCCTCACTTGCCTTGCATGCAATTGGATAATGTCCGTAAGCCCTCGTCCACCTCTTTGATGCGGGATTGTCAATCGCTCAACAGCTGGCTTAGGGTGGAGACATCTGTGTTGTGTTAAGATGGTACATGTCCTAATTAAGATGTTCTCCAAGTCAGTCTGCGTCCATTTGATAATACCGAAAGTGTATGTCAGAGTAGGAATAGCATATTATTAATAGCCTTAAAGGTGTTCTTTCCATTCAACTTGATTTTAAAATCTTGTTAAGGCGTTGATTGTAGATAGCTACGGTTCTATCTTTAATACCTTTATGATCAATTCGATTAGATTGCAGGAGACCAAGATATTTGTAGGTTATTATTGTTATTATTAGTATTATTATTATTATTATTATTATTATTATTATTATCTTTATCGTGCACGGGGTGTGGTGGCACAGCTGTCAAGATGTATGCCTCTCACTTGTGTGTGTACATAAAGTTTTTCTCTGTTAACCTGTGCTATTGACATGGCTGTATCAGTGTGTGTATTTGTAATTCAGGTGGGTGTTGGGAAGGTACTGGCCATGGCCTTATATTAGGAACCATCCCTGCATTCGCATAGAGTAGAAGTGGGGAAACCACTTCCAGAATTGCTGAGGTCGGAGTCAAACCCACCTCTTCTCAGTTTTGCTCAAAGAGGCTGAGCGCACCCCGTTTGAACCCTCAAACCAGTAATGCATTTCTTAGCGAAACTGGAATCGAACTCGAACCTCCGGGGTGACATCCAAGAATGCTAGCTGGTCGAGTGGGAATGGAACCCGCATATTGGGTTTTGAAGGTCAACTTAAAACGGACTACGCTACTTAGCCTGTAATGCAGAATGAAGTGGCTTCGGTGGCGTAGTTGGTAGCATGCTGAACTGCTGTGCCCAAGATAGCGGGTTCAAACCCGGCCGAAGTCGTTAGGTTTTTTAAGAGCGTTAAAATCCTTCAGTATGCCTTCCATCGGAGGAGAAGTAAAGATGGCGGTCCCATGTCATAGATTTATTGCATGTAAAAGTTCCTTCCACAGACTAAACTTGTGTGAAGCTAAATTTCTATGCTAGATTTCGTTGAAACGTTCTATTAAAGTTCGAACGTTCACCACTAGGTGTCAGTGACACCTGGTAGCGAACGTTGAGACTACTTGAAATTGAGCGGAACTTGTAGCTCACCCTATGGGTGTCCGCTTGAAGCAGCAACAGCCTCTGGCGAGTCGAACATGTCCTCAAACACTCCCGGCACTAAAAGCCATACGATAAATAAATAAATAAATAAATAAATAAATAGGTTGTATTAGACTAACGCTCTTAGGTTCCAACGTTCGTCGCCACGAACCAACTGCGGTGGCATCTAGTAACAAAGTTCATAACTAGCTTGTTGTTGACGGTGGCGTTTGGTAGCTAAAGTTGGAACTACTTGAAAATCGAATGTATGCTGTCCTTACTTGAATTAAAAACAGTTAACATACACTAATACAGCCATCACAATTAACACCGGTTATCAGACAGATTCTACACACACCCAAAGTACACGGGGCTACATGACCGCGTTACCGCAGCTCCTAAACTGAGGGAAAAACCAACGAATGCTGAATGAATACCCCGTTGTGATGTTATTTGGAAGTAATTAGTCTGCTGTGTTATCCCATACTGCAAGGTGCTATTGTTGTGGAAGGAGCAGAAATATAAGCTAGCTTTGTGTCAGCACGCATTCTACATCCTGTTGTGTGTCTGAGACATGTCTGGCACGTCCCCGACAGCCCAAACAATAGGCACGTCATCACTTATGAGACACCCAGTACTACACATCTTTTCTCCCCCATTAACTCATCCTCTCGATCGACGATCCATTCATTCCCCAGCTCTCCCCCGGTACACGTGTTCTACACTCACCCCAACATGGCCGACTCGCCAGACATACATTGAAATGAGCACATACATTTTGTTCAGCGTCCTACTTTAAACCGACATAGATTTATCCCTACCCCCTTCATACTCTCACATTTTCCACCCATTCTCTCTCTATCTCTCCTACCCCCTCATTTTTTTTGTATTCCCCTACCCCTTCCCCTCCCCTCCTCCATCACTTTGCTATTCACCCTCATTTGTCAAGTGTGTTTGAACGGGAACGCACCCAAGCTGGGATACGAATTCAACCTCTGAAAACAATAGACTGGAATTGTATGTCTGTGTCATGTGGTAGCAAAGAGCAAGGGATATGCAGAACAACAGCGATAGTATTCTATGTTGTTGTTCCCTTATTTTAGAGCCTAGGAACAATGTGGGATCAGCCCCGTATACTTACTGTCAT
This sequence comes from Meconema thalassinum, assembly GCA_946902985.2. Lineage (NCBI taxonomy): Eukaryota > Metazoa > Arthropoda > Insecta > Orthoptera > Tettigoniidae > Meconema > Meconema thalassinum. The sequence continues at coordinate 645,507,809 of OX336391.1, read as the reverse complement.
CGCATGTAAAACTCTCAGCTTGTTGAAGCCTTGGTTACAATAGCCACTATTCACGGATTCTGGAGTCGGAAAGCGTCCTTGTCAGCCAGGATGATGATGATGATGATGATTTTTTCTTCGTGTGGCCTCCTAAGAGGCCGAGTGCAAGTTTTTTCCAGTCGACGCCCGTGGGTGACCTGCGCACCGGGATGAGATATGGAATGGAACTGGGCAAGGATGTGGAAGGAAGAGGTTGTGGCCTGTCAGAAGGTACCGACCCAGCACTTGCTTTGTATTGAAAATGGGGAAACCACAAAAAAACATTTCAAGGACAGCCGACGCTGGGGCTCCAACCCACGCGTCTACCGAGTCAGCAGAGAGCTTGGCCCCATGACCTAACGGTGCACTTTAGCAAGCGTAGCCACCGCTGTCGGTATGATGATGATGATGATGATGGTGATGATAATTGTTCATTGAAAGGGCCTAACATCAAGGTTATCGGCCCCTAATGGTTCGGGGTGGTTGTGAAAAAAGATGATGTAATGAATAACTAAATCTAAACCTGACTACGGATTACAAGAAGAGAAGGGCATACAAGGGAAGCAGGTAAACGACCGACAGGGAAATAAATGCCCTCAACCCCTGAAGAATGACGATTGGGGGTTTTGTTAGTAAGTAGAGCTATGAAAGGCAGATAGGAAAGTCCCCAAAGTCAATGAAAGAAAGTAAAAATAGACCCAGCTCAGGATTCCACCAGAGTCGCCAACTCTCGAACTCGCCAGCCGTGAGCCCTTGAGAATATATCACTATCCAGGGAACACCTTAAATGGTGGGGCTACACACCCTGGCTTGAGCAGATGGCAGGAGAAACCACGAAAAGACAAATAATTTTAATATCGTATGGCCTCGGGTGCCGGGTGCATGCTTTGTTATTTGTCACACAAAGGGCAGCTTGCATGTCAAATTTTGTTTTTCCTTGGAGCGCTATGAAAGTCAAGGAGGTTAGATATCTAAGCATCTTGACACTATAGCGCTTTCTAGTAGGGAATGGAGGAACTTATTGTGTTGGCGGAAAGTCCCGAGATTAATTTTGCCATTATGAACTCTGCCAACTGAATTCAAATGGGTTCTTTTGCCACCTTTCAAAAATAACTTTCACTGGCCAGGAGCGAACCTGAAAGTTTGGGGTTGGTAGACCAACACGATAACCACTCGCCCACCGTGGCAAGCACCACGAATAGATAAAGAAGAGGTTTGATCACTCGAAGAATGAGGGAACAGGAAAGATGCGACAAGGGCAAATTATAATGGGGAAAATGAAAGACACTCTAGGCCTCAGATATACTAATATCTTCGGGTCGGAAGAGAACAAGAGCTCACCAAGGAAAGAAGATTGGACTCAGCTGGGGTCCTGTGGTCGCAAACCCACGTCCCACTAGTCATAAGCCCCTGGGGGACCAGGCAGAGGCAGACAAAACTCCTAGCCACCCCTCCACGAAGTGGTTTGTGTTCATTTCGTTCGAGAATATGTACTGCATGTGTGTTAGCAGTGATGATTCTCTTTTTAAAGGGCATGGACCATGGTATAGCGGTTACCGTAGTTGACTACCACCATGCTTGGTCCCGGTTAAATACCGGACTCTGGTAAGAACTTTTAGTCTGCCTTGGGAACAAACAAGTCACCCAAGCGCTTGCTGGGCCCAAGGTTGCCTGGACCAGTCAGTTGGCACTTGAAGGTGCTCAAATTCGAAGGAGTCGTGTCAGTACGTTTCCTAGCACGTTAAACATCCCTTTCGGGACAAACTTCCAGCACCCTGGCGTCTCTAAAACCCACAGTAGTTAAAAGTGATGTAAAACTAACATCATTGTTATTATTATTATTATTATTATTTATTTTGCGCATGCGCTTACACATTCTCAGCATTTGCTGGAAAGAAAACATTTACAATCCCAGATACCGTACATATCACAAGGAGCAAATTCTTGGTCACTGCATTGAGTAGTAGCTTCATATTCCCCTCATTGCTTCAGGCCTGATTGCCCAAGAACAGCCTTACTACGCGACACGTAGAAAGTATGACTGTTTTCTGCATCACTTTGAAAAGGCCTGGGTCTAATTTCAACGCCGTGAGCGATTCCTTTAAGTTGTTGGGAATCACGCCAGTGCTGGAGATAATAATAGGAACTGTCCTGACTTGTGCCATGTGCCATTGCTTCCTTATCAGTTCTGAAAGCTCTGTGTATTTTGATAGCTTTTCAACATGCTTTGTTAGCATGTTGCCACTGTTTGGGATTGCCACATCTATGAAGGTAGTGTGCTTCATGCATTTGTCAACAAGAACTAAATCAGGTCTGTTGTGCACAGCTGATTGGTCTGTCAATACAGTACGATCCCAGTACAACGTAAAGCTGTCATTTTCCAGTACACTTTCAGGAGCATATTTATAGTACGGCACTTTCTCTTGGCTCAGCAGTTGAAGTTGTATAGCCAATTCTTGATGGGCTATCTTGGCAACAAAATCATGTCTCTTCCTATATTCTGTCCCTGCAAAATGGCGACAACCCGATATAATATGCTGAACAGTCTCAGATGTTGGGCAACCGTATCTGCAATGGTCATCTTGCACAGATGCATCCTTGGTTATGAACTTTAGGTAGTTCCTCGTGGGGACAACCTGGTCCTGAATAGCCATCATAAAGCCTTCTGTTTCAGGAAACATCTGCCCAGAAATCAACCAAAAGTTCGACGCTAGCTTGTCGACGTGAGTTTGGATGACTTCATTGGGATGTCTTCCGTGTAGTGGCTTGGACAACCAGGCATTGAATCTATCCAAATCACTGCGCACCTGAATTTGAGTCTCTTGCTGACTTAAGAGTAGTGGAGTTGAATCATCTGCTTCTGTGACAGCCCTGTGCAGCATCGAATGGTTCGATACAGAACAGAAGTATTTTCTTAGCTCATAGATCTGTCGAGCTACTTGGTTGTTTATATCAACAATTCCTCTCCCACCCATATGTCTCGGTAACATGACTCGTTCCACAGATGCCCTGGAATGGTGTTTTCGTGACTTGGTCAGTGATGTTCTAATTTTCTGTTCTAAGCTTGCAATGTCAGTTTTACTCCACTTGATGACCCCAAACGAGTAACTAAGAATAGGGACAGCATAAGCGTTGATTGCCTTAACCAAGTTTTTACTGTTGAGGCTGGTGTTAGAAACAAGCTTAATTCTTCTGACAAATTCCTTCGTCAGATCTTGTTTCACTACTGAGTGTTCTATGTGTCTGGCTTGCTTCATTCCCAGATACTTGTAGGTCTCGCTAGTGAGCATTGTTTCAATCTGATGGCCCTGAGCTGTTTCATATACACCTTCCTGCAGCTTGCCTTTCATAATGTTCAGCGTCTTACATTTCTCCAGCCCGAATTCCATTTTCACATCCTGTGAAAAGGTTTCCACTATCTTCAACAGAAACTCTAGTTGTGCTCTGGTGGCAGCATATAGCTTTAGGTCATCCATATACAGGAGATGGTTGAGCTTTGCAAGCTCCCTGGAGTTCTTCTTGATACTGAATCCATATTTTGTTGAATTAAGTTGGTTTGATAGTGGGTTCATCGCAAGACAGAACCATAATGGGCTCAAGGAGTCTCCTTGGAATATTCCCTTGTGGATTGGGATCATACTTGTTGCAATACTGCCATTTGTAGTACTAAGGCTCATCACTGTACGCCACGATGTCATGGCGTGTTCCAAGAAATATATAATCTGAGGATCAATCTTATACACTGACAAAATATGGATCAACCAATCATGGGGCACGGAATCATAGGCCTTCTTGTAGTCAATATATGCCGTGAATAAATTTCTGTTATTGGTAAAGGCCTGGTTAGAAACCACTGAGTCAATGATTAGTATTTCTTTACACCCTTTGGACCCTTTCGTGCATCCTTTTTGTTGTGTTGCTATGATGTTATTTTTTTCACAGTGAGCATATATCCTCCTACTAAGACAGGACGTGATGATCTTATACATCGTGGGAAGGCATGTAATTGGACGGTATTTTCCAGGATCTTGCATATTTTGTGGGTCTTTCGGAAGTAGATGTGTTACACCTTGTGTAAGGAAATTTGGCATCTTCTGTGGATGAGCAACAACTTCATTCACCAGAGTAGACAGAAGATCGTATACGCACCAGAATTTCTTATACCAGTAATTCTGTATCTGATCTAAACCAGGTGCTTTCCAGTTCGGAAGACCTTTAATGATGGAAGAAATTTCAGTGGATGTTATTGGATCATATTGCATCGGATTAAATTCTTTAGAGATGTTTGTTACTTCCTGAACCCAATGAGAGTCTGAGTTAAAATTGGTGGCTTTGGATAGTTGATTGCTCCAAAACTCTTCAATTTCTTCTCTTGTTGGATAAGGAGCATTTAAGGATACATAGTTTTCACTCAGTGCTCTGTAGAATTTCTTCTCGCCTTTGACAAATAAGTTGTTGTCCTGTCTCCGTTTCCTACTGGCTCTGTATCTGAAAAGTCTGTTCGCTATCAACGTAAGTTTCTGTTTGAGTGTATCTAAACACTGTTCGGCTTTTGTGTTTGGGTCATCTCGGTCGGTGTGGATTTTGGACCGCCTCATTATTGCCTTACAGAGTCTCACCAGTCTTCTTGTGTGCGTTCCTCTAATAAACTCAGTCAAACGGCCAATATCTGTTCGCAATTTGTCGATATTGCCTATCAGACGTCTCACCCACTTAGGAGTAACAGGAGCACATTTCCTACTGCAGGAAGTATTCCTTGCTCTCAGTTGGATGCCCATAGTTCTGATAACTGTGACGGCTCCACAGTACAGAACAGTGTGAAGAGATTCTAAGTCATTCACATCTATCAAGTGTTTGGGTAGGATAGCTTGATTCATGATATTTAAAATTTTTGATACCTTCCTAGACGAATTTACTCGAGGCAAGGCAGGTCTAAGCATTGGGTCTGTTCCATTGAACTGAGTCATAGCCGTCATCATTTCATCTGCTAGGATCTTGGTATGTGACTCATCTTCATGATGCGTATCCGGCTGTATGCCACTGACTGGCTCATTGTGTTCTTCTTGATGTTGTTCCTGCTCATGGAGCTCTTGTGCTAATTCACTCTCCAGATTAGTTCCTTGATCACAATCAAACACTCTTCTGACCTCCTGCTTGATTGTATTAAGTCTTGCTTCTGGCACTAAATTATTACGGACTATCGCCCTATATTGGTCCGCCACTCTCTGTTCAGTCACACGGAGTTCGGGGTATGCTTCATGGAACTCATTGAATAATTTCTGCCTATATCCAGTTAGTTCTGTTCCAATGCGAGTCACCTTATAATAAATGCGCATTATGGTCTCGTTCATTGCGATTGACCATTTTAAGCGCTTTCTTGGCAGGCCTGCTTGGGTGAGTGCCGGAAGTGGTTCTGGCACAACACTTTCAGCAGGCAAAGCACTTGACGTTGGTTGGCTTTGTTGTAGTTGTTTGGCTGTATCTTCTTGTGCGACAGGAGCCCGCCTCATCAGCATCCTGCCACCGACGATTCGCTTGCTGTCATGTCCATCGCCGGCTCTAGACATGCCCTGACGTTATTATTATTATTATTATTATTATTATTATTATTATTATTATTATTATTATTATATCTTTATATATCCGTGGCTTAGGCGGCAGCACGCCGGCCTCTCACCGCTGGATCCGTGGTTCAAATCCCGGTCACTCCATGTGAGATCTGTGCTGGACAAAACGGAGGCAGACAGGTTTTTCTCCGGGTACTCCGGTTTTCCCTGCCACAATTTCATTCCAGCAACACTCTCCACTATCATTTCATTTCATCTGTCATTCATTTAATCATTGCCCCAGAGGAGTGCGACAGGCTTCGGCAGCCGGCACGCTTCATATCCTCGCCGCTAGATAGGGGCTTCATTCATTCCATTCCTGACCCGGTCGGAGACTGGAAGCAGGCAGTGGATTTTCCTTTTCATATCTTTATATATATAATTCTTCGACACGTGTGTATGTGACTGAACTCCTAAACGACCGGACCGATTTTAATGAAATTTGGTATGTACATTAGTGTGGGTCCATGTATGGTTTAGATTCACAATCTGACCCGGTAGGTGGAATGAACACAATTTTGGAACCAAAATTTACACACAATTTTAGAACCACAATTGTATGTATGTCTACCCCTTATTATTCCCGTTTACCAACGGGGTCGGGGATGAGATGCGATGGAAGTCTTTGTGGCGATGGTTTTTACGGCCGGATGCCCTTCCTGACGCCAACCTCATGTTAGGAGTTAATGAGAGATGAAATGAATGATGGTGAATGAAACTGGGCAAGGATGTGGAAGGAAGCGGCCGTGGCCTGTCAGAAGGTACCGCCCCAGCATTTGCCTGGTGTTGAAAATGGGGAAACCACGGAAAACCATTTCAATGACGGCCGACGGTGGGGCTCGAACCCACGCGTCTACCGAGTCAGCAGAGAGCTTGGCTCCATGACATAATGCTGCGCGTTAGCCAGCGTAGCCACTACTGTCGGTAATTTTAGAACCACAATATACAGTCAAAAACAGTCGTCATGGAAACCACTATCGTTGGCCTTGGTGAATGCTGATGTCTTTGGACGGTTTGTCTCTGCACGTTAGAGCCACCTGGTCGCAACCTGTCCAACTACCGCCATAACATACACTCCGCCCGTGGCGGAAAGTTGTGTTTTATACCAAAGGTGGCAGTGATGTCGAATTCTACTGTTTGGCTCTACACGTTGGAGCGTTTCAAAGTCACGTATGCGTTCATATACCATTCATCCCATTGCGATGAAACTTGGGTGAGATGTTGAGTGTACTCCTGGGAAGGTGTTTGGCGTAGTAAATTATTTTACAATAGATAGCGTACGACTTGATGCAACAAATGAGCGACGACGCGCGAAGCGTTTCAAGAAGGTCCCGTATGCGTTCAAATACCGTTCGTCCGAAAGCGATGAAACTTGGGTGAGATGTTGTGTACACTCCAGGGAAGGCTTCTGGCTAAGTAAATTCATTTTACAATAGGTAGCACACGAGTAGATTCAACAAATGAGCGACGACGAGCGAAGCGTTTCATCAAAATCACGTATAAGTTTATATACCATTCATCGATTGAGATGAAACTTTGATGAGTTGTTGTGTACACTTACCTGAAGGTTTCTAACTTAGTACATCTATTTCACAGGAGGTTGCGCACGACTTGATTCAACAAATGAGCGACGACGCACGAAGCGTTTCAAGAAGGTCCCGTATGCGTTCAAATACCATTTGTCCGAAAGCGATGAAACTTGGGTGAGATGTTGTGTACACTCCAGGGAAGGCTTCTGGCTTAGTAAATTCATTTTACAATAGGTAGCGCACGAGTAGGTTCAACAAATGAGCGACGACGCGCGAAGCGTTTCAACAAAATCCCATATAAGTGTATATACCATTCATCGATTGAGATGAAACTTTGATGAGTTGTTGTGTACACTTACCTGAAGGTTTCTAACTTAGTACATCCATTTCACAGGAGGTTGCGCACGAGTAGATTCAACCAATGAGCGACGACGTGCGAAGCGTTTCAACAAGGTCCCGTATGCGTTCAAATACCATTCGTCCGATCGCGATGAAACTTGGGTGAGATGTTGTGTACACTCCAGGGGGAAGCTTCTGGATTAGTAAATCCATTTTACCATAGGTAGCGCACGAGTAGATTCAACAATGAGCGATGACGCGCGAACGTTTAAACTAAGTCCCGTATGCGTTCATATACCATTCATCCGATTGCAATGAAACTATGGTGAGATATTGTGTACACTTACGTGAGGGTTTCTAACTTAGTAAATCCATTTCATAGGAGGTTGCCCACGAGTACATTCAACAAATGAGCGACGACGCGCGAAGCGTTTCAATAAGGTCCCGTATGCGTTCAAATACCATTCGTCCGATTACGATGAAACTCGGGTGAGATGTTGAGTCACCCTACGGAAGGTTTCTTGCTTAATAAATCAATTATACAATAGGTAGCGCATGAGTAGATTCAACAAATGAGTGTCGGCACGCGAATCATTTCAACAAAGTACCGTATGCGTCCATATACCATTTATCCGATTGCGATGAAACTTTGGTGAATTGTTGTGTACACTTCAGTAAAGGTTTCTGGCTTAGTAAATTCATTTTACAATAGGTAGCGCACGAGTAGATTCAATAAATGAGTGACGACACGCGAATCGTTTAAAGAAAAACACTTATGCGTTCATATGTCATTCATCCGATTCCGATGAAACTTTGATGAGTTGTTGTGTACACGCCAGGGAAGGTGTTCAACTTGGTAAATCCATTTTGCAATATTGGTAGCGCACGAGTAGATGTAACAAATGAGTGACAACGCGAAGCGTTCCAACAAAATCCTGTATGCGTTCATATACTATTCATCGATTGCGATGAAACTTTGATGAGTTGTTGAGTACACTTACGTGAAGCTTTCTAACTTAGTAAATCCATTTCACAGTTGGTAGAGCAAGAGTAGATTCAACAAATGAGTGACAGCGCACGAATCATTTAAACCAAATCTCGTATGCGTTAAATGCCATTTGCGATGAAACTTTGGAGAGTTGTTGTGCACGCTCCAACGAATGTTTCTAAATTAGTTAATTCAATTCACGATAGTTTAGAGGCAGTTAACAGAAATTGAAGAAAATATTGTGTATCCAAATGCACTTCAAGAAACAAAGTTACAACACTTTCTTCGATTGGCAGGACAACGTCTGCAGGGTCAGCTTGTGTATATATTTCGTTGAGGCCATCTAGGACCACGTTAAGTCTTGCTACACTTGGCAATTTGTTTCGCCTTCCTCTGAGCCCAGAATTCCCTCATTCTCTGTGAGTGGGCCATCTTGCGCTCCGCTGTCCAGGTGGTACCTTGTCTTCTTTTCGGGTTCGATGTCTCGTCTCGGGTTAGCCCATTAGTCAGTATCTTTTTGCGGAAGAGATCTCTATTGAAGGCGTCGTCGGGTTTTAGATGCAGTATTTTGAGGTCATCTTTGGTATTCATAAACCAGGGCATTGTGGTTTTGGGTTTGGAGTCAAAGAATTGAAAAATCTGTTTAGTCAGCCTGTTTCCGTCCATTCGTTTGAGATGACCGTAATACCGTGCCCGCCTTTTACGGATCGATTCTGAAACTTTCTCTATTTCACTGTGGACTTCTTTGTTGGATTTTTTATAGTGGATGCCATTCTTGTAATTTGATCCCATTATACCTCTGACGATTTTGCGCTCTTTTATCTCCAGTTCTTCAAGGAGTCCTTTATTAGCATTTAGGGATAAGGTTTCGGCTGCATACATAACTACTAGTTTCAGAACAGTTTCACAATGACGTAGTTTAGTATTTTTGGACAGGCATTTTTTGTTGAATATTGAGCGCGATGTTTGATAGGCTATTTCGAGTTTGCGTACTCGTTCCTTGAGTGCTTCTTTGTAAAGTCCTCTTTTCATAAAATCAACGAGAAGCACTCACATTATTATTATTATTATTATTATTATTATTATTATTATTATTATTATTATTATTATTATTATTATTATTATTTTCAGCAGAAGCACTACAGACTTGATTGGGAAGGGTGGCCTCGAAGACATCGGGAAGAGAGAAGCGAAAATGCTCAGAAAAATCCAAGGCCCAAATATCAAGGATGGAGAGAGGAGACTCAAACCTAACAAAGAACTATACCTGAAGTCGTAGCCCTAATGAGAAAAAAGAGAATGGACACTTGGTGAGGATGACCAATGCCAGATTGACGAAGAGGATTTTTGAATTCTTCAGGAAGAGGAAGACGGAGCCGAAATGGTTTCGGGAAGTGAGATTGGACTTGGACCGGATGGGGGTGATAGAAGAAGATATAATGGACAGAGTGCGATTTAGACGGCTGGTTAAGGAGTTTGCAGGAGACAGGGGAGTTGTCAGTGAGGAGAGGAAGATCTTACATGGAGGAGCAGCAGAAGGAAGTGGGAGAGAGGATGGAGAGATATTGGCAGAGAGTGGAGACAAAAAATAATGTAAAAGCTGTCAAATGGTGTCAATACTTGGCCGTAACGAATAAGTATATTATTATTATTATTATTATTATTTCTTCCCAATTTGGCCGCCTGTCGACCGCATGGAACCTAAGGCTTTCTGGTTAATCTCCTCTTCTCTTCCCAAAACCTCTTCATTCGTTCACTTCTGATCTTTCGCTCCTCCTCGGATATTACCAGTTTGGCTCTAATTTTAGGTGTTTTCTCCTCGAACATCTTGATGTTGTCAATTCGGTTTCTGAACTCTGTTCTGTTGTGGATCACATCCACTGTGAGTCCACTTTCCTTGGCGTCTCTTTTAACCTCTTCTACCCACTTAGTCGTAGCCTTCAGCTCTGTAATATACTTGAATATCCTCTTAGTCAGTCGGTTCTCGTCCAGTCTCACCAAATGTCCTTAGAATTTCAACCTTCGCTTCCGCATTGTGACAGTAATTTTTTCAGTGTGTTTATAGAGGTCATCATTCTTTCTGTTCTTCCATGTCCCGTCAGCAGTTTTCTGTGGTCCTAAAATTGTCCGCAAAATTTTCCTCTCCTTTTTCTCCAGTTCCTGAATATCCCCTTTTTTATTCAGTGTCAAGCACTCCGAGGCGTACAAACCCTCTTGCTTTACTACTGTACTTTACTTTACTATTATTATTATTATTATTATTATTATTATTATTATTATTATTATTATTATTATTATTATTATTATTATTATTATTATCATCACGTAAGTGGTGCCGATATGAACACTCGCATCAGAATAGGAAAGCCAAGTTATTTTACCATTAGTATATTTTAAATAATATAAGATGTAGATAGTAGTGGGGGTCGCAGGTTGGTGTTAATGTTGCGGTACGCGCATACAGTGTAAAGTCACAAAGAGGTAACGCCACTGACAACCCCAAATCCTCTTACCAAGCCAGGAGTTAATCCCAGACCATTGCAGTAAAAGGCTCGCGGTATGTCCTGGGGATTGCGCCAACACCGTAGATTAACTTTTGTATTGTTGGCATTCCAAGTACAGACTTCTGAACTCAAGTATATAAACACAATCCCAATAAAGGCCTTCAAGTATATCTATTATGTATATAAGAATCAAGATTTGTACGTATCTTTTAATTTCCTTGAAATGTTTAGTTACTTACAGTAGGCTATACGTTTATAGCCTTTATTCTGAGATTTTGGTTATAACTCTCAACTAGATCTCGATCTGAGTTATTCAAATGTTCTTAAATCAATATTTTCTTGTTTATATTTCTAATGCTAAAAAAAATATAACTATTAGCCCTAGTAGTAAAACTAAATTACTAAACAAAATGAAATCGGTAATTCAATCAGCAAGTAGCACCACGATTCTCATCCAGTGATCACTGCACTCTGCTGACTAGAGCCGTACAAACAGCTCCCCTGTTCCGATAGCTTTTCTTTGTTATTCCTGACAGCAATACCTCCTCCTAAACAAGTGCTTATTTTTCCTACCATTAGTAAACAGACAGAAACCGTTCGTTAATTCAGTCCGTGAAATGAATGCTTTTTTATCGTTTAACCTCGCAGTTTGGCTTCACCCACGGACTCTGCGAGGGATCATTATTTTACTGCCGCAAGGACGGTCCCTGTGAACCGAACACAGCAGATACAACTGAAGATGATGACAGGCCGATCACCCTGGCGACCGCTAACTTGGTTCTAATTAAGGTTTGGTGAGGGGAAGGATTTTTCAATGTAGTTGGTCGTGGACCTGATGAAAGGAACCGTCCCATCATTTGCCTGGTGATGAAAATTGGAAAACCACGAAAACCATTTTCAGGAAGGGTGAGGAGGGATTTGAACCCACAAAATGAATACAACTGGAATAAATGTGAAATAGCACATGTTATGTGAAGAATTTTACAAATGCATATGCTACTGGGAAAAATAAATAATTCCGTCTCCTCTTTCAGAAATAGCTTATACTGACAAATACAGCTTAAGAGAAGAATGACAGTAAGGACTGAATTTGTTTTATCAATAAATTATAAAAATGGTCCGATTAGCTCAAACAATGCCAGCGTTTCGCCCCAGTGTGCCGTTGGGCTCGTCAGTTGGTACAGACACACCTACCAATACGCGTGGCTAGCACATGCTGAGAAGGCCATGCAAGACACAAAATACAAGCAGTATTGACGTCACGAGCATGCCAATGTGCTACGGGAGTCAAACTCCCTTTCTTAAAAACAAAAGCCTTACCTTGGCAATCCAAATAAGGTTTTGAATATTCCCAAAGGGAATATGATGTCGTTTCCATTTGAGCGGATGAATTATCAATAAATGATAAAAATGGTCCGATTAGCTCAAACAATGCCAGCGTTTCGCCCCAGTGTGCCGTTGGGCTCGTCAGTTGGTACAGACACACCTACCAAAACCTTATCTGAATTTGTTTGGAATTAAGATTTGACCATTCTTGGAATACAGCTCAGCGGTTTGGGACCCATATCAAGTTAGGCTCATCAATGAGCTGGTGATGGCACAAAGGAAGGTTGCTAGGTTTGTGCTCAACGATTTTAATCCTAGAAGTACAGTAGTGTTGCTCGAATTATGGAAAAACTAGGGTAGGAATCTCTGGAAGATATAAGGACGAAATCCAGACTACGCTAGGTTTTACACTCCAATTGGCCAGCATGGGGAGAACTAAGCTAACATCTGGGAAATCCCACCTACCTGAGCAGGGCAGATCATCCACATAAAGTCAAGGTCCGACCGCAGCGTACAAATTATGGGAAATATTCTTTCATCAATCATGGTATAATTGGAACTCCTTACCTCTCCAGACTTTCCCCAAACATATTGAGGTGTTTGAAATAAGACTGAAATTTTGTGTAAATACTCCGATGTAATTACTGAAATGAAAATCCACAGCCTGCTTCCAGTCTCCGACCGGGACAGGAATGGAATGAATGAAGCGAGGACATGGACTGTGCCGGTTGCCGATGCCTGACGCACTCCTCTGGGGCAATGATTAAATGAATGACAGATGAAATGAAATGATAGTGTAGAGTGTTGCCGAAATGAAATTTTGACAGGGAAAACCGGAGTACCCGGAGAAAAACCTGTCTGCCTCCGTTTTGTCCAGCACAGATCTCACATGGAGTGACCGGGATTTGAACCACGGACCCAGCGGTGAGAGGCCGGCGTGTTGCCGCCTAAGCCACGGAGGCTTACTCAGATGTACAGTAATTACTATAGTTTCGAAAATGCGACTTGCGTACATAGAGTGTTTGTTACGAGTCTATTGTTGGTAATGTTCTCTAATTGTACAATTTGCCACCGGGTAATCACCCCCATTTGCAAATGAAGTAAATGAATGAAAAAAGAAAAACAAAAGATTAATGCTTTTCAGTCGGTCAACACGATTGTACCCAAATGAGAAAAAATCATGAACAAATTACATGAGATTAATAAACACACATTGTTTCAGGATTAGGGCATAACCCATCTCATTTGGGTACAATCGTGTTCACCGACTGAAAAGCATTGAACTTTTGTTTACTAAGGCATCACTGAAAAATGGCTTCAAACACCATAATGAAAAAGAAAAGTTCTGTGCAGCATGTAGCATCCATTTTTTGTTTCAATTGAATGTTTTACCCTCTTTTGACAGAACAATGTCCGGCAATTTAAAATTTTCAGTTGGTAACCCTATTTGCGATCGACTGGTTGCCAACCTCTGCTGTACTGTATTCTAGATTTCGATCGCCACTGAGCTTGAGACCATACACTGGCTTATATATTAGCTGTCTGCAGCATCCCTTTAAGCAAACTGGCCAGTAATCTCCCATTGAAGTAGCCGATACAATATTCCCCCTCCCTATAAGAGTTGAGCTTGCACAATGGGGTGCGATGCGAGCATATGCAAGCTACTCGTAACCCTCTCCTATGTACTTCACTTCACCAGCCTCAAAATGGAGGATCGACAGTCAACATTCTGGAAAAATGTTTCCTCTCTCGACATACATCCCCAAGTGCTCTCATCATCAGTGTAGCCAATAGCCACAAACAATGAATGCCAGTGAAATAACCGCAGAGCTGACTTAGGATTTAAATTCTTTATTGCAGCAATGGCAATACTAAATAATGAGAGTAATAATAATAATAATAATAATAATAATAATGTTGATATGTCCCACTTATGTGGTGAAATGAATGTGATAATAATAATAATAATAATAATAATAATAATAATAATAATAATAATAATAATCCCTACAATTATCGTGGAATTTCATTACTATCCATAACATACAAAGTTTTGTCTAAAGCTCTCCTGAATCGTGCAGAAATTCAATTGGATCCAGTAATCGGCGAATACCAAGGTGGCTTCAGGAAAGGCAGGTCATGTGTGGAACAAATTATCAATTTAAGAAACTCAATGAAATATTTCCGCAATACATCGAACAAACACTATGTCATTACATTTGTTGACTTCCAAAAGGCGTATGATAGCATCGACCGTGAATCCCTTTTCGAAATACTCAAAGAACTTGGATTAGATCAAAAGACAACAAATATTATTAAGGAAACACTCATGGAAACCAAATCTAAGGTTAAATTTATGGGAGAACTGAGCAGAGAATTCCCCATTGACACAGGAGTCCAACAAGGAGATGGATTGTCCCCGTTGCTTTTCAATTGTGCACTAGAGAAGGTTGTACGAGAATGGCGAAAAGCAGGTGCACCGACGCATAGGATAGGACCAAAACTTAAAGGCATAGAATTAGACTGTTTGGCATTTGCTGATGACATGGCATTAATTGCCCAAAACATCTCTGATGCGCAATACCAACTTGAACTTCTACAAGAACAAGCAAAGACAATTGGATTGCAAATCTCATTTGATAAAACAAAATTTATGACAGATATAAAGAATGCCCATCTGAAATTGAAATTGGTACTGACCATATATCTCGTGTGAAGGAATTTAAATATTTGGGAGAATGGATTACCGACAATTGTAATGAAAAGAGGTCCATTACAACAAGAATTCAAAAAATGGAAACTGCTTTTCAGTTAACGAAAAATACTTACAACAAAAAGAGTATTTCCTGGAAATGCAAAATTCAACATTATACAACAGTGATCGGGCCCGAAGCTCTCTACGCTTCAGAAACTCTCACTCTTCAACATAGAACACTTCGAGATCAGTTGGAAGTGAAGGAACGTAAAATAATGAGGAAAATCTTAGGGCCGAGAATCAAAGATGGTGTTCATCTTCCAAAGCCAAATGCTGAAATATATAAAACCATCTCCAAAATCACAGACAAAATGCGTATGCGAAGAATCCAATTCTTGGGGCACCTGGAAAGAATGGACCCAAATAGACTAACTCACAAAATTCACACATACTTGAAAAACAAAACAACTAGATCAAATTGGTACAAACAGACTGAAAAAGACTTGCAAGAATTAGGATCGCCAAATCTTCTAGACCGAAATGTCATCAGAACACTTGCACTCACACGGGGTTTCGAGGAGGAAGAAAGACGGCCATACCACCATATCTGGTCTGCACAACGGAAGCAAACCCATTCGTTGCGTATGAAGGAGTACTGGGCTGCAAGAAAGGCTAACCATTGTTGATTCCGCGTGGTCCTAAGAGACCCATTCGCGACGAAGAGTAATAATAATAATAATAATTATTCCCATAATCTGCAACAAACTTGCTGTGATAAGATCACCAAATATCTGCAATTGGCTGAGGAAATACGGCAAATGTGGAGACAGGAAAGTGTAGTGGTTATGCCCATAGTCATTTCTTCTACCGGCATCGTCCCTAAATCGTTGGCTCGCAATCTGGAAATATTGGGAATACATCCTGGTCTACACATCACCATGCAGAAGGCCGTCATCTTGGAGACCTGTTCCATTGTTCGATCGTTTCTCAACGTGCCACCTTAAGAGAATTAGCCATACCGTCTTGCAAATAAGCCGACGATATGTTGATATGTCCCACTTATGTGGTGAAATGATTGTGATAACAATAATAATAATAATAATATCTCTGACTGGCTACGTGGGACAGCGGCAACGTTCTCGCCTGCTGCGCCCAACGTCACACGGTCAGTTGGTCTTTGAGGGTGCGCAAATGCGAGGGAGCCATTTCAGTAGATTTATAATAATGTTTATGCTCGACGATGTCGAAATGTATATATTGTATGTCAGAAAACGGTACTATAATGAGGCTCATTATAGTACAATTCTTCATTATGGGACAGTTTCTCCCACCAATCAGAGCTCAAGAAACAGTTGTTTGACCAATTAGGTAAGGATAGCATCGCACCTGCGCTGAGTTCCAAGGCCGTCTGATTTAAATTTCACTGCGTGGCCTAGTGGGGTCAAATACAAGATATTCTCTGTGTCCCATGCGCTCTGTTCAGTACATAAAACTGGCAAAATATCGACAGAAATTTATGAATATTTATGTTCGAACATAAAATAGTTATAATAATTATCGTCGAACATAAACAGTCGTATGCAACTCGCCTATAATGGTAATTAAGACACTCGTATGGAAATTATAAAACTCGCCTACGCTCGTTTTATAAACATACTCGTGTCTTAATTATTGCCATTATAGGCTCGTTGCATAATGTACTATATTGGTCCTTTTTAATTACTGTGGCTTTTAGAGACACCGGGCTGCCGGAATTTTGCCCCATCGGGGATCTTAAACGTGCCAGTAAATCTGCTGGCATGGCTCCTTTGCATTTGCACACCCTTGAATACCAATTGACTGCGCCAGGATTCGATCTTGCAACCTTGGACGCAGAAGGTGAGAAAATTGCCGCTGAGCCACGCAGCCAGTCGTCAGTAGTTTCATTGGCACGTTAATCTAATCTAACCTTAGCTATTATAATTAGTTATTTTTCCATGTATGACTCTATACCAGTTAATTACATTTCGTGTAACGTAATGATACACTGTGATATTATTTTTCCGAAGACCTTTGCGCTTCCTGAAGTTGTATATTCATGCAGTTAATCTTAATTTAGTGCAAAGTTTATTTAGTTAATTATTTTCAAGTTTAAAGTTTAACTTCATTCTCAGCCATTAACTTTAACTATAATGAGTTAACTTTCTTGGCTAATTTTCCCAAGTCTGTTATTACATAGCAGATACATTGTTAATGCCTTGATAGTACACCGTCCGTCCAAAAAGTGTTGAGACTGAATTTATTCCTGGTGGATAAGTGATGTTGGCGTGGTGACTACTGTGACCTCACAACTGTAAACAACAGATGAGCATCGCAAGGTATTATCTAGAGGGATCTGTTTCCACCGGCATCTATGTAAATTCCCAGTATTATCTTGGTGTCACGGAACGGTTAGGCAAGAGGATTCACTGGGTTTTTCTGCAACAATGGAAGGGAGGGATTTCTTCTTGCTGCACAACAATGCGATCAATCACACGGCTGGAGTTGTCGTGCAGCTTCTAGTGAGAAAACAAGAGCCAGTTCCCAACTTCCCTCTATATTCACCCGATTTGATACCATGTGATTTCTTTTTATTCCCCAAGTTAAAAATTCACATGAAGAGTCACCACTTTGACGAGATAACTGACACTTTAGCCAGTGTGATACCACAGTTGAACAACATCCCAAACAAGGATTTCTCTGACAGTTTTACATGGTTGTAAATAATAATGTTATTTCTTTTACGTCCCTTTCAACTAGTTAGTTATTGTTATTTTAAGGGGCGGAACTACGAGGACACCTACCCCTTCCCTTTTAACTACTGAGGCTTTTAGAGACGCCAGGGTGCCGGCTCCCTCGCATTGCGCACCCTCAAATGGCAGCTAACTGCGCCAAGATTCGATCCTGCAATCTTGGGCATAGCAAGCGAGAACGTTACCGCTGGCCCAGGCAGCCAGTCAAATCACATGTTTGTACAGTATGAACGTTTTGTGCCTTGTGCTCAAGTGTGGTGGTGGGGAGGGAGACTATATAGAACACCTGAAGCATTAAAGCCGTAAGTTTTATATATTTTTATTAATCCATTCTTGAAACCTTTTGGAATGACGGTGTAAATAGACGACAGCATCATCAGCATCAAACTTTGAGTTGCAGAATACTATTAGCAAGAAATATAATGTAATATTGAAGGAGTTACTTATTATGCGTCTAGTGACAAATTCCGTTCACGTTCAAGTCACCACCATTTACTCAAGGAGAAATTTGATTCTGAAACGGAGCCCACTCAGCCTAGTGAGGTAAAAGTGAGAAAATACGTATACCTCAACCATCCTGGAAGTGGTTTTTCGTGGGTTCCCACTTCTACTCCAGCAAATGTCGGGATGTTTCCTATCTAAAGACCGTGGCTGCCTCCTTCCCAATCCTCACTCGAATTGCAAATAAACAGGTTATTTGACAAATTCTACCCACACCTAATTGCACGGGGCTGAATGGCCACGATGTCCAAGCTTCTCAAATTAAACAACATTTATTCAAGTTACTTACAAGTGTTAAACCATAATTGGCGATTACGGGATCCTGAGCTGTCTTAATTGCTCCTATTTCCTACTTCAGGCTAGTCGGGAAAATATTTTCTACGTACTTTGTCGATAGTTTATTACCGTACTTTTGATAGCCTATTGTTGTTGTTGTTGTTGTTCGTGTCAAAACCAAGGAATTTTAGAAATTATGGTTGGTTGGATCCTTAGTTTTGGGGCTGCGACAACGCGGTTATGTATCCCCGAATATTTTGGGTGTGTGTAGAACCTGTCTGATAACCGGTGTTAATTGTGATGGCTGCATTAGTGTGTGTTATCTGCTATTCAGGTAGAAGGACTGCAGACGACTAATTTTTTCAAGCAGTTCCTACTTTTTCTACCAAATGGTACCGTCCACGACACCTAGCTGCGGACGTGGCTACTAAATGTCATCACAGTCAGTACTTGGCAGCGAACGTTGGAACTCATATAGCGTTATCAAACTAACCTACAAATTTTAGCTTCCACAAGTGAACTGTAGTTAGTGGAGGGTTATTTTGCAAGCCACAAATCTATGACATGGGACCACCTGCTTTACTTCCCCTCCAAAGGAAGGCATACTGAGGGATTTTTGACGCTCGTAAGAAATCCGACGACTTCGGCCGGGTTTGAACCCACGACCTTGGGCATTGAAGCTCAGCAAGCTACCAACTACGCCACCGAAGCCGCTGTGGAAATTATACGACCATAACAGCACTCATTGCACATTTCTGTGAAGCGACGACACAAATTAAAGTGTCTTTCTTTAGTTCAGTAGTCAGAACACTGGCGTACAAAGTCGTAGATCACGGGTTTGAATCCCACTGGTGTGAGACATTTTAATTATTTAACTTCCATATACCTGGCTCACACTGTTTATGCTTTACACGGCCTAATAGCTTGAAGCCTTAATTTCTCATCATTTCGATAGTGAAAATCTAATTCTCGGAAACTATCCAAATTGCTTGCTATGAGTTCACTAATGTGTTTACTTGTGAATTACAGAAACATGAATGTCGCTTTCTGAATAATGTCATAAAGAATTCATAAATCAATAGCCATTACGGTAGCGTAAAATGAAGGAAGGAAGTCCAGCACACTAACAATCAGTAAGTTCCATTGCGCAATGGACGTGTCAAACAGGCGGAGAGTAATGAGGTGTGGTATTACTCACATCGCTGTGCGCTGGCCTACACGTCACCTGTAACGCCATTACTGATTCAATTCAGAAACACTGTTAGTTCTAACAGAAACGAAATAACGCAAATGCTTGCTACTTTTTCGAAATGGAGAAATCATTGCCAATGGTGTTTCTCTTTATTTGCCTACTTTTCACATTTTGCAAAAATGAGGAAAAAGTAGACTTATGAGATCAATCCGGGAAAATGTGTTTCTGTCTGTCTGTCTGTCCTTCTGTCTGTCTGTCTGTCTGTCTGGCTGGCTGGCTGTGTGTGTGCCCCCCCCCCCCTATCAACTCATAAACGGCTGCAGCAATCGAAACCAAATGTAGTATGAGTAAAGATGTATACCGGAATATCTCAAGCCCATATTTAAAAATGATGTCAATGCTATCAACTGCTGAAAAAACGCACTAGAATGTGAGCTCCATGTTGGATATCTTGGAAGGTATGCATGGGAGCTATTCCAAAATTGGCACACATGTAGATAATACTATTTCAGTTTAATTTCCAGGAGGACATACTGTAGATGACAGTGTTGCCAAAATAATTTTAAGATTTCTGAAATGTCCAATTTTTAAATGCATATAACTTCTTCACTAACAATTGGATTTCAACCAAATTTTGTATGTAATATGTGAACATAAACATATATGGCTGAGGGTATTCTTAAGAGCCACCAGGGCTGCCAACTGTTGTTTTTTTATCCAAATACCAATATATATAAAAGTATGCAAGCCGACAGCTTTAAACTAAGCACACGTATAGTACCTGACATTGTAGATTAATTTGGAGTAACTTATATACGTCAGTTCTACAAACATGATTCTAAGCCTGCTGATAGGACCATTTTTAAGTACATGTAACTGCTATACTATCCAAATTTCGTATGTGCTACTGTATGTGTAACATAACAAATATGACTATAAGTATTCTTAAGAGCAATCAGGGCTGCCAACTGTTAATAAATGCTGTCTATTTTCTTACCCTAATATTCTAGATAGGTTCATATACTGTAGATTAATCATTGTCATGAATCTTAATTTTAAGAAAAGTAGGCTCTTTAGTTCCTCACGAAACTTCTTGCTTTTTTTTTACGTCGTTATGCCCTACTCTATTGAACCTGCTTAGCTGATGTGTTGGCCTTCTTTTCCTCCCAAAATCTCTTTATCCTCTCACTGAGCTTCTTCCTGCGTTCTTCTGTCCAAGTTACAGTGGCTCTCGTGTTGGGTCTGTCTCCAAATTGGTGATTGTCGATTTAGGTACTGAAATTACATCTGCCCTGTATAATGTCTTCTGAGATGTTGATTTCCCGGAGATCTGTTTCAATTTCACGAAGCCAGTTGTTCTTGTTTTTAATGAAAGGGCTAGGTTGGCAATTCTTTTGGTTAGTCTGTTATTGTCCATTCTAATAATATGTCCGTAAAATTTCAATCGTCTTTTCCGAAAAGTGTGAGAGTTTTTTTCAGACTGACTACATAATTCCTGGGATGATTTTTTCCTCCATATTCCCTATATACAGACCGGCCCAAAAAATTCGTAAAATTTTCCTTTCTTCTTTTCCTTTACACGAACCATTAACAGTGACGTATATTGTGCGACACTCCGTACCCTACGCAAGTCCATCAAGAAACAAGATGTTCAGTAAAGAACATATAGCCTATTTTCTCCTAAATGCATGGGTATTGTTATAACTCTTTGTCCTTTTCAAGGAGTATAATTGAATGTTGGTTGTAGTAGCTTGTTGAAATACAACGTGCTATAGGGATATTAAACATGAATATGAGGTGCCCTTTGCTAGTGCTACCTCTGTAAAAAAATTCATTCAATTCGGTTTCACCGTGTTTGAATTGATCTGGGGAATGGATTTGCACACATACATGGCCGCTATTTGCAAACTATTGGGCTGATGACCTTGTAGTCAGTCATAAGATGCTTTCCACAAAAAGGCATGTTGTTGCAAAATCCGGTAGAGATCAAATTATTAGGATGGTCGAAATTTGATTTAAGCTTTTAACATTTGGGTGGCCGTCATTCCGTTTCCGTCAAGATGGCGGCGATATAAAACATAACACTGAGGTGCCTTTTGCTAGTGCTACCTCTGTACCAAATTTCGTTCAATTTGGTTTCACAGTGTTTGAATTGATAGGGGGAATCGATTTGCACACATACTTGGCCAACATCTGCAAACTATTGGGCTGATGATCTAGCAGTTTGGTCAGAATATGCTTCCCACATAAAGATTTATTGTTGCAAAATTTGGTAGAGACTAGATTATTAGGTTGGTCGTAATTACATTTTAGCCTTTAACATTTGGGTGGCCGCGATTACGTTTCCGTCAAGATGGCGGTGATATAAAACATGACACTGAGGTGGCCTTTTCTAGTGCTACCTCTGTACCAAATTTCGTTCCATTCGGTTTCACCGTGTTCGAATTAATAGGGGGAATCGATTTGGACACAAAGATGGCCGCCATCCGCAAAATATTAGGCTAATGACCTATTAGTTTGGTCAAAGGATGCTCCCTTCATAAAGGTATGTTGTTGCAAAATTTGGTAGAGATCGGATGATTAGGTTAGTCGTAATTTGATTTAAGCTTTGAACATTTGGGTGGCCGCCATTACGTTTCCGTCAAGATGGCGGCGATATAAAACATGACACTGGGGTGCCCTTTGCTAGTGCTACCTCTGTACCAAATGTCATTCCATTCGGTTTCACCGTGTTCGAATTAATAGGGGTAATCGATTTTGACACAAAGATGGCCGCCATCCGCAAACTATTAGGCTAATGACCTATTAGATTTGTCAAAGGTTGCTCCCTCCATAAAGGTATGTTATTGCAAAATTTCGTTCAATTTGCGATCACCGTGTTCGAATTGATAGGGGGGACAGACATTCAGAGTACACACACTCACACACACACACACACAGACTCACACACACACATACACACACACAGACACACTTTTTTTTCGCCCTGTAGTGATCTCATAAGTCTACTTTCATTTTTTTCAAAAATCGAAAATAGGCTAAAAACGGCCTGGATTGCTCAAGAAGGGAGTGATTCTGCACGACTCTAACGTCACACACGGTGTATTGGCTACGTTCAAGTGGGAGCAACTTGAGCATCCGCCCTACAACCCAGACTTGTCACCCTGCGACTTCACTCTGTTTGGTTCCTTAAAAAAAACTCCCATGGGAAAATGTTTCCAATCAGACGGCGAACAAAAGGACACCGTACAGGATTGGCTCCTGTCACAACGACAAGACTTCTGGGAACAGGGAATCCTGCGACTAGTGAAGCAATGGGACACCTGTGCACAGGCCTGTGGTGATTACTTTTGAATAACTAATAAATTGTACCCAGAGTATCGTTTGGTACCTTTACATTTGAACTCCCCTCATAGAAAGCGATATAGGCGTCAATGAACAAAGCTTGCACCCAGCACCCGGGGCCATGCGATATTATCATATCACTATCAGTATCTCAACAAAAGTCACATATCTTGAATAGTTGTCCTAGTTTAATCACTACTGAAACTAAATATGTGTATACTGTATAGCGTAAATGTCATAACCCATCTTATGGATCTAATGGCCTAAGTGTAAAGGATCTGATGATGATAGCTTCGTGATCGAAACTGGCCATCCAAGTGTATTTATTAATTTCATGCAATATTTTTCAGGATTAGGGAACCTTAGGGAACACTAAAGTAAGTTACAATCGTGTTGACAGACTGAAAATCATACGATTTGAGGAAATATGTAGTTATGAATAAATATGCCACAATGTGTTGGTTATTTAATTGTAAACAACACAAAAAATGTAAATAGAAATAAAACTTATAGGTTATCAGACAAATTGAACACACACCCAACTACACGGGGCTGATAATCAAGATATCTCAAGCCCTCCAAATGAATAAACAACAACCTAACGTCTTGTTTACTCCTGAATGACAATTACATTCTCGTCATTAAGTGGCTTCGGTGGCGTTGTTGGTAGCATGCTGAGTTTCTATGCCCAAGATCGCGGGTTCAAATCGGTCCAAAGATGTCGGATTTTTATGAGCATTAAAAATCCCTCAGTATGCCTTCCTTTGGAGGGGGAGTAAAGCCGCCAGGCCCATGTTATAGATTTATGGCATGTAAAAGAACCTTCCACTAACGACAATTTTGTGAAGCTTAGTTTAACGCTCTATTAGTTCCTACGTTTGTCACCAGGCGCCGGTTGCGGTGGCATCTAGTAGCCAAGTTCAGTGCTTGGTGACGTTGACGGTAACATTACTGTAGGTAGCAAAAGTACGAACTACTTGAAACTGATAGTTTGCAGTCCTTACCTTAATTACAGATAACACACTAATACAGACATCACAATTAACACCGGTTATCAGACAGATTCTATACACACCCAAAGCACACGGGACTACATAACCACGTTGTCGTAGCCCCTAAACTGAGGAACCAACCATTTTCGTCATCTTGCCTGCGTGCTGTTACACATTCAATTTAAACAACTCTGGCAAGAGAGAGAAGCTATCTACAGGAAAAATGTGAATTAGAGAGTTAGTTATTCAAATCAAACAGCAATGAACGTTGACTTTTGAAATCTCGTGGATTATATTTATCACCAGTCACACATTGCATGTTCAATGCTAATTGATAGCTCTAACGAGGCTAAGTTCCACCAAGAGGGATTAGGCTCACATCTCATGCTCGCTGGGTTCCACCAGTATTTATTGGAACAAATTTACATGGCAGTTCGTTACCCCTTCCTGCTTTTAATTATAGATCCATTATCTTAACGATAGGAAATGAGGTTTAGTTACCGAAATGAATACACAATGAGCTCATGGTATCAGCTGTAAATAATTATGTTGTTCACTGAGATATTATCCGTAAATATACCATATAAGCTAGTTACTTTTCATTGAAATGAAAATTGTATACGCGTCAATATTAATTACTAGGACTCGGATGTTGATGACATGTCATCTTTTTACTGAGCTGTAAAACAATGCACATGTCACCCCGTCTTCAAATATGTCATTTTTATTTTGCATCTTTTTGCATCTTTTGCTATTTTTAGCCTACTTTCGATTTTTGAAAAAATGAAAGTAGACTTATGAGATCAACACAGGGCGAAAAAAAGTGTGTCTGTCTGTGTGTGTGTATGTGTGTGTGTGAGTCTGTGTGTGTGTGGGTGTGAGTGTGTGTACTCTGAATGTCTGCCCCCCCCCCCTATAATTTCGAACACGGTGAACGTGAATTGAACGAAATTTGGTACAAAGGTAGCACTAGCAAAGGACACCTCAGTGTCATGTTTTATATCGCCGCCATCTTGACGGAAACGTAATGGCGGCCACACAAATGTTCAAAGCTTAAATCAAATTACAACTAACCTAATCATCCGATCTCTACCAAATTTTGTAACAATATACCTTTATGGGGGAAGCATCCTTTGGCCAAACTAATAGGTCATCAGCCTAATAGTTTGCGGATGGTGGCCATCTTTGTGTGAAAATCGATTCCCCCTATTAATTCGAACACGGTGAAACCGAATGGAGCGAAATTTGGTACAGATGTAGTACTAGCAAAGGGCACCCCAGTGTCATGTTTTATATCGCCGTCATCTTGACGGAAACGTAATGGCGGCCACCCAAATGTTCAAAGCTTAAATCAAATTACGACTAACCTAATCATCCGATCTCTACCAAATTTTGCAACAACATATCTTTATGAAGGAAGCATCCTTTGACAAATCTAATAAGTCATTAGCCTAATAGTTTGCGGATGGTGGCCATCTTTATGTCAAAATTGATTCCCCTATTAATTCGAACACGGTGGAACCGAATGAACGAAATTTGGTACAGAGGTAGCACTAGCAAAGGGCACCTCAGTGTCATGTTTTATATCGCCGCCATCTTGACAGAAACGTAATGGCGGCCACACAAATGTTCAAAGCTTAAGTTAAATTACGGCTAACATAACCATCCGATCTCTACCAAACTTTGCAACAACGTTCCTTTATGGAGGGAGCATCCTTTGACCAATCTAATAGGTTATTAGCCTAATAGTTTGCGGATGGTGGCCATCTTTGTGTCAAAATCGATTACCCCTATTAATTCGAACACGGTGAAACCGAATGGAATGAAATTTGGTACAGAGGTAGCACTAGCAAAGGGCACCTCAGTGTCATGTTTTATATCGCCGCCATCTTGACGGAAACGTAATGGCGGCCACCCAAATGTTCACAGCATAAATCAAATTACGACTAACATAATCATCCGATCTCTACCAAATTTTGCAACAACATACCTTTATGGAGGAAGCATCCTTTGACAAATCTAATAGGTCATTAGCTTAATAGTTTGGGGATGGCGGCCATCTTTGTGTCAAAATCGATTACCCCTATTAATTCGAACACGGTGAAACCGAATGGAATGAAATTTGGTACAGAGGTAGCACTGGCAAAGGGCACCTCAGTGTCATGTTTTATATCACCGCCATCTTGACGGAAACGTAATGGTGGCCACACAAATGTTCAAAGCTTAAATCAAATTACGATTAACCTAATTATCCGATCTCTACCAAATTTTGCAACAACATACATTTATGGAGGAAGCATCCTTTGACAAATCTAATAGGTCATTAGCCTAATAGTTTGCGGATGGCGGCCATGTTTGTGTCAAAATCGATTACCCCTATTAATTCGAACACGGTGAAACCGAATTGAACGAAATTTGGTACAGAGGTGGCACTAGCAAAAGGCACCTCAGTGTCATGTTTTATATCGCCACCATCTTGACAGAAACGGAATGACGGCCACCCAAATGTTAAAAGCTTAAATCAAATTTCGACCATCCTAATAATTTGATCTCTACCGGATTTTGCAACAACATGCCTTTTTGTGGAAAGCATCTTATGACTGACTACAAGGTCATCAGCCCAATAGTTTGCAAATAGCGGCCATGTATGTGTGAAAATCCATTCCCTATATCAACGGTAAAACCGAATTGAATGAATTTTTTTACAGAGGTAGCACTAGCAAAGGGCACCTCACATTCATGTTTAATATCCCTATAGCACGTTGTATTTCAACAAGCTACTACAACCAACATTAAATTATACTCCTTGAAAAGGACAAAGAGTTATAACAATACCCATGCATTTAGGAGAAAGTAGGCTATATGTTCTTTACTGAACATCTTGTTCCATTTTAAGAGCATCTTTTTACCTTCTAATTTTTTTTTAATTTAGTCATGTTACAGCCTTATATGAGGGAGTTACAACTCTCAGAGTTAAGAACAAGCTAGTAGCTATATTTGACAACATCAGAATGGCATTCGTAGTGCAGTGCAACTCAGACTTAAGTAAACATAAACCTTTTGTTAAGTGCTAGAAATCTATTTTGATTGACTTTTCAGTTTGAGCTTAAGATATCGGTTTTGAAATATTGGTGAGTTTATTATTATAAGATCATTTTCTCCATTTTATAGTGCAATTTCCGAATTTTTAGGTAATTTTTACAGTCATTTTTGAAAATGTTAAATGCATTTTTCAAACTTTCTTACGGCATCAACATCCTGGCCCTATTAATTACGAAACCCTTCAACTGTTTGTGTCAAATATTCATGTTGTTGTTGTTGTTGTTGTTGTAGTTGTTGTTGTTTGTGTTGATTCTTTAGGGGCTTTTCCACATAGTGGTCATGTAGCCTCGTGTAATTAGGTGTATGTGTGTAAAATTTGTCTGATAGCTGTGTCGCTGTGATGTTTATTTGCAATTGAGGTAGGATTAGGGTAGGAAGTGAGGTCCTACGTTAGGCACCAACCTGGCATTTGCCTGGAGTAGAAATGGAGAATCACAGAAAACCTCTTCCAGAATGGCTTAGTTTTGCCTCACGAGGTAGAATTTACCCCATTGTAGCCCTCAGACTAGAAACCCTCCCTATATTATTCTGCTAAGGTCCCATTCCAGTTTTGTACCGAAAATAAGGTCCCATTAACACCAACCTACACATATGGGGTACCTACAGGTTCAGCATAACCCAATGCGTAAGCGAAACGCACTCACTTACTCTTTAAATGCCTCACGATTAAATAAATACCTTAAAACATGTATATTTACAATGAAATAATGAAAGAATGCAACACGGTAACCATGGTAACAGTATCTCACAGGTCCAACTATTTCTGTAAGACGCAATGCAATTCCAATTATTACATTACTGTGAAAGTTTCCAGACGGTTATAAGGTTATCACTGAACCAAATTAAGCTGTAAAATTCATCAATACCTACAGTATAATGCGCTTAAGGGGGTCAAGGGGCACTCTAGAATTTTTTCACGCAATTTTCACGTGTGAGTGTTGTACGAAAGTCTTCTTCACCCGACTATAAAGGGTCTGCGAGTAGCTGAATTGAAAAAGTCTGATTATTCTTATCAAGGATAAATCAGTCATAGCATTCATTATTAAGATTTTGCTATGTGTACTATTTACAACTAGAATATTCGCGGGCAAAGCCGCGACGGGTAATGCTAGATATATTTATTGGCAAAACCAGAAATCAAAGATATACACACATCAAAAAAAGTTTTGCATCACCTCGGTTCCAAGAGTTCCGGAACCGTTAAATACAAAGGGAATAGAGATCAACACAAACAACATTTCAGCTCGTTTTATTGCTCATGAGACCCACACATTGCATGTTGTACCATCATACAGCTAGATTTCAGCATTTGTGGTCCAGATTGCAGTACACACCACTACCTCTAACACCCAGTAGCACGTCCTCTTGCATTGATGCATGCCTGTATTCGCCGTGGCATACTATCCACAAGTTCATCAAGACACTGTTGGTCCAAATTGTCCCACTCCTCAACGACAATTCGGCGTAAATCTCTCAGAGTGGTTGGTGGGTCAAGACGTCCATAAAAAGCCCTTTTCAACATATCCCAGGCATGTTCGATAGGGTTCATGTCTGGCGAACATGCTGGCCACTGTAGTCGAGCGATGTCGTTATCTTGAAGGAACGCATTCACAAGATGTGCACGATGAGGTCGAGAATTGTCGTCCATGAAGACAAATGCCTCTCCAATATTCTGCCGATATGGTTGCACTATGGGTCGGAGAATGTCATTCAGGTATCGTAAAGCCGTTTCGGAGCCTTCCATGACCACCAGTGGCATACGTCGGCCCCACATAATGCCACCCCAAAACATCAGGGAACCACCACCTTGCTGCACTCGCTGGACAGTGTGTCTAAGACGTTCAGCCTGACCAGGGTGCCTCCAAACACGTCTCCGACGATTGTCTGGTTGAAGGCATATGCGACACTCATCGGCGAAGAGAACGTGATGCCAATTCCGTGGGGGTCCATTCAGCATGTTGTTGGGCCCATCTGTACCGCGCTGCATGGTGTCGGGGTTGCAAAGCTGGACCTCGCCATGGACGTCGGGAGTGAAGTTGCGCATCATGCAGCCTATTGCGCACAGTTTGAGTTGAAACACGACGTCCTGTGGCTGAACGAAACGCATTATTCAACATGGTGGCATTGCTGTCAGGGTTCCTCCGAGCGGCAATCCGTAAGTAGCGGTCATCCGCTACAGTAGTAGCCCTTGGGCGGCCTGAGCGAGGCCTGTCATCGACAGTTCCTGTATCTCTGTACCTCCTCCATGTCCGAACAACATCGCTTTGGTTCACTCTGAGACGCCTGGAAACTTCCCTTGTTGAGAGCCCTTCTTGACACAAAGTAACAATGCGGACGCGATCGAACTGCGGTATTGACCTTCTAGGCATGGTAGAACTACAGACAACATGAGCAGCGTACCTTCGTCCTGGTGGAATGACTGGAACTGATCGGCTGTCGTACCCCCTCCGTCTAATAGGCCCTGCTCATGCATGGTTGTTTACATCTTTGAGCAGTTTTAGTGACATCTATGAACAGTCAAAGGGACTGTATCTTGGATACAATATACACAGTCAACGTCTATATGCCGGAGATCTGGGAACCGAGGTGATGCAAAACTTTTTTTGATGTGTGTACATGATTGCCTCTTTCACCGGGCAGATGGTTGCGAATGTATGTGCTGTATTAGTTTTACCCCTTATTATTCCATTTTCTGCAGGGCTGACGATGAGGTGCGATATATTTCTATGTGGAAGTTGGTTTTTTACAGCTGGATTCCTTTCCTGACAGAAGAGTTATTGAGAAATGAAATGAAATGAAATTAAATCAAATTAACTACTAAGGTTAGCAGAAAACAAGAGTCAACCTCAATCAATACTTTATGTATGTATTAGTACATGTTTTAGCTGTTCATTTCAGCCTTCATCAGCTAAAAAAGAATTAAATATTGCTAGATTTAAGAAGATAATAATAACGTTATTGGTTTTACGACCTTTGTAACTATTCAGGCTTTTAGAGACGCTGAAGTACAGGAATTGTGCCCCGAAGGGGATCTTTAACGTGCAAATAAATCTACTGACATGGCTCCCTCGCATTTGCACACCCTCAAATGTCAACTGACTGCGTCAGGATTTGATCCTGCACCCTTGGGCACAACAGGCGAGGCCTTTATGCTGAACAAAGCTGCCAGTCAAATTAAGAGCAAAAAGCGAGCATGTTACAAGCACACATAAACTTGCTAGAATAATGTTAAAACATGTGTGTAATTTGAGTAGTAGTATTTCAAGCCCTTAAATGAAACAACAACTACAACATCTTACATGTCCTCGTCGTGCAATTCACAGTTATTTTTCGCGTTTCTGTTGTTTCTCAGTACGTACTATATTTTGTGGTCATCTATAGAGAGTATTTTTCTTCTTTTTTTTCCTTAGTCGTTTACCCTCCAGGTTGGTGGAGCGAGGGAACTCACCACTACCGCCTCTACGGGCAGTGTCCTAGAGCTGGGAACATCTAATCGGAGGGGATACAACTGGTGAGGTGTGATTGGCACCTCGCCCAGGCGGCCTCACCTGCAAAGCGAACAGGGGCCTCATGAGGGAAGGTAATGTAAGGTCAGGATGGATAGGCAAGGAAGAGGGAAGGAGGCGGCCGTGGCCTTGAACAAGGTACCATCCCGGCATTTGCCCGAAGACGAAGTGGGAAACCACGGAAAACCACTTCGAGGATGGCTGAGGTGGGAATCGAACCCCATCTACTCATTTGGAACACCCGAGGCTGAGTAGACCCCGTTCCAGTCCTCGTAGCCTACCACTTTTCAAATTTCGTGGCAGAGCCGGGAATCGAACCCACGACCTCAGGGGCGGCAGCTAACCGTGCTGACCGCTACGCTACGGAGGCGACTATAGAGAGTATTACTTTCCAGAATGGGTTGGTTCCTCAGTTTATGGGCTGCGACAACGCTGTCACGTAGCCCCGTGTAATATGGGTGCGTGTAGAATCTGTCTGATAACCGGTGTTAATTGTGATGACTGTATTAGTGTGTGTTATCTGTTTTTAATTCAAGTAAGGACCGCAGACATTCAATTTTCATGTACTTCCTACTTTTGCTTCCAAACGCCACCGTCAACGACCAACTAGTTCTGAACTTGGTTACTAGATGCCACCGCAGTTGGCTCCTGGCGACGAACGTTGGAACTGAAGAGCGTTAGTCAAATCTAACCTATAATGTAGCTTCAAACAGGTGTAATTAGTGGAAGGTTCTTTATCATGCCATAAATCTATGATTTGGGGCCGCCGGCTTTACATACCCTCCGAGGGAAGCCATACTGAGGGATTTTAACGCTCTTAAAAATACGATGACCTCAGCCGGGTTTGAACCCGCGATCTTGGGCATAGAAGCTCAGCATGCTACCGACTACGCCACCGAAGCCACTCGAATAATATGTCATAAACATCCGGGTCCTAGTTTTTTTTTTTTTTAGCGTATGGCTTTTAGTGCCGGAAGTGTCCGAAGACATGTTCGGCTCGCCAGTTTTTGTAGCTGCTTCGAGACGGACACCCAATGGGTGAGCTACAAGTACCGTTGGGGAGGAAAGTTGGAAGGGAAGGGCGAGGAGTTGGAAGGTGGCGGCTGTGGCCTATAGTGAGGGACCAACCCCGGCATTTGCCTGGAAGGAAGATGGGAAACCACAGAAGACCATCTTCAAGGTTGCCGGTGGGGGGATTCGAACCTCCTCGCCTCCCGGATGTGAGCGACTGCCATTAGTCATGCCGTAACCACCACGGCTAACTCACCCGGTCGGGTCTTATTAATGATATTCAACAAGTTCGGATTGTATTCTAAAAACTATCTGCAAATTTACTCCAAACATAATCTTCAACTTATCCGCATGGCGAAAACTATATCCGCAAGGCGAAAAATTTTGCGGATATCCGCGGGTTTATCCGCGCAGGGCTTTAGCTATGGCAATGGAGATTGCTGGTTGTTCACGTTAAGTAATTAAGTAATTTGTTTTGAAGCACCGTGTAGTTGAGTGCGCACGCGACCACTAGTTCCCCCTCCAGAATCCCCTAGCAGCACGTGGAACTTGGTTACAGCGACGTGCGGTTTCCCCCACTCACTCCACGCAGATGCTGGAAGGGCTCAATTCGCAGTCTGTGTGATTGATAAGAGCTCCGTGCAGGTGACGCATTGTACACTCGTCTTGATTTCCCCTCCTCTACAATAACCTGGTCTGAATAACCCACATGGATATCTCCCTTATAACCGATCGCGGTGCCTCGCTGGCATTGGGAGAGGGTGGGTTCGTATCCCATCTTGGCCGTCCTGAAAATGGTTTTCGTCGTTCCCCATTTTCACCACCAGGTAAATGCCGGGACGGTTCCTTTCAATATCCCTTCCATGAAAATAAAAGTACATGGCCATTGGCTGCATTAATACAATTATTATATTTCCCGTATATTTCTGATTGAGACTAGGATTAGGAAAGAGGCGACATTAGGAACATCAGGGCATTTACTCAGAAACCTCTATTATCCGGTCCTCCTCATCATCATCATGTTTTTCAGTCAAACGGCTGTTCTGCCCCTACAATGAGTCTTTTCCACGTTGTTCGGTCTTGTGCTCTCCTTTTGACCAGTTCATAACTTCGTAGGCCAGGAAAGATCTCATGAAAGTCTTCCGTGGACTCCCGCGAGGGCGTTTTCCAGGTATTTTGCCTTCTAGTATGTCGATCATCAGGCCACCCTGTCGTAGCCTGTGGCCAAGCCAGGTGGATCTCCTTCTATATATCTGGTGGATCATTTGCCGTTTTTCCTTTATTCGATTCAGCACCGTTATGTTGGTCATTTTCTCTACCCAGCTGATATTTTCCATTCGGCGCCAACACCACATCTCAAACGCTTCTAGTCGTTTAATGTCACCTCTATTCATTGACCAGGTCTCACTGCAGTACATTGCAACTGGCCATATGTACTGTAGGTCTTAACCAGTTGTTTTCTAACATCGAGCGTTGACAAATTAGAGAATGCTTTTCACGGAATGCCTGCTTGGCCATGGCTATACGGCTCCTGATTTCAACTTCACATCGTAGGTCTTCTGTGAAGATCTGACCAAGGTATTTAAAACGGCTGGCCTGTTGTACTGGTTCTTTATTTATGGTAATATTTAGTTCATGTTGATGCATACTTATCACCAGAATCTTGGTCTTCTTAAAATTGATTTTCATTCCATATTCTGTAGCTGTATCATTTAAACATTGCAACATGTTTGTTAATGCATGCGGACTTACTGCAAGTAACGCCAGCTCATCAGCAAATTTAATATTCTGGATAAGTCTTCCACCAACTTTCACTCCCATATTAGAACCTTTAAAAGCCCACTTAGTTATAGCTTCAGCGAAGGCATTGAACAGTCCAGGGGACAGCAAACAACCTTGTCGCACCCCTTTGCGGATCTTAGCGGGTTCTGATACGTCATTTCCAAGCCGAACAACAGCAGTTTGATTTATATACAGATCAAATATTAATCTGATTAATCGATGGGGACATCCTATTTGATTCAGAAGAGGAAACAGCTTGTGCCAGTTGACTTTATCAAATGCCGCAAAGCACACGTAAAGGTATCTGTTTAATCCAAATTTCCAGTTTATCCGGATTGATATCTTTCTATGACGAAATTATGCGCGCCTTTCGAATAGTAGGCCTACTGTAAACTTAGCGATTCCTAAGAGAAAGGCACGTACACAGTTACTGTATATCTTGGAACTGCATTTCCAGATTTCTTCCTCTTCCCCTCCTTATTCTACTCCTCCTCATCTCCTCCTTCGCTTCGTCTTCCCCACCCCTTCCAGGAGCTCACATCTAGTGGGACTTGGATTGGCGACCACGGGATCCCACCTGAGCCTGGCATTGCTTCCACTTACATGTGCTGGGCTCCTCTCCGTCTTCTTTCATGTCAACCTCTCTTGGTCAATTCTTGTTCTCTTCCAACCCCGACGGTATTAGGGTATCCGAGGCCTAGGCAGTCTTTCACTTTCCCGCCTTAATTGGCCCTTGTCTCATCTTTCCTGATCCCTCATTCTTCGGTCTTTTCCCCTTTATCCATTGCCTCTGGGACGGACCTTCCCCACTTTTCTTTTCCTTATCTACCTTTCATGGCTCTCCTTCCTTCCAAGTTCCTCAATCCTCATTCTTCGAGGGTTAAGGGCATTTCTTTTCCTCCTGTCCATATTCGCCTTATTCTTTATTTGTTTATCTTTTCTTCTTCTTCTTCTAGTTTGTAAGACAGTAGTTAGTATTAGTTCTTTTCACTAATCTCATCTTTCACTATCATCCAAATCATTAGGGGCCGATAACCTAGATGTTAGGCCCCTTAAAACAACAATTATCATCATCATCTTCCTCTTCCCCTCCTCATTCTCCTCCTCCTCCTAAAATTCCTCCTCCGCCTTCTCTTTTTTCCTCCCATTCCTACTCATTTTAACCCTCTCCCCTCAGGGGCGTATATAGAAAAAAATCCGGGGGGGGGGGGGGAGGGGGAGGGCTGACTCCTGGAAAATTGTGAGTATTCTCAGGGGATTGTCACCGCAAAATACCCAGAATATCAACCAATATCTTAGAGCATATAACTTTGTGTAATTATTTTAGATAAGATTCAAAGTTTATATAGCCTACAATTACTGGCAATACAAAAAAAGTTGTAAAATACAACACAACACACAAATATTTTTAGCCTACTTTTCACATTTTGCAAAAATGAGGAAAAAGTAGTCTTATGAGATCGGACGAATGTGTGTTTGTCTGTCTGTCTGTCTGTCTGTCTGTCTGTCTGTCTGTCTGTCTGTCTGTCCTTCTGTCTGTCTGGCTGTGTGTGTCCCCCCCCCTATCAACTCCTAAACGGCTGCAGCAAACGAAACAAAATTTGGTAGGAGTAAAGACCCATACCTGAATATCTCACGGCCATATTTGAAAATTATGTCAGTGCTACCAACTGCTGAAAAATCGCATTTAAAATTTGAGCTCCATGTTGGATATCTTGGAAGGTATGAATTGGAGCTATTTCAAAATTGGCACAGGTATAGATAATGATATTGCAGTTTAATTTCCAGGAGGCGATGCATGGCAGTGTTGCCAAAATGATTATAAGCCTGCTGATAGGTCCAAATTTTAAATGCATATAACTTCTACACTATCAATTGGATTTCAACCAAATTTCGTATGTGCTATGTGTACATAAACAGATATGACTGAGCGTATTCTTAAGAGCCACCAGGGCTGCCAACTGTTAATAAATTCTCTCAATTTGTTTTAATCCAAATACCCATATATCAGAAAGTATGCAAGCCGACAGTTTTAAAATATGCACACGTATAGTACCTGACATTCTATATTAATTTGGAGTAACTTATATACGTCAGTGATACCAACATGATTCTAAGCCTGCTGAGACGTCCAACTTTAAATTCATGTAACTTTTATACTAACTTATGGATTTCATTCAAAATTGGCACAACAATAGATCATATTATTTCAGATTATTTCTGACCAATACATGCATGGCATAGTTGCCAACATGATTTTACGCGCGCTGTTAGATCCAATGTTTAACTGCATGTAACGTCCATGCTATCCATTGGACGTCAACGAAATTTTGTATTCTGTACCCTAAGAAATGGATGTAAGAATATATTCAGTCACCAGGGCTGCCAACTGTAGTGCTTTATTAGGCTACATTATGCCAGGTATACAGTATTTCGAACTTATTAGAAATTTCGATATTACCAACTTAATTTCGTCATTAATCATTGGCATGAATCTTAAATTTTAAGAAAAGTAGGCTCTTTAGTTCGTCACGAAACTTCTTGTTTTTTTACTTAATGAAAATTCTATTATGATCTTTGGAGTATGAATGGCAAATACCTAAATATTTGTCAATTTGCTAAGCAGAAAAGTAAACATACTGTGGAATTCACAGATTTACCTCACAAGCCTGAGTGCACCCCGTTCTAGCCCTCAGACTAGAATTAAAATTTCTTGGCAGAGCCGGGAATCGAATTCGGATCTCCGGGGCGGCAGAGAAGAATGCTTCCCACTACACCACGAGTTAGTATAATTTCAATGTTAATATTGTTTATAACTTAACCGATAAGTTAAGATTAGGGTACAACCAAATTTACAATTACTTTATGCTCTTACCAAAGCAGCACTTTCTTAATTTTTATTGGCTTTTCTTCGGGAGGGGGGGGCGGCTGGAGCCCCCACAGCACCCCCTGTCTCCCCTCCTTCTCACCCTTCTCCTCCCACCTTCTCTGCCGCCTACTCCAATATGCTTTTAGAACAAATAGATCGCTTCACCTACCTGTAGATGAAGTTCTGTTTTTCTTAATTATTATTAATGTCAAAATCAAGGTTTGTATTGACTAGTATCTTATATTCATTTATGAGTTTGTTTACGGACTATCCGTATTTTCAATAATCCGGTTTACCTCCACTTACTCCGGATAAACGAGGTTCTTGTGTACCTGAAGAAGACTTTGGAAATCCATTACAAATATACACACTAACATAGCATTCACAATAACACAGATTATATCAGACAAAATGACACACGCACACTTACCCAAGTACACGGGGCTAAATGACCACGTTGTCCAATCCTCTCAAATGAAACAACAATCAAACATTTGGATCCTACTCTGTAGATGTGAAGAACAGCGTCTAGCATTGCATGCAGTGGGAGTTAAGTACAACTAGCTCCCCCTCGCTTCGTGTACCTCTATGTAATTATGGTGTATATGCATTGTCAGCCGTTATGTAATGTTCTGTATGTTGATAAGGGGGAGGGAGAGATACTCCTGTGTGGGAAGACACAGAGCGTAACATCATATTCACTGTAGCGAGAACTGGAATTGAACTCCGTATCGCCAGCATGGCGCCGATCGAAATAAGGTCCATACGCCCATCCTCAAGCAGGGAATGCGAAATGAGTCATTTCAGCAAGGTGGGGCACATTATTATTCTGTCTAATTCTTATCCACTAAATTGTTGTTTTTAAGTCACTATGGGGTTTGCAAAATCATAGTCAAGTAGCCCCGTGTACTTGAGTGTGTGTGTGGAATCTGTATGATAACCCATGTCATTGTGATATCTGTACTAGTAGGCCTATATTTCTACTTACTACACACATCAAAAAAAGTTTTGCATCACCTCGGTTCCAAGAGTTCCGGAACCGTTAAATACAAAGGGAATAGAGATCAACACAAACAACATTTCAGCTCGTTTTATTGCTCATGAGACCCACACATTGCATGTTGTACCATCATACAGCTAGACTTTCAGCATTTGTGGTCCAGATTGCAGTACACACCACTACCTCTAATACCCAGTAGCACGTCCTCTTGCATTGATGCATGCCTGTATTCGCCGTGGCATACTATCCACAAGTTCATCAAGACACTGTTGGTCCAAATTGTCCCACTCCTCAACGACAATTCGGCGTAAATCTCTCAGAGTGGTTGGTGGGTCAAGACGTCCATAAACAGCCCTTTTCAACATATCCCAGGCATGTTCGATAGGGTTCATGTCTGGCGAACATGCTGGCCACTGTAGTCGAGCGATGTCGTTATCTTGAAGGAACGCATTCACAAGATGTGCACGATGAGGTCGAGAATTGTCGTCCATGAAGACAAATGCCTCTCCAATATTCTGCCGATATGGTTGCACTATGGGTCGGAGGATGTCATTCAGGTATCGTAAAGCCGTTTCGGAGCCTTCCATGACCACCAGTGGCGTACGTCGGCCCCACATAATGCCACCCCAAAACATCAGGGAACCACCACCTTGCTGCACTCGCTGGACAGTGTGTCTAAGACGTTCAGCCTGACCAGGGTGCCTCCAAACACGTCTCCGACGATTGTCTGGTTGAAGGCATATGCAACACTCATCGGTGAAGAAAACGTGATGCCAATTCCGTGGGGTCCATTCAGCATGTTGTTGGGCCCATCTGTACCGCGCTGCATGGTGTCGGGGTTGCAAAGCTGGACCTCGCCATGGACGTCGGGAGTGAAGTTGCGCATCATGCAGCCTATTGCGCACAGTTTGAGTTGAAACACGACGTCCTGTGGCTGAACGAAACGCATTATTCAACATGGTGGCATTGCTGTCAGGGTTCCTCCGAGCGGCAATCCGTAAGTAGCGGTCATCCACTACAGTAGTAGCCCTTGGGCGGCCTGAGCGAGGCCTGTCATCGACAGTTCCTGTATCTCTGTACCTCCTCCATGTCCGAACAACATCGCTTTGGTTCACTCTGAGACGCCTGGAAACTTCCCTTGTTGAGAGCCCTTCTTGACACAAAGTAACAATGCGGACGCGATCGAACTGCGGTATTGACCTTCTAGGCATGGTAGAACTACAGACAACATGAGCAGCGTACCTTCGTCCTGGTGGAATGACTGGAACTGATCGGCTGTCGTACCCCCTCCGTCTAATAGGCCCTGCTCATGCATGGTTGTTTACATCTTTGAGCAGTTTTAGTGACATCTATGAACAGTCAAAGGGACTGTATCTTGGATACAATATACACAGTCAACGTCTATATGCCGGAGATCTGGGAACCGAGGTGATGCAAAACTTTTTTTGATGTGTGTATATAACAAAGATGTCATGAGTAATCTCGAGAACCACTGGATGGATTTTGATGCGGCTTTCACCATTCTGTAAAGAATATCTCTAGGAAGGTTTCTGGAGAAAAGTATTTATTTATGATCAAAGGAAGCCGAGCAGAAACGATTTCAGTGAAAATGTTGAAAGAAAATTGCCGTCCGTGCGCTCTTTATGCTTACGCTGGGTAAACCGTTAAAAATATATATATACTATGAGCGTAAGAATTGTTCAGTATGAAAAGTTCTACGAAAGAGTCCGCGAGAGCATATCTCTATCTTCAATACATCGCCCACTGTAAGTGGTTTTACGTTTTCATTTCATCCAACAATCTTCATTCAATTACTGAGGCGACAGTTTACGAGCAAGCTAGCGGGTGAGCCCATCACCCCAGATACAGCCAGCAGCAAACTGTCGAGTAATGTTGAGTTAAGACTTCAGAGAAGAGTGGCTATGCTTGGAGTTTCCCTGGAAGTGCAACTAGGCTTTTCTTCATTTCACCTGTGAACTTTTCGTTCCGCAAAATACACAGTCAAGTTAAGATTGGACGGAAGGGGATTTGTGTTTCATGAAGGCGTGGTGGGCTAACAAGAAGAAAATCAGTTGAGATCTCACGGTCCCTAGTGGCCACAACGATAAAAGTAAAGTAAGTAATAATAATAATAATAATAATAATAATAATAATAATAATAATAATAATGATTTCGGGTACCTTTTCATTACTGCGGCTTTTAGAGACGCCGAAGTGGCGAGAGTTTTGCTCTGAAAGTGATCTTAAACGTGATCTAGTTATACAGAATCGTGGCATTTGCCTACCCTCTGATGCCAACTGACTGCACCAGGATTTGATTTCCCAACCTAAGACTCTTCCTTCCGATCTCTCCGGAAGGAAGCTGTGGTACTCTGTCGACTTCGGATCGGCCATGTGATTGCCACGCGCTCCCACTTGCTAAAGAGAGAAGACCCCCCTGTGTGTACTTGCGGCGCCCACCTAACCGTGGCACACATTCTCTTGGAGTGTGTGGATCTGGCCGATCTGCGAAGGACTCTTAAACTGCCTAATACCCTCTCCCTTCTTCTCCGTGATGACGGGCCGTCATTAGACCTCGTCATCCGGTTCATGAGGGAGAGTGGTTACTTTTTTAATTTTTAATGTAAGTTAAGACTTTTAATTCAGGTTAAGTCTGTTTTATGTTTTTTATTGCGTTCATCTATTTTATTGTTTACTATGCCTTATTTGTTTTATTGTTTTTCTTTACCATCCGCTTTTTTATTAACTTTTATTCAAATAAGGCATAATTGTTGGGGCTCACTGTCTATTTTATGTAAACCATTTTCGTTTCATCCATGGCAGTGAGCTGTTTTTATCTTTATCCTTTCATTTAACGCCATTTCATTTCATTAGGGGCCGATAACCTCGATGTTAGGCCCCTTAAAACAACATTTATCATCATCATCATCAACCTTAGACACAGCAGGTGCGAACGTTACCACTGCGCCAGGCAACCTGTCCCTTCACTTTTATTCAGAGAATACTGTTTTATATGGATTCGGATTGCAGATTTGGTCTCAAGAATATTAGGACTGTGAGACATGGAAACAGATCCTCCCCCCATTGTACGTTACTAATGAAAATGTACATGTGTAGGCTGTACAATGGGACGCATAAACCTTGCAATGCCTCCTCGCAAGTACTCAGCCATTACCTAGCAGCTGTTTGCCAGCTTGCTGGTTCCGGATCATGGAGAAACGGAAAAGGGGAAGTGAGACTTTCAGCTGTTTCCTTGCACGCTTACAACCTCAGAAATTTAAATGGTTGGTTCATTGAGAGGTCGCCGGCCCCGTGGTATTGGGGTAGAGCACCTGCCTCTCACCCGGAGGTCCCGGGTTCAATTCCCGGCTCCGTCTGGGATCTTAGAAACTGACGTGAGGGCAGCTGTCTGACAGTTAGGCAGCGCCCCGATCACGAAAACCAAGATTAACGGCCGAGGGGACCGGATGCGCTGATCACGCGTCGTCGCGAGATTAACAGTCACGTTAAAAAATACAAGCGTCCTTTCTTCTAACTCCCTCAATCCTCATTCTTCAAGAGTTGAAGGGCATTTCTTTCCTGTGTTCATTATTTTCCATTAGATATACAGAAGGCCAAAAGTTAGTGCGGTAGTTGAACTGGTATTCATTTCATATTTAATCAATTTTATGATATGTTGGACATCGTGATCATTTAGCCCCGTGTATTTGTGTGTGTGTATATTTTTTCTGATAATTCTTGTGAGGTTTGGGAAGGAGGGGGCCGTTACCCTATGTTAGGAAAAATCCCGGCATTTACCTGGAGTAAAAGTGGAAACCCACGGAAAAACACTTCCAGGATAGCGGAAGTGCAGTAGTAATCGAACCCGCCTCTC
Organism: Meconema thalassinum; assembly: GCA_946902985.2. Taxonomy (NCBI): domain Eukaryota; kingdom Metazoa; phylum Arthropoda; class Insecta; order Orthoptera; family Tettigoniidae; genus Meconema; species Meconema thalassinum. Next base: position 645,466,583 of record OX336391.1, on the reverse strand, counting down.
CTCAGATTCGCCTCGAGAGGGCTGAGTGAATCCCGTTCCAGCCTTCATACCAGGTTAAATTTCTTGAACGGGGTGCACTCAGCCTTCTAAGGCAAAACTGAGCAATTCCGCCATCCCGGAAGTGGTGTTCCTTGGTTTCCCACTTCTACTCCAGGAAAATGTTGGGATGGTTCCTAACTTAAATCCATGGCCATCTATTTCCCAATCCTCATCCTGATTTTCAAATACACACACTACCACTACTACTGCAACAGAGACAGGTAATCAGTCAAATTTTACACACACTCAAGTAAATGGGGCTAAATGACCAGAATATCCAAGACCCTAAAAATGAAACAACAACAACAACAAAGCACCAACCTTAATCTTATACCCTGAAAATCACGTCTTGTTCACATTTAGGGGCTTGCAACATTGTGGTCATTTTAGTCGCGTATAGCAGGCGATAATTGGAATGGAGTCGGCCGTGGCCGTAAGTTAGAAACCATCCCAGCATTTGCCTGGTGTAGAAAGAGACGGAAAATCAATTTTATGATAGAAGTAAAATCCACCTTTTCTTAGCTTTTTCTATTTTTGTGTTATCATTTTACCCTCCAGAGTTGGATCTTCCCACGGACGAAGCGAGGAATCCCACCTCTACCGCCACTGAGGGCAGTGTCCTGGAGCTTGAGATTCTGAGTCGGGGATACAACTGGGGTGTGTGACCAGCACTACGCCCAGGCAGCCTCACCTGCAAAGCGAACAGGGGGCCTGATGAAGGGATGGGAAGAAAGGGAGGATGGCCACCATGATTAGTTGCCACCCAGGTGGTCCGCGGTTCGATTCCCGGCTCTGCCACGAAAGTTGAAAAGTGGTGCGAGGACTAGAACGGGGTCAACTCTGCCTTGGGTGGTCCAAATGAGAGGGGTTTCGATTAGCATCTTAGCCATCCTCGAAGTGGTTTTCCGTGGTTTCCCACTTCGTCTTCGGGAAAAAATGCCGGGATGGTACCTAACGTAAGGCCACGAACGCCTCCTTCCCTCTTCCTTGCCTATCCCTCCCACTCTTCCCATCCCTTCATAAGGGCCATGTTCGCTTTGCTGGTGAGACCGCCTGGGCGACGTGCTAGTCACACTCCCCAGTTGTATCCAAGACCTACAAGGAGAGGTCGTCAAGTGGTTTACTAGAAAAGTGTTCAAATTTGGAGGGTTTGCTCTTCATAAGAAAATATTTTGGCCGTGTTCGAGCGTTTTTGCCAATGGGCCATAGTGTGTTCAAAATTGAACGTTTAAAATCAACCCTCAAACTTTTGTAGTCCTATTCTCGCACATGTTCCCGGCTCGTTTCCGTGGCGTAGTCGCTAGCGCATTGGCGTGGGGAATTCAAGGTGCCGAGTTCGAATCAGACCTTTGCCAGCATTTTTTTTTTTAACTGTTATTATAAACGTTTTTGCGCGATTTTAGAGTCTGCATGCATATGTGCAGTGCGTCTGTAATGTCCTGCCGTGAATAAACTCCAACACCATCACTCGTTCTAGCTTCAAGGACGAATAATAATGATGTAAAAATATTATACATAGCTCCAAAACCGAAGAGACCACAGCAAATACATTATAGAAAACACAAAAGACAATAATAACAGTAAAAGAAAAAAAAATGCTGACCAAGGTCTGACTCGAACTCGAATCCTTACTCGCTTACAGCTAAGTTTTTTAATTTTGTTTTGTACATACATTCTAGGCCAACGGCCTAGCTATGTTGAAACACCGGATCCCATGAGAACTCCGCAGTTAAGCGACATTGGGCGCAGTCGGAACTTGGATGGTATGCCGGTTCTAGGTACTGCGCGCTGTTGGCCAACATAAGGAGGAGCGGAAAGGCCCTGGCCACCCTACCGCAAGTAAACTCCGGCTGGGGTAGCCTCTTCGGAGGCTCGGACCTGCCTTCGGGCAGAATACCAATTAAATTTAAAACCGGTAGGATATTTTCAAAGGTCGCCTCCGTAGCGTAGCGGTCAGCATGGTTAGCTGCCGCCCTGGAGGTCCTGGGTTCGATTCCCGGCTTTGCCACGAAATTTGAAAAGTGGTATGAGGACTGGAACGGGGTCTACTCAGCCTCGGGTGGTCCAATTGAGTCGAGGGGGTTCGATTCCCACCTCAGCCATCCTCGAAGTGGTTTTCCGTGGTTTCCCACTTCGTCTTCGGGAAAATGCCGGGATGGTCCCTACTGTCAGGCCACGGTCGCCTCCTTCCCTCTTCCTAGCCTATCCATCCCAATCTTCCATCCCTTCCCATCCCTCATGAGGCCCCTGTTCGCTTTGCAGGTGAGGCCGCCTGGACGACGTGCTGATCACACCTCCCTAGTTGTATCCATCCCGAACAGATGTTCCAAGCTCCAGGACACTGCCCATAGAGGCGGTAGTGGTGAGTTCCCTCGCTGAGTTCGTGGGAACCACCAACCTAGAGGGTAAATTGACTAAATAATAATAATAATAATAATAATAAAAGAATAACAAATTCAGCCCACCGACCTTCATTTCGCTTACAGCTAAGTTATTTAATCTTGTTTTGTACATACATTCTTCTAAAAGCCTACCTAGAGGGTAAACTGACTACGGAAAATAAACATACATTCTTTGGATGTGCTAGTTAAAATCAATGAGTGAGTAGGATTTGTCTATCATTCATTTCATCTTTGTTAAACATGTAATTCCTCCCATTTTAATTGGTGTTGCTAGCCTCTGGCTATGCTGCTGCTGCTACCCTGTTAGCAGGCTGCCAGAGCTCTTTCTGTATGTCACTGCTGTCCCCCCTCCCCTCAAACAGCCCGCGAATCGATGATGCACCCCTCTCAACCCCTTGCCTAGCGCTGCAGTGTGCATTGTACGCATGGCATGGTTTCTCCACTTTGATTGGTCGCCCACTCTGCCAGCCTGAGTGCGAGTGAGATAGGACTCCCAGAATGCATAGCGCACAAAGCGTGTGTAGTGTGCTGTGTTAGTATCGGGGGGGTCTCTTGTACGCTGTTCGCCGTAACAAAAAACTTCGCTGTCTGTCCGTCTATTACATTAAAACTTTTTTTTGTATTGGTTTCGAGAAAAAAATAACGAAAAATTTGTCTGTTTTCAAATTCTGTATGGGGTGTGCATTCGAAATATTGTACATAAAAAATGTGTTATTTCTAAAATATTTACTAGCAAAATATAAATAGAACGTGTGTAAATTATATTATTCGATTTAAACATATTTATACATAATTAAATAATACATAGGATAATTACGATTAAGAGTATAGAAATATATTAATCTCGTCTTGTTATAACTTCTATAATATGCTTACCAGCGAGTGATTCATAAAATGCTTTAATAATTGTAGTAAAACGATATGCTAGTTAATTAAAATACTTTTTAAACGCCTTATTGTGTAAGGACAGCGTAAGTCCACACAAACTTTAATAGAATAAACCGTTCCTTATTCAAAGACTAATAACGTCTGGACTTGTCCAATTTGCCACGAGATTATTAACTATTGAAATGGTTTACATCGTTGGAATACATCAGCCGGCGCCTTTTGGCTGCACTGTAAGTATTTATATGAATGTTTATATAACTGCACACTCTCACAAGGCAATAGTTTCTTTTCTTTTCACCATATAGTCTAGTTATACAGTATTTAGTTTCAGTTTATTACATTTGACAAGTGCGTTAATCGACGGTACTCGAAGTCAAAATATGACTTAATTATTAGCGTCATTGCGTATTTGATCAAGTAGCGTTGTTGATATTTCAAAATGTTCCATTTGTTAAAGACCGATTTATGATTGAAATCCCCCCTTATCGCTCCTCTCTTGTTCCCTTTTACCTACTTGCTTTCCCTTCTGTACACAACATATGCGTTAATATTGTCCTGATAAGAATGTTTATTTTAGTAATATGGGGGGGATCCACGAGTTCGCTACACTCAGGAGCATGTGTTTATTTTTCTCTTAAATATTCAACTAATATAAATGTTTATTCAATCCTCAATGAAACATATTTACAAGTCTATCTTTACGTGAAAATATGAGGGCTAAATTGAATGTACTCCATTGTACCAAAACGACATTTCAGGTAAGGTAATCCGAAGTTTTGCCTAAAATCTTGCACGTGTCTTTTCTTACATGCGCTGTTTGTGTTGAAAGCGACATCATCACAACATTGGTGGGGGTGGCTGTTAGCCCGCCTCCTGCGCCTGCGTAGTGCAAAGGAACACTAGATCCTCAGGGACTCATAGAAAGTGAGCACACTAAATTATCGACACCCTGTCCGGAACTCCTTTTCGCATACTTTGGTGAGCTCTACCATTGCGGAATGAGTGTGCCATTCAAAACCTAATGTAGCTGGTTTGATCTCCGTTCAGTGCGATGACATTTGTTGTTCTTTGAGTCTTCAGTCTTTTGACTGGTTTGATGCAGCACTCCAGGCCTCCCAGTCCTGAACTAATCGTTTCATCTCTACATAGATACCACACCCTACATCCGAAGCAATCTGTTTAACATATTCTAACCTTGGTCTACCCCTACAGTTCTTGTCCTCGACCCTTCCTTCCATAACTAAGCTTGCTATTCCTGGGTGTCTTAATATGTGACCTACCAACCTAACTCTTCTCTTCATTAGCAGTCGCCAGAAACATCTCTCCTCTCACCTCTTCATTTGTAACCCTATCTACCCATGTGATCTTCATCATTCTCCTGTAACACCACATTTCAAACGCTTCAATTCTCCTCTTTTCTGCTGCACCAATAGTCCAAGTTTCACTTCCATACAGTGTGACGCTCCAGACAAAGGCTTTCAAAAATCACTTCCTAGTACCTAAATCTAACATCGATGTCAACAGATTCCTTTTCTGAAGAAATGCTTTCCTTGCCTGAGCCAACCTACTTTTTATATCCTCTTTGCTTCGTCTATCACTGGTTATTTTGCTTCCTAAGTAACAGAAGTCTCCTACTTCCTTTAGCTTTCCACCTGCCAATTTGATGTCCATAGAGGTTTCGGGTGTATTTCGGCAGCATTTAAGGGTGATTAAATGCGACAGCCTCGTGTCTGTTGTAGATCTCCTCCGGGATAACATTTAAGCATCAAGGTGTCTTGAAAGCCACAGCAGTTGAAAAGGGTCGTTAAGCCCATAATAGTAATAGCATGGAATATGTATCATATCATCGATGACACAGTAGCCTACCTGCTGGATGCTGTGACAGGAGAAGGAACGGATAGGAATTTGCCACCCTACTTCACGTAAACTCAACCAAGCATGCCAGGTTAGTGATCCCTTCTCATAGCCAAGGACTCTAATGGGATCACCTCGTGTTGTAAACCGACAGGTGTGGCTACGCTCGCCAAAGCGCAGCGTTAGTTCATGGGGCCAAGCTCTCTGCTTACTCGGTAGACGCATGGGTTCGAGCCCCACCGTCGGCCGTCCTTGACATGGTTTTCCGTGGTTTCCCCATTTTTAACACAAGGCAAATGCTGGGACGGTACCTTCTGACAGGCCACGGCCTCTTCCTTCCCCATCCTTGCCCAGTTTCATTCATCTTCACCCATTCCATCTCTCATCCCGACGCCCACGGGCGTCGACTAGAAAGACCTGCACTCTCTCCCTCAGGAGGCCACACGAAAATAAATAAAACATTAAAAAAAACACTTGTTGTAGTGGCTAGCACTCTTGATAGTCACCTCGGAGGATCGCAGGCACGGGGTACACTCAGCGTCGTGAGGCAAAACTGAGAATGGGTTCGATTCCCACCTCAGCCCTCCTTAAAGTGGTTTTCAGTGGATTCCCCACTTAGCCTATAATCCAGGCGAATGCTGGGATGGATCCTAACTTAATACCACGGCCGTCTCCCCAATACTTACCAGAATTACAAATACACATCCCTGATCCCGTAAAAAATACGTGTATAATGTATACAATTGCAAATATAAATATAATTCTACAATATTTATTTATCTACTTATCTAGTTATCTATTTATCTATTTATTTATTTATTTACTTACTAGCGGACCCGTGTTCATAAACCACACTTTCCCCAATAGGTTTATAAGGCCAAAGGTTGTTATGTTTTTATTTCGACCAAATGATTATACGTAGAACACTATTTACATTTCAGTTAGAATTCCCTAACTTAAGAAGGCAATCACTGAAAATTGGATCATAACACTCACCAGTTACTTGATATTTATGAAATTATAGACTACTATTTGAGTACTCATTCCTCTGATTTACTGTCTCTGAAATCCATGCAAAATGATAAAGGAAATAACACAGAATGTTAAAATGACATGAAACAGGCGTCACAGCGGCCAAAATGTGAAGTGGACAGCAATTATGAAGCGTATTTTCCTACAGCAACAGTATCTGCAAATCGCACACTTCATACATTTGTTTAAGTCATATTTTAAAGAAATTATAGATATTTTTAGCCTACTTTTCACATTTTGCAAAAATAGTAGACTTATGAGATCGATCCGGGAAAATGTGTGTCTGTCTGTCTGTCCTTCTGTCTGTCTGTCTGTCTGTCTGTGTGTGTGTGTCCCCCCCCCCCTATCAACTCCTAAACGGCTGCAGCAATCAAAACCAAATTTAGTATGAGTAAAGATGTGCACCGGAATAGCTCACGTCCATATTTGAAAATGATGTCAGTGCTACAAACTGCTGAAAAAACGCACTAGAAATTTGAGCTCCATGTTGGATATCTTGCAAGGCATGCATGGGAGCTATTCCAAAATTGGCACACATGTATATAATACTATTTCAGTTTAATTTCCAGGAGGCCAACCATGACAGTGTTGCCAAAATAATTTTAAGCCTTCTGATAAGTCCAATGTTTAAATGCATGTAACTTCTACACTATCAATTCAACCAAATTTTGTATGTAATATCTGTACATAAACAGATATGACTGAGCGTATTCTTAAGCGCCACCAGGGCTGCCAACTGTTAATAATTGCTCTCTCTCTATTTTGTTTTATCCAAATACCAATATATCAGAAAGTATGCAAGCCAACAGCTTTAAACTATGCACACGTATATTCTGACATTTTAGATTAATTTGGAGTAACTTATATACGTCAGTTCTACCAACATGATTATAAGCCTGCTGATAGTACCGATTTTTAAATAAATGTAACTTCTATACTATCAGTTGGATTTCAACCAAATTTCGTATGTGCTATGTGTACCATAACACATATGACTATAAGTATTGTTAAGAGCAATCAGGGCTGCCAACTGTTAATAAATGCTGTCTATATTCTTTTTACCCTAATATCAATATATCAGAAAGTATGCAAGCCAACAGCTATATACTTTGCACACGTATAGCACCTGACATTCTAGATTAATTTGGAGTAATTAATACAAGGCAGTGCTGCCAACTTGATTCTATGCCTGCTGATATGTCCAATTTTAAAATACATGTAACTTTTATACTAACAAATGGATTTCATCCAAAATTGCCACAACAAGATATCATAATATTTCAGATTATTTCTGACAAGCACACACATGACATTGTTGCCAACATGCTTTTACGCGTGCTGATAGATCCAGTGTCTAACTGCATGTAACGTCCTTTGGACTTCAACCAAATTTTGTATTCTGTACCTTAAGAGGTGGAACTAAGAATATATTCAGTCACCAGGGCTGCCAACTGTAGTGCTCTATTAGGCTACAGTATACCAGGTATATTTTGAACTAATTAGATAATTCGATATTACTAACTTAATTTCGTCATTATTCTAGATAGGTTCATATTCTGTAGAATAATCATTGGCATGAAAAGTAGGCTGTATAGTTCTTCACGGAACTTCTTGTTTAAATTAGTGTGCAATTCGTCACTGCTAATGTCTATTCTCTTTCATTTGAATGCTCATTTGTCACGATCGGCCGCTTGTGAGCGCCGCAGGAACCCCTCCTACAGAAATAATATATAGCCTATATGATGATTTATTTATTTCGAGACATGTTGACCCTACAGTACTAGTGAATTGAAAAAAAAATCCACAAAAAAAAAAGACATTTACCCTGTGAAATAAAACCAACGCGTTAGGTGTAGGCTAAGTTTAATCTTCAGTACAGCAAGGCGAAGCACAAAGAGGGACAGTGGCACATTTGCTAAACGGTCTAACTCTCCATGTCTTCTATCGGTGTCTTCCTGATTGCGGTTATTCCAGATTGCGTTCACCTCATTAGTAGTCCAGATTGCGATCACCTTTCTTGGGAGACCAGTCCGAACCCTACGCACTTGCAGGAGCACCCTACCTTGACCACATCCTCTTCAAAAATACCGTCTTATAATTTGAGTAGTTTTGACAGTGGACTTATTGATTTTGACTTATCAAAAGTCACAGAATTCAAATCTGGAATGTTAATAAACTTAAAACTTCAAATGTTTGATTTTGTGTGTAGGAGGGGGCGGGGACAAACATTGATTACAAAGGGGATTTAGAATCAAACGCAGAGCAAATTACTTTTAAGAGACGAATTTTTCGAGGTAACGAAAAGAATGTTTTCACGATATACAGTACCTATTATAAAAAAATAGATATATCGCGCATCAATTGGGAGAGGAGGTGCAGAAATTAAAAATTATGCCCTGTAAGTATAAAATTTCCCGTTAGAACAATTCTGTTGAAAGTGAAAGTCGTTGATTCTGATCCTGAAACGTTTCTATTCTTATGACTGAAAATGTTATAATCATTGCTTTAGGAGGTGCTGTCAGATTGGGAGGGGACTTGAGATTTTTTCAAGCGAAGTTTTATGGTGTGTGCTCAGCTGAACACTGAACTGTATTCTTTGGTTAGGTAGTGAAATATCAGATTCCCCTTGTTATCCACAAAACTTACGGAAGGTATGAGTCAGTCGGGAAGAACCAAGAACCAAGGACCAGTCTCGCAACAAAAGTGATCGCAATCTGGACGCTAGAATGTTTCTAGTTCTTCCCCAAACTGAAAATGACCGCAATCTGGACTGCTAATGAGGTGAACGCAATCTGGAATGACCGCAATCAGGACACAACCCCTCTATCATCCGTCTCCATGATTGTGGCTTGCTGAAAAAAAAATTATTAACTATCGCTTCCACTCTTCAATAAAAATTTGTTTTAATTTCTTAACTTTAAATCACACGATACATGTTTCGGCACTTTGCCTTCATCAATCATACATAGTTTGCTAAAATAGTACATACACACTTGACAACATCTTATACACTAAAATCCTTTATATACATAAAATATCGGATTTTCGTCATGACTAGCATTAGATATAACATTCTTGAAATACAATACATTGCTGAAAAAATGAAATATCATCCATGTCAATTGTTATTCCGTGTTATAATTTACAATTGGACAGCAACACCCTGCAATTTCTACAAATCCTTGGAAACGTGGAGAACTCAATGCATCTACCATGCGAAGAACGACGAAATACCGGGTGTATCATAAAATACTACCCTACAGTACACGTGTCACGCATCGCAGTCCAATCGCGATAATCGCTGCGCTGCAGTGTTTACACAGCACGATTAATGCAATCCCAATTGGTTTCGTCACGTATCACGTTCGTGTCGATCCTGATTCCACAACAAGATAATCACGGTGTTGACGGTTAGTGCCTTGTTAGACTCTAAATCAAATTTTGATTTATATGTATTTTGGCAGTGATTAACCAGTAACTGCTAAGTAACGTTTAGGTCTGTTTAGTACAGTTTCTAGTAAGTACAATAAATAACTTCGCCCTTACATTAACCATAAGGACAGTTTATGTTTTCAAAGATGCTAATAATTGAATCTTACAGCCAAATTTCGGAGAATTTTCATACCGAAGTGCTAGTATTTCTAAAAATCAAATATTATATTCGTATCTACTTGACGTAATGTACTGTATAAATTTAAAAAACTAAGAATATTAATAATAATATAAATATAAATATAGTTATAAAAATCATAAAAATAAATTTACAATAATAAAAGAAATATATGAATGAAAATAATAAATGTCTCTATAAAAATATTAACATAATTGTAAAAATCAATTCATTCATTACATTTAAAAATATCAAAGTTAAATCTATAAGAACATCAATTAAAAATGAAAAATAAATATATAAAGATTAAAATTAGATAAACAAAAATAACATTAATAATAATATTTTAAAAAATGTGGATCCTCCGTGGCTTAGGTGGCAGCACGCCGGCCTCTCACCGCTGGGTCCGTGGTTCAAATCCCGGTCACTCCATACGAGATTTGTGCTGGACAAAGCGGAGACAGACAGGTTTTTCTCCGGGTACTCCGGTTTTCCCTATCACAAATTTCATTCAAGCAACACTCTCCACTGTCATTCATTGAATCATTACCCCAGGGGAGTGCGACAGGCTTCGGCAGCTGGCACAGTCCATATCCTCCCCGCAAAATGGGGGCTTCATTAATTCCATTCCTGACCCGGTCGGTCGACTGGAAGCAGGCTGTGGATTTTCATTTTTCAGTATATAAGTTGTTGTTGTTGTTATTGTTGTTTGAGTCTTCAGTCTGTTGACTGGTTTGATGCAGCCTTCCATGCTTCCCTGTCCTGAGCTAATAGTTTCATCTCTACATAGCTACCACACCCTACATCCGAAGAAATCTGTTTAACATATTCTAACCTTGGTCTACCCCTACATTTCTTAACCTAGACCGTTCCTTCCATAACGAACTTTGCTATTCCTTGGTGTCTTAGTATATGTCATACCAACCTATATCTTCTCTTCATTCGCAGTTGCCAGAAAAATCTCTCTTCTCCCACTCGTCTTATTAACTCTCCATTTGTAACCCTATCTACCCATCTGATCCTCATAATTCTCCTTTAACACCACATTTCAAACGCTTATATTCTCCTCTTTTCTGCTGCTCCAACAGTCCCAAGTTTCACTTCCATAGAACGCCACGCTCCAGGGAAAAAATGCTTTCAAAATTGAATTCCTAATACCTAGAACTATATTCGATGTCAACAGATTCCTTTCCCGTAGAAATGCTTTCCTTATCTGTGCTAACCTACTTTTTATATCCTCTTTGCTTCGTCTTATCACTGGTTATTTTGCTTATAGGATAAGTACTTATGTTACTACAACCCATACTGACGATGACCCCAAAGAAGGGTCGAAAACATGTTTCATTAAAGTATTAACTGGTCTCTCTTTATAAACTTAACTAGCAGTAGTGCCCGGCTTCGCCCGGTGGATTTATTTGTTTTACAGAACTGGAGCGCTCAAGGATAACGATCTGAATAAATGAAAGTAAATTTGAAAGCACCAACGCTTATTGCAGCTGATAACCTAAGTGTACTGCACCAACACCATCGCCCTTATACACATGCATACTATTGTCATGATGATAACTGTTTTAAGGGGCCTAAGAAATCTTTTTGCACTAATTACTCCCTTTGACTGTTTTTTATAAACAGTTCGCAATTCTGCACCAGAACATTGCTGGGGCGACGTGATGCGGCCCGCAACAATAGACTTCGGTGTTATTGAAGCCGTTCTGGAACGCTTGCTCTTCCGATTTACTGAACAAAAATCAATCTCTAAGGTTACTTGAGAGGTGTAGCCTAATGCTACATAGCCTAAACTATTCCTCTTGAATCAGGCTATCATATACAAAAAGAATTTTTCGAATCCGACTGGTAGTTCAGGAGATTAACGCGTTTAAACACATAAACACACAAACACACAAACTCTTCTCAGCTTTATTATATTAGTATAGATTAACTTAATTAACATACCGGTATTAACATTATTTGGGATTATATCACTCGTCCTACAGTAGGCCTAGTCTACTTGATTAATATGTGCACGCAACGCATTAATACTCATATAATCCTGTATATTTGGGGGGGGGGGGGGGGGGGGGTGGAATTTGTCTGGTAATTTGTGTCATTGCGTTGGCTGCAAAACTGTAGAAGGTGTATATTTGTTACCAAATCTAGCATTGGGAAGGAGGCGGCCATGGTCCTACTTTACGAGCCACCCCGGCATTTGACAAGAGTAGAAGTGGAAAAACCACGGAAATGCCTTCCTTCGGAGGGGAAGTAAAACCGGCGGGCCCTTTGTGTGAAGCAAAATTTGTAGGTTAGGTTTGATTAATTCACGTTCTAATGTTCGTCACCAGTGCTGGTTGCGATGGCATCTAGTAGTAACCAAGTTCACAGCTAGGTGTCGTGGACGGTAGCATTTGGTAGCGAAAGTAGGAACTACTTGAAATTATCGTCTGCTGTCCTTACTTGAATTAACAACAGATAACTCGCACTAATACAGTCATCACAATTAACACCGATTATCAGTCAGATTCTACACACACCCAAAGTACACGGGGCTGCATGACCGCGTTGCCACAGCTACTAAACTAAGGAACCAACCAACCAAAACCACTTCTCAGCTGAATGAAGTGGGAATTGAACTTACTTCTTCTCAGTACTGCCTCACGAGGCGCAGTATACACTGTTCTAGCCCTCAGGCCAGAATGAAATGTCTTGGCAGAGCCAAAAATCGACCTAGTACCTCAGGATTGACAGCCAAGAATGCTAGCCACTGCTCCACGAGATGAACACACACACAGTAGTACAGCCATAAAATAACACAGGTTATCAGACATTCCACACACATCCTAATCAACGAACAACAACTAGTTTAGTGTATATGGACTTTTATCAATTCGTAGTAAAGTAGTAAAAGATAGACGTCATCTAAAGGCTGGTGCTATAAAAAGAACAGTTCGCAATGACGCCGTCGTGAGCGTTGAGCACGCAAACAGCGTAATAAAAGAGTTATTACACGTCATAGAGTTGCAATACTCTTATCACGTACACAAGCACATGTTCCCATTGCTTCCGGTAGTTAAGAGGTCATGACTCACTTCTCGCCCAGGAAGAGGTACTGTACAGTTCACTTTGAGCACGACCACCCTAGAGTGAGGGGACCCACCCTCCACGGGACATCCCAGGTTTGATCTTCTTCTATCGCCACCCCTGAATCATAAGATATCATTATTATTATTATTATTATTATTATATTTATTATCATTGTTTATTTTGCTCATACCCTTACACATTCTCAGCATATTTGCTGGAAGAAAACCATTTACAGTCCCATTCTGTAGTAGCTTTACACTTGACCCTCACTCCTTCAGGCCTGATTGCCCAAGAACAGCCTTACTACGCGACACGTCGAATGTGAGGATTGGGAAGGAAGCGGCCGAGGCCCTAAGTTAAGAACCATCCAGACATTTGCCTGGAGAAGAAATGGGAAACCAAGGAATTATTATTATTATTATTTATTATGTATTATTTATTATTTATTTATTAGTTAATTCCCCATAAGGAGAGCGTTACAACACAAACAATTTTCATGTTTTATTCTGGCCCTTTCTTCTTTTTCCCAAAAACCTCTCACATACACTAAGTTATGCTTCCTCTTTCTCTCCTCCGTCCACTTCTTTCCCGGTTGTCTCTCTTTGGGAGTTTGCTCAAATTTCTGTTTTTCTAATTTCTAAGTTTTTCTCTGTATGTGCTCCTGTCTGCCATGTCTCCTGTAGAGATGTCTAGTTTCTTGAGGTCTTCCACGGTTTCCTTTACACAATTTGTTTTTAGTGTTCTATTCGTAACTATATTAAAGTTTTTCTTGGTCAGTCTGTCTTCGGTCATCCTATGAATATGTCCATAAATTTTTGCCCTCCTTTTCATTATGTTGTTTGTAATCGTCTCTGTCTGTCTGTACAGTTCTATTGTCGGTCTCTTTATCCAAATTCCCTCTTTCTGAACTGGCCCGTAGATCTTTCTCAGAATTTTTCTCTCTTGTTTTTCTAATTCCTTGATTTTTGTTCGTCCCTTGATTGCTGTCGTTTCTGAAGCGTGTAAGGCCTCTGGTAAGACTACTGTACGATAGTGATTATTATTATTATTATTATTATTATTATTATTATAGCAAGTGCATTTGGTATTGAATGCGGTCGTGTAAGTTAAAGCATTACTGATATGTCCACTGTGGGTAAATGCTGCACTTGCCGTCCCACTTATTATTATAATCATTATTATTATTATGTTGGTTGGTTTTGGTTTTATCGTTGTGGCCACTAGAGACCGCGAGATATCAACTGTTTTTCTTCTTGCTAGCCCACCACGCCTTCATCCTTTCGAAACGAGATTTCTTCTATTCATCCGAGTGAACATATTTCTTGCTGGGTTCACTTCCTCTTGATAAACCTGACGGAGTTTTTGTTTCAATGCGGTTCTGAGCAACATATCTGATTCAGAAATTTCAAACTTTAACATGTCCTTATCTACCTCCACCAGCCAAAGAGGCGCCATCTTTAAACCTCGGGAGCATGATAATAGACGGTTGGAGAATCTACTGTACTGACTGGCATTCTGAGGAGGTGGGCATAGAAAGTTATTCTCCATTTCCAGATTTCACTTGAGATCTTTTCAGTGTGGGAGTATATTTCTGAATTACTCCAAAGCTTGCAACCTCCATCTTTGAACTTGGGACCAAGAATTTTCTTAATGATCTTTCTTTCCTTAACTTCAAGTCTCCTGATCAGGCCAGCTGCGCGGTTTGTTAGGCATTCCGCAGCACACAGTGCTTCCGGTCTAATCACAGTTTAATAGTGTCTTGACTTTGCATTCCTAGAGATGGACTTTATATTGTACAGTAGGTGTGCGAGGCGGAAGTCTGTTTCGAATGTATTGATTCGTGTTGAGATGGAGAAATTTTCAGAATTATTTGGTTCTATACACTCAACAAAGATACTTATTATTATATAATTCTTCTTTCTTCGTTTCGGTCTGCTGTGGACCACGTTACATCAACCGTTTGCACCCTAGAGCTTTAACTCTTCCCCAATATTCTCGCATTCACGTCCTGTGAGCCTCCTTTCTTTCATCAGTCCACTTGTTGCCGGTTTTCAATTTTGTCTTTTCTTGGAAACTTTTCTATGCTTGAAGGCTTTTCTGGAGAGGTGCACGCTCGCGGATGTCTTCAAGTGTAATTCCTACTTCTCAAAGATCATTTTCAACTTCGATGAACCAGGGCACCTTGGTTTTCTTGTTAACAAAGTTGGAAAAGATCTTGTTGGTGCGAGAACTCTCGCATGTGTATAGACACCCGCCCGGCTCTAGTGCTATGCGGGCTGTATGCGACACAGTTTTGCCAGGAGCTATCGTCTTGTTTATTTGTTTAAAAGCACTTTATAAACAAATAAATGTATTTCCGTTGACTTTTCAAGAAATGCATGAGTTTTCCTGTACTATTGAGACGATTTGGAAGATTTTGGTCACAAACCACACCTTCTAACTCCCTCTGGTTTAGGAGCTTGAGTTTTGTGAAACACACACCTTAGCGTATTATATATAGCCTATAGATTTTCACTGCATCCTGCATAGTTGCATACACTGAGTGGAGGCAGAGTTGAGCAAAAAGAAATGTCTGGCTGCGTGGCGAGATTGATTCCCGGCGCAGCCTGTTGGCATTTGAGGGTGCGCAAATGCAAGGGAGGCGTGTTAGTAGATCTACTGGCACTTTCAAGATCCCCTTCGGTGCAAAATTCCGGCAACCCGACGTCTCTAAAAGCCGCTGTAGTTAAATGGGACGTAAAACCAATAGCAAATTATGAGCATAAAATACCCTCAAGACAGCAGTGTGTCTGCTGAAGGTCCCTTCTCAAACATAGAGGAACTGTCTAAACGTGATAGCTCAATTGCTAGTTCCTGGTTCGAGTCCTGGCCGCGCCATTCAATTTTGCTCTCTGATTTAGATCTGTGCGACTTGTACTTAGTGTAGTTGAAAACCATTTTAATTCTTAAGAAAAAAAATATTTTGGCTGTCGCCATGGAGGTTCGGGTTCGATTTACGCCTCTGAAAATAAATTTAAATCTGATCTGATTGTGAGAGCTGGAACGGGGTACATTCAAACTCGTGAAGCAAATCTAAGAAGAGATCGGTTCGATTCCCACCTCAGCCATCCTGGGAGTGGCTTTTCCTTGGTTTTCAACTTCTACCACAGGCAAATGCCGGGATGGTTCCGAACCTAAGGCCACGGCTGTCTCCTTCCAAATCCTCCTCTGAACTACAAATTCACATACTACTACAGTCACGACAATAACAAAGGTTATCCGACAAAAATTCAACACACACCCAAGTACACAGGGCTAAATGACAATGATGTCCAAGCCTTTTAAATGAAACTATAACTACCAACTTATTAAAAAGCGGCAATGAGAAATTTTAAAAAAATAATGATAATAATAATAAAAGTAACTACCCGTTCTTAAGGGGTCAGGACGGTCAGAATTCCCTACCTGGCACCAACCTTAGCAGAGGAGATAGCCTAATGAGAGTTGGACCAATGAGGTTGAATGGAACTGGGCAAGGAATGGAAGGAAGCAGCCATGGCCTATTAGGAGGCATCGTCTTAGCATCTCCCTGCAGTTGAAAATGGGAAATCATAGAAAACCATTTCTGTTGGTTTTTAGCCTACTTTTCACATTTTTCAAAAATGAGGAAAAATTAGACTTATGAGATCGATCCGGGAAAATGTATATATGTCCTGTCTGTCTGTCTGTCTGTCTGTGTGTGTGCCCCCCCCCCCCCAAAATCAACTCCTAAACGGCTGCAGAAATCGAAACCAAATTTAGCATGAGTAGGGATGTATACCGGAATATCTCACGTCCATTTTTGAAAATGTCAGTGCTACCAACTGCTGAAAAAACGCACTAGAAATTTGAGCTCCATGTTGGATATCTTGGAAGGTATGCATGGGAGCTATTCCAAAATTGGCGCACATGTAGATTACACTATTTTAGTTTAATTTCCAGGAGGCCATACATGACAGTGGTGCCAAAATAATGTTAAGCCTATAACTTCTACACTATCAATTGGATTTCAACCAAATTTTGTATGTAATATGTGAACATAATCAGATATGACTGAGCGTATTCTTAAGAGCCACCAGGGCTGCCAACTGTTAATAATTGCTCTCCCTATTCTTTTATCCAAAAACCAATATATCAGTAAGTATGCAAGCCGACAGCTTTAAACTATGCACACGTATAGTACCTGACATTTTAGATTAATTTTGGAATAATTTATATACTTCAGTTCTACCAACATGATTCTAAGCCAATTTTTAAATGCATGCAACTTCTATACTATCAGTTGGATTTCAACCAAATTTCGTACGTGATATGTGTAACATAACAGATATGACTATAAGTATTCTTAAGAGCAATCAGGGCTGCCAACTGTTAATAAATGCTGTCTATATTTTTTAACCTAATATCAATATATCTGGAAGTATGCAAGCCAACAGCCCTATACTTTGCACACAGTATAGCACCTGACATTCTTGATTAATTTGGATTAATTAATATAAGTCAGTGCTGCCAACATGATTCTATGCCTGCTGATAGGACCAATTTTAAAATACATGTAACTTCTATACTAACAAATGGATTTCGTCCAAAATTGGCACAACAAATCATAATATTTCACATTAGGCTATTTCTGACCAGCACATGCATGAAATTGTTGCCAACATGCTTTTACGCGTGCTGATAGATCCAATGTCTAACTGCATGTAACGTCCATTGGTCTTCAACCAATTTTTGTATTCTGTACCTTAAGAGATGGAACTAAGAGTATATTCAGTCACCAGGGGTGCCAACTGTAATGCTCTATTAGTCTACATTATACCAGGTATATTTCGAACTAATTAGACATTTCGATATTACCAACTTAATTTCTTCATTATTCTAGACAGGTTCATATACTGTAGATTAATCATTGGCATGAAACTGCATTTTAAGAAAAGTAGGCTCTTGAGTTCGTCACGGAACTTCTTGTTTCATTTGAGGGCGTTGAATATCGTGTGGTCGTTCAACCACGTGTACTTGTGTGGGTAATTTCGTTTGATAACCTGTGTCATTGTGATGGTTGTATTCGTGTGTATTTATAATTCAGGTGAGGAGGAAGCGGCCGTGGCCTTAAGTTAAGAACCAGGCATCTATAAAAAAAAAAAGTCAGTCATGGAAAAACACTCAAAGATTGTTGACTTATGCCAAAAAAAAGTCCTTTATTCCTGCGCTCGCCTGCGTGGGTATATCCAACGACTACAGTAAGTAAGTGCTATAATTAGCCAATCGCTGTTTCACTTGCCGTTACTCAGAGGGACAAAACTCGGTCAATATTGTCTTGTGATTCACACAGCCTAGGGGAAACAATTTCTCCTCAAATATCTAAATGTGATGTTTTGATACTTTATGCTTTATCTAATATATTAACAAGAAGTTCCGTGACGAACTAAATAGCCTACTTTTCATGCCAATGATTATTTTACAGTATATGAACCTATCTAGAATAATAATAATGACGAAATTAAGTTGCTAATATCGAAATTTCTAATTATTTCGAAATACTGTATACCTTGCATAATGTAGCCTAATAGAGCACTACAGTTGGCAGCCCTGATGACTGAATATATTCTTAGTTCCATCTCTTAAGGTACAGAATACAAAATTTGGTTGAAGTCCAATGAATAGCATGGCCGTTACATGCAGTTAAACATTGGATCTAACAGCGTGCGTAAAATCATGTTAGCAACAATGTCATGCATGTATGAAATAATATGATCTATTGTTGTGCCAATTTTGAATGAAATCCATTAGTTAGTATAGAAGTTACATGCATTTTAAAATTGGACCTATCAGCAGGCTTAGAATCATGTTGGCAGCACTGACGTATATTAGTTAGTCCAAATGCATCTAGAATGCCAGGTACTATATGTGTGCAAAGTTTAGAGCTATTGGCTTGCATATTTTCTGATATATTGGTATTTGGATAAAATAAATTAGGAGCATTTATTAACAGTTGGCAGTCCTGGTGGGTCTTTAGAATACGCTCAGTCATATCTGGTTATGTATGCATACAACATACGAAATTTGGTTGAATTCCAATTGATAGTGTAGAAGTTATGTGCATTTAAAAATTGGACCAATCAGCAGGCTTATAATCATTTTGGCAACACAGCGATGTATGGCCTCCTGGAAATTAAACTGCAATATTATTATCTATAGGTGTGCCAATTTTGAAATAGCTCCCATTCATACCTTCCAAGATATCCAACATGGAGCTCAAATTTCAATTGTGAATTTTTAGCAGTTGGTAGCACTGACATCATTTTCAAATATGGCCGTGAGATATTCGGGTATATACCTTTACTCCTACCAAATTTTGTTTTGATTGCTCCAGCCGTTTAGGAGTTGATAGGGGGGGGGGGGACACACACACAGTCAGACAGACAGAAGGACATACAGACAGACAGACAGACAGACACACACACATTTGCCCGATCTCATAAGACTACTTTTTCCTCATTTTTGCAAAATGTGAAAAGTAGGCTAAAAATAGTTTTGTAATGTCAGCGGTTGCGGATAACATTTTGTTTATCCCCGCAGGACTCTACATAGGCCTACTGCAACCCAAAAGATTCAGTAATTTTCCTCCCTGTAAATTTGTAACAAACTTTGTGTTTATAGAGATGGAGATGCGTCGACCGGTATCGCTGAGTTAGTGCACGCATTATTCGAAATGTAGGCCAGCTGTTCCCAGCTGACTTCCAAACATGCAACGGAAAGCAATTAAACAAATGGCGATGAGGCTGCAAAATGTGTATAACTTCATCGTAAAGGGAGTAATGAACAGGGTGACTCATCAATCTCGTTCTCTCTCGTGTAACAGAGATAGTGTTGTTAATGGAGGGGTGCTATTGTTGAGTTGTCCGGCTCCGTGGCTAAATGGTTAGCGTGCTAGGCTTTGGACATAGTGCCCCGGGTTCGTTTCCCGGTTGAGCAATAAGGCATTTTAATCTCCTGGGGTTAATTCCCGTGGCTCGGGGACTGGGTATATGTGAAGTCTTTATCAACACTTCATCCTCATTACGACGCGTCCCCCCAGGGGCTCACATCTAGTGGGACGTGGGTTGGCGACCACGGGACCCCAGCTGAGTCCGGCATTGCTTCCACTTACTTGTGCAGGGCTCCTCTCCGTCTTCTTTCCTGTCGACCTCCCTTGGTAAAACTCTTGTTCTTTTCCAACCCCGACGGTATTAGGGTATCCAAGGCATAGGAAGTCTTTTACTTTCCCGCCTTAAATGGCCCTTGTCTCATCTGTCCTGATCCCTCCTTCTTCGAGGGGTCAGACCTCTTGTTTTCTTTAAATTATATATCCTTTTCTCTTTAAGATTCCTTTTCTCTTTAAGATTTCCGCACTGTTTTTTGTTAATTGGTCCCCCTGTATCTAAATTCCTTTTTGCGATTTTTTTGCATGTACACTCCATTTTGTCGGTATTTTCAATCTACGTTGCATTTTGTAAATCTTTTCGATCTAAATTGCATTTTGCGAGTGTTTTCAACCTCAATTGTATTTTGTATGGGTTGACAATCTAAATTGGTTTTTAGTAAGTATTTCAATATAGGGGGTGGGACATTTGTGAATATTATGAATTTCAATTGCATTTTGTAAGTATTTTCAATCTAAATTGCATTTTGTATGGTGCGCTGTTTGCAAGTATTTTGATTCTCGATTGCATTTTGTGAGTATTTGGAATCTCAATTACATTTTGTAAGTATTGTCCATCCAAATGAGTAGTTTGAATCTACCATACATTTTGTAAGCATTTTCAATTTCAATTGCATTTTGTAAGCATTTTGAATATCAATTGCACTTTGTGAGTATTTTGGATCTGAAATAGAAGTTTTTCAATCTGAATTGCATTTTGTATTTTCAATTTCAATTGCATTTTGTAAGTATTTTGAACCTCAATTGCATTTAGTACGTATTTTCAATCTCATTTGCATTTTGTAAGTATTTCGACAGTACATTGCATTTTGTACGTATTTTGATCCTAACAGACATTTTGTGCGTATTTTTCAATCTACTCCTTTTGTGAGTATTTTCGTTCTAAATTCTCTTTTGTAAGTACGCTCTCCGTTTTGTGAGTAATTTCAATCTGAGTTCTTTTTTTATAAGTATTTTTCGTCGCACTTAATTTTCGTTCTGGTTTCCATTTCATTGTCATTTTCGCTATCACCCAGACCATTAGGGGCCGATAACCTAGATGTTAGGCCCCTTAAAACAACAAATATCATTATCATTATTACGACGCACAGGTCGCCCACGGGCGTCAACAAATAGACCTGCACACGGCCTCTCATAAGGCCACACGATCATTCATTGTTGAGTTGTCAGATTAATAATCCAGTCATTAGCGACTTCGGTGACGTAGTCCGTAGCATGCTGAACTGCTATGCCCAAGATCACAGGTTCAAACCCCTCCGAAGCCGTCGGATTTTTTAAGTGCGTTAAAATCCTTCGGAGGGGAAGTAAAGCATGCGAGCCCATTTCATAGATTTCTGGCATGTAAAAGAACCAATCACTACAATATTATTGGTAGTGTGTAGCAAAATTTGTAGGTTATATTTCATTAGCCTAGAAACGCTCTATTAAGTTCCAACATTCGCCACTAGGTGTTAGTGGCATCTGGTAGCCAAAGTTGGAACTACTTGAAATTGAACTTGCTCATTCATCTTCATTCATATAATCTCATCCACATGCGATGGTACTTGTAGCATAGAAGCAGCTACAAACTCAGGCGAGCCGAACATGTTCTCGGACACTCCCGGCATAAACGTCATACACTAGGTAAATAATAATAATAATAATAATAATAATATTCCAGTCATTCTAGATATCTCGGTTAAAGTATAACATGGCTCCCCATCTGATCATCTGGAGTTTGTTGTTATTTTGCGATATCATTGTCATGTAGCCCCGTTTACTTGGATGTGTGAGGAATCTGTCTTATAACCTGCATCATTGTGAATGCTGTAGTACGCCTCAAGTATTTGTTTGTCATAGACGCTAGGTTGTTGTTGATTCATTTGGGAGCTTAGTGACATCGTGGAAATGTAGCCCCGTATACTTTTGTGTGGGTAGAATTTGTATGATAACCTGTGTGTGGTGTTTTAATTCAGATGAGGATTTAGAAGGAGGCGACCTTGGCCTTAATTTAGGAACAATTTCGTCATTTTCCTGGAGTAGAAGTGGGAATCCACGTAAAACCCCTTCCAGGATGGCTAAGGTAGGAACACGCCTCTTCTCAGTTTGTACCAAGTTCCCTCACTCAAGAATTAAATTTTTTGGCGGCTTTCAGTTTGCAAGCATCTCAGTATTTGCCCGGAGTAAAACTGGGAAACTAAGGAAAGCTACTTCCAGGATAGCTGAGATGTGAGCACTAAACGAAGAAAGAAAGAAAGAAAGAAAGAAAGAAAGATGCAGTAACCAGGAATGTTCTCATTTTTTATTTGAGCGACTGTATATCGGGGGATTTTGAACAGACTCCCTCGAGGGATTCCAGAGCTGGGTCAGTTTGCTCTCCCTCCCAGGCTCATTGTGGCCTCTTTAAGGGGGGGATGTAATGGAATTTGTGTCAAAAATCGATTTTTTGGAAACGTGTTACAGTAGAGTCTCGCAAACTCGGCCTAATGTGGACCGAGGATGGCCGAGTTCGCTAAAATGCCGGGTTATCGTTTTTTTAAGAAGAAATAAGTAGTTTGTTTTGGTTTAAAAGTAATGCAATGCAGTACATTTATTTGTTATTAACAGAAACACAAGTTTTAGAACGATTAAGCCACTACATTTACAGTACTTGAATATATAGTTCGGTACTGTACTACTGTACTGCATAAAAATTAAGGAAAACAATTACTGCAAATTACAGAAGAAAAATTAGAAAAACTAGCTGTACAATTTTTTTTTTATAATATGTTAACTGTACAGTATATGTACAAACCAATTCCTGAAGGAAAATGGTTTCTTCACTTAATGAAAATTACCATTTACTTGTTTGCAAAAAATGGTTTCTTCACTTAATGAAAATTACCATTTACTTGTTTGCAAAAAATGGTTTCTTCACTTAATGAAAATTACCATTTACTTGTTTGCAAAAAATGGTTTCTTCACTTAATGAAAATTACCATTTACTTGTTTGCAAAAAAATAAGTGATGTTCTTTTGCTTTTCGCTTTGAAACCTGTTTCTTGAAGCCTCGTCACGAACACGGCGAAGAAGCAGAATGTCCATAGCGGATGCACCTTGTTGTTCAAAGTACCGAAGAGTAGTTTCAGTGGCATTAAGTCCCTCGGTATGAGTGACTTTTGGTTCCACTACTCCGCAATCTTCAAACTTCATCATGATCGTCGATTTCATCATTTATTGTGACAGCCGCTACAATATCTGCATCCAACAGAATGTCTTGCTGCGTGTCACGGAGAATGCGCAATCAAATAAATACAACGCTCTGCGTGAGAACCGTTTGATTACTTCTTACTGCCAACAGTTTGTGCATTTACAGTACTGGACAGTACCTGTATTTATCAGGTTGTCGTTACTCTTCTTACTATGTACTGTAGGTCAACTTGTTTCGCGTCGTATTTAACTGTCGATAGTTCCATTGACGGAGAACACGAAAGAAAACGTAATAACGCTCTGTGCGGAAACACAAAAACAAACAAAATCATGATTTATTTCTCCTGTCAGGGTGGGCGAGAAATCAGGAGTGCCGGGTTACCGAGTGCCGAGTTTGCGAGACTCTACTGTATTTGTAATCTACATAGTGTATTTTACATTGTGTATACATTTTATAGTTATCGGAGACATGGAAGTTCATTGAAACACATTAAATGTCAAACTCTGCACCTATACTTGGTGTGAATCCAGGAGTGTTCACCATAAAGGCGTTTAACACCATTGACAAGAATAGATTCATTAAAGCTGAGAAAGGGATGTCCGATTTTGAGCCGGATGCCAGACAGAAAATAAGACGGCAGAAAAGAATGTTGTAGAATAAAGAGTATGAATATGGAGGACTTAAACGAAATCAAATAAGCATTATTTTATTTGAATATGATAACCAAATGTTTAAATGCATTTTTCTCTAATATACATTTTTTTCTCGAAAACTGTGAATCGCAGAGCTATGATTTTTTCAGGAGTTGTTCATTACACATTGTTGAATATATGGAATAATAATTGTAATCATTACTTATTAACATTTTTATTTGTAGGGTTTTATGTGATGAAAAAATGTCTTATTTCTGCAACAGTAAAATCAAGATTTTTAAGTAAAAAACTAATAAGTATATGTAATTTATTTTAGTTCAGTATTCATATTATAGTGATAGCTTCATGCAGTAAAAATTTCAAAGTGATTGTATCATTAGAATTCCTGTTATGGCTTTCATGCAAAAATGGTCTTAACTGTTAAATGCCTCATAATATTAATGTATATGCCTTACATCTGGGTCTCTAATTATATTACAGTATTTTCATTTATTACGGTTATTTATTTATCTATCTACACACACCATTTTATGCCTTTAACTCAAAAACTATGGTTGTAATGAATTTTTAAGAAAAAAATAAAAGCTTGCATTTCCAATTACATCCCCCCTTAATAACCCACGCAAGAGCTAGAAACTATTTATGAATCGAACACTGAAAGTCTGCATTTTAGACGTCACAATTCTTCAATTCCAATTACAAGGCATATTTATTAAGAGATGGTGGTCTCTAATTACATATATTTTATCTGACTGAAGATTAATGTTCCAGAACTGCATATCAGTAAAATGTCCATACTTAACGACGCAATGCTTCGTTTAATTTTATCAATGCCACCTACCGAAAAAATATATGATTTTATCTGATTCATTTTATGTGCATGTAATCAAACATGAAAAACGATAAGAGGCATACATGTTGCCTGATGGATATTTCTTATTGTGTACTGTATCATACTAGAACGAGCTTAATGGGATAAAATCTCAAGGCTATTGGCATAATATATATATATTTTTTTTACATTCGAATTGAGCCACTATGGACTACGGAGTAACAATCAAAATCAATGTTTCGTTATAGATCGTCTGCCAGCTTTGATGTCCTGCCAGTATCTCTTGAGCCCATCACTCAGTGCCTTCTTCCGATCTTCTGAGAGAGGTTCCCTCCGTCTTTTGGGTTCTGCCCCTACCTTAAATCCCTGGTAATTTTTGATTAGGTGTCTGAATTCACACCTGTTCATAATTTTGCAGCCCGGAATACCAATTTCTAGAAGGTCTTTGTTACATTCTTCAAACCATGCCAATTTTTTTCTTCTTTGGTTTCACGAAATTCCAAATTTTCTTTGTTAGACGATCGTTGGACATTCTGAAAATGTGTCCATAGAACAACAACCTTTTCCTTTTTATTGTTGACGTGACTGGTTCTATCTTTCTATATAACTCTTCGTTCGACTTCAAACGTATGTGTCCGTCAACCCATCTGTTTCCTAAAATTTTTCTCAATACCCTGCGTTCTCTTTTGACCAACTGGTCGACTAGTCCCCGCCTGTTCATAGTCAAGTCTCCGAAGCATATAATGCTTCAGGTTTGACAACCGTGCTGTAGTGTCTTAATTTGGCTCCAATGCACAGCGACTTCTTATTATAGAGATTTTTCGTCAGGTGATATTATTATTATTATTATTATGATTACTAAGTCTCATAATATCCAACAAATTTATGCTGGTAAAGTGTCTCACGTATGTGCCCTGGCTGATGAGATGCAACAGATGTGGGCGGATCCGCCCCGCATCCACAAAACTGTTGTCCGCATCCACATCCGCCCCGTATCCGCACGAATGTTATCTGCATCCTTCCCGCAACCGCATGGCTTTTATCCGTATCCGCACATTTGTTATCCGAATCCGCTGACATTACAATAATATTTTCAATTTATTACAGTTTATAAATTTGAGGAGAAATTCGTTCCCCAAGGTTATGTGTGAATCGCAAGGCAATGTTGACTGAGTTTTGTCCCTCTGAGTAATGGCAAGTGAAAGAGCGGATGGCTAATTATAGCACTTACTTAGTCGTCAGTAGGGTTCGGTAGTTTAAGACCTAAAGAAGTACAAAATATGCCCTAAAAACTATAAAATATGATCTAAAAAACGACGTCTCTTCACCGAAGTCTTTCACATACTTTCTGAACTTTACAGCTTCACTACACTTCACATTCGGCATAGGCTAATGTGGTTCACTGCAGTACTACAAGTGTGACCAATCTGTTGAAATCCATTGGTAGTGAAAGAGCAAGGGAGCTTTCACTCGGCCCTGCAAGGAAGAACTGGGCGAGATATATCATGGCATTTCCTTGTTAGCTAATTGCTTCTGAGCTAAATATATCTACTGGAGTGACATCTATTGAAAGGCGGAAGCACACTATCGTCATGTTCCGTGACCTCATGCGTACAGTGTCGCAATCTAACTTGTCCAGAAAGATGTGCTAAAAGTCGTCCGTAGATGAGCGCCTTCTTGAAATCAGGTCTTCTAAACCTGCTATCTGCCTGTTCCGGGAAAAGAAATAAAAATATATCTACTACACTATTCGGAAATCCTGTGTTTGTAACTCGACGCAGATAACATGTACCTTGTTAACGACGCTTCAATTTAAACAAAAATGCTGAAATTATAACTGAATATGACCTTATATCACTAAAATATGACCAAATATGACCAAAACAATAAAAATAGCCGAAATATGCATTTATAAGCATCATCAAATTGCTTTAAACGTGGTCAGGGACCCATCATTCAAACTTATTTTTCAGATTTCGGGTAAAATGAGATCAGGAAAAAAATAGGACTTTTCCTTAACATTCGAACCGTAGTCGTCAGATATACCCACGCAGGCAAGCGCAGCTGTAGAGTTTTTTTTAAACTTTGTTTTTTTGCAAAAGTCAACATTAATTGAGGGTATTCCCATGACTGGCTTCTCTCACTTCTCTATTAGACTATTCTCATGCAATCCAAGTGAAAGCAAATAGAGAAATAACAATAACAAGATCTTAGCAAAAACTAAAATCATTATCATCTTCATTTCCCCTTTTCCCCAAATATGGTTCCTCTCCACTTTGTTCTGTCGTTCCACCATTCCTCTTCCGATACGGTGTTCCAATCCAGGTTCCGTTTACTAATGCTATTCTTCACCGAGTCCATCTAACGCATTCTTGTTCTTCCTCGTCCTCTCTTCCCTGTTATCCGTCGTTCCAGTGCTCGTCTTGGTAGCCTTACTTCATTCATCCGTTTGAAATGTCCAAACCATCTCAATCTGTTTTTCTCCAGTTTGTCATTTAGTTTCTGTACTCCCAGTTCTTTCCGTATATCTTCATTTCTCACTCTGTCTCTCCTCGTTTTCTGGACCATACTTCTCAGCTGCCTGTAGTCTGCTCTCATCCCTCTTAGTCATTGTCCAAGTTTCTGCTGCATATGTCATTATAAGAACATTATATGCTTTGTACATAACTTGTTTAGCCTTAATTGGTATATCCTTGTTCCATACTAGTCCCCGTACCTGTTGGTAGAAAGCAATCCCGAGTTGTATTCTTCTGCTAATTTCCAAATCTAGTCTTCCATCTTCAGTCAGTTCACTTCTCAAGTACTGTATTTGAAGTGTTTCACCACTTCCAATTCCTTATCTCCTACTTTGATTAGTCCTTTTCCTTCTAAAATCATTTTACTTAAATCCAGTTCAACATTGTATTCTAAAAACTATCCGCTAACTTACTCTGAACATTATCCGCTATCCGCTATCCGCACAGTCATGCAAACTATATCCGCATGGCGAAAAATGATGCGGATATCCGCGGGTTTACCTACATCCGCGTAGGTCTTTAGCAGTAGGAAGTTGATGAATGAATGAATGAAAATCCACAGCCAGTCTCCGACCGGGTCAGGAATGGAATGAATGAAGCACCCATCTAGCGGCGAGGATATGGACTGTGCCGGCTGCCGAGGCCTGACGCACTCCTCTGGGGCAATGATTAAATGAATGACAGATGAAATGAAATGATAGTGGAGAGTGTTGCTGGAATGAAATTTTGACAGGGAAAAACCGGAGTACCCGGAGAAAAACTTGTCTGCCTCCGTTTTGTCCAGCACAGATCTCACATGGAGTGACCGGGATTTGAACCACGGACCCAGTGGTGAGAGGCCAGCGTGCTGCCGCCTAAGCCACGGAGGCTTTAGTAGGAAGTTGATACTACAGTATATTGCCAGTATTAAACTCTAACTTAGTCTGGTATTGTTCTGAAGTCGCGGAGGGCCAACCTCGATAATCTGGGGTTCTGCCTAAGTATTCATATCAGTATGTAGAGACCTGCTCCATAGTTCGTTAGTTTCTCAATCTTCCTACATAAACAACTCTTGGACGTCCGGGTTCGATTCTCGGCTCTGCCAAGAAATTTTATTCTGGTCTGAGGGCTGGGACGGAGTACACTCAGCCTCGTGAGGTAAAACTGAGAAGAGTTTTTCTCGTATGGCTTTTAGTGCCGGGAGTGTCCGAGGACATGTTCGGCTCGTCAGAGTTTGTAGCTGCTTCTATGCAGACATCTATGGGGTGAGCTACAAGTACCGTCGCGTGTAGAGTGTTGTCTGGGGAGGAAAGTGTGAATGTAGGGACGAGGAATTGGAAGGTAGCGGCTGTGGCCTATAGTTAGGGACCATCCCCGGCATTTGCCTGGAAGGAAGATGGGAAACCACAGAAAACCATCTTCAAGGTTGCCGGCGGGGGAATCGAACCTCCTCGCCTCCCGGATGTGAGCGACTGCCTGCAGCCACGCCGTAACGACCACGGCTAACTCACCCAGTTGAGAAGAGGTGGGATCGATTCACACCTCAGCGATCCTGGAAATGATTTTCCGTGGTTTCCCCACTTTCACCCCAGGCAAATGCTGGGATGGTACCTAACTTAATACCACAGCCGCTTCCTTCGCAATCCTCGCCTGAATTACAATTAATACTCACACTACTACAGGCACTACAATTACCCAGGTTATCAGACAAAATCTACACACACCCAAGTACACGGGGCTAAATGAGCACTGTGCCCAAGCCCCTCAAATGAATCAACAACTAATACTCTCTATCTCTCGCTGCCTTTTGTCCACTGAACACTAACCACTTCCCTGAATTCCTGAGAATATCTTTGCATTGAACGTCCTCTTGTTTCATTTTCCGATCCTGGAATCCCATATCGATGAAACTACTACTACTACTACTACTACTCTTTATTTTTAACAAATTTTCCCGCTCAAGTTGTTCACCCAGTCTTGCTCCCCTACGTGAGCCGTACGATAACTCTTGTGAGTCGTATTCTAGTGACCTTAGCGTGCCAGTATTGAAGCGGCCGACAGGCACGAAGGATACCGCTTTTAAATGTATTAATTAACTTTGAATGGTAGGGGTCCTGCTCGTCATGACTCACCCTGGTCTTTCATAATTAATACGCGGTGGGGCATGAAGTGAGTGGGGATTTCTATACGTCACAGTTTACCAACCACCTTACCATCTTACTGCTTATATTCTCAGAAAACTGACAAGACATTTAGGTCTTTTGTTTTTTGTTTTGTCTTCTCTTCTCCTTTAATTCTTTTATTTTATCTTATTCCTCTTTACTTTTTTCTCTTTACTCATTAATATTTAATATATTCTCTTTAATCTTTACTCTTGAATCCTTCTTCTTTATCCTTTTCTAACTTCTCTTTACTCTTTCATCTTGTGTCTTTATTCTTTTTCTTTATTCTTTTCTTTCTACTCGTCTCTCTTTACTCTTTGGGCCGATAACCTAGATGTTAGGCCCTTTAAGACAACATTTATAATCACCATCATCTTTACTCTTTATTCTTTATTCTTTTCTCTTTACTCTTTATTCTTTATTCTTTTCTCTTTACTCTTTTCTCTTCATCTTTTCTCTTTACTCTTCATTCTTTCCTCTTTCCTCTATTCTCTTTACTCTTTCCTCTTTCCTATTTACTCTTTCCTCTTTACTCTTTACTCTTTCCTATTTCCTCTTTACTCTTTACTCTTTCCTCTTTCCTCTTTCCTCTTTCCTCTTTCCTCTTTACTCTTTACTCTTTACTCTTTCCTCTTTCCTCTTTCCTCTTTCCTCTTTACTCTTTACTCTTTACTCTTTACTCTTTACTCTTTCCTCTTTACTCTTTACTCTTTACTCTTTACTCTATTCTCTTTACTCTTTACTCTTTACTCTTTACTCTTTACTCTATTCTCTTTACTCTTTACTCTTTACTCTTTGCTCTTTACTCTATTCTCTTTACTCTTTACTCTTTACTCTTCATCGTTTGGGCCAGTAAATAATGCGACATTTCTACTGATTGTCTTCTTTCTGTCCGTCGAGGTTTGAATCCTTTCGGAGTGTTATTTAACTTAATTTATTTTTTATTTTATTTTTCTATTTTATCTTATTGTTATGTTTTCTTTAAATTTTGTATTTTTATTTATTTTGCGTAGTGTACAGGTCCCCCCCCCACTTCCACTCCTTAAAACAACAATAACTAACTACCCTATAGAAATGCTTTCCCGTTGATTCCATGTTCTCCAAGTCGATTCACGAAGGACAGAGCGATACTGCTGCTGGGAATTACGTCACAGAGCACGAATCCTATTGGCCACTGGTGTAGCGCTATTCATAGTGCACCGTGCATGGTAGGCCCCTTTAGGGTCTCTTACAGTGGACCGGGGATACTATGGCAAAAACTAGAGAAATAGGTCAGACCTCTCGAAAAAATTAGAAAAAGAAATGAGGAAAGACGAGGATTTGTTAGCCGGCCCCGTAGTGTTGGAGTAGCGCGTCTGCCTCTCATTCGGAGGCCCCGGGTTTCATTCCAGCTCCGTCAGGGATTTTAGAAACTGACGTTGCACTCAGCCTCATGATGTCAATTGAGTAGCTGTCTGACAGTGAGGCAGCACCCCGGTCAAGAAAACAAAGATTAATGTCCAGGGAGACCCGACGCACGCAGCCAAGTGGCTGAGTAGCGGTAGCTTGGTCGGCCAAGGCCCTTCATGGGCTGTAGTATCATGGGGTTTGGTTTGTTAAGGGCCAATTAACGCAAGAAAATTAAAATTTAAAAAAACGTAGACCTCGGATCGTAGTCGAAAGAGAACAAGAGGTCGACAGGAAAGATGACAGGAGACCGCCACAAGCAAATAGGAGATTCGAGGGCTGCTTTTCAAGTTCCGATGGACTGTATAAAAATAATAGATTGACATACGAAACTGATTTTACTACTAAATGTTTGCTTGTTTATTCTTATGTCTCAACATAATCGCCAAAACGATTGAAACATTTGTCGTATCGTTACACCAGCTTTCCAATGCCCTCGGCAAAATATTCTGCCGCCACTGAGGTGGGCACGCCTGGAGAGTCTCCTGAAGTTTTCCTTTTTGGCGAGGCGTTGCTCCCCAAGCATACCTGCAATTCTCGAAAAAAGTGAAAATCATTCACGACCGCACTGTACCAACGTTACGATAGACTTTTACAAAGAATTCAAGTGTGAAGTTTTGGACCATCTGCCGTATAGTACAAACCAGCACTGAATGATTTTCACCTTTTTCGAAAATTGAAGGTAGGTTAGGCGGCAACGCCTCGCCAAAAAGGAAACACTTCAGGAGACTCTCCAGACGCACCCACCTCAGTGGCGGCAGAATATTTTTCCGAGGGCATTGGAAAGCTGGTGTAACGATACGACAAATGTTTCAATCGTTTTTGGCGATTATGTTGAGACATGGGAATAAAACAAGCAAACATTTAGTAGTAAAATCAGTCTGGTATGTCAATCTGATATTTCTATATAGTCCATCGGAACTTGAAGAAAAAAACTGCCCTCGTATGTTTGACTCAGCTGTGGTCACGTGATCCCAACCCTCGTCTCAATAGTTGTTATTCCCTGAGGGAGGGGGGGGGGGGTCTTTTTCATTGATGATATCATCTCAAAATACGAGTTGAGAGATTTGGATGAATAAGACTGACCTACGTGCATATCCCGGTCCTGCCAGAATCCTTTTTGTACGCTCCCTTGACAGTGGGGTTAACTGACCCCTGTAAGGAGTATGAATGCTCATTGCAGGGGGAGAGGAAATGTCAGACGCATACAGATGAGCCCGGTAATGACCGAGAGGGGAAGGGGTAGGAGGCAGATCACTTCCAAGGTCTAGTCTGCACATTCTGTGCACGTTGCCAGGTTCGAACCCAGACCCGTGTGCATGGCTGAGCATGTGCTGCGTCGTAATTACTAGCCATTCATCATCTTGGCGGACTGTGATTCGTCCTCACTGATGGACCCAGCTGAAATTAGCCAATTTGTGGTTGGGAATCATCAGTCATAGTACCTGTCCGATGTTCTAAACTGTCTTGTGCTTTGTCATTGAACTTGCCAAACATCTTGTCGCTTAACTGGAGTGATAGTTAAGTTGCACTTAAATCGCTGACAGAACATTACATTAAGATTCGATTGAACAAGAATGGTAGACCTTACTCTTTATTCTACTTGTGTGCCACTTATAGGATTACCAGACGTCCAGAAAATTCCGGACATATCCTACAAATCAAACGTTTGTCCGGGATCCAGAAGGAATTTCTTAAAATTCGTAAATGTCCTCCATTTTTGGAAACTATCATTTAAACACATCAGTGGTTCCAAAACAATTTTCCAGTCGCAAAAGAAGAAGAAACAGTGAGTTGCGATTGCGAGAGGAGTGCTGTTTCTGTGGTACTATGAATGTGAATCAGCTGAGGGGAAAGCATTTTCTTTCGGCAAGTCAGCTTTGTTGATTGTGATTGTATTCTATCAACACGTTATAAATTAAATCACGGCTAAACGTGATTCTCTACAATGCCAAAGCGGAAGTGTAAATTCAATGCCATTTTAGCAACTAAATATAAAACCTTCCAAGCGTGAAGAAACTAACATGAAGCTCAGTGTCTAAAAATCAGTTCCTCTTAGAAATATGAATGAAAATGAAAATCCACAGCCTGTTTCCAGTCTCCGACCGGGTCAGGAATGGAATGAATGAAGCCCCCATCTAGCAGCGAGGATATGAACTGTGCCGGCTGCCGAGGCCTGACGCACTCCTCTGGGGCAATGATTAAATGAATGACAGATGAAATGAAATGATAGTGGAGAGTGTTACTGGAATGAAATTTTGACAGGGAAAACCGGAGTACCCGGTGAAAAACCTGTCTGCCTCCGTTTTGTCCAGCACAGATCTCACATGGAGTGACCGGGATTTGAACCACGGACCCAGCGGTGAGAGGCCGGCGTGCTGCCGCCTAAACCACGGAGGCTTGAGAAATATGAATGATATTTCACAATAGAAATATATAACCAGAAATATATTCATGAACTATTTCTTCTTATTATTTCTTTTTTCGATAAGGTATGGATTTGAAGCCATACTTTTTCAGTGTTGCCAATACAAAATTGTTAATTTGTAGCTCTTCAGTCGGTCAACACTAATATGACCAATGAATGGGCGGGGTGCAAGATATAAATATATAATGACACTCCTGAAAAAAAAAATACATGTATTAGTTAGATTATCACCTCCAGCCTCCGTGGCTTAGGCGGCAGCACGCCGGCCTCTCACCGCTGGGTCCGTGGTTCAAATCCCGGTCACTCCATGTGAGATCTGTGCTGGACAAAACGGAGGCAGACAGGTTTTTCTCCGGGTACTCCGGTTTTCCCTGTCAAAATTTCATTCCAGCAACACTCTCCACTATCATTTCATTTCATCTGTCATTCACTTAATCATTGCCCCAGAGGAGTGCGTCAGGCCTCGGCAGCCGGCACAGTCCATATCCTCGCCGCTAGATGGAGGCTTTATTCATTCCATTCCTGACCCGGTCGGAGACTGGAAGCAGGCTGTGGATTTTCATTCAGTTAGATTATCACAGATAATGGGGCAATTTATGATTACACGTTTTGAAGCCCAAGTGGCCGCCATCAGAACATGATCACACTAAATCTATATATTTAAAACACTAAGATTGAGAAAACGTCTTTACCGATTCTAACGAGAGCTCTTGGCATGTAGGTTTGCAGAGTGTCATTAAAATAAAAATATATGTTAGGGTATATTTTTACATTATTAAAGAAAAATGTAACATTTGTCGATTCCGCGCTTGCGCACAATGGCTCTATTCCACCAGAGAAATGGCGGATCACGCCGCGTCTTACCGAGATCTTTGTTTATGAGAATTTAAAAGGGGAGAAATATTGTTGTGGCTCTATTGGCAACTCCAGCTATCTGATATGACATCTAGCGGTAAAAATGAGAAACTTACGAAGTAGGGTACATTTGCCACGTGGTGACTGTTTGTATATAGTTTCTTGTATTGGTAAGCAGATCGTGATAAATTCTTCGTGATTATACATAAGTAATAAGTTTTACTCGTTGATAAGAGTGCAAAATGAGTACAAGCAAAGTATATTGCTCAGTTTACGGCTGTAAGTCGATGTATAAGAGGGCTGCGGATATACGTTTTCATCACTTTCCAAAAGATGCAAATAGCAATAGCCGAAAGGTGACGATACCAAATAAAGACGGGGGGCAAGAGCGGGTTGGACCACTCACCACTACACTCACTGACGACAGGACGGATTGTTCACTTACGCCGTGCCAAGCCGCACCTATATAGACAGCCAAGCACAGTCTCGCCAAGCCTAGGCCTACACCAGTCGAGGACAGCCAAGCTTCATCAGTCAGGTATCCTTTCCCGCTCCCTAGTTCATTTCCAATAACCCTACCAACCGTCATCACCTCGGTCTGCGATATCCGAGCCATTCCACTAAGAGTCATATAGGCCTAATTTGACTTCGCAGGGTAAATACCATCCAAATCAAGCAATTCATGTCTACCCCGAGTTTTAATACAAGTTAAACTCATCCCTTCGCCCTAGCAAGCAGCAAATAATTTCTCGAGTCTATGGTACAGTGAGCAAACTCAAATATAGCTTTTAAACGTAACAGCGCCATGGCTCGAACTGCACAAAAACAAATACCAGCAGACAACCAATGCTTGATAATATGCAATTGACACATAAAATCCAGTGGAACACACAAATTAGATCACGTGTATCGCACAGTTATACAATTGAAAATAACACTGTCAGTATTTTAGTGACCACATTTACTGATTATAACCGAAAAATAAAAAGTGTTCTATATCAAACGCGTGTTATTGAGTAATTTTACCCTACTTATCCAGACGACCGCAGCGCCCCAAGTGTTAGTTTGAGTTGCTAATAGTTCAAACTTTTAGAGTAAGTATATGTGGAGGCAAATCACTTAACGGGCAGAGAGCTATAATCCTTCGACTTGATTTAACATCTTCCGATAAAACATTTCAATTTTCCAATTTCCAATTCGTTTGGCGTACTTCATCACAATCAATAAAGCTCAAGGGGAATCTCTGGAACGTATAGGTTTCTATTCGCCTCATCAAGGTTTCAGTCATGGCCAGTTATATGTTGCTAAGTCAATCTTTCGACGACCTTAAAGTTGCAACAGTGTCAAAAAGTAATCGTTCGAACAATACACACTGTATAAGAGAATCCTTCAGTAACTATTTTCCCAAAGACAGTCATGTTTTGACGGGTATCAACTAGTAATTAATTAATTAATTTGATTTAAGTTGCTACTAGCAGTATTATAGTAGTTAGTCTTGGTTGTTGTTTGTTGACTTACTACTATATTGTCTTTTATTTGTGCACACGTGTGTATGAAAATGAAAATCCACTGCCTGCTTCCAGTCTCCGACCGGGTCAGGAATGGAATGAATGAAGCCCCTATCTAGCGGCGAGGATATGAACTGTGCCGGCTGCCGAGGCCTGACGCACTCCTCTGGGGCAATGATTAAATGAATGACATATGAAATGAAATGATAGTGGAGAGTGTTGCTGGAATGAAATTGTGACAGGGAAAACCGGAGTGTGTATACACTTTTTAAATATTTTTATTACGTAATTCATAAAATATACCGTTAAGACAAACGGGATTCACCATTAAAATAATACAACCAAAACAAACTACTACAATACTCTATCGGAACTTTAAAAACAGCCCTCGTACTTCGTAAAGTAGTTATGAGGAGCTTCACTGGTAGCTCCAGACCCCACGGCGTAGCCGTAATCGTAAAATCGTGCACCACGACCGCGGGGTACCTGTATGAAGTCTGGAGAACGCAGGTTCAAATCTCGTCGCTGACAGTGGCTACCTTGAGTGTGGTTTTTCCCTGATTTTTTCCACACTCCCTCCAGGTAAATGCCGAGATAGTACCTTACTTCAAGTTCCGTGGCACCTACGCTATCCCTGTACCTACTGCAGTTACACAAACTAATCCAATCACAGGATGATGATGATGATGATGATGATAATTGTTGTTTTAAGGGGCCTAACATCTAGGTTATTGGCCCCAAATGGTTGGGGTGATAGTGAAAGATGAGATGAGAATGAAATCTATAACTAAAACTAATTACGAACTTACATACTAGAAGAAGAAATGGTAAACAAATAAAGGATAAGGCAAATAAAGGACAGGAAGAAAAGAAATGATCTCAACCCTGGAAGAATTAAGGATCGAGGGACTTGGAAGGAAGGAGAGCCATGAAAGGCAGATAAGAAAGGAAAAGAGGAGAGGGCCCGCCCCAAGGTCAAAGAAAAAAGGGCGAAAGAGACCCAGCTCAGGAATCCCTCAGGGTCAGCAACTCCCAAACTCACCAGCCGTGAGCCCTTGAGGGTGTAGCACTATCCAGGGTGCACTAGAAGTGGTGAGGCTGCATACAAACAGGTAGTGGCACTGACGCTCAAGGTTGAAGAGCTCCTAAATGGAACAACACGTGTTGTTTGAAATAACCGCACGCCCTCTGTACTGTATGTGGTAGGATAAGTGCAAAGCCCATATTCCTTATGAACACTGGGCGGAGTGAATCTACTTGTTGATCCACCGCCCCCACCACAAAGCCTCTTTACAGGAGTGGGAATATCATGTAGTTCTTAGCAGCGTTGGAAAATGCAAACAGACAGATGTGTGCTCGCACGTGCCTACATTGCATTTAAGTTATAGTTTATTATGGCCTCTCTTTATAAGTATGGTTGGTTGGTTCCTCAGTTTAGGGGCTGCGACAACGCGGCCATGTAGCCCCGTGTAGTTTGGGTGTATGTAGAATGTGCCTGATAACTGATGTTAATTGTGATGGCTGTATTAGTGTGTTTTATCTGTTTTTAATTCAAATAAGGACTGCTGACATTCAATTTTCAAGTAGTTCCTAATTTTGCTACCAAACGCCACCATCAACGACCAACTAGTTCTGAACTTGGTTACTAGATGCCAACATAGTCGGCTCCCGGCGATGAACTTTGGAACCTAAGAGCGTTAGTCAAATCTAACCTATTATTTAGCTTCACACTATTGTTATTAGTGCAAGGTTCTTTTATATGCCATAAATTAATGAAATGGGACCACCGACTTTACTTCTCCTCCGAAGGAGGGCATAAGTATAAGTAGGCCTATGTGTAGTACACATTACGGTAACAGACTAGGAACAGTTTTTTCTTACTTCATAACTTCACTAAATAGTTTCAGAAGTCAAATACTTATTAGTAGCACTGCAAACAAAAGCAAAGTTTTTATCATTTTAAATGATCTTGTCGACTTCGTCGTTACGCTGAGGTCTAGCGTTACGTTACGGCGACGGGACGAAATGTACCAAGAATACACTGAGGTGTGTGACGTCATCCAGCCAGCTACCTCCTTTGACCTTGGTTTGCACTTGCTAAAGGATTTTGAGTTCACGCAGTTTCTGCATGATCATGAGGCTTTCACCCAGCATTTTTCAGCATTTGTAGCATTTAAAATGGTATAAAGTCTAGTCTTTCAGACTGACTATCAGTCTTTATTTCAAAACACACAGTAAAGAAGGCATCCCAAACAATAATGGCTATGCATGAAATATGGTTGATCCAATCACTTACTGTAGTCTGGAAGCAGCAATAACGTTGGTACTTAAGAGCATTAATCAAACCAAACCTACAATTTTTTGCTTCACTAAAGTTTAGTTACTGGAAGGTTCTTTTACATGCCATAAGTCTATGACATGGACCCGCTGGCTTTACTGCCCCTCCGGATAAAGTCATACTGAGTGATTTTTAACGCTCTTAAAAAATGCCATGACTTCGGCCGGATTTGAACCCGCGACCTTGCTCATAGAAGCTCAGCATGCTACCAACTACGCCACCGAAGCCACCTCTGCTAAATATGTGCAGTCTGGCTGCGTGGCTCAGGGGTAACGTTCTCGCTTGCCGAGCCCAAGGTTGCAGGTTCGAAACCTGACGCAGTCAGCTGGCATTTGAGGGTGCGCAAATGCGAGGGAGCCGTGTCCGTACATTTACTGGCACGTTAAAGATCCCCTTCGGGGCAAAATTCCGGCTCCCCGGCGTCCCTAAAAGCCAGGGTAGTTAAAAGGGACGTAAAACCAATAACATTATTATTATTTTATAAATATGTGCAGTGAAAGTTTGTGTTTGCATTTTGTGTGTGTTAAAATTAGTTGTTGTTGATTCTTTTAGGGCCTTTTAGGGCGATAACGTGGTCATGGGTGTGTGTGGAAGTTGTCTGATAACGTGTGCCACTGTGATGTCTGTACTAGTGTGCGTTTGTTATTGAGGTAGGATTTGGGTGGAAAACGGCCGTGGCGTTAAGTTAGGTACCATCCCGGCATTTGCCTGGAATGGAAGGGGGAGGGGGGACCATTTCCAGGATGGTCGAGGTGTGAAACAATCCCACCTTTTCTCAGTTTTGCAGCATGAGGCAGAGTGGACCCCGTTCCAGCCATCAGACCAGAATTACATTTCTTGGCGAACCCGGACCTCCGCGGTGACAGCCAAGATTTAGAGTTGGTACATGTGATAGATTAATTTAATTTATTAAATAATCGATTGTTGGAGGCAGACACATTGATTAATTGCTGATGAAAACGAAGCAAAGAGGATATAAAAGTAGGTTAGCTCAGGCAAGGAAAGCATTTCTATAGAAAAGGAATCTGTATTCATCGAATATAGATTTAGGTATTAGGAAGTCATTTTTGAAGGCCTTTGTCTGGAGCGCGGTGCTCTATGGAAGTGAAAATTGGACTATTGGTGCAGCAGAAAAGAGGAGAATTTAAGCATTTGAAATGTGGTGTTACAGGAGAATGTTGAAGATCAGATGGGTAGATAGGGTTACAAACGAAGAGCTATTAAGACTAGTGGGAGAGGAGAGATATTTCTTGCGACTGCTAATGAAGAGAAGAGATACGTAGGTTCGTAGGACACTTACTAAGACACCCGGAAATAGCAAGCTTAGTTATGTGAGGAATGGTCGAGGACAAGAACTGTAGGGGTAGACAAAGGTTAGAATATGTTAAACAGATTGCTTCGGATGTAGGGTGTGGTAGCTATAAGAGATGAAACGATTAGCTCAGGACAGGGAGGCATGGAGAGCTGCATCAAACCAGTCAAAAGACTGAAGAACCAAAGAACAACAACAACTATTAATCTATTGTGCGATTAATCGATTGGTCAAATAATTGATTTATTTTTTGTCGATTAATCGATGCATCTCGCTCATTTAACAACGCTGTCACAGACTTTCAAATAATTAAAATATATTGAGTCATATATTTGTAAATAATGTACCTTCTTTGTGCATACATTTTCCCGGATCGATATCATAAGTCTACTTTTTCCTCATTTTTAGCCTATTTTCATTTATGAAAAAAAAATAGGCTTTTGAGATCACCTTTTGTCCGTGTGTCTGCCGGTGTGTGCGTGTGTGCGTCTGTGTGATGGTGTGTGTGTGTGATGGTGTGTGTGTGTCCCCCCCCCCCCCAAATAACATCTAGACGGGGTTGGAGTGATTTCAATGAAACTCGGTAAGTTCATAGGACTATTCCGGACCACCCCGATCGTGCTCTTCAAATTTTGTAACGTCTTACCAATCCAACATGGCGGCTGTGCGAAATATTTCACCAGCTTTCAATATCTCCGAAACTATTACCGATATCTACCTGAAATATTTTACGGTGATAAAGGGAACTACTAGAAGTTCGCCTATGTGACCTTTGAAAACCTGATAAGTACAAAACCAACATGGCGGCCACGCGAAGTTGCGACTTTTAAATAGACGTTTTTCGCGATTTAACCAACCAAACGCAATGAAACTTGGAAGAGTATATGTTTATACACATTGTAATGCACCGACATCTAACTTCAATCAATTGTTTTGCATAACCTCAAGATGGCGGCTGTGCGAAATATTTCACCGGCATTCTATATCTCTGAAACTATTAGCGGTATCAACCTGAAATTTTGTACGGAGATAAAGGGCACTATTGGAAGTTCATCTAAAATACCTTCAAAAACCGGTTAACAACAAAACTAATATGGCGGCCAAGTGAAGTTGAAAATTTTAAATAGACCTTTCTTGCGATTTAATGATCCAAACGCAATGAAACTTGGTACAGGAAATATTTACACACATTTTAATGTACTGGTATCTAATTTAGTTCAATTGTTTACATAACCTCAAGCTGGCGGCTGTGCGAATTTTAAAATTAAGTTTTTTATTTCTTGTGTGGTAACCATGCGATCGAAGTGAAAGTTTGAATAATGAATGAACCAACGCAATAATTTTCCTTTAATGGTAGGCTACAAGACTCTATGGTCTATACATATAACAATCCAACATGGAGACCAACCGAAATATTTAGATGGATCTACGAATCTAATACAGCAATGAAACTGAATTTTTTAATTAATCATAGGGGCTATGATCATAGGTTCACCTATAGGACTTTCAATATTCTTGTGTTTACAAATCCAACATGGTGGCGACGCAAAGTATAAATATGCACATGGTCGTTTCTCGCAATTTAACCATCCGAGTGCAGTGACACTTGGTACAATAAATTCTTATACAAATGTTAATCCACTGGCATCCACTTTTTCAATTGTTTCCATAACCACAAGATGGCAGCTGTGCGAAATTTAAAAATCTCGTTTTTACTTATTGTGTCCTAATCAGGCGATTGAAGTTTGAATACTACACGTACACAATAATCTTCATGTAACAGTACATAACTCTAAAACCTACATATATAACAATCCAACATGGCGACCATCTGCAATATTTTGTCGTTTCTCAATATCTACGAATCTATTTCAGCAATCAAACTGAAATTTTGTATATTGATAGAGGCGATTAACATATGTAGGATATATGAAAATAGGCTGTATAGTTCTTCACGGAACTACTTGTTACAAAATGCGAAAAGTAGGCTAAAAATTGTGGATATCCGCACAGGGCTTTAGCTATAGTTAGGCAAAAAGTAAAATGTAATGATTTCAATACATCATTCTGGAAATAATCGTAACTCAACTTAAAGCGATGACTTCTCATTATTAAACTATTTTCTTAACTTGTGTCTACTAATCAATTAATCAATTGAACGGTCAGTCGATTAATCAATATCGATTAATTTCGAATAGTCGATTATACTTTTACTAATAGGGGTCACGTACCAGCTAGGAGTGGGTCAGATTTATGTTTTTTAGCCTATTTTCAATTTTGAAAAAAATAGGCTTATGGGATCACCTTTTGTCCGTGTGTGAGTGTGTGTGTGTGTGTGTGTGTGTGTGATTCGTGTGTGTGTCCCCCCCCCCCCTAATAAAATCGAAACGGCTGGAGCGATTTCAATGAAACTCGGGAAGTTCATAGCACTATTCCCGGCGACCTCGACCGTGCCCTTCAAATTTTGATACGTCTCTCCAATCCAACATGGCGGCTGTGCGAAATATTTCACTAGCATTCAATATCTCCGAAACTATTACCGATATCGCCCTGAAATTGTGTACGGTGATAAAGGGCACTACTAGAAGTTCACCTATGAGACTTTCAAAAACCTGGTGACTACAAAACCAACATGGCGGCCAAGCGAAGTTGAGACATTTAAATAGACTTTTCTCGCGATTTAACTATCTAAATGTAATGAAACTTGGTACAGCAAATGTTTATACACATTGTAATGCACCGGAGTCTAATTTAGTTCAATTGTTTACATAACCTCAAAATGGCGGCTGTGCGAAATATTTCACTGACATTCTATATCTCCGAAACTCTTACAGATATCACCCTGCAATTTTGTACGGTGATAAAGGGTACTGATACAGGTATACCTATGTATATTTCATAAACCTGTAAAGTACGAAACGAACATGGCGACCAAGCGAATTTAAAATATTTTAATAGACTTTTCTCGTGATTTAACACTCTGAGCGCAGTGAAATGTGGTACAGTAATTGATTTTGCAGATTGTAATGCACTGCCATCTAATTTAATTCAATTGCTTACATAACCTCAAGATGGCGGCTGTGCGAAATTTTAAAATTAAGTTTTAATTTCTTGTGTCGTAATCATGCGATCGAAGTGAAAGTTTGAATAATGAAGCTAGGCAATAATTGTCCTTGAATGGTACATAACTCTATGGCCTATACACATAACACTCCTAAATGGTGAGCTCCCGAAATATTTAGACGGTTCTCAATATCTATGAATCTTTTACAGCAACCAAACTGAATTTTTTTATGTTCAAAGAGACTATGAACATATGTTCACCTATAGGACTTTCAGGAACCTGGTGAGCACAAATCCAACATGGCGGCGACGCGAAGTATAAATATTTAAATGGACGTTTCTCGCGAATTAACTATCCGAGTGCCGTGAAACGTTGCACGTTAAATGCTTATACAAATGTTGATCCACTGGCATCTAATTTATTTCAATGGTTTGCATTATCACAAGATGGCTGCTGTGCGTAATTTTAAAATCTCGTTTTTACTTCTTGTGTTCTAATCATGCGATTGAAGGTTGTATACCACACGTACACAATAATCTTAATGTAATAGTACAAAAATAAAAATCCAACCTGGCGAACATCTGAAATATTTAGAGGGTTCTCAATATCTACGAATCTGTTACAGCAATTAAACTGAAATTTTGTATGTTGATAGAGGCAGTTAACGTAAGTAGGATATATGAAAATAGGCTGTATAGTTCTTCACGGAGCTACTTGTTTTTTGTGGATTCAGGACTCTTCACCCATCGCGAGGTTAGTTTTAGTATCTTTAAACGTTTTTCCAGGCGGCAGTAGCCTAATA
Organism: Meconema thalassinum; assembly: GCA_946902985.2. Classification (NCBI taxonomy): domain Eukaryota; kingdom Metazoa; phylum Arthropoda; class Insecta; order Orthoptera; family Tettigoniidae; genus Meconema; species Meconema thalassinum. The sequence goes on along the minus strand of OX336391.1, from coordinate 645,423,398 downwards.
GCTGCCCAAATGGAGGACACTGATAGCCAAATGTTTTTTTCCATATTTTACGCCCTCATTGGAGCACTTGAATCAATACAAATACAACAACGGTATTTGGAGATTAGGGATTCAGCTTCAGCTTCTTCTGCAATCAAAATGTCTTCATTCTATCTGACCTGGATGCCCTTTATTCATCTGTGATGGTGTAGTTTTTCTGTTCAAATATTGTTAATGTGAATCGTAAGTATTTATTCCTTAAAATATTCTCATCTTCCCTTTCTTTTGTTTGGGCCTACTGAGGACCACGGGGCTCGTTTTTACTTCTTGTAAGGAATTTATGTTTCTTCTTAGCCCAGGCAGCTTTCATCTTCTGGCTGTGTGTCTGCTTTCTTTCCAGTGTCCACTTCGGTCTGGTAGTCCCTGTACTCTTCCTGCTGGTGAGAGACACTGGAAAGACACCATGTTGAATCATCTGTCGGAATTGTGATCGATCCTGTATGTTTTTTGATGGAATTCCAAGTTGCTCTAGGTCTGACTTCACTGTGGTGATCCATTTGTTTTTGGACGCTTTCCCTCTTCCAGTCGTGGTGAAGATCTGGCTGGTAAGTCTAACTGGACCCATGAGTGTCAGATGTCCGTAGAAAGCTAATGGACTCTTCCTCGTGGATGTGACGATATCTTCTTGATGATCATACAGCTCATTGTTGTGCCTCATCCTGTGAGTACCACCCTTTTCCCTAATTGGTCCTAAAATCCTTCTAAGTATTTTCCGTTCCTTGAGCTCTAGTTTCCTCAGTGGGCCTTTCCGGTTCATCAGGAGACACTCAGAGGCATATAGAACGGAAGGTCTTACTACTGAATTGTAATGTAGAAGTTTAAGGATCTTAGAGAGGCACTTGGAAGTGTAGATGCTCTTACAGGAATGGTAGACCCCTCCCAGTTTCGTGCATCTAGTGTCTATTGCTAAGGTCTCACTCTCGTTTGCTGGAATCCACTCCCCTAGGTACTTCACTGCAGGAACTTTTTGAATTTCGGTGTCCTTCACAAGAATAGTAGATGGGGCTTCCTCTTCTCTATTTTTAATTTGGAGCATAGGTAAATGTAATTCATCTAAATCATCCTGGATCTCTCTGAACCAGTTGTTCTTTGTTTTTGCTCTTCCAGAAGTAACTATAGAGCTGTTTTATTAGCCTAGTATAACAAAGTACATTTTTTTTAGAAAATGTTCTAACTTTTAAAATTAGTGAATAAAAGGGATTTTTAATCTCAATCTATGGTCGAGTTGCCGTTGCTAATTAACTCCCCCTCCCATCACTTCCCTCGTTGCGCCATTATCCGTTTAACGCTGTTTCCATTTGCCATTCCTTTCAGGCACGCCGGTACACAATTACTATGGAAGAAATGATTGTCAGTTATTGCGCGTGCTGCACTCCGCTGGACTCCCAACAGAATCGAGTTTTAAATCCCTCCCTGCTCGTTTTGAAAATGCTGTGTTCTTCCTTTGCGGTGATCAAAGTCACCATCTGGTCCGGCAGATAGAGGCTGCACTCCCAATAGCATTAATAGCTGTGCTATATCTACAGAAAAAAAAACTATATTTCTGTGGTTGATGATGTTCATATACAGGGCAATATAGGATTCGAGCAGCTTTGGTGATTAACCAAATTTGCAAAAATGATATTCTGTTACCTCGGGCATAGCCTATTGGATCTAAACTCTGCATTGATAGCCACCAAAACACGCCAAACCTGATTTCTCAAACCATTTAACTCTTCTTTGTGGTGACATAATTATAGTGTCCCTCTCATACTAAAGCGCTCTATTGTGCTAGTTACCTACAGTGGTGGAGAAACATTATTCCATAATTTTCAATAATAACTTTCTGCAAAAGCAGAAAACAAACACAAAACCAAAAATACAAAGCAAAATTCAAAACAAAAACCGAAAGGGAAACAAGAATACAATCACAAAACAAAAAGCAAAACGTAAATTCAAAATCAAAAGCAAAATTTATCAGCAAAAGCAATCTAAACAAACACAAACCAAAAGCAAAATTCAAACAAAGTAGGAAACAAACACAAAACAAAAAGACACAATGCAACAAGAAAAAGCAGAAAACAAACACAAAATCAAAAACAAAAAACATAAAGCGAAACGCAAATTCAAAAACAAAAGAAAAATGTATAAACAAAACCAAAAGCAGAAAACAAACATAAAGCAAAAAGCCAAATTTCAGAAAAAGTTACAAGCAGAAAACAGACGCAAACAAAAAGACACAAAGCAAAAAGCAAAAGCAAAATTTATAAGCAAAAACAAGAGCAGGAAACAAACACAAAACAAAACGATACAAAGCAAAAAGTAAAATCAAAAGTAAAATCAGAAAACAACATAAAACCAGAAAGGAAAAACCCATAGCAAAAATCAAAAACAAATGCAGAAGCAAAAGCAGAAAACAAACACAAAACAAAATAACACAAAGCAAAAAGCGAAATTGAAAAACAAAAGCAGAAACAAATACAGGGCAAAAAGCGAAATTGAAAAAAACAAAAGCAGAGATTAAACACAAAGCAAAAAGCGAAATTGAAAAACAAAAGCAGAGATTAAACACAAAGCGTAAACCAAATTCAAAAGCAAAAGCAGAAAGCAAACACAAACCCAAAAACAAAAGATACAAAGCAAAATTCAAAAACAAATGCAAAAGCATGAACGGAATTAGTTCAGGTTTTACTCCGATCATCCCCCTCCAGACGCAAACACTAATTACTCCACTAGTCCAAACAGTTGCCCGCAGTTTGTCTTTTTCCTGAAAACTTGCGAATTTTCTATTCTTATTTCGAAATGTAAGTCAGACTGGAATGTCTTCTTTTGTAATGTTCATGCGTTACGGGATTTTTGTCAAAATGGTCAAATGTTTTTAGTCAACATTTCCGGGTTCATTCAGACAAAGTGACCTTAAGAAGATAATTCTTTATGTTCGACGATGTGGAAATGTAAACATTATGTGCCAGAAAACTGTATCATAATGAGGCTCATTATAACACTATTTTTCATTATGAAACAGTTTCTCCCACCAATCAGAGCTCAAGAAACACTTGTGTGACCAATTAGGTAAGGATACCTTCGCGCATGCGCTCAAAATCCAACATATTTCTGTGTTGGCAAGCAAAGTGAATGGTCTCTGCTTTCGGAGTGCCTTGACCACGCATGCTCTCTGTTCAGTCAGCAAAGCCAGCGCGCCCTGTTCACTAACTGGATTAACTGAATCCCACAGATATTTATGAATATTTATGTTAAAACATATAATAAAGTTATAATTATCATCGAACATAAACAGTCGTTTGCAACTCGCCTATAAAGGTAATTAAGACACTCGTATGGAAATTATAAAACTCGCATACGCTCGTTTTATAAACATACTCGTGTCTTAATTATTGCCATTATAGGCTCGTTGCATAATGTACTATTTTCTGAGAGCATCTGATAGTTTATCAGTTTGGGTATACTGTATGTTTCGTTATTACATTTTCGTGAAGCGGCAACGTTCTCGTTTGCTGTGTCCCAAGTTGCAGGATCGAATCCTGGCGCAGTCAATTAGCATTTGAGGGTGCGCAAATGAGAAAGCACCTTGTCAGTAGATATATTGGCACATTAAAGATACCTGTGGGGGCAACTTTACGGCACCCCAGCGTCATTTAAAGCCTCAGTAGCTAAAAGGGACGTAAAACGATTATTATTATTGTTATTATTATTATTATTATTAATAGTCTATTATAAGCACACATCTCCCTTTAAGGAGAGCGCTAATAACACAAAAATATAGCTTTTAGTGGTGGCTCTTTTCTTCTTTTTATCTTCCAAAAACCTTTCATCCGTTCCCTGAGTACCTTCTTCTCTTCATCTGTCCATTTCGCCTATTTCTTTTGGGTTGTGATCTAAATTCAAATTTCTGGTTTTTGATTTTTTGTCTACAAATGCTGAGGTCGTGGATGTCTTCTGGGGTGATATGTAATAGTTGTAAGTCTTCCATAGTTTCTTTGTACCAAGAAGTACCCAATGTCGACGTTGAAATTATGTTGAATATTCTTTTAGTCAGTCTGGTGTCATTCATTCTGGCGATGTGTGTAAAGAACTTCACTCTGTGCTTTCTGATGAGTGTCGTGATAGATTCGGTATTTCTGTATAATTCTTCTATGGGTCTTTTTTGCCAGAAATCGTCCCTGAAAACGGCGCCGTAAATTTTTCTCAGAAATGTCCTTTCTTGTTTTTCAATGTCTTTAATATTGGCCATTCTCTTGGTGCTTGTGGTTTCCCATTGTTCCAAGAATATACCAGAATTAACATAGACCTATATTTGGCTTCGATCAACAGGTGAGCAAGCAATCAGATCAGGTCTTTTCTCTAGTGTTATTACTCCTGCTCATCTTGCAGAAGATGAGTTGATAAGTACAATTCATTCTAAAGTCATAATATTGACAACTAAGGAGCATGTAGTATAATGTGGAAGTTTATAGATTCAACATGGGGAGCGAACTCTCAGATTCTACGTGCAACAGCTTTGGGACTTTGCTTCGCAGCAGGAGAGTAAGGATCATCAGTGTAGGGAGCATCTGCCCATACCAAGTAAGTGGACATAGCTCTTAACGAGTCCACCCGTATTGTCAATGGATGTCTGAGACCTTCTCCAGTGCAGAAGATCTACCCTCTCGCTGGCATTGCACCTCCAGTTATTCGACGTGAGGTGGCAGCAGAGAAAGAGAGACAAAAGCTTGAGACAGATCCCAGACATTCTATGTTCAACCACAAGGTGAACACTCCTCGCATAAGATACAGGAAGAGTTTTATTAAGAGAACAGTACCTCTCAATACCAAATCAGACGTACGGTGTGTGCCACTTTGGAAACAAATGGTACCAGAGGGGTTTACCCTTAAAGAAGAACTGAGTACTGGTAGTCATTTGCCTTATACCACCTGGAGATCCTTAACCAGATGAGAACAGGAGTGCCTAAGTGTCGTAGCGACCATGTGCAGTGGGGTTAAGCAGAAGATCCAAGATGTGACTGGAGAAATCCAGACTCCACAACACTGCTCACGTGCCAATATCTGAATGACACCTGCAGCCAGGAAGACCTGATGTTGGCCACAGACCGAGGGATAAGAGCTGCAGAGTTCTGGAAAGGAAGAATTTAGTGTCTCTCCCGGACACAGAACTATAAAGAAAATATAATATAGTAAATTAAACGAAGGAACTCAAGTTATAGAAAAGTGAATAAACAATCCATAAATCACAACACCACCAATGTATAGTTTTAATTGAAGAAATATTTTGCGAAAGACAAAATAATGAAATCAAGAACGTCGATGAAATGCTTTCTCAGTTGAGGGGCTCAGGCATCGTAATCATTAATCCCCGTTTGGTTGGGCGTATGTGTAATTTTTGTCTGATAACCCGCGTTATTGTGGTGTATGTATTGGTGTGTGTAGTTGCAATTTAAGTGAGGATTGAGAAGGAGGCGACCGTGGCCTTGAGGTAGGAACCATCCCGGCATTTTCCTGGAGCAGAAGTGGGAAACCACTTCCAAGATGGCTGAAATGGGAATCGAAGTCACCTCTTCTCAGGTTTGCTTCACGATGCTGAGTGTACCCCATTCCAGCTCGCAGACCAGTATTAAATTTCTTGACATTGCCGGGAATCGAACCCGGACCTCCGGGGTTACGGTCAAGAATGATAGCCACACTAAACGACGACAGACGTGGTCTGAAATAAATGCAGGAAATGAATATTTTTTTAACATTATTATTTTTTATGTGAATGAGAGGTCATTTCCTGGTCCTAAACAATACCTAAGATGGTTTTGGAATCAATGACTTAGGTCCAAGTATACGGGGAAAACAAGAAACAGTGTACTGGAAAAGGTGTCATGTCCAGTGAATCAGTGAATAAAAGAGCTCTGAAACAGTAGCACAAAATTTCTTCTCAGTTCTGCCTACAGAGGCTGAATGTACCCTGGTCAAGCCCTCTGACCAAAAATTTATATCTTGGCATTGCTGGGAATTGACGCGGACTTCGAGGATTACAGCCAAAATTGCTAACTACTACACCTCGAGGTGGTCCCTTGTTTTAGGCAATATCCACAGTGGCACAGCGTTATTCGTAGGTAGCGATAGGATTATTTCGGTGATTAATAAAATCCGGATCTGATGATGTTTGCTTAGCGAACGAAACATGTCATCATTGTAACCCCTCCCTTGTGGTGCGTGAAAAATAATTATTAATCAAATTGAATATTATTGCCACGGTGGGTGAGTGGATAGCGTGTCGGTCTACTAACCCTAAGATTGCAGGTTCACTCCTGGCCGTGGTAAGTGTTTTTTTAAGGCGGCAAAAATACGACACGCATGTCATACGATGTTGGCATGTCAAAGAACCCATTTGAATTCAGTAGGCCGTGTTCATAACAGCAAAATTAATCTCGGGAGTTTCCGCCAACACAAAGTTCCTCGTTTCTCTACTAGAAAGGGCTTAGATATCTAACCTCCTTGACTTTCATACTGATTCAAGGAACAACGAAATTCGACATGCAAGCTACCCTGTGGGTGTCAAATTAATTACAAAGCTTGCACCCGGCACCCGAGGCCATTCGATATTATTATTATTATCAGGTAGATTTTTTCATTTCCCTCCTCTATCATTGGACATACGGTAAATACTGACCGATTGACAAGTTTTCACTTAATTAATATCAGTTGTTGTAACATGGTATTTGGTTCATTTAATTATAATCTCAAATTAATCTCCAATAATAAAATCCGTCTTGTCAAACACTAAGAAGTTAAATAATTATATTAAAACGTACATGTTTCGGTAAACAATGATACCTTCTTCAGTGTAGATTGAATAAAAATAATCTTAAAAAACTATGACAACAAAGAGAAAATGGATATCTTTACAAAAGCATTAGAATGTAAATAAGTGAAAGTTCAGAAAGAAAATAGAAAATACATAAAAGAACAAGATTAAAAGTTAATATAAATCTACCTTAATGGACTGTCTATTGGACGTCGCTACTGAGAGCTATGGGCTGTTGCTTCCAGCTTGGTATAATGATAAGGAACAGACCATAAAATTTCAAAAAGATGAAGTCATCCAACCCTGGAGAAAATTCTGCCGAAACCTAATTTGTCGCCTTCAATATGTCGCTTCTGGATGTTCGAACACTGCAAAAACTTCTCTATAAATGGCAAAAATCAACTAACCTCTAACAATACAGAGCATTCCTACCTGTTGGCTAGCTCCGTAGAAGTAGCCGTCCAAACAGGCTTTCCCCAATACAACTCAAGTTAGCCAAGGTACACTTATAAGTTGTAACGAAATACAATGACTTAAAGACATCGGACCGGGCCGGGATCAAACTTGGGTTTTGAAATCCAATGCTTATCCGACTGAGCCACATAGAGAAAACTGATATGTTGGCTACATTTTACGCTTTGTTTTTAAATGTGCGATCTGTACTTTCTGCTACACCTGTTGCCTCTTCTTTGAACCAGCGGCAACTGGTTGGACTTGTTGCATTAGGGACAAGGCATCGTGGTTATCGTAGCTTACTCTACGAAAGGTCACCCTTAAATCTCTGAGCTCTAAGCTACGGGTGTATTTTTTGTTGAAGCAGTCTCTAGTACCATTTGTTAGGAATAGATGATTAAATAAGTAAAGGAAGGAAGCTTGCAGTTTTACGTGACCTTTCATCTTCCAGTCATGAGCCACGGATCCTCCATTTTACGTGAAGTCCGAACCGCACAGCCTGGCATTTCACTTCGAAAATTTCACACATACAGGGTCATCGAAAAGTAATGCCAACATTTTAAAACATTATAGCACCGAAACCGTTTTGTTAAACGTGTGATTCTTTCACTGAACGCCAGCTGGTTAAAGTAAGTTTTGTTTTGGAGGGGACGTGACCTTGCTATGCGCACACTGGATGCGCAGTAGCCAAGGTCGGCCGGGGGCGCACGCGCCAATGAAGTCCTGACCTCACCCCTTTGGATTTTTTTTTCTATGGGTACATTAAAAACATTGTGTATGCAGAAAAAAATCGGGATTTGGAGCACCTGCGGGAGCGAATTTCTGCCGCCATCTTGACATTTCTCCTGAAATGATTGCACGTACCAATCCAGCCATTGCGAAAGCGTGCGTTCAATGCTGATGTTGGTGGTCCCGGCCTAGATTTTTTCTCTACAGTCCCTGTTTCCGTAAAGTGATTAAATCATCGAATGACAGCTTTGTAATCAGGTGCAGCTCGTCGGGCGGTGCAGTCAGTGGCGCACGGACCCCCGGCACCCAGCACCCAGGCCATACGATATTATTATTATTATTATTATTATTATTATTATTACAAAATTTGAAAGTTGACAATATATCCTATATTGCCAGACGCATTGCAGTGCGTCAAACGAAGAGCAAAGAGGTGTTGTTCGGTTTCTGACAGCGAAAGGAGTAGGTGGAACGGACATTCAACGCCAAATGTCACAAGTGTACGGCGAGCACTGCATGTCCCTTGCAAGGGTCAAGGCGTGGCACAAGCACTTCAGGGAAGGACGGGTGTCGTTAGCCGATGATGTCCGGTCTGGGGCACCCCCCTGCATTACCGATGACAACGTCCAGATGGTTGATGCACTCATTACCCAGGACCGTCGAGTGACAGTGAACGCCATAGCCGCCGTGGTCGGATTGAGTGTCGGAAGTGTGCATACCATCATGAAGGAACGAGTGCACTTGCGCAAAGTGTGTGCCCAATGGGGCCCCACAGTCTTCAACCACACCAGGAAGCATGTTGAATGGCCTACTGTCTTGGTCTTGGTTGGACGATTGATGCATGCTGCTGCTCGCGTTGTATCGTCACGTGACGTGCACGCGTGCCCTCTAGCGACGAGCTGTGACCTTCCACACTCTGGTCGGAACCACACCTCGTTACACACGCCACGATTAGCCGATGTTGTCACCGGTTTGCGCATTCCAGCCTCCAGCTCGTTACTTTTTGAACGCACCTTATATTTATGTTAGAACATATAATAAAGTTATAATTATCGTCGAACATAAACAGCTTTCCTGTACAATGAATCTCCAGGTGATGAAGACCGCGCTGTTCCAGCACCTAGTTGTAAGCCTCTAGGGGAGGTAGAACACTGACTCAGGTAGTAAAGCTAGTCTGAGGTGTGTTGTGTCGAGGGGAGATGACAGAGGAGGCGGGCGCTATTGTGTCCCCAGTACCTCCCGTCTCTGTCAGCTAATACGGGCCCAGTAATTGTTATATAGGGCTTATCTAATTGAAAATAGCTATCGGAGCCAATGGTCTACATAATGCAGTACAATCCACCTGTTTCCATAGAGATAGCCAATAACAAAGGGACTCCAGCGTCCTAATGGCCACCAATCAGGGTTAGAAATTTAATTTCCTGATACTGTTAATGGCTTGTAGCGTCTCTGTCCCTCTTATGCGCACTTAACCTTTCAACTCGCCATGGCCCTTATAAAAAAGGCGATGAGTATGGCAATGGCACCGTTTCCTCTTCCATACCGAATCAAATAAACAGAGAACATTGATAAGGATATTCCTTAGTTGTTTATTGTCTTCAGTACGAGCTTGGACCACTTAAATAATTCTCTATGGCCCTTATGAAAATACAGGGATAAATATGGCAATGGCACCATTTCATCTTTCATACCACTCCGAATAAAATAGAGAGAACTTTGATAAGGATATTTCTTAGTTGTTTTTCTTTTCTATTAGGGCCTTGGACATCTTGAATAATTCTCCATGGCTCTTGAAATACACAGTATGAATATGGTAATGGTACCATTTTAACTCTCCGAACACAAATCTTCAGATACCCAAACAGCCCCGAACCCAACACCTCAACACAACATGCTCACTTCAAACTCTACCACTCAAACAGACCAAAGCACACCAAAGCCCACACAGGACACCCGGACGCAGACCTCCAGAGAAGGAAAATCAGGCAACACCTCACCCAGCCGCAACCCCACACAAAAGACACCCACAAAGTAACAGGCGCCGAGACATCCAACACCCAGACAACACCCATCACTCATAACCCAATGCATCAACTGTCAACGTCTGCACCACACCGCATTTGAATGCAAACACGACGTCAGGTATGTCGGTGAGGAACTCCACACTTATTGTTCGTACCCAGAGATTATTTATTTATTTATTTATTTATTTATTTATTTATTTTGCGTATGGCTTTATGCCGGGAGTGTCTGAGGACATGTTCGGGTCGCCATCGGCTGTAGCTGCTTCAATTCGGACACCCATGGGGTGAGCTACAAATTCCCTTCAATTTCAAGTAATTCCATCTTTCACTACCAGATGCCACTGGCACCTAGTGGTGGACGTTGGAACTTTGTTATAGCGTTTCAACGAAATCTAACCTACAATCTTTACACAAGTTTAATTAGTGGAAGGTGGGTAGATTATAGGCTGAGGAATAACCCACCCACCAAGGGAAGATGATTAAGAGAAGGAAGTAGATTTGGGATTGGAAAAGAAGGATAGAAAAATAGGAGGAGAGTCCCACAAAAGTTATGAATTTGACTTTCAATACATTTAGAAGCGGTTGCCACCGCAAATCCGTGCTCGGATACCTAAAGTGGGTACGAGCTTGGTCGAAGCTGACGGGAACCGCAGCTAAGACTTGGGCAGTTTGCCAGAGAAAGGCTTTAGTGTATTTCCTTCCAAGCACGAATAAAAGTACTATAGGGAAGGGTGATGGTCTGGCCAGACAGATAGTAAAAGCTTTGAGTGTGAACGAGGGCATAAACCTAGGAAGACCTAGGAAAGCCAGGATCCTGCCTAACTGTAGTATCAGAGAAATGATGAATCCAAAAACAAATATTTAATTTATTTGACAATTCCAAGAAGTTTGAGGAAATTAACAAGCATGTAATATAAATTTGGCAAACATAGTTCATTTGAACTTTTTAATAAATGGGGTCGCAGACCTCTCAACATTAAACGGTTGCTCCAGGCAATTGACAATTTACAAGGTTTCAAACCTTACATGTTTCTAAAATCTTTATAAGATTTAAACAAATAAACACTGAAACAATTAAAGTTTGAACGTGAATTGGAGTACAAAGAGTGTACCTTAAGAAATTCTTGAGAGAATGTTCTAGAGAAAGTGACAAATTTGAAAATGACAATAATAACAACATGAAAAATAAGATAGAAGTTCCTACAACTTCTTATATTTATACAGAATTATTATATGAGAATTATACAAAGGAGGACAGGTCACTTACTGTGAAACCTGAAGAAAGTGAAAAGGAAAATTCTAGACTTCCCAAGTTTGAGCAGGAATCACTCGCCAAATGGGACAGTTTCCATTTCGTGAAACCTGAACATGACTCGCTCAAGAGTTTAAAGAAATGTTTTCCCTGATCATAGGAAAGGAACAATGTGATTTAAAACTTGTATCACACACGCAATTATGCAGAATTTAATTAATGTTAAACTAGCAAAGTTGGAAGGGCACTTCGTGAGTAACACCTTATAGGAAGTTACAATTTTATAAATAATGGTTGTTAGTAGAAGGTTAAGGAAAGATCATTGGGATATAGGATCAATGTTCATGGCCGTATTTAAATATAACCGGACGATCGCGACGCGGTAGAAACGTGGAGCAAGCACTGATTATCACTATAGTCTGTAAAGATTGATGCAAAATTCACTATGGAAACACTAAAGTTCATAAAAAAGAAAGTTATTGCAATTATGGAAAGAACTGATTGCACTAAATAGGTGAGAGTCTATTTCTTGAAAAGGTTGTGATTTACAATTAAATGCGCCATAGAATGTTCCAGAGGTTCCAGCGGTGGAAGAAAGTTAGCTATTACAAAAATTTGTAAGGAAGATTCCTCATTTTAAATATAATTGTCCCAAGTGAGCGAAAAACACTTGACGACAAGACTCGCAGATAGAGTACAAGATCTCGAAGGTTCCAGAACGACCTTAGCAGAAAAATGGGGTTGAGAAAATCCAACGGAGGAACTGGCTTTATAATTATAGACAGCGGGTATTAGATAATATCCCACGTAGCGAGAGTATTTCTCTTTGAATAGCTTAAGAAAAGCTCTTTTTAGTAAGGTTGGCTCATACAAGCAAAAGCTCAACATGGCAAATCCCACGAGGAATGATAATTGCCCCAAAGTAAATAATTTCACACTGTCTATAAATTATAATTAAAAGCACGTGGAAGTTAAAACCATGAAGATGAGGTTAAAACTTTTAAAAAGGTACTTATCTTGATTTCATGTTGAAGTCGAAGTTTTCGATGATGATTACTTAGCCAACATGGCGCAGAAGAGGGTGTGCCTCTTGGTTTGAGGAGGCTAGCTCGAGCGGAGCTTTGACTGATCGAGTCAACTGCAGACTGAGAAGTGAGAGCTGCTCAACGGAGCACGGAGGGACCAAGAAAGGGTGAAGGAGTGGGGGGTAGGAGACAAAAGGAGAACATATAAACATTGCCAACTTCAAAACAACAAATTGATCTCTTGCTGAGCTGGTCTTCAAGGAGTTGCTAACAGTTGATACCAGCGCAGCATGGTGAGTAAAGAAGTAGACGTAGTCCTCTTGCTCAAGGAGAAAATAGCTGGCGATGATAACAGGATCTGGTAGCCAAATGGATATGGAATTCCTCTTGCGCGAGGAAGAGTTGAAGAGCTTCAGAGATTCGTTGTTATATGACGCTAGGTGGGTCACAGAATATATATCTGGAACAGACTCATACAAAATATAAGCGACCTGAACCCTTAAGAGAGAACAGAAGATCACTGTTGGTGTCTGACAAAGAGGAAGGAAAGAACATGCAAAAACATTAAAAATTATAATCTCAGGTACCGTGTATTCCAAGAATGCACCATACTGGGAGGGGCAGACACCAACAGCGAACAAGAAAAACAAGTACAATAATAAACAATTGTGGAGAAGTAGTCTTGTGATCTGACCATTAGTGGTCAAAGCTCTGAATACCCTGACTCTCCTATCTCCTCCAGGGTAACACTTGGTCACTCTTCCAAAAGGCCAGACTAGGGGGGGGGTGAAACATCCCTAACTAAGACCAAGTCTCCCACTTGAATGTCGGGACTGGAAAGAAACCACTTCTGTCTCCCTTGCAAGGAAGTTAAATATTCCAAGTTCCACCTCTTCCAAAAGGAATTGCGGAGGGCTACAAGTTTACGCCAAACAATAGGTAAATCAAAATCCCTGAAAGAATTAGGAAGGGGAGGAGGGGCAGAGAGAGAAGTGCGTGTAAGGAAGCGACCAGGTGTAAGTGAAAGGAGGTCATCAGGGTCATTGGAAGGCGGAGTTAAAAGGCGAGAATTAACGACACTTTCAATCACGAAATAGCTGGAAGCTGAGAGAAATAAAGCACTAGTAAAGATTGCAATACAATGCAAAAGGAGAATTAACAAGTTTAAACAAAGCGTATAGAAACAAGTACATCTATTCAGGACAAGAATATACCAAATAAACAAAGGAACTATGCGAGTAGAAAGCAAGAACGCCATAGGTAACAAACGAGTAGCCATAAACAATAACCTCAAGTTATAATGAGTATCAAAGGGGTTACTCAGAAAAATACTTAAGTCAGCGAGAAACGTGACACAACAAGTATGAATGCAAAAACACATCGAATGTGACGACGAGAAAAAACAAGTTTGTTCATTAATGAACAATAAGATTTCAAAATATGTAAGCAAAGTGAAATACATGAGCGCGTGAGAAATACGCAACGAAGTTTTGAAACAAGGATCGAAGCAGTTATAGAATACGAGCATGAGTAGGTGGAAGACACAGGCAAGCACGGCCTTGACACACATAGTACAACGAGAGAAGACATATAAATAGCTGAAAGAGTCCTTAACTGGAACAAGTTTATTTTGGGAAGTAGGTGAACGGCTTCTGTACTTGCAGTAGCGGCTCGCCAGACAATGGTTGGCAATCAGCCAGAGTTGAGATAAGAGAAACTTGCTTTGAACTGTGTCAAGCGTACAGGAAATAAACAGCAACTTGGCCTTCCTCAGACTTGTATACAAACAAGTTTGAAAAACAAGCAGTTCTAAGTACACAAACAACATTTGTTGAATCAGCTGTAACTTAAAGCAGATATTCAGCTTGGACGGCATGCAGTCAATCGTAACTTGGACGTGAAAAAGCAATTTAAAGCCGTATGAAATAAAGTAGGAAATCAATTTCGCATAATTGAGAGGATCACGAAATCGGACAATTTTCAGCAAAAAGAAGCTTAATTCTTCCGAGCAAAGAAGACAAGCTGGGACATTGAGAAGAAGGTTATACATAAGAATAGTTATTCTTGATGTTAGGGAATTCAAATTTTCAAGCGGTTTCAAAAGCGACTTCCAATTGTGAGGAAGGGGGAGGAGCCGGCCGTGGCCATCCTTCTACATAGCGAAAGAAGTGAAACATAGCGTACAGCAAAGTGATGGTGACTGATAGCCATGGTTTTACACAAAGGGAAGATAGTTTTCGAGAACGAGTTTAAGCAATTAACTGCTATAAAAAATGATATAAGAAGGTAGACGAAATAACACAAAGCAAGGCGAACTTGAATGGCCATCTTGTGCGGGAAGAAGGAAAAACCATTTAAACAACTTACAGAGGTAGCGCAGTTGTTCACGATAAGACATCGTTTCGACAAGTGTTTTTCAAAAATATTGAGATCTGAAACATGAGCGTTCTCTTTTCCAGAAATGGGATTTATGTCAGCTGTAACGAAATGACATTGCGCTTTGGTTTGAACACTGGGATATTGAATTTCACCAGTAATAACCCAACCAAAATCGGTGTCTCTGGCGACCACGGTTGAAGATAACTTGCGTGTTTGTTTGCGAAGGCACTTCCAAAAAACATTGGCACTGAAAAGTACATCAATGGGACTTTGAACATTAAACTGAGGATCGGCTAACCTTAAGTGCGAGGGAATTTTTAATCCGGAGGTATTAATAGAGTGACTTGGAGTGTCCTTGCCAATACTGGTAAGAATGAGACAGTTTAAATTAAGATTGGTGTTTCTTTGGCAAACGTCTCTGATTTTCAATTTTGAAGACTGCAAAACTTGAGTTTTCAAATTGTCAATGCCGGTCACATTGATGGAAGTAGGCGATGACGAAAGACCTAGTTTTTTAATCAACGATTGCGAAACAAAGTTATGAGTTGAAGCGGAATCGAGAAGACCACGGGTTCTGAACCAATTTCCAAATTTATCTTGGATTTCGAATTTACAGTGGTCAAAAGGGTTTGCGCACTGTGAGAAGTGTCGGCGTTGGAAATGCAGGAGGAAGCATTAGTTTGTTCGGAGCGGCTCTGCAAGGAGCTTGAAGAGGCAGGTACTGATGACCTCGATTTATCGTGAACGTGCAATAAAGAATGATGCGGTTTTTTGCAATGAAAACAGAGATTTGATGACGTACAGTTCGAAGAAGAATGCTTAGGTGATAAGCAGTTGAAACAATGTTTGCTATTCAAGACAAACTTCCTTCGATCTTCGACAGACAATTCTTTAAAGGATTTGCACAAATACAATGTGTGAAGCTTTTTACAGAGCGTGCATTTTAACGATTTGTTAAGCGGCCTGATATCTTCTCTTGCATGATTGAAAGAGGCAGAACGGGTTTGCTTGTTCTCGACAGATGGGGGCTGATGTCCCTTTGAAGAAGCAAGTTTTTTTTTCAAAAATTTGACACTGAGGATTCGTTTCGACTTTTTCGCACTGAAATGCGAGTGCTGTAAGGAATTGACATCGACTGTTGAGAAACGAGATAAGGTGTTCGAACGAATGTTCCTTATTGCAGGCGAGTTCGATCTCCCAGGCCTTCAGTGTCGAAAAATCGAATCTTGATGTAGCTAGGTGAATAAGTATGGTGTCCCATGTTTGGACAGGCTGCTTTAGTTGGTATAACGCTCTGACATTTAACTGCATAGAGTCTAAGAGGTCTCTTAAGGAGGTGACGTCATTTGGTTTGACGGCTGGTAGGTTAAACAAACAACGGATGTGTCGAGCGACACTCAAACGTAAATTGCCATATCTCTCTTTAAGGAGATTAAAGGCGATGTGGTAGTTGTCTGCGCTTAAAGGCAGTGACTCCACTAAGGCTAAAGCCTCACATTCCAAAGAAGTGCGGAGGAAGTAAAACTTATGAATGTCTGGGATCCCGGTATTTTCATGAATTAGGGAGCAGTTAAGTTCGTAAAAAGAATACCATTCACCTTCCTTGCCTGAGAAGTGCGGTAGGCTTATCTTAGGAAGTAACGGTTTCGGTTTGTTCTCGTGAACTGAAGCGGGTGCGAACTGGGCCGGATTGATGACCTTAGTGTCCGGTTCTGAGATATTGGGGATCAGTTGGTGTATTATTTTGAAAGCAGAACCTATGCCTTCGTAATATAGGTTTTCTACTTCGACACGATCTTCTGTTTGATTGAGCATGCAAGTTTCTATTTCAGTTTGAATGTTACAGTAGTTTTCATAAGAACGTTCAAAATCCTTTACACGATATTTCAACAAATCTAATTGCGCTTCTGAGGGATCCAATTCTTTTATGTACCTTCTGAATCGGGTAATTTGCCCTTTATAGGAAGAACGTCTGGCAATGAGAGTTTCATCTTTCTCAGTAGGAGCCATGACAAAGAGAATAAATTGAAATACAACTCACGAAACTGTAGAACCTTGGAGATGCTGTCAAGCTGGCAGCAGCGAATGGGTGGAAAGAACGGGACACACCAAAGGAGACAGGAGCGGCCTCTTTCCGGTTCACAGGCTTTGCACGACGTAGATATAGCTGAAAAATCCAAAGCAGATATTAATAATTTGCCAAGTATTGTCAAATGACACTTGACAAACAATGGACATAAAAAATGGACTCTCCCGGGTTTCGGCACCAATTTTTGGGTAGATTATAGGCTGAGGAATAACCCACCCACCAAGGGAATATGATTAAGAGAAGGAAGTAGATTTGGGATTGGAAAAGAAGGATAGAAAAATAGGAGGAGAGTCCCACAAAAGTTATGAATTTGACTTTCAATACATTTAGAAGCGGTTGCCACCGCAAATCCGTGCTCGGATACCTAAAGTGGGTACGAGCTTGGTCGAAGCTGACGGGAACCGCAGCTAAGACTTGGGCAGTTTGCCAGAGAAAGGCTTTAGTGTATTTCCTTCCAAGCACGAATAAAAGTACTATAGGGAAGGGTGATGGTCTGGCCAGACAAATAGTAAAAGCTTTATTGAGTGTGAACGAGGGCATAAACCTAGGAAGACCTAGGAAAGCCAGGATCCTGCCTAACTGTAGTATCAGAGAAATGATGAATCCAAAAACAAATATTTAATTTATTTGACAATTCCAAGAAGTTTGAGGAAATTAACAAGCATGTAATATAAATTTGGCAAACATAGTTCATTTGAACTTTTTAATAAATGGGGTCGCAGACCTCTCAACATTAAACGGTTGCTCCAGGCAATTGACAATTTACAAGGTTTCAAACCTTACATGTTTCTAAAATCTTTATAAGATTTAAACAAATAAACACTGAAACAATTAAAGTTTGAACGTGAATTGGAGTACAAAGAGTGTACCTTAAGAAATTCTTGAGAGAATGTTCTAGAGAAAGTGACAACTTTGAAAATGACAATAATAACAACATGAAAAATAAGATAGAAGTTCCTACAACTTCTTATATTTATACAGAATTATTATATGAGAATTATACAAAGGAGGACAGGTCACTTACTGTGAAACCTGAAGAAAGTGAAAAGGAAAATTCTAGACTTCCCAAGTTTGAGCAGGAATCACTCGCCAAATGGGACAGTTTCCATTTAGTGAAACCTGAACATGACTCGCTCAAGAGTTTAAAGAAATGTTTTCCCTGATCATAGGAAAGGAACAATGTGATTTAAAACTTGTATCACACAAGCAATTATGCAGAATTTAATTAATGTTAAACTAGCAAAGTTGGAAGGGCACTTCGTGAGTAACACCTTATAGGAAGTTACAATTTTATAAATAATGGTTGTTAGTAGAATGTTAAGGAAAGATCATTGGGATATAGGATCAATGTTCATGACCGTATTTAAATATAACCGGACGATCGCGACGCGGTAGAAACGTGGAGCAAGCACTGATTATCACTATAGTCTGTAAAGATTGATGCAAAATTCACTATGGAAACACTAAAGTTCATAAAAAAGAAAGTTATTGCAATTATGGAAAGAACTGATTGCACTAAATAGGTGAGTCTATTTCTTGAAAAGGTTGTGATTTACAATTAAATGCGCCATAGAATGTTCCAGAGGTTCCAGCGGTGGAAGAAAGTTAGCTATTACAAAAATTTGTAAGGAAGATTCCTCATTTTAAATATCATTGTCCCAAGTGAGCGAAAAACACTTGACGACAAGACTTGCAGATAGAGTACAAGATCTCGAAGGTTCCAGAACGACCTTAGCAGAAAAATGGGGTTGAGAAAATCCAACGGAGGAACTGGCTTTATAATTATAGACAGCGGGTATTAGATAATATCCCACGTAGCGAGAGTATTTCTCTTTGAATAGCTTAAGAAAAGCTCTTTTTTAGTAAGGTTGGCTCATACAAGCAAAAGCTCAACATGGCAAATCCCACGAGGAATGATAATTGCCCCAAAGTAAATAATTTCACACTGTCTATAAATTATAATTAAAAGCACGTGGAAGTTAAAACCATGAAGATGAGGTTAAAACTTTTAAAAAGGTACTTATCTTGATTTCATGTTGAAGTCGAAGTTTTCGATGATGATTACTTAGCCAACATGGCGCAGAAGAGGGTGTGCCTCTTGGTTTGAGGAGGCTAGCTCGAGCGGAGCTTTGACTGATCGAGTCAACTGCAGACTGAGAAGTGAGAGCTGCTCAACGGAGCACGGAGGGACCAAGAAAGGGTGAAGGAGTGGGGGGTAGGAGACAAAAGGAGAACATATAAACATTGCCAACTTCAAAACAACAAATTGATCTCTTGCTGAGCTGGTCTTCAAGGAGTTGCTAACAGTTGATACCAGCGCAGCATGGTGAGTAAAGAAGTAGACGTAGTCCTCTTGCTCAAGGAGAAAATAGCTGGCGATGATAACAGGATCTGGTAGCCAAATGGATATGGAATTCCTCTTGCGCGAGGAAGAGTTGAAGAGCTTTAGAGATTTGTTGTTATATGACGCTAGGTGGGTCACAGAATATATATCTGGAACAGACTCATACAAAATATAAGCGACCTGAACCCTTAAGAGAGAACAGAAGATCACTGTTGGTGTCTGACAAAGAGGAAGGAAAGAACATGCAAAAACATTAAAAATTATAATCTCAGGTACCGTGTATTCCAAGAATGCACCAGAAGGTTCGTTTACATTCCATAAATCTATGACATGCCGGTGACCGTAGGCTTTACTTCCACTCTGAAGGAAGGCATACTGAAGGATTTTAACGCTCTTAAAAAATCCGACGGCTTCGGCCGTGTTTGAACCTACGATATTGGGCATAGAAGCTCAGCGTGCTCCCGTCTACGCCACCGAAGCCGCTACCCAGAGATAACCCTACGTGTATGAACTGTGGAGGTGGGCACGCGGCGTCGTTCCCCGGCTGCAGATACATCAAACAAACCATCAAACACGCCCAGTTGAAGCACAAACAACGCCAACCAAACATCCCACCACAACTCTCCCTAGCCTACCCATCGCCCCGCCATTGAACGCCACTAATACTAGTCTGTCCCAAATTCTGCAACTCATACGTAACAACGCATCCCTCACTTCACACTAAACAACAAGCATCAACACCACCCAAGCACAGTTAAGCTTACTCGGGTCCGACTAACTTAAAACATGCAAATGCCAACTTTTCTCACTAAAAACTAGCCAAACACACTCAAACAGCCCTCAACAACAATAAATAAACATAAAATTACAATATTTCCATAACAAAATACCTACAGTAAACCAGCCACAGCTCAATGTTAACACAACCAATCACCGTCAAGCAAACACCAAATTCAAACTAATCACGCAACAGTTACACTTCCAACAACAATTACACATCCCCCAATCTCCTTACATAGGCCTAACTTTAATCACAAAAGGCGGGAGTTGAAGCCTTTTATAATGCAATAATTCAATTGCCGACCAACGCCTAACCTACTATAGTTCTGCTGTGCCCAAGATAGCGGGTTCAAACCCGGCTGAAGTCGTCAGATTTCTTTAAGAGCGTAAAAAATCCTTCAGTATGTCTTCCTTCGGAGGGGAAGTAAAGCTGGCGGTCCCTTGTCTTAGATTCATGGCATGTAAAAAATCCTTCCTCAGACTAAACACATGTGAAGCTCAATTGTTAGGTTATATTTCGTCGGAACGCTCGATCAAAGTTCCAACGTTCACCACTAGGTATCATTGATATCTGGTGGTGAAAGTTGGAACTACTTGAAATTGAACGGAACTTGCAGCTCATCCTAAGGGTGTCCGCTGGAAGCAGCTACATACTCTGGCGAACCGAACATATCCTCGGACACTCCCGGCTCTAAAGCCATACGATAAATAAATAAATAATAGTTCTATATTCTACCCTTCTTAATTACTGCTTAATAAACCCGCTAGAGGTCTTTCTATTTCAAATTGAAATAAGATTCAGAACTAAACATGCAAGTGTGAAGTATCCCCCCCCCCCAAAGAAGACTCACACACTTTCAGTGGATAACCTCGATGTTAGGCCCCTTAAAACAACAATTATCATCATCATCATCATCATCATCATCATCACTTTCAGTGGAAGAAAGATTGAGAAGGAGTCAAAGATTGAAATATCTCTGGCAGGAAGCTAAACGGCAAGAAAAATAACACCTTGAAGACGAAGACCTGAATACTTGTTGTATATTTCTATTCCATAGATGGTTGTATCGAATTAATAATAATAATCTCTATTATTGGGCATGCGTAAAAATAACCAGAAATAAATTAAAACTAGCGGACCCATCCTGTAACACCACATTTCAAACGCTTCAATTCTCCTCTTTTCTGCTGCACCAATAGTCCAAGTTTCACTTCCATAGAGCGCCACGCTCTGGACAAACGTTTTCAAAAATGACTTCCTAATACCTAAATCTATATTCGATGTCAACAGATTCATTTTTTGTAGAAATGCTCTCCTTGCGTGAGCCAACCTACTTTTTATATCCTCTTTGCTTCGTCCATAACTGGTTATTTTGCTTCTTCAGCAACAGAAGTCTCCTACTTCCTTCAGCATTTCACCTGCCAATTTGATGTCCATAGAGGTTTCTGATTTATTTCGGCTGCAATCCAATAGTTTTATTGATGTGTAACATCTTTCCGCTCGGTTGCTGGATAGTTTTGTGGGAGTGATTTTGAAAATTGGGGACGGAAGTGGATCGGAACGATCGAGCTGGCAGTGGTGGATCAAACGGAAGTATGCACTGCCCGCTCGATCGATCAAACGGAAGTGTACTAGCAGGCAATGGTGGACAACGGAAGTATGCACTGCCCGCTTAATCGATCAGACGGAAGTGTACTAGCTGGCAGTGGTGGACAACGGAAGTATGCACTGCCCGCTCGATCGATCGAATGGAAGTGTGCCCTAGCTGGCAGTGGAGGATCGAACGGAAGTATAAGACGCACTGCCAACTCGATCGATCGATCCAGCTGGCACTGGTAAGAGAAACAACTAGCACGCGGTATTGAAAATTGATACCATGACGCACTCTCGGCCATGTGGAATGTATATGACATACTGAACGGAAAACGCTCATGCGAACTCTGGTGTCAAGTGATTTAAACAAATGACATGGTACATGTTCGACGTCTTCGTATCAGTATTTAAATGGTAAAATGCCTTAATATCAAACATAGTAGGTAGTCGGCATTGCATTGGCATAAGGCATTTTAACTCAATGTCACTCAGGAACATTATCGAAACAAGCAAAATATAAATGAAACTTAATTTCGTAATTCAGTATTATTGGAACGTGGAAATAAGTCACCATCACGTGCACAATATTTGCGTAGTCGAAATAGCCGTGGGGTTATTGCGTATGACTGTGAATCTAGAGATCTTGTGTCCGAATCCTGGGCGGGGTAGATATTTTTGCTACCAGATTATCATTTTAAACGATATTTATTATATCAATATGACTCATTTTAACAGAATCCATATGAAATTACGTGTTGGTCCTTGAATCAAGAGGACCTGTTTATAAGGAATTTAAGGTTATGAGCGGTGTCGCGTCTATTAATCTAGTTGATCCATATCGTATTCTTTATTTAGGCTAGTGCTGGTGGAAGCTACAAATCATCTAATAAAATGAGTGCCGTATTACAAACTACAATATCTGTAAAACACTCCCTTTTACAATAGATTAAATTTTGTGACAATACTACTATAAAATACCGGTGTATCAACGATTTCACGTGAGGTTTCTTCTATGTCAGATGTTACACATCATATGCGACTACTGTAAGGCTCGTAATTTTTCTGTTAGGTTATGTATAATGTGCCAGATCGGTAATAGTATTCATTATCATCCTCAGAGCATATAAATCCCCTGGGTGAAGCCGGGCACTAATGCTAGAACACTATATTTGTGTCAACATAAACCGGGTTGTAGTCGGTTACCCAAAGCACTCCCCGGCCTTCAAAATTTTGAAACAAACCATAAGTATTAACTAACAGTAATTAACTAATGATTTGTTATTCGACGATTTTGATATTGATAGTTGATATAGCTGAATTTCCTGTTTGAACTTACTTATATTACCGAATGTATCAGCCATGTATGAGTGTTCTTATTCAATTCAATGATATATTTAATGTACTGAATACTTGTTAATTTTCATCATCAAAATTTTCTTCAAGACGGAGTCCATACCATTCAAAAACTCATTCAAATCCTCAGGTGTGTCCGCCAAAATGACGATGTCATTAGGAAATCACAGACTTGAAATTATTATTGAATCTTCACTCCCACTTTAAATTTTTCTCCAATTTCCTTCATTGCTTGTTCAATGTAAAGATATTAAAATATCTGATATGGAGACTTATCTGAATGGTTGAATGCCTACAAGATGCCCTGAGGTAGAAACAAGCTCTGTGTGCACCACTCAGGAGAAGGACGAGAAGGAGAAGACGGGGACAAGGACCTGGGTAAGGCGAAGGCGAAGGTGAAGGGTCTTTCACAGATTCTTGGAGTCGTTCTTTTTCTTTCCATCCTGCCATCTACCGACACAATTACCAACCAGAAACACGCCGGTAGAGAGGCCAATAAGAAAAACGGAAACATTTCTTATGACTGGACTTGAGCGTTATTTTAACATGTAGTTCCGTGAAGAACTGAATCCTATATTCATATATCCTACTTTTGTTAATTGCCTCTATTAACATACAACATTTCAGTTTGATTGCTGTAATACAACCTGTGACAATAAAGTTCTGTGAACAGTCCTGTACTATCAATATAGATGAACAATGCACGACAGTGACTTTACTATCCTTTGAAATAGTCCCCTCCCGTAACTATACAATGCTGAAATCGGCGATACTTTGCAAGAAGGCGTCCTTTGGGATGGTGTTCAAAAGCCTCGTCACGTTGCGTTCGGTGAAAAATGTCAGAACGGTTGACCTGGCAACATTGGCGACACACAACGCAAAGTGTAAGACCTGTTTGACACAGTCCGTGTTTAGAAGGATGAATTTATGCAACCTACCATGCATACCTGTTCAGCGGGTAGCAGTGAGAAGGATGAATTTATGCAACCTACCATTCACACCTGTGCGGCGGGTGGCAGTGAGAAGGGTGGAGTGGAATGGAATGGCTCGGAAAAGCATCGTCACGGGCGACGAGGCCTGGTGACTGAGGTACGGCCCCGAAGTCAAGCGTCGAAGTAAGGAGTGGCGGGGTCCAGGTCCAGGGTCACCGAAAATCCCTGAAGGGCCAGAGATTTTCGGACATTTCGGACATCCAATGTAATGTGATGACCCAACTGAAGGCTACCTCTAAAAAGATTCCAGAACTTGTACAGACATCCTCAGAAGTGCATAACCATCCACGGGGATTACTTCGAAGGACAGTAACTGTTCCTTCAGGTAAGCCAACCATCCTTTCGTAATATACGCCCATTCATCGAACTTTTCGGTCAGAGGTTGTAGATTCATAGATATTGAGAACCGTCTAATATTTCGGTTGGTCACCATGTTCGATTTATATATATGTAGGTCATAGAGTTGTGTACTATTACAAGAAGATTTTAAAATTACGCACAGCTGCCATCTTGTGGTTAGGAACACAATTGAAATAAATTAGATGCCAGTGGATTAACATTTGTATAAGCATTTACCGTAACATGTTTCACTCGGATGGTAATAATAATAATAATAATAATAATATCGTATGGTCTCGGATGCCGGGTGCAAGCTTTGTAATTTGACACCCAGAAGGTAGCTTGCATGTCGAATTTCATTGTTCCTTGAATCACTATGAAAGTCAAGGAGGTTAGATATCTAAGCTCCTTGAATACTATAGCGCTTTCTAGTAGAGAAATGAGGAACTTTGTGTTGGCGGAAACTCCCGGGATTAATTTTGCCATCATGAACACGGCCTACTGAATTCAAATGGGTCCTTTGACATGCCAACATCGCATGACATGCGTGTCGTATTTTTGCCGCCTTTCAAAAATCACTTACCACGGCCAGGAGCGAACCTGCAATCTAGGGGTTAGTAGACCAACACGCTATCCACTCACCCACCGTGGCAAGCTACTCGGATGGTTAAATCGCGAGAAACTTCTATTTAAATATTTATAATTCGCGTCGCAGTCATGTTGGATTTGTGCTCACCAGGTCACTGAAAGTCCTATAGGTGAACTTATGTCCATAGCCTCTATTAACATCAAAAATTTCAGTTTGATTGCTGTAAATGATTCGTAGATATTGAGAACCACCTAAACATTTCGGATGGTCATCATGTTGGATTGTTAAATGAATATGCCATAGACGTATGTACCATTAAAGGAAAATTATTGCGTTGGTTCATTGTTCAAACTTTCAGTTCGATAGCATGATTACGACACAAGAAATAAAAATTAATTTTAAAATTTCGCACAGCCGCCATCTTAAGGTCATGTAAACAATTGAACTAAATTAGATGCTAATGCATTACAATATGTATAAACATTTACTGTACCATATTACACTCCGCTCAGATGGTTAAATCGCGAGAAAAGTCTATTAAAATATTTCAAATTCGCTTGGCCGCCATGCTCGTATTTGTGCTTTACAGATTTTTCAAAATTACATAGATTAACTTGTAGTAGTACCCTTTATCACCGTACAAAATTTCAGGCTGATATCAGTAATAGTGTCGGAGATATAGAATGCCGGTGAAGTATTTTGCACAGCCGCCATCTTGAGGTTATGTAAACAATTGAACGACGTTAGTTGTCGGAGCATTGCAATGTGTATAAACATATACTGTACCAAGTTCCATTGCGTTTGGATGATTAAATCGAGAGAAAGATCTATTTGAAAATCTCAAATTCGCTTGGCCGCCATGTTGGTTTTGTAGTTACAGGGTTTTGAGAGTCTCATAGCTTAACTTTCAGTAGTGCCCTTTATCATCGTACAAAATTTCAGAGTGATAACGGTAATAGTTTCGGAGATATTGAATGCTGGTGAAAGAATTCACACAGCCGCCATGTTGGATTGGTGAGACGTAATAAAATTTGAAGGGCACGGATAGGGTCGGCCAGAACGGTGCTATGAACTTACCGAGTTTCATTGAAATGCCTCCAGTCGTTTAGAAGTTATTACAGGGGGACACACACACAAACACACACACATACGCACATACATACACACGGACAAAAGGTGTTCTTATAAGTCTATTTCTTTTCATAAAATGGGAATAGGCTAAAAGTGAAGCTGCTGCAAAACTCAAAAACAAAACACACACAGTGAAATATCATACACAACCAGCCATGGTGAGCCAGCAAATTAGGTAACATCTCTGGCATCGATGGTGAATAAGACGGTCATCAGCCCAAGGTCACTGCTCCATCGAACCTAAGCCACTGCGACTGCTACTCTCAAATACCCCTAACTTCAAGCACCTAATTATTATTCCTTAAATTCATCGCACAACTGAGTTCCTTATTAAAGTAAAATTATCTGACCAAACGCGCTTCAATGCTAAGTCAGAGTAAAAATGCCATTATTAGCTACTTTCTATTATTGAATGACATAAAAATGAACATAATAGTCCGATTCCTTATTCACGTGTTAATTTATGTTCGACGATGTCGAAACATGTAAATATTATGTCAGAAAACTGTATCATAATGAGGATCATTAAAACACTATTTTTAGCCTATTTTCAATTTTGAAATAATAGGCTTATGAGATCACCTTTTGTCCGTGTGTGTGTGTGTGTGTGTGTGTGTGTGCGTGCGCGTGCGCGTGTGCGTGCGCGTGTGCGTGTGCGTGTGTGTGTGTCCCCTAATAACTTCTATACGGCTGGAGCGATTTCAATGAAACTCGGTAAGTTCATAGCACTACTCTGGGTGACCCCGACCGTGCCCTTGAAATTTTGTTACGTCTCACCAATCCAACATGGCGGCTGTGCGAAATATTTCACCAGCATTCAATCTCTCCGAAACTATTCCCGATATCACCCTGGATTTTTACGCTGATAAAGGGTACTACTAGAAGTTCACCTATGTGAATTTTGAAAAACTGGTAACTACAAAACCAACATGGCGGCCACGCGAATTTGCGACTTTTAAATAGACCATTCTCGCGATTTAATCAATCAAACGCAATAAAACTTGGTACAGTATATGTTTATTCACATTGTAATGCACCGACATCTAACTTGGTTCAATGGTTTACATAACCACAAGATGGCGGAAGTGCGAATTATTTCACCAGCATTCTATATCTCAGAAACTATTAGCGGTATCACGCTGAAATTTTGTACGGACATAAAGGGCACTACTGGAAGTTCATCTATAAGACTTTCAAAAACCGGTTAACTACAAAACGGACATGGCGGCCAAGCGAATTTGAAAATTTTAAATGGGCCTTTCCTGCGATTTAATGTTCCAAACGCAATGCAATGACAGCTGTGCGAAATTTTAAAATCTCCTTGTTTCTTCTTGTGTCCTAATCATGCGATTGAAGTTTGAATGCTACACGTACACAATAATCTTCATGTAACAGTACATAACTCTAGGACCTACATATATAAAATCCAACATGGCGACCATCCGAAATATTTAGTCGGTTCTCAATATCTACGAATCTATTACAGCAATCAAACTGAAATTTTGTATGTTGATAGTGGCAATTAACATAAGTAGGATATATGAAAATAAGCTGTATAGTTCTTCACGGAACTACTTGTTTTCATTGTGAAACCGTTTCGCCCACCAAACAGAGCTCAAGAAACAGTTGTGTGACCAACTAGGTAAGGATAGCATCACACCTGCGCTGACATCCACGGCCTTCTATTTTGAATTTCACTGCGTGGCTCGTGTCATAGTGGGGTATTCGAGGAGGCCATGGTCAAATACAAGGTATTCTCTGCGTTCCATGCGCTCTGTTCAGTACATAAAACTGGCGAAATCTTGACAGATATTTATGAATATTTATGTTCGAACATAAAATAGTTATAATTATCGGCGAACATAAACAGTCGTATGCAAGTCGCCTATAATGGTGATTAAGACAATCGTATGGAAATTATAAAACTTGCTTCGCTCGTTATATAAACATACTCGTGTCTTAATTATTGCCGCCATAGGTTTGTTGCGTAATGTACTATTCTATTATCTTATCCAATTTAAAATCTAGATCCTTAGACTAAAGTACAAGGAGCCCACTTTACGGGCCCCAGGTACACACCCAATGGATGTGTTACGTCGCACTGCTTGAGAGTAGTAGTTAAACTCTGAGATTTGCTGATGGCATTGTCATCTTACCGGATTCACCAGAGGATTTTTTTGTATCTATCGTTTAAAAGAAATCAAAATGTACTTTGGTTGGTTGAGGCCTACTAATACGACGCTTGATTGTGAGAAAGTCAAGTAGCTTCAGGAATGAGATGTCATAACAAGTAGTTCCGTGAAGAACTAAAGCCTATTTTCATATAACCTACTCATGTTAATTGCCTCTATCAACACACAAAATTTCAGTTTGATTGCTGTAATACACACATCAAAAAAAGTTTTGCATCACCTCGGTTCCCAGATCTCCGGCGTATAGACGTTGACTGTGTATATTGTATCCAAGATACAGTCCCTTTGACTGTTCATAGATGTCACTAAAACTGCTCAAAGATGTAAACAACCATGCATGAGCAGGGCCTATTAGACGGAGGGGGTACGACAGCCGATCAGTTCCAGTCATTCCACCAGGACGAAGGTACGCTGCTCATGTTGTCTGTAGTTCTACCATGCCTAGAAGGTCAATACCGCAGTTCGATCGCGTCCGCATTGTTACTTTGTGTCAAGAAGGGCTCTCAGCAAGGGAAGTTTCCAGGCGTCTCAGAGTGAACCAAAGCGATGTTGTTCGGACATGGAGGAGGTACAGAGATACAGGAACTGTCGATGACAGGCCTAGCTCAGGCCGCCCAAGGGCTACTACTGTAGTGGATGACCGCTACTTACGGATTGCCGCTCGGAGGAACCCTGACAGCAATGCCACCATGTTGAATAATGCGTTTCGTTCAGCCACAGGACGTCGTGTTTCAACTCAAACTGTGCGCAATAGGCTGCATGATGCGCAACTTCACTCCCGACGTCCATGGCGAGGTCCAGCTTTGCAACCCCGACACCATGCAGCGCGGTACAGATGGGCCCAACAACATGCTGAATGGACCCCACGGAATTGGCATCACGTTCTCTTCACTGATGAGTGTCGCATATGCCTTCAACCAGACAATCGGCGGAGACGTGTTTGGAGGCACCCTGGTCAGGCTGAACGTCTTAGACACACTGTCCAGCGAGTGCAGCAAGGTGGTGGTTCCCTGATGTTTTGGGGTGGCATTATGTGGGGCCGACGTACGCCACTGGTGGTCATGGAAGGCTCCGAAACGGCTTTACGATACCTGAATGACATCCTCCGACCCATAGTGCAACCATATCGGCAGAATATTGGAGAGGCATTTGTCTTCATGGACGACAATTCTCGACCTCATCGTGCACATCTTGTGAATGCGTTCCTTCAAGATAACGACATCGCTCGACTACAGTGGCCAGCATGTTCGCCAGACATGAACCCTATCGAACATGCCTGGGATATGTTGAAAAGGGCTGTTTATGGACGTCTTGACCCACCAACCACTCTGAGAGATTTACGCCGAATTGTCGTTGAGGAGTGGGACAATTTGGACCAACAGTGTCTTGATGAACTTGTGGATAGTATGCCACGACGAATACAGGCATGCATCAATGCAAGAGGACGTGCTACTGGGTATTAGAGGTAGTGGTGTGTACTGCAATCTGGACCACAAATGCTGAAAGTCTAGCTGTATGATGGTACAACATGCAATGTGTGGGTCTCATGAGCAATAAAACGAGCTGAAATGTTGTTTGTGTTGATCTCTATTCCCTTTGTATTTTAAGGTTCCGGAACTCTTGGAACCGAGTTGATGCAAAACTTTTTTTGATGTGTGTAGATTCGTAGATATTGAGAACCGTCCAAATATTTCGGTTGGTCGCCATGTTGGATTTTTATATATGTAGGTCACAGAGTTATGTACCGGGTGAGTTAGCCGTGGTCGTTACGGCATGACTGCTGGCAGTCGCTCACATCCGGGAGGTGAGGAGGTTCGAATCCCCCCGCCGGCAACCTTGAAGATGGTCTTCTGTGGTTTCCCATCTTCCTTCCAGGCAAATGCCGGGGTTGGTCCCTAATTATAAGCCACAGCCGACACCTTCCAACTCCTCGTCCTTCCATTCCAACTTTCCTCCCCAACGGTACTTGTAGCTCACCCATTGGGTGTCCGTCTCGAAGCAGCTACAACACTGGCGAGCCGAACATGTCCTCGGACACTTCTGGCAATAAAAGCCATACGCTAAAAGAAAAACAAGAGTTCTGTGCTATTAAATAACGATTTTTGCGTAGGTTCATTACTCAAACGTTCACTTCGATCGCAAGAATAATACACAAGAAATAATAACTTCATTTTAATATTGCGCACAGCCGTCATCTTGAGGTTATGTGAGCAATATTGGTTAAATCGTGAGAAGAGTCTATTAAAGTGTTTCACCTTCGCTTGGCCCCCATGTTCGTTTTTTATTTTACAGGATTTTTGAAGGCTCATAGGTGAACTTCCAGTAGTACTCTTTATCACCGTACAAAATTTCAGGTTGATATCAGTAACAGTTTCGGAGATATAGAATGCTGGTGAAATATTTCGCACCGCCGCCATCTTTAGGTAATATAAACAATTGAACAAAATTATATGCCAGTGCATTACAATGTGCATTAACATTTGCTGTACCAGGTTTCATTGCATTTGGATAGTTAAATCATGAGAAAAGTATAATTAATTGTTTCAACTTTGCTTGGCGAAAATCCCGTGTGATTGTGGCCAAGTAAGTTATATATTGGAACAACGAAAAGAAGTATTGCCACTCGCCTCAAGGAACACGAACGACACAGCCGGCTGGGACAAACAGATAAATCCACTGTTGCAGCACACTCCCTACTCGCAGGTCACGACATAAGATATGGAGACACCGAAGTTCTGTCCACCACGGTGTCTTATCATGCCAGGCTACAAAGGGAGCCCATTGAAATCCTGAAGCATACTAACAGCTTCAATCTTACGGAGGAAGCAGAACGTGTGAACAGAGCTTGGCTTCCAGTCCGTAATCCCCTCAATCCCCTCAAGCCTGCCCTCATTGACCGTCGTAGACGAGAAGATGCAACAGAAGAGCAGCCCTGTCCTTGATGCATTACTTTTATGTGGTACGCCGTTGCTATGGTAGCCTCTATGTGTGGGTTGTTGACTATTTATATATCTTCTGTTTACTTGTTTTACCTCGCTTAATGTAACCTGTGAACATGCTGAACGCAGTTTTCAGCGAAACGTCAGAACAATATAATGTCCTTAGAACACGGCCTATAAGCCCGCGAAACAGACATTCCTATTTCAACGCCGCGCCGGTCATGAAAGTCTGAATCTCATAGATGAACTTCTAGTAGGCCCTTTTATCACCGTACAAAATCTCAGGGTGATATCAGTAATAGTTTCGGAGATAGAGAATGCCGGTGAAATATTTCGCACAGCCGCCATGTTCGATTCGTGAGACGTAATTAAATTTGAAGGGTACGGTCGGGATTGGCCATAATAGTGCTATGAACTTACCGAGTTTCATGGAAATCACTCCAGCCGTTTAGAAATTATTAGAGGGGTACACACACACCTCCACACACACAGACATACGCATACACACACGGACAAAAGGCGATCTCATCAGCCTATTTTTTAATAAAATAAACATAGGCTAAAAATAAATGCAGTGTTAAAAAACTAAACGTACGTTGATTAATATGGCTCAAAAACATTTCTTTTAAAATATGGAAGATTTTGGGCATTCCGGAACTAAGAAATCGTTCCTATTGTGAATATGGGTGGGCGCGTTGCCAGTTGCCCAGTGGTCTTGTGACACCCCTGACTGGTCGGTGTTATCTCCCGGCTGTGCGGAAGATATTCCCCTATATACTACTGTAGCACGTACAGGCTATACATCTTCATCGCTGTCAATGGTCTAGGCCATTCAGCCGCAAGTTATTGTAGTCTCGCTTCAAATAAAGGCTGAGGGTAGATCGAGCGATTGCGTAAGATAATCGATTGTGGCTATTGTAATGAAGTTCTATCGATACACTCAATAGCAAGTTGCCCATGTGGTAGACTCTTAAGCCAGTTTCAGAGTAATATTGTTAGACACTCCATGTTTCATAGGGTTGTATGGAACTGCGCCCAAGCTTCACTAATGACCCTGGTCATTAGCATCAAACTTTAAAAGTGGCAGTGGAACTGCGCCCATTGAGAGCGGTCAGGTAGGGTCCCTCCCTCCTCCCCTCTACCGAATTATGTTGTGTCGAGTGGTGTGAATTTGAAGTGACTCATTTCAAATCGGTTGAGTCTTGATTGCGAACAAGTCAAAAACCGTCCAGATTGCGAACAACTAAATATACCCTGTCCAGATAGCGGACAAGAGATTAGTGTTGGCCTGGGATACATAAAACAGGTACAGTTTTCAAAACAGACTCATATTTAATTTTTGATCTAGCAATATTAGCATTAATTTACTGGTACATTAGAATGTTTTCGACAACCTAACCATATATTAACAAGTAGTTCCGTGAAGAACTATACAGCCTATTTTCATATATCCTACTCATGTTAATTGCCTCTATCAACATACAAAATTTCAGTTTAATTGCTGTAACAGATTCGTAGATATTGAGAACCGTCTAAATATTTCAGATGGTCGCCAGGTTGGATTTTTATTTTTGTACTATTACATTAAGATTATTGTGTAAGTTACGTGTGGTATACAAACTTCAATCGCATGATTAGAACACAAGAAGTAAAAACGAGATTTTAAAATTACGCACAGCAGCCATCTTGTGATTATGCAAACAATTGAAATAAATTAGATGCCAGTGGATCAACATTTGTATAAGCATTTAACGTGCAACGTTTCACAGCACTCGGATAGTTAATTCCCGAGAAACGTCCATTTAAATATTTATAATTCGCGTCGCCACCATGTTGGATTTGTGCTCACCAGGTTACTGAAAGTCCTATAGGTGAAATATGTTCATAGTCTCTATGAATATTAAAAAATTCAGTTTGGTTGCTGTAAAAGATTCATAGATATTGAGAACCGTCTAAATATTTCGGAAGCTCGCCAATTAGGAGTGTTATATGTATAGGCCATAGAGTTATGTACCATTCAAGGACAATTATTGCCTAGGTTCATTATTCAAACTTTCACTTCGATCGCATGATTACGACACAAGAAATAAAAACTTAATTTTAAAATTTCGCACAGCCGCCATCTTGAGGTTATGTAAACAATCGAATTAAATTAGATGGCAGTGCATTACAAACTGCAAAATCATTTTTTGTACCACATTTCACGGCGCTCAGAGAGTAAAATCACGAGAAAAGTCTATTAAAATATTTCAAATTCGCTTGGTCGCCATGTTCGTTTTGTACTTTACAGGTTTATGAAATATACATAGGTAAACTTGTATCAGTACCCTTTATCACCGTACAAAATTGCAGGGTGATATCTGTAATAGTTTCGGAGATATAGAATGCTAGTGAAATATTTCGCACAGCCGCCATGTTGGATTGGTGAGACGTAACAAAATTTGAAGGGCACGGTCGAGGTCGCCGGGAATAGTGCTATGAACTTACCGAGTTTCATTGAAATCGCTCTAGCCGTTTAGATTTTATTAGGGACACACACACACACACACCTCACACACACACACACACACGGACAAAAGGTGATCTCATAAGCCTATTTTTTCAAAATTGAAAATAGGCTAATAACAGCCATATTTAAATCAATCATTTTCAAATCATATTTTTTTCTTTTATGAGTCATATTTCGTCATTTGTAAGGTCATATTTGATTGCATATTTGGGCTAATTTCAGGTCTTAAATATTTGAGTCCTATTTATAAACATACTGTGTAGGTTTCTCTAACAAAGTTTTCATTCTTTTTCAGATGAACCGTCCTATCCAGGTGAAACCAGCGGACAGTGAAAACCGCGGAGGTGAGTAGTACGCGAGGTTACGAAGGAAGTGCTGTATTAGGGCAGCATAGCTATAAGGGGTAGTAAGTAAGAGATTGAGAAGACTTGACTAATGGGAAGCTATTCTTATTGGCATTCCACACCAACAGGTAATGAAGGCTGATAACCCTTAACGCGGTTTTTAGAAGCTATTTTACATGGGAACTCACGAGGCAGATTTCCTCTGCACCATTGAAGACTTTGTGTTCACAAGAAAACATGCTAGAAGGCTTAGAAAAACCTGTGTACCACCTGTTTTAGTGGGAATCTAAACACACTTCCCATTCAAAGTCTCTAGGTCTCTGGTTGTCATCTTCACGCCAGAAACTCCAGTGTACTCCACAGGGTTCTGTCAGTGTGCTTAAGAGCTCAAGAATTGAAGCGAGTCTAGTATTCTACTAACACCCCACTGGAGGCGTCGATACCCTACAGTGGAGCACACTGCTCGTAATTTATCCACGATTGCGATCTGGTGAAGTCTCTGCGCGACTGATAATTTACGCATACACACGCATGCCCTGGAATTATAGGCTCGCAGACTGTATGGTATCCCAATGCGCATCCAGAGTCCACCGGCAGAAAACGGTGGAGGGAACAGGATCGGGATAAAGGAAGGAAGGGAAAGATAGATAAAGATAGATAAAGGAAGCAGTACGCATCACCGTGCTAGAAATTAGAACGCATTTAACACAACACAATATCGACTACACAGTGCATATCTGCAATTTTCCTATAACTTACAGGACGTGAAAAAGAATTTCGTCTTTCTGCTGAATATACGCCGTGTAACGATGCGTTGCTAGCAGAGTTTGTGGTTTTATCCTTTATCATAGATGTGAAAATTGTCCAAAACTCGTTAGGTAGTGTATCCACATGCTAGGTAGTGGTAGAATCAGCGATATAAAACAAGCATTTCTTCATTTAACTAATCAATTTCTTTAAATGCAATATTTTGACTCTTTAAAAGAATCAATACATTTTCCTTCAAAAACCAGTATCTTGTTTATTCGTAAAAATATGAGAAATATTTGAAACATATATTTCTACGTTTAATATCTCAATTTTATTTAGACTATGTTAGGAGTATTTTAACGAGTAACAGAAATTTCGGCCTAAGATCAAAACCCTGTTTTTTAGTTGCGCAGTTCAAATTGTGAACTTTTACACTTAGTTGTACACACATCAAAAAAAGTTTTGCATCACCTCGGTTCCCAGATCTCCGGCATATAGACGTTGACTGTGTATATTATATCCAAGATACCGTCCCTTTGACTGTTCATAGATGTCACTAAAACTGCTCAAAGATGTAAACAACCATGCATGAGCAGGGCCTATTAGACGGAGGGGGTACGACAGCCGATCAGTTCCAGTCATTCCACCAGGACGAAGGTACGCTGCTCATGTTGTCTGTAGTTCTACCATGCCTAGAAGGTCAATACCGCAGTTCGATCGCGTCCGCATTGTTACTTTGTGTCAAGAAGGGCTCTCAACAAGGGAAGTTTCCAGGCGTCTCAGAGTGAACCAAAGCGATGTTGTTCGGACATGGAGGAGGTACAGAGATACAGGAACTGTCGATGACAGGCCTCGCTCAGGCCGCCCAAGGGTTACTACTGTAGTGGATGACCGCTACTTACGGATTGCCGCTCGGAGGAACCCTGACAGCAATGCCACCATGTTGAATAATGCGTTTCGTTCAGCCACAGGACGTCGTGTTTCAACTCAAACTGTGCACAATAGGCTGCATGATGCGCAACTTCACTCCCGACGTCCATGGCGAGGTCCAGCTTTGCAACCCCGACACCATGCAGCGCGGTACAGATGGGCCCAACAACATGCTGAATGGACCCCACGGAATTGGCATCACGTTCTCTTCACCGATGAGTGTCGCATATGCCTTCAACCAGACAATCGTCGGAGACGTGTTTGGAGGCACCCTGGTCAGGCTGAACGTCTTAGACACACTGTCCAGCGAGTGCAGCAAGGTGGTGGTTCCCTGATGTTTTGGGGTGGCATTATGTGGGGCCGACGTACGCCACTGGTGGTCATGGAAGGCTCCGAAACGGCTTTACGATACCTGAATGACATCCTCCGACCCATAGTGCAACCATATCGGCAGAATATTGGAGAGGCATTTGTCTTCATGGACGACAATTCTCGACCTCATCGTGCACATCTTGTGAATGCGTTCCTTCAAGATAACGACATCGCTCGACTACAGTGGCCAGCATGTTCGCCAGACATGAACCCTATCGAACATGCCTGGGATATGTTGAAAAGGGCTGTTTATGGACGTCTTGACCCACCAACCACTCTGAGAGATTTACGCCGAATTGTCGTTGAGGAGTGGGACAATTTGGACCAACAGTGTCTTGATGAACTTGTGGATAGTATGCCACGACGAATACAGGCATGCATCAATGCAAGAGGACGTGCTACTGGGTATTAGAGGTAGTGGTGTGTACTGCAATCTGGACCACAAATGCTGAAAGTCTAGCTGTATGATGGTACAACATGCAATGTGTGGGTCTCATGAGCAATAAAACGAGCTGAAATGTTGTTTGTGTTGATCTCTATTCCCTTTGTATTTAAAGGTTCCGGAACTCTTGGAACCGAGGTGATGCAAAACTTTTTTTGATGTGTGTATATACCCCGTGATCTTGCCCTGGTAAGTTTGGCTAGAGCCTTCAGTATTTAATTTCCTTAAGACTCTACATTATAAATTATAGGATCAATATTATGTAATTTAACTACAGCCTGTAATTTTGATTCTAATTGAGTCACGTCATTTGCACAAAATCTTTATATGCAATCAATTTTCTACAAAATTTTATTTTAAAGTTCATTAAACCACAAACATTGGTCTAGAGACAATCAGAAGCGCACATTTAACAATACTAATTATAAAAGATAAAATTAAATCGCTTAGTGATACTTCGTGGGAATAATTTAAGCTTAATAACCATCCAATGGTGTCAATCCAAAATTCGGACAAATTACGAGAATTAATATTTTCATCCACAAAGTCTTCCATTGTGCAGTTTGTTGAATGCCTATCACTGTGGGTATTGTGTGTACACAGCCTAGAACTGTTATATTTAATGACGTCTAGCTTCTTTAACACTTGCTCTCTGCACTTGGCTTCATTCATGAAAAATACTTCCCTAGATACCCCTCCTATGTCCCCCTGAGTATTGACAATACATTTTGTAACAATGGTACATTAAAAAATGTGAATTGTGAGAGAATATTCTTAATTTAAAACTAATAGAATATCCGGGGAACAATGCACCATTGGAACACTTTGAAAGCATTAACTGATTATATTAATTTGTTGCTGTCCTACCAACAACGCACAGTGGGTTATCTGGCAATTTTTTGCTGCCAAAAGTATGTTTATCTAAAAATCACTCCACGTTCAGAAATAATCCATGTATCAAACTGATTATTGTGAAAATAGTGGGTTATAGTCCTCACTCTGAGCTTAACCTTGAGATGGTAGGACCAGTTGAAACTCGTTCATCATTTCTCGGCGTTCCTTGCGTAAGTACACTTTCTACAGTGAATATTGTTTACTCTATATATAGATTGAGATTAATAGCAATGGATTGTGAAGATGCGGGTAATTGTTGATCCATTTCAAATATAATGACTTAACCAGTGTGTTTCGAATGAGTCATATTTCTTGGTCATATTCTTAGATCAATTTGAACAAACTCGAGTATATTTATAATACTTCCAGGTATTTCACGGTACTTAATTTCTCTGCAATAGAAATATTAAGCTTTTTACTTGACGATTCTGCCATAGGCAACCGCAGAATTGTTGTTTCCTTTGGTTTAGGTTCATTAATATAGGCTACTGTATAAATAGAAAGAACGACGTTGGCTTAAAGAATGGAGTTTTGAACACATGATGAAGATATTTCGTTATCATTCATCTAACCATTGTTAAAATGTATTGTTGAGTCAAACTTATGTTTTGATTATAATGAATAATTAGTTTAAATATTTTCAAAAGACAATGGTTTATTTCATTAAAATATGTTTTGTTGCTTATAACTGGGCCCTTTGGAACTAGGAAAACAATTTTGTCCACCGATACCTCACAGTGTGACTGTTCATCAATGAAGCTGATCGTTTAAGGAGCATAAGCATTCATTTTATGCAAAAATGAAGTTATTATTGAGCAAAGGATTACAAAAACGATGAAAATGTTATTAGAATTTAACTTAAATGTGCATGTCAAAGGGGAACGCAATACTTCAGCAGGAGCAAGGCTTCAGTGATGAAGTATCTGATTCAATTTCATGAGATGAGGGAAAAATCCATGTCTCTTTGGGTGAACTCATACAATGTCAAATCGCTAAAGACCTCTCATATTACATTTCTGAGCAAACCAAAATTAAATGTCAGCCACTGTGTTAGAGCTACATGGCACCGGAAACGTGAAGACACATTTCTTGTGTAGGTTGTCTATAAGGTAGTACCTCAAAATCCATGCCAAGTTCAATAATTAAAGGCTTTTTATTATAACAAGGGATTAATTTCCCTCATATATAAAGATTATCTTTTATTAGAAATGTGTATCTTGTTCTGCATTTGAAATCGTGACAAAGAGTTATTCTTTACGTTATTATTATTATTATTATTATTATTATTATTATCATAAATATTATTATTATTATTGCCAAGCCTCCGTGGCGTAGGCGGCAGCACGCCGGCCTCTCACCGCTGGATCCGTGGTTCAAATCCCGGTCACTCCATGTGAGATCTGTGCTGGACAAAACGGAGGCAGACAGGTTTTTCTCCGGGTACTCCGGTTTTCCCTGTCAAAATTTCATTCCAGCAAAACTCTCCACTATCATTTCATTTCATCTGTCATTCATTTAATCATTGCCCCAGTGGAGTGCTTCAGGCCTCGGCAGCCGGCACAGTTCATATCCTCGCCGCTAGATGGGGGCTTCATTCATTGCATTCCTGACCCGGTCGGAGACTGGAAGCAGGCTGTGGATTTTCATTTCATTATTATTGCCACGGTGGGTGAGTGGTCAACGTGTCGGTCTACTAACCCCAAGCTTGCAGGTTCGCTCCTGGCCGTGGTAAGTGTTTTTTTTTTTTTTTGAAAGGCGGGAAAAATTTCGACACCATGTCATACGATGTTGGCATGTCAAAGAACCTATTTGAATTCAGTAGGCCGTGTTCATAATGGCAACATTAATCTCGGGATTTACCGCCAACACAAAGTTCCTCATTTCTCTACTAGAAAGCTCTATAGTGTTCAAGGAGCTTAGGCCGATGACCTAGATGTTAGGCCCCTTAAAACTACAATTATCATCATATCAAGGAGCTTAGATAGGCCTATCTCACCTCCCTGCCTTTCATAGTGCTTCAAGGAACAACGAAATTCGACATGCAAGCTACCCTTTGGGTGTCAAATAACAAAGCTTGCACCCGGCATCCGAGGCCATACGATATTATTATTATTATTATTATTATTATTATTATTATTATTATTATTATAAATATTATTATTATTGCATTTGCCTGTTTACACAGGCTTGATAAAGTATGGCTTTTCACCGATGTCTCAGTCTAATTCATGGCTGTGATTATATGGAAGCTACTGAGGTATGAGTGATGTTGTGAAAGGTCCTATCATAGGGTCAGTACTGTTGTTCTGACTTAGTGAGGAAATCAATGGCAAACTACCTCACTCCTCACCTTGCCTAGTACGCCTCATTACAGGGCTACCTTGGGTTTTGGTGGGTGTTAGCCCACGTAACCTACTAAGGCACTTTCTGAATATGTGACCAACCTCCGGACTGACTATCTTATTATTCTTCTTGAGTCATATCGGTTTACTAAGGACCACGCCATTTCAACTGTCTTCTCTGGGCTTTGATCTTTGCCCAGTGCTCCTTCATACGTTGCCGGTGTTGCTATTTTCTTTCTTACGTCCTCATATTTCGCGTCTTAATATTTTTTTTTTGAAAACCCTGGTGGTCGTTTCTACCTGAAGGGGTGTGCGTTATTATTATTATTATTATTATTATTATTATTATTATTATTTTAAATGTTGTTTAAAAGAAGCGGCAAAACAATGTTATATGAGAGGCAGATGACATTGCTTTTAAAAGAACACTCACCATTATGAAGGCTTGATTATTTCTCTGACACCACCTATTAGTCAAGTCTCCTCTGATTACTATAAAACATGTATTTTACTTTAATACTATATATGATATTAATAAGTTATTCATTATTAATTTACTTAACGGTGGTACAAAATATTTTTATTTTATGAAAGGTTTCAACATTGTTAAATGTGTGTTCTATTTTTCAATGAAGTGTATACATTCTTATGATGCTTAACTTTTTAACTTTAATGCTGACATATCTGAGAAATTGAAAATAACACTTATGTGATATAAGGTAACGAAACAATCGATTATAGGCAACCATGTAATGTATACCTTCCGCGCGCTTTGAGATCTCCTACCGACACCCTCCAGTCTTGATGGCACTTGACACGTAGCTAAGAGAGCTAAGCCACGCTTCACGACTGCAGCAATGTCAGTGGCGCTTGTCTGCTAACCTGTATTTTTGTGATGACTGTACTAAGTGGCATAACTACGGGAGGTGATAAGTAGATCAATCACACCCCCCAGTCAAATAATTTAAAAAGAAACTAATTTGATTTATTTTTTCGGATTGTTGACAAACGATTTGATTATGTACGTTTATAATTTGAGAACATTGATCGTTAAACAAAGCAAAAAGCAAAAGCAGACGCATGACATAAACAGAAAGCAAAAAAGCAAAATTCAAAAACTAAAGCAGAAAACAAACACAAAACCGAAAACACGAAGCAAAATTCAAAAAAGAGCAAAATCAGAAAACAAAGACAGAACCAAAATAAAAAAATAAAAACCAAAATAAAAAAAACACAAAATAAAAATCAAAATTCAAAAACAAAAGAAAAAACAGAAAACTAACAAAAACCTAAATTTAAATTCAAAATGAAAAGAAGAAAAGAAACACAAAACCAAATACCAAAAAAACACAAAGCAAAAAGAAAAAAGTAGGAAATAACAAACCCAAAACCAAACGCACAATTAGTTCAGATTTGACTCCGCTCATCCCCCTCCAGAAGCAAATCCTAGTTACTCCACTCACTGGTCAGATTTTTTTTATTATGGACCAAGGTATTTCACATTATATATTTTAACAGCGTGACGTGCTTATTAACTGATCGACCAATATATTTCTCCTCACCGTCCGCGACCCACATTCCTCTTTAGTACACAGAGCGTGGACTCGAGCAGCTCCTGAAAGCAATGTGGATCGCGAAAGTACATACATCTATATGTGTGGAGTGGAAGTGCTAAATGATCTATGTGCCAAACAGTAGTTTTTGAGTAAAAGGATTAAAACAGTATACTAGTGAAGAAAATTACATTTTTAAATTTATTGTGTGCGTCAATATTATCCAAAACATCATAGTTTCAATTCAATAAACTAAAGAGGAAACGAAATATTATCAATACGAAAACATTTACTCTTTGCCCAGCGTAAGCTTAAGAAGCGCACGGACGCCAAGTTTGTTTTCGACTTTTTCACTGAAATCGTTACTGCTTGGCTTCCTTTGATCATACATAAATTATTTTCTACAGAATCATTCCTCGAGATATTCTTTACAGAATGGTGAAAACCGCATCAAAATCCATCCAGTGGTTCTCGAGATTACCCGTGATATCCAAGAATCGGGGATTTTTGTCCTTTACTAACGAAGTAGAGATTGTCGGGGAAAACATGCACTAAGCGATACTATGACGTCACACACCTCAGTGCATCTGGGTACATTTCGTCCCGTCACCGTAACGTAACGCCAGACCCCAGCGTAAGGACGAAGTCGACAAGATAATTTAAAATGATAAAACGCTCTCGTATGTAATATGCGCGCGCTTTCAATAGTACAGCAGGGGGCCATGGCGCGCCACAAGCTCGGCCAAGGCCACCGTACCAACGAATAACAAAACTGCCGCTTGCCGTTCTTACTTTATATGAAAGACCCTGTAGTTGGTGGTTAATATTCGTATATACCACTTTCCTATAAAGGGTTAACAATAAAATCACATTAAGGTAACACTGAAAAATGGTTTCCAGCACAATAAGGAACTAGAAATAATTGCAATAGAATCATCTAGTGCCAATACAAATGTAAGAAGGAGTTAAGTAAATACATTCTTGGAAGGAAGGAAGGAATACTAATTCCCGTGTGGTCTATATTCCTAATACAAGTAACAAGAACTTTCCTTGCAGAATTCGTGTTCAATTTTCTACTACTTCCACGAACCCTTACCGATGTGAGCACCACAAGTATCATTATCAAACATTTCTTTGCTTCTTTTCATCCTTCGGACCACTCAGCTTTTATGTGGCCACTTGGAGACGAAAGGCTCGGGAGTGCTACAGGTTCTGCTTCAAAAGATCAAATGGTTACTGTTAAGGATATTTATTCTTATTGCTTTGCTTTCGTACTTTTCAGCTCTATGGATAGCTGATAGAACATAGGAAGGTTTGAGTAATACTATTGTAGTTAACTGGAAGTTATAACCTCTAGAATCATTAGAAGGAACGAAATTATTTTATCCAGACCGTCTGTGTATTGTTCTAGCCTTTAACGGGGGTTGGCCGAACTGGGGGTGATGAGGGTGAGTGTAGCGTGTGGTGTTTAATCAGGCTGAGTTTCAACGAAGGTGGTGAAACTCCGAATGAGTGTTGGAGAGTGTGTTGGATGATCGGGAGGAGCTCTATGCGATCAGGGTTGTAAATCAAAGGGGCGCACTTTTCAAGTGGAAGCTATCAGTTTGCAGAGCGAGTACTGCTATGAATAATCCAAGTATCCGCTGACTGTGCAACGTTATGCTCTGCGAGCGCGTGACCAAGTACTCAAGGCTACTGGCAATGAAAAGGGTGTCTGATGATGTCACCGCGGTTTTATATACAATGCACTGGCAGGTCAAGGTGTAAGGTGGGGAGGTAAGCAGTAAAAACAGTGTTAATGAATAAAGGCTACAAGGGATCTGTAGTAATTGTGGTCACTTGTTATTGGACCCAAAAGTGTTCTAAATGTTTCGCTCTATTCAGGGACAGTGTAGCAAGTATAAATGGTACAATCAGTCAATCAAGGTGTCAGAAGGAAGGAGTACAACTTGTGAGTGTGAGGAATCTGAGAAACACTTACCAGAGGTATGTTGTCGTGATGCAGGCGGACAGAGCCTCCGGCGTAGACGGATCCCCTCTCCCAGAATGGGAGTCTTTATAAATGTTCATCCAGTGTTGACTCTGCAATGTTGTTGAATACTTATTTCTGTAGCAGCCTCTGTGTATGTGTGGATGTATGTCAAGCTTGGGCAAGAGCCATTACATAACTCTGCCGGCTTGGTGTAATAGAAGTGTGTGGCGGCTGTTGTTGTTGGTTCCAGCCTGAGGGTAGTTCTGGGGTGAAAGGGTGTGGAGTGTTGGGCAGATGCGTAGACGTGTTTAGGGGTGATTATAGATGTATAGCTGTCTGGCGTGTAGTAGATTCGAGGGCGTATGCGAACATCCCTCCCGGGGGTGTGTAGGGTCCTTAAAGGGGCCCTAACAGTATTGTAAAGAGATAAGAACTCGC
The DNA here is from genome assembly GCA_946902985.2 of Meconema thalassinum. Classification (NCBI taxonomy): domain Eukaryota; kingdom Metazoa; phylum Arthropoda; class Insecta; order Orthoptera; family Tettigoniidae; genus Meconema; species Meconema thalassinum. Next base: position 645,379,819 of record OX336391.1, on the reverse strand, counting down.
ATTGCCGTTGCTAAAGAAGCCTTCAACAGAAAGAAGAGACTATTGTGTGGACGCTTGGACTTAAGGTTAAGGAAGAGGCTGGCAAGATGCTTTATTTGGAGTGTGGCGCTATACGGTGCCGAGACCTGGACGCTAAGGAAGGATGATGAAAGAAGCGTTTGAAATGTGGTTATGGAGAAGTATGGAAAGGATATCCTGGGCGGAAAGGGTCGGGAATGAGGAGGTATTGGAGCGAGTTGAAGGCTGTTACATACCATCCATACAAGGAAGGGGAACAGCCTTGGGCACTGGCTGCGAAGAGAGTGTTTGATGAGGGATGCTCTCGGAGGATCAGTAAACGGAAAGAGGACGGAGAAGTTACCAGCTGGTGGACAGTGTCAAGATAGCAGGAAATTACCACCAAACAGAGAGAATGGCTGTAGACAGGACTGCTGTGTGAAGACCTGCCTAAAGGCAGAAAACGTTATCCCCCCCTATAATATTCTGCTAAGGTCCCAGTCCAGTTTTGTACCGAAAATAAGGACCAATTAACACCAACCTACACATATGGGGTACCTACAGGTTCAGCATAACCCAATGCGTAAGCGAAACGAACTCACTTACTCTTTAAATGCCTCACAATTAAATAAATACCTTAAAACATGTATGTGTGTAATGAAAGAATGCAACACGGTAACCATGGTAACAGAATCTCACAGGTCCATCTATTTCTGTAAGACGCAATGCAATTCCAATTATTACATTACTGTAAAAGTTTCCAGACGGTTATAAGGTTATCACTGAACCAAATTAAGGTGTAAAATTCATCAATACATACAGTATTATGCGCTTAAGGGGGTCAAGTGACACTTTAGAATTTTTTCACGCAATTTTCACGTGTAAGTGTGTAACGAAAAGTCTTTTTCACCCGACTATGAAGGGTCTCCGAAAACCACAGATAAAGGCCCTTAAATTAACAGTGTCGGTGATATTGCCAGAAAACTAACTTCGCTCTGATATACCTATGAAGGAATGACAAACCCCTAACCACTGCACCAGTAGCTGAATTGACAAAGTCTGATTATTCATACCAAGGATAAATCAGTCATAGCATTCATGATGGAGATTTTGCTAAGTGTACTCTTTACAACTAGAATATTCGCGGGCGAAGCCGCGACGGGTAATGCTAGTATATATTATTACGTCTGTGTATTATTATGTCCAGATGTCGTCAAGGCGATTTTACGTCACGAGTATATTATGAAAATCCACAGCCTGTTTCCAGTCGACCGGTCGGGTCAAGGAATGGAATGAATAAAGCCCCCCATCTAGCGGCGAGGATATGAACTGTGCCGGCTGCCGAAGCCTGTCGCACTCCCCTGGGGCAATGATTAAATGAATGACAGATGAAATTAAATGACAGTGGAGAGTGTTGCTGGAATGAAATTTGTGACAGGGAAAACCGGACTATCCGGAGAAAAACATGTCTGCGTCCGCTTTGTCCAGCACAAATCTCACATGGAGTGACCGGGATTTGAACCACGGACCCAGCGGTGAGAGGCCGGCGTGCTGCCGCCTAAGCCACGGAGGTTTCTTCAGGTTTACATTATAATCCATCCAATCCTTGTATCCATGGTGGTAGATTCCTTTATTCCAGGGCCATCCAGTCATTGCGCTCGGGGAGTACTGGGCAGTCCGACTAGCGCTCCTTCCCCTACCACCACTACACTGTGGCAGCGAGGAGACCAGGGCCATACAGTCATTGCGCTCGGGGAGCACTGGGCAGTCCGACTAACGCTCCTTCCCCTACCACCCACTACACTGTGGCAGCGAGGAGACCTGAGACAGACGTAGTTCCTATCGCGCTGACTAGTACAGTCGTGCAGCTAACGGTCTTTGTGGGATTGTAGACATCATATTGATAGGGCTGTTTTGCCATAAAAAAATATACCCCATATACAAATCGAATGGTACTCCGATGTATGGAATGTGCAGGAAACGAACGCAAGTGTTAAGTAAAGAATATTGTGATTTATTCCAAACTGAAATGTCAACATAATTATTAGAGAGGAAAATTCAACAACATTTTACCAATATGAACAGGTAGTTCAGACCTTGGTGACTTTTGCTCCTTTGTTTTTACGAGCTTTTACTTTTGGAGGAAACAATCTTCTCCAAATTGGGTACAATATTTCTGGACACAGCTATTCGTAAACAATTGGGCAAGTTTCTATCACTCATCGTTGCACGATGTTTACTTTTGGTAAGCTTAAGAACCGAAAAGAAACTCTCAAAAATGTACGTTGAGAAAAACATTGCTCACTTCGGCGTGGCGGGCAGACCACGCGCTCAACCAGCCAAGCTCCTCCCACCACTACCGAAACTACCTTACACCAAAGCGCTCGGAGCATTGGCTTAGAGTGCGGCCGGAGCGCTGTGTGGATGGCCCTGCTTTATTCCCATTCTGAAAAAACTGGGGTTAACTTAAAAAATGCGTAAACATTAACCATTATGACTTTCCAACTCTTCAGTTGGGGAGTATTCCTGATCCTGGAATCACGTCCCATTCCCATTTTCTTGTATAGAAGGCGCTGTACTGCAATCCCCGAAGGAAGCTATCGATCAGGATACGATAACGATCCTAGTGCATAATCTTACAGAACCCCTGATCGGCGTTATGTTGTAAGTCCTTATGATCAGGTGGAGACATGACATTATTACCATGGAAGTGACTGAGATGTATATGCATACGACTGTCAAACGGTGAAATGTAAAGCACTATACTACCAAGCAGGAAATCTGGGCATATCGTATCTTAAAAAAAAATAATAATAATAATAATAATAATAATGTTGATGCCGTAAAAAAGTTTAAAAAATGCACTTGAAATTTTCAAAAATGACTGTAATAATTTACCTAAAAAATTGAAAAATGCACTATAAAATTGAGAAAATGATGTTATAATAAGAGACTAGTCTCACCAATATTTCAAAAATTCGAAAAATGTACCATAAAATGGAGAAAATGATCTTATAATAATAAATTCACCAATATTTCAAAAATGACATCTGAAGCTCAAACTGAAAAGTCAATGAAAATAGATTTCTAGCACTTAACAAAATGTTTATTTTCATAGCTACTAGCTTCTTCTTAACTCTGAGAGACGTAACTCCCTCGCTGTGACATGACTAAATTGAAGAGAAAAAAAGGCTGATTTATCTAAAATATGTCCCAAAAAAATCTACCAAACTTAAAAAAGTGCTCTTAAAATGGAAAAACAGCAATAAATGCAAAAAACGCAAAATAAAAATGACATATTGGAAGACGGGGTGGCCCGTCCGGAGTTCCTATGTAACTCAGCATTGTTTCAGACAGCTCAGTAAAAAGATGACATGTCAACAACATCCGGGCCCTAATAATGTTCTTCTTTATTAGGAATATTCCACAATAGAGTAGTTTTCCTTCAACCCAAAAATACTCTACTCCTCCACAAATTTCGATCTTCAGCATCTTCCTCGGTTAAGCCTCTGGTAGCCATGCTTCTCTTCTCACCATCCATCCTTTGTTCTCTTGGTTCACCCCGTTTCCGTTTGCCTTCAGCTTGCCAATGTAACATTAAATTTGGAATTCTTCTATTCTGCATCCTTTTCATATGTCCAAACCATTAGAATCTTCTTTCTTCAACCACTTCTAGTTCATTTTTGTTTACCTGCATAATTTCTCTGAATCTAGTATTTCTAATTCTAAGTAGGGCTCATTGGAAATGCTACAAAGAAAGGCCGCTAGATTTGTGCTCATTGACTTTAATCCCAGGAGCAGTGTGAGCCGTATGTTAAAGAAACTTGGGTGGGAATCACTGGAGGCTAGGAGGATGAAATCTAGACTCTGCGCTATGTACAACAGGTATACAAATCAACCAGCATGGGGTGAGCTTAGCAAACGATTGGGAAAGCCCACTTACATGAGCAGGAGTGATCATCCTAGCAAAGTTAAGGCCCGACCACAGCGAACAAATTATGGTAAATATTCTTTCGTAAACAGTTCTATTGATAAATGGAACCCTTTACCTTCCACAGTCTTAGAGCCTTTTCCCAAACATATAGGTGTGTTTAAGAAAAGAGTGACTACTTGTGTAAATACTCCAGTTTAATTGTTGTTGAATAGTTATGTATAATTATTTATTTGTTATGTACGGTATATCTAATTTGCCACCTGGGGACACACCCCAATTGCAAATAAATGAATGAATGAACGAATCTATGGCATGGGACCACCGGCTTTACTTCCCGTCCGAAGGAAGGCATGCGGAAGGATTATAACGCTCTTAAAAATCCGACGACTTTAGCCAGGTTTGAACCCACGAACTTGGACACAGCAGTTCAGCATGCTAGCAACTAGGCCACCAAAGCCGCTATCATCCTCATTAACATCATAATCATCATCATAGCTTGCCACGGTGAGTGAGTGGTAAACGTGTCGGTCTACTAATCCCAAGATTGCAGGTTCGCTCCTGGCCGTGGTAAGTGATTTTTGAAAGGCGGCAAAAATACGACACGCATGTAATACTATGTTGGCATGTCAAAGAACCCATTTGAATTCAGTAGGCCGTGTTCATAATGACAAAATTAATCTCGGGAGTTTCCGCCAACACTAAGTTCCTCATTTCTCTACTAGAAAGCGCTATAGTGTTCAAGGAGCTTAGATATCTAACCTCCTTGAATTTCATAGTGATTCAAGGAACAACGAAATTCGACACGCAAGCTACCCTATGGGTGTCAAATTACAAAGCTTGCACCCGGCACCGAGGCCATACGATATTATTATTATTATTATTATCATCATCATCATCATCATCATCATCATCAGAATTTATCTAATCTCTATTAGTGTGGTTTCTGTAGTAGTGTGCCCTATGTATTTGTAATTGAGAGTATGATTGGGAAAGAAACTATCCTGGTCTTTAGTGTTATGTTCGGAACCATCCCCGCATTTCCTTGGAGTTAAAATGTCGACACCAGGATAGACCACTTCTAAGATAGTTGAAGAGGGAATCGAACCCAATTTTTGTCAGTTGTGCCTCACGAAGCTGTATGTACCACGTTTCAATCCTCTAACCAGTATTAAATTTCTTGGCCGAGCCGGGAATTGGACCTAAATCCTTTTGACATCGGGATCTTAATACGTACCCGGAAGTCACAAATGGGAGCTGAATAGCATGGCTAAAATAAAAGTGAAAGCCCCTAATATGAGTTTTATACCATCTCAGGTTTGTAGTGCGTATAAATCTAAAGAATCCAATCAACCGCAAGAAATACAATTTTCCGAGCAATATAACTTTGATTGCTAGAAATATATTGCCCGTGTTATCATGACATAAAATAATCCAGCAAGGCACACTAGTACTGTATTTACCAAAAGCATCTCTCCACAGCAGCAAGTTAACTCGTAACTTGAAGCAAATAATCTCACAATCTGCTGTACGTTGGGTGGTTGGTTCCTCAGTTTAGGGGCTGTGACAACGCGGTCATGTGTGTGTGTAGAGTGTCTGATAACCGGTGTCAATTGTGATGGCTGTATTAGTGTGTGTTATCTGTAATTCAGGTAAGGACTGCAGACGATCAATTTCAAGTAGTTCCTACTTTTACTACCAAATACTAACGTCATCGACACCTAGACATGAACTTGGCTACTATATGCCACTGCAACCGGCCCCTGGCGACGAACGTTGCAACTTAAAAGAGCGTTAATCAAATCTAACCTACAAATTTAGGTTCACAATATTGTAGTTAGCGGAAGGTTCCTTTACATGCCGTAAATCTATGACATGGGCCCGCCGGCTTTACTTCCCCTCCGAAGGAAGGCATACTGAGGGATTTGTAATGCTCTTAAAATAATCCGACGACTTTGGCCGGGTTTGAACCCGCGATAGAAGCTCAGCATGCTACCAACTACGCCACCGAAGCCACGTGTCGGAATACCAACCCCAAGCTTGCAGGTTCACTCCTGGTCTTGGTAAGTGATTTTTGTAAGGCGACAAAATTCTCGATACGCATGTCAACGTTGTTGGCATGTCAAAGAACCCATTTGAATTTAGTAGGCCGTGTTCATAATGACAAAATTAATCTCGGGATGTTTCGCCAACACAAAATTCCTCCATTTTCTACTATAAAGCGCTTCAGTGTCAAGGAGCTTAGATATCTAACCTCATTGACTTTCATAGCACTCAAGGAACAACGAAATTCGACTTGCAGGCGATAGTAATAATATTATTATTATAAGACGGCAACGTGGCGCTGTGGTGACGTTGTCGAATGCTGTGCCCAAGGATACAGGATTGAATCCTGGCACAGCCAGTTGGCATTTGAGGATGTTTAATTGTGAAAGAGCCGTGTCAGTACATTCACTGACACGTTTAAGTTTCCCTTCGAGGCAAAATTCAGACTTCCCGATAAGCCAAAGTGGTTAAAAGGATCGTAAACCAAACAACAGTATTATTATTTACATTCGAAGTGAGCCACTATGGACTACGAGTTAACAATTAATATCATTTTCTGTGTGTAACTCTTGTTTCTCTGCCATCTTTGATGTCCTGCCAGTATTTATTGAGCCCATCACTCAGTTGTTTTTTCTGATCTTCTGAAAGAGTTCCCCTCCGCTTTTTGGGTTCTGCCCCTAACTAAAAACCCCGGTGAGTTTAGATGAATTGTCTAAATTCATTCCTGTTGATAATTTTTTCTTACAGAATTAATGATTGATGTGTAACATCTTTCCACTCGGTTGCTGGATATTTTCGTAGGAGTGATTTTGAAAAATGGGACGGAAGTGGATCGGAACGATCGAGGTGGCACCAGCTAGTGGTGGATCGAACGGAAGTGTAAGACGCACTGCCAACTCGATCGTTCGATTGGCAGTGGTACGATCCAGCTGCCAGTGGTAAGAGAAACAATGTGCGCGCGGTGTCGGAAATTGATGCCATGACGTAATCTCGGCCATGTGGAATGTATATGACATACTGAACGGTAAACGCTCATGCGAACTCTGGTGTCAAGTGATTGAAACCAAGCACATGGTACATGTTCGAAGTCTTCGTATCAGTATTTAAATGGTAAAATGCCTTAATATCAAACATTGTAAGTAGTCGGCATTGCCGGTATTATGTTTCTGCACAATGGCTATTCAAATATTAACCCACATAACGGTAATGCAGTCATCAATATAATATAATCGTTGTGGTTATACGAGAATTGAGCAAGCCTTCATGAACTATTGCTGAATACATTCTCTTTACTCACAAGAGGGCCAATTCATAAGGCATTTTAAACTCAATTTCACGCAGGAACATTATCAAAACAAGCAAGATATAAATGAAATTTAATTCCGTAATGCAGTATTATTGGAACGTGGAAATAAGTCACCATCCTGTGCACAATATTTGCGTAGTCGAATTAGCCGTAGGGTTAGTGCCTATGACTGTGAGTCTAGAGATCTCTGGTTCAAATCCCGTACGGGGTAGATATTTTTGCTACCAGATTATCATTTTAAACGATATTTATCATATCAATATGACTCATTTTAACAGAATCCATATGAAATTACGTGTTGGTCTGTGAATGAAGAGGACCTGTTTATAAGGAATTTAAGGTTATGAGCGGTGTCGCTTCTATTAATCTAGTTGATCCATATCGTACTCTTTATTTAGACTAGTGCTGGTGGAAGCTACAAATCATCTAATAAAATGAGTTCCGTATTATAAACTACAATATCTGTAAAACACTCCCTCTTACAATAGATTAATATGTGCCAATAATAGCATAAAATACCGGTGTATCAACAATTTCACGTGAGGTTTCGTTTATGTCAGATGTTACACATCATATGCGACTACAGTAAGGCTCGTAATTTATTATTATTATTATTATTATTATTATTATTGTATTACATCACAAAAAGACACACACACACACATCAATAAATCTCCTGACAAATGCCGGAGCGGAACCTTCTAATACGCCACTAACTTGTCCCATTTCATTCGAGTTCACCGATTTCATATCTCAAATTTCTCTAATGAGGATGCAGTCAGTCGGCTTCGGTGGCGTGAGCCTCTATGCCCAAGGTCGCGGGTTCAAACCCGGCCGAAGTCGTCGGATTTTTAAGAGCGTTAAAATCCCTCAGTATGCCTTCCTTCGGATGGGAAGTAAAGCCGGCGGTCCCATGTCATAGATTTATAGCATGTAAAGAAACCTTCCACTATCTGAACTTGTGTGAGGCAAAATTTGTAGGTTAGGTTTGCTTAATGCTCTTAAGTTCCAACGTTCGTCACCAGGCGATGGTTGCGATGGCATCTAGTAATAGCCAAGCTCCCAGCTAGGTGTCGTGGACGGTAGCATTTGGTAGCGAAAGTAGGAACTACTTGAAATTATTGTCTGCAATCCTTACTTGAATTAAAAGCAGATAACACACACTAATGCAGTCATCACAATTAACACCGGTTATCAGACGGCGTATACACACACCCAAAGTACACGTGGCTACATGACCACGTTGCCACAGACCTTAAACTAAGGAACCAAGCAACCAGGATGCTGTCTAGAAGGACGTCCGTCCGCAAAAGGAACATAAACTTACTGTATCTCACCTCATCCTCGTTCCTGTGAGGTAGAAACAGTAAGGGATGGAAGTGGAATATAAACGTACAATAATGAAGTCCCCAACTTGTACCAAGTGTGGATCAGTATGTTTGGAGGCTATGATATCCCGATTAAGTTCTCTACAAGTCTCCAGGGACAGCTGTGATGTTCCAAGATAATGATACCAACAGGTTGTTCTCGCGGGAACCAAATGTGCGTGTTTGCTTAGTGGTTCAATTCACTTCTGACAAATGAGCACGGAAACATCCTCACAAGAAAGGAGGAGGGCCTTTGCTTCTTCATTTGTTCCTCAGAGCACGAAAAATAGTAGGGGCTTAATACTGTTCAGAAGAAACCCACAGTTAAGAAAAACGTAATAATAGTAACAGCATTAATAATAATAATAGCGGCTTCGGTGGCGTAGTCGGTAGCATGCTGAACTGCTATGCCCAAGATAGCGGGTTCAAACCCGGCCGAAGTCGTCGGATTTTTTAAGAGCGTTAAAAATCCTTCAGTATGCCTTCCTTCGGAGGGGAAGTAAAGCCGGCGGTCCCATGTCATAGATTTATGGCATGTAAAAAATCCTTTCACAGACTAAACTTGTGTAAAGCAAAATTTGTTAGGTTAGATTTCGTCAGAACGCTCTATCAAAGTTCCAACGTTCACCACTAGGTATCATTGATATCTGGTGGCGAAAGTTGAAACTACTTGAAATTGAACGGAACTTGTAGCTCACCCTTTAGGGTATCCGCTGGAAGCAGCTACAGACTCAGGCGAGCCGAACATGTCCTCGGACACTCCCGGCGCTAAAAGCCATACGATAAATAATAAATAAAAATTAATAATAATAATAATACCCCGACTGTATTAGGGTATCCGAGACCTAGGGAGTCTTTCACTCTCCCGCCTTAGTTGGCCCTTGTCTCATCTTTCCTTATCCCTTATTCTTCGAGGGGTCAGACCTCTCGTTATCTTTTCATTCATTTCATTTTCTCTTTAAGATTCCCGCACTGTTTTTGTTATTGTTAATTGGCTCCCCGTGTATCTAAATTACCTTAAGCGAATGTTTTGAATCTTCACAACATTTTTTAGGTATTTTCAATCTAAGTTGCATTTTGCAAGTCTTTTCGATCTAAATTGCCTTTTGCGAGTATTTTCAACTTGAATTGCATCTTGTAAGGATGTTGTTGTTGTTTGAGTCTTCAGTCTTTTGACTGGTTTGATGGAGCTCTCCATGCCTCCCTGTCCTGAGCTAATCGTTTCATCTCTACATAGCTCCGACACCCTACATCCGAGGCAATCTGTTTAACATATTCTAACCTTGGTCTACCCCTACAGTTTTGTCCTCGACCTTTCCTTCCATAACTAAGCTTGCTATTCCTGGGTGTCTTAGTATGTGTCCTACCAACCTATCTCTTCTCTTCATTAGCAGTTGCCAGAAACATCTCTCCTCTCCCACTCGTCTTAATACCTCTTTGTTTGTAACCCTATCTACCCATTTGATCTTAATCATTCTCCTGTAACACCACATTTCAAATGCTTCAATTCTCCTTATTTCTGCTGCACCAATAGTCCAAGTTTCACTTCCATACTGCGCCACGCTCCAGACAAAGGCTTTCAAAAATGACTTCCTAATACCTAAATCTATATTCGATGTCAGCAGATTCCTTTTTTGTAGAAATGCTTTCTTTGCCTGAGCCAACCTACTTTTTATATCCTCTTTGCTTCGTCCATCACTGGTTATTCTGCTTTCTAAGTAACAGAAGTCTCCTACTTCCTTCAGCTTTTCACCTGCCAATTTGATCACCATAGAGGTTTCTGATTTATTTCGGCTGCATTCCAGTATTTTTGTTTTACATTTATTAATTTTCATCATGAATTCTTTCCGTAAGACGGAGTCCATACCATTCAAAAACTCATTCAAATCCTCAGGCTTGTCGGCCAAGATGACGATGTCATCAGCAAATCTCAGAGTTGAAATTGTTTCTCCTTGAATCTTCACTCCCACTTTAAATTTTTCTCTAATTTCCTTCATTGCTTGTTCAATGTAAAGATTGAAAAGTATGGGTGATAAGTTGCAGCCTTGCCTCACAACTTTCTGAATACCATTTCATTTCATTTTCTCTTAAATTTTAAATTTGTAAGGATTGACAATCGAAATTGCTTCTTTCAATGTAGGTGGTGGAACTTTTGTGAGTATTTTGAATTTCAATTGCATTTTGTAATTATTTTGAACATAAACTTCATTTTGTGCGTATATTTCAATCTACTCCTTTTGTGAGTATTTTCTTTCCAAATTCCCTTTTGTAAGTATTACCATTCTCCATTTTGTGACTCGTTTCTATCTGGGTTCCATTTTATACGTTTTTTCAGACTCGCATAATTTTCTTTATGCTTTCCAATTCATTGTCATTTTTGCTATCATCCAGACCATTAGGGGCCGATAACCAAGATGATAGGCCCCTTAAAACAACAATTATAATCATCATCTACCCTAATTATTCGCGTGTCTTGAGGTTGGGTAAAAGGTGAGATGTGTTTCTATGTTGCAATGGTTTTTTATGGCCACTGCAATCGCCAGGACTCAAAACTTCAAACTTCTACTCCAAACTTCCAGCTTCTCCGTACAGTTGTGTTGCCTGACTTATCGAGTATGGTTTTTGTTGGTTGGTTGGTTCCTCAGTTTAGGGGCTGCGATAACGCGGTCATGTAGCCGCGTGTACTTTGGGTGTGTGTAGAAGCTGTGATGGTTGTATTAGGGTGTGTTATCTGTAATTCAGGTAAGGTCTGCAGACGATCAATTTCAAGTTGTTCCTACCTTTACTACCAAATGCTACCATCAACGAAACGTAGTTGTGAACTTGGCTACTAGATGCCACCGAAACCGGCACCTGGTGGCGAACGTTGGGACTTGATAGAGCGTTAATCAAATCCAACCTAGAAATTTAACTTCACACAATTGTAGTTAGTGGAAGGTTCTTTTACATGCCATAAATCTATGACATGGGCCTGCCTGCTTTACTTCCCCACAGAAGGAAGGCATACTGAGGGATTATTAACGCTGTTAAAAAATCCGACGACTTCGGCCAGGTTTGAACCCGCGATCTTGGGCATAGAAGCTCAGCCTGCTACCAACTACGCTACCGAAGCTGCCGAGAAAACCTTAATTATAATAACAGCAGTAATAATAATAATAATAATAATAATAAAGCCAATAAGAATATTATTTATATCTCCCCGTATTATTACTAATGTGCGGAAAATCAGCCGAACTGCAGGGCTCCAAAATCGTACCTGACGTCCCGGTAGGCAGGCATGACCGCTGGCGGAGCTGAACATCCATGCCATTCGGAGTAGTAGCTAGGCGGAGCGTATATATGCTGACTGGAGCGCGCGGCTGCTTCCCACCGGTCTTAAGTGCTTGGGCCGTCAGGGCTGTTCGTTCCAACATGTACGGTACTCGCTACTTCCCAATGATTTATGAGAGATTCGCCATATGATTTGGGAGCCTTCAAGTTCAATGTTCCACACGTTGTCCTGTTATAGCACCGCGATTGCGTCCATAAAGTTTCAAGATAGATTTCGACCTGTCTTACCTGCAAGTCTACACATGTCATGAACGTACTCTTATCTATCTTTATTCTACCTTCCAAGATCAGCTTGGTACAGCTTCCCTTGTTCCTAAGATTCTCCTGAACCAAATTAGTCTTCACCCAACTCTGTCTCTATCTGTCTTTGCATTCTCTTGTAAATCCTTCTACCCAGACTCCTTGAAGTATGCGTGATCTAGCTAATTGTGTGATAATCTTCACATTTGTCAACTCCTGCTTTCATCTAAGAAAACACTGAAAAATTGCTTCCTACACGATAATCCCCGAAAGTTGTAAAAGTTAACCTTTAACTGGGAATGTGGGGTGTTAAGAACACCCCACGTATAATATTCGCTTGTTTTTATTTCTGACATAAGTTGGCTACACTGTTGAGGAATTCAGCACCTTCTTGAATAAGCTTGGATTTTAATATAACGTCAATTACATTGTTTGGTTGGTTGGTTGGTTGGTTCTTAAGTTTAGGGGCTGCGACAACGCGGTCATGTAGCCCCGTGTACTTTGGGTGTGTGTAGAATCTGTCTGATAACCGGTGTTAATTGTGATGACTGTATTAGTGTGTGTTATCTGTTTGTTAATTTAAGTACTGCAACTAAGAATTTTTCAAATAGTTCCTACTTTTGCCGCCAAGTGCCACCGTCAACGACTACTAGGCCAAGTTCAGGACTGAGCTACTAGATGCCGCCGCAGTCGGCTCTTGGCAACGAACATAGAAACCTAAGAGCGTTGTTTACATTCTTAACCTATCCAATTTAGCTTCACACAGGTTCAATTAGTGGAAGGATCTTTAACATGCCATAAATCTATGACATGGGACCGCCGGCTTTACTTCCCCTCCGAAGGAAGGCATACTGAGGGATTTTTAACGCTCTTAAAAAATCCGACGGCTTCGGCCGGGTTAATTACATTGTTTAATGTTGTGTCTATTATTGCCGACAATAGCATTTATAGGCTGGGGTGTCGTCAGCACAGCGGATACCCAGTTACGTCACACATTGTGTCTAGTTGGTTTCTACTTCGTAAATGAGCTGTCGCTTCTGTGTGGTGTTGGGAGTGTGTGAAATGAATACTTCTTTAGATGAAGTGTAGGATCACGAAGCTTTTAGATTAAGTAAGTAATTGTCTGGAAGTAATGAAGAATTCAGCTTAAAAATTTACATGCAGTACGAACCCAAAATATTAAGACTTAGGGATTGGAAATCAGTAAGGTATTTATTTTTTAGCCTACTTTCGACTTTGGCAAAAAATGAAAGTAGACTTATGAGATCTACACAGGGCCAAAAATTGTGTGTCTGTCTGTGTGTGAGTGTGTGTACTCTGAATGTCTCCCCCCTCCCTCCCTATCAATTCGAACACGGTGATACCGAACTGAACGAAATTTGGTGCAGAGGTAGCACTGGCAAAGGGCCCCTCAGTGTCATGTTTTATATCGCCGCCATCTTGACGGAAACGGAGTGGTGGTCACCCAAATGTTAAAAACTTAAATCAAATTACGACCAAACTAATCATTTGATCTGTACCTAATTTTGCAGCAATATAATTATATTTGTATGGGGAGCGTCTTTTGACTAAACTACAAGATTATCAGCCCGATAGTTTGCAGATGGCGGCCATCTGTGTGTGCAAATCGATTCCCCCTATCAATTCAAACATGGTGAATCAGAATTGAGCGAAATTTTGTTCATAGGTAGCACTAGTGAAGGGCACCTCATATTCATGTTTAATATCCGTATAGCACGTTGTATTTCAACAAGCTACTACAACCAACATTCAATATTATACTCCTTGAAAAGACAAAGAGTTATAACAATACCCATGCATTTAGGAGAGTAGGCTATAATTATGTTCTTTACTGAACATCTTTTTATAACTGTGGTGCCAAATATCTTAAAATATTTTTAAGGTAGTAATAAAGATTGCATTTGGTATATTTGGTCTTTATTTAACACTAGCTGAAGTACCCGTGCTTCGCTACGGGTCATAAATAAATTAAAATGTGAAGGTGACAGTTAAAACAGGGGATAGGCGAGGTGCTGCGCAGAGGGAGATTAAAGATGGAACATTTTGTCCAACTACACCGCTCGGCGTTGACCGTGTTTTATAGCACAAATGTAGGTTTTACTCGCTAACAGTTGCAGATACCTTTCGGATAGAAAATGTAATTTTAAACCTCGCATATGCCATCAAAAGTTTGCTATTTCTTAGCGTTCTCTTTTTATTTGAAATGGAAATATGAAAGTTTGAAACCAAAGGGTGTAGAGACGTCACTAAAATGGTCGCCATTTTAAATAGTCCAAAGTATTGAAATCAAAGGTAACCTATATGTTAACCAGGTAAATCAGCTACTTCCATGTAAAATTCACGTAAATCGGACCGGCGGTACTTGCGAGATTGAGTAATACACAGACCCACACCATCTCAATTTTAGCCTCGCTTCGCTCGCGTCATAGTCGTATCATATTGTTTTTCAATGAAATGCAGGTTTAACCCCGTTAACACCCCTTTAGAACCTGAATACCCAAAAATCCCTCCTTAGTAGACGTTTTCGACACACAACAAACAAACATATCCCCAAAATATCATTCTTCTAACTTTAATAGTTTTGGTTGGTCGATGACAGCAAACTTACAAAAATCCTTCCTTAGAGGACGTTTTTCTTCCAGAAGTTTACCCCTCCCCATATGCCCCTTAATTTGCATTTATGAAAACACGGTCGAACACCTATTTATTTTGTTTATTTATTCATTTATTTATTTATTTTTAAGCTGATAGATTTCCTCCGAGTTTCAGACTCCTCCCTATGTCGTTTAAGAGATACACGCTCAGTTGGGAATCTTTCAACCCCCACTTTTCATCCCTTTCACCTCATAATATACACTACATCGAAACACCATTAGACGTGTGTCAGCTTATTTTTAATGATTAGTATATGTGCCAAGTATCACATCCCCAAATGAAACCACTCGTGAGATATTGTTATTCAATGGAAAGCACGTTTACCCCCTTAACACCTCTTTAGAACCTGAATATCCAAAACTCTTTCCTTAGTGGACGTTTTCGACATACAACGAACATATCCCCAAAATGTCATGTTTCTAACTTCAATAATTTTGGCTGGGCGATGATGAGTGAGTGAGTCAGTCAGGATATTTTCTTTCATTTATTTTTGATAATTTCACCCGTCCCCATGAACCCCTTAAATTGGATTTATGAAACAAACGGTCAAACACCTATTTACTTATTTAAAGCTGTTTTCCCCCTGAGTTTGATGAGTGAGTAAGTGAGTCAATCAGTTAGGACACTTTCTTTCCTGTTTTTTTCCCCCATAATTTCACCCCTCTCCAAGGGCCCCTTAAATTGGATTTATGAAAAAACGTTCGAACACCTATTTACTTGTATTTTAAGCTGTTTTTTCCCACCGAATTTCAAACTTCACGCCTATGTTGTTTCAGAGATACACGCTCCGTCAAGAATCCCTCAACCCCCAATTTTCACCCCTTTCACCTTATAATATACACCACATCGATAAACCCTTAGACATATGTCTGATTATTTTTAATGATTAGTTTATATACCGAATATCACATCCCCAAACAAACAACTCATGAGATATCGTTATTCAATGAAATACACGTTTACCCCCTTGACACGTCTCTAAAACCCGAATAAACAAAAATCATTCCTTAGTTAACGTTTTCGACATACAGCGAACATATTCCCAAAATTTCATGTTTCCAACTTTAATAGTTTTCGCTGGGCGTGTTGAGTGAGTGAGTCAGACAGGTCATTTTCTTTCATTTATTTTACCAGAATTTCACCCCTCCCCATGGGCCCCTTAAATTGGATTGATTAAAAAACGCTTGAACACCTATTAACTTATTTCTTAAGCTGTCTTTTTCCCCTGAGTCAGTCGGTTAGGACACTTTCTCTCATTTCCCCCCCCCCCCCCCCGAATTTCATCCCACCCCATTGGCCCCTTAAATTAATTTATGAAAAAAAACAGTCGAAAACCGATTTACTTACTTTTTAAGCTGTTTTTTTTTCGATGAGTTTCAAATTTCTCGCCTATGTCGTTTAAGAGATAGGCCTACACGCTCCATTAGGAATCCTTCAACCCCCACTTTTCAGCCCTTTCACCTCATAATAATACACCACATCGAAAAACGCTTAGACACATGTCTGCGTATTTTTAATGATTAGTTTATATGCCGAGTATCACATCCACAAATGAAACCACTCGTGAGATATTGATATTCAATGAAATGCTGGTTTAACCCCCTTAAGACCCCTTTAGAACCCGAATATCCAAAAAACCTCCCTTAGTGTACGGTTTTGACATACAACGAACATATCCCCGAAATGTCATGTTTCCAACTTCAATATTTTTGGCTGGGCGATGATGAGTGAGTGAATGAGTCAGGACATTTCCTTTCAATTTTTTTTTCTTCAGAATTTCACCCCTCCCGATGAACCCCTTCAATTTGATTGAAAAACAAACTGTCGAAAAGCTATTTACTTACTTTAAAGCAGTTTTTCCCCTGAGTTTGATGAGTGAGTCAGTCAGTCAGTCAATCAGTTAGGACACTTTCTTTCCTGTCCCCCCCCCCCCGAATTTTACCCCTCCCCATGGGCCCCTTAAATTGAATTTATGGAAAAGCGGTCAAACACATATTTACTTATTTTTATGCTGATTTTTTTTCCCGCTGAGTTTCAAACTCCTCGCCTATGTCGTTTAAGAGATACACGCTCCGTTAGGAATCTTTCAATCTCCATTTTTCACCCCTTTAACCTCATAAACACATCGAAAAACCCTCAGACACGTGTCTTGTTACTTTTTAATGATAAGTTTATATGCCGTGTATCACATCCCCCAATGAAACCAATCGGGAGATATTGTTATTCAATGAAATGCAGGTTTAATCCCCTTAAGACCCCTTTAGAACCTGAATATCCGAAAATCCTCCCTTAGTAGACGGTTTTGACATACAATGAACATATCCCCAAACTGTCATGTTTCTAACTTCAATAATTTTGGCTAGACGATGTTGAGTGTGTGAGTAAGTGAGTGAGTCTGGACATTTTCTTTCAATTTTCTTTTTTCAGAATTTCACCCCTCCCCATGAACCCCTTAAATTTGATTTATGAAAAAAAAAACTGTCGAACAGCTATTTACTTACTTTAAAGCAGTTTTTCCCCTGAGTTTGATGAGTGAGCCAGTCAGTCATTCAGTTAGGACACTTTCTTTCCTGCCCCCCCCCCCAGAATTTCATCTCTCCCCATGGGCCCCTTAAATTGGATTTACGAAAAAACTGTCAAACACATACTTACTTCTTTTTTATGTTGATTTTTTTTTCGCTGTGTTTCAAACTCCTCGCCTATGTCGTTTAAGAGACACACGCTCCGTTAAGAATATTTTAATCCCCACTTTTCACCCCTTTCACCTCATAATATACACCACATCGAAAAACCCTCAGACACATGTCTTCTTATTTTTAATGATGAGTTTATATGCAAAGTATCACTTCCCCCCATGAAACCAATCGGGAGATATTGCTATTCAATTAAATGCAGGTCTACCCCCTTAACACCCCTTTAGAACCTGAATAGCCAAAATTTCTCTCTTAGTGGGCATTTGCGGCCCTTGAGGAAGCTGCATACCAGATTTCATTCCAATCCGTTCGGTGGTTTCTGAGATTTCGTGATGAATAAATGAATGAATGAGTGAGTGAGTGAGTGAGTGAGTGGTATTTGAAAAATATATAGTAGAAAGAAGATAGTGTCAAGTCTTTGTTATGCTGAACTCGGTTGACAGTGCTGTGTGAGCAGTTGAGTAACTAATGGTATTTCAAGTAAAGATCCTCATTTTCTATACCGGTAGTGCTGAGCGCAATTGGCATCCAGTCGGCCGTGTCTGGACTTGAGCTATGTTGCCATGGAAACTATCAGCCTTGCCATTCCTTCATGAGTATATTTTATGATTTGATTAGCCTGTTTTTTGAGTGAAAAAGGGCCGAAATAAGAAGAATGAGAAAGACTATCGAAAATTCATGTAGCCAGCGGTTCCTTCTGGGTCCTGAACTATGTGTATGCAAAATATGGTTGAGATTGGTGGAACGGTGTAGATTTGTATACGGAACCAACATATATACATACATACAAACTTTCACTTTTATATATTAGATTTGTAAAAGAATAGTGCATGTTTTAGTTGTGGTGTTGTGAGCACCTCACCTACCCATTTACGTTAACTCTTACCATCATACCTATTTAAAAGATATGTATTCGGTTTCGTATAATAAATACGTGCGAGGAAAATCCACTGCCATCGCCGGGATTCAAACTTCGATCCTCGGACAAGCTTACAGTTTGCCATTGCAGTAGTGGTGCGTGATTTAACACGCACGGCTAAGCTGCGAGGTATCTCCTAATTAATCTCACCGCTAATCGAAAACCTCTTTTACTCCTCGTAATAAAAGAAAAACCTCACTGTGAACTATGAATTGAAACGTTACCTCAATTACTCACCTCGGTGCGGCTTATTATCTAATAGTCACGGTATTTAGAGACGAGAACATCCTTCGTACTCACCGTAATTGGTCCATGTGTGAGAAGCTGTGCAATCAAAATCCGAGAGAAAGGACCTATCTGTAGCCAGCTAGCCCGTGCTTTGAAGCCATTGCCTAATTGCAATTACTACAGGCGAGGTTGGTTGGTATGTAGCCTGAGCCAATCCATTAGTGCACGGGTTCGCTAACAAGGGCCAGCCAAGCCGTTTGTTTGTTGCCTGCCTCCATGCATGCATGTTTGTTTGTCTGTTCGTTTGTTTGGTGTCCGCTTATCGTGAAAAGCCATCTGCACTTGTCTGGCATTCATCAGTACTGTAATTTCCGAGTTAGGCTGGCAGACAGCTATGTTCTTGTGGCGTGCAGATCGTATCACTTCCCTGACAGACACATAGCTTACCTCCCTCCTAATGTTTGTTTTTACACACATTAAAAAGAAAGCACTACAATTATTTTTTACTTTTATTTGTCCTGTCATCGGACAATAATTGTGAACCCTGATAAACCCTAACTGAACACATATCGGGTGCAGTGGTGTATTCAGGTATTGGCGCCAAACGTAAGGGCTCCATTTGATTGATTACTGGGCTTGTATAATATGTTAGTTGTTACGGACAAGGGATCCCCTCTCGCCGTTCTGTCATCCCTAGGGCGAGGATATTTAAATGATATCAACATGCAAAATATGTTGACTACATATTTATGTAATAATATTAGGTGAAATATGTAATATTACATTAAATAATTTTAAAATATGTAATATACATTTAATATATTTTTGTATAAATGATATATTACACATGATACTACTTGAAGATTCCTTATGTTCTTCTTCTTCTTCCTCTTCTTCTCTTCTTCTTCTTGTTCCGTATAGGCCAACTACGGACCACGATATTGAACTATTTTGCTTGGAGTGGGTCTTGATGTTTGCCCAGTAGCCATGCATCTTCTGGCTTTGTTGTTCCTTTCTCTCCTTTGTCCAGAGGACACCTGTCTTCTTCCTTGGGGGTTTTTCCTGAAACTTCATTTGCTTTAATTTACTCCTGAGAGACGTTTGGTCTTTTATGTCTTTTCCTGTGACTCCCAGTTCTAGCAGATCTTTGTGCACTTCTATCAGCCATGGTGACTTGGTCTTCCTTCTTTGCCAGTATGTGAGTAGCTGGTTGGTCAGCCTGGTGGATGCTTCCAGGAGACGTGTCCATAAAATGCTAGACATCTCTTCCTGGCCACGTCTGTAACTCTTTCAGAGTATCTATAGAGCTCCTTCCTTGATTAGTCGCAATATCTTCCTCATTATCTTCCTCTCTTGGATTTCTATTTTATTTGCAAAATAAAGTGTGATGCTACAATTAATTAATTAATTATTTCCATATTATAGCAAATTTAAATAAATTCCATTATTATGTATGAGAAAATGCGCACGAACTAAAGAATAAGTATTGTGAGGGGTACATTTTGTTTGGGGGCCGGGTTGAAAATTAGAATCTCAGGCACTCACTGGACAACTGTTATAATTCGTGAAAACTCGGGATTAGCTCCAATCGATGGTTTGATTCGTGAAAACTCGGGATTTGCTCCAATCGATGTTATGATTCGTGAAAACTCGGGATTAGCTCCAATCGAAGGTTTGATTCGAGAAAACTCGGAATTATAATTAACTCCAATCGATGTTATGATTCTTGAAAACCCATTATTATAATTTGGTATGGTGTAAATCTTTATATATATAATTCTTCGACACGTGTGTATGTCACTGAACTCCTAAACGACTGGACCGATTTTGATGAAATTTGGTTTGTACATTAGGGTGGGTCCATGTATGGTTTAGATTCACAATCTGACCCGGTAGGTGGAATGAACACAATTTTAGAACCACAATTTACACACAATTTTAGAACCACAATAAACAGTCAAAAACAGTCGTCATGGAAACCACTAGCCTTGGCCTTGGTGAAAGCTGATGTCTTTGGACGGTTTGTCTCTGCACGTTAGAGCCACCTGGTCGCAACCTGTGCAACTACCGCCATAACATACACTCCGCCCGTGGCGGAAAGTTGTGTTTTATACCAAAGGTGGCAGTGACGTCGAATTCTACTGTTTGTCTCTGCACGTTGGAGCGTTTCAAATTTACGTATGCGTTCATATACCGTTCATCCCGTTGCGATGAAACTTGGGTGAGATGTTGAGTGTACTCCAGGGAAAGTGTTTGGCTTAGTAAATTATTTTACAATAGATAGCGCACGACTAGATTCAACAAATGAGCAACGACGCACGAAGCGTTTCAAGAAGGTCCCGCATGCGTTCAAATACCATTCATCCGATTGCAATGAAACTATGGTGAGATATTGTGTACACTTACGTGAGGGTTTCTAACTTAGTAAATCCATTTCACAGGAGGTTGCGCACGAGTACATTCAACAAATGAGCGACGACGCGCGAAGCGTTTCAATAAGGTCCCGTACGCGTTCATATAGCCTACCATTCGTCCGATTATGATGAAACTAGGGTGAGATGTTGAGTACACCCTACGGAAGGTTTCTGGCTTAATAAATCCATTTTACAATAGGTAGCGCACGAGTAGATTCAACAAATGAGTGACGGCACGCGAATCATTTCAACAAAGTCCATATACCATTTATCCGATTGCGATGAAACTTTGGTGAATTGTTGTGTACACTTCAGTAAAGGTTTCTGACTTAGTAAATTCATTTTACAATAGGTAGCACACGAGTAGATTCAACAAATGTGCGATGGCACGAGAATAGTTTCAACAAAGTTCTGTAGGTGTTCATATACCATTTATCCGATTGCGATGAAACTTTGGTGAATTGTTGTGTACACTCCGGGAAAGGTTTCTGGCTTAGTAAATCCAGTTTCTAATAAGTAGCGCATGCGTAGATTCAAAAAATGAGTGATGGCATGCGAATCGTTTAAAGAAAATCCCGTATGCGTTCATATGTCATTCATCCGATTCCGATGAAACATTGATGAGTTGTTGTGTACACGGCAGGGAAGGTGTTCAACTTGGTAAATCCATTTTACAATATTGGTAGCGCACGAGTAGATGTAACAAATGAGTGACGACGCGCGAAGCGTGCCAACAAAATCCCGTATGCGTTCATCGATTGCGATACCGACAGTAGTGGCTACGCGCGCTAAAGCGCAGCGTTAGGTCATGGGGCCAAGCTCTCTGCTGACTCGGTAGACGTGTGGGTTCGAGCCCCACCGTCGGCCGTCCTTGAAATGGTTTTCCGTGGTTTCCCATTTTCAACACCAGGCAAATGCTGGGACGGTACCTACTGACAGGCCACGGCCGCTTCCTTCCACATCCTTGCCCAGTTTCATTCGCCTTCATCAAAATCCATCTCTCATCCCGACGCGCAGGTCGCCCACGGGCGTCACTTAGAAAGACCTGCACTCGGCCTCTCAGGAGGCCACACGAAAAAAAAAAAATCGATTGCGATGAAACTTGGATGAGTTGTTGTGTAGACTTACGTGAAGCTTTCTAACTTACTAAATCCATTTCACAGTTGGTAGAGCACGAGTAGATTCAACAAATGAGTGACTGCGCACGAATCATTTAAACAAAATCCCGTATGCGTTATATGCCATTTATCCGATTACGATGAAACTTTGGTGAGTTGTTGTGCACGCTCTCACGAATGTTTCTAGTTTAGTTAATTCATTTTATGATAGTTTAGAGGCAGTTAACAGAAATTGAAAAAAATATTGTGTATCCAAAAGCACTTCAAGAGACAAAGTTACAACACTTTCTTTGATTGGCAGGACAACGTCTGCCGGGTCAGCTAGTTTTATATATAACTATAATTAGCGTCCAATGCAACAACAACAAAAAACTGTTTGAAAATCACCTTTTCATTAAAACTAACACAACAAGGCCCAGTCTTGTAGCTGTGGATCAAGTGCATTTTTGAAATGATATCGCAATTGCAAGGTGGAGGTTATGTTGTTCTAACAAAACACTGTAACCTTCAGTTAAGTATCCTGACAGCTATACAGTGAATCATTTGACAGTTTTTCAATAAACTTTCTGTGCCAACACCTGCTACCCCGGGTGGAACCAATGTACCGTGTCGCACGGAGGTCATGACCAAACAAGTTCAAACTCGTATATTTAAAAAATACTGTCCAGAGATAAACGTGTAACTACATTAGTGGGTTGTTGTTGTTCGTTTTGTTCCATTAAGTGGCTTGAGCATTGTGGTCATATTATCCCCGCGTGACAGATGGAACCTTATGCCCTCTGGGGTCTTAGAGAGGGACACATTTTTAAATGTGTGCTATATTGCTAAGGGCCTTATTTTTTGGTGAAATAAAACTGTTGATTTTGGTGTTAAAAGTGACACTATTTCGGTGGGTATTTCGCGAAATAATATGTCATAATTATCGATGTTTCTTCTGAAATCTTCCTTATAGTATGGGAACAAATTATGCGATAAGGGGTTTTAAAGTCAGAAAGTATATTTGCGTAAGCCCCTCTCGCTGTTAACATTAGACGTCGGAAACTATAATGGTTTTTTTTTTTTTTTTTGTGTCTGTTACAAATTGCTCTCTTACCACTTTTCAACCTCTAAGCGATGTGTAGAGTATCGGCGATTGTTATTTGCCGCTTAAAATTATGTCCATTTGCTTCTTTCATCTTCTTTTTATGCGTTTCTGAATCCCCGCAGTGTTTATCGCTCCTGTTTTTTCGTTCCCACTGAAAACGAATATTGCAGAATTTACACATTAGAATCTTTCTTAATAACCCCTGGCACTACAGCCCGTGAAGGGCCTAGGCCTACCAAGCGACCGCTGCCCAGCCATTTGACCTGCAGATATTGGGGTGACGCGTGATCAGCGCATCGGATCGGGGTGCTGCCTCACTGTCAGACAGCTACTCAATTGTCCTCACGAGGCTGAGTGCACCTCGTTCCAGCCCTCACGTCAGTTTCTAAAATTCCTGACGGAGCCGGGAATCGAACCCGGGGCCTCCGGGTGAGAGGCAGGCGCGCTACCCCAACTCCACGGGGCCGGCGTTAGAATCTTTCTTGCACCATCTAAATACATTGATCCCCTCACTGTTATATTCCTCGGCCCTCGAGAAAACTGTTGTGACTTAAGTTTTCGGCATATTTATACTTAAATGTTGGATGTTTGCCGATAAAAGTTTTATCAATCGCGAACTCGCACTGCTGTATCTACGACCACAACGCCATTTGATGTAATCGATAGCAGATATCGATTTTCATCGATAGCCTTAGAGATCGCGGAACTGAATACACACCTGTTTTTTCGTTCCCACTGAAAACGAATATTGCAGAATTTACACATTAGAATCTTTCTTAATAACCCCTGGCACTACAGCCCGTGAAGGGCCTAGGCCTACCAAGCGACCGCTGCCCAGCCATTTGTGTACTGTAGAGAGTATGCTGCACTATCAACCATATAAGAAGAAAACCACGACGGTCAATTCCTCAGAAGCATTTAAACGTTTGTTGGAGAGCTTTTTCGATAATATTTAGCATTTTTCACACCAAGTGGAGTATATTCCGTAATTATTTGCGCAATTCCCGCAATAAATCAGATTTCGTGATTTTTCGAGAGTTCATTTTGCTAAAAGACTGTACTTTAAGTACCTAGAAGGTCATATATAGGCAAGAAAGAAGATACGAGAAAACTTCGCACGTATCGCTCTTAACAAAAAATACGGCCCTTATATATTGCACATAACAACCAGATATGTCTGGGTGAATTATTTGCAGTTCGCGTTCTCAACCAGGTGTTCGCGAGCACCACAGTGCTCTTTAACACTTTATAGCAGATAGGGCAATCTTTTTATGGACAGGGCCGGATGCAATACCAAATAATCTAGACGGGCCGAAAGTAAAACAACACCTGTTTACAAATAGATTATAAGCTTTTTATTTATAAATTGTATATCAAACAAAACGTATGGCTACAATGGTAGAAAACTTAGGAAAAAAGGCAACACCTTCTTCTTCTTGGTTCGTTGAGCCCCTTGGACAACGTGGTTCCTAACTCTGGTGAGCTTTCTACTTACAGTATTCCTTCCTCTTCTAACAAATAATGAACACACCTTCAGTATTTGTTAGAAGATGGAGTATGTGACAAGTAAAACTGTGACATTGCTTCTAAAAGTTTTTCATAATCTGGTCGAAACTTGGATGAGCTGATTCTTAGTAGCGCAGCTAAATGGTGGTCTGTCAATCTACTTCTGACGCTATTTTTGCGAAGCTTCATTGTAGAAAACACCTGTTCACAGATAAAGGAAGATGCGAACATGGCAGTTATCTTCTGTGCATGAGATTTCAAGTTTGGGAAGCTTGATTTTGGTGGGGCCTTGTAGAACTCAATTTTCGGAACGTTGAGGAATAGATCCTTCAATTGAATCAGTCATTGTTAGAAGGCACTACGTCATTTTTGTAAGAATTGAGATAATTGACAAAAACCGTTTCACTCGCTTAATTGTAAAGCATAGTTGCTGTCACGTGTAAGTATCATTGCCCGCAATAATATTGTTCTAGAGAGGTCTATTTGAATGGATTTATCCTTTTAAAACGGGAGAAAATAGAAAAAGAAATTTATGACTTAGTTATTGTTGTTTTAAGGGGCGGAACTACCAGGTCATCTGCCCCTATTTATGACTTAGTTGCCTTTAACAATGAATCAGAACTTTAAAAAGTAGTTAGTTCATTTTTATGAAAAATATACAGATGTATAGACCCCAGAATAGCATATTACTATATTTTCAATGCTAGCAATGCAGTAGTGGGGAAATAGAAGCAAAAAAGTCTGGAACTAATTCAATGACTTAGTTCTCTTTAACACTGAACGTTAAATTCAACTAGTAGTGATACAGCAGACTGAACGAGCAGACTTAGTTATCTTTAACACTGAACGTTAAATTTATAAATATTTATTACAGCCAATGGCCAAAGAAAATTAAATTACAATACTACCGTACATTTCATACTAACATGGAGGATCACAGTTCCTTGAGCGACAGCTTCCGTTCACATTCCAGGGCGTGATACCGTTCACAACGTTTCCCACAAAATTTGCAAATATGCAATTGTAGATAGCATAATTCGAAACCATTTCGCGGGCCGGATTAAACTAGCTCAAGGGCCGCAGTGGCCCGCGGGCCGTACTTTGCCCATCACTGCTTTATAGGATAGTGGTCTATATATCAACCACATTCTTCTTTCTTTCTTTCTTTCTTCCGAATTTGGCCGCCTGTGGACCGCATGGAACCTAAGGCTTTCTGGTTAATCTCCTCTTCTCTTCCCAAAACCTCCTCATTCGTTCACTTCTGATCTGTCGCTCCTCCTCGGATATTACCAGTTTGGCTCTAATTTTAGGTGTTTTCTCCTCGAACATCTTGATGTTGTCAATTCGGTTTCTGAACTCTTTTCTGTTGTGGATCACATCCACTGTGAGTCCAATTTCCTTGGCGTCTCTTTTAACCTTTTCTAGCCACTTAGTTGTAGCCTTCAGCTCTGTAATATACTTGAATATCCTCTTAGTCAGTCGGTTCTCGTCCATTCTCACCAAATGTCCGTAGAATGTCACCCTTCGCTTCCGCATTGTGACAGTATTTTTTTCAGTGTGTTTATAGAGGTCATCATTCTTTCTGTTCTTCCATGTCCCGTCAGCAGTTTTCTGTGGTCCTAAAATTTTCCGCAAAATTTTCCTCTCCTTTTTTTCCAGTTCCTGAAGATCCCCTTTTTTATTCAGTGTCAAGCACTCCGAGGCGTACAGACCCTCTGGCTTTACTGCTGTACTTTACTTTACTTTACTTTACTTTACTTTATTATTATTATTATTATTATTATTATTATTATTATTATTATTATTATTATCATCATCATCACGTAAGTGGTGCCGATATGAACACTCGCATCAGACTAGGAAAGCCAAGTTATTTTACCATTAGATTAGTATAAAGAAAAGTTTGTAGACTATTATCAAAGGTGCTAATAGTTGAAACTTTTAGCCTACAGGGGCAGATGACCTCGTAGTTCCGCCCCTTTAAACAACAATAACTAACTAACTAACTAACTAACTAATCTTTTAGCCTAATTACAAAAACATTTCTTGTAGATGTAATATTTCTGAAAGGCAAATATTATATATGTCTAGTTTTATGGTGCTGGCAAAAATTTGAACTAGTAAATATAATCTAATATATTAAAACTAGCAATACCCGTCGCGGCTTCGCCCGCGAATTTTCTAGTTGTAAAGAGTACACTTAGCAAAATCTCAATCATGAATGCTATGACTGATTTATCCTTGGTATGAATAATCAGACTTTATCAATTCAGCTACTGGTGCAGTGGTTAGGGGTTTGTCATTCCTTCATAGGTATATCAGAGCGAAGTTAGTTTTCTGGGAATATCACAGACACTGTTAATTTAAGGGCCGACCCCGACGGTATTAGGGTATCCGAGGCCTAGGGAGTCTCTTCCTTTCCCGCCTTAATTGGCCCTTGTCTCATCTTTTCTGATTTCCCCCAGGGGCTCACATCTTGTGGGCGTGGGTTGGCGACCACGGGGCCCCAGCTGAGTCCGGCATTGCTTCCACTTACTTGTGCCGGGCTCCTCTCTTTCTTCTTTCCTGTCGACCTCCCTTGGTCAACTCTTGTTCTCTTCCGACCCCGACGGTATTAGGTTATCCGAGGCCTAGGGAGTCTTTCATTTCCTGCCTTAATTGGCCCTTGTCTCATCTTTCCTGACACCCTCCTTCTGTGAGGGGTCAGCCTTCTTTTTCTTTTCCTTTTACCTCCTGCCTTGTGCTCAAGGCCCTTAAGGAGGCAAGGTGCATGTAGCCCCATCCCTTCTGGTGCACCGTCGACAATGCTACACCCTCAGGGGCTCACGGTTGGTGAGTTCGGGAGTTGGCGCCCCCGAGGGATTCCTGAGCTGGGTCCGTTTTCCCCTTTTATCCCTTCCCTTTGGGGTGGACCTTCTCCTCTCTCCCCTCCCCTCTCCTCTCCTCTCCACTCCTCTCCACTCCTGTTTCCTCATATTTACTTTTCTCTTTAAGATTCCAGCACTGTTTTTGTTACTTGGTTCACCGTATGTCTAAATTCCCTTCTACCATTTTTTTAAGGCATTTTTAATCTACGTTGCATTTTGTAAGTTTTTTCGATCTAAATTACATCTCGCGATTGTTTTCAACTTCAATTGCATTTTGTAAAGATTGACAATCTAAATTGCTTTTTGGTAAGTCTTTCAATGCAGGTTGCGGGGCCTTTTAGTGAGAATTTTGAATTTCAATTGCATTTTGTAAGTATTTTCAACCAAAACCGCATTTCGCACGAATTTTGAATCTAAATTGCAATTTGTTTGGTGGGCATTTTGCACATATTTTGATTCTTAATTGCATTTTGTGGGTATTTTGAATCTAAATTACATTTTGTCAAGTATTTTCAATCTAAATTGCATTTTGTAAGTATTGTCAATCCACATGAGTCGTTTGAATCTACCGTACATCTTGTAAGCATTTTCAATTTCAATTGCATTTTGTAAGTATTTTGAATTTCAATTGCACTTTGTGATTAATTTGGATTGGAACTGGGATATTTCAATCTGAATTGCATTGTGTATTTTCAATTTCAATTGCATTTTGTAAGTATTTCGAACCTCAATTGCATTTTGTACGTCATTTCGATCTCATTTGCATTTTGTGAGTATTTTGAATTTCAGTTGCATTTTGTAAGTATTTCGACGCTACATTGCACTTTGTACGTATTTTGAATCTAGCCTACGTTTTGTGTGTGTTTTACTTTTCGTCCTAAATTCTCTTTTTTCAGACCATATTGTGAGTTGTTTCCATCTGAGTTCTTTTATATACGTATTTTCCGTCTCAGATAATTTTGTTCTGGTTTCCATTTCATTATCATTTTCGCTATCACCCAGATCATTAGGGGCCGATAACCTCGATGTTAGGCCCCTTAAAACAACAATTATCATCATCATCATCAATTTAAGGGCCTTTAAATGTGGTTTTCGGAGACACTTTATAGTCGGGTGAAAAATACTTTTCGTAACACACTCACACGTGAAAATAGCGTGAAAAAATTCTAGAGTGCACCTTGACCCCCTTAAGCGCATTATACTGTATGTATTGATGAATTTTACAGCTTAATTTGGTTCAGTGATAACCTTATAACGGTCTGGAAACTTTCACAGTAATGTAATAATTGGAATTTCATTGCGTCTTACAGAAATAGATGGACCTGTGAGATTCTGTTACCATGGTTACCGTGTTGCATTCTTTCATTATTTCATTGTAAATATACAGTAGATTTTTTAAGGTATTTATTTAATTGTGAGGCATTTAAAGAGTAAGTGAGTGCGTTTCGCTTACGCACTGGGTTATGCTGAACCTGTAGGTACCCCATATGTGTAGGTTGGTGTTAATGGGACCTTATTTTCGGTACAAAACTGGAATGGGACCTTAGCAGAATAATATAGGGAGGGATTAAACAATAAAATAAAACATAAATATACAAATTAAAATAAAACACACTAAAATCTGAGAACAAAGAGATACACTCTTCTAAACAATTAACGGAGGACGTTTTTGAACGTCGTGTATGCTACAGTATATTTGACACAGGTAGCACGCCAGTGTCTTATTCTAGAATTCTCCTGAAGATCGAATACTCCTTGATGTTCTGAAGCCAGGATACTTGTCTTCTGCCACCGTATGTATTGAAAGCAGGAACCATCTGATTGATAGGAAATATCTGAGTCATGCTGGAAATAGTCTCTGCCTTATCACAGCCTAAATTGACGACCGATATCTGGTCATTTCTGCTCTGTGTCACCAGAGACTGCAACACGACCTCAAAAGGGAATCAGGAGTCCTGATATCCGATCAGACTGAGGAACTGGTTACGCGAAAGGAACTTACGACCCAAACGACCTGTTCAAGTGCCTCGCGTAACACGGGACAACCTCAAGCCTTCTGTTCGCCCGTAACCACATCAATTGGCAAATTCGTCACTGGAGAGTTGTGTTGTTCACAGACGAGTTACGATTTCCCCGACTCTAAGTGATGACGAGTATGGAGAGGTCATGGTGTGCGTTACTTGTGAAACGTTGTGCAGCAACATACTTGTCACATACTCCTTCCTCTTCTAACGAATAATGGTGTTTCCATAGTGCACAGACGAGCCTCCGTGGCTTAGGCGGCAGCACGCCGGCCTCTCACCGCTGGGTCCGTGGTTCCAATCCTGGTCACTCCATGTGAGATTTGTGCTGGACAAAGCGGAGGCACGCAGGTTTTTCTCCGGGTACTCCGGTTTTTCCTGTCACAAATTTAATTTCAGCAACACTATCCACTATAGTTTCATTCCATCTGTCTTTCATTTAATCATTGCCCCAGGGGAGTGTGGTTGGCTTCGGCAGCCGGCAAAGTTCATATCCTCGCCGCTAGATGGGGGCTTCATTCATTCCATTCCTGATCCGGTCGGTTGACTGGAAACGGGCTGTGGATTTTCGTTCATTTTCATAGTGCAAAGATGAAGAAATACTGTATTGGGCTAAGAAGAAAGCTCGCTGTGCCGTGAGAACCTCTGAATTTGAATCTAGAATTCGTGAACGAAATACATGGTAAGAGGCGACTAAAAACTGCATTTTGAATAGGACCATATGAAATAACGACCCATCCGAGTATTATTCGTATTAAGGAGGTAATAATAGCACTTCAGTTCTCTCGCGAGCAAGCGCCTGTCGACAATTACCAATTTGTCGTAGTCTTATGGGCGCCAGGTCACATTTGAATTGCCACATTGAGCAATACCCTGCCAGCTTATTCATTAGAACACAACTGTTATTGCTCAGCTTTATAACCCACGCCACTTTAAGTGTACAAAGGATATTACATGCCAAATCAAAATCGTAACAGACAGTATCTTCTTTTTCTTCTGCTTCTTCTTTCCTTCTCTCTTCTTTTTCAGCTTCTTTTTCTTATCTTCTGCTCTTCTTTTTCTTCTGATTTTTCTGTTTCCTCTTCTGCTTCTTTTTCTTCTTTTCCTGTTTTTTTTCTCTTTTCCTTCTTCTTCTTCTTCCTCTTCTTAGGTGTTTGTCTCGCCAGATGGCAGGGCCTGCTATGTCATAAGTAGGGTTTGGATATTTAAAACCTACTGGCTGCCTGGCTCAACGGTAACGTTTTCGCCTGCTGTGCCTAAGGTTGCAGGATCGAATCCTGGTGCAGTCAGTTGGTATTGGACGGTGTGCAAATGCGAGGGAGCCGTGTCGGTAGATTTAGTGGCACGTTAAAGATACCCTTTGCAAAAAATCCAGCATCCCGGCGTCTTTAAAAGCCTTAGTAGTTGATTATTATTATTATTATTATTATTATTATTATTATTATTATTATTATTATTATTATTATTATTATTATTATTATTATTATTAAAGACCTTAAGTGTTCCTCACTCCCTTTTTTGTACATAACAGCGTTTTATTTTGTGATAAATCTCTCATGTGATATTTCTTTCAAGTTAGGGTGTTTAAATACCTGTTTTCCCACCCAATGATAATAGCGGCAATAGAACAATGTCATATCGCAAAAAATACATTGATAAATAAAAACAAGATGTTCAGTAAAGAACATATAGCCTATTTTATCCTAGATGCTTGGGTATCGTTATAACTCTTTGTCCTTTTCAAGGAGTATAATTGAATGTTGGTTGTAGTAGCTTGTTGAAATACAACGTGTTATACGGACATTAAACATGAATATGAGGTGTTCTTTGTTAGTACTACCGACGACACTATAAATCATCTTGAGCTGCAACTGAATGACCGCACTGATGAACTTGAGCAGTACCAGCGTCGAAATAACTTGAGAATTTTTGGTATTCCAGAAACACCAGGTGAGGACACCAACAGGTGTGTAATGGATGTTGCTGCCAAGTTGAATGTGACAATCGATCCCCAAAGAATAGACCGATCTCATCGTGTAGGACTCCGGGATGCTGGAAAGAAGCGGCCAATAATAGTGCGGTTCGTGTCCTATGCAGATCGAGCAGCACTCTTCAGGTCGAAGAAATACTTAAGGAATACCGGCATAACTGTAAGAGAAGATCTGACGAAAACCCGGACTGATATTGTAAAACAAGCAGTAAGCCACTTTGGGTTACACGGTGTCTGGACTGCAGATGGCGTTGTTCTGATCCGCATTGATGACACGAGGCATCGTGTGAAAACACTCCGAGAATTGGACTTTTTGAAGAAAAAGTTTCCCGCTCCTCGTACGTAAAGGACCCTCATACGGGCCAGTGTGAGGGGGCTCAACTGATCAAAGTTACAAGTGTAAGCACAGACATGTAATATGGTTACTGGTGGAACTTTAACTACAGTGTCTAGCCAAAATACAAGCCGATATTATTGATTAATATTTAGAAAATAGCTTAAGTTTTAGATTTTGTAATTTTTGATATTTCTTGTTTAACAATTTTACAATAACTTTCAATTATCTTTTGCATGGATATTAGTACCAATGAGTATGATATGCATGCCTATCTTTGTGATATAGCTGATAGATTACCCAATGATTTTAAAGTAACTCACCTGAACACGCAGTCACTTAAAATGCTAGAACATTTCGCAGAATTTGAATACACATTTGTTAACTCCGGTATTGATGTAATCGCTGTTAGTGAAACATGGTTCAATAAGTCCATTACTGATTCATCTGTAACCTTGCCCGGATATAATATCTACCGCAATGACAGACAACGTAGAGAAGGGGGTGGAGTAGCAGTGTATGTTCGACAGCACATTAAGTGCCGGGTTATCTGCAAATCCCCAAATAATGAGAATTTCAGACCTGAGTACCTATTCGTAGAGATTTGCCTGAAAGATACTAAAGTATTATTTATTTGTGTTTATAGAGCACCCAAAGTCGGTTTTATGGAACTACTATTAAATGACATGCTTTCACACATTTTTAGTTATAAATATGTAATATTAGCCGGTGATTTGAATGCCCATTTTGGGTCGGCTACATTTGAAACGAAAAACATAGTAGAAACTCTAAATACTTGCAATCTGTCGTGGCTCCCGTATCAAGATACACATCACACTGCAACCTCCTCTTCTACTCTGGATCTAATAGCATCCAACTGCAATGAGCACGTGATTGAGTTTGGCCAAACTGCTGCTTCTGGCTTCAGCACATGATCTCTTATACGCAGTATATACCCTGTCAACTCCAAAATATAAGCCCAGTATTCGAACTTTTCGAGACTTCAGCAGGTTTAATTATGAAAGGTTTAAGGCCGATGCCATCTCAGTTCCATGGCACACTGTTTTCGAGCAGCAAACTATAGATGAGAAGGTAGAAACATTGAACACATTTTTAATTGATTTATATGATCGCCATGCCCCAGTGCGCTCAGCTAACGTGAGGCACGCACCAGCTGCCTGGATCAACACAGAAATAAAAGATCTAATAAGATCTCGAAATAGAGCCAGAAAGAAGTGCAACAGAACACAGAAACCCGAGGACATTGTAGAATACAAAAGCTTACGCAACAGAACCCAGCAAGTTATTCGTAATACAAAGATACGTTACACTTATTCGCTAATTAATTCAGCTAAAAACTCTTCGGCTTTGTGGAGAGCTACAAAAACTCTCGGTGTTGGAAAATCCAGACACAAAAGCAATAACCCAACAATGAGCGCTGATGAGCTTAATAAGCATTATTTAAACGTATCAACCGTTGTAGACAGCAATAGAGTTTTGTCAACTGTTGCTAACTACAGGGAAAAATTTACTGACCGACGGGAAGAATTTCATTTTGGCTATATATATCCTGAGGACATTCATTTAGCCATATTTAGGATAACTTCAAAAGCCATAGGACCAGATCGTATATCTATTACGCTATTGAAAAGGAATATGGACCTCCTCATGCCAGTTTTATTGCATATATTTAACTATAGCCTGCAAATGGGTATTTATCCGACACAATGGAAAAAAGCCAACATCAAAGCAATACCAAAATTCACGAACGCCTTAAACTGTAGTGACTTTAGACCAATAAGTATATTGTGTGCAATTGGGAAAGCGTTAGAACGGATTGTTTTTGATCAGTTTTATGAATATATAAATTCCAACAATATCCTAAACCCGAACCAATCTGGATATAAATCAAAACATAGTACTCTGACAGCCCTTATCAAAGTCACAGACGACATTCGTCTAGCAATGGACCGGAAGGAAATAACTATATTATCTCTATTCGATTTCAGCAAAGCTTTTGACAGAGTTCACCATGAGATCCTACTAGTTAAATTAAGAAATCTAGGCCTTTCAAAGTCAGTAACGAACTGGTTTAGGTCTTACCTAACAAGCAGATGTCAGAGAGTAGTCCTAGCAGATGACAATGTTTCAGAATGGTGTGAAGTAACAACAGGTGTGCCGCAGGGTTCGGTCCTTGGTCCACTCCTGTTCTCCGTGTATATAAATGACCTTCCATCTGTCCTTAAATTCTGTCAACATCATATGTACGCAGATGACCTTCAGCTATATCTACACGCGGATCTGAAATCCATTCATTTGAACATAGCACTAATTAACAGTGACATTCAAAGCCTATCTCAGTACGCACTCGATCATAATCTAATACTTAACTTCGAAAAAACGCAACCGATCATCATCGGCTATACCAAATTACTCAGTTCCCTACCTGACCCAGTACCACCTTTACAGCTTGCATCCCAAACAGTTCCGTATCAGTCAGCAGTAAGAAATCTGGGAGTTATTTTTGACTCTCGATTATCGTGGCAGGATCACACAAACATGATTCTGAAAAGGGTTGCATCGTCATTATATCAAATTAGGCGAACTTGCTTCTATTTGCCTCAAAATGTACGAAAGATACTGATACAGAGTTTGATATTACCAATATTTGACTATGGATCTATAATTTACCAT
This sequence comes from Meconema thalassinum, assembly GCA_946902985.2. Taxonomy (NCBI): domain Eukaryota; kingdom Metazoa; phylum Arthropoda; class Insecta; order Orthoptera; family Tettigoniidae; genus Meconema; species Meconema thalassinum. Next base: position 645,345,058 of record OX336391.1, on the reverse strand, counting down.
GATATGGGAGAGGTCCTCAATACAAAATTGCAAAGAATGCAAAATGCTTGCTTGCGGTTTGTTCTCAATGTACCAAGAGAGTCTCATATAACTCCATTTTACGTCCAGATTGGATGGCTTAAGTTAAAGGAACGAAGACAGTATGCCATGGCTCTGACTGTGATAAAAATTCTAAAATTCAAAATTCCGTCTTATATTTACTGCACACTAACTCCCATGCAATCAGTGCATAACCGTGCGAATAGACACACTGCACAGATGCTCCAGATACCTAATCACAGAACAGAAAAATGCAAAGGTTCATTCCGTATTTCAGCTAGTATTCTCTGGAATAAATATAAATTGCACCAGTATTCAGGACTTCCTATCAGAGCGATAAAACACTCCCTTCATTGTAATCTATCAGCTATACAATTATCATGTTCAAGGTGAACGGATGTATTAACAAGAACTTCTATTGTCAACTGTATGTATAGGTTAAGTTTTTTCTTTCTTCATTTATTCTATTGTATTTAACCGCCCTCTGAATGAAGAGAGCTGCATAAAGAGGCTTTGTAGCCTCAGTGGCCTGTATAAGAGAAACAATAAATTCAATTCTGTACAAATTTTCATTCAATTCGGTTTCACCGTGTTTGAATTGATATGGTGAATCGATTTGCATACATACATGGCCGCTATTTGCAAACTATTGGGCTGATGAACCACAGAAAGGTATGTTGTTGCTAAATTTGGTAGCGATCAAATGACTAGGTTGGTCATAATTTGATTTAAGCTTTTAACATTTGGGTGGCCGCCATTACGTTTCCGTCAAAATGGCGGCGATATCAAACATGACACTGAGATTCCCTTTGCTAGTGCTACCTCTGTACCAAATTTCGTTCAATTCGGTTTGACCGTATTTGAATTGATAGGGGAAATCGATTTGCACACATACATGGCCACTATCTGCAAACTATTAGGCTGATGACCTTGTAGTTTGGTCATAAGATGCTTCACACATAAAGGTATGTTGTTGCAAAATTTAGTAGATCTCAGATGATTAGGTTGGTCGTAATTCGATTTAATCTTTTAATATTTGGGTGGCCGCCGTTACGTTTTCGTCAAGATGGCGGCGATATAAAATATGACACTGAGGTGCCCTCTGCTATTAATACCTCTGTACCAAATTTCGTTCAATTCGGTTTCACAGTGTTCGAATTGACAGGGGGGACAGACATTCAGAGTACACACACACACAGCCACACAATTTTTGGCCCTGTGTAGATCTCATAAGTCTACTTTCATTTTTTGCAAAAATCGAAAGTAGGCTAAAAATGGAGGTCAATTTTGGAGTGTTCAGCACAATTGATTATTTAATTAATTAATTAATTTCAGATTAACCATGCAATTCAAACCCATTCGTCTTCCGAGTTTGGAGATTGCTTGATTGCATGGCATTCCGCCTTAGTGCGCGTAGTAAGAGGGTAGAATCGCGTAGCCTACATGCCTACATTCGGGTAACTGTATGTGGTGTTTCTTCTTATTCTTCTTCTGTCGTTTAGGCCGACCGTGGACCACGTTAATTAGATTTCAGCTTCTGAATCTTTATTTTTGGCCAATTCTCCTGCATTCTATCCCTCTGCATTCCCCTCCTCTCTTCAATCCATGGTGCCTGGATCCGTGATGTAGGATGACTCTCAAAACCCGTGAAATTTAATTTGGATTTGTATGCTTCCCTGTTGCCGACTTCAGCTTCAGATGTTGCCATTTCGTCTAGGTCCTTATTATTATTATTATTATTATTATTATTCACATCGTTATGCCCATCTAAGGAGCGCGAGAGAACTTATTCAGCAAATGATGTTGATCTTTTCTTCCCCCAAAATCTCTTCATCTGAGCACTTAAGAGTTTCTTCCGTTCTTCAGTCCATGGCTTCCTGGTACTGGTACTGATTTTCCCCACAAAATGATCGTTGTTGACAACTGTTCTAAATTTGGATCTGTCTTGTATGATTCCATCCACGATGCCAACTTCCCGAAGATTTTCCTCTATTTCCTTAAGCCAGTTGGTTTTGACTTTCATTGAGAGAGTCAGCCTGTGATCGGTCATGCGAAGAATGTGGCCATAGAACTTTAATCGCTTTTTCCTGAATGTCAGTGATCATTTCAGAGTGATGATATAGCTCCTTATACTTCCGTTTCATCCGATTCCCTCTGCGCAGACTGGGCCAAAGATTTTCCTCAAGATTTTCCTCTCTTCCTTCTCTCTATGTGTTTATTAAGAGATCTGCCTCCAACTAGCTAGGTTTTCGAGGCGTATAATGCTTCAGGTTTGATGGCTGTGTTATGATGTCGTAATTTAGCATTTCGGGATATTGATTTTTAGTTGTATCTGTTCCAGTTAATTCTATTGGCCTTCTGTAATTTTGAAATTCTCTCTTTATTTGCTTCACGGTTCAATCCGTATGGCTGAATTACTTATTGTTATCATTATTATTATCATCATGTTAAAGAGCATATTTATAACTGTATACGGAATGAATTGAAATTGTTACATCACCAACATAATTTATATTGTTGTTGTTGAATCATTTTAGGAGCTTTGTAACATCGTGGTCAATATTAGCTCCGTGAACCTGGGCACGTGTGTGTGTGGAATCTGACTGATAACCTGTATCAATGTGTTGGCTGTGTTAGTGTGTTTATTTGTAAATGAGGACAGGCTTTGAGTAGGAGGGCGTCGCCTTTATTTAGGTACTATCCAGGAATTTGCCTGGAGTAGAAGTGGGGAAACCAATGAAAACCACTTCTAGGAAGACTGAGGTTGGAATCAAACCCACGTCTTCTGAGTTACTCCCTCGTGACTAGCATTCATTGCTGTCGGCCCTCAGGTGTGGGTTTGATTCCCGGTTCTGCTGAGGGTTGGAACGAAATGCACCAGCCTCACTTGTAAAGCAGAGTTGAGGAGAGGCGAGTTCAATTGTACGTCAATCATCTTAGAAAGGATGTTCCGTGGTTTCCTCACATCTACTCCAGGCAAATACTGAGATGGTTCTTAACTTAAGGCCACGACCGCCTCCTGCCTAACTATAGTCTCGATATCAAATACACACACCACTACAGATATCACAATAACACAGATTATCAGACAGATTATCCCTCCACACACACACACACTCAAGTACACGGGACTACATGACCACGATATCGCAAAGCCCCTAAAGGAAGCAACAGCAACTCTCCTCAGTACTGCCTCACGAGTTGGTTGGTTCCTCAGTTTAGGAGCTGCGACAACGCGGTCATGTAGCCCCGTGTACTTTGGGTGTGTGTAGAATCTGTCTGATAAACGGTGTTAATTGTGCTGGCTGTATTAGTGTGTGTTATCTGTTTTTTTAAAATTCAAGTAAGGACTGCAGACATTCGATTTTCAAGTAGTTCCAACCTTTGCTACCAAACACAACCGTCAACGACCAAATAGTTCTGAACTTTGTTACTAGATGCCACCACAGTTGGCTCCTGGCGACGAACGTTGCAATCTAAAAGCGTTACTCAAATCTAACCTATAATTTAGCTTCACACAAGTTTAATTAGTGGAAGGTTCTTTTGCATGCCATAAATCTATGACACGGACCGCTGGCTTTACATCCCCTGCGAAGGAAGGCATACTGAGGGATTTTTAACGCTCTTAAAAAATCCGACAACTTCGGCCGGGATTAAACCCGCGACCTTGGGCGTAGCTCAGCATGCTACCAACTACGCCACCGAAGCTGCCCTGCCTCACGAGGCTGAGTGTACCCTGTTCCTGCCCTCAGACCAGATCTTCCTTTGGCAGAGCTGGGGCCTGTTCCACGAATTAACTTTGTAACTTTTCACTTTGCACTTTTCAATTCTTGCAAAGTGCAAAGTCTTTCTGTTCCACCATGATCTATGTATTACTTTTCAATTTCTTTGCGTAGGAATGATCCGACCATGTTTATTCCATGAACAAACTGTATAATACTCCATGATTTAATGCCTTATTTTTCGTGGTGAACTTAAGGACTTTAGTAACAGTTCTGCATATAGTTGATTTTGATGCCCCATGGGGGCAGATGACCTTGTAGTTTCACCCCTTAAAACAACAATAACTAACTATAACTAACTGTTGTCCCTTGCAGTGCTGCTATACCGTGCTGGGCACCATTTCCTAACCAATGAGCATATAGGAATTTGTTCATTTTCGGAAAGAGATCGACTTATTTTTGTTACAGGTTTCAATAAATGGTCAATTATTTCAAGAATATAGTCAGCTGGTATTGGGGTGGTACGAAAACACTCAAGAAATTCCGTCGAAGTGAGGTTATGAAAATTCATCCTGTCTTTGTACGTCCTCTTGTTGGATTCTTCATCACTATCCTCACTTGATGATGACAAAAGCTCTCGACGTAACTTATTTATAACACTAAACCAAATTCTGCGCCGAGAAACTAGTGTAGAGACTTGTTCATTGACAGCTGAAAAGGGAATCGTTTCTTTGCAAAGATTTCTGAAAACTTTTCACTTCATTCCTTTGAACTTTGCATTTCTGCACCAATGGAGGAACATAACAAGCTTCAAAAGTGAAAAGATTCCTAACTTTTCACTTTTCACTTTGCAGGACAAATCTGAAAAGTGATGGTGGAACAAAATCTGAACTGAAAAGTGCAAAGTGAAAAGTTGCAAAGTTCATTCGTAGAACAGGCCCCTGGAATCCAAACCCGGACATCCACAGTGACAGCCAAGAATGCTAGTCAGTACGCCACGTGTTGGACATCATACATTAAATTAATCATTAAGCTTATACAATTTGAGAGGCATACTCTGTCCATTAACAGGATGCACATAATTAATACGAAAGCGTGCAAACAGCAATACAATACCTTTTAATTAAATCAAGGGAACAATTTCTCATTTTCTAATAATGACATGAAGAGCGCGAAGAACGTGGAGTGCTCTAGGCATGCGGTATGCCCGACCGCATTCCGCCACATGAAGTGTAAATGCAGGCCGCGTGCTGATACAGGCCGTGCAATAACTCGGTCTACACCAGGGTCGTCACGACCTTTATTCACTCACGACTGAGATTGAAGCACATCGTAACAGCTCCAAATTTACCTCAAATATTTTTACTACCTACAAAAATGCCACATGCAACTTATGAAAAATTTCTTGAAAAATGTCATAATAATATATATTATTATTATTTTAGTAATAATAACAATTATAAGAAGAAATTATTAAAACACTTTACTTTCAAATGGGTATTATTTTTGCAAAAAAAATGAAAGAAGACTTATGAGATTAATCAATACAGGGAGAAAAATTGTTAGTCTGTGTGTGTGTGTGTGTGTGTGTGTGTGTGTGTGTGTGTGTGTGTGTGTGTGTGTACTCTGTGGGTACACATACATGGCCGCTATCTGCAAACTATTTGGCTGATAATCTTGTCGTTCGGTCAAAAGATGCCCCCCACACAAAGGTATGATGTGAAAAATTTAGTAGAGATCAGCTGATTAGTTTGGTCGTAAGTTAATTTGATTGAAGCTTTTAACATTTGGGTGGCCGCCATTACGTTTCCGTCAAGATGGCGGCGATATAAAACATGACACTGAGGTGCCCTTTGCTATAGCTACCTCTGTACCAAATTTCGGTTTCACCGTGTTTGAATAGATAGGGGGAATCGATTTGCACACATACATGGCCGCCATTCGCAAATTATCGGGCTGATTACCTTGTAATTTGGTCAAAGGATGCTTCCCACATAATGGTATGTTGCTGCAAAATTTGGTAGAGATCAATGGATTAGGTAAGTCGTAATTTGATTTAAGCCTTGAACATTTGGGTGGCCACCATTACGTTTCCGTCAAGATGGCAGCGATATAAAACATGACACTGAGGTGACGTTTGTTAGTGCTACTTCTGTACCAAATTTCGTTCAATTCAGTTTGACCGTGTTCGAATTGATAGGGGGGGGGGGGACAGACATTCAGAGTTCACACACACACACACACACACACACAGACACACAATTTTTCGCCCTGTGTTGCTCTCATAAGTCTACTTTCATTTTTTGCATAAATCGAAAGTAGGCTAATAAGGTAAAATAAGAAACAATTGCATACGTAGCTCTAAATTACTACAGTAAGCCATAGAAATCGAGCCTAATAACTTGTCATTAGACATATGTGAAACATTTGCTATCGAAGTATAAGGGGTGTTCAAATAGAAAGGTACGAAACGATACTGTGGGTACAATTTATTCATTATTCAAAAGTAATCACCACAGGCCTGTGGACAGGTGTCCCATTGCTTCACTAGCCGCAGGGTTCCCTGTTCCCAGAAGTCTTGTGGTTGTGACGAGAGCCAATCCTGTACGGTGTCCTTTAGTTCGTCGTCAGATTGGAAACGTTTCCTCTTGAGACGAACCATTAACAGCGACGTGTATTGTGCGAAACTCCGTAGCCTACGCAAGTCCATCAAGAACAAACGGTCTAGACTGCTCACGAAGGGAGTGATTCTGCTCCAGGATAACGCTCGCCTACTTGTCTCTAACGTCACATAAGGTGTATTGGCCACCTTCAACTGGGAGCAACTTGAGCAGCCGCCCTACGTTCCGGACATGTCACCCTGCGACTTCCATCTGTTTGGTCCGTTAAACAAACATCTCAAGGAAAACGTATCCAATCGGACGACGAACTAAATGACTCCGTACAGGATTGGCTCCTGTTATAACCACAAGACTTCTGGGAACAGGGAATCCTGAAGCAATGGGACACCTGTTCACAGGCCTGTGGTGATTACTTTTGAATAACGAATAAATTGTACCCACAATATCGTTTCGTACCTTTTCATTTGGACACCCCTCGCACAATGTTTCAAAGGCCAACACAAAAACTAGCCGGTCTAACAAGGCCAGCATCATATTACCAACCTCCTGTCGTTTATATCGGGTAGGCCTATAAGTATTTTTCCATGTTACTGCGATGTAGCCTAATTTTGTTTAACCATTACCATTTTAAGGGTATAACTATCCAACCAAATGTAATAGCTGTGGTGTTAATCGAATGAGGCACAAAATTAATTTTAATTGAGAATCGGTGAGGGAAATTGTGGTGAATTTAAATTGATTGTGGACTACCTATGCTATACGTTAACTTTTAACCAGCCACAAATGAGATATATGCGGCACATTCTTTACCACTCAGGTTTCACTCATGATTAAAATTACTTCCGTGGTAAACTTTTTTTAATCCCTGGCGCACACCTGTGTTCAAACCTAGTATTGATCGTATCCATAAAGAGTTGTTGCCCTTGTTATTTCATTTTAGTGGCTGGGGATATCTTGGTCAGACCTCTACATGGCGCAGTGGATAGCATTGTTGGCTGCCACCCCAGAGGTCCCAAGTTCTGTCAAGAATTTTAAAAGTCTTGTTATTGTCTGGTGCGCGATCTCCCAGCCTCATGATGGTAAGTGGGAACTTGTCCGATGCCGTGGCCGTTAACCTCGCGATCATGAACCACAGAACCTCCATTTTGACGTGGAATCCGAACAACAGGACGTTATATACCTTCGAAAATCTCATATGAATAAACCTGGAATCGAACCCATTCGGCTTTGGTTTGAGGCAAGCAGCTTGACTACTGCACCATCACGCCCGCCCACTCTCCGCCCCTCCCTCCTCTTCCAGATGTTAACCTCTTCAAGAGTAAATACAAATTTTAAGGAACACCGAAATATCTTATATTGTCCGTGCTAATTTCCAACTTGATAATTTCCTCTTTTTTTTTCAGAAACTATCAGGGGAAGCTAATCAAATTTTTCAGGGTTGTTCTTCAAAACTCTCTCCTTTATTTAACATAGGTTTTTGAAAATGAATGTATTTTTGAATTTTCATTATTTTTTTAAATTGCATTATATTAACAATTTCATGAACATTTCCATCTGGCAAAACCAAACTACATTTTTAAAAACGGACGTGTTAGAATATAACACATATAAGGAGAAATTGCATCTAAAATTTTCAGCTTGTTATGTTGAAAAGTTCCGAAAAAAAAAGAAAATTATATATCCAGGAAATCATTTTAGCGAGAAATTGGAATCAAAGATTTTTCCGGGTTTTAGAACATGTCATTACCATAGAATTCCTCTTCTTCCATTTGAAGCACTAGCATCCATTTTGCTGTTGTTCCACGTCCCGTTGCCCTTGTTTCTAAACACAGCCTCTTTCTTAAAAGTTTCGTTTTGTGTCTAATAGAAATAAAATTGATGCGTGACAACCGCCACTGTGCGTGACAAATACCAGGGGTGTTATGTATTAGCTAACGCGGCCCGCCTGGCCACGCTACCTAACCATTATTGGTCTAGACGAAAACCATTGGTCTGCCAGATGCGATATAGTACCGAATACATGGGGTTGACATTATTGACTCCTTGACAAAGATGGTTGTCAGAGCTGCAATTATTTCAACTACAGTATATAGCCTAAGTCGTGATCCTATTTGGGATGGCTGTGTGAGTCTCAGAGAGCGGAGGAGTAAACATCTATTACTACATCATCTCCAGATATTTTCCCGACTATTCATTCTGATAATATTGTTAATTTCAGTAGTTTAAAAAATGTATACAAAGGTATACCTCTCATGTATTTTTATTCAGATATCTTAGTCATCAATTTCGGGTGCTTGATTTGTACGACAACCTGTGTTACCACGGGGTGACTGTACTAGTCCGGAATAGACTAGGAGACCTGGGATTTGAAGATCAGGGGAAGATCCCTACTCAGGATGGGGTGCTTAGACATATAAAGTATAACTAAATATTTGCTAGTCTTACTGAAGGCGATCTTACCTAGAAGAGTCTGGCTGAATACTCGTTTCCACACCACCATGAGGTAGAGTACATGGCGCGTTTTTTTAACGTGGTCTCCCCGGTAGGCCTATTGCACGATTACTCTGTTTAAGATGTCGTTTGAGGTGATCTTGTCGAAGGTTCTGTCTCGCAGTAATATTCAGCAACACTGCGTCTAAATCGCTGTAAACTAATCGTAACCTTTCAGCGTTTTCCATGTAGGTGACGACTGTTTCTACTGGTGACTCGTCATCCATTGACTGCTTATTCTGGATAATGGCTGGTTCTCCCATTATAGAAATTAATAATCACTCGACATGTTAAATCAGACTTAATACAAAGCAACAGTTGGCCGTAGTTGACTGCCTTTAAGAAAATTTGAAGAGCTAAACGTTCTTTCTATCATTGTAATTTGGATGATATGTCATTTTCTTATGTTTCAAAACATTTCAACCTCATGGGTGTAATAATTCTATTTCATGGCATATGCACTACTAATATTGTTTGCTGTCTCTTCATCTCGGGAATAGTGTTTCTGATCCTTTTAATATTGATATATTTCTTCTGTCTCCCTCTTCGTGTTCTTCTTTGTAATCAGACGTGTCTCAGAGTTGATGTTTAAGTGACTAGCGCTTGCTGAAACACATGGGAATTCCCCTCTTTATTTACTCAGAAGGACTCCAACAATAGGCCTACTATATTAGTTCACACGCACACATGATATCTATTAATTAAAAAAAACACTTACCGATTTTCATCACCGAAGATACTCATGACTCGCAATCTTCATGTTTGCAGTTGACGATGAAGTCCACTGGAATCTTGATTCTACAGGGTCACTATCTATGTGCGCCCCGATAAACACGGCAAGCCGGCTTTGACTGACGCAGATCGCGGGCGCGCGTACGCGGTTCAGCAGGGGGTGGCGCGCACTTTTACACTTTTACCAAACATGTTCAATAATGTGTACATACAGTGCTCATATCCGATAATGAAAATGCTCCCTCTCTTGTAACAGACACCTGACATCTTCTGATGAAAGAATATCTGTCAACTATTTTATTATTTACGGAGCCTGTTTCCTTGAATCGTTGAGCGATCCTTCTAATTGTACTGGCATTAGGCACAGGTCTTCCTGGAAACTTGATTCGAAATTTTCGTCTCGTTTCAGAACAAGATTCACTGTTCCCATATGCGAATTATGGATATACACACGTTCGAGCAATGTGAATTGGCGTCTAGGCATGGCCAACAATCACAGTAATCACAATGCTCACTAAACGTGCAACACTAACGTCCAAGCTTTGCAGATACACGTCCATATCAATGGCAAAACACGTGTGAACTAAGGAGATGAGTCAGTGGAGTGCGCCTACCACCGACTGAACCATGTAGCCTACGTGCGACCGCGTCTGCGCCAGTCAAATCCGGCTTGTAGTAGTAGTAGTTATTGTTGTTATAAGGGGTGGAACTACGAGGTCATCTGCCCCTAGCAGACTTTTAGCTTGCCGTGTTTATCGGGGCGCACTTAGATAATGACCCTGTATAAGGCACGGAGGTCAGCTGGTTCTTGAAATGTTGAACAGCTGAAGATTTGACATGACTCTTGAAGGATGTCCGGGATGACTTACACGATGATTTCGTTACTCGGGTCTGCAATTCAGTAAATGATATTGCCATTAGTTAGCATGAACTTATATCGACGTGGAGCATATCAGGCAGGTTGGAAGTATAACCTAATTGCCTACATAAGGAGGGTGTGTTTTCTGGAAATTCACCGTAGCGTTATTCGTTGATTGGGCTCTCCCTTGACCATTCATATACACGCACAGATCAAGTAGCATATTAAATTTGGTAAGAAGCACGACGGTATACACATCGCAATGGAATTAGTTAATTGTACAATCACTATGGTTACGCGCTCATTGTTAGTTGCATGGTTTGTTGAGTTCATGCAATAAAACGACGTATTGTCCTAGGTCGTGCTGCAATTGTTAAACTTACCAAGATCTGGCAGAAACGGGCCTTATCCAAAACAGTGAAAATGCGATTGGTGAAATCACTGGTGCTTTTTTATTTTTATTTTTTTTACGGTTGTGAGACATGGACTGTAAAGGCTAATTACAAGAGCCGAATAGATGCCTTTGAGATGTAGTGTTGGCGGAGGATGCTACGTATACCATGGACAGAACGAAGAACTAATGCCTCCATTATAGAAGAACTGAGCATCACAAAACGTTTATCTTCCCGTGTTAGTGAAAGTTACCCCCAATTCCTGGGGCACACTTTGAGGAGGGAAGGAGACAATTTAGAAAAGACCATTCTACAAGGCAAAATTGACGGTACTAGACCAAGAGGTAGAACAAGTTAGACCAAGCACAGAAGATCACCGCCCTACCTCTTCACGATATCTCACGAAGGGCTGAAGATCGCTTAAAAGCGGCCCATAGACGGTCAATGTTATTGCGCAATATTTCGGGTTGTGCAATATAATTGACCGTGTGTAGACGATAATGAAAGGTTGTGCAATACATTGCATGATTTTCAAAGAGCTGAAAATATATTGTGCAAACGGGAAAATATTGTGTCGTCTGTTGGCAGTATTGCGCAATGTCCGGCCAGTTGGTATCCAAAACTGGTCGAGTTCGAGTCGTCATGGGCGACAGAAAAACAATTTAGCCTACTTTAGAATTTATTGAAGTGTATCATGGCCTTCCGGCTTACAGTAATCATGCCAAAAAGGGGGAGCAGTATGATGTGCTCTTTTAGAAAAAATACCGCGAACAATACCCAGACATTGACAAACAACATGTGTTAAAAAAGATAAATTCTTTGTGCACCAACTTCCGCAAAGAATTGAAACGTATTCGCGATGCTGAGGAGCAAACAATGCGAGGAGTTGATCGAATAATTCTCCGTCCATCCGTAAAAAGTTGCGAAAATCATTAGGTTCAGTGGTTCTCAGTTCATTGAGTAACATTTCGTGGTAGGCGATACTTCTCCCTGTCAATAAACCACAGTTTGGCCCAATTCCTTCCTTTCCTTCCTGACTTAATTTCCTTTTTCGCAACTACGCCCACAGCAATTAAAACACAACACATGAAACTCTGGCGGAGACTGATTTTGCCGTTGTGTGGAGGTTGCACCATATACTGCCATTGAGGTTCTACGTCTGTGCTCGTGTTTGCACAAAATATTGCACAACCTTCAATATTGCCTTCACACGATTCAAGTTATTGCGCACACAAAATTATTGCACAATATTATTGAACGTCTAGGGGTAATCGTCAAAATATTGTGCAATTTATATTGTACAATAATACTGACCGTCTATGGGCCGCTTTATAGTACAGGACGGCTGCACAGAAAAAATAACCCATTTGTTCCAAAAACTGTGCTATGGTTGGCTTTTTGTAAATCGTTAGAAAAGCACAAAAAATCTTAACTCTGAATTTTATAATAATTTGCACGATCATTTTGTCGGAAAACTCAAAAAAACATTGAAAAGCGTTTTTCTCTGAATCGACGTATTTTAAAAAAAGTTTTTTAAACAAAAAATTTAGAGGACATTGTCACCTACAATTCATCTCATTGAGGTCATGTCATACGCTTTGAAATGCAGAAGCTAGGTGGAGCCAAAATTTCCAAAAAAGTGTTTTTTCACTTTTTGTTAAAAAAAAATTTTGTTCACCAAAGAGCGAACCAGAAATATGTTCCTCTCAAAATTGTCTACAACATTTATTGAAACATTTTTTCCCTCCGCCTTACCGTTCCAAAGTAATAGTCTGCCGAAGAGTGAAAATTGTACTATTCAGATGGCACAAAGGTTAATATGTGTACAGTTATGATTGATACGTTGCGATTGAAATAGATATGATTGTTTGAGCTAATTAACAAACACAGCCCGCGTCCTGTTTGACCGAGCCTTAGACAGCTGTCCGACACCGGTCCCTGTCTAAATTATGCCCACCGCTCTCTCCGCAGTAACAATAGTAGCCTTGATTAAGCAGCGTTGCATTTGCTGCGCTATAACTTTGGAACGGTAAGTCGGAGGAAACAAACGGTTAAATAAATGTTGCAGACAATTTTTAGAGGAACAAATTTCTGATTCACTCTTTTGTGAAAAAACTATTTTTTCTAGGACAAAAAGTGAAAAAAACATTTTTTGGAAACTTTGGCGCCACCAAGCTTCTGCATTTCAAAACGTATGACATTACCTCAATGAGACGAATTGTAGGTGACAATGTCCTCTACATTTTTGTTTAAAAAACTTTTCTTTAAAATACGTCGATTCAGAGAAAAACTCCTTTCAATGTTTTTTGGAGTTTTCCGACAAAATGATCTTGCAAATTATTCTAAAATTTAGAGTTAAGCTTTTTTTTTTTTGTGCTTTTATAACGATTTACAAAAAGCCAACCATAGCACAGTTTTTGGAACAAAACCATTCCAGCTGTACTGTACTATTAGGATGGAAACGTCTCGTCAAGGATGTAGTTACTATTGAAGTGAAGAAATGAGGTCATGACGCTCGGCAATGAGTAACGACTAATGATGATGACAATATTAGGGCTAACGTCCAGCGGATCTGGTCTGGAAATCATGCGTGTGTCTTCTTGTAAAATGTTCATGCGTTCTGTGAATGTCGGCTTTGCTTCCGGGAAGTGGGGATCCCAGGAAACCCCTCAATAGGCAACCTGTGATGGTGAAATGTCCCTATCTGGCCTCAAAAGACCCAAGATTCCCCTAGATTTGAATCTTGGCGCGTTGTTTGAATAACTATGACTAATGAAAATTAATATTAATAATATAAATGACTAATAAATAATTTGCCTTGCATGATATCACGCATCCCCGTGTGTCGCCCAAGAATTCATGTGTCATTTCGCTTCTTCTTGATGTCTGTTATGGAAATGTCTCTGAAAATTCCCCCGTGTTTTAGCGTGATTTCTAAGTGTATTGCTCTTGTCCCCGTGTTCTGTTGTATGAATTCCCCCAATGTCCCCCCCCCCCCCTCCTCGAATTCCATATAGATGTGAATCTTGGCACGTTGTTGTTGCTTGATGTCATGTCTCTAGATGGGTTGAAATTCCCCCATAATTCTCCAAGCGGTGTTGTTGTAGCTTGATTACAACCCTGCAAACTTCTCGATTCCTGTTTGGATTAACGATATTTTAGCTGCCAATCGTAATATAAACACCAACTTAACGCTGAGCAAGAACTCTGCATCCTCTACTTTCCTTGTACTTGTGACTGAGCTAAACGTTTCGTCTCTACATATAGTGAAATGCCATGCCCTGTGGTTCTGATTCCTCGTAAAAAGGAAGTCCCGTGGCTTATGATCTCGAGATTAACGGTCACGTAAAACTACAATCGTCCTTCTTTTCCTCTCTACATAGCTACTACACCTTACATCTGGGATATTCTGTAGAACATATTCTAATTTTGATCTACCCGTACTCGACCCTTCCTTCCAAAACTAAGTTTCCTGTTCCTGAGTGTGTATACCTACCGTGTGTATAGTATAGTGTTACTCTACTACAGTATAGCATCATTAGGGAGTACTTAGTAGAATAAAGTAGGGAGTGATAGAGGAGAAACACCTCTTTAAAAAAGCCTGGTCCAGCTGGCCCGGCTGGTAGTACCTTGTTAGGGTCCCTTGCCAGGGTTACGGTGAAGTCCTCAACGGTACCTGCAGTGAAAGAGGTGAACTCTGGCACACTGTGGTTGGCGGAAGGGGCAGCCTATTGCTCAGGTTTAATAGGGCAAATTATTGTCCATAGTTATGATGGGCAGATTTTGGCCCAACTGCAAAATGAGCGGAGGAGGAGCCAATCACTCCCATGGCTCCCAACGGTCATAGAGGCGGAAGAGGTCAGGCCAGGACTGGCTGTAAAGGCGCACCTCAGTAGTACTTGAGTATGCGGCAGTTCGTTGCAGTCTCTGTGTTCGGTCCTGCATGGCTCATTCTTTGTGAGCCACAGGATAAGACTCAGAGATCACAGTGTGTGGGTCTCGTCCTGGCAAGCAGAGATCCACCCTAAACAAATTCACGCCAGTGGCACTTCTTCCATACGCTAATACTATGTGACTTGTGTGGTCGCTTGTTCCATGCCAGGATTGGACTCTTTAGTCAACGTAAACACATCCACAAACTGGACTGAAGGAAGAAGATTTATACTCGGATTCGAGTTAAAGCCGATGATGATGATGATGAGTATGTGTCCTACCAACCTGTCTCTTCATTAGTAACTGCTAGAAACATCTCTCTTCTCCGACTCTTCTTAATACCTCTTCTTTTGTTACTTTATCTCCCATCTAATCATCATTATCCTGTCACACCACAAGTTCCAACGTTCGCCGCTGGGTGACAGTGTCAATGACAGTGAAGCCTGGTAGCAAAGTTGTAACTACTTCAAATTGAATTTGCCCAGTTTCATCTTCATTCATTTCGTCTCTCATTAACTCCTCTGATAAGGTTGGCGTCAGGAAGGGCATCCGACCGTAGAAACCTTCAACTACATAGAATTCCATCAAATCTCATCCCCGAGCCCATTGAAAACGGGGTTAATAAGGGGTAGACATACATTGAATATCCATGGCAACCAGCAATAATCCCAGATCCGCGCGCACAACAGTGACGACGAGACGGATGGAAACTGCCGGTCATTGTTGAGTATCTTATCCCCCCTTCCTCCCTTCCTTCCTTCCTTCTTTCCTTCCTTCCTTCCTCCCTTCCATCCTTCCTTGCGTCCTTCATTCCTCCCTTCCTTCCTTCCTCCATCCCTTCCTTCCTTCCTCCATCCCTTCCTTCCTTCCTCATTTCGTTCCTCCCTTCCTTCCATTCTTCCTTTCTTCCTTCCTTCCTCCCTTGCTTCCTTCATTCCTTCCTCCCTTCCTCCCGTCCTTCCTCCCTCCCTCCCTTCCTTCCTTCCTTTCTTCCTCCCTTCCTTCCTCCCTCCCTTCCTTCCTCCCTCCCTTCCTTCCTTCCTTCCTTCCTTCCTTCCTTCCTTCCTTCCTCCCTTCCTCCCTCCCTTCCTCCCTTCCTTTCTACCTCCCTTGCTTCCTTCCTCCCTTCCTTCCTTTCTTCCTCCCTTCCTTGCTTCCTTCATTCCTTCCTCCCTTCTTTCCTTTCTTCCTCCCTTCCTTGCTTCCTTCATTCCTTCCTCCCTTCATTCCTTCCTCATTTCCTTCCTCCCTTCCTTCCTCCCATCCGTTCTCCCTTCCTTCCTGCCTTCCTCCCTTCCTTCCTTCCTTTCTCCCTCCCTTCCTCCCTCCCTTCCTCCCTTCCTTCCTTCCTCCCTCATTTCCTTCCTCCCTTCCTTCTTCCCTCCCTCCCTTTGCTTGATAAGATGACGGTAAAGGTTTACTCACTGGAACGGCCTAGCTGCTACTGGCTTTCAAGTGCCTCTCTGATGATCCTGTTGAAGTGGTGAAGCCCTGAGAAGAAGAATTCGTGGTGTCCATGTTGACCGACTGAGAAACATTACATTTCAATTATAAGGCCCAGAGCCCCAACTTCGCCACAATAAATGCACCAATAAATTAATTAATTAATTAATCTTGTTGAATAAATAAGTGACAGACGTCACTACCGTCTGACAATTAAAACCATGCCTTTCCTCACATCCAGTACAGAAGTTCACCACAACGCGTCCAGGAAATGGTTCGAGGAACGCAAGATATTTCTCCAAGAAAATGAAAGATTACTGGTCCAATGGAAAGGCTCAAAATTTCAAGCACGAAAGCCGCCAAGAACACTACAAGTGGCAGATAACTAAAACTAAAACACAAGCACCGTGATCGTTTTTGTTGCGGCCCAAACCATCGAATAAGAAAATAAATAAATAAATAAATAAATAAATAAATAGTAAATAGACTAAATTAATAACTACAATAAGAAAAATATTTATATTGCAACTAAAATCCGACATTACAATACGGTAATTAAGCCGGAAAGTCTCTATGCCTCAGGATGTAAGTTTTCCATTAAAAAATTCCTCTCAGCACGCCGGAAGGCGGAGGTAGATTTCACTAGGAAAACTAGGGGATGGACGTAAATAAGCAGAATATGCAGGTTTACGTAGAAGGATCAGACCTCATTTATTGCGGGAAAGTATTTTACAATTGGAGCTCAATTAACTTTGTTTTTTGTCTTTCTATGCATATTTATAAAGTTTTATTGTCTTATGGCGACGGTAACCTTCTCGTCATTTCGGGTCCATTTGTATACTTGTGGTCACACTTTCCTTATGCAAAGTTTCGACACTGATGTGTAACTATTTAACTGTCTGTTACTTCTTCACGCAAAATTGTATCTCCCGCAGAGATTTTGGTTGGTTTCTCAGTTTAGGGGCTGCGATAACGACCCAGCTCTTTTAAGCCACTCATACAGTATACTATTATAATATTAAATTATATTAAATAACGGATCACATCCTTTAGGATAGCTTAAACCACCCTTGGCTCGATAATCGGAATTGATGGGTCTTAAGCTATTGATTATAATGGTTGCATAATTCACACGGCCATCCTTAAAGGGCACGGCTGATGATCTTGTAGTTTTGGTGAAAGACGCGTCCTATATAAAGGTATGTTATTACCAAATTTGGTAGAGATCGGATGATTAGTTAAGTCGTAATTTGATTTTACGTTTTGAACGTTTGAGTGGCCGCCGTTCAGCTTTCGTAAAGATGGCGGCGATATAAAATATGACACTGAGGTGAACTTTGCTAGTGCTACCTCTGTACCAAATTTCGTTCAATTCGGTTTCTCCGTGTTTGAATTGATAGGCGGGGGGGGCAGCCATACAGAGTACTCTCTCTCTCTCTCTCTCTCTCTCTCTCTCTCTCTCTCTCTCTCTCTCTCTCTCTCTATCTCTCTATCTCTCTATCTCTCTATCTCTCTATCTCTCTCTCTCTCTCTCTCTCTCTCTCTCAGACACACAATTTTTGTCCCTGTGTAGATCTCATAAGTCTACTTTAATTTTTTGCAAAAATGGAGTGTAGGATAAAAATCAAAAATATAAATTTAAAAAAATAAAAAAAATTATGTATAATAACAAAAGAACCAGAACAAATTCTTAGTTTAAAATTGATATTAAAATATTACAACAACAGGCCAAAGAATATCTTTATCTCATTCGTTGATTTTCAGAAAGCGTATGATTCAGTGGATAGGGATACTGTTTTTGACACATTGTAGGAATACCAAGTTGATCAAAAAACCATAAATTTAATAAAACTTACATTAACTAATACGATTTCCAGAGTCAAATTTTTAAATGAAGTTAGCGAGCCCTTCGAGGTAAAAACTGGGCTAAGACAAGGGGACAGTCTATCACCACTGCTTTTCAATTTGGTCTTGGATAAAGTCATGAGGACGTTTTGGGAGAAGAACGATTCAAGTGCTAAAATTGGTACAAAGAATAAGAACCTCAGAGTCAAAGGTTTAGCATTTGCTGACGACGTAGCGTTGTTTGCTGAATCAGAACAAGAAGCTATTAACCAAATTGATCAGTTAAAAGAAACGGCGGAAAAAGCGGGCTTACAGATTTCGTTGGTAAAAACAGAGATGATGACAAGTGATCAGAAATACACTAAGAAAATGATAAAAACAAATTATGGGAGCACCAGGGTCACTGACCGATTTAAATATCTTGGAGAAATAATTAGTAGCAATGGGACGGATAAATTGGCAATCGAGAACAAAAAAGGGAAATTGGAAAGATTAAATTTTTGTACAAAAAATATATACAATAAAAAGAACCTGTCTATCAATGCAAAATTACGACATTTTAATACTGTTGTTAGACCAGTCATCTTGTACGGCATGGAAACTACAAATATAACCGGAATGGAGAATTTGCTCAAGATAGAAAGAAGAATTTTAAGAAGGATTTATGGTCCTAGGAAAACACAGGAAGGTTATAGACTGAGATCGAATGCAGAAATTTATAGTAAAATCGACAACCTTGAAGTGATGATCAGAAAACGGCGACTTCAGTTCTACGGACATATGGTCCGCATGGATTGCTCAAGGTTAAACAAACAAATTTTTGATAAAATCTGGAACTATAAAGGACAAGGAGGCTATGTAAAACAAATGAAAGAAGAACTTCAAAAATTCAAAATTACTGAAGAAGATTGTCTAAATCGAATAGAGTACAGAAAAAAAAATTTTGGTCTCAAAATTCTTGTCGGGGAGAAGAAAAATCTCAACAGAGGAGAATGGACTGCTGAAAGAAGAGCTGCACAGTCGACCAGGATGAAAGACTTCTGGAAGAGAAAGAAGGAAACTAGACCTATAAAGAAGTGATATTTGCGTGGTCCTTGTTGGCCTGTCCGCGGTGTATATATATAAAAGAACCTGAAAGTCAAAGGTTTAGCATTTGCTTACGACGTAGCGTTGTTTGCTAAATCAGAACAAGAAGCTATTAACCAAATTGATCAGTTAAAAGAAACGGCGGAAAAAGCAGGCTTACAGATTTCGTTGGTGAAAACAGAGATGTTGACAAGTGAACAGAATTACACGAAGAAAATGATAAAAACAAATGGGAGCATCAGCGTCACTGGCCGATTTAAATATCTTGGAGAAATAATTAGTAGCAATGGGACGGAAAAATTGGCAATTGAGAACAAAAAAGGGAAATTGGAAAGATGAAATTTTTGTACAAAAAATATATACAATAAAAAGAACCTGCCTACCAATGCAAAATTACGACATTTTAATACAGTTGTTAGACCAGTCATCTTGTACCGCATGGAAACTACAAATATAACCGGAATGGAGAATTTGCTCAAGATAGAAAGAAGAATTTTAAGAAGGATATATGGTCCTAGGAAAACACAGGAAGGATATAGACAGAGATCCAATGCAGAAATTTATAGTAAAATTGACAACCTTGAAGTGATGATCAGAAAACGGCGACTTCAGTTCTACGGACATATAGTCCACATGGATTGCTCTAGGTTAAACAAACAAATTTTTGATAAAATGTGGAACTATAAAGGGCAAGGAGGCTATGTAAAACAAATGAAAGAAGAACTTCAAAAATTCAAAATTACTGAACAAGATTGTCTAAATCGAATAGAGTACAGAAAGAAAATGTTTGGCCTCAAAATTCTTGACGGGGAGAAGAGGAATCTCAACAGAGGAGAATGGACTGCTGAAAGAAGAGCTGCGCAGTCGACCAGGATGAAAGACTTCTGGAAGAGAGAGAAGGAAACTTGACCTATAAAGAAGTGATATTTGCGTGGTCCTTGTTGGCCTGTCCGCGGTGTATATAACAAAAGAATGATGATAGGGCAAGACGTTGGGAGGAAATGGCTATTTAATATTAGAAGATTAATCTCGGCATTTGGCTGGAGTTAAAAGTGGGACTGATTATCAAAATCCCGACATAAAGTCTCCAAAGCGAGATAAATCTGGTTACTGAGGACTAATGAAGCGCTTTATATGCCCGCGTAGGAAGTTCCGTGGTGACGCTATGAAATCAAAGCAATGCGCCCTGTTTATGCGAATGTATGTTAAATGCTAATGTCCTCCGCGGGTGCAATAACCGATTACTACATGACGTTATTCTGTACTTTTCAAATGAAATGTTCTCATTTATATTCACCGCAAAATTCAAATATTAATTAGAAGTACATAAAACAATAGGCATATGAATCCTAGCAGTGGACTACTATTGCATTAGTTCAACATAACATTCTGGATTGGAAAATAATGAGTATCCTCCCTCTCCCTTGGTGATATGGTAATGTGGATTCAGTTGCGGAGTAAGGAAATTTGCATAGGTTATGTTATGTTTCGTGTTTTGCCTCCCAATTAAGGACATTACTTTTTATTTCCACCCACATGTACTTGTTCTTATGGTCACCATGAATGTCACAGATACAACATTGTATTTACGGCGAAATAATCGTAATTAAATTGTTTTCAATTCATTGTATTGTTAAAAAAAACAGATTTCATAGACTAATTTTATCGTGCGTTTATTAGTCAGGTATGGATTTTTATTTTTATACCGATTTGAAGGATGAAAATACAAATACTATTGGATAGATACATTATCGTTGGGTGGCTGGCTGCGTGAGTACAGCGGTACAAAGCAATGCGCCCTGTTTATGCGAATGTATGTAACAACCACAGGCAGTCTCTGTCCTCCAAAAACAAAATGCAAGAAAAAATGACAGAAAATTTAGTTAGTGGTAATTATTACTGATAATATTGAGGCATTAAGCACTTAAAAAGAATTACTGTTTTTTAATGTTGCAAAACTTAGAAATAACTATCCCATCAACAAGCAGTTCCGTGGAGAACTACAGTATATAGCCTATTTTCATATATCCTACTTTAATTGCCTCTACCATAATACAAAATTTCAGTCTCATTGTTGTATTAGATTCGTTGCTTGCCACGGTGGGTGAGTGGTTCACGTGTCGGTCTACTAACCCCAAGCTTGCAGGTTCGCTCCTGGCCGTGGTAAGTGATTTTTGAAAGGCGGCAAAAATTACGACACGGATGTCATACGATGTTGGCATGTTAAAGAACCCATTTGAAATCAGTTGGCCGTGTTCATAATGGGAAAATTAATCTCGGGAGTTTCCGCCAACACAAAGTTCCTCATTTCTCTACTAGAAAGCGCTATAGTGTTCAAGAAGCGTAGATATCTAACCTCCTTGACTCATAGTGCTTCAAGAACAACGAAATTAAACATGCAAGCTGCCCTCTGGGTTTCAAATAACAAAGCTTGCACCCGGCATCTGAGGCCATACGATTTTATTATTATTATTATTAATAGATTCGTTGATATTGAGAACCGTCTAAATATTTGGGATAGTCGCCATGTTCGATTTTTCTATTAAAATTCATTCTCCTTAATCCGAGGTACAGACTGTTGCTGTTGTTGTTGATTCTTTAGGGGCTTCAGGGCATCAATCATGGGCATGTAGCCCCGTGTACTTGGGTGCGTGTAGAAGTTGTCTGATAACCTGTGTCACTGTGATGTCTCTACTAGTGTGTGTACTTGTAAATGAGGTAGGATTTGAGTAGGAAGCAGTCCTTCATCCACGGTAGAGTCTGTTGTTGTTAATTATTTAGGGGTTACCGGGTGAGTTAGCCGTGGTGGTTACGGCATGACTGATGGCAGTCGCTCACATCCGGGAGGCGAGGAGGTTCGAATCCCCCCGCCGGCAACCTTGAAGATGGTCTTCTGTGGTTTCCCATCTTCCTTCCAGGCAAATGCCGGGGTTGGTCCCTAACTATAGGCCACAGCCGCTACCTTCCAACTCCTCGTCCTTACATTCCAACTTCCCTCCTTCCCTCCCCACCCAACGGTACTTGTAGCTCACCCATTGGGTGTCCGTCTCGAAGCAGCTACAAAACTGGCGAGCCGAACATGTCCTCGGACACTCCCGGCACTAAAAGCCATACGCTAAAAAAAAAAAAAGGGGTTTTGCGTCATCGCAGTCGGTCAACACGATTTTGTCCAATAAGATTTGGCGGAGTAAATATGTATAGCCTATAACACACTTTCCTGAAGGAAATACATGTATTGATATTATTCACTGGTAAAGGAGGAATTTTACGCGTTTCAACCGTCACGCGGTCATCTTCAGATCCTGATCACTAGGGTTAATGTTTAAATTTGTTCAAGAGTTTAGAAATGTGTTTTGCTACACTTAGTCTAATTAATGTGAGTATTTATGATTCACAATCTCGTTTATCTATGATGATGTATCGCTACTTAGTATAAAACAAAGTCCCCGATTCTTGGATGTCACGGGTAATCTCGAGAACCACTGGATGGATTTTGATGCGGTTTTCACCATTCTGTAAAGGATATCTCGGGGAAGGTTTCTGTAGAAAAAATATATTTATAATCAAAGGAAGCCAAGCAGTAACGATTTCGGTGAAAAATTCGAAAAAGAAACTGTCGACCGTGCGCTTTTTAAGCTTACGCTGGGCAAACCGTTAAAAATATTAATATACTATGAGTGTAAGGATTGTTAAGCATGAAAAGTTCTACAAAAAAGTCCGCGAGAGCATATCTTTATCTTCAATACATCGCCCACTATGTGTTTTTACGTTTTCATTTCTTCCACAAGCTCCATTCAATTACTTAGGCGACAGTTTACGAGCTAGCTAGGGGCGAGCATATCACTCCAGTTAGAGCCTAGGTAGTGGGCGAGCCTATTATCCCAGATACAGCCAGCAGCAAACTGTCGAGTCGTGTTGAGTTAAGACTTCAGAGAAGAGTTAGTTATTGTTATTTTTAAGGGGAGGAACTACGAGGTCATCTTCCCCTCTTCAGAGAAGAGAGGTTGTGTTTGGAGTTTCCCTGGAAGTGTAACTCGGCTTCTCTTCATTTCGCTTGTGAACTTTTCGTTCCGCAAAATAAACAGTCAAGTTAAGATTGGACGGAAGGGAGATTTGTGTTTCATGCACCTCGCCATCCTTTAATTACATCTGACTACTATTTGTTGCACATGCATCTCCATGATAATATAATTAATAGTCAAGTCAGTGATTTTAACCCATCATGCCGAGACGTAAAACGGATAAAGGTCGTAGTTCACTGACATCGAAAAAAAAAGCGCTTATCACGTAATGCATTCATAACTGTTCCCGGGTGAAGCCGGGGCGGGTTGCAAGTTACTGGATATGACTGGCTGCGTGGCTCAGCGGTAACGTTCTCACTTGCTTGGCCCAAGGTTGCAGGTTTGTACCCTGGCGCAGTCAGCTGGTATTTGAGGGTGCGCAAATGCGAGGGAGCAGTGTCATTAGATTTACTGGCACGTTAAAAATCCCCTTCGGGGCAATATTCCGGCTCCCTGGTGTCTCTAAAGGCGTCAGTTGTTAAAAATGACGTAATACCAATAACATCAATATTATTATTAATTATCTAATAGGGCAAAAGCGTGTTGGCCAACTGAAAATTAAAAATTAATCGTTTGTACATGCAATATTAAAACAAGTGGCTTCAAAACGTCCCATGTCTTATGACCATGTGATGCTGGCCAAACGAGAATATCATTTATGATACGTTTCGTTAATAGCCTAATAGTTCCGAAACCAGAATTATCGTTCTTCATTCTCGCCTGCGAGGTTGATCATAACTGGGGAGCTGTTTTGTCCAGTTTTAAATTCGCATGATTCTAAAGTTAATTAAAAATGACAAAATTATATATGCCAAACAATTATCCTAAGACCAGGTACGCTTATAGGATAAATATTATTTAACGATCTAACTCAGAAGATCGTACTTTAAAATGTTCCATTTTAGTGCCTTCAATTATAAAGAACATTAAGAAATTAGTAAAAAGTATAAGTGCATATCGCATTCTTTAAAATGAGCCCTATTCTTTAATTAATCTTCTTATAGCGTGGAAATTTATAACTTGGTGGTAAAGAACTCGATAAAATGGTTAAATAAAAAATGCATTGTCTTTGGACTTAAGAATACGATGATATATCGGCTCTTAAAATAATTAGTTTCCATTTCTCGTGTATTTTACGTGAAGTCATAACTTTTGGAGAGATAAAATTTAAGTTCATCCCTTCTGAAGATCCGTAAATTAAATCTTCTAATTCAACAGTTTATATGGGGCAGCTGGCGTGGACAGTCCCAGCGGACTTTATGGAATGTGTCGTAATTTGGGACTTTTCTTTCTACCACCATCGTACTTGGTATGCTACGGTAAACCTGATAGTGCTCATATATTTCCATGCGAATGAGTGTTAGAAGGAGATAGAGAGCGTGGACCATTAGTGAAATGAAAAAAGACTACGACACGCTTGTCTTGATGTAATAGGAACTGCCGAGATGGGAGGAATGTAATCGTGAGGAAATATTCTATTCTTTCAGATGAAAGAAGACTCCTTCGTTGGAGTTGGTTGGTTTTCTTATACAGTATTCAAGTAAATGATATTGTACATTTCAGTAATGGTGAGTCGTGCATAAGATTATAAATTATACAAAGGGAAATAAATGGGAGCTAAATTAAGATGAAATTTGAAAGAATATTTCAGACTTAGAAAACCGTCAAGTCCCAGTAAAATAACTGCCAACATAGCAGTCAAAAGAGTAAATAATAATAATAATAATTATTATTATTATTATGTTTATTATTCATATTATGTTCACCATGTCATTGGGTACAATTCACCATTTCATCGGCATTTGTTGCAAGATGGAATGGAGTTCTCTGTATCGGTAGTTTTTTTATACAGTAGGCTACATATAACACATTTCTGGTATATTAAAACGTAACTATACGGGCTTCAGTGAACCAAAGTATAGTTACTGAAACGGCAACTTCTAAGCTGGAATTTCGCTATCCATGAACTTCCGAACGATTCTGGTTGTTGATAGAACTACTGCCTTCTACATTAGTTTGTACAGTCGAGTATCCAAATCCAGTTATTTAAGGCCTTGGAGAAAGGTACTTGGGATCACACCCGTACTTGAGACAATGATAGGTATGGTCTTTACCCGCTCTACATGCCATTGTCTTTTGTTAGGGTCGACCAACTCGCTGTATTTGCTGATCTTTTCTATGAGATTTGACTGGAGATTCTTGTTAGGAATCGCAACATCAATTATTATTTTCATTATTATTATTATTATTATTATTATTATTATTATTGATGTGTAAAATCTTTCCGCTCGGTTGCTGGATGGCTTTGTGGGAGTGATTTTGAAAATTGGGGACGGAAGTGGATCGGAACGGTCGAGCTGGCAGTGGTGGATCAAACGGAAGTATGCACTGCCCGCTCGATCGATCGATCGAATGGAAGTGTGCCCTAGCTGGCAGTGGTAGATCGAACGGAAGTATAAGACGCACTGCCAACTCGATCGATCGATCCAGCTGTCACTGGTAAGAGAAACAACCAGCGCGCGGTGTCGAAAATTGATACCATGACGCACTCTCGGACATAGGAAAGTATATAACATACTGAACGGAAAACGCTCATGCGAACACTGGTGTCAAGTGATTTAAACAAATGACATGGTACATGTTCGAAGTCTTCTTATCAGTATTTGAATGGTAAAATGACTTAATATCAAACATTGTAAGTAGTCGGCATTGCATTGGCATAAGGCATTTTAAACTCAATGTCACTCAGGAACATTATCGAAACAAGCAAAATATAAATGAAACTTAATTCCGTAATGCAGTATTATTGGAACGTGGAAATAAGTCACCATCTTGTGCACAATATTTGCGTAGTCGAAATAGCCGTGGGGTTATTGCGTATGAGGGTTAATCTAGAGATCTTGGGTTCGAATCCTGGGCGGGGTAGATATTTTTGCTACCAGGGGCCTGTTCCACGAATGAACTTTGCACTTTTCACTTTGCACTTTTCAATTCTTGCAAAGTGCAAAGTCATTCTGTTCCACCATGATCTATGTATTACTTTTCATTTTTTTACAAAGTGAAAAGTTTTTGCGTAGGAATGATCTGATCATGTTTATTCCTTGAACAAACTGTATAATACTCCATGATTTAATACTTTAGTTTTCGTGGTGAACTTGAGGACTTAAGCTAGTTATTGTTGTTTTATAGGGGCGGAACTACGAGGTCATCTGCCCCTTTGAGGACTTTAGTAACAGTTCTGCATATAGTTGATTTTGATGTCCCATGCATTGCTGCTATATCGTGCTGGGCACCATTTCCTAACCAATGTAAGCAATTAAGAATAGAATTTGTTCTTTTTGGGAAAGAGATCGACTTCTTTTTTGTTGCAGGTTTCAATAAATGGCCAATTATTTCAGGAATATAGTCAGCTTGTATTGGGGGTAATACGAAAACACACACGGAATTCCGTCGAAGTGAGGTTATACAAATTCATCCTGTCTTTGTACGTCCTCTTGTTGGATTCTTCAACACTATCCTCACTTGAAGACAACAAAAGCTCTGGTCTTAACATATTTATAACACTAAACCAAATCCTGCTCCAAGAAACTAGTGTAGAGACTTGTTCATTAACAGCTGAAAAGGAAATCTTCTCTTGACAAAGATTTCTGAAAACGTTTCACTTCATTCCTTTGCACTTTGCATTTCTGCACCAATGGAGGAACATAACAGGCTTCAAAAGTGAAAAGATACCTCACTTTTCACATTTCACTTTCCACTTTGCCAGACAAATCTGAAAAGTAATTAATGGTGGATCAAAATCTGAACTGAAAAGTGCAAAGTGCAAGGTGAAAAGTTGCAAAGTTCATTCGTGGAACAGGCCCCAGGTTATCATTTTAAACGATATTTATATATGAATATGACTCATTTTAACAGAATCCATATGAAATTACGTGTTGGTCTGTGAATCAAGAGGACCTGTTTATAAGGAATTTAAGGTTATGAGCGGTGTCGCGTCTATTAATCTAGTTGATCCATATCGTATTCTTTATTAGGCTAGTACTGGTGGAAGCTACAAATCATCTAATAAAATGAGTTCCGTATTATAAACTACAATATCTGTAAAACACTCCCTTTTACAAATAGATTAATATTTGTGCCAATAATACTATAAAATACCGGTGTATCAACAATTTCACGTGAGGTTTCTTCTATGTCAGATGTTACACATCATATGCGACTACTGTGAGGCTCGTAATTTTTTATTATTATTATTATTATTATTATTATTATTATTATTATTATTATTATTTTATTCGTTTCATCCAGCTTTGGGGTACATTAAATCAATCACCTCTTAATGATCTCTGCTTTCCTTGTAGCCCAGCATTGCCTCATTCTTTGTGATCTTGCTTTCCTTTCTTCATCAGAGATTTGTATCTTAGTCTTGGGGTTGACTTTGACTAGAAACTGTTGCTTCTTGTCCTTGGTTATGGTTTTGGCTGTTTTATCCATGAGCATAGTTTCTGTGATTTGGAGTACTGTTAAATCTTTATCCGTTTCTTAAACCAAAGTGGTTTGGTTCTTTTGTTACGGAACTAGTCAACGATTTTGTTGGTTAGCCCATTTAAGTTCATCCTGAGGATGTATCCATAAAAATCAATTCTTCTATTTCGAGTTTTTCTGTACTTTGGTAAAGGGTTTCATTTCTGATGTGGATTAATTTGTTAGCCTATTTTCATTATTTTTTTAAATAGGCTCATGAGATCACCTTTGGTCCGTGTGTGTGCGTGTGTATGTATGTGTGTCTGTGTGATGTGTGTGTGATGTGTGTATGCCCCCCCCCCCTAATAACTTCTAAATGGCTGGAGAAATTTCAATGAAACTCATTAAGGTCATAGCACCGATCGTGCCTTCAAATTTTACTACGTCTCACCAATCCAACAAGTCGGCTGTGCGAAATATTTAACCAGCATTCAATATCTCCGAAACTATAACCGATATCACCCTAAAATTTCGTACGGTGATAAAGGGCACTACCAGAAGTTCACTGATCAGACATTCAAAAACCTGTTAACTACAAAACGAACATGGCGGCCAAACGAAGTTGAAACTTTTAAATAGACTTTTCTCGCGATTTAACCATCTGAGAGCAGTGAATATGGTACAGTATAAGATTATACATATTGTAATTCACTGGCATCTAATTTAGTTCAATTGTTTACATAAACTCAAGATGGCGGCTGTGCGAAATTTTAAAATTAATTTTTTATTTCTTGTGTCGGAATCATGCGATCGAAGTGGAAGTTCGCATAATGAAGCTACGCAATAATTTTCCTTTAATGGTACATAACTCTATGACCAATACATATAACAATCCAAAATGGCGACCCTCCGAAATATTTAGACGGTTCTCACTATCTACGAATCTTTTACAGTAATCAATCTGAAATGTTGTATATTGATATAGGCAATCAACATAATTAGGACATACGAAAATAGGCTTTAGTTCTTCACGGAACTACATGTTGTTGCAGAATTTGGGGCTTTAAGATATTTCTCATCATTCTCCTTTCTGGTACTTAGGTATCACGCTGCAATAACATAACAGTAGGTCAATTATAGATGGCGTAATCTTATGCCAATCACATACGAGGGGTAATCAGAAACTACGGTTACAAAGTGTATATTCCTGGAGTTTCGTCTGTTATAGAGAAATTAGTAGTGTGGGGTAATTCGAATACATAAGGTTGGTCTAACTGTGCAAAGTTTCAGCCACCTGCCACCTACAGCGCTAGTTGTAGGTAAACAACTAATGGTGACTCATTTGGAAAACTGGTCTAACGAAGAGGTCTGTTTAGTTATTTGATTACTGTGGGCGAAACATGTAACCGCGGTTGAAATTCACCGGAAGCGTTGTCTTCCTTCATGACAACACGTGACCTGATACAGCCCAGAAGGCCACCACTCTGTAGAAGCAGTTTCGCTTGGACATCAATGAACAACCCCCTACAACCCGGACCTCGCTCCAAGCGACTTTCACCTGTTTTATCATTTGAAGGAGCACCCAGGAGGTCGACGATTCGCTTCAGACGAGGAGGTGAAACACTTCGCGACAACGTGGCTGAACAAGCAAGGACAG
Organism: Meconema thalassinum; assembly: GCA_946902985.2. Lineage (NCBI taxonomy): Eukaryota > Metazoa > Arthropoda > Insecta > Orthoptera > Tettigoniidae > Meconema > Meconema thalassinum. Next base: position 645,315,714 of record OX336391.1, on the reverse strand, counting down.
GATTGTTACCATGAGGGATTATTACAACTCACCCCACGAAGTGACAAGTGCCTAAACCGATATGGAGACTATGTCAAAAAATAACCTAATGTATGTACTATCAGTTGGATGTATTGGTTGTATGGAATAAAATGTACACGTTTCACAAGAGGCTTTGTAACCTTTGTTTCTGATCACCTCTCGTAATATTTATTTAGCGCATGTCTATCATCACATCATGGAACAATAATCAATAATATCAGATACAAGATTACAATATTTTCAATACACTATGCAGAAATATGTCTTATATAAATCAGTTCAAGTTTTGGCATACGCAGATATAATTGCAAGAACACAAAAAGCAATGAGAGAAGCTGTCACTAGCTTTGAAAAAGCAGCAAGAAAGATGAATCTACAAATAAATGAAGAGAAAACTAAGTATATGCCCGTAACCAAGAAAGAATACCCTAGTGGCTCCACATACATAGAAATTAACTCGTATAAGTTTGATGTTGTGCGTAGCTTTACCTATCTTGGATCAGAAGTTAATTCCAAGAACAATGTTAGCTCTGAAATCCAGATGCGTATACTGTCTGCTAACAAGTGTTATCATGGTCTCAGAAAGCATCTGAAATCCAAGCTATTGTTCAGGAAAACTAAATCCTAATGTATAAAGTTTTAGTAAAGCCTGTATTAACATATGGTGCTGAGACCTGGACACTCTCAAAATCTGATGAAAGACAACTTGGTATATTTGAAAGAAAGATTTTGAGGCAAATTTTTCGGCCAGTGGAGGAAAACAGTGAATGGAGAAAAAGATCTAATGATTTATATAATGAACCAGATATTGTAAAATGTATAAAGATCAGAAGGTTGGAGTGGGCAGGACATGTGCTGCGTGCTAATGACAGAATGAAAAGAGGATATTGAAAGCAATGCCAAAAGGAACCAGAAAAGTCGGAAGACCAAACCTAAGGTGGAAAGATGGAGTGAGAGAGGATGTAAAGACAATTGAAATCAAGAATTGGAGGAGCTCAGCACTTAACAGGAAGGAATGGGGAAAACTTCTTCAGAAGGTCAAGACTCACAGAGGGCTATCGTGCCAGTGGTGGTGGTGGTGGTGGTGGTGGTGGTGATACAGAAATAGGTCATATTGAAACTTTAAATGACCGTAGATAGTCAACAACTCGATCAGTCGCCAACAGGAACTCGGAAGGATCTCCGGAGAAGGCTGACATTGGACAAGATTGGATATGTTGAACTGTTTGTCTTTCTGCATCGGAATCACGTTTTAGAGTTTGAACTTTGTCCCATTTATACATCAAATCTGCACGTCTGCCACAGTTAGTTATTACTCTCTTTAAGAAAGACCAAAATTTCCGATTCAGTTCAAATCCTGATGGTTTGGTCGTAATACACCGCATGCTAAGCTGCCCTGGAGGAGCAGCTGAATTCCACATTGCTTTCCAACGATCAAGCAAGTTAAAGTTCGGCTCATCGAGTGTTCGAGCAGTCTTCAACGGTGGATGACGAGAGCGAAGTCTGTTTCTGTGGATGGCAGGAAAGTCGGCATGCACAGGAGGATGAGGGTTGTTGCATATGCCGCTCGTACTAGTACAGAGTAGATAGAATATGTAGTCTGCATGACGTGAAAATGTAACAGTGTTCGTCAATACGCGTTGCATTACAGGTTATGTTATGCTTAGTCTACTCATTTTCGAAATTTGATGTTTTCCAGTCGGTCATCATGACTGTACCCAATTATGATTGGTTATTCCCTAATCCTTAAAAAAATTACATGAAATTAATAAATACACTTGGATGACCAGTTTCGATCGTCAAGAAGTCATCATCAGGTCCATTACACTTAGACTATAAAATCTATGTCTAAAAGTATGGGTGAAAGTATTTACAATATGTACTCTTACATAGTTTCTTAGTTTTAGTTACTATGTGGCTTAGGCGGCAGCACGCCGGCCTCTTACCGCTGGGTCAGTGGTTCAAATACCGGTCAGTCTATGTGAGATCTGTGCTGGACAAACCGAGGGTAGACAGGTTTTTCTCCGGGTACTCCGGTTTTCCCTGTCAAAATTTCATTCCAGCAACACTCTCCACTATCATTTCATTTCATCTGTCATTCATTCAATCCTTGCCCCAGATGAGTGAGTCAGGCCTCGGCAGCCGGCACAGTTCATATCCTCGCCGCTAGATGGAGGCTTCATTCATTCCATTCCTGACCCGGTCGGAGACTGGAAGCAGGCTGTGGATTTTCATTTTCACTCTTATATAGTAGCAGTATTAGTTAGAATATGCAACTACTGTAGTCAATATGTGTAAGTATAATACTGTAATAATAATAATAATAATAATAATAATATCGTACTGCCGCGGGTGCTGGGTGCAAGCTTTGTTAATTGACGCCCGGAGGGCAGCTTTCGTGTTGAATTTTTGTCGTTCCTTGGAACGCTATGAAAGTCAATGAGGTTAGATATCTTTCTAGTAGAGAAAGGAGGAACTTATGTGTTGGAGGAAAATCCCGACATTAATTTTGCGCCAGGGGCGAACCTGCAAGCTTGGGGTTGGCAGTCCGACACGATAACCACTCATCCACCGTGGCAAGCTATATTTGTTAGTTATAGCATGACGAATAGAAACAAATTGTGTTATCACTCACAGAGTTCAACCGCGCCCCGCTCGGCTAGCGCTAGCGGCGCTGATCCCCAACGCTACACAGTCAGCTGTTCAATAGTGGGATACGCGCTGGGCTACGTAAACCTCTTTACGAAGGCTGCGGTTACGCTGATTACAACAAATTGTGGGTTTAGACTTATGAATAATACTGTCAAAAAGTTAGTATTAATATTCTCTGTCCCCATGTAGAACTATCGTTTAAAACCCTCCGTTAGTCGCGCATTGGTCTGACAGCTCCATGGTTCGTTATATTAGTTTTAATATCAAGCCAACAGTTCAAGTTATGATCTTACCGTCCCGTGACATCTTACACCAAACCTTAGTAAGCATTTCTCTGGAGTTGTGAAATAGCGTGCCTAAAAATAACTTTAACACGTGTAACATTTTGTCAGCGTGAGATTGATAGTACCAGCGCTCCCAATGATGTTACATTCTGTCAGTGAGTGGCAGGTGTGCTGTTATACCGATTATTTGGCTTAGTATGTTGCCTTAGTTAATATCAGTAAGGAGATTGCGCCTTACGAAAACCTAAGGATGCAGATGAAGCGTGTCACCTTCTGCTGAAAGATAACGAATAGCTAGTTCTTGATTCAGTAATTTCAAAGGAATTTGTGACTCTGATACTGAAGACAACGTTGAAACAAGATCCGAGGAGGACGGAACGGAAGCGAAGAATTGGATGACCGTTTATTTTATTGGCAGGTTGGCCATTATTATATGTCCGACTCATTCTTGGCCACTTGGCTATCACCACGGAAGTCCGGGTTCGATTCCCAGCTCTGCCAATACATTTAATACTGGTCTGAGGGCTGGAACGGTGTTCACTCAGCCTCGTGAGGCAAAAATGTTAAGAGGCGCGTTCAAGTCCTACCTCAGCTATCCCGGAAGTGGATTTCAGTGGTTTCCCACTTCTCCTCCAGGCAAATGCCGGGATGGTAACTAACTGAAGAACACGGCCGCTTCCTACCCAAATCCGACCTCAATTCCAAATACACACACTACTACAGACATTATTATCACACAGGTTATCAGACGAATTCTAAACAAACCCAAACACACGGGGCTACGTGACCACGATGTCGTTAAGTCCCTAAAGAATCAACAAATTTTATTATTTTAGGCCTATTATTATTAAGACGGATTTTTTTTTCGTTTTAGGTAAGGATGGCACGAAATAGAACAAGTAGGCCTAACCATGGAAGGCTGCCTTCATTCCGTATCCTACTGGGTGGCTTTCGTGATTTTACATCAGTGGATAGATACTTCGCTAAATTTTGAAAAATGTGAGGTACTGATCCTGGGTTTAATTTCCACTTCACGCGGGGAATTTCCACGTTCTCATAGTTCACTACGAAACAGTCCGCCTTTATAATAATTTAATCTTCCGAAAAACGCTCGTCACAGATTCTATTTTTGATCGACAATTGCTTTTCTTTCCACGGAATAACTCTCGCCTATTTCGCAAACAGATTTGTTTCTTTTGGCGGTGTGAAAAAATGTCTACCATCAGATTATCTTCGTAACCCGATTTACTTCCACGAACAAAACATTACGGCATTTTCCCGAAACAACAGAAAACTTATTTGTTTGCACACACAGAGCACTGCCCAGACATTCGTAAACTATTACAAAGAAACAAATTCCCTCGCATAATATGACTTCTGGCGCACCTCGTGGGCTACTTGTCACACGTGCTTATGGTTCGGCGCGACTTCCGCGCCACACACTGGCTGGACCATGAACTACAATGCTTAAGTAGCGGAGTGATGACACTGTTTATTTCTATTCGTCATGGTTATAGTATATGTGATGTTTTGTTAAGATAATGGAAGCGGTGGTTGACCTCGAAATTTGCTTGCATAGTGTGAATATGTGATTGTTGTTAAATGGTCAGTTAAGATTGTGTTGTACAGGCTACTTATCTGGTTGAGTCGTGCGCAGACAGTGACGAAGTTAACTGAATCGGTCCATACTGAAAGGGCCTCAGTCCAGTTGAGTCAGTTTTGAGTAAAATGCAAAAAACTGTTTAATTGCCTTAAGTTGTATCTTAAGTTTTAAAAAGCTATCCAGTATCATAGCCACAATTATGCTGAATATAATTTCATAACAAAAGTTGACATTCAAATGTTTACCTAGTGTGGGTGATGAAATAAAGACGATGGACTGAGGCCCTTTCAGCACGATATGATTATTTTGATACCATTTTTCTTTTATTCCATGCCAGAATACAGACCAAGCCCACGGAGATCTAGACGAGGTGAACGCACGACAAACATCAACAATCCGCTCAGTTGTTGCCTGTTAGATAAGGAACAGGGGGAAGAGAGGAAGTAAATTTGCGCGGCAACTGTCTCCAGTGTTGCAAATGATATATGGACTGAGGCCCTTTCTCTGTGGAATTATGAAACGCATGCATCGATTTCTCTGCTTTCTGAGCACGGGACTCAGGTCGTTATAGCATTTAAGTTTAGTCCCAAGTAATAAGATTCTGGCAAAATTGAGACTGAGGCCCTTTTAGTATGGACCGATTCAACTGCTCTCAACTGGACCACGTGTAATGGATCAGATGATGATCGCTTGACGATCGAAACTGGTCATCCAAGTGTATTTATTAATCTCAGGTATTCTTTTCTTTCAGGATTAGGGAATAACCTATCACATTTGGGTACAATCGTGTTCACCGACTGAAAAGCATCAAATTACGATTACTAAGGCAACACTGAAAATGGCGTCAAAAATGCTTACTAATTTCACTACCGATTTCAATATTGGCGACCCTAAAATGACATCACAATAGACAGATGACCATCAGCTCATGTTTCCGATCTGCAAGTGCAATGTAAACATGGTGACATTGAAACATTGGTGGTAACAGTGAACATAGCCATGATTTACTCTATACATCACGTTGGTTGTTGTGTTGAGAGACAAGTGGTATGGTTACTTTGTTAGTACAGTACTATATAAGATGATGCGAACTATTGTGTGGTTGGTTGGTTCTTCAGTTTAGGGGCTGCGACATCGCGGTCATGTAGCCCCGTGTACTTTGGGTGTGTGTATAATCTGTCTAATAACCGGTGTTAATTGTGATGACTGTATTAGTGTGTGTTATCTGTTTTTAATTCAAGTAAGGACTGCAGACAATAATTTCAAGTACTTCTTACTTTTGCTACCAAATGCTACCGTCCGCGACACCTAGCTTGCGGACTTGGCCACTAGATGGCATAGCAGTCAGCATCTAGCAGCAAACGTTGGAATTAATAGAGCGTTATCAGTTCTAACCTAAAAATTTTGGCTTCGCACAAGTGTAGTTAGTGGAAGGTTCTTTTTCAGCAATAAATCTATACATGCGACCGCCGTCTTTACTTGCCCTCCGAAGGAAGTCATACTAAGGAATTCTTAACGCTCTTATAAAACCCGGAAACCCGTCGTTAGGACTTGGTCAAAACTCAATGCACTCGTTCTTTGTTTGAGTGGCTGTACATTCATCTAAATAGCGGCTTCGGTGGCGTAGTTGGTAGCATGCTGAGCTTCTGTTCCCAAGATCACGGGTTGAAACCCGGCCGAAGCCGTCGGATTTTTTAAGAGCGTTAAAATCCCTCAATATGCCTTCCTTCGGAGTGGAAGTAAAGCCGGCGGTCCCATGTCAGAGATGTTAATGAACCTTCCACTAATTACACCTGTGTGAAGCTAAATTGTATATAGGTTAAACATTCGACAAACGCTCTTAGGTTCCGACGTTCGTCGCCAGGAGCCGACTGCGGTGGCATATGGTAATCAAGTTCTGAACTAGTAGTGGTTGACGATGGAGTTTGGCGGCAAAAGTAGGAACTACTTGAAAAATATTCAATGTCTGCAGTCCTCACTTGAATTGAAAACAGATAACACTAATACAGCCATCACAATTAACACCGGTTATCAGACAGATTCTACACACACCCAAAGTACACGGGGCTACATGACCGCGATGTCGCAGCCCCTAAACTGAGGAACCAACCAACCATTCATCTGAATGTGAGAGATACTGCTGACAAGTCTGGCTACATGTACAACAACAAAAATCATGCACCTTAATTGGCTATATTGGAAATGAAATGTGGTATTACGCGCTTGTATTCTGTGCTCGCAATAGCGAGTGGAGTTTTAAATGTTATTACAAAAATGTTTGCACAGGATACTAAAATCAAATTAACATGTAATGACCATATAAATCTCGGCACATAAAGGCAACATAATTTCAATTTTTTAAGAGTGGATGCACGGGAGGTATTGCATCAAGGGAGGAAATATTTCCATTGGAATTGAATTTGTGAACAGATTTGACAAAATCACCTGTGATGGAATGCGTATTTATGAGCCTTCTAACTCCATTATCTATGTGCGATTATTATAAGATTATGGAATGCAATTTCACCATGGCGATGTAACTGGATAGACTACATCAGTCGCAGGTCACTCGCTACTTCTAGCATATCAATTGTAGGCTTTGTGCTCTAGTGTAGATAAGTCAACAATTTATTTATTTATTTATTTATTTCATATGGCTTTTAGTGCCGGGAGTGTCCGAGGACATGTTCGGCTCGCCTGAGTCTGTAGGTGCTTCCAGCGACACCCTTCGGGTGAGCTACAAGTTCCGTTCAATTTCAAATAGTTCCAACTATCGCTACCAGATATCAATGATACCTAGTGTTGAACATTGGAACTTTGATTGAGCGTTCCGAGGAAATCTTACCTAACAATTTAAATTCACACAAGTTTAGTCTGTGGAAGGATCATTTACATGCCATAAATCTATGACATTGGACCGCCGGCTTTACTTCCCCTCCGAAGGGAAACATACTGAAGGATTTTAACGCACTTAAAAATCTGACGACTTCGGCCGGGTTTGAACCCGCTATCTTGGGCACAGCAGTTCAGCATGCTACCAACTACGCCACCGAACTAGGGAAGAGCGAGAAAGCGATGGGATGTCATGTTTCGCTAGTCAAGAAGAGCATCATCAGTTCCAAATATACAAGACAAAAATGCTCCACAAAACACTACCAAGCCTACAATGACACCCACCAAGGGTACCTTTCCTCCAAAAAGAAAAAACCCTCCAAAAACTTAGAAGTGTACAATTTATATTGGGTTGGCCGAATGAAAAGCTGCAATATCAATTAACTAAATGATTAAAACTCGGAAATGTTTCTAGGTTTGAGCCGTGTCTTGTGTGGGATTTCACCTAGAACACCAAGCTGGCTCATCAGCGGGCTCTTGGTGTCTCCACCCGGACCCCCACAGGAGTAGTAAACTGCGCTACCTTCCTTTTTATGAAGCGCACCTGTGCCTCTTTACTGCGAGAGCTAAAAGCTCAAGCAGCCACAACCTCCCTATGAAGGCTTCCAAAAATATGGTATATTGGCTTTCACGGTCAGTGAATGAAAACTCAGCAATTTTTCTAGGTTTGTGCCGTGTCTTGTGTGGGGTTTCGCCTAGAACACCAAGCTGGCTCATCGGCGGGCTCTTGGGTGTCCCCCACAGGTGCGCTCGATAAAAAGGGAGGTAGCACGCTACTCCTGTGGGGGTGTGCGGGCGGGGTTAATATAACAAAGTGCTTCTTAGTCATCATTTGATTATAATTTTTGGATTATCCGTGGTTTTGATTATCCGCGGTTTTTCAACTTCCGATTACCGTGGATTATCGGGAGTTTCATGTACACACAACAACAACAACAACACAGTAATAACAATGGCACAGGTTATCATACATATTTTTTTACACACGCCGAAGTACACGGGGCTATATGACTACAATGGCACACAGCCACTAAATCAATCAACAACAACTGTTTGATACGATATGTCTTGAAACGTCCCAAGCTTGCATTGAATAGCTCAATTGTTTGATATAATATGAATGCTGATGCATCACTCGGTACGGTATGTCTTGAAATGCCCCACTTAAAGTTCCATTGAGCCGCTGGAAAAGGCAGTGAAATGTAGTCTCGCGATGCGCCTGTTAACTACCGTACCTCTCCTTTCTATTAATTAATTAGGTTTGCTCGCATTATGCCGCTCAACCCCTATTCACAAGTGCTCCGTGCCTCTCTCTCCCACCCTCCCACGCTAAGTAGCACACACAGCTCTTCATTGTTCTTGTTGAAAGTGAAAAATCTATGATTCCAGACGAAATTCTTCTCGCCGTGTTACGAAATATTTACAGTTGCATATTATTAAACATCAGTGCATTTTTAGCCTATCTTCATTTATTAAAAAATTGCCTTAGAGATCACCATTTGTCCGTTTGTGTGTGTATGTGTGTGTGTGTGTGTGTCTCTCTCTCCGTGTGTGTCCCCCCTAATAACTTCTAAACGGATGGAGCGATATTAATGAAACTCGGTAAAGTCTTAGTACAATTTCAGACGACCCCGACCGTGCCCTTCAAATTTTATTACGTCCCACCAATCCGACATGGCGGCTGTGCGAAATATTTCACCGGTATTCTATATCTCCGAAACAATTACTGATATCTCCCTGAAATCGAGGACGGTAATAAGGGGTACAACTAGAAGTTCACTTATGAGACTTTCAAACCCCTGTTAGCTACAAAACCAACATGACGGCCAAGCGAAGTTGAAACTTTTAAATAGACGTTTCTCTCGATTCAACCATCCGAGCGCAGTAAAACTTGGTACGGTAAATGTTTATACAAATTTTAATCCACTGGCATCTAATTTATTTCAATACTGTTCTCATAACGACAAGATGGCAGCTGTGCGAAATTTAACATCTCCTTTTTATTTCTTGAGACGTAATCGTGCGATTGAAGTTTGAATACTACAGCTACACAATAATATTTATGTAATAGAACATGGCCCTAAGACCTACATATATATAAAAATCCTACATGGCGACCCCCTGAATTACTTAGACGGTTCTCATTATCTACGAATCTATTACAGGAATCAAACTGAAATTTTGTATGTTTTATGTACAGAGCGCATGGGACCCAGAGAATACCTTGTATTTGGCCATGGCCTCCTGGAATACCTCACTATGACAATCGCCACGCATTGAAATTTAAAATAGGGGGCCATGGAAGTGAGCATGAGTCGTAAGCTCGGCGGAAGTTGTACCATCAATTAACATCAATTCTTGAAGTATTCGCTGATCGTGGCGGGAGCTCGGTGCAGTAACTGATGTCTTGCTCGGATGCTAGCTAGTGAATGTGTGTAATTTTTTGGAGGTGCGGTGCTATCCTCACCTAATTGGTCACACAACTGTTTCTTGAGCTCTGATTGGTGGGAGAAACTGTATCATAATGAAAACGTGTACTATAATGACCCTCATAATAGTACAGTTTTCTGACATATAATATTTACATTTCGCTAGCGTTGGACATATAAATACTTGTTTTCACACCTAGAGTATTTGGCCACAGTTTGTGTTGGCCGACTACAAAGCTTTCTTTAATATGTCGGTCTGCCGCCCGAGAATGGAATCAGCTCCATAAGAACTGCACAACTCTAGACACAAACACGTTTTAACTTCTCTTTCACCAGAGAAGTAATACCTCATGGATGATTTTAACAATACATTTGACGTACATCATATATATGGCAAAGGTTCCAATTCCTGCCCCTCCCCAAACCTTTCAAACAGGTAGGAAGTAAGTAATAGAATATTGTTTCGAGTTCTCAGGCTCTGAAGGAGAAAATGAGTTTCTCAGATTTGTCTACAGAAACATGTCCGAAAAAATAGCTGCTACAGGAGCTATTTAGCATGTTTTGTGATACTCGAGAATAGTCCATAATCCCTCATTGAAATAAGCAAATGACCTCACTGTTCCTTAAAACCACAATAATCAATCAACCTTCTAGAATAAAACCTCTGGTTTTGAAAGGTGTGAAAATCTTCCCGTGTTGTTGCATATTTGGGGTTATGGAGGTTCTCTATATAACAATGACTGCGTGGCACAGTGGTCCCAAGGTTGCAGGATCGAATCCTGGTGCAGTCAGCTGGCAATTAAGAGTGCGCAAATGTAAGGAAGCCGTGTCAGTAGATTTACTGGCACGTCACACGTTAAAGAACCCATTCGGGGGCACGATTTAGATACCACAACATCTCTAAACACCGCAGTAGTTAAAAGGGACGTTAGGCCAATAACAATGAAAAGAGCGGCTTCGGTGGCATAGTTGGTAGCATGCTGAGCTTCGATGCCCAAAATCGCGGGTTCAAATCCGGCTGAAGTCGTCGGATTTTTAAGAGCGTTAAAAATCCCTCAGTATGCCTTCCTGCGGAGGGGAAGTAAAGCCGGCGGTCCCATGTCAGATTTATGGCAAGTTAAAGAACCTTCCACTAATTACAGCTGTGTGAAGCTAAATTGTATATGTTAAGAATGTAAACAACGCTCTTAGGTTCCTACGTTCGTTGCCAAGAGCCGACTGCGGTGGCGTCTGGTAGCTAAGTTCTGAACTAGTAGTCGTTTACGGTGGCGTTTGGCGGCAAAAGTACGAGCTATTTGAAAAATTCAAAAGTCTACAGTCCTTACTAGAATTAAAAAGCAGATAACACACACTAATACAGTCATCACAGTTACCACCGGTTATCAGACATTCTACACACACCCAAAGTACACGGGGCTACATGACCGCGTTGTCGCAGCCCCTAAACTTAAGAACCAACCAACCAACAATTGAAAGTTATTTTTATACATTTTGAAAATACAACAAAAACCAATCGTATCATACAAAATCAACAACATTCTTGAAACACACAAAGTATAACTTCCCTACCACCATCTCTCTGCCTCTAAAACCGAGCTGACATAACGGGCAGAAAACTTCTGCCAGAGTAATGATCGAACCGTCGGCTCAGTAATAAAACGAGCAATTTCATACGCCTCTGCGTGAGTCAGGGTCCAGGCCACTGCACTTTAACTATCTCTGGAATTGGTTGAGAAACCAGCCATTATCTTCCTCAAAGATTGAACCTAGATAACGACAGACCTCCACCGAGTAATGATGTGCAGACGTTATGAAGGAAAGGAAACCGATAAACAAATGAAGCTTGCGTTGCGCGCGCGCGCGCCCGCACTCATGTTCTAGCCATAAACTTATTTTATGGTCCGGACGTTACCCACATAGTCTACTACTTTATGAGTATTAATGGCGAGTTCTTAATTCGTTCTGTTGTTCGAATATATGACAGCGTATGTAGGAAAGTTTGTATTTCATCGTTAAATGCCATAAAATTCGAGTGATGTTCCTCCAGTAAAAAGAACATAGTTCGCAACCATTCCCCCCGCATGTTAGCCTAGTTGTAATAGTAGAAGAAAGAGATCAAGGCCTTAGTGCTTGTATAGCTATCACTGATGCCAATTCAACAATTCTCTACACTTACTGTGGCGTAGCCATGCTCCTCAAATCGTGCACCATGGTCGTGGGGGCAGCTGCTGCAAGTCTAGACTTTTGTTAAGCAGTGTAAAATCATACTAGCAGGAGTACCCATTCTTCGAACGGTCCTCTGTATTAATAACCAGAGCTACTGTTGCAATGGTTAGGGGCTTGGAACCTGTTAGTCGACAAAGGAAAATTATTATAGTTAAAATGTGCTCTCAAACTAAATTCACCTAACGTGTACTTCCTGGCGTGAAAATAAAATTGAAAACCTCGTAGACGAGACGCAATACACGTCACATAAAAACTGACCCTCACCGTTATGTCAAATCCACAGGAAGACCTCTTTAATAAATTATAAAGGCTTGTGGTGCATGAAAATACAGGCTCAAATTCCTAAAAGCCATAAAAATTATTTCTATTCAGGAATTTTTGAAAATAATGTTGCTGTTTGGAGATATAATGGACCTTCAGTACGACATATCGCACGTGTAAATTGTGTGAAAACATATTAGGGTACCCCTTGACCCCCTTAAGCGCGATATATATATTGATGAATAGTTCCGCTTAATTTGGTTCCGTGATAACCCTATAGCCATTTGCAAACTTTCACAGTAATGTAATAAATGGAACTGCATTGCGTCTTACAGAATTAAAAGGACCTCTGAGATTCTATTGCCATGGTTACCGGCTTTCATTCTTTCATTAATTTATTAAATGAAATTAGTTTTCTGGGAATATCTCAAAAACCGTTGGTTTTAGGACCTTAAAATGTGGATTTCGGGGTCCGTTTCGGGCCCCCGAGTTTCATTTCTCACATTGAGGGGCTGAAGATGAGCTTTGTCTCACCCTTCTACGCCTATTTCAGCATGTATTTTAAGGGGGGTATGGCCCCTTTCATAAGAGATACGGTGACTAGTTATATCAATGAACAGTGTCGTGCCTCTGATGGATATCTGTACCAAATATTACGTTGATCCACCCAGCCGTTCTCGAGTTATAAGGGAACAAAAAATTGTCCACAAACAGACAGACAGACAGACAGACAGACAAAATTATTTTCGCGCGCATCCGTCATAAAACAGTCTGAAACGCGTTAATAAGGCAAGTTTTCGTAGAAATTCAGAAAAAACAGACACGCTTTCATTTTTATATAAATAGGGATAAAACTTGATTAAAAATAAACACTATACTGTACTTTCTTTTACTCTTGTAGGTTTTAATAACTGCTTTATGGTATCCTAAAGGCAACCTTGTAATTGTTTCCGAAGAATAGAGCTTATCCTGCGATTATATTTCCGTTATTAACGGACATTTTATACCTCGAGGATGTGACGACATAAAAGATGACGTAACAGTGACGTTAATGTCCTTCACGTTACAAGGGTTATACTGGCTCGAATTCTTGGGTCTTCTCCTTTAGCCTCGTTTCTTCTTCCCCTCTCCCACTCCACACACTGTTTCCCGAATTGATGGCTCCCTGTCCCCGGCACAGTAGTACGGTAATAGCTCCCGGCTAGCAATAAAAAATATAAGCGTCTTTCTTATCAGTGCGCCTGATAACGGCGCCTGCGCACTGTGCAGGATGAGAAGGGAATATCCCAGGGTACGAAGGAGAACTAACTCCATTGAATTGCTGTTGGGATTTCTTTTTCTGCTGACTTTGATGACATCGTCCGATTCTTTCTTTTCTTCTGATAGATATTCCCTTTCCCTTTCTTTTCTCATAGAAAAAAATGGAAGGCGATCTAATGGCGCATTTTCAAATGTCCTTTCAGTTCCAACGAAATCAGCAAGCATAGGTCTACAGGGTGTTGTAAAACAATGTCTGTACACAATGTGAGAGTGGTGGGACGCACCGGTACGATTATTCATTTAATCAGTGTTTATCATCTGATGTCACTTCTAGACACCTGGGGAGTCTAACCCTTTTTACGGCAGAACTATTTTTATGTGTTTTTAAATTTTAATTAATTTTAATTATTATTAGTATTAATGTTGAGCCTCCGTGGCTTAGGCGGCAGCACGCCGGCCTCTCACCGCTGGGTCCGTGGTTCAAATCTCGGTCACTCCATGTGAGATCTGTGCTGGACCAAACGGAGGCAGACAGGTTTTTCTCCGGGTACTCCGGTTTTCCCTGTCAAAATTTCATTCCAGCAACACTCTCCACTTTCATTTCATTTCATCTGTCATTCATTTGATCATTGCCCCAGAGGAGTGCGTCAGGCCTCGGCAACCGGCACAGTTCATATCCTCGCCGCTAGATAGGGGCTTCATTCATTCCATTCCTGACCCGGTCGGAGACTGGAAGCAGGCTCTGGATTTTCATTTCATTAGTATTAATGTTGTTTTTGTTTCTCTAATGTTAATGTTAAGATATTTATTTTCATTTTTTAAATTTATGTTCTTATAGATCTAATTTTGAAAATTTTTAAATGTAATTAATTAATTAATTACTTAATTAATTGTGAATTGATTTTTACAATTATTTTAATATTTTTATAGTTATACAAGCTGTACCCTGCATGCGTTGCAATGCCAATCAAAGAAAGTGTTTTGTAATTTTGTTTCTTGAAGTGAAGTTCTATTGGACACACAATATTTTTTTCAATTTCCATTAACTGCCTCTAAACTATCGTAAAATGAATTCACTAATTTCGAAACATTCGTAGGAGCGTGCACAACAACTCACGGAAGTTTCAACGCAATCGGACTAAAGGTAGTCTATATGAACGCATACGGGACTTTGTTGAAACGCTTCGCGAGTCGTCGCTCATGTGTTGAATCTACCCGTGCATTTCCCATTGTAGAATGGATCTACTAAGCCAGAAACCTTCCCTGGAGTGTAGACAACATCTCACCCAAGTTTCATCGCTATCGGACGAATGGTAGGCTATATGACCGTATACGGGAGTTTGTTGAAATGCTTCGCGCGTCGTCTCTCATTTGTTGCATCTACTCGTGCGCTACCCATTGTAAAATGGATTTACTAAGCCAGAAACCTTCCTTGGAGTGTACTCAACATATCACCCAAGTTTCATCGTAATCGGATGAATGGTATATGAACGCATAGGAGACATACACACAGACACACAAACTATCACGTAACATTGATATTATTATTATTTATTACAAGCTGTACCCGGCATGCGTTGCAATGCCAATCAAAGAAAGTGTTGGCGTTGAAATTTTGTTTCTTGAAGTGCTTTTGGATACACAACATGTTTTTCAATTTCCGTTAACTGCCCCTATGCTATCGTAAAATGGATTTTCTAATTTAGAATCAATCGTGGGAGCGTGCACAACAACTTTCAAAAGTTTCATCGCAACCGGATGAATGGTATATGAACGTATACGGGATTTTGTTTGAACGATTCGTGCGCTGTCACTCATTTGTTGATTCTACTCGTCCGCTACCTGTTGAGAAATGGATTTACTAAGTCGAAACCCTACCCTGGCGTGTACACAATAACTCATCAAGGTTTCATCACAATCGAAGAAGGTTATATGAACGCATAGGGGATTTTGTTGAAACGCTTCGCGCGTCGTCACCCATTTGTTGCATATACTCGTGCGCTACCAATTGTGAAATGGATTTACTAAGTCGAAACCATTCCCTGGCGTGTACACAATTACTGATCAATGATTCATCGCAATCGGATGAATAGTATATGAACGCATACCGGATTTTGTTTAAGCGATTCGTGCCCCGTCACTCATTTTTTGAATCTACTCGTGCGCTACCTACTGTAAAATGTATTTACTAAGTTAGAAACCGTCACTTAAGTGTCCACAACATCTCACCCAAGTTTCATCGCTATCGGACTAATGGGATATGAAGACATAGGGGACTGTATTGAAACGCTCCGTGTGTCGTCGTTCATTTGTCGAATCTACTCGTGTGCTACTTACTGTGAAATGTATTTACTAAGCCAGAAACCTTCCTTGGAGTGTCCACCATATTTCACCCAAGTTTCACCGCTAACGGCAGAATGGTATATGACCTTATACGGGACTTTGTTGAAACGCTTCGCGCGTCGTCCCTCATTTGTTGAATCTACTTCTGCGCTGCCTATTGTATAGTGGATTTACTAAGCCAGAAACCTTCCATGAAGTGTACACAACATCTCACCCAAGTTTCATAGCTATCGGACGAATGGTATATGAATGCATACGGGACATGGTTGAAACGCTTCGCGTGTCGTCGCTCATTTGTTGATTCTACTCTTGCGCTACTTATTGTAATAGGGATGTACACAGCCAGAAACCTTCCCTGGAGTGTACACAACATCTCACCCAAGTTTCATCGCAATCGGATGAATGGTATGTGAACGTATACGGGACGTTGTCGAAACGCTTCGCACGTAGTCACTCATTTGTTGAATCTAAACGTGCGCTTCGTATTGTAAAATGGATTTACTAAGCCAGAAACCTTTCCTGGAGTGTACACAACAATTCACCAAACATTTATCACTGTCAGACGAATAGTATATGACCTTATACGGGACTTTGTTGAAACGCTTCGCGTGTCATCGCTCATTTGTTGAATCTACTGCTGCGCTACCTATTGTAAAATGGATGTACTAAGCCAGAAACCTTCCCTGGAGTGTACACAACATCTCACCCAAGTTTCATCGCTATCGGATGAATGGTATATGACCTTATATGGGACTTTGTTGAAACGCTTCGCGCGTCGTCGCTCATATGTTGATTCTGCTCGTGCTCTTCCTATTTTTAAAGGGATTTACTAAGCCAGAAACCTTCCCTGGAGTGCACACATCTCAGCCTAGTTTCATTGCTATCGGACGAATGGTATATGAACGCATACGTGACTTTGTTGAAATGCTTCGCGCGTCGTAGCTCATTTGTTGAATCTACTCGTGCGCTGCCTATTGTAAAGTGGATTTACTAAGCCAGAAAATTTCCCTGAAGTGTACACAACATTTTACGCAAGTTTCATAGCTATCGGACGAATGGTATATGAATGCATACGGGACTTTGTTGAAACACTTTGCGTGTCGTCGCTCATTTGTTGAATCTACTCGTGCGCTATCTACTGTGAAATGTATTCACTAATTTTGAAACCTTCACGTAAGTGTATACAACATCTCACCCAAGTTTCATTGCTATCGGACGAATGGTATATGAACACATACGAGACTTGTTTGAAACGCTTCGCGCATCGTCACTCATTTGTTGAATCTACGCGTGCGCTACCTATTGTAAAATGGATTTACTAAGTCAGAAACCTTCCTTGGAGTGCACTCAACATCTCAGCCAAGTTTCATCACAATCGGATGAATGGTATATGAACGCATAGGAGACATACACACCCACAGACAAACTATCACGTAACATTGATTTTTATATATATAGATTTTCATTTTTATATTTATTTTATTATTGTAATTTTATTTTTATATTTTTTATTTCTATATTTGTATTATTTTACACGTTAATTGTTAATGTTCTTAGTTTCATTTTTTTAAATTTTATCCAGCACATTACGTCAAGTAGATAAGTATATAATATTTGATTTTTAGAAATAAAAGGACTTCGGCATGAGAAATCTCCGAAATTGGCTGCAAGATTCAACCATCAGCATCTTTGAAATCACAAACTGTCCGTATTACAGGTGGTTAATATACTGTATATCCCATAAAGGGTTAAAGGGATGTAGTGTAGGTCAGTGGTTCCAAACTGGTAGTGCGTAAAAGCATTTTAGGGTGAAATGCAGGAGGGTTCAATAATAATACAAACCAAAACTATGTCTACCCCTTATTATTCCCGTTTTCAACGGGGTTGGGGATGAGATGAGATGGGAAGGAAGTTTGTGTCGGGTGTCTTTTTTACGGCTGGATGCCCTTTCCAACACAAATCTCCTGTGAGATGAAATGAATGAATGATGCGCAAGGAGTTGGAAGAAAGCGGCCATGGACTAATAGAAGGTACCATCCCGGGATTTGCCTGGAGTTGAAAATTTGAAACCATGGAGAACCATTTCAAGTACAGCCGACGGTGGGGATTGAACTCACGTCTACCCAGTTTGCAGGTAGCTTGGCCGTATGCCCTAGCGCTGCGCGTTAACGAGCGTAGCCACTGCGGTCAGTATTACCAACCATACTGTAAGTGAAAATGAAAGTCCACAGCCTGCTTCCAGTCGACCGACCAGTTCAGAGATGGAATGAATGAAGCCCCCATCTAGCGGCGAGGATATGAACTGTGCCGGCTGCCGATGCCTGTCGCACTCCTCTGAGGCAATGATTAAATGAATGGCAGATGAAATGATAATCGAGAGTGTTCCTGGAATGAAAGTTTTGACAGGGATAACTGGAGTACCCAGAGGAAAAAAAACTGGCTGCGTCCGTTTTGTCCAGCACAGATCTTACATGGAGTGACCGGGATTTGAACACAGGACGAAAAAAAGTGTGTGTGTATGTGTGCGTCTGTGTGTGTGTGTACTCGGAATGTCTGCCCTCCCCCCCCCCCCTTATCAATTCCAACATGGTGAACGCGAATTGAACGAAATTTGGTACAAAGGTAGCACTCCCATGGTTTCATGTACCAAATTTCGTTCCATTTGTTTTTTTTTGAATGAATGAATGAATGAATGAATGAATGAATGAATGAAAAAACCAAATGGAACGAAATTTGGTACAGAGGTAGCACTAGCAAAGGGCACCTCAGTGTCATGTTTTATATCGCCGCCATCTTGACAGAAACGTAATGGCGGCCACACAAATGTTCAAAGCTTAAATCAAATTAAGACTAACATAATCATTCGATCTCTACCAAATTTTGCAACAACATACCTTTATGCAGGGAGCATCCTTTGACCAATCTAATAGGTCATTAGCCTAATAGTTTGCGGATGGCGGCCATCTTTGTGTCAAAATCGATTACCCCTATTAATTCGAACACGGTGAAACCGAATGGAACGAAATTTGGTACAGAGGTAGCACTAGCAAAGGGCACCTCAGTGTCATGTTTTATATCGCCGCCATCTTGAAGGAAACGTAATGGCGGCCACACAAATGTTCAAAGCTAAAATCAAATTACGATTAACCTAATCATCCGATCTCTACTAAATTTTTCTACAACATGCCTTTATGGAGGTAGCAGCCTTTGACCAATCTAATAGGTCATTAGCCTAATAGTTTGTGGATGGCGGCCATCTTTGTGTCAAAATCGATTCCCCCTATTAATTCGAACACGGTGAAACCGAATGGAACGAAATTTGGTACAGAGGTAGCACTAGCAAAGGTCACCTCCGTGTCATGTTTTATATCACCGCCATCTTGACGGAAACGTAATCGCGGCCACCCAAATGTTAAAAGCTAAAATGTAATTACGACCAACCTAATAATCTAGTCTCTACCAAATTTTGCAACAACATATCTTTATGTGGGAAGCATATTCCGACCAAACTACAAGATCATGAGCCCTATAGTTTGCAGATGGTGGCCAAGTATGTGTGCAAATCGATTCCCCCTATCAATTCAAACACGGTGAAACCGAATTGAACGAAATTGGTACCTAGGTAGCACTAGCAAAGGGCACCTCAGTGTCATGTTTTATATCGCCGCCATCTTGACGGAAACGGAATGACGGCCACCCAAATGTTAAAAGGTTAAATCAAATTACGACCATCCTAATAATTTGATCCCTACCAGATTTTGCAACAACATGCCTTTTTGTGTAAAGCATCTTATGACTGACTACAAGGTCATCAGCCCAATAGTTTGCAAATAGCGGCCATGTATGTGTGCAAATCCATTCCCCATATCAACTCAAACACGGTGAAGCCGAATTGAATGAAATTTTTTAGAGGTAGCACTAGCATAGGGCACCTCATATTCATGTTTAATATCCCAATAGCACGTTGTATTTCATTAAGCTACTACAACCAACATTCAATTATACTCCTTGAAAAGGACAAAGAGTTATAACAATACCCGTGCATTTAGGAGAAAGTAGGCTATATGTTCTTTACTGAACATCTTGTTTTGTATTTAAATTTCTATTTTTTGCATTTTGTATATTTTTTTATTTTAATTAGTTTTATTTTGTATAATTAGTGTTAGGCTATTTCGTTAAGTATCCACCTCAAAAATATAACTAATCAAATTTTGTATGGCCAAGTGTGTTACGATAGGCAGATGACCTTTTTGTTTTCTCCCCTTAAAACAATAATAATAAAAAAAGATACGAGTCTTACAGTAGTCGCATATGATGTAACATCTGACATGTTATCCTACTCGTATACTACACAGCTTGGACATTCTTAAAATGTTAATTTACATTCCATTTTCATTCTGGCACTATGATGAATGTATAGATTGAGTTGGAGATATGCTACTGTCACATTTGTGGCGCAGCGGTCAAGCTGTTAGTCTCTCACCAAGGTAGACAGAGTTTGATTCCCGGTCAATACATGTGAGATTTTCGAATTGAAATGCCATGTCCTGTGGTTCGCATTCCACGTAAAAGGGAGGTACCGTGGATCATGATCGTGAGATTAACGGACACGCAAAACTACAAGCTTCCTTCCTTCCTTTTACATTAATAATTCATAATAACAGACACACAACGTCGACAGTACTCTCAAATACTGTGAGCACATTCCTCAGTAACTATAACATTCATTATTCTCAAGGCTCCCATACAGTTCGTCGTAAACAATCAAAACGTGGCTTCCTACTATCATGAAATGACCTAGTCTCACATATGATGAAAATACAGCTTTTATTCCACTCATATAACAAAATTCTGTTATGCATTTAATATTCGACTACTCATCCACAACTTGACAATAATGCCGCTTACTTAAATGTCATTTGTCGTCTTTGTCCTACCCCATGTGATATTCAACCTTGAACGTGAAGCTTCATAAACTGCTCAATGACAAATGAAAGTCGGTGAAAAATTTGCCACTGTGCTCGTCAAACCAGAGCCTGCTAAGTGCACTGCCTACTGTATTGCCATAACATTCTCGCGCTACAGAGCACACAGTGCCTTGTTTCCAATACACACATTTTCAATTGTACATCCAGCTGGCAGTGCGTCTTCACTTCCGTCTGATCCACTTCCGTTCGATCCACTTCCGCCCGATTCACTTCCGTCCCATTTTTCTGGCAGTGCGTCTTCACTTCCGTCCGATCCACTTCCGTTCGTTCCACTTCCGCCCGATTCACTTCCGTCCCATTTTTCTGGCAGTGCGTCTTCACTTCCGTCCGATCCACTTCCGTTCGATCCACTTCCGCCCGATTCACTTCCGTCCCATTTTTCTGGCAGTGCGTCTTCACTTCCGTCCGATCCACTTCCGTTCGATCCACTTCCGCCCGATTCTCTTCCGTCCCCAATTTTCAAAATCACTCCTACAAAACTATCCAGCAACCGAGCGGAAAGATGTTACACATCAATAATAACAATAATAATTATACTGCTCAATGAATCCAAGAGAGGAAGATAATGAGATAATTAGGAAGATATTGGAACCAGTCAAGGAAGGGAGAGAATACAAAAGACGGCCTAACCAGGAGCTCTAGTAACTTAATGTTGTGAAATTTATGTTCCACTTTAATAATCAATTAGAATAACAGGTACGCGTCTTAACGATACGGTACTCGTTGAGTGACCTTGTTCTTTCTTTGCACGTGAGTGAGTGATAGCCAACACACACTCGTCGTTCATCTGATGTAATCGCTCAGTCGCACATATCTTGTGATGGCACATGCTTCCCAGAATAAAATTTTGAGGTGAACAATTTTTAGCTCTATCATTTTATGGACACGTCTCCAGGATGCAACCCACCAACCATCTTCTCACATACCGGCAAAGAAGGAAGACCAACTCACCGTGGCCGATAGAAGTGGATAAAGATGTTCTGTAGCTGGGAGTTACAGAAAATGACATAAAAAATCGAACATCTCTCGGGAGTAAATTGAAGCAAATAAAGTTCCAGGAAAAAAAACCCAAGGAATAAGACAGGTGGCATCTGGGCAAAGGAGAGAAAGGAACAACATAGCCAGAGGATGCATGACTACTGGGCAAACATGAAAACCCACTCCAAACACAATAGTTATGTCGTGGTTCAGAGTTGACCCATACGGAACAACAAGAAGAATAAGGATCAAAAAACAAGCAAGTACGAACAATTGGCTGAAGAATTATGGAAACTTTGGGGAGAATTTTACCAGTGGTGATCTTTTCCACGGGAGTTGTTCCAAATGCGTTAGTAATGGTTCTGGAGGAACTGCAAATGAAACACCCGATTGCCAGACTACAGAAGGCAGTGTTGCTGGATACTTGTCATATTGTTAGGCTATTTTATCACAGTAAGATTGGCATGATACTTGATCGTGAAATCCGTATTTTGTGGACTGAGTTGTACCGCATTAATCAGAAATCAAAGAAAATAGTCATCATCATCATCAACATCATCAATGATATGGCTGATTTAATTTTTCTAAATGCAAATAACTAAACACGTTTATCGACAAGAGATCCTCACTAGCACTATTACAGTACACGCAATAACACAGAAAAGCAAATCAGAATTCTCTTACATACGCCCATAAAATACTGTACGTTACATTATTAGCTTATCCGGTTATTAACAGCATTTTACCTAGACCTAGATACATAAAAGAAACCTTGTTTTATGAGTAAGATAAGTGGGTCATTAGCGTTAATTCTTTAAAAGAATTACGGTGTCTTGAACTCTTCCGTCTTATTCTTCATCGTCAATT
This sequence comes from Meconema thalassinum, assembly GCA_946902985.2. Taxonomy (NCBI): domain Eukaryota; kingdom Metazoa; phylum Arthropoda; class Insecta; order Orthoptera; family Tettigoniidae; genus Meconema; species Meconema thalassinum. The sequence goes on along the minus strand of OX336391.1, from coordinate 645,292,910 downwards.
CTTCTTCATATAACTTACTGTACACTTTTTCCCAAAGTGATGGCCCCCTGTCTTAACACATATTAAATTACAAATTGAGTGGACTAAAAATTTAGAACAATATTAATCAAGCAAAAACTTGAAAACATAAAAATAAAATAAACAAGAAGTTCCGTGACGAACTAAAGAGCCTACTTTTCTTAAAATTTAAGATGCATGCCAATCTATACAGACCTATCTAGAATAATGACGAAATCAAGTTGGTAATATTAACATTTATAAGTACTACAGTCTGAAATACACCTGAAATAGTGAAGCCTAATAGAGTAACTTACTACAGTTGGCAGCCCTGGCGACTCTGAATATATTCTTACTATCATCTCTTAAGGTATAGAATGCACATAAAACATTTAGTTGAAGTCCAATGGATAGTGTGGACTTTACATGCTGTTTGAAATTGGATTATCAGTGAGCGTAAAATCATGTTGGGAACAATGTCATGTATGTGATGCTCAGAATTAAACTTAATAATTACGATCTAATATAGTGTCAATTTTGGATAAAATCCATTTGTTAGAATAGAAGTTACATGATATAAAAATTTGAAACTATCAGAAAGCTTAGAATCATGTTGGCAGCACTGAGGTGTATTGAAAATGAAAATCCACAGCCTGCTTCCAGTCTCCGACCGGGTCAGGAATGGAATGAATGAAGCCCCCATCTAGCGGCGAGGATATGAACTGTGCCGGCTGCCGAGGCCTGACGCACTCCTCTGGGGCAATGATTAAATGAATGACAGATGAAATGTAATGATAGTGGAGAGTGTTGCTGGAATGAAATGCTGACAGGGAAAACCGGAGTACCCGGAGAAAAACCTGTCTGCCTCCGTTGTGTCCAGCACAGATCTCGCATGGAGTGACCGGGATTTGAACCACGGACCCAGCGGTGAGAGGCCGGCGTGCTGCCGCCTAAGCCACGGAGGCTTACTGAGGTGTATTAGTGACTCCAAATTAATCTAGAATGTCAGGTACTATATGAGTGCAAACTTTCGAGTTGATGGCTTGCATACTTCCTGATATATTGATATTAGGATTGAACAATTAGAGAGAGCATTTATTAACAGTTGGCAGCCCTGATGGTTCTTAAGAATACATATAGTCATAACTGTTATGGTAAACAAGGCACATACGAAACTTGGTTGAAATCCATTTGTTACATTAGAAGTTATATGCATTTAAAAACTGAACCTATCAACAGGCATACCGTATAATCGTGTTGGCAGCACTGATGTAAATATGTTACGCCAAACTAAGGTAGAATGTCAGGTACTATACGTGTGCAAACTTTAGAGCCGTTGGCTAGCATGCTTTCTGATATATTGATATTAATGTTCAAACATAGAGAGAACATTTATCAACAGATGGCAGCCCTGGTGGCTCTTTAGAATACGTATTCATATCTGTTGTAGTACACATATTACATTCGAAACTTGGTTGAAATCCAATTGATAGTATAGAAGTTACATGCATTTATATTATGGACCTATCGTCAGACATAGAATCATGTTGGCAACACTGGCATGTATGAACTTCTCAAAATTAATCTGGAATGTTATCGTCGATTTGTGTGCTAATTTTGGAAGAGTTCGCATCCATAACTTCTGAGATATCCAACATAGAGCTAAAATTTTAATTGTGATTTTTCAGCAGTTGGTAGCAATGACGTCAATTACAAATATGGCCGTGAGATATTCAGGCATAGGTCTTTACTCTTACCAAATTTTGTTTCGATAGCTGCAGCCGCTTAGGAGTTGATAGGGGGGGGGGGACACACACACAGACAGACAGATATACAGACAGATATACAGACAGAAGGACAGACAGGCAGACAGACAGACAGACACACATTTTCCCGGATCGATCTCATAAGTCTACTTTTTCCTCATTTTTGCAAAATGAGAAAAGTAGGCTAAAAATATAGTCTAATAATATACGGAACATTTTTTTTAAGAACAAGTTCTTTGAGTAAATACAAAATTGGGCGGATTCGGTGGCGTAGTTGGTAGCATGCTGAGCTTCTATGCCCAAGTTCACGGGTTCAAACCCGGCCGAAGTCGTCGGATTTTTAAGAGCGTTAAAAATCCCTCAGTATGCCTTCCTTCGGAGGGGGAGTAAAGCCGGCGGGCCCATGTCATAGATTTATGGCATGTAAAAGAACTTTTCACTGACTAAACTTGTGTGAAGCAAAATCTGTAGGTTAGGTTTGATTAATGCTCTTAAGATCCAACGTTCGTCACCAGGCGCTGGTTGCGATAACATCTAGTAGTAGCCTAGTTCACAGCTAGGTGTCGTGGACGGTAGCATTTGGTAGCGAAAGTAGGAACTACTTGAAATTATCGTCTGCAGTCCTTACTTGAATTAAAAACAGATAACCCACACTAATACAGACATCACAATTAACACCGGTTATCAGACACATTCTACACACACCCAAAGTACACGGGGCTACATGACCGTGTTGTCGCAGCCCCTAAACTGAGGAACCAACCAACCAACCAACCAACCAAATTCACTTGATAATTTTAGATAGAACGCGTATCCAGGCGGCATTCTTTCATCTCCATAATTCTGCGGCTCACTCCCGCCCAACTACGTAGTAATGAGGGTTCGGTTTCAGCTTGCTTTCTTTCTTTCTTTCTTTCTTTCTTTCTTTCGGCAACCTGTGTTATTTTGATTTGACCCTGTATGGGTCAACACTAGCGCTCGAAGTGATAGATTTAGTGAACTACATACGACCAGTGATGGGCAAAGTACGTCCAGTGGGCCAAGTGCGGCCCTTGAGCTAGTCTAATCCGGCCCGAGACATGGTTTCGAATTATACTACCTAAAATTACACATAGGTCATATCTGTTCTGTGTACCTAGAACTGAAAAACTATTTCAATCTCATTGCGTTTATGCGTTTTGTGTAATGGAGTTGCAGCTAGAACTGATTTACAATGTAACAGTGAATTGAAGCAACTATTCATCAATGTTTCGAACATGGAGTAGCTACCAAAATCAAGCTTCCCAAACATAAAATCTCATGCACAGGAGATAACTGTAATATTCGCATCTTCCTATATCTGCGAACAGGTCTTTTCTACAATGAAACTTCGCAAAAATAGCGTCAGAAATAGATTGACAGACCACCATTTAGCTGCGCTACTATGAATCAGCTCTTCCCAGTTTCAACCAGATTTTGAAAAACATAGAGCAGCACAGTCACAGTTTCACTTGCTCCCTTATTCCGTCCTCTTCTAACAAATAATGAAGGTGTGTTCTTTTTTCCTAAGTTTTCTACCTTTGTAGCTTATAAGTTTTGTTTGATTTAAAATGCAGAAATAATAAGTTGTAATCTTTCAATTCTTGCCACAAGATGGCTTCACCCAGAGAAGCCATTTGTAACTTTGAAGATACAAAAATTAAATAAAAATGAATATTCTGCCTCATAAATGGCCTTTCTTTAAAATTTAAGCAAATGACATAATTAGTACTGTAATTGAACAAATCCACCTTTTTGAAACTCTTCTTATCTCCGGGCGTGTGCAGATATTCTGAAAGGACTGGCTCGTACATAGGCCTTACCAAAACCTCCTATAAATTAATAAAGACGAAGGAAGGTTTACATGCATCTAACTAAAAAGAAACTATTCAATTTAAATTTACTTTATATTCTGAAGCTGCATGCAAGAAATGGATAAATATAATAAAAAAGTGACACACAAGAAAAGCAATTAAAATATATAATATAATAATAATATAATAATAATATAATAATAATATTTAGGCCTGTAAAGATTTATTATTTGTTTTTCACATTAGCGGTAATGCCGTCGTCTGCCCAATATGTCCATTTCACCTCTACACCACTTTGAAGCTGGTCAGCCATCCCTTCACATTTGACGGTTCTCTTCAACGTTGCACAATCAGCCCTACTGTGATTGTGGCATAACAGCCAGAACCCAATCACCCTCCGTCGAAACACGAAGCACTCAGCTCAAGAGAGACACACTATCACAACCAGTCATCTCAAAGTCCAGAGAGACAATCCTCTTCAGCAGTGCACTCAGTCTGAATGCCACAGCCCGTCCTCAAGCCACACCTCATCCCAGGGAGTCCCTTCTCAGAATCCTTATTGTCTGTCCAAGCCTCTTATAGCACACCCCTTGCTCGGCAGTTTCCTCATGACCAGCAGCAGGCTCACATTTCACCAACAAGTGACAGGCAATTACGTCCCCCACCATTCTCCGTTCTCAAATATACCAAAACTGTACAAATGAAATATACTATATTCTTTACAACATAGAATCAAAGCAAGCTCCAGAATCTCGTCAGAAATGACCTAAAATACATTGAATAATTAATAATAAAAAGTATACGTATATGATAATAGTAATAATAATAATAATGACACTGCGTCTACTGCAGACGTGTCCAATGCAATTGAACACGTTGCCAACACGATAACATGATATAAAGAAATAACAAACCTACGAGCCTACATTAAAACTGTCATGGGGGACTCATAAAATATAGGTTACAGAACGCTCCCTTGCTTTTCATTCATTTGGTCCTATACCATAGAATAAAAAGCAATCCTTTTCGGCATGACTTCCCTTCCAAAATACTAACTCCTACCTTCCACAAATATATACACAACCAACAGGGCTACTAGGATATGTACATCCTCAGATTGGAAATATTGTAAATCCCTAGCACCCTTCCGTCCTTTGTAAGGAGCTCGTACGCACAGGCCCCTAATTTCCGTGCAATTTCATACGGTCCTTCATACAAATGAAAAAATTTACTTACCAAGTCATCGATGTAACTGGCTGTGAAATCCCCTGTGTCGTGTCCCAGAGCGATGTTAAGTGCGCGAATGAGCCCAGCTGACGATGTTTTCATACCAAAAGGAATCCGTGTTAATTGTAACAGATGTTTTTTGTAACAAAAAGCCTTGAATTGCCTATCCTCCTTCCGTATAGGTACCTGCCAAATACTAGCACTCAAATCTAATGTGGACAGCCATTCTTTACCCCCAAATCTCTGAACTAAATCCTCAGTAGTTTCCGGTCGCTGATGATCCGGCGCAATGCGTTTATTAGCTTGTCTTGCATCCAAACATAGCCTAACTGACCCATCCTTCTTAATCACTACTACCAACGGATTGACATACTGGCTCCTACTGAATTCGATCACTTCATCGTCTAGCATCTGCGAAATGACATCAGCTACTGCTTTGACATGGGCGTGTGGTATCGGGTATCTAACACCATTAAAACTAGACCTATCGGTGATCTCGAAACTATGCTCGTACACATGTGTCCTACCAGGTTTGTCAGAGAACACCTCACTGTGCTCTCTCAAGATCTCTAACAACTGAGCCTTCTGCTCTACCTCCAACATGGTATCTTCCACAACACTTGAAAATTCGCCTTCACGCTCCTCTTCCACTACCATACTACAACTTTGAATATCCTCTGATACCATGTCGCTACTACCCTCACTGACTTCTTCCCCTTCATTTAAAACCGGGACACACACTGATATACTCACAAAAGTTCCCGAGTCCACCTGATAACTCAGACTAATCGTATAAAAATTCTCACCCTACTTGAATCTCACCTTAGATTCGCCGTAATCAAGCTTACACATCTGACTGCTTAGCCAATCCGCACCCAATATGACAGGATACACTAAATTTGCGACCACTAGAAAACTCTGACGACCACATTTCTCATCAATGTACATAGGTGCGACAACCTGTCTACGCACTCTCTGTGACTTAGTCCCAACAGCAGACAATATAAATATATTGGACACAGGAATCTCCTCTATGGCTTCTCCTTTACTCTTAACCTCATCATAAAAGCCTGCCTTAATGCAAGAACACATGCTCCCTGAGTCCAATAAGGCATCGACGACTTGACCCCATATCTTCACTTTAATCACAGGACTGATCAACGTAGGCTCACACCTCTCCTGCATAACCTTAACCTGGTCATCTAACAATTCCTTTCGAACATCAAGGTCGTATTCTATCTTCTTCAACACATGAACTGGAATACTGGGGTGGGACCCTCTATCTGACCGTCTTAAAGAGCCCTGTTCCCGTTTAAATTACTCGGCTGAGCTGGCTGTCTCTCTTCTTCACGCCCCCTATTCTCTAACTGCCTTTGTTCCCCAGGTCCCCGATTTTCTGCCTGCCTCTGTTCTCCGCGCCCCCTATTCCGAAAATTCCCTTGGTCACCCCTATCCCTATTTACAAAATTTCCTCTATCATTCCTCACAAAGTTACCTGGCCTATCAATATTCCTACGCTCATAATGCCTATTCGCTTCCTCCTGATACCCCTGATCGTAATTTCCTTCCCTTCCCTGTTCTTGCATTTTACCTCCCATTCTACCCAAAGTATCAAACCTTTCGAACACACGTTCCATGTCCTTAATCGTATTTACATCCTGCATGACTACGGCCATCTTCACCTCATCAGAAAAATGACGGGCCATACGCCTAACAATATCACCTTCAGAAGAACTAGTGTCTAAATTCTGACTGATAAGGACATGTGTGAGGAAATACTCCGTCATGCTCACCCCCTGATTCGACTGATACCTCCCAAAAGAAATCTTGTCTCTTTCTCTTCCTTTAGTCTGTTCGTTCCAGAACTTTCCCTCAAACTTCTGCCTAAAATCTTCTAACCCCTGAAAACCTCCCCTAAAAACTTGATACCAAGATTTAGCCTCCCCCACAAAAGCTAATGATATGACTTCCTCAACAATATCCCAGTCTAAAGTCCCATCTTCTAACCCTTTCGAAAACCTCTTCTGAACAACTTTAACAAACTCCATGGGGTTAAACTGCCTTCCACTAAATTTAGGTAAGTCAGATTCGCTATAGAAGTTACTAGGTCCTACAGAGTGATTACAATTTTCCTTATTTGACTGGGCCTGATTCAGCTCTTCTTAATTTCAAATTTTCGCTCTCATTAAAGGATTTCAGTTCACTAATCTCTTTTTTTACACTCTTATCTACCATCGTTACTCTGGCTGAAGACACCGCTAGCTCCTGTTCCAAAAACACCTGCTTATTTCTAATCTCAGTTATATCCTTCATCTCTTCCTCTACAACTATCAACCTCTCACTAACTTCTTTCTTGAAAATGGCTACCTCATTACTCACCTCGCCTATCTGCTTATCAACAGTATCCATAATGCCCTGCCTCTGTAAGCTCATCTTCTCCTCAACTTGCTCGAATCTTTTATCTACCATCTCAATTCTACTGGCAATTTCCTGACGAATTTCCTTATAGCCTTTACTCATACTCTCTACAATCTTATTAATTTTGCTCTCTAAATCCGTACTTTGAATGTCTATCTTAGTACTAAATTCACTGCTTTGATTATTAATTTGAGTACTTAAATCACTACTCTGAGTATCCATTTTATTACTTAAACCACTTAGTTTACTACTGAATTTAGACATCATCTGCTCCATTAACTTGATCATCTGTGAGTTTTCCCCCAGCCCTACATTTTCCTCCTCACTATTCTCTCCCATTCCTAACTCCTTGCTAGTTGCAACATCATCTTTCTCGGCCCCATCACGTCCCTCCAACGTACCAGAAATCACATCCTTATCTGCCATTTTACTAAGAACTACTCTCGAATTTGTGGAATCTGACCGCTTATTGGTCTGCCTGTTTGACTGACTCCTGCCTCTTCTAGAATGACCAAGAGTGCTTCTGTCAACACTTCTAGATCTCAACTTTAATAAATCAGGCTCACTCTTATTACTTAGCATACCCTCCAAAATCACTGAACATATATACCCTTCCTAAAATACCCGATCAGATTTCACAAATTACCTGTGCGTACTGCCATACTATGCACCAGCCAGCCTTATTCACACTCCATAGTTGGGCGCCATTTGTAATCTTTCAATTCTTGCCACAAGATGGCTTCACCCAGAGAAGCCATTTGTAACTTTGAAGATACAAAAATTAAATAAAAATGAATATTCTGCCTCATAAATGGCCTTTCTTTAAAATTTAAGCAAATGACATAATTAGTACTGTAATTGAACAAATCCACCTTTTTGAAACTCTTCTTATCTCCGGGCGTGTGCAGATATTCTGAAAGGACTGGCTCGTACATAGGCCTTACCAAAATTTCCTATAAATTAATAAAGACGAAGGAAGGTTTACATGCATCTAACTAAAAAGAAACTATTCAATTTAAATTTACTTTATATTCTGAAGCTGCATGCAAGAAATGGATAAATATAATAAAAGAGTGACACACAAGAAAAGCAATTAAAATATATAATATAATAATAATATAATAATAATATTTAGGCCTGTAAAGATTTATTATTTGTTTTTCACATTAGCGGTAATGCCGTCGTCTGCCCAATATGTCCATTTCACCTCTACACCACTTTGAAGCTGGTCAGCCATCCCTTCACATTTGACGGTTCTCTTCAACGTTGCACAATCAGCCCTACTGTGATTGTGGCATAACAGCCAGAACCCAATCACCCTCCGTCGAAATACGAAGCACTCAGCTCAAGAGAGACACACTATCACAACCAGTCATCTCAAAGTCCAGAGAGACAATCCTCTTCAGCAGTGCACTCAGTCTGAATGCCACAGCCCGTCCTCAAGCCACAGCTCATCCCAGGGAGTCCCTTCTCAGAATCCTTATTGTCCGTCCAAGCCTCTTATAGCACACCCCTTGCTCGGCAGTTTCCTCATGACCAGCAGCAGGCTCACATTTCACCAACAAGTGACAGGCAATTACGTCCCCCACCATTCTCCGTACTCAAATATACCAAAACTGTACAAATGAAATATACTATATTCTTTACAACATAGAATCAAAGCAAGCTCCAGAATCTCGTCAGAAATGACCTAAAATACATTGAATAATTAATAATAAAAAGTATACGTATATGATAATAGTAATAATAATAATAATGACACTGCGTCTACTGAAGACGTGTCCAATGCAATTGAACACGTTGCCAACACGATAACATGATATAAAGAAATAACAAACCTACGAGCCTACATTAAAACTGTCATGGGGGACTCATAAAATATAGGTTACAAAGTTTATAATCTTCTTCTGCTTTTACGGCCTCTTTGGACCACTTAATCATTTCTTTGTCCTCTTCTTCAGTAAGTTTCCTTTCCGAGTCGCCCAGTAGCTTTTCATTCGCTCTGATCTTCTCAGGCGTGATATTTTTCGGCCCGCCTAGATTATTTTGTTTTGCATCTGGCCCTGCTCCTAAAAAGTTTGCGCAAGTGTGATGTATAAAGTATAAAAGATCTATTCATAATGTTGAATTTTGGGCTTATGCCGTGTTTTATTATACTAAAATTCGACGCGTTTCGAAAGAAACCATGTCTTTCATCGTCAGGAATAATCTGGAATACGACAATGTTGCTAAGAAGAAAGCAACAAAGAACATATAGAAGGTGCCCAAAGATGGACGCCATTATAGCCCCATGTTAGGGACAACGGAAAGCAGCAGTGAATTACTTTCTCAGGGTTCTGATAATAGGTAGCCAGGATTCACTGAGATTGTAGCCGGTGTCGCGGTTGAAATTATCTGGGTGTTTACGTATTTCAACCGCCTCCCTGATGATTCTGGGACGATATTGCTTTATACGGGCAAGAACATCCACTCCTTGGAACATGACATCATGGCCAGGTGTTAAAGCATGATCGGCAACGGCTGATTTATCAGGTTGAATGAGCCTGATACATCTATTATGTTCCTTAATGCGAGTTCATATTGTTCTCGAAGTCTGCCCGATGTAAACCTTGCCACAAGTACAGGGAACTCTGTAAATACCCGGTTGTTGCAATTTAGGCAAACTGTCCTTAGTTGGTCGCAGGAGTTGCCTAATCTTAACAGAAGTTCCAAATACAGTCCGTATGTTGTACCGTCGTAGGATTTTAGCAATACGATCCGTTGTGTTATGTATGTACGGAAGGTAAGCAGTTCCTCTTACATCTCTTTTCTCAACTGACGTCCTATTATTATTTGTTGGTTTCAGAACCATAGAAATCAAAGCTTTGCTATAACCGTTGCTCTCAAAGGTGGTTCGCAGGGTGTTAATTTCTTCTTGTAAAGAAGACACTTCACAAATCCTCCTGGCCCTGGTAGTTAGAGTTGTAAGGATACCATGTTTCTGGGCAGGGTGATGGTGAGAACTTCCGTGGAGATATCTATTGGTGTGTGTTGGCTTACGAAAAACGCTGTGTCCTAAAGATCCATCCTCTTTCTTGGTGACGAGAACATCTAAAAAAGGTATTTTGCCTAATCTTAACAGAAGTTCCAAATACAGTCCGTATGTTGTCACCAAGAAAGAGGATGGATCTTTAGGACACAGCGTTTTTCGTAAGCCAACACACACCAATAGATATCTCCACGCAAGTTCTCACCATCACCCTGCCCAGAAACATGCATACCTGCCAACTTTTGAAAAGGGCTATCAGTAAAACTCACGCGCGACAAAAAAAAATAACGATTTTCGACATACCCCGGCTTGACGAAAATAATAATACTTCTGGGCTACAAAATACAATAATTCATGCTTTAAACAAGATACTTCAATGAAATCATATCTACTTACATGATTTGTAGATGAACATAACAATCAAGAATAAATCCATGTTAATCAGCAGCAGGCGTGGTGAATATTGGTTTGGAGCAGACATAACAGGACTTCCTTGATAGATTAAGCTGATATACGATAATTGAAAAAGGCTTTAAACAATAAAACTTGTTTAACGTAACACAGGCAAGAAATAATATAATACACACTGCAAATCACATGCTAGTTCGACTTTTAAGTCATGGTTGTGGCCTTTTTAGCTTCCTGCAAACAGTCTTGAGAAAATGTTTTGTCATAACAGGGACCAGAACTCCTGGTCTTCAAAATAGAAATAGACTCCAGAGATTCATTGGACATGGATGACCTGAACTGTGTTCTATTTTTCTTCACAAGGCTAAAAAAAACGTTCACATTCTGCATTGCTATGGGGTATGGTGAGAATAGAGAGCAATACTCTAGAAATTCGGTTATACTTAAGAAGTCCATCGGCTCCACGAATTCTTGATATTCGTGCCCAACTGGAATCACTTTCAGCATCTTGATGTGCAGCGAAAGTGTCATCTACCTGAAGAGCTGTGCACTGCCTCTGAAGCTCATTCACCACCTCATCTGTAGTTTCATTCTCTTCCTTGCATAACATGATAGGAAACTTTTCCAAGAAAAAACGAATGGAAGATAACTGTGCATCTTCAATTTTGTCTAACCTAGCAACTTGAGCATTCTTTAACACGTCATCCTTGAGTGGAAACTTGTTGATGATGTAGTCACAGGCAGTATAAAAGTAGTTTCTCACTGATGAAAAGAAAAGGGATTTATCTGTATCCGGTCCGTTCTGAAGGCCTTAACAACTTCAGATGATGCATCTTTTGCCATTTTATTTACAATACATGTCGTTTTCGTGCGACCACAACTATATTTCTTTGCAACTTCTGATTTGGGAAATATCTTCTTAAATAAAGCACCAGCATGATCAGCCGCACTTAAGGGAAGTAAACAGACACTCGGCCCTAATTACGTCACTGTCAACGTTTCCAGACTTAGCAGAAAAGGTGTTGATTTTCTTGCTATCTTCCTTCGATTTAACATAACTAATGTGTTTACCGCACTTCACATGATTACTTAAATCGTTTTTTCCACCATGTGCAATATTAATATCACACCCACATACCGTGCAAAAGGCAAATTTTTCTCCCTTTCTTGATTTTAGTATGCACGGAAAATCAACCGAGTATGATTCTTTAAATGTCTGGAAGTACTATTTCTTGTTGGATTTGTTCATTCTCGATATCTACTAAAACATCGAAAGGAACCTGGATCACTGAACGTCACATAAAATTATAACATAAAACACTTAAGACAGCCAACACTTCATTAAAACATGTCAAGACACACAAAGCCATTAAATGAAAACGACGCCAACCTCGTGAAGAAAGAATATGCACATGGTAGAAAAACACACACACACGTGGAACGAATGTAATTAGTCCAAGGAATACAGGAAACTACGAAGCACGAAGTTATAGCACAAAAACTCGAACGCTTCATTAAAATATGCCATAACCTTAAAAGACGAAAACATTCAAGGAACGTCAACTTCGCGAACAATGAACAACTAACGTGGTCAAAGAATATGGTTTAAATCGCAACGAGCGAACGGAGCGGAACAAAGAATATGCGAAGCAGAGCCTGTCGACACATGGAAGAACGGTTATCCCGGCTTCAAATTCAATTACAAATGACGACACAACCATCACACGGTTAAAAGTACGAATCATATCAAAGAACGAGCTATCGACTATCGTGGACTTGCCTTCGACCCACGCAAACAATCGATTGTACGGAAGTGGGCGGTATTATCGAATGTAAATTATCGTTTCAAATTTTTGTCCGCAAAATCGTAAAATGACATCGTTCATCCGTAAAACCGTAAAATGCTGCAATATCCGTAAATTTTACGGATAAACCGTAAAAGTTGGCAGGTATGAACATGGTATCCTTACAACTCTAACTACCAGGGCTAGGAGGATTTGTGAAGTGTCTTCTTTACAAGAAGAAATTAACACCCTGCGAACCACCTTTGAGAGCAACGGTTATAGCAAAGCTTTGATTTCTATGGTTCTGAAACCAACAAATAATAATAGGACGTCAGTTGAGAAAAGAGATGTAAGAGGAACTGCTTACCTTCCGTACATACATAACACAACGGATCGTATTGCTAAAATCCTACGTCGGTACAACATACGGACTGTATTTGGAACTTTGTTAAGATTAGGCAACTCCTGCGACCAACTAAGGACAGTTTGCCTAAATTGCAACAACCGGGTATCTACAGAGTTCCCTGTACTTGTGGCAAGGTTTACATCGGGCAGACTTCGAGAACAATATGCACTCGCATTAAGGAACATAATAGATGTATCAGGCTCATTCAACCTGATAAATCAGCTGTTGCCGATCATGCTTTAACACCTGGCCATGATGTCATGTTCCAAGGAGTGGATGTTCTTGCCCGTATAAAGCAATATCGTCCCAGAATCATCTGGGAGGCGGTTGAAATACGTAAACACCCAGATAATTTCAACCGCGACACCGGCTACAATCTCAGTGAATCCTGGCTACCTATTATCAGAACCCTGAGAAAGTAATTCACTGCTGCTTTCCGTTGTCCCTAACATGGGGCTATAATGGCGTCCATCTTTGGGCACCTTCTATATGTTCTTCGTTGCTTTCTCTTAGCAACATTGTCGTATTCCAGATTATTCCTGACGATGAAAGACATGGTTTCTTTCGAAACGCGTCGAATTTTAGTATAATAAAACACGGCATAAGCCCAAAATTCAACATTATGAATAGTAACACGGGCCGTGAAAGTCTAAATGACAATATAAAAGATCTCTTTGCTATCGAAACCTGTTCTTCGCATGTTATCTGTTCTTGTGCTGGTATATTCCATACCATCAAGGCACAAGTTTGTCTACTGTTGTTGAACGAAGGAAACACAACCCTAGGTCTTCAAATACAGTAACTTTAATTACTCGAGCTCCCTGTTGAGTGCTGGGTTGACTGGTCCATTCTCTGGTAGTGTCTAGTCTCCCGCTCGGCAGAGTAATATTCTCCGGGGAGGCAGCTATCTACACACACCAAACTTCGGCTTCAAAAGATTGAAGATAAAAAAAGAGAGAAAAGAACACAGTAAAGACATTCGATTCCGCCTGTTTCTCCTGCTCTGTGGAGAAAACGTATCTGTCAGAATTGACATGTTCTATAAAGTTTCTGGATTGGTTGCAAATCCTCCATGTAATGCAGTAGGCATTAAGTTCGTTTCCCATCTCGCAGTCACAGTCAGTGCGTCACTTTGCCACTCTATGACTTCTTCATTCGTATCAACCTTTCCTTTTTCTGTTTCTCTTCCAAGTTTATATCAGTACCCAATGTATCACCAAAGTATTCCCCGCCCACAAGAAGGGTTGTACATACCGGAAATGTACACACAGTCTCAAAACAATGCATAGCCATTATTGAGCGTTGATTCCATATCAAGGGTGCATTCAGATGTTAACAATGCCTCCAAAATAACAGTGACAAAGGATGGTTAACGATACAAATTTCTTACCAATTCAAGACGATAAGAGGTAACGATTTTTGTTTTTGTTTAAATGAACACTGCTCTAATAAATGATCTAACTATATCCATTTTCATCTAAAACCGAAACTGATGTTACCCAGTGTAATGAACAATCAAGTGATAACTGATGAACCTGACTTAGTGCACCTGTGTGAAACCTCACAACAGACAAGGGAAAAACCTAGAAGAACTGCTGGAGAATAATTATAATTTGACTGATAAAACAATTATCGGAAATTCAAAATCTTTCTAGTAAAATAGCAACAGTAAGACACTCAAACAATCTTCAGTTAAAGAAGGAACTTAAAGCTAATAATGAGGAGTTGACCAGTAAGATAGATGCAAACAATCAGGAGATGACGGAAAAATTACATAGGAATAGCAATGAGATGAAGGAGAGATTGACAGCGTGGTCAAAGTGAATGAGGAGTTTAACAGGAAGTTTGGGAAACTGGAGGAGAGTATTAAGGAGGTGGAATGGAAGATTAGGGGTGAGCTTAAAGAAGTGATGGAACATAAGGCTAAGGAGATTCTAGTTGAGGAGACGTTAGGCGAATGTAGCATAGAGTTAGAGGAAATTGTAGGTGAGAATAGAGTAGATGAGAGGAAGAATCTGTTAGAGGAGGAGTTAGGAGATGGTAGCATAGAGTTAGAGGAAATTGTACGTGAGAATAGAGTAGATGAGAGGAAGAATCTGTTACAGGAGGAGTTAGGAGAAGGTAGAGGAAATTGTACGTGAGAATAAGTAGATGAGAGGAAGAATCTGCGAGAGGAGACGTTAGGTGAAAATGATTTTGTCCAGAATGATGTGAGGGATTATTGGTTATATATAAAAAAAAAGGAGATTGTATTAGACGTGATATTGAAAGAGAATATAGATTGAGATATTGTTACTTTTATTACTAAGTGGCATTGCTTGTATGATATTACGGCTCTTTATATAGCTCCTTCTCCAAAGAAAAAGTAAAACGTGAATAGAAGTGAAAACCAAATGCTACATTCAGTGTTGCTGTTGCTTCTTATATTACATCCTTTTATCCTTCCCATATAGTAAGTAATAGTCCAATGAATTATAGTTATATTACGGTATATATGAACTTAACCTTGTTTACTGAAGTATTTTGGTTGGTGTACAAAACACACCATCCTTTGAGACAGGAGAGATCTGTAGTGCTCTACCGCATATTATTTGTTTATTGGTTTATAAGCTTTCGGCTTATACAGGGTGTTTTGAAAAAAGTGTACGATATTGCAACAAGGGTTGGGATTGGTCAATGCGAGCAGAAACGTTCCCATAAACATATCTCCGGAAACAAATATCTGTTGAGAGGCTCCGGTGGCGTAGTTGGTAGCTTGCTGAGCTTCTATGCCCAAGATAGCGGGTTCAAACCCGGCCGAAGTCGTCGGATATTTTAAGAGCATTAAAAATCCCTCAGTATGCCTTCCTTCGGAGGGGAAGTAAAGCCGGCGGTCCCATCTCATAGATTTATGGAATGTTAAAGAACCTTCAACTAATTACACCTGTGTGAAGCTAAATTGTATAGGTTAGGAAGGTAAACAACGCTCTAGGTTTCTACGTTCGTTGCCAAGAGCCGACTGCGGTGGCGTCTAGTAGCTAAGTTCTGAACTAGGCCTAGTAGTCGTTGACGGTGGCGTTTGGCGGCAAAAGTAGGAACTTCTTCAAAAATTCAATTTTGCAGTCCTTACTTGAATTTAAAAAAAAACAGATACACACACTAATACAGCCATAACACCGGTTATCAGACAGATTCTACACACACCCAAAGTACACGGGGCTACATGACCGCGTTGTCGCAGCCTCTAAACTGAGGAACCAACCAACCAACCAACCAAATACCTGTTGAGATAAGCACCATTTTACCCGCATGGAGGAGGCGTTGTGTTCGGTGGTGCAGGCGTCCTTCCGTTAAGTCTTTGCATGAGTCGGATGTTCAGTCATAGTATGCGGTTGTGCTGGCAAGAGCAGTGTGGTACCCGACCAGACTAGTGGTCCCGTGCTGTGTGGACGATGTAAACAGTGCGATGGTGTATACCTCGAGGGAAATGGCAAACATGGTTTTTTGCTATGGATTGGAAAATGGTAGTAGCATGGCCTCCCCATTCTCTGGACCTTAATCCATTTGATTTCTGGCTATGGGGGCATTAATTTAAAGACATTGGTGTATCGACAATGTGCAGCTGTTACAAGAGCGAGTAGGGGATTCCTTGCGAAGAGGAGCCAAAGCATGAGGTAACCATGTGGAGCATCTCTTGTAACATGCAGATGGTATCCGTGGACATACCGGCTGAAATCATCACAGCTCCTGGTTGGTGGTGTTGATGGATGTTTGCCCAAAGCGTGTTCTGTTAAACGTGTGTGACAGTCAAGAATTCATTAGAAGTAGCTGGTAGGATGACGTCCATTGTCTGAAGCGTAAATACACAATACAAGTAAAATGGCTCATATCTCAACAGGTATTTGTTTCTGGACAAAGGAACATTTCTTCTCGTTTTGACCTATCCAACCCCTGTTGCAATATCGGACACATTTTTCGAAACACCCTATATTCTTATTTTATCATTTTAAATGATCTTGTCGACTTCGTCGTTACGCTGGGGTCTGGCGTTACGTTACGGTGACGGGACGAAATGTACCCAGATGCACTGCGGTGTGGGACGTCATAGTACCGCTTGGTGCATGTGTTCCCCGACAATTTCTACTTCGTTAGTATAAGACAAAAATCCCCGATTCTTGGATGTCACGGGTAATCTCGAGAACCACTGGATGGATTTTGATGCGGTTTTCACCATTCTGTAAAGGATATCTCGAGGAAAGATACTGTAGAAAATAATTTATGTATGATCAAAGGAAGCCAAGCAGTAACGATTTCAGTGAAAACGTCGAAAACAAACTTGGCGTCCGTGCGCTTCTTAAGCTTACTCTGGGCAAACCGTTAAAAATATCAATATACTATGAGCGTAAGAATTGGTCAACATGAAAGGTTCTACAAAAAAGTCCGCGAGAGCATATCTCTATCGTCAATACATCACCCACTATAAGTGTTTTTAGACTGGATGGAAGGGGCACGTCCCCGCGCACTCTGGTAAGCGTGCGGCATCCCGCGCGTTTAACCTTGCTTTGCCCTTGGTTTGCACTTGCCGTTCGCGAGTAATTTGAAACAAGATAAGCAAGATAAGTATTATGCAGATAATTTTCTAACATGGCAAGTCTTCGGCTTCGAGCGAAGCGAGAAGCCTCCAGCCTTTCTAGCATTTTTCAGCATTTGTAGCATTTAAAATGATGCAAAGTCTAGTCTTTCAGACTGTCTCTTTTTTAAATATATTACAACAGTAACAGTGACCAGTAACGGCGTTATGTCACACGGTACTCTCTAACTCTGCTCTATTGCTCCCAGGAAAATCTAATCTTTCTTGTGCTGACTTCCTGGCGTGAAATGCTAATATTGTAGAGACATACATCTCCCGTATAGCTCTATCGCCTTTCAAAAAGTTTTCCTCACACATCAAGCACGCTGCTAATAGAGAAATCTCACAAACTTGCTTCCTTACTTATTAACTTTTTATGCTATTAAAAAAGGAGGCAAGTGGTGTAACTTGACTTCTCAAATTATATTTCGTGTTACACTTTCAAGGGTTGAGGGAGGGATGAGGCACAACATTCTGGTATAGAAAGAAGCTATCGAAGACTGTAAGCGCTGTAGAAGGGGTGAAGAGTTTCCCGGAGGTCTCATTAACTTAACTCTAATTTACTAATTAGTGCTTTACATCCCCTAGAGAGTCAAGACTCGTGGAAACAAGTTTTAAGCTTTGATGAGTTTTCCTTCTTCAAACTTATCATCTACTTTCTTTTTCATTTCCCTTTCATCTTCATTATTTCTAAATATGTTCTCGATACAGGGTGTGTTTTCGTTGGCTGTTGAGGTGACATCATACTCAGAATTGTGCATGTAAGAGTTTACGATAGCTTATCATACAGTAAAAGGTAATAGCTCTTGTAATGAAGCACGCAAGAGAAGAAAGTACGAGGAAAAACGCGGACATTTAAATTTTAAGGAACTTAGAGGACCAACGATAGAAGCGGCAATGTATTTATTCAGATGTGTTATATTCCGGCGGCTTCGGTGGCGTAGTTGGTAGCATGCTGAGCTTCTATGTTCAAGGTCTCGGGTTCAAACCCGGCTGAAGTCGTCGGTTTTTCAAGAGCGTTAAATATCCCTCAGTATGCCTTCCTTCGGAGGAGAAGTAAAGTCGGCGGTCCCATGTAATAGATTTATGGCATGTAAAAGAACCTTCCACTAATTGCACTTGTGTGAAGCTAAATTATAGGTTAGATTTTACTAACGCTCTTAAGTTCCAAAGTTCGTCACCAGGAGCCGACTGCGGTGGCTTCTGGTAACCAAGTTCACACCTAGTTGTCGTCGACGGTGGCGTTTGGTGGCAAAAGTAGAAACTACTTCAAAAATTGAATGTCTGCAGTCTTTACTTGAATTAAAAACAGATAACTCACGATATTACAGCCATCACAATTCACACCGGTTATTAGATAGATTCTACACGCGGCTACACGACCGCGTTGTCGCAGCCCCTAAACTGAGGAATCATGTGTTATATTCCCTTTATCAACATATAGAATTGACTTCATCTGGGAAAATCTTACAATCAGTGTCTTCAAAAAGTTGGAAAAAGTAAAGACACGTTTCATGAAAAGAGTCCTAGGCGTGGGGTTCACATCACTATCAAGACTGACCTATGGGCTGCTGAAGGAAAGTTTTATTTTTTTAATTGAGGATATTCGAAATCAATTGTATCAGCGAAATACACACGCTTTCGATCGCACCCTTCAAATTCCACAAAGTAGGAAGAACGACGTTTGGAATACTTTTTAAACAACCGACTCAATGTTAACGGACGACTGGATGAAGACAAATTACGAATTAAGACATTTAATGGCATGTTTCGCAATAAACGGATTCCATCATAAATTCTGTAAAGTTAAACAATTAGCATTCGCAGATGATGTAGCAATAATTGATGAAAATTCGGAAGACTGATAAGGACTGGCAAAAGTGTTCTTAAGAAAAGCAGGGGAAGTTGTACTGGAAGTGAATGATAAAAAAAAACAAGAAGTTCCGTGTGCATAGTTTAAAGCTGTCGGCTTGCTTACTTTCTGATATAGAGGTATTTGGATCAAATAATAGAGAGACCATTCATTGACAGTTGGCAGACCTGGTGGCTCTTAAGAATACGCTGTCATATTTGTTTATGTACACACAGCACATACAAAATTTGGCTGAATTTCAATTGATAGTGTAGAAGTTATATCCATTTAAAAATTGGACCTATCAGCAGGATCATAATCATTTTGGCAACCCTGCCATGCATGGCCTCCTGGAAATTACACTAAAATATTATTATCTATACGTGTGCCAATTTTGAAATAGCTCCCATTCATACCTTCCAAGATATCCAATATGGAGCTCAAATTTCAATTACGATTTTTCAGCAGTTGGTAGCACTGACATCGTTTTCATATACGGCATTGAGATATTTTGGTATAGATCTTGACTCTTACCAAATTTCGTTTCGATTGCTGCAGCCGTTTGGGAGTTGATATGGGGGACACAGACAGACAGACAGACAGACAGACAGACAGACAGAAGGAAGAACAGACAGACACACACACACATTTGCCCTGATCGATCTCATAATTCTACTTTTTGCAAAATTTGAAAAGTAGGCGAAAAAATCATGAAGGTAGAGAGAAATTATTAGACAAGAGGACATGGAACTTAACGAATTGATAACCATGTGTTTGAAGAAGTAGACGAGTTCAAATACCTGGGGGCACTAATAAACAGTAGAAACGAAGAAGATCAGGAGATAGAAGCGAGGATTAAAGCTGCATCCAGAGCACCATATTCAGTTAACAAGCTACTCATATCCAAATTGTTATCAAGAGGGACCAAAATCGAGAATATAAAACTTTAATTAGGCCAGTATTACTATATGGTGCAGAAACATCGTATCGTCCATGACGCCATTTTGTGTCTAGAGGAATTTTGTAATATAATGTATGGCAATCTATAAGGTGCGTTCAAAAAGTAACGAGCCGGAGGCATAATACAGAAACCAGTACCTGTATATTAGAAGTATTGGTCCTGGCTGTTGAGGTACTTGTCCCATTGTGACACGAGGCGGTGAATGGCTGTCTCATAAAATTCCGTGGGCTGAGATGTGAACCAGTTCCGCACGTACAGCTAGACGTCGACGTCCGAGGTGAATCGTTGGCCACGCAGAACCCTTTTCAGGGGACCAAACATGGCGTAATCACAGGGTGAGAGGTCTGGTCTGAATGGAGGGTGGCCGAGAACCTCCCATTTGAATTTCTGCAGGAGTGCCGCGACTGTGTTGGCCGTATGAGGTCGTGCATTGTCGTGGAGCAGAATGACCCCACAGGTGAGATTGCCTGGTCGTTTTATTTTGTTGGCTTGGCGAAGGGTGGTCAAGGTTTGCGAGTAACGCTAGGCATTCACTGTTGTCCCGTGCAGCATGAAGTGTATCAGAAAGGGGCCATCTTAGTCAAAGAAGAACGTCAGCATTACCTTTCCTGCACTCGTGTGGATGTCCTTGCCTTTTTGGGAGGTGGTTACCCTGGATGCTTCCACTGGAGGCTTTGTCGTTTGGATTCTGGTTCGAAGTGTTGACACCATGACTCATCTCCAGCCGCCACTCGTGCCAGGAACCCATTCTCTTCCCTCGCATAGCGCTGCAGATGACCAAGACAATGGGCCATTCGACATGCTTCCTGGTATGGTTGAAGACTGTGGAGCACCCATTGGGCACACACTTCGCGCAAGTGCAGTCGTTCCTTCATGATGGTGTGCACACTTCCGACGCTTAATCTGACCACGGCGGCAATGGCGTTCACTGTCACTCGGCGGTCCTGGGTAATGAGTGCATCAACCAGCTGGACGTTGTCATCGGTAATACAGGGGGGTGCCCCAGACCGGGCATCATCGGCTAATGACACTCGTCCTTGCCTGAAGCGCTTGTGCCACGCCTTGACCCGTGCAAGGGACATGCAGTGTTCGCCGTACACTTGTGACATTCGGCGATGAATGTCCATTCCCCCCACTCCTGCCACTGTCAGAAACCGAACAACACCTCTTTGCTCTTCGTTTGGCGCCTCCATGTCACTGTTTTCAATGCGACTGGCAGCGTTGGACGATTGATGCATTCTGCTGCTCGCTTTGTATCGTCACGTGACGTGCACGCGTGCCCTCTAGCGACGGGCTGTGACCTTTCTCGCTCTGGTCGGAACCACACCTCGTTACACACGCCACGATTAGCCGTTGTCGTCACTGGTTTGCGCATTCCAGCCTCCAGCTCGGTACGTTTTGAACGCACCTTATATATTATTCCCACAAACCTGACAATTTTGCCAAAGAAAACTGTATAAGATTAATAGCCTGAGTGGGTAAAGGATCCGATGATGGTCGCATGACGTTCGAAACGTGTGCTCATTTAATTAATTAATGGGTGTTGACAGACTGACTTAGTTAATGGTTAATTAGGGAACACTGAAAATGGTTTCAAAGCATTCCATGTAAATGTAACTCGGCAAGGAGTTCCAAGGAAGTGGCCATGTCCTATAAGTAGCCACCTTTTCAATATTTACCTGGGATTATTATGGTGTTAGAAGCCATTTTTCAGTGTTGCCTTAGTAAACAAAAGTTTAATGCTCTTCAGTCGGTCAACACGATTGTACTCAAATGAGATGGGTTATTCCCTAATCCTGAAAAAAATACATTAGATTAATAAATATTAATTATTATTATTATTATTATTATTGATGTATAACATCTTTCCGCTCGGTTGCTGGATAGTTTTGT
This sequence comes from Meconema thalassinum, assembly GCA_946902985.2. NCBI lineage: Eukaryota > Metazoa > Arthropoda > Insecta > Orthoptera > Tettigoniidae > Meconema > Meconema thalassinum. Next base: position 645,270,729 of record OX336391.1, on the reverse strand, counting down.
GGGAGTAATTTTGAAAATAGGGGGCGGAAGCGATTCGGGCGGAAGTGGATTGAACGGAAGTGGATCGGACGGAAGTGAAGACACACTGCTAGAAAAATGGGACGGAAGTGAATCGGACGGAAGTGAAGACGCACTGCCAGCTGGAAGTAAAATTGAAAATGTGTGTATTGGAAACAAGGCAGTGTGTGCTCTGTGGCGCGAGAATGTTATGGCAATACAGTAGGCAGTGGATTTAGCAGGCACTGGTTTGACGAGCACAGTGGCAAATATTTCACCGACTTTCATTTGTCATTGAGCAGTTTATGAAGCTTCACGTTCAAGGTTGAATATCACATGGGGTAGGACAAATACGACAAATGACATTTAAGTAAGCGGCATTATTGTCAAGCTGTGGGTGAGTTGTCAAATATTAAATGCATAACAGAATGTTGTTATATGAGTGGAATAAAAGCTGTATTTTCATCATATGTGAGACTAGGTCATTTCATGATTGTAGGAAGCCATGTTTTGATTGTTTACGACGAACTGTATGAGAGCCTTGAGAATAATGAATGTTATAGTTACTGAGGAATGTGCTCACAGTATTTGAGAGTACTGTCGACGTTGTGTGTCACTTTGTTATTATGAATTATTAATGTAAAAGGAAGGAAGGAAGCTTGTAGTTTTGCGTGTCCGTTAATCTCACGATCATGATCCACGGTACCTCCCTTTTACGTGGCATGCGAACCACAGGACATGGCATTTCAATTCGAAAATCTCACATGTATTGACCGGGAATCAAACCCGGTCTACCTTGGTGAGAGACTTACAGCTTGACCGCTGCGCCACAAATGTGACAGTAGCATACTTCTAATTCAATCTATACATTCATCATAGTACCAGTATGAAAATGGAGTGTAAATTAACATTTTAAGAAAGTCCAAGCTGTGTAGTATACGAGTAGGATAACATGTCAGATGTTACACATCATATGCGACTACTGTAAGGCTCGTATCTCTTATTATTATTATTATTATTATTATTATTATTATTATTATTATTATTATTATTTATTAATCTCATCTAATTTTACTATTGGTTGGTGCATAAGTTCGTAGCGTTTTCTATAAGTTTATCCAAACCAATTGTATAAGTTTATTAAACATTATTAAGGGAAGTTAAACATCAGTAACATATTCTCCTTCATTAACTACAACAGTCTGCCAACGCAGTGGTAATTTTTCGATTCCGCGCCTGTAGAAATCACGTGGTTTTGAGTTGAAGAATTCGTCAAGCCATGTTCAGAGTGCATCTTCATCCGGGAAGGAAGTTCCTTGTAGGTTGTTCGATAGAGAGCGAAAAAGCTGAAAATCTGAGGGTGCAAGATCGGGCGAATAAGGTGCGTGCGGAATGATTTCTCAGCCCAACTCCCTGTATAGTGTTTTTGTGAGATTAGCCGAGTGCGGGCGGGCGTTATCATGGAGGAGCATCATTTCATGCAGTCTTCCTGAACGTGGGAAGGTAAAAACGACCCACCCTGAAAAGAGAAACCCACTTTCTTGCCGTGCTCTCTTCAATAGCATTGTCCCCATATACGGCGTAAATATTTCTGGCCGCCTCCGCTGCTTTCGTCCCTCTATTGAATACAGTGAGAAGAATAATTATGTCGGAAATGTTCCAATTTCTCCACTTGGCATTCCATTTCTAGCGTCCACGGCTCCACTCAATATCTGCCATTGACAAAACTACAAACTACAAAGCAACAATGCCAGGCGACTAATAAAACCATAGCAACCGGAAAACCAACAAGCAAAACAAAAACGCTACGGACTTATGCACCAACCTAATATATTAATATTTATTTACATTTAATCGATTGTTCCCCTTTAGGAGAGCGATTGAACTTCAATACATGATTTCCTCTTCTGGCGTTTTCCCGCTTCACTTCCCAAAATCTCTTCATCTTCTCAGAATGCTCCTTCTTCCACTCAGCAGTCCATTTTCTTCCAGGCTGTCGTGATGGTCTATACTCAAACTTAACATTTTTGATTTTATTCCAGCACTCGGTGCGATCCTTGAGATTTTCTATTTTGACCTCTTGTAGGCCCCTCGGAACCTCTGTCAGCCACTCCGTTCCACACTTACTGTGTTATAACGTTGAGAAATTTCTTCGCCGTTCTGAAGTTATCCATCCTGTAAATCTCTATATATATAAAAATGAAAGTTTGTCTGTTTTTTTTTCTGAATTTTCACGGAAATTTGCGATATTTGCGCGTTTTAGACTGTTTTATGACGGATGCGCGCAAAAATATTTTTTGTCTGTCTGTCTGTCTGTCTGTCTGTCTGTCTGTCTGTTTGTTTGTCTGTGGACAACTTCGTGTCCTTATAACTCGAGAATGGCTGGGTGGATCAACGTAAAATTTGATACAGATATCCATCAGAGGCACGTCACTAATCATTGGTGTAAATCTTCTCCATACCTCTCATAAAAGGGGGCCTACCCCCTTAAAATACATGCTGAAATAGTCGTAGAAGGGCGAGACAAAGCTCATTTTCAGCCCCTCAATGTGATAAACGAAACTCGGGAACCACATTTTAAAGCCCTAAAACCAACAGTTTTTGAGATATTCCCAGAAAACTAATTTCATTTATTAAGCTACTGAAAGAATGCAAGCCGGTAACCATGGCAACACAATCTCAGAGGTCCATATATTTTCTGTAAGACGCAATGCAATTCCATTTATTACATCACTGTGAAGGTTTGCAAACGGCCATAAGGTTATAACGTATCCAAGCTGTAAAATTCATCAATACATATAATGCGCTTAAGGGGGTCAAGGGGTACTCGGGAAATTTTTCACGCGATTTACACATGCGGGTATGGTACAGAAGGTCTATTATATCCCTATCCCTATATTGTTATATTATTAACTTATTATTATTATTATTATTATTATTATTATTATTATTATGGTGTACAACGACGAGTCAAAGTTCATTTTGAACCCCTTGATGTCAGAAACAAACCTCGGGGCCCCTAAAGAGCCGTAAAGGGTCCCCGAAAACTACATTTTAAGGCTCTAAAACCAACAGTTTCTTAGATATTCCCAGAAAACTAATTTCATTTAATAAACTAATGAAGGAATGCAAGCCAGTAACCATGACAGTAGTATCTCAAGAGGTGACCTCCAACTTTCCATCTATTTCTGCAAGAAGTAATGCCACTCCATTAATACATTTCTGGGAAAGTTTTCAAATGGCTAGAAGGTTATCACAGAACCAACTGAAACTGTAAAATTCATCAATGCGCTTAAGTAGTTCAAGGAGTACCCGAGATTTTCTTCACACGACTTACACGTGCGAAATGTCGTACAGAAGGTCTATTATATCTCCAAACAGCAACATTATTTTCAAAAACTCCTGATTTGAAATGGTATTTTTTGCTGCTTTTAGGAATTAGGGTCATTGGAGGCTAAAGGAATTTTCATGCGCCTTTATAATTTATAAAAGGGGTCTTCCTGTGGTTGGGAACTTGACACAACGGCGAGGGTCAGTTTGTATGTGACGTGTATTGCGATTCATCTACGAGGTTTTCAATTTTATTTTCACGTCAGGAAGAACACGTTAGGTAAATTTAGTTTGAGAGAACATTTTAACTAATCATTTTTCTTTGTCTACAAATAGGTTCCAATCCCTTAACCATTGCAACAGTAGCTCAATTTATAACGTCTGGTTATTAATACCGAAGACCGTTCGAAGAATCGGTACTTCTGCTAGTGTGTGTATAAAACTGTGGTCGGGGTTTTCTGATTACGTTCGTTATCGTGGGGATCTCTTGGTAGAGTTCGTTTTGAGGTCTCTTTAACCAAATACCGTTATTATTAACTGCCCCGTAAATCTTTCTTACTATATTAATAAATATTAATTATTATTATTATTTATTAATCTCATGTAATTTTTTCAGGATTAGGGAGTAACCCATCTCATTTGGGTACAATTGTGTTGACCGACTGAAAAGCACCAAACTATTATTTACCTGGGACTGAAATAGCCAATCAAGAATGGTCGCCGCTGGGCCTCGAATCAATTCGTCTTCATAGTTTGGTGATAACCTAGTCCCATGGCCTAGCGCCTAATGAAGATATTTCCCCCCAGGGGCTCACATCTAGTGGGACGTGGGTTGGCGACCACGGGGCCCCAGCTGAGTCCTGCATTGCTTCCACGTACTTGTGCCGGGCTCCTCTCCGTCTTCTTTCCGGTCAACCTCACTTGGTCAACTCATGTTCTCTTCCGACCCCGACGGTATTAGGGTATCCGAGGCCTAGGGAGTCTCTTCCTTTCCCGCCTTAATTGGCCCTTGTCTCATTTTTCCTGATACCCTCCTTCTGCGAGGGTTCAGCCTTCTTTTTCTTTTCCTGTTATCTCCTGCCTTCTGTTCAAGGCCCTCAAGGAGGTACGGTGTATGTAGCCCCACCACTTCTGGTGCACCCTGGATATTGCTAGACCCTCAGGGGCTCATGGTTGGTGAGTTCGGGAGTTGGCGACCCCGAGAAATTCCTGAGCTGGGTCCGGTTTCCCCCTTTGGTCCCTTACCTGTGGGGATGACCCTCTCTCCTTTCACTTTCCTATCTGCCTTTCATGGCTCTCCTTCCTTTCAATTCCCTCAATCCACATTCTTCGAGGGTTGAGGGCATTTCTTTTCCTCCTGTCCTTTATTTGCCTTATCCTCGTTTTGTTTTCCATTTCTTCTTCTAGTATATAAGTTCGTAGTTAGTTTTTTTTGTTATAGTTTGCATTTCATTTTCATATTCACGATCACCCAAACCATTAGGGGCCGATAACCTAGATGTTAGGCCCCTTAAAACAACAATTATCATCATCATAATGAAGATAGTAAGATGCATCTGCATTCCACTGAAGAGAACAATTTCAGTGAAAGATTGCATGCGAAGGCTTCTGCGTATATTACAAGCATTGCATTTCATGGTAAGCCGATACATTTCCTAGCTTGACCTTATATTGCATGCGACGGCTTCTGCGTATATTACAAGCATTGCATTTCATGGTAAGCTAATACATTTCCTAGCTTGACCTTATATTTTATACCCTCAGGGTATTATAATGTAACCTCTGTGATATTCACTTTCAAGAATCGTGCTCTTAAGTGGTCATCATTTAAGTTTAATGTGTAATTTTACCAGCTTCTCCGGTCTGAGTACATTCCTGAACGACTCCATATCACCCGACGGAGTTATGGTGAAACCCCGGGCTCTAATGGCGTATGGCTAAGTTAATGATAGCGGCAAGAAGGAGACGAATACCTTCATCACAGTAGAGCGAGGGAGGACAAAAGTAGACGATAAAGGAAGGAATTAAAGCAGGCTAAGAGCAGCTGGGAGTGTTGCTAGGGAAAGAGGGAACAGACACTACAGTATATAATGAACGGAGTGAGAAGTCTGTTGTTTATGTCTTACATTAAAATCAATGCGAGGAAAAGAGAAGACAAAGGACACCAAGTTAGGAATATGCCAAGTACTGAGTGTGAGGCAATCAGGATGGACGGTCTGTAGCATGCCACGCCAACGCACGCCCCGGTGCAGCACCGAGCAGCACCGGTGCTTTTCCCCTCCCGCCCCTCTTTCCTCCCCGTGTAGTGGCGGTATAGCACAGTCAGACTTGGATGATAGGCAATGGATCGCTGACCTCGCTTTCATTGAAGACATCACGGGGTATGGAATTGATTTAAATATCTCGTTGCAAGGCAAACATAAATTAATCGCTACTATATGTGACCGTATTGAAAGTTTCAAATTGCGGCTTATGCTTTTTAAATGTCAGCTTCAAGAAGGAAATTGGGACAATTTCCCTCCTCTAAAATCCTTGAATTTAAGTACTTATGGACACGTCACTGAGTACAAAAATGCGTCACAGTCATTGCATAAAGAATGTGAAGATACGTTTGAAGAAATGTAACAAGTAAAACCGGCACTTTAAGTTTTAATGACGCCTTTTAGGGTGCGCGAAAACTACAGAGAATGCCCCATCAAGTCTCCAAGTTGAGCTGATAAAACTGCAGTGCGATTTTATTTTTGACAGACCACTATTACCATTACAATGGTGATTTGATTTCATTTTATAAAGGCGTTGAGGAACAAGAATTCTCGAGGATTCATGCCCTTGCCCTGAAATGTTTTGCTATGTTCGGAACAACGTTCGATTGCGAACAAATGTTTTCAATTATGAATATTAACAACACAAAAACAAGGTCAAGTTTGTCTGATGTTTCCTTGGAAACTATACTTCGGATTGCAACTGCCAAAGCGATTGTTCCAAATATCAGAAAATCAGGTGATTCAAAACGATGCCAAAGATAAACAAAGAATGCTGAAAATTAGTGCAAATTCAGGAGCGAAATAAAACTATTATTTCTGTCTGTACACAAAATTGACGGTATTATTATTATTATTATTCGTTTTCATACCAGTACGCCGCCTGACGCGCGCTTATTTGCCCAGCCCCATTCACCAAACAACAACACGACTCTCGCCTCGCTAAGCGCTGCCCCTACAGCAGAGCACCGGTGCTTTTGCCGTTGCCGGCCAGTGCTCGCGAAACACCTGAGTGGGCGTGGCCTGGTCCATAGCCAAGAATTCGGATTTTGCTCTTGAATCATAAGTCGCAGCTCCAAAAGTTCAAATACCTCGTAGTGTAGTGGCTATCGTGCTGAGGTCAGGGTTCAATTCCGGCTCTGCCAAGGAATTTATTTCTGTTCTGAGTCTGGAATGGGGTACATTCGGCCTCGTGGGGAAAAACTGAAAAGATGCTAACTCGAATGTCACCTTGAGTCATCTTAGAAGTGGTTTTCCGTGATTTCCTATTTCCACTCCAGGCAAATACCAGGGTGGCTCCTAACTTATACCACGAATTTTTCCTCCCCAATTCTAGCCCCTATTGCAAATACACACACTACTACTTACACCATAATAACACAAGTTATCAGATAAATTCTACACACCCAAGTAAACAGAGCTAAATGTTCACGATGGCATTGCCCTTGATTGAATCAACTATTACTTCAAATACAGTATGTCTAAAACACATTACGAAGAAATTTATGGACATTATCCCCAATAACGTATGAGAGGATCAGCCATCCGTTTCATCCAAAACCGTTTGATAATTCACTAATGATAACTGCCTCGTAGCTCTCATCTGGCATAGTGCTCTGAACTCAAAACAAAACTGCTAAGTAGTGAAAAGTAATAACATGAGCATTCAATATTTGCAGAGGAAATGCATAAGCTATGTAGAATGTATCACTACGGAGAGCAGGCATGAGCGTGTGACTGAGGATCGCACAGTATTTATATGTGCCATCTATGTGTTTATGTGTGTTATCTAGTTGACAAACAACATACTGTAGAAGAATGCATTGCGGCACTCAACAAATACAAGGGAAAGAAGTAGACAAACGGAGCATCGGAAAGGAGAAAGTCAAAATACTGAACAAGTTACTCGGCAACTGCGCAACAAAGTATTGAAGGGTATTACATACGAGTTCCTGGTCGCCTGACAAGAGGCAGCAATGAGATGCGGGTAGTATCTGCGCGCGCCCACTTAGGGGTGAGGTGCGAGGCAGATCGTCACATATTTTGTATCACGCAAATTTTAGCCTGACCCCCACCCCAAAATCATACCCATGATAACAAATACTGAACAGGTGCCACTCACGTTCAATTTTATGTATTTATTTATTGATGTGTAACATCTTGCCGCTCGGTTGCTGGATAGTTTTGTGGGAGCGATTTTGAAAATTTGGGACGGAAGTGGATCGAGCTGGCAGTGGTGGATCGAACGGAAGTATGCACTGCCCGCTCGATCAATCGAGCGGAAGTGAACTAGCTGGCAGTGGTGGAAAACGGAAGTATGCACTGCCCGCTCGATCGATCGAACCGAAGTGTACTAGCTGGCAGTGGTGGAACGAACGGAAGTATAAGATGCACTGCCAACTCGATCGATCGATCCAGCGGGCAGTGGTAAGACCCAGCTGGCAGTGGTACGAGAAACAATGAGCGCGCGGTGTCTGAAATTGATACCATGACGTAATCTCGGCCATGTGGAATGTATATGACATACTAAACGGAAAACGCTCATGCGAACTCTGGTGTCAAGTGATTGAAACAAATGACATGGTACATGTTTGAAGTCTTCGTATCAGTATTTAAATGGTAAAATGCCTTAATATCAAACATTGTAAGTAGTCGGCATTGCCGGTATTATGTTGCTGCACAATGGCTATTCAAATATTAACCCACATAACGGTAATGCAGTCATCAATATAATATAATCGTTGTGGTTATACGAGAATTGAGCAAGCCTTCATGAACAATTACTGAATACATTCTCTTTACTCACAAGAGGGCCTATTCATAAGGCATTTTAAACTCAATTTCTCGCAGGAACATTATCGAAACAAGCAAAATATAAATGAAACTTAATTCTGTAATGGAATATTATTGGAACGTGGAAATAAGTCACCATCTTGGTGCACAATATTTGGGTAGTCGAAATAGCCGTGGGGTTAGTGCTTATGACTGTGAATCTAGAGATCTTGGGTTCGAATCCCGGACGGTGTAGATATTTTTTCTACCAGATTATCATTTTAAACGATATTTACCATATCAATATGACTCATTTTAACAGAATCCATATGAAATTACGTGTTAGTCTGTGAATGAAGAGGACCTGTTTATAAGGAATTTAAGGTTATGAGCGGTGTCGCGTCTATTAATCTAGTTGGTCCATATCGATTTTTTTATTTAGGCTAGTGCTGGTTGATGCTACAAATCATCTAATAAAATGAGTTCCGTATTATAAACTACAATATCTGTAAAACACTCCCTTTTACAATAGATTAATATTTGTGCAAATAATGGTATAAAATACCGGTGTATCATCAATTTCACGTGAGGTTTCTTCTTTGTCAGATGTTACACATCATATGCGACTACTGTAAGGCTCTTAATTTATTTATTTATTTATTTATTTATTTATTTATTTCGTATAGCAAAATGAGCCCATTGCGATAAAGAATTCAAAACAAACAGATAACAAAAAGCTTAAAATATTTACAATGTTTACAAAGTAGATTGTAGGTACCGTAACAGTTTAGACATTTTTATTGACACTGGTTCATCGGTGGCACTGTGTAGGTTTTGGATGGTTCCTACAAATGGTTTTGTTTTCTGTCTTTAGATAAATGTGGCATTTTAACCGAGCATAGCATATATGGTGCCCTTTAGATAACACGCACTGTAGGAGAGTCTGCCGCGGTCTGAGAGATATTTCCTTAAAAGCAAATGCTATTTGATTAATTTTTAGGTAACTCTAGTTCATGTTTGAGTGATGTTATCGTTGTTGCTTTTAATATCCCTGCTATCCATCTCTGACAAAGAGAAAATTGCTGAGGGGACGCAGATGTTCCGTTAATGTTCTCTCTGCTCTGTGTTGTACAGTATTTAGTTTGTTGCAATTAATCACAAAGTCATACGGAGCTCTCTCTCTCTCTCGTGCTGTTTCACAACTTCTGCATTCAATTACTAAACTTCTACAGATTTGGATTTAACACACAATTTTACTTTGAAATCTAATCCTTGCACCATTTGGGACGTGGCATTGTTTGCCTCTCTGCCCGTGCATCGTGTATATTCGTAGTCGTTTTATTTTAACCTCTGAATACTAAACTATTTATTATTTGGAGTGAATTCCTCGTCCATGGCAATGCTGCCATCATAGACATGCCATTTCGTAACCGCCGTAAAATTACACTGCAAAAATATAGCAGTAGATCAATTACATATACTCAAGTTTACCCAAGTAGTTGAAGAGGAGGAAAAATAGTAGGCAAATGTTTTCTACATGATTTTATCCTGACTTATAAATTAAACAATGAAGAGAGAGATCTTCATTTCTATAAGTTCTTAATGTTATCACTAGGGAACGGATTTTGAGGTTTTTAAAACTGTCATTTTAGATTTTCATAAACATAAAATAGTTTTTTAAGGTTTTTAAATAATTTTTTATGTGTAAAGTGTAGCAAAAGTTGTCACTGCGCAAAGCTTAAAATTAATGCCAAGATATTATCATCATTAGTATGTTCACTGCCGTGAATGCAAAACACAACCTCTACATCTCAATTCCGTAGGCCTAATATGAACTTCTCTAACGTCATTATGTAGGGTGGTCAATGATGATATACATATCAAGAAGCTTTTTAATTGTTTATAAATTTCACTATCGAATTGTAACACGCTTAATGTAAGAGATAAGAGTTTTAATTTGTTGGTTCATTTTCTTGGAAATATTTATATTTAAGGCAAATGTATTATTCATGACTGTGTTTGTAGTCACAGAGGTTCTTGAAGCTATTAAGTCATGTTATGCATTGAGTACAAGCCATAAAGATGTAAGTTAGGGAATTAAAATGACATGATGGGACCAGGAATCGACCCTGGAATATTTGGTTTCAACTTTTAATCCTCTTCCAGTGATTTGCCTTGATTTGACATTCAACACTAATGGCAAGTGGCAGTGGTGTTCTAGCAACTTTACTACCCCTTGCGTGAACAAAGCATAAGGTGTCCTCATAAAAAAAATCAGTCTGAATTCATTTCTTTTTAATTTACTTATTTGTTTCAGTATTTTCATCAATGTGTTTATTTTGTGAATTTTTTATTTTTATTTTTTGTATTTTGTTTCTAGCTTTTTGTTTTCTACTCGTTTTGTATTTTCTTGTTTTTGGCTTTTTGCTTTTATTTTTGTATTTTGACTTTTTCTATTTGTGTGTTTTTTTCTTTATCTTTTTTTTTGTGTTTTTTGTCTTCTTGCCTTCTTGGTATTTTGTCGTTTTGTCTTTTTGTTTTTGCATTGTATTTGTTTCTTTATTTATTTCCTCCAACAGAAATAAATTCCAATTACTGGAGATTGATCCATATTACATAGCATGATCATAATTAAACACTAAATAATCCATAACGCATAGAATAATAATAATGTATTGCAGCCAGATAGCCAAATACTGAATAATACATTCCATAATATACACAATACTCAAGATAATAACTACTGTAGGTAAAAGTGTAACTAATCCTTAAGTTAAATTAAAAATAAAATAATAAAGTTCACAAATATTTGATGATTAATTAAAATAAAATCTAGATAAATTTATACTTAACATAAGTTAAACTAAAAAAAACATAAAATCCATTAATATTTGGTGATTAATCAGACTTAATGGTTAGTTAAAGTTAAACTAATCTTAAAAGTTAAAATAAGATGAAATTCACGAATATTTGGTGACTATTCGAACTAAAATCTAATCACTATTGACACCGGTTATCAGACAGTTTCTACACGCATCCAAAGTACACGGGGCTACATGACCACGTTGTCGCAGCCCCTAAACTGAGGAACCAACCAACCAAACTAAAAGCTAGATAAAATTAAACTTAAGTTGTTAAAAAATATGAAATTCACTAATGTTTGGTGAAGTTGTTAAAAATAATTATTTGGGAATTTTGAAAATACTTTTGGTAGTAACGTCTGAAAGTACTTGGTCTTAGGCTTTATTTTAAGATGTTAAATCGACGAGGGTGGATCGAAAAGTATTTGCCCCTATTCGTTTTTAGCCAAAAAGAATATATACAGGTAATTACAAATATACGTACTGTTCTACGTAACTTACATTATTTTACAACATAGTCAGACATTCAGTCATTTATCCCATCCCAGCACTAAATTTGAGATGCTCCTGTGGTCGAATTCAGACGGCTGACTGTGGAACCATCGTCGGACTGCTGACTTGCCGTCATCGTTGCACGTGAATCGCTGTCCTGCAGGAACTTCTTCAGTGGACCATGTCAATGCGAGGCCACATGTGTCAGCCAGAACCGCCATTGCACTGGGAGAGTCTTGACGACCCACGAGACAGTCTAGACCTCGACCCTAGTGATTTCCACGGTTTTGGTCCGCTAAAGAAGTTTCTAGCAGGACAGCGATTCACGTGCAACGATGACGCCAAGACTGCAGTCCGACGATGGTTCCACAGTCAGCCGGCTGAATTCTACCACAGGGGCATCTCAAATTTAGTGATGTAACGGGACAAATGTCTGAATATCTGACTATGTGGTAAAATAATGTAAGTTACGTAGAACAGTACCAATATTTGTAATTACCTGTTAGTATTTTTTTGTTTTGGCTAAACAAAAATAGGGGCAATGACTTTTCGATCCACCCTCGTAACTATGTACAACTTTCTGCACTGTCATGGGAAATGAGTAATTAATATAACAAATTACCTTAGAGGACTTACCCTTCATAGGGTACTCATATTAACCAGTTAATGCTTTCAAAGATGCTGATAGTTGAATCTTGAAGCCAAATTTCGGAGATTTGTCATGCCGAAGTGATAGTATTTCTCTCGGGGCTACATGACCGCGTTGTCGCAGCCCCTAAACTAAGGAACCAACCAATAGTATTTCTAAAAATTAAATATACCTACGTATCTACTTCCCGTAATGTGTTGGATGCAATTTAAAAAATATAAACTAAAAACATTAACAATTAAAGTGTAAAAATAAAATATATAGAAATAAAAATCATAAAAATAATATTACAATATTAAAATTAAAACAAGGAACATAACTATAAACAAATTATGAAAATAATAGTAAAAATCAATTCGAAATTAGTTAGTCAATTAATTCAAAAAAATCTACAAATTGAAAATTCAAAATAAATCTATAAACATTAAAGTTAGAGAAACAAAAAATAACATTATTAATATTATTATAATAATTAAAATAAATTAAAATGTAAAAGCACATAACAATAAAAGAGACTCGAATAGTCAGTCTGAAAGACTGGACTTGATATAGGCTAGTTTTAAATGCTAGCAGCCGAGTACCAAGAAGTCAGTGCACGAACAGAGTTTCAAGATTCTATTTTGTTTCTTCACTGCCTACTTGATTGTTCTCGCGCTGCCTTCCTGGTACTCGGCTGCTACATCGTACTATGACGTCACACACCTTAGTGAATTCTCGGTTCATTTCGTCCCGTCACGGTCAAGTAACGCCAGACCCCAGATAGAGTCGACATAATCATTTAAAATGATCAGATTAGTTTTTCCTTATAGAGGTTAAACAAATGGAATGAGAGGTGTACAAGCTTGGGTATCTAGACAGTGGGGATACATTAGATCACTGAGACAAAATGCGCACGAAAGATGAACGTTTGTCCACGCACAACATCCGTGTACAGTGGTGTTCTAAACTTCAGAATATAAAGAAGTGGGAGTCGAATATTAGTATTTCAGAAGATATTATGCTCATTGAGCAGTTTCGAAGAATGCATGACACTTTGTTGGGAAGGTGGGAATAGGAGTACAATGACATTCCCTCCAGGACAATCAGGGCACTATGGAGACGGAAGAAATTCAATCAACTTTGCTCTCAATACATAGATTTATGGCATGTTAAAGAACCTGTCTGAAGCTAAATTATATTGCTTAAGAATACAACTATCAATATTCTCCGTCTTTTCTATACAATATTAATAGTCTATTTATACAATTGGGTACATGTTTCGCACAAACGTTAGTGCTTCCTCAGCCCAAATATACATTAAGACATAAACAATTGTATAAATAGACTATTAATATTGTAATGAAAAGACAGAGAATATATATAGTTTTATTAGTAAACATATGCCATACGGACCTGAAATGGATAATATTATTCTGATTGGTTAAGAATGTAAACGACGCTCTTAGGTTCCTACGTTCGTTCCCACGAGCCGACTGCGGTGGCGTCTAGTAGCTAAGTTCTGAACTAGTAGTCGTTAACGGTGGCGTTTGGCGACAAAAGTAGGAACTATTTGAAAAATTCAAAGTCTGCAGTCCTTACTTGAATTAAAAAACAGATAACACACACTAATACAGTCATCACAATTACCACCGATTATCAGACAGATTCTACACACACTCAAAGTACACGGGGCTACATGACCGCGATGTTGCAGTCCCCAAACTGAAGAACCAACCAACACTCTATTTAGAGGCCGTTTTTGAGAATTTTACGAAGAATTTTGAAATCTCTTACTGTTGATGGCTCGGGTTCAGTATTTCTAAAATTTAAAGAGTACTTTTACAAGGACAAATTTATCCTTCTAATTCCTCCACCTGATCATGAACAAAAGAGGGAGGCACTTAGAATTACAATTAGGGAGACAGAAGAAATTCATTATTTATAACTTATTTTACGTATGATTTTTAGTGCCGGGAGTGTCCGAGGACATGTTTGGCTCGCCAGAGGCTGTAGCTGCTTCAATGTGGACACCCATGGGGTGAGCTACAAGTTCCGTTCAATTTCAAGTAGTTCCAACTTTTGCTTCCAGATGTCACTGACATCTAGTGGTGAACGTTGCAACTTTGATAGAGCATTTCAACGAAAGCTAACCTACAATTTAGCTTCACACAAGTTTAATTAGTAGAAGGTTCTATTACATGCCATAAATCAATGACATGGGACCTCCGGATTTACTTTTCCTCCGAAGGAAGGCATACTGATGGATTTTAACGCTCTTGAGAAATCCGATAACTTGGGCCGGATTTGAACCCGCGATCTTGATCACAGAAGCTCAGCATGATACGGACTACGCCACCGAAGCAATCAGTATTTCATTAAACTTACAGAAGTTCGTTCTCAATGCGCTGACTTTCAATGCGATAGATTATATTGCTGTTGAGAATTGGTTCCAACAAGCCCACATGTGTAAGATATCATTAAATAAATTAGCCATAATATTTCAGTTCATTTACGATTAATGAAGTACCGTAACGACGTTCTCAAAGCGAGTATATCGTCCTGCGATCCTGGGATAAGAATTTCTTTGCTCTATTGCTTACAGTGATATTGTGAGGTTGATGGTTGATATGTTATAAGGCGCAGCACAGATCGTAGCGATAGCTCAATCCCTGAAGCTTTCCACACGACATAAACTCAAAATGTCACAATAAACTTCTATTATTGTGGACCATCAAAATCTCAATCAAAATCTTTTAAAGTACCTTTGAAGCTTGTTGATAGGATCACAGAATACTCCCCTAACTACGTTAGTACAGCTAAACTGCGAGGTTTTATTTGCTGTGTATTCTTCTTTTCATTTATCAAACAAATTGGTGTTGCCTTTGATCGTTTGATTGATTTCGTTACCTTTGGTCACATTTAGTCTTCTGTTTGGCGTTTCTTTTTTACTTATCTGTTTTTTTAAATCAGTTGCAGAAATATTTTTATCTCTATTCGGTGATTGTAAACTTCATTTCCTCATTTAAATTTTGAATGCATTCCTGTTCACAAATCGAGTGTAGAGCTAGGAGAATGTTCATTCTTTTTATTTTCAATATGCTCAACTAATCACATTTCAGAATGATTTTTCCATGTGTGTGTGTTATGTGTGTTTCAGATGTTGGAGCATTCTTCACATCCCTGCAGCCACTAATAGTCTGTGTATTTCTCTGTTTTAGTTGTTTCTGATTTCAGTGCCTCTATTGATTTGTGCATATTTTATTATTGATATGTGTTAATGAACTTATTAGCCGAGAATGTTTTTAACTGTATGTTTTCTTAAAAAATGCGTTAATTTTCTCACAAAATATAATAATTATTCATAGAATTTTATTAAATGAGATATACACAATATTTCTGTAATTTATATATTTTTTAAGTGTGCGTTAACTGTTAATAATAACTTAAATCTTTGAAATATATATATAACTGTATGACATTTTAAGTTTAGAATAATTCACAGTGTTTTATAGTATTTGAATCTTTAAGTTCAATTCATGTAAATTATTATTATTATTATTATTATTATTTATTAAATTCTCGTTCGCAGTGATTATTTCGAGTTTTGAAAAATATTATCATTCGCAGCCGCCATCTTTCTTCTGTTCTGTATTCCAGACTGCATGATGGGGGACGGGAGCGGCAGAGCCATCTTCTGGAAGTAGGAGACACCCAAATACAGCTGAAGGTAACTTCGACTTCCAGGAGATAGCTAGCTCCCCTCCCTAACTTACTCACTCATGCACTTTTTATATATATATCCTTCTCTCTTTATTTTTATACACTTAATACTGTCACTCACACACACAAAACATCACACTTCTCTTTTTTTTATTCTTTGTGTTTAGCACATCACATCACTTATCGTTGTTGCCAGTAGAATACCTGCTATGTAGAGCTGTAGTTCCACTCCACTCTATTCCTTCCCTCATGTCTGGTCACCAGCTCCTTGTAATGCCCCGCTGTTTACAAAGAGGATCATTTTTCTTTACACAAGAACTTAGAAAAAATACTCCTTATACAGTGGGCACTTCTTATTTAATAATATTAAATAATATCGTATAGTCTCAGGTGCCGGGTGCAAGCTTTGTTATTTAACACCCTGAGAGCAGCTTGCATGTCGAATTTTGTCGTTCCTTGAAACGCTATGAAAGTCAAGGAGGTTAGATATTTAAGCTCCTTGATACTATATCGCCTTCTAGCAGAGAAATGAGGAACGTTGTGTTGGCGGAAAATTCCGAGATTAATTTTGCCATTATGAACATGGCCTACTGAATTCAAATGGGTTCATTAACATGCCAACAACGTATGAAATGCATGCCGTAATTTTTGTCGCCAGGAGCGAACCTGCAAGCTTGGGGTTGGTAGTCCGATACGATAACCACTCACCCACCGTGGCAAGCTTTTTAATTAATGCTCCAAGGGGAATGCGAAAAATTTCAAATTATTTAAAATTTGAATTAAGTTAACTAAAATGTTTACAGAAAGTTTCAATAAAATTATCGTAATAATTAATGTGTAATGGCATTTTAATATCAAATAATAGCAATCCATTGCAGAAGATAATTGGCTTATGTTGTAAGAAAATAAATTCTAAACGCGATTGGACATGTAACAATAATAATTCTCACTCACAGTTATCAAATAAAGAAATTCATGATTTTTCCTTGCTTCATTTCGTTTAGTAGATGAAGACTTGAGTGTCAATCATACCTTCCTGCAATCAATACATTAACTTTGATGTGATCAAAACGCTCTCGGGCTTGATATTTTCGTCACTTGCTAGAACTTTGGAGAACGTTGAAATTAGTAAAATCGTAGCTTTGATTTTTTTTTTCAAATTTATACCATGAAAATTCGAATAATTAATAATTAATTATTAAACGTGGTTATTAAACATCGATTAAAATCTGAATTTTTATGGTAATGTATTTTGTTCGATTTAACTGGGCCAGCTGTAAGGAAAGCAGGTTTCTGTACTGGCAAGGACGATATTTGGCTTTATGTTGACTCTTACACTTACAAGTGCACTTACCTCCCTGTCCTACCCTCACTAACAGTGTCGAGAGATTAGCGGTGTTGTGCGTGGTGTACCTTAGTCGTCACTCATGTTGTCCTGTTTTGTTCTGTTCTGTTGTGTTCTGTTCTGTTATGTGTATCTTTATCCTCTCTCTGTAATGTCTGTCTGTCTTTTTCTTCAGTGTCGTTGTTGTGACCCCCAACCCCAAACTATGAGCTCGCTAGCTTATTGGTTGTGTGTAATAGTCGTTGTGTTTTTGTTATGTGTCGTGTACCTACCTTTCAAACAATCGTTTCCTCATCTCTATAGATTTAGAAAACAGTTTTAGTTGTAATGAGGCATAAAGCAGTTTATAAAATGAAGAAAACTACACGTTTATCTTACGTAAATTTTATAAAGACATTCTCATATCAGAGAGAGAACATTCATTTATCATTCTGATCAATATTTTTTTCATTGAACTGTCGAAGTACAAAAAAGTATTTATTTGACGTATTTCAGGGAATATTTAGTCATTTAATCTGAAATTTGAATCAGTGTGTTCAACGATAGCCTTCAAAAGACAAAGATTAACTAAGCTATGACACATTCTTAACGGCACGATACTAAATTATTACTGATGTAGTACAATTTATAGTTGCGTGGCTTAATTGAAGGTTGTTCCATTCTGCTCAAGTATTCAAATTTTGACTTGGCAAGTAAGTGGTCTGAGGAACCACAAAATAACTTGTCTATTGCGCTAAACTTAAATACATAAATGTACATGACTGTGGTAATATTTTCAATACATTTAATAAATCCAATGTTTTGAAACTGAAACAAAATGCTAATTACTTTTGAGTCATTCAACCTAATTTACAGTTTCTAAAGTAAATCATAAAACAGAAATGTCTTAGGTCAGAGAATAGCGGCTGAACAATAACTCAAAGGACTCACAAATGTATTTCCCCAATGATGCAGAATCTACTACACAAATTGAAAAACCTAACTATTATGATAAAACATTCAAATTATATACTTCACCTCAAGTACGTTGTGGTCAATTTCTCAATGCCTTTCGATAATGGAGGCATTTCACTTCGCATTCATTGTTACATGTTTATCTTGAAGGAGTTTTAGTTCAATAATCACTTGTCGAGGTTCATTGTCATATTTAAACTGTTGCGTACAGCCAACCTTTTTCTGAGTACAGTTTGAATAAAAGTTAATCCAGATGAACAACAATGGTTTTGAGACTGAGCTGAAGTATTTCCCTTAATAAAATATTGTATAGTAAAACCGGACACACGCAGATTATTCACTGATAAATAGTTTTGAATACTTGTATGAAAGCATTGAGTAAGCTTTTGTCACAATGTTAGCTAAGCAAAAAGCAAGCACGTAGTTTTACGTAGATCTTAAGGGACACTAGGGCTGAGTTTTTAGGCAAAAATGGCAAAATAACTGTTTTTTGTTTTTTCCATATATATATATATATCTTATGGACCCCTCTGGATCATTTCAGTAAAACAATTTTCATGCACCGCCATTTTTAAACGCTCAGCGACATTTTTAAATCTCCTCTGCCTAAAAAGAAAATGGAAGGCAAATCATAGAAAGTAGGCTATACTTTTAAAGCTAGAAATCCTAGAAAGTCGTAGGTTAACTCATACGAAAGTTCTCCATGCTCTTTATCTCTACAACAAAACATTGTATTTTTCACATTTTTCCCACTAAAGTTTCAATGGGTGAGCCAAACTGGTTAAAATAATATGCGATTTTATAAAAATGCTTTTATCTCCAAATATCGTTTTTAGGTAATCAAAATGCTCCATGTGCATGAGGTATTCACCAATTTTACTTTAAAAAAAACTCTGAATATTCAGGAAAACATGTGTTGCAAGTAAACATTGCAATATCTCCAGCCACTTTGTAAATTACAGACCAAAAAATTAAAAAACTATGAAAAATTATCAAAATTCATAAGACATGATGGCACATAAAGAAAAAATTAATCTGACAGCATACATGTGTCACTTTCCTGAAATGTATCAATGTTATAATATTTAGAATAGTTTTATATATATGTAATAAAAATATCAAGCGTTTTACACAATTGCTAATGCGCATGGAGCATTTTGATCACACGGTATATTTGAATAATATAATTAGTAAAAAATCAATTACATTTCATTCAATTGTTTTCAAATTTGGTATGTGACTTAGCGTTACTATTCTATGTATGCAGTTTAAATTTCAACTCATTCTGATAATAAATGTGGAAGTTGAAAAACTCAGCCCTAGTGTCCCTTTACAGCTCTATATTAACTGTCATCAGGACAGTTTATGCTTTCAAGCCAAATTTCGGAGAATTTTCATACCGAAGTGCAAGTATTTCTAAAAGTCAAATATACCTACGTATCTACTTGACTTAAATATTTGATAACATTTAAAAGCATTTAAAACTAAATAAATTAACAATTAAAGTGTATAAATAAAATATCAATATAGAAATAAAAACCTAAAAATAAAATTACAATAATAAATGAAATATGAAAATTAAAATAATGAACATAACTATAAAAATATGAATATAATTGAAAAAATCAATTCAAAATTTGTTAATTAATTAATAATTCCATACAAATATCAAAATTAAATCTATAGGATTATAAATTTAAAATTTAAAATAAATATATAAGCATTAAACTTAGAGAAAAATAACATTTATTATAATAATTAAAATAAATTAATATTTAACAACAATGAAAAATAACAAATAGTTTTGCCATATAAAGGTTTAAGGAACCAAAAAAATATTATAACCGTGCGTGTCATAAATCTTGTACAATAATGATTTACGTTTCCAAGTTCTAAATTTTCAAAATTGAAATCGTACCGGTAACTTCTTTATCCATTTTTCAAATTTAAGTTCTTGCTTTGTGCTGAACTTCACAGTTTCCCTCATATTTCCCATGTTTATTGGAATATTTGGATTTCTCTTTTATTTCAAGTGTATGTTAAACCTTTAGCTACAAAATGAAACTCACTCAAACCTTTGTGGCTTTAATTATTCTTTCTAGAAAACGTTCAAAATATGATTTTGAGTTTGCTCAAAATAAAAATCATTAATTAATTAATCATGTAGAAACGTGTGAGATTCATTTTGTAACTGAAGGTTTCACACCTACTTGAATAAATGAAAAGTCCACAAATTCCTACAAACATGGGAGATATGAGGGGAAACGATGAATATGAATACAAAGCAAGGACAACATTTTGAAAAATGTATAAAAATGGTTACTATTCTAATTTTGAAAAATTTAAGCTTTGCTTATAATAGAAAGTATATGTGTTTCCTTGGAAACGCATATTATAATTGTTGTACAAGATCTATGACAGGCACAGTCATAATATTAAAATCGTAATTGTTTTGGCTCCATAAACTGTATAAATAAATTGTTTGGTTCCAAAATCTACTGAAAGTCATTATTTACACTGGTACGTAATGCGAGCTAATTTTTTCTCCATTACACATATTTCAACCCATTTAATATGAGTTAAACAACTATTGGCAATGTTATGGAGGTCATAGACAACCAGATTACTATGCAACACGATATCTATGTGCATAAAATTAATGTAAAGTGCATTTTCGAATACAATAGTTCAATGATGGTTAATTTTGTCTTCTTGAGGTTATGTTGAACACTTTTGAGCAAAAACTTAAGTATTTGATAAAAATGTAATGTATTGATCTATTACGAGCGTTGTAAAGAAAGTAGTGCCAACATATGCAAATATACTTAAACTATTTATGATAGAACTACCATACCTCTACAGGCCTCCAATACAATCCCCTGCAAAATTTTGCATCCGCTATCTGATGTATGGTAAACACAGGATAACATCAGCCGTGTCGACTTTGTTGATGCCGTGATGGAGGGTCATACCACTTGAAGTATGGCGTCTCGTGTATGAAAACATGACCATCGCAGTGGTTCCTTTAGTTTGGAGAAAGGATCAGAGTCACAGGAACTCATGTCCGGTGAATAGAGTGGATGCTCCAGGACCTTCCACTTCCACCGTGCCAACAATTTCATCTCTGGAGCAGCGTGGTGACAGCGGACATTGTCGTTCAGGACAAATGCTGGAAGCGTCAGGTTTAGG
Source organism: Meconema thalassinum (assembly GCA_946902985.2). Classification (NCBI taxonomy): domain Eukaryota; kingdom Metazoa; phylum Arthropoda; class Insecta; order Orthoptera; family Tettigoniidae; genus Meconema; species Meconema thalassinum. The sequence goes on along the minus strand of OX336391.1, from coordinate 645,249,180 downwards.
ACCGTTCTTGTGCGGTACAGGCAAAGACAATGTTCCAGACGCAAGCGCCCATTGTTCGCTGTTCTTTGAGAGAATTTTTGGTACGGTGGAAGTAGAAGGTCCAGGATTATCCACCGTATTCACCGGATATGAGGTCCTGTTACTTCGATATGTTTCCCAGAGTAAAGAACCACTCCAACCTATGCGTTTTTATACTCGAGACGACATGCTTCAAACAGTAGGGTGTTCCGTTGTGAACATAACAGAGGTGGCCATGCTACTGGTAACCTGTGCCTTCCACACATATGGCAACAAGTGCAACATGTTGCAGGGGATAGAATTTAAGGCTTGTAGAGGTATGATGGTTCTACAATAAACGGTTTAGTATTCATCCCTTTGTTACCACCAATGTCTTAACAGCGCTCGTATGTTATAGGGATAGGAAAACATGTTAATATCCAGAAACCCATGCCCGTAAACCCCTTGCATGCTAGATGTGACGTTTGTTGCTCTGGAAGGAAGTGTGCCATGCATTATGTTGTGTGTGCCATGATTAGATTTAGTTGATGTTCTAATCATAAAGTGCATCCTGGGCCAAATAATTGTTAATGATTTCGTTCCTTTGTACAGACGTTCTACTTTCGCGATGTTTTGATTGTTTTTGCAGATCTACGTATTTGTATGTGACATTAAGACACTAAGAAATACGTTACAGGTTATGAAGTCAGTTATTGTATTATAGTCCAGTTAAAGGCTGTAATTTACTAGCTTTTTGCCGAGATTCTGTAAGGAGAATATATCAAGGAAGTCTTCAACATTTTCTCATTATTTATCGTTATTTACCATAGATCTCTACATAAATATGGAAGGTCTAGTGAACACGGGCAAGCCCCACATAAATACATTCTGCTTCATGGGGACAACTTACATCTACATTATTCGTATTTACAGTATTTACATATTTTACAACAAAGCGGCTTCGGTGGCGTAATTGGTAGCATGCTGAGTTTCTATGCCCAAGATCGCGGGTTCAAACCCGGCCGAAGTCGTCGGATTCTTTAAGAGCGTTAAAAATCCCTCAGTATGCCTCTCTTCGGAGGGGAAGTAAAGCCGGTGGTCTCATGTCATAGATTTATGGCATGTTAAAGAACCTTCCACTAATTACACCTGTGTGAAGCAAAATTATATACGTTAAGAATGTAAACAACGCTCTTAGGTGTCTACGTCCGTTGCCAGGAGCCGACTGCGGTGACGTCTAGTAGCTAAGTTCAGAACTAGAAGTCGTTGACGGTGGCGTTTGGCAGCAAAAGTAGGAACAACTTGAAAATTGATCGTCTGCAATCCTTACCTGAATTAAAACAGATAACACACACTAATACAGTCATCACAATTAACACCGGTTATCAGACAGATTCTATACACACCCAAAGTACACGGGGCTACATGACCGCGTTGTCGCAGCTCCTAAACTGAGGAACCAACCAACCAACCATTTTACAACAAGAAAAGAACTTTACAAACCTTGCGTTCTTACTCACACCACAACCTTGCCACTAAAAACCAGCCAATGAAAGCGTAATGTTTGAAACAGTATAACTTGGAGAACCTGATTAGAGTTGTGTTTCGTGAGCTGTCATCGTACAACTTGGAATGCCATGAATTCTCCCCTTCAATCAAAATTCAAACTTCCCTCGATCATGAACTGAACCCACTATCTTGGGATCATAAAGCGGTAATTTTACTATAGACCAACCAATGAAACGTCTTTCTTTTTTGTCATGTAAAATTCTAGGTAGAGAAAACGCTGCAGCAACGTAGCCCTCGTGCTTCATACTGCAAGTATCGACGCGATCCTTCTTCGCACAATTTAAAGACAAAATAGGCCTAGTAAGCGAGAACTTTGTTCTCAGTGGGTGCATGAACCCCGTACATTATAAATAACTGTATGAGTAAGATGGAAAGACAAGCTCGTGAGTCATGTCGACACGCTAACAGCCTGTGTGTTCCCTAGCTCAGTTTCCACGGGGAGTCACATCATTCGCACTGGCAATATTTCTCGGTAACGGGCCCCGAGACGCTTTCTACCGGGTAACGGGTTGTTGTTAACGCGAAATTTATTGGCTAGATTTTTTTGAAAAAGTCAATAAAGATCAAGTCTAAAATTTCCAATGAATGATACTGAATTTCATTTAAACTTCTATATGTAGGCTTTGCTTACCACAACGGATATTCAAAAACAGTCTTCACCACTTTGTCAATTTCATCTTCCTTTACGATAATTCAAATACAGCAGGTTTACTGGTTCGTCAAAGGTTAACTTCTAGGAAAAATCCTGGCACTTCAGTTCTAAAGACACAGTAATTAAAGGGGACGTAGCTTACATAACATTATTATTATTATTTGTTATTCATTAGTATTATTATTAACATGTATATTATTATTTTATATATTAAAACAAGATGTTCAGTAAAGAACATATAGCCTACTTTCTCCTAAATTGGTATTGTTATAACTCTTTGTCCTTTTCAATGAGTATAATTGAATGTTGGTTGTAGTAGCTTGTTGAAATACGACGGGTTATACGGATATTAAACACGAATATGAGGTGCCCTTTGCTAGTGCTACTTCTGTACAAAGTTTCATTCAATTCGGTTTCACCGTGTTTGAATTGATATGGTGAATCGATTTGCACACATACATGGCCACTATCTGCAAACTATTGGGCTCATGACCTTGTAGTTCAGTCAAAAGTTGCTTCCCACAAAAAGGTATGTTGTTGCAAAATTTGGTAGAGATCAAATAATTAGGTTGGTCGTAATTTGATTTAAGCTTTTAACATTTGGGTGGCCACCATTCCGTTTCCGTCAAGATGGCGGCGATATAAAATATGATCCTGAGGTGCCCTTTGCTAGTGCTAACTCTGTACCAAATTTCGTTCAAATCGGTTTCACCGTGTTCGAATTGATAGGGTGGGGGCAGACATTCAGAGTACACACACTCAAACACACACACAGGTACACAATTTTTCGCCCTGTGTTCATCTCATATGTCTACTTTCATTTTTTGCAAAAATCGAAAGTAGGCTAAAAACTCTAAGATTTGTACCAACATTTTCGGAATCGTGTCAATAGTATAGGGAAAATCTCCCAGTTCTTGAAAAGTCAACAGAAATATGAGTTTGTTTATAAGGTGCGTTTGGACAAATAAACAAGACGACAGCCCCTGCTGGAACTGTGTCACGTCAAGCCCACATAACAGTAAAACCAGGCGGGTGGCCTATACACATGGGACTATACAAGTAACCGATCGTAACAAATGAGCGTTCAAAAGAAAGAGAATCACCCGCAGCAGTTACGAATTACACATTGATTTCATGAACATCGACAATTTGTTAAAGAAATGCATTGAAACAAATAAACAAACGATAGTCCCTGCCAGAACTGTATCACTTCGACCCAGCACAACAGTAAAGACGGTCAGGTGGTTTAACAAATGCGAGATTTCTCGCACAGCCTCTATTTATTATTATTATTATTATTATTATTATTATTATTATTATTATTATTAGGGCTCGGATTCGAGCATATTTGCATATTTTTTTCCTGAATAGTACACATTGAAAGAAGCCTTTCAGTGCTATTTTGACCTCTCTGGGACAAACAGAATTGAAATTTATCGAGCATATAAATGCATAAAACCGCGGTTTTCAGAATAGAAGCATATAAATGCATATTCTTGTGGTTTTCGTCTAAATAGTTTATCTTCGAATTCTCCCCCTAATTCGGGCCCTGACAATCCTTAAGGTTCGAAAACAGAAATAATTATTGAAAAGCCTATCTGGTGCGAATAATAGAACCGCAGGCTTTTAACCTTTTGTGAGGTCGTCCTCGTCATTGAAACTTTTATTGACTGATTTAAGGAAATCATCCAAAACTGAAAACATAGACAATATCTTGTTGTACAGACCAATGCAGATCTACTTCATTGACTCCCCTAATTCTGAACATTTTGTAAATGAATTTTTAAACTGTACCTTTTATAAGAGCACTTCTCTTATATATACTTGTAAAACTTGATTGCGAGTATATTGCAGTGTATCATACCTGCAATTAGAAAATAAAGCTCGAATTTAAAGGTATGTTATTGTTTTTTTTTTTTCGTTTCACTTTCCTTTCTATAGTTTTTAACGGTGTTTTTCGAGCATATTCTGCTTATTTAACCGCATATAATGGAGGTTTCGAGCATATCTATCGAGCATATAATGGGTTTATAATGGGTTTTCGAGTATATAATGGGTTTTCGAGCATATCTATCGAGCGTAAAACACATGGTTTTCGAGCATATCTGGAGATTTTATCGAGCATATCGATCCGAGCCCTAATTATTATTATTATGAATTCGGTACAGTCATCTATGGACTACAAATGCACAACAATCATTCAGGTCTTTTTCTTCAAGGTGTTTTTTCCTTGCCGTTTAGCTTCCTGCCAGAGATTTTTCAATCTTTGACTCCTCAATCTTTCTTCCACTGATAGTATGAGTCTCCTTTGGGGGGGGATCCTTCACACTTGCAACTTTAATTCTGAATCTTATGGCTTAAGGATGAGCATTCGCAAAACAAAATTCATGGTTGTCAGCAAAGAAGTAATTGATACCACGTTATCAGTTACTGATAAAGCCATCGAACGTGTTCATTCGCATAAATATCTAGGATGCTACCTGAATGACAAATGGGGCTGCAGCCATGAAATCAAAGCTCGCATTGAGCAAGCCAGGGTTGTCTTTATCAAAATGAAGAAAATGCTGTGTCACGGAGATCTTAGTCTGAGAATGAGACTACTTGCCCTCAAGTGTTACATAATTCCCACACTAATGTATGGACACGAGGGGTGGACGTTAACCAAAACCTTGAAGAAGAAGTTGGAAGCATTTGAAATGTGGCTGTATCGTCGCATGCTTCGTATATCGTGGGCCGACAAGGTGAGAAACACCGAGGTACTGGATCGGATGGGCAAGGAGATGGAGGTGCTCTACAACATCAAGCGACAGAGGCTACAATATTTGGGCCACGTGATTCGAAATAACAAGTACCGACTCCAGCAGCTAATCATGGAAGGCAAGATTGAAGGACGGCGCAGACCAGGGAGGAGGAGGATCTCCTGGCTCAAGAATTTGCGGGAATGGTTTGAACTTGACTCAGCATCTCTGTTTCGAACGGAAACCTCGAAGCAAGGGATTGCAATGATGATCGCCAATCTTCGACGCGGAGACGGCATATAAACAAGAAAGAAGAAGTCTTTATATACCTGCTGAAGCTGTGGAGGTTGTATCTTCCACTCCTCTTGAAGATTAAGAATGTTATTATTGTTATTATTATTATTATTATTATTATTATTATTATTATTATTATTATTATTATATTTTTCATTTCCATGAGCCACTTAGAACTTGTTACACTTACAGTATTAGAGAACTTCACTTTCTTATGAGCCTAGTATTCCTTCATTCTTTGTGAGTGGGCAATGTCTTCATTGGACGTCTTCATTTTGCCCGTTCATCTGTATCGTTTGCGGAAGATATCACTGTCAAAGGCGTCTTAGGGTTTTATTTGAAGCATTTGGAGGTCTCTATGATACTTTTTTTAATAATCGTTTCGGTCGTCCATGGACGACTGCCTTTTCCCTCGTTCTTTCACATTGGCCCAGTATTCTCGCATTCTTGTTCGGTGAGCTTCTTTTCGGTCTTCGGTCCACTGCCTGCCGGTTTTCAATATGGGTTTTGGCTGAAAACTCAGTATTTCCCCAATTTTCTTCTTCAAAGAGTCACGTTCCAAGATGTTCTCATGTGATATCCCCAGTTCTTGTAGGTCTTTTTCCACCTCTGTAAACCACATCCCTTTGGTTTTCTTTCTCATAAAGTAGGCACAGATTAGATTGAACAATCTTCCTGAGCTCATTCGTGTTAAATTGCCATAAAAGGAGAGTTTTCTTTTGCGTATGGTGTCCGGTATTTTGTGTCGTCTTCTATACTCTCCTCGTTCCTTGACTGGGCTCAAGATCTTTCTCAAAAGCTTCCTCTCTTTGGCTTCCAGTTGATATGCCAGGCCTTTCTTATTCATCGCCATGCATGCTGATGCATATAACGCCTCCGGGTGAATAACGGTAACGTAGTGCCTCAGTATGGCCTTGAAGGATATCGATCGTGTTTTGTAAATAGTATTATTTATTTATTTATTTATTTATTTCACACGTTACAGGCCTATTAGACCATGCGAAGTAATCATGACTACTTGTTCTTTGGTTTTTCCAGTACTATTTCATTCGTGCACTAAAGACCCTCTTCCTTTCTTCGGTCCCCTTTGGTCTTTGGGCTGTAGGTGCTCCTTTCTCTGACAACACTTCCCACTTGTATACCTTGCGTCGAACGTCTCCTTTGTCTATGACAGTCTTTTGGGTCGACCTGTGCTTATTCCAGATCAATTTTGACTAGCATCATCCATGGTGTAGTAGTGTTGAGCCGCTGTCTGTATCTAAGAATTTTGTTGGTGAGTCTGGTTTCTTCTTCTTCTTTTTTTTTGTTTTTTTTTTTGTTTTTTTGTTTTTTGTCGTGTAGCCTCCTGAGAGGCCGAGTGCAGGTCTTTCTAGTCGACGCCTGTGGGCGACCTGCGCGTCGGGATGAGAGATGGAATGGATGAAGATGAATGAAACAGGGCAAGGATGTGGAAGGAAGCGGCCGTGGCCTGTCAGAAGGTACTGTCCCAGCATTTGCCTGGTGTTGAAAATGGGAAACCACAGAAAACCATTTCAAGGACAGCCGACGGTGGGGCTCGAACCCACGCGTCTACAGAGTCAGCAGAGAGCTTGGCCCCTTGGCCTAACTCAGCGCTTTAGCCCGCGTAGCCACTACTGTCGGTTTCCTCTTTATTTTGGCCATCTATGGACCACGTTACTTCAACTGTTTCCGTCTTTGAGCTTTTATCTTTTCCCAGTAGTCCTTCATCCGTTTCCTGTGCGCCTCCTTTCTGTCAGCCATCCACTTATTACCTGTTCTCAGTTTTGGCTTTTCTTGGAATTGCTGACGTGCTCTTAGGATTTTTCTGGAGAGGAAGACATCCTTGAATGTCCTCTAGCGAAATCCCTACTTCTATAAGATCGTTTTTGATCTCAGAGAACCATGGTCCATTGGTTTTCTTTTCTACAAAGTAGGAAAATATGCGGCTGGTTTATTATTATTATTATTATTATTATCATTATTACATTCTGGAAATACTGCTTAGTGGTGAACATTTCTCGGTCTGTAGGTGTGCAACAGGAATGTAATAAGGTCACGTGGTATGTAATCAGTCCCCCATGACGTAATAACATGGTGAAGTGTGTTGTGTTTCATGGCAGAGTTCATTATTGCTACCTCGCTGCAGGTTAGAATTAACAACACAAATACTACCGTGGTCTGGCAATCTCCCCTTTGCTTTGCTCTGCGCCATAATTATTCAATGTCATAATAAACAGAGCAACATTGTAATCCGTCAGCATTTATAAAAGAGAGGGTTGGGCAGTTGTTATCTCAAAAGCATCATGTCTGTCTGTCGGCTGCTGATATGGTGCTTGGTGGTGGCCAGTTCGAATCCCGGAAGGGTGTATATCATGTCCCAATTCGCCAGGTCGCAGTGTTGCGATCAATGGTCGCATTTAGCTGGTGGCTCAATCCCAGGGCAGAACAAAACGATGCACTGCAGGTTTATGTTATCTCGAAAGCTTTTAAAATGCACATCACTGATAATGAAACGCAATAGAGCAATTCCCCATGGAATGACATTTTCAAAACATGAATCAATTTAGATCAGTCAGTCAGTAATCGTCAAATTGTTCTTCTTTAAGCTGCATAAATCAATGCATATATTGCATATACCGAATTGCAAGTAAAAAACAAAAGCAAATTTGCAGTGTTACATGGCTATTAATCTCGCGATCATAATATAATCGTAAATTTAGAAGAAGGTTTTCAGAATATTAACAGAACATACGAGGTCCACCTCGTTTCGTAGTGACTATCACTCGTTGCTGTCACCGCGAAGGCCCGGGTTCGATTCCCTGCCGTGCCAAGAAATTTAATTCTGGTCTGAGGGCAGGAACGGGGTCCACTCAGCTTCGTGAGGCAAAACTGAGAAGAGATGTTTAAGCATGGCAGGAGGGATAAAATATTATTCAGTTGATGTATATGAAACACTGAATTATTTTGGGCTTATGGCATGTCAATAGCTTTAAAAAGAAAAGTGGGAAGCTTAAGCTTTCTTGCGGATCTGTGTTGCACATCATCCTGAGATGATTGTTGGCAAAGGGAAACAGGGAAACATTTTTCCATTGTATTATTGGATTGTCGATAGCTCTCGATGTTGTTCATTTTAGTTAAAATTCGAGTGATGTTTCCGTATTTCTAACGCTTCCTTACGATTCTGTCGAAAAAATGTGTCAAAACATGTAAAAGTCCAAACCTCCATACTATAAGGTGCTTTCGAAAAGTAACGAGCCGGAGGCTGAAATGCCCAAACCGGTGACGACATCGGCTAATCGTGGCGTGTGTAACGAGGTGTGGTCCCGACCAGAGCGTGGAAGGTCACAGCCCGTCGTTAGAGTGCGCACGTGCACGTCACGTGACGATACAAAGCGAGCAGCAGCAACAATCGTCCAACGCTGCCAGTCGCATTGCAAACAGTGACATGAGTTTCAAACTCCTCGCCTATGTCGTTAAAGACACACACGCTCCGTTAGGAATTCTTCAACCCCCACTTTCCCCCCCTTTCACCTCACAATATACACCACATCGAAAAGCCCTCAGACACATGTCAACTTATTTATAATCATGAGTTTATATGCCGAGTATCACATCCCACAATGAAACCAATCTGGAGATATTGTTATTCAATGAAATGCAGGTGTACCCCCTTAACACCCCTTTAGAACCTGAATATCCAAAAATCCTTCCTTAGTGGGCGTTTTTGACTTACACCGAACATATCCCCAAAATTTCATGGCCATTAGAACACTGTTTTCCATTATGATACAGTTTCTCCAGCCAATCAGAGCTCGTTCATTGACCAATTAGGTAACGATACCTTCGCGCATGCGCTCAAAATCCATCATGTCGGACATAAACACAACATCGAACTATTAATAAATTACCGACATGGAATACGCACCGTCCATATGTTCGCGTAAATAAACTGGCGAATATGAGACAAGCAATAACACTGTACCTTAAAATCACCAACGCTAATTTCTGCACAGCGCATTGTCTTCAAATGACACCGGTGACAATATTACTGAGGGACGGCTGATGTAAACATATGGCTGCATATGGCATTGCAAGCACACAGAGCGCATGCGTCGGTCGTTCAAAGATCTTGAAAGACAGAGATATAACACCCAACGCTCGCTCTGCGATCACAAAATTCAAGTACCGTAGCTGACTCTCAACAGATATTTATGAATATTTATGTTAAAACATATAATAAAGTTATAATTATCGTCGAACATAAACAGTCGTATGCAACTCGTCTATAATGATAATTAAGACACTCGTATGGAAATTATAAAACTCGCATACGCACGTTTTATAAAAATACTCGTGTCTTAATTATAGCCATTTTAGGCTCGTTGCATAATGTACTATTGTTTTATTGATTTTCGATCTCACCGTGTGGGCACCACATGGCTTAAATGGCGGACAATGACTGGTGTTCTCTGCGATAAGAAGATTCCAGACCACCTCAAGTCGAAAATATATCGGTCCGTAGTGCGACCCGTCGCTCTATATGGCACAGAATGCTTGCCCACTACAAATGAAGAACAACGAAGACTTGCTATCATGGAAACGAAGATGCTTCGGTGGATATCTGGTCTGACACTTCACGATCATGTCACCAATGACGACATCCGTAGGCGATATGGAGTAGCACCAGTCATTGAGAAGATGAGGGAAAGCCGTCTGCGCTGGTATGGTCATGTGCTTCGAGCGGACAAAACAACAGTGTTGCAAGCACTGGATTGACTTTGCTTGTAGATACGAGGCGACCAGTTGGACGTCGAGACAGCGATGGCTTGACACACCACATGAAGACCTTAAAATTTCTGGACTCCATCCCGATATGGCCTACGATCGTATAAAATGGCGACAGAGAGCCAGAATAGCAGACCCTGCCTGCGTTCGGGACAAATACTAGGAAGAAGAAGATTGATTTTCGATCTTTTCATATTTAAGTGTCCACCTCTAAAATCTTAATTTCATTCTAAATGTGTAAAGAGTACTTTAATCTGTGTTAAGAGAGGCAGATGACCTCGTAGTTCCGCCCCTTAAAATACATATATACTATCAGGTACCCGCGGCTTCGCTCGCGTCATAGTCGTGTCATTTCGTTATTCAATCAAATGCAGGTTTAACCCGTTAACACCCCTTTAGAACCTGAATATCCAAAAATCCCTCCTTAGTAGACGTTTTCGACACACAACAAACATATCCCCAAAATATCATTCTTCTAATTTTAATATTTTCGGTTGGTCGATGAGAGAGAATATCCAAAAATCCTTTCTTAGTGGACGTTTTTCTTCCAGATTTTCACCCCTCCCCATGAGCCCCTTAAATTGGATTTATGAAAAAACGGTCGAATACCTATTTAATTATTTATTTTTAAGCTGATTGTTTTCCTCTGAGTTTCAAACTTCTCGCCTATGTCGTTTAAGAGATACACGCTCCGTTAGGTATTCTTCAACCCCCTCTTTTCACCCCTTTCACTTCATAATATACACCACATCGAAAAACCCTCAGACACATGTCTTCTTATTTATAATGATGAGTTTATATGCTGAGTATCACATCCTTCAATGAAACCAATCCGGAGATATTGTTATTCAATGAAATACAGGTGTACCCCCTTAACACCCCTTTAGAACTTGAATATCCAAAAATCCTTCCTTAGTGGGCGTTTTTGACTTACAACGAACATATCCCCAAAATTTCATGTTTCTAACTTTAATAGTTTTGGCAGGGCGATGATGAGTCAGTCAGTCAGGACACTTTGTTTTATATAAGAGAAGATAAAAATACAAATACTTCAACTAAGAATTTAAAATTGTATTATTTTCCTTCGGCTGCCATTTCAGTATTAAGTTTTTGATAAATAGGGAATGGGTAAATAACAAAGAGACTGGAAAAGGTTTGTGTTATTTAGTTCCCGCAAAGTAGAATGTCGTACATGAAGTTTGAACATATCTCGGCGAGTAAACTAGTTACGAAACATTGCTGTGTGAATGAAGCAAGTTTCTGTCTTGTTCTGCAAGTTAGTTGGACAGCTCTGCTTGTCGGTGCGGTGTCTTCAGTCAGACAATGGATTCAGTCCAATTAATTTCATCGGCTAATTACCCTTCGCTATTTGCTAACAACCGTTAAGAGTTCCTATCATTTTTAAAACAAGTCTGTTCGGATATCGTTACTGCTTGGCTTCCTTTGATCGTAAACATATTATTTTCGATAGAAACCTTCCTTCAGATATCCTTTATAGAATGGTGTAAACCGCATCAAAATTCCATCCAGTAGTTCTCGAGATTACCCGTGACATCCAAGAATCGGGGACTTAGTTTTAGCTATGTAGAGATGAAAGTAACGACGCGTAAGTGTAACTCAGTTAGAAAATGCGGGGGCTTTTGCACTACGCCTTCTGAACAATGATCCTTCATGGTGCAGTGCTAAGATTGACAAAACGATTGGTTTTGATATTGATGCGTGAGTACTACGACTTATTATTGGTCTAGGCCAAACTCGCGTTTCCCTGCTGCAAGATGCGGTAGAGGAAGAACGCGTACACATGTAGCACAAGTTCCACTCCCCGCCCAATATAATTGGTCAGCCGACTGAAAAGCAACTCCTTTACTAGATTACGATGGCTAACCTGGAAAAGAGCTCTAAAACTTTTCTGGCAAATGTGGTGGAAAAACAAGATGTTCAGTAAAGAACATATAGCCTACTTTCTCCTAAATGCATGGGTATTGTTATAACTCTTTGTCCTTTTCAAGGAGTATGATTGAATGTTGGTTGTAGTAGCTTGTTGAAATGCAACGTGCTATAGGGATATTAAACATGAATATGAGGTGCCCTTTGCTAGTGCTACCTCTGTACCAAATTTCGTTCCATTCGGTTTCACCGTGTTCGAATTGATAAGGGGAATCGATTTTCACACAAAGATGGCCGCCATCCGAAAAATATTAGGCTGATGACCTATTAGTTTGGTCAAAGGATGCTCCCTCCATAAAGGTATGTTGTTGCTAAATTTGCTAGAGATCGGATGATTAGGCTAATCGTAATTTGATTTAAGCTTTGAACATTCGTGTGGCCGGCATTACGTTTCAGTCAAGATGGCGGCGATATAAAACATGACACTGAGGTGCCCTTTGCTAGTGCTACCTCTGTACCAAATTTCGTTCCATTCGGTTCCACCATGTTCGAATTAATAGGAGGAACCAATTTTGACATAAAGATGGCCGCCACCCGCAAGCTATTAGGCTAATAACCTATTAGATTGGTTAAAGGATGCTCCCTCCATAAAGGTATGTTGTTGCTAAATTTGCTAGAGATCGGATGATTAGGCTAATCGTAATTTGATTTAAGCTTTGAACATTTGTGTGGCCGCCATTACGTTTCCGTCAAGATGGCGGCGATATAAAACATGACACTGAGGTGCCCTTTGCTAGTGCTACCGCTGTACCAAATTTCGTTCCATTCGGTTCCACCATGTTCGAATTAATAGGAGGAATCAATTTTGACATAAAGATGGCCGCCACCCGCAAGCTATTAGGCTAATGGCCTATTAGATTGGTCAAAGGATGCTCCCTCCATAAAGGTATGTTGTTGCAAAGTTTGGTAGAGATCGGATGGTTATGTTAGTCGTAATTTGATTTAAGCTTTAAACATTTGTGTGGCCGCCATTACGTTTCTGTCAACATGGCGGCGATATAAATCATGACACTGAGATGCGCTTTACTAGTGCTACCTCTGTACCAAATTTCGTTCCATTCGGTTTCACCGTGTTTGAATTAATAGGGGGAATCGATTTTGACACAAATATGGCCGCCATCCGCAAACTATTAGGCGAATGACCTATTAGATTGGTCAAAGGATGCTCCCTGCATAAAGGTATGTAGTTGCAAAACTTGGCAGAGATCGGATGATTAGGTTAATCGTAATTTGATTTAAGCTTTGAACATTCGTGTGGCCGGCATTACGTTTCAGTCAAGATGGCGGCGATATAAAACATGACACTGAGATGCCCTTTGCTAGTGCTACCTCTGTACCAAATTTCGTTCCATTCGGTTTCACCATGTTTGAATTAATAGGGGGAATTGATTTTCACACAAAGATGGCTGCCATCCGCAAACTATTAGGCTAATGGCCTAGTCATTTGGTCAAATGATGCTTCCTCTATAAAGGTATGTTGTTGAAAAATTTGGTAGAGATCGGATGATTAGGTTAATCGTAATTTGATTTAAGCTTTGAACATTTGTGTGGCCGCCATTACGTTTCCGTCAAGATGGCGGCGATATAAAACATGACACTGAGGTGCCTTTTGTTAGTACTACCTCTGTACCAAATTTCGTTCCATTCGGTTGCACCGTGTTCGAATTAATAGGGGGAATCGATTTTCACACAAAGATGGCCGCCATCCGCAAACTATTACGCTGATGTCCTATTGGTTTGGTCAAAGGATGCTCCCCCCATAAAGGTATGTTGTTGCAAAATTTGGTAGAGATCGGGTGATTAGGTTAGTCGTAATTTGATTTAAGCTATGAACATTTGTGTGGCCGCCATTACGTTTCCGTCAAGATGGCGGCGATATAAAACATGACACTGAGGTGTCCTTTGCTAGTGCTACCTTTGCACCAAATTTCGTTCAATTCGCATTCACCGTGTTCGAATTGATAGGGGGGGACAGACATTCAGAGTACACACACACACACTCACACACACACAGACACACACACATACACACACAGACTCACACACAGACTCACACACACACATACACACACACACACAGACAGACACACTTTTTTCGCCCTGTGTTGATCTCATAAGTCTACTTTCATTTTTTGCAAAAATCGAAAGTAGGCTAATAATGATTGACTACGCATACCCAGGTGGCTTCCAGTAAGTCCGCATGCGATTGATCCTAAGCGAGAGTAGTGGGGGGCCTTGAGAGGAAGTTGGCTCTTACTAGGGGATTATTTATTATGGATACTAGTGTTTAGACCTTAATTACAAACACACCAAGAAACCTATTGATAAATGACTTATACCAATAATTTCCTTGATTAATTCTGCGTTAGAATATATAAGCCAATTATTCTTATTTTTTTTATTTTTATTTTTATTTGTGGTTGTATGAACCATTGTCCGGGTTGTTGACGTCTTTCCTAAGAACCGCTCACTTCAAACTATATACATAGAAAACTACTTGGCAGAGGGTAATGAAGTTTTCATACGGTATAGACACAAGTATTGGTAGTGTAAATCTCAAGTTTGATTTTTTTTTTTCAACTACCCAATAAAATGTTCTTATACTTTTCTGAAGTAACGTTTTCTCAGCCCAGGATTAACGTACAGCAGGCAACTTGGCCTCATTTTGAAGCCCTCATTCGTGATTATTGGAAACTACGGCCACTGCAAACGTACAGTGTGATGACGAATTTATGAAGACTAATATTAATGGGAGGTTTTTGTGCGTTCTGCCTCGTGCGATTAAAAGCGGGCGGGCCACTGAAATCGGGTTCAGTAGTCACAAATACTTGTATGCCTTAACGCAACGTTCGCTTTATTAAGGAACATGATGGTGCAGCGTTCAAAATGCTTGCCTCTCACTAAGGTGGACCGGGTGCGAATTCTGGTCAATGCATGTGGGCTATGTCATGTTCGGTGGTTTGGATTCTACGAAGAAAGAAGGTCCCGTGATTTATAATCGCGAGATTAACGCTCGTCTAAAACTACACGCTTCCTTCTTGTCACTCAAACCCACCAGTATATAAGTAACGAGATAGGCATCGGGAAGGGAATTCGTTCATTAAAAACTTATCACCACGTAGAGATCTATCTCATGCCATCCCTGGTCCCACACAAAAATGGAATAATTATGGGTAGACACACACACACACACACACACACACACACACACACAGAAAGCTTCTGGTCTGAGGGTTGGAACGAGCAGTAACGATTTAAGTGAATCGAGTCGAAGAAAAACCTGCCGTCGGGGCGCATTTTAAGCTTACTCTGGGTGAAGCGTTAAAAATATCGATATAGTATGAGCATGACGAATAGAAATAAACAGTGTCATCACTCCGCTACTTAAGCATTGTAGTTCATGGTCCAGCCAGTGCATGGCGCGGCAGTCGCGCCGAACCATAAGCACGTGTGACAGTAGCCCACGAGGTTAGTACTGTAATATTATGCGAGGGAATTTGTTTCTTTGTATTATAGATTATGAATGTCTGTGTAGTGCTTTGTGTGTGCGAACAACTAAATTTTCTGCTGTTTCGAGAACATGTCGTAATGTTTCGTTCCTGGATGTAAATCGGGTTAGGAAGAAAAATCTGATGGTAGACATTTTTCACACCGCCAAAAGAAACAAATCGGTTTGCGAAATGGGCGCGAGTTATTCCGCGGAAAGATGAGCAATTGTCAATGAAAAATAGAATCTGTGACGTGCGTTTTTCGGAAGATTTAATTATTATAAAGGCGGACTGTTTCGTAGTGAACTATGAGAATGTGGAAATTCCTCGCGTGAAGAGGAAATTAAAACCAGGATTACGGAATGAAGGCAGCCTTCCATGGTTACTTGTTCTAATTCGGGCCATCCTTGCCTGAAACGAAAAAATATATAATCCGTCTTAATAATAATAGGCCCAAAATAATAATAGTTGTTGATTCTTTAGGGACTTAACAACATCGTGGTCACGTAGCCCCGTCTGCTTGGGTGTGTTTAGAATTTGTCTGATAACCTGTGTCATTATAATGTATGTAGCAGTGTGTGTATTTGGAATTGAGCTAGGATTTGGGTAGGAAACGGCCGTGGCCTTCAGTTAGGTACCATACCGGCATTTGCCTGGAGGAGAAATGGGAAACCACGGAAAACAGCCTCTTATTTGTTTTGCCTCTCGAGGCTGAGTGAACACCGTTCCAGCCCTCAGACCAGTATTACATTCATTGGCAGCGCTGGGATTCGAACCGGGATCTCCGCGGTGATAGCCAAGAATGAGACGGACATATTATAACAATAATAATAATGGCCAACCTGCCAATAAAATAAACGGCCATCCAATTCTTCGCTACTGTTACCGTCCTCCTGATCTTCATATCTTGTTTCAACTTTGTCTTCAGTGTCAGAGTCACAAATTCCTTTGAAATTAATGAATCGTGAACTATCTGTTCGTTATCTTTCAGCAGAAGGCGACACGCTTCATCTACATCCTTAGGTTTTCGTAAGGCGCAGTCTCCTTACTGATATTATCTAAGGCAACGTACTAAGCCAAATAATCGGTATAACACTGACAGAATGTTACATAATTGGGAGCGCTGCGCTGGTACTATCAATCCCTCGCTGACAAAATGTTAAACGTGTAGAGTTATTTTTAGGCACGTCATTTCACAACTCCATGAAAATGCTTACTATGGTTTGGTGAAAGATGTCCAGAGACTATAAGATCATAACTTGAACTGTTGGCTTGATATTAAAACTAAAACGAACCAAGGAACTGTCAGACCAATGCGCGACTAACGGAGGGTTTTAAAAGATAGTACTACATGGGGACTGAGAATATTAATAACAACCTTTTGACAGTATTATTCATAAGTCTAAACAAACAATTTGTTGTAATCAACGTAACCGCAGCCTTCGTAAAGAGGTTTACATCGCCCAGCGCATATCCCATTTTTGAATAGCTGACTATGTAGCGTTGGGGATCTGCGCCGCTAGCGCTAGCCGAGCGGGGCGCGGCTGAACTTGGTCAGTGATAACACTATTTATTTCTATTCGTCATGGTATGAGTGTAAGAATTGTTCAGCATGAAAAGTTCTACAAAAAGTTCGCGACAGCTTAATATATCGCGCACTGTAAATGTTTTTAAGTTTTCATTTCTTCCAACAATCTCCATTCAGTGGAAATTTAAATTATTAGTTTCGGAGTGGGTTTAAGAGCTAGCGAGTGTGCCAATCACCCCAGCTTCGGTCAGCATCAAACTGTCGAATCGTTAAGACTTCAGAGAAGAGTATATATGTTTGAAGTTTCGCTGTGCACCTCGGCCTTTCTGAATTGCGTCTGGGATGTCTACTGTTCACATTTTATGCTTGCGCTGGGTAAATCGTTAAAGACAGTTTATAGTTTACTATAAAAACAGAATGTATGGAAAAGGGCAAACCCTAACACACATTGACCCTTGACCTGTTTAGAATAAAATTAGCAATAACAAATATATTCACCATTTATAAATTAAGCTAGAAAGTATAAAGCAGCATATACCTAGGTACAATGTTTCATGTGGATTTCACATAAAAAGGTGGTACTGTGCTTTATGTCGGCGAGATTAACGGTCATATAAAACTGCAAACTTCCTTCCTCCTTGCATCCAACAACAAGTTGACTATCTAGGTCAGGGGTGCACAACCCTTTTATAAGTGGGGGCCAAGTTTATTTTTACATGATAAGTGGCGGGCCGCAAGTTACCTTTCCACATAGGCACTTGCCAAACTCTACCGCTATAGTACAGTATGCAACGAGCCTATAATGGCAATAATTAAGACACGAGTATGTTCCATACGAGTGTCATAATTACCATTATAGGCAGGTTACATACGCCTGTTTATGTTCGACGACAGTTATAACTAAGGTTCGGATGTTAAGGAAAAGTCATATTTTTTTCCTGAGCTCATTTTACCCGAAATCTGAAAAATAAGTTTGAATGACGGGTCCCTGACCACGCTTAAAGCAATTTGATGTTGCCTATGAATGCATATTTCGGCCATTTTTATTGTTTTGGTCATATTTGGTCATATTTTAGTGATATAAGGTCATATTTGGTTATAATTTCAGCATTGTTGTTTAAATTGAGGCGTTGTTAACAAGGTACATGTTATCTGCGTCGAGTTTCAAACACAGGATTTCCGAATAGTGTAGTAGATAGTTTTTTTCTTTCCTTTTCCGGAACAGGCAGGTTTAGAAGACCTGATTGCAAGAAGGCGCTCCTCTACGGACGTCTTTTAGCACATCTTTCTGGACAAGTTAGATTGCGACACTGTATGCATGAGGTCACGGAACATGATGATAGTGTGCTTCCACCTTTCAATAGGATGTCACTCCAGTAGATATATTTAGCTCAGAAGCAATTAGGTAGCAAACAAGGAAATGCCATGTTATATCTCGCCCAGTTCTTCCTTGCAGGGCCCAGTGAAAGCTCCCTTGCTCTTTCACTACCAACGGATTTTAACAGATTGGTCACACTTGTAGTATTGCAGTGAACCGCAATATGCCTAAAGTAAAGTGTAGTGAAGCTGTAAAGTTCAGAAAGTATGTGAAAGAGTTCGGTGAAGAGACGTAGTTTTTTAGGTCATATTTTATAGTTTTTAGGGCATATTTGCTTGCATATTTTGTACTTCTTTAGATCTTAACCTACCGAACCCTAGTTATGTCTATTTTATGTTCGAACATAAATATTCATAAATATCTGTCGATATTTCACCAGTTTTATGTACTGAACAGAGCGCATGGGACGCAGAAAATACCTCCTTTGAATACCTCACTATGACACTCGCCACGCAGTGAAATTTAAAATAGGGGGCCATGGAAGTGAGCGCAGGTGCGATGCTATCCTCACCTAATTGGTCACACAACTGTTTCTTGAGCTCTGATTGGTGGGAGAAACTGTATCATAATGACAACTTGTACTATAATGATCCTCATTATAGTACAGTTTTCTTACATATAATATTTACATTTCGCCAGGGTCGAACATAAAAGTTAATTTTACTATTATCTGAATAACCTATTTTACCAGCAGACAACAAATGTGTTTCAATACCATATTGGTGTCCTCTAAATGGTTTAAATCCATTTTAGATGTTTTTTGCCAAATTGTGATATTAAGACTCCACAGTCAGTCTGAACCTTGCAGCAGTCTGGTTATGCAAAACTTAAAATCTGTCCAATAATTGTTTATTTTTTAGTTGATTTTTAACGACACATTTTTATAATTTTCTTATTTCAACTGGGGCCTAGAATAATGGGGGAAATCTCATCATTCACAATATAGGCTATTTATTCACGTTTTCAATAGTATAAAATACTAGCAGTAGTTCCCGGCTTCGCCAGGTGGATTTATTTGTTTTATGGATGATAATGAATACTACTACAGAACTGGAGCGCTCAAAGATAAGGATCGGAAAGCACCAACGCTTATTGCAGCTGATAACCTCAGTATACTGCACCAACACCATCATCCTTATTGTCATGATGATAACTGTTTTAAGGGGCCTAAGAAATCTTTTTGCACTAATTACTCCCCGTGACTGCAATTTATATGCAGCTCGCAATTCTGCACCAGAATACTGGTAGGGGCGACGTCATGCAGCCCGCACTACCAGGCAACAATAGACTTAGGTATTATTGAATCTGTTGAGCAGCGCTTGTTCTTCCGACTTACTGAACAAAAATCAATCTTTAAGGTTACCTGAGAGGTGTAGCAAAATGCTACATAGCCTAAACTATTCCTCTTCAATCTGGCTATCATATACAAAAAGATTTTTTTGAATCCGACTGGTAGTTCCAGAGATTAACGCGTTTAAACACACAAACAAACTCTTCAGCTTTATTATATTAGTATAGATTTATCCGTTGGTCGCATAAATTGACTTTGAGGGTGCGGGTTGTGCACCCCTGATCTAGGTCATAGCCTATGACAGCCCAGAAAGAAGAGCTGTTAAGGTTCATTTAACTCTCCACATTCAATTGAGAGAGCTCGTATTTCCCGAGAATGTTCATCGCGTTGCTTTCAAATAATCCCACACCACGAACCTTCTAATGCGCCGTAATGGCCGTAGACTTTATGACGATGGACCGAGGAACCATTGCCTTGTTTCACTCATTTCGTGCAGTCACAGGACATCGTTACCCTGGGCTCCAAAAGTTATCGCGATGATTCATACACTCAGTTCTAATGGAAAGTTACGGAATGGTCTGGGTGAGATTTCTGTCATTCTTTTTTCAAACAATCACCATACTTTTCCTTTTAGTTTCAACTCCTACTGGTCCCTGCGGTTGCATTTAAAAGGGGTGGGAAGAGGAAGGGGAGAAGGGATTTACAAATGAAATGTTTGAAACAATTGCAGGTAATTACACAGTAAAAGGACATGAAAGTTTTTACACAAAATCTCACTCGGTAATAAATTAACCACCACACATGCAAGTTCTTGCTTGTCCGTGGTAACAAACACATTTCAATTGAGTGATTAAAAAGCAAAATAGGAAAGCTTCACAACATAACACAACACGCTATGCTTCACAATAACAAATTTTAAAATGATATTCAGACAGACGTTATGCTGTTTGGACTAATCCCTTTTAGCCTGCAACCCTTTTCCATACTAAATCCCTCTGCTGGTTCTTTTTTCACAGTGTACGTGTGTGTGTGTGTGTGTGTGTGTGTGTCCCTGTCCATTCCTATAACCCTCTCACACACTCTCTCTCTCTGTCAGCATTGCCAACTTTTGAAAACTGTTCCGCTCACCTGTCCTCCAATTTACTCTTGCATATCCATTGAATAGAACAATGGACAGTTTTCAGCAGATAAGCCCTAACTGGTTTAGCGGAGAGCTTTTGATAAAACAACATGGACGATAGATGTAAAGCTTTGGAGAGTTGATGCTTTTAGTCCAGGCCATCCCAGTCTACCCTCCCTTCACCATCACCACCCCTCACCCACCCCCAGTGCTGCCCTCTGGCGAGTCCCAAAACCCACCACTTGCCAACATTTCCCTTGTGAGAGGGGAAACTACTTTTTTCAGAGCCCGGCCGAATGCGCTAGTTGTGTGTTTTGTGAGTAATGAATCAAGCTATAGGCTAATTAGGACTGAATCCATGTTGAGTTTCCTCTCTTTGGCGAAAAGGGAAGCGTTGGGGGGTGGGGGGTGAGCATCGTCGAGAAGTCATACTGTAACCAACTATGAGGAACTTTATCTTCAATGCCATGTTCTGTTTTATTGAACCCTCAAAATATATTCAAGTCCAGTTCTGACATAATGTAATCTCAAAAGCACTGGTCGCCAGCTGCTTCTTTAGCGTGTATATGCAGTACAATTTGTGCAGTGGTTATTCTCCGAGGATAGTAACACCATAGAAGCAACTGAGTCGTCCAGTTGCAAAACTCGTTTAATCCACTTGTGAATAAGGATCATGTCGTAAAATTATTTATGTTCGACCCTGACTATTATATGTCAGAAAACTGTACTATAATGAGGCTCATTATAACACTATTTTTAGCCTACTTTCGATTTTTTGCAAAAAATGAAAGTAGACTTATGAGATCAAAACAGGGCGAAAAAAGTGTGTCTGTGTGTGTGTGTGTGTGTGTGTGTGTGTATGTGTGTGTGTGTGTGTGTGTGTCTGTGTGTGTGTGTATGTGTGTGTGTGTGTACTCTGAATGTCTGTCCCCTCCCCCCCCCCTATCAATTCGAACACGGTGAATGCGAATTGAACGAAATTTGGTACAAAGGTAGCACTAGCAAAGGACACCTCAGTGTCATGTTTTATATCGCCGCCATCTTTACTAAAACTGAATGGCGGCCACTCAAACGTTCAAAACGTAAAATCAAATAACGACTAACCAAATCATCCGATCTCTACCAAATTTGGTAACAACATACCTTCGTATAAGATGCGTCTTGAACCAAACTACATGGTCGTCCGCCATACCATTTCAGGATGGCGGCCGTGTGAATTATGCAAACTTTATAATCCATATCATGGGACCCACCAGTTCCGATTACCGAGCCGAGAATCGTTTTAACTGTTCTAAAGGAAGAGGCACGTTCGAAATTAAAAGTTTATTTTGTAATACTATAGTGCAGACGTGATTTTAAAAAGCTGAGCCGATTCAGTAATAAGACAAGATGGCAGCGGATATCTTGTGCCTGACTTATATTTCACTAATTTGAGTATTGCATGCAATATAGCGTACTGATACAAAATAAATAAACTTTGTATGAAATGCTTTATATATAAATAATATACTCCAGTGATGAAATCGTTTAGTATAAATCATTATTTGCTAACAAGTTCTATGTAAGTCATTTTATATAGAACTATATTCGTTGACACAATTAGCTCAGTGGTAGAGCGTTAGCCTATCGCCCAAATGCTTATGGTTCAAACCCGATCAGACCTAGGTTTTTTGCTTGAAATGTTATATGTTTATTGTTTTGTAATGACTCAGATGTTTTAAAATTAAGCGTTATATTGTGCATATTATGGTGTAAAATATATATTTAATTAAAACATAATTCGCCAGCAGATTTACTCGAGACATCTAGCTGCCAAAAAGGTAACTGCACGTCGACCTACTTATTAACTTCCAGATTTTATTGAAAAGTTTCTTCTTCTGGCCGCTAGAATGCACTCGCTCTGTTAGGATTATATTGTTCGATATTTCACCACTAGATGTCATGACTAGTCTACGTGGGGCTCCATTGATTACTATACCATTGGCATTCTATGCGCATCGAATTTGAAGAATGACAAGATGATACTACGATACATTTTTACTTTTTATTTTAAAGGGTTTGTAACAGCCTATTTTGCGTTACTTGAAAATGTTATTTGAAGTAAAGAACAAAACGATTTCACATAGTAACTGAATTCAAGCCGTTGGTGTTAGTTCAGGATATTAATTACTACTTTCATTTCAGGCAAATAGCAATCGAAAATATCCACATAGTTTGTATACACACGTCTCTGTAGGGTCATGGAAAGATTTGTTAATTCAATTAGGGTTGTGAAATCCATGCACAACCAGACGTGTAAAGACATGCCTCAACTCAAAGTTGGATGTTGCCCACGGCAGGTCGTATATGTAATAATAATAATAATAATAATAATAATAATAATGTTATTGGTTTTACAACCCTTTTAACTATTGCTGCTTTTAGAGACACCGGGGTGCCGGAATTTTGGCCCGAAGGGGATCTTTAACGTGCCAGTAAATGTACTGACACGGCTCCCTCGCATTTGTGCACCCTCAAATGCCAGCTGACTGCGCCAGGATACGAACCTGCAACCTAGGGCCCAGCAAGCGAGAACGTTACCGCTGAGCCACGCAGCCAGTCCGGTCGATTATGTCTCCAGATCCATAACATTCTTGATATACTTCTTATCTTTCTTTCTTCAATGATGGTAGCAGTTTTTATGTAGGTTGTGGCGATTGGTAGAGGTAAATCGTTTCTAAGGTCTTCAACAAAGAATAGTTCTATTATACTCTTTGATAATAACGAGTTATAACTATACTCATACATTTAGGAGAAAGTAGGCTATATGTTCTTTACTGAACATCTTGTTCATTATGAAACAGTTTCTCCCACCAATCAGAGCTCAAGAAACTGTTGTTTGACCAATTAGATAATTAGATACGCTGAGTTCCACGGCCTTCTAATTTAAATTTCACTGCCTGGCCTAGTGTCATAGTAGGGTAATCGAGGAGGCCATGGTCAAATACAAGGCATTCTCTGCGTCTCATGCGCTCTGTTCAGTACATAAAATTGGCAAAATCTCGACGGATATTTATGAATATTTATGTTAGAACATAAAATAGTTATAATAATTATCGTCGAACACAAACAGTCGTATGCAACTCGCCTATAATGGTAATTAAGACACTCGCATGGAAATTATAAAACTCGCATACGCTCGTTTTATAAACATACTCGTGTCTTAATTATTGCCATTATAGGCTCGTTGCATAATGTACTATTATTAAATTACTGTAGTTTATTTTATTTTACTTTATATTGTTTTATTCTGTTTTGTTTAATTTAATTTAATTTTGTTTGTTTTCTTTTGATTTTGTTTTGTTTTATTTCATTTTGTTTTGTTTTATTTTGATTTTGTTTTGTTTATTTTGTTTTAATTTATTTTGTTTTGTTTTATTTTGATTTTCCTGAAAACAAACATAAAAACAAAAACTCGAAGCAAAATGCAAAATTCAAAAACAAAAGCAAAAGCAGAAAACGAAAAACAAGAAACACAAAGCAAAAAGCAAAATTCAAAAAGAGCAAAAGCAGAAAACAAACACAAAACCAAAACCAAGAAAGAAGAGCAAAAAGTAAAATTCAAAAGCAAAAGCAGAAAGCAAACACAAAACCAAAAACACAAAACCGAAAAGAGAAAAAGTAGAAAACAACACACACAAAAGATACGGGAGGCAAAGGCCAGAGAAACGTTTCTTATGAAAATGATCCTTATTCACAAGTGGATTAAACGAGTTTTGTAACTGGACGTCACTTGATATATTTTATTTTATATGCTTCCTAGAGGAGCCTCTGTGGCTTAGGCGTCATCACGCCGACCTCTCACCGCTGGGTCCGTGGTTCAAATCCCGGTCACTCCATGAGAAATTTGTGCCGGACAGAGCGGAGGCAGACAGGTTATTCTCCGGGTAGCCTACTCCAGTTTCCCTTGTCAACAGTTTAATTCCAGCAACACACTCCACTAAAATTTCATATCATCTGTCATTCATTTAATCATTGCGCCAGGGGCAGCCGGCACAGTTCATATCCTCACCGCTAGATGGGGGCTACATACATGCATTCCCTTCCCTGACCCGGTCGGCTGACTGGAAGCAGGCTGTGGATTTTCATTTTTCATGCTACCTCGACTTAGAAGGCTACTAATATACAAAGCTTAAGGGAGCCTTTTAGTGCATATTAGCCAACAATGCAACTGCCTAATAAAAGTTTAATTCATAGGGAACTATGACACCAAAAAATTCAAATTTTCACAATTTACCATTAACATTTATGACTGCGTGTTACAAAAGTATTAGCTTGCCACGGTGGGTGAGTGGTCAACGGAGCTTCCAGGCTCGCTCCTGGCCGTGGTGAGTATTTTTGAAAGGCGGCAAAAATTACGACACCATGTCATACGATGTTGGCATGTCAAAGAACCCATTTGAATTCAGTAGGCCGTGTTCATAATGGGAAAATTAATCTCGGGTGTTTCCGCCAACACAAAGATCCTCATTTCTCTACTAGATAGCGCTATAGTGTTCAAGGAGCTTGGATATCAAACCTCTTTTGACTTCCATTGTGCTTCAAGGAACAACGAAATTCGACATGCAAGCTACCCTTTGGGTGTCAAATAACAAAGCTTGCACCCGGGACCCGAGGCCATACCATATTATTACTAAACTATTATTGAAATTTCTAACTTGTTTCAATAATTATGGATATTTGAATAAAGTAGAAATATTCTGGGTTTTTTAGTTCTCCTTCGAGTAAAAACATCCAGGAAAATATGTGCATATCGAGGTTGCATTTGGTGACAATTTATTTTTTAGACTCGTATACGTACACGTACAGTATGTGCTACTTTTCTGATTTGGTCCAAGCTGCTTGCCTCTCACCATGGCGTACCAAGTTCGATTCCCAGTCAGTGCATGTGAGATTATCGAAGTGTAGTTCGGATTCCACGGTAAAAAAAAATCGAGATCCTGTGGCTTATGATCGCACAGTAAATTGTAAAACTAAAAACTCCCTTCTTTATCTTCCACTGTTTACTTTACCCTTCCTGGAGGATTACAACAAAATGTGTGCAGTCACCAGTATAATTAGTTTCCCACTACGACAGCAACCAATGGACACAGAATATTAGCCTACATACGTAGAGGACTGAAGAGACCATTGTGAATTTCAATGAAACAGTGACTTTCTCCTAGAGTTAAATGCCTATTATATTCATGGAATTTGAGACCTCTAAACAATGGCGACAGTCACATGTTAAGACTTCATGGAGTTGGAAGAATATTCACTGATATTAGAGCACAACACCTATGCTATTTTGATTCGTTACTTGTCTATATCATCCTTTTAGGACTCGCAAGAAACATTCACGAATTGTTGGACAGCTATTTCCATAATACAGGGTGCCAGGGAATTGTCCCCGCAGTGCCTACAACTGCTGCGACAGATTAAGTCACTAGTTACGTTGGCAGCACGGATGTCTCTTGTATAAAATCAAACAAACAGTAAACTTTATACTCACCACAGCCATCCATAACATACTGTTGCACTCTTGCAATAATCTAAGTATATCCACTGACGATTTCAACAGCCCACAGATGTGGCCTTCGCCCTATCATGGACACTGTGCTGCCAACTAAACTGATGACGCAACTTCTCGCAGCTGCACATAGCCACTGCTGAGAACATTTCCTGGCGCCCTGTACATAAAATGTTACGGAAATACAAGAAGAAGCACAAGATACAATTTACGTAAAAAGTATATTATCTTTTTATTTATTAATTAACGTATTTATTTTAGTTTTTTATAATTTTTAATTTTTTAATTTTTCACTTTTTATTTATTTAATTTATTTATCTATTATAAATAACATACTAATAATGTTCTTGGTTTTACGTCCCTTTTAACTACTATGGCTTTTAGAGACGCCAGGGTGCCAGAATCCCGAAGGGGATCTTTAAGTTGCCAGTAAATCTACTGACACGGCTCCCTCGCATTTGCGCACCCTCAAATGCCAGCTGACTGTGCCAGGATACGAACCTGCAACCTTGGGCCCATCAATTATAAATAAGTTCATCTGGTCGCGAGTTGTACACCCCTGCATCGGCTCGCTATTATTTAAGCCATAGCTTTCGAGACGCAACTTCCTTCAAAATTCCGAATGCCAGACTGGAAATGGATAGTTGCAGAAACTATTGTAACCAGGAGAAGTGCACTGGTGCAAATCATGTACACTACAGTTCCGCCTCGTAAATAGGACATATAATTGCGTTACCATGGTAATGGGGCCCTCACTACTTCTCACAGCAAAGTACGCTCCACTGGGTTTTCATTTAAATACCATTTAACTTAACTGGGGCACTGGTAAATAAATACAAAGCGAAACAATGGCGAACGAGCGCAAGTCAAACAGACAGTTGCGAATCCTCTTGTGTGTCAATAGAACAGGTTTAATTATGCTGGCCTTTCAAATAAAGAGGTTCCCTTTCTATAAATATTATGACAGTTTTATTCAAACCACAATTTGTACGTGTTCATAGCGTGTTCCAGCTCAACGGCTAAATAGAGTCGATGGCATTTGGAGAATTGGTATTCGAATCCCAGCACTGACAATGGCCATTTGGAGTGTTGTTTCTATTGCGCGGTTTTCATACACACTCCAATAAATACTGAAATTCTGCCTAATATTTCAATATTTCAGGAAGCAAAATAACCAATGATGTACGAAGCAATGAGGATATAAAATGTAGGTTGCCTCAGGCAAGTAAAGCGTTTCTACAGAAGAGGAATCTGTTGACATCGAATATAGATTTAGGTATTAGGAAATCGTATTTGAAAGCCTTTGTCTGGAGCGTGGCGCTCTATGGAAGTGAAACTTGGTCTATTGGTGCAGCAGAAAAGAGTAAAATTGAAGCGTTTGAAATGTGGTGTTACAGGAGAATGATGAAGATCAGATGGATAGATAGGGTTACGAATGAAGAGGTATTGAGACGAGTGGGAGAGGATAGATGTTTCTGTCGACTGCTAATGAAGATAATAGATAGGTTGGTAGGACACATACTAAGACACCCAGGAATAGCAAGCTTAGTTATGGATGGATGGGTCGAGGACAAGAACTGTAGAGGTAGACCAAGGTTAGAATATGTTAAACAGATTGCCTCGGATGTACGGTGTTGCAGGTAGACCTATGTAGAGATGAAACGATTAGCTCAGGACAGGGAGGCAAGGAAATCTGCATCAAACCAGTCAAAAGACTGAAGACTCAAACAACAACACAACTTTTCAATTCATGGAGCACCTACTTCGATCCTAGGCACTAATAATAGAGTTACAGTTAGCACTACAATCCTTACAATAGCACAGGTTTTTAAACAAACACACCCAAAGTACACGGAGCTACATGTTCGCGTTGTCGCAACTCCTAAACTAAGGAACCAGCCAACCAACCAAGAACTATGGAATGATTAGAATCGTCTAATAGTAACATTTCCGTATCTGAAAGTAATGTTCATTCTTCCTTCCTTTCAACATCAAAACGGTAATCTCTTGCATAATGTTTTCATATAAGTTATTAAATAGTCACTCAACAGCTTTTATAAATCCTAATGGATAACACAAATTCATCTTTGAAAAGAATTTGCATTCGTGATGTTCTAAAAGGTCTCCCATCTACGGAAGGTGATTCTTTTATTTCTGTAATGGTTTATCAATAATTCATACTCCATTAGGATTTAAATATTCATTTCGTTGTCATTCTCTGCATAATGCTGGAAAATTGGAGACGGAGATATGAGGGAAATTTTAGTAATAACTCTTCTTCAGACCTATCTACTAATGGAAAGTGAGCGTCACACCTCGGTTTTTGTTGGCCCTCAGAGTAATTCCACTCCAAATACTGTCGAACCCCACACAATACCTTACCCGTATGTACTTTGTATGCACTCGCACAATATATTCTCCAGTATCAAAGCATTCATTATTGGTAGATTTTAACTCAGGGCCAAGATCTTCGATTATGAATGCCCCAATTTTACATTGGGCTATTCTGGCCCTAACGGCTAGAATCTCCCTTTAGTCAGCTGATTAGCCGAAAGTGTTCGCTCAAAAATATAGTTATAGTTATATATTTTCCTACTTTCTTAAGAAGAAAACCAAGGGACCCTGGTTCATCGAAGTTGAAAAAGATCTTCGAGAAGTAGGAATCACACTTGAAGACATCCAGGAACGTGCACCTCTCCAGAGAAGACTTCGACCATACAAGAGCTTCCACGAAAAGCAAAAATTTGAAACCGGCAAGAAGCGGGCTGATGAAACAAAGGAGGCTCACAGAACGTGAATGCGAGAATATTGGGGAAGAGTTAAAAGCTCTAGGATGCAAACAGTTGTAGTAACGTGGTCAACAGCAGACCGAAACGCAGAAAGAAGGAAAAAGATGAAGATGATATTTTATATAATTTTCGGGGTCCCTTCGAATAAAAAGGAAATTGACTTAGCCATGAAGCCGAAGTAGTACAAATAATTTAACGACATTTTAATTCTTATATAATTGCACCCAAAATAAAGAAGTGAGAAAAGTTAGGATCTCATAACTTATTATTGGAAACCGAGCAATGTCGGGTTGAAATGCTAGTCGGTGAATAAAATACACTTAATATACTTTCAAATATATTATTATTATTATTATTATTACTATTCTTCTTCTTTCTTCCTTCCTTCCTTCCTTCCTTCCTTCCTTCCTTCCTTCCTTCCTTCCTTCCTTTCTTCGTCATGTCCGACTAAGGAGTGTGATAGAACTTAATTAGCTGATCTTCATCTTCTCCCTGAGGCTTCTCTTGCGATCTTCTGACCAGGTTCTCTTGGTGATAATGCTTGGATGGTCTGAAAGCGGTGATTATCGACTAATTCTCTGAACTTATCTCTGTCTAGTACAATGTCATCTGTAATGCTTATTTCCTGAAGATTTTTTCCAACTTCAAGCAGCCAGGTGTTTTTAACTTTCATTGACAGGGCAAGATTAAGAATCCTTTTGGTCAGTCTCTGATTGACCATCCTGAGGATATGCCCGTAAAATTTCAATCGGCTTTTCCTAAATGTGTCTAAGATTCTCCGATTGCTGGTATAAGTCATGGATTTTTTTTTTTAAATCCAGATTCCCCCTGTACAGACTGGTCAAAAAAATCCTAGGATTTTCCTTTCTTGCTTTTCCACATCTTTAATTAACGATGTTTATTATTATTATTATTATTATTATTATTATTATTATTATATAATCGTTTCGGTCGTCTATGGACCACGTTATTTCAACTACTTTTTCCTTCTTTCTTTCACATTGGCCCAGTATTCGCGCATTCTTCTTCTGTGAGCTACCTTCCGTTCTTCGGTCCACTTATTGCCGGTTTTCAATATAGGTTTTGGCTGAAAACTCTGTATCTCCCCAAGTTTCTTCTTCAAAGAGTCACGTTCCAAGATGTCCTCGTGTGATATCCTAGTTCTTGTAGGTCTTTTTCCACCTCTGTAAACCAGACCCCTTTGGTTTTCTTTCCCACAAAGGAGGCGCAGATTCGATTGGACAATCTTCCAGAGTTCATTCGTGTTAAATGGCCATAAAAGGAGTCTTCTTTTGCGAATGGTTTCCGATTTATTATTATTATTATTATTATTATTATTATTATTATTATTATTATTATTATTATTATTATTATAGTCTACTCTACATGCCAACACGATTAGATATTGAAAAATGAAAATCCACAGCCTGCTTCCAGTCTCCGACCGGGTCAGGAATGGAATGAATGAAGCCCCCATCTAGCGGCGAGTATAGGAACTGTGCTGGCTGCCGATGCCTGATGCACTCCTCTGGGGCAATGATTAAATGAATGACAGATGAAATGAAATGATAATGGAGAGTGTGTCTGGAATGAAATTTTGACAGGGTAAACCGGAGTACCGGAGAAAACCCTGACTGCCTCCGTTTTGTCCAGCACAGATCTCTCATGGAGTGACCGGGATTTAAACCACGGACCCATCGGTGAGAGGCCGGCGTGCTGCCGCCTAAGCCACGGAGGCTTCTACGATTAGATATTGTTGTTGCTTATTTTAGGGGCTTTGCGACATGGTGTTCTTGTAGTCCCTTGTACAGTATTTGGTGTGTGTGGAATTCATGTGATAACCAGTGTAACTGTGACAGCTGTACTAGTGTGTGAATTTGTAAATTGGGGATAGGAATGGGAAGGAGGTGGCCGTGGTTAGGAACCATCCCGGCATTTTCCTAAAATAGAAGTGGGGAGAAATGACGGAAAACCACTTCCAGGATATGACAGGTGGGAATCGAACCCACCTCTTCTCAGTTTTGCCTCATGAGGCTGAGTGTAGCCCTTTCCAGCCCTCACACCATAATTAAAATTTCTTGGCGGAGCCGGGAATCAAACGTGGACTTTTGGGGCGACAGCCAAGAGCGCTATCGTGGTCACGATTGGATATCTTTATCTTTCACACTGATGTGTCTTGCGGGCTGGCGTATTGAATTATAAAAGGTTGTTGTTCATTCATTTTAGGGGCAAAGGATATCATGGTCATCAATCCCGACGCATGCGTGGTCAGATGTCATGCTCGATGACTGCTCCAATAAAAGGGACAATTCCCCTGGCCAGGCCCGACAAGAGGAAGGGGTAAACGGGGCCCTGGGGCCCGGTCTTGCTGAGGTGTCCGCGAAAGTAGTAAACCCCAGAGTAGACAAATTTATCCAATTTTACGTATTTAGCAACAAATTTGACATGTTATGATATTCAATTTATCTGAATCAATTGAATATGCTACAAAATACTATAATGAGAACATGTAAATAACCATTGTCTTCATATATTCGCGGCCAGAGAAATAGTTAAGTTTCCACTGTTTATGGGGAGGAAAGTTTCTAAACATTTCAACTCAATCTAATAGCCGCTAAGCTAAATTTATGAACCTTCGAAAGCTCGAATTTTAGTACATACAATTGTGAAAGGCGTTGAACTTGTTTTTGTGATGAGAGAGAGTAAACTTTTCGGTGAGATTCAACAAATACATTGCAAATTTACAATGAACAAAATTAGTACGTTCCAAAAAAAAGTAAATTCAAAAGTTCAAAGCAAATTTGATATTTATATGATGTCACGGGGACGAAACAATATAGAGGGGGCCCGTAATTCCTAGCCCTAAGGCCCGTACTCGCTCTCCACGGCCCTGTCCCTGGATTAAGTAATGCTTATTGAACCGTACATTTATTTGAACACATCACGAACGTGCTGTAGCTGTAATGACTCCGCCTTGATGGTGACGATTGCGTGTCCCGTCAACACTGGCGCTTGGCTTATGAAATGGTGGCGACATATCAACTGATAGGGGTATCCATTGCACTAATTAGCATGGCTACCTTACTACCTTATCGTGCATCAGATATAGTACAGGGTGTGTGACAGCAAGCGTTCCCAGTATATAACATTGTCATCATGGGTGCCCGCAAGATTCTTTCCAGGGGGGTGCTAAGTAATAATTTTCATTGCATTACCTACCTGTCACTAGGTGCTGATGAGAAGTACCTCCCCCTCCCAATTTCCGTTTCATTTCTTACTTGCTTCGTGATATTCATTATTTGACTGCTCTGAAACTCGGTACATTATATTTATGGCATGAATGGCAGGAATAGTTTTTTTTAAGTTCAGATAGAAGTTTGCTTTCCTTTATTTATTTTATTTATTTTTAGCCTACTTATCACATTTTGCAAAAATGAGGAAAAAGTAGACTTATGAGATCGGGCAAATGTGTGTCTGTCTGTCTGTCCTTCTGTCTGTCAGAGGCGTGGTGGCTCAGCGGTCTGGCTGTATGCCTCTCACCAAGGCGGTCTGGGCTCGATTCCCGGTCAATGCATGTGAGATTTTCGAAGTGAAATGTCATGTCCTGAGGTTCGGATTCCACGTAAAAAGGAGGTCCCGTGGCTTATGATCTACAGATTAACGGTCACGTTAAACTACAAGCTTCCTTCCTTTTTTCCTTCTGTCTGCCTGTCTGTCTGTCTGTCTGTCCTTCTGTCTGTCTGTGTTTTTGTGTGTCCCCCCCCCCTATCAACTCCTAAACGGCTGCAGCAATCGATTGGTAGGAATATCTGAATATCTCACGGCCATATTTGAAAATGATGTCAGTGCTACCAACTGCTGAAAAATCGCAATTGAAATTTGAGCTCAATGTTGGATATCTTGGAAGGTATGAATGGGACTTATTTCAAAATTGGCACACGTATAGATAACAATATTGCAGTTTAATTTCCCGGTGGCCATACATGGCAGTGTTGCCAAAATGATTATAAGCCTGCTGATAGGTTCAAATATTAAATGCATATAACTTCTACACTATCAATTGGTTTTCAACCAAATTTCGTATGTTCTATGTTTACATAAACGGATATGACTGAGCGTATTCTTAAGAGCTACCAGGGCTGCCAACTGTTAATAAATGCTCTCCATTTTTTAAAATCCAAATTCCCATATATCAGAAAGTATGCAAGCCGACAGCTTTAAACTATGCACACGTATAGTACCTGTCATTATATATTAATTTGAAGTAACTTATATACGTCAGTGCTACCAACATGATTCTAAGCCTGCTGAGAGGTCCAACTTTAAATACATGTAAGTTCTATACTATCATTTGGATTTCAACCAAATTTCGTATGTGCTATATGTACCATAACATATATGACTATGCCGATTCTTAAGAGCAACCAGGGCTGCCAACTGTTAATAAATACTGTCTCTATTTTTGTTACCCTAATATATCAGAAAGTATGCAAGCCAATAGCTCTAAACTTTTCACACGTTTAGTACCTGGCATTCTAGATTAATTTGGAGTAACTGATATAGGCCTACGCCAGTGCTGCCAACATGATTCTAAGCCAGCTGATAGGTCCAATTTTAAAATGCATGTGACTTCTATACTAACTAATGGATTTCATTCAAAATTGACACAACAATAGATCATATTATTTCAGATTATTTCTGACCAAGACATGTATGTCATTCTTGCCAACATGATTTTACGCGCGCTGTTAGATCCAATGTTTAACTGCATTTAACGTCCATGCTATCCATTGGACTTCAATCAAATTTTAAGAGATGGAACTAAGAATATATTCAGTCACCAGGGCTGCCAACTGTAGTTCTCTATTTGGCTACATTATGCCAGGTATACAGTATTTCGAACTAATTAGAAATGTCGCTATTACCAACTTAATTTCGTCATTGTTCTAGAAAGATCCATATAGATTAATCATTGGCATGAATCGTAAATTTTAAGAAAAGTAGGCTCTTTAGTTCGTCACGGAACTTCTTGTTATTTATCGTATGGCTTTTAGTGCCGGGAGTGTTCGAGGACATGTTCGGCTTGCCTGAGTCTGTAGCTACTTCCAGCGGACACCCTTAGGGTGAGCTACAAGTTCCGTCCAATTTCAAGTAGTTCCAACTTTCGCTACCAGATATCAATGATACCTAGTGGCGAACGTTGGAACTTTGATAGAGCGTTCCGATGAAATCTAACCTAACAATTTAGCTTCACACAAGTTTAGTCTGTGGAAGGATCTTTTACATGCCATAAATATATGTCATGGGACCACCGGCTTTACTTCCCCTCCGAAGGAAGGCATAGCCCACTGAAGGATTTTTAACGCTCTTAAAAAATCCGTCGACTTCGGCCGGGTTAGAACCCGCTATCTTGGGAACAGCAGTTCAGCATGCTACGCCACCGAGGCCGCTATGAGAAGAGGTGTTGACGAACGGATCCAAATACATTGGTCGGTGACTCACTCACTCATTCGTAACACCACAGTGTTTTGAGCAACGGCCCTATGTTCGCAGTATTGGAATAGAAAGGAATACCAGATATCACGGCGGGCTGTTGACAGACCCTTCTCTTCTCGCCTGACCATTCCCTGTTCTTTCCCCTCACCCCGCAAGTTCACAGAGCTTG
The DNA here is from genome assembly GCA_946902985.2 of Meconema thalassinum. Taxonomy (NCBI): domain Eukaryota; kingdom Metazoa; phylum Arthropoda; class Insecta; order Orthoptera; family Tettigoniidae; genus Meconema; species Meconema thalassinum. The sequence goes on along the minus strand of OX336391.1, from coordinate 645,214,391 downwards.
GACCCTGGCAGTATTAAGTACGGTATACCACATTGTATATTGACATCCCATCAAAAAGTAAAACGTGCCTAAAGCAGAACGCAATCGTCCCGGATTTATTTTTCCGTTTTCACAGGTTTCCGTTTAACAAAGGGTTGAGTTTTAATAAGACAACATAGCCTACACTACAAGGAAATACTGTATTATCGCTTAGGATTACTATGAAATACACTGAAGAAAATGGAAATTGCAACACCCAGAAGGAGTGGTGCTACATTGCTGCAATTGAACATGCAGGACGAGTGTTCGGTTGTGATCCGATGATTACACGTTCAGGTCCCTCTGACCGCAAGTTTGGACAACAATCAATACAGGATGTGCCCACCACGAGCTGCAATACATTGATGAATTCGGCGAGGCATGGAGTCATTAAAGCCCTGGATCACTACCTGAGGAATTGTGGCCCATGCTTGCTGCACTGCACGGGTCAGTTGTTCCAGAGTTGTGGGTGGCTGAGGACGGTTGGCCAGTTGTCGGCCCATCATGTCCCACACATGCTCAATAGGACAGAGGTCCGGGGATCTGGCGGGCCATTCTAAGGTTGTGATGTCGTGGAGAGCTTCTCAGGAGATGCATGCAGTGTGAACCCGGGCATTGTCCTGCTGAAACATCCCATTAGCAATTTTCGCCATCATAGGGACAGCCACTGGATTGAGTACCCTATCAACGTACTGTCGAGCAGTCATAGTGCCCTCAAAAGTACTAATTGTGATTTCACATTAAAGGCAATAGCTCCCCAGACCATAACGCTTGGTGTTGGCCCTTTGTGCCTCTCGACAATAAGGTCTGGGCGGCCCCTCTCCCCGGTAGGTCGGCGCACACGAATCCGGCGATCACTGCGGGCAAGACAGAAGCGCGATCATCACTAAAGACGATCCTATGCCATTCGTCGACCCACGTCGATCGTTCTCGACACCAGGCCAGCCTTACGCGTCGCTGTTGTGGGGTCAATGGAACACCTTCTGCAGGGACACGGGATCGTAAACCAGCTGCACACAGGCGATTACCAACTATTTGTTGTGTAACGTGGGGTGCCACAGCTGCTAGAATTTGCGCTGCTGTTGCATGGGGTTCCATCCGGGCCATCCGAATGATGCGGCGATCCTCTCTCACAGTTTTCTGTCACGCTGGGCCTGTGCCAGGTCTACGAGTGTGGGTACCTTCATTTGACCACTGCTGCCATACACGTTGTACCGTAGATGCCTGTCGGCCAACACGTGCAGCGACAGTCCTTAGCGATAATCCAGCCTCACACACCTCAATTATCCGAGCCCTCTCAAACGTTGACAGTTGTTGATAGCGTGCTCTTCTCTGACGTCGAGACATGTTTGACGGGGAACATTTCACTGCACAGACTGCAAGTCAACTACGCTACACCAGAGTCCGTATACTGGAGTTGATTCCTCCGCGACCAATCACGTGGGGGAGACCTGTAGCAACAATCCAATGGGTCTGAAACTTTGATCGTTTACATACCTACATGGCATCGTTCCATATCTTGAAAATCAACACAAACGACCAATGCCTTCATGGTGTTGCAATTTCCATTTTCTTCAGAGTAAATTTAGTTTTTCCACTTTAAACAACACAGTTAATTCTTTAGTCGGACGTTTGTTTTTCTCGTGTTCTTCTATAACTTTAATTTTCTCCTCCAGTGTAAGTGTCTCATTTTTAGAAGTCATTGCCACTGAATTTTAGTACTTACATAAATGCAGTGCACAGTAAAATGAACACCTTTAAACATCCCTCAAGTCCACTGTTTTCTTTTACTCGTAGGCTACTTCTACTCTCATTTGTCAGTTTTGTTTATCCACGCAGGGCTGAACCCATAGCCTACATTATACTTGTCTCTTCAAGGCGGCGTAATACTAATAATAATAATAATGTTATTGGTTTTACGTCCCTTTTAACTACACTGGCTTTTAGAGACGCCGGGGTGCCGGAATTTTGCCCCGAAGGGGATCTTTAACGTGCCAGTAAATCTACTGACACGGCTCCCTCGCATTTGCGCACCCTCAAAGGCCAGCTGACTGCGCCAGGTTTCGAACCTGCAACCTTGGGCTCAGCAAGCGAGAACGTTACCCCTGAGCCACGCAGCCAGACGTCGTAATACTAAGGCTGTGTCCCAATACTCAAGCTGTCTGCTACTGACTAGCTGCTAGCTACTATGTCCTATGCACTACGGAGCTTGGGGACATGTCTGCTTGATCACAGTCTCCTTCATCGACTTGTGATCTGAAACGCACTGGACTTACATGCTGGTACCAAACCAACACTCAAGATGGCGATGATCAGCTACTCCTTGTAAGCTCTTTGCGATTTCATCAGCTATTTTAAATAAACAATACCTGAATTATACGATCATGGATGCGCCAAAAAGATCACTTTTTAGCCGAGCCCTAATTATGGTTTGTGTTTGGCTTAAGTCAAAGACAACCTACAATTCCGATAAGCTACAATTTCTATAACTTCCTTGACGTAGTCGACAATCTAGCATGCACTTTCGTTCACTAGCTACTACAGACTTGATTGCTATGTGCTAAGCAGTATTGGATCATGACTTCTGACGTCACATCCGGTAAATTAGTCGACTATCTAGTTCACTACGGCTGACATGGTACTATTGGGACTCAGCCTTAAAACACAGTATTTCAATGGCTAAGTGTTTTACTTATGGTTCGTTGTGGGGCTGGGGGGTGAGTTGTTCTGACAGTCAGGGGGGGGGGGGGGTATGGCTATGGAATATATTTGGGCATCTTGGGCATGTTCTGAGTTGAGTCTTCCTTGTTTTCAGGCGGCTAGGACTATTAGTATTCAGGTGCTGCATGCCGTAGGAGAATCAAAGCCTTCGAGATGACGTATTATCGAAGAATGCTAAGAATATCGTGGGTAGCAAGAAGAACGAATGAATCTTTTCGGAAGGAGCTAAGGATTGCTCCTAAAGCACGCTTACTCCCAAACATCCAAAGGCAAATGTTGAAATTTTTCGGCCATGTCATCCGGCGAGATGGCATTGAAAAGCGTATCATCCAGGGTTAAGATGACGGAAAACAGCTGAGGGGACGCGCCCCGACTGTACCTTGAGCAGATGAAGAGAATGACTAATCTGCCACTTCAGAAATTAATGCACACCGCGGTGTATGGCGGGGTATTGTTAACAGAATTGCGTGGAGGGTCACGACAATCAAAATCGAACTACGACCAAGAAGAAGAAGAAGAGCTTGTAGTTTAACGTGACCGTTAATCGCGCGATGATGAGCCACTGGGCCTCCTTTTAACGTGAAATCCGAGCCACAGGACATGGCATTTCACTTCGAAAATGTTGCATGCATTGACCGGGATTCGAACCTGCGATGTTCGGACTTGCTGCAGCTACCCTCCCAACCGTGGTGGACGATTTAACGAACACGACTGCGCCGCGGGTTCAATTTCTATTCAAAATCTGAAAACTCTGTCTCAGTATTCTATAATGATTCTGGTAATCGGAATGGACCACTGAAAGATTTAAAGCCGCTGTCAGAGAGTGGTGCGGTGGAGTCTCGAGAGGCAAGTAGAGCCGAGTTAACAAGTGTGTTAACTGTTGCTGGAGAGAGAAGCCTGCCAAGAGGCAGTCATGTAACCTGTTGCTCCCGGGCTCTCACGTACCTGACTTCCCTAAGCAAAATAATAGATCATATTACACATTAATATCTCAGAACAAACATTATTAATAAATTCTTATGAGCTAAATTACATACTTCTTACATGCGGGTCGCATATGGCTCCCACAGTAACAAAATCGGTCTGTTAAGTAGTTAGCCCGAGGCTGCTCGGATCCTTGAGATATTTTTAACGGACCAAACAGATGGAAGTCGCATTGTGACAGGTCCGGATTGTAGGGCGGATGCTCAAGTTGCTCCCACTTGAACGTGGCCAATACACCTTGTGTGACGTTACAAACGTGAGGGCGAGCGTTATCATGGAGCTGAATCACTCCCTTCGTGAGAAGTCCAGGCCGTTAGTTCTTCTTGATGCACTTGCGTAGGGTACGGAGTGTCGCAAAATTCACGTCACTGTTAACGGTTCGTCTTAAGGGAAAACGCTTTCAATCGGACGACGAACTAAAGGACACCGTACAGTTTTGTCTCCTGTCACAAACTCAAGACTTCTGGGAACAGGGAATCCTGCGGCTAGTGAAGCAATGGGACACCTGTGCACAGGCCTGTGGTGATTACTTTTGAATAACGAATAAATTGTACCCACAGTATCGCTTCGTACGTTTTCATTTCAACACCCCTTCTACAAGAAAAATCTTGCATTTCTTTTAATGTCAAAGGAAATATACTAAATTTGTTTGTTTAAAGAGTGTGCTTAAAACAAATAAACAGATGATATCTCCTGCCAGAACTGAGTCGCACCGAGCCCGCATAACAGTAAAGACAAGTGGGTGGCTTATACACATCCGAGAGTTCTCGCATGGGTCTGCTAGATTTTTTTATTAGTATTATTAACTATGTTATTGGTTTTACATCTCTTTTAAACACTGAGGTCCTTCTAGAGATGCCGGGGTAACGACATTCGCCCGGAAGGGGATCTTAAACGGGCTGGCTGCGTGGTTCAGCGGTAACGTTCTCGCTTGCTGTGTCCAAGGTTGCAGGATCGAATCCTGGCGCAGTCAGCTGGAATTTGACAATGCACTAATGCGAGAGAGTCATGTCAGAAGATTTACTGGCACGTTAAAGATCCCCTTCGGGAAAATATTCCGGCACCCCGGCGTCTCTAAAACCCGCAGTAGTTAAAAGAGGCGTAAAACCAATAACATTAACATTAACCCTCGCATTTGTGCACACTCGCGAAGCCTCCGTGGCTTAGGCGGCAGCACGCCGGCCTCTCACCGCTGGATCCGTGGTTCAAATCCCGGTCACTCCATGTGAGATCTGTGCTGGACAAAACGGAGGCAGACAGGTTTTTCTCCGGGTACTCCGGTTTTCCCTGTCAAAATTTCATTCCAGCAACACTCTCCACTATCATTTCATTTCATCTGTCCTTCATTTAATCATTGCCCCAGAGGAGTGCGTCAGGCCTCGGCAGCCGGCACATTTCATATCCTCGCCGCTAGATGGGGGCTTCATTCATTCCATTCCTGACCCGGTCGGAGACTGGAAGCAGGCTGTGGATTTTCATTCATTTGTGCACACTCAAATGCCAACTGACTGCGCAAGGAATCGATCCTGCAATTTTGGGCACACCAAGCGAGAACGCTACCGATGTACCACGCAGCCAGCGGTGGGTGAGTGGTTATCGTGTCAGACTACCAAACCCAAGTTTGCAGGTTCGCTCCTGGCCATGGTAAGTGATTTTTGAAAGGCGACAAAAATCACGGCATGCATGGCATACGTTGTTGGCATGTTAAAGAATGCATTTGGATTCAGTAGGCCGTGTTCATAATGGCAAAATTAATCTCGGGATTTTTCTCCAACACAAAGTTCCTCATTTCTCTACTAGAAAGCGCTATAGTGTCCAGGATCTTAGATGTCTAACGTCCTTGACTTTCATAGCGTTTCAAGGAACGACAGAATTTGACATGCAATCTGCCCTCAGGGCGTCAAGTAACGAAGCTTGCAACCGGCACCCGAGGCCATACGATATTATTATTATTTTTAGCCTATTTTCAATTTTGAAAAAATAGGCTTATGAGATCACCTTTTGTCCGTGTGTGTGTGCGTGTGTGTGTGTGTGAGGTGTGTCCCCCCCCCCTAATAAATTCTAAACGGCTGGAGCGATTTCAATGAAACCCGGCAAATTCATAGCACTATTCCGGACGACCCCGACCATGCCCTTCAAATTTTGTTACGTCTCACCAATCCAACATGGTGGCTGTGCGAAATATTTCACCAGCATTCAATATCTCCGAAACTATTCCCGATATCACCTCTGGAATTGTTTACGGTGATAAAGGGAACTACTAGAAGTTCACCTATGTGACTTTTGAAAAACTGGTAACTACAAAACCAACATGGCGGACGCGAATATGCGACTTATATATAGACGTTTCTCGTGATTTAACCAACCAAACGCAATAAAACTTGGTACAGTATATGTTTATAAACATTGTAATGCACCGACATCTAACTTCGTTCAATTGTTTACATAACCTAAGATGGCAGATGTGCGAAATATTTCACCGGCATTCTATATCTCTGAAACCATTAGCGGTATCACCCTGAAATTTTGTACGGAGATAAAGGGCACTACTGGAAGTTCATCTATAAGACTTTCAAAAACCGGTTAACTACAAAACGAACATGGCGGCCAAGCGAATTGGAAAATTTTAAATAGAACTTTCTCGCGATTTAATGTTCCAAACGCAATGAAATCTGGTACAGGAAATTTTTATACATATTGTAATGCACTGGTATCTAATTTAGTTCAATTGTTTACATAACCTCAAGATGGCGGCTGTGCTAATTTTAAAATTAAGTTTTTGTTTCTTGTGTCGTAATCAAGCGATCGAAGTGAAAGTTCGAATAATGAACCTACGCAATAATTTTCCTTTAATGGTACATGACTCTATGGCCTATACATTTAACAATCCAACAGGGCGACCATCCGAAATATTTAGACGGCTCTGAATATCTACGAATCTATTATAGCAATCAAACTGAACTTTTTTATGTACATAGGGTCAATGGACTTACGTTCACCTATAGGACTTTAAATAACCTGGTGATCACAAATCCAACATGGCGGCGACGCGAATTATAAATATTCACATGGTCGTTTCTCGCAATTTAACCATCCGAGCGCAGTGACTCTTGGTAGAGTAAATCTTTATACGAATGTTAATCCACTGGCATCTTAATTTATTTCAATTGTTTCCATAACCACAAGATGGCAGCTGTGCGAAATTTGAAATTCTCCTTGTTACTTCTTTTGTCCTAATCATGCGATTGAAGTTTAAATGCTACACGTACACAATAATCTTCATGTAACAGTACATAACTCTAGGACCTACATATATAAAATCCAACATGGCGACCATCCGAAATATTTAGTCGGTTCTCAATATCTACGAATCTATTACAGCAATCAAACTGAAATTTTGTATGTTGATAGTGGCAGTTAACATAAGTAGGATGTATGAAAATAGGCTGCATAGTTCTTCACGGAACTACTTGTTATTATTATTATTATTATTATTATTGATTCGTTTAGAGCATTGCGTCATCATGGTCACTTAGCCCAGTATACTGACGTGTGCGTGTGGAATATGCCAGATAACCTGCGTCATTGTAATGGTTGTTTTAGTGTGAATTTGTAATTGAGGCTAGGATTTGGAAGGAGGTGGCCGTGGCGTTAAGTTAGGAACCATCTGGGCATTTACCTCAACTAGAAGTGGGGGGGGGGGGGGAAACCATGAAAACCATTTCTAGAACAATTGAGGAGGGAATCGAACAACTCTCATCTCCGTTTTGCCTCATGAGGTTGAGTGTACTCCGTTCCAACTCTGAGACCAGAATTATATTTATTGGCAGGGCCGGGAATCGAACCCACGATGTTTGGCTTTGTAGTCTCAGAGCTTGCCCCGAAATCATAGGAGGAGGTAATTTTATTGTTAATCGCCCATTCTGCCCATCTACAGTACATAATCAAATATCTGAGTATACGAATAGGTCACTAATTTCTATAACACTCCGCGGCGTAGCCATGCGCGTTAAATCGGTCACCACGTCCGTAATGAGGAGTAGCATCAATTCCTAAGATCAGAGGTTCGAATCCCGGCGCTGCACAGTGGGTAAAAATTCAAATCTAGGGGGACAAAATTATTTTTAGGTTTTAATCATAAATTTAAAGTGAAAGCAACGTATATAATTTGTTTACTTCATAATAAACATCAGTTAAGACCTTTTTTAAGCTACGTCTACACATGCAAGAAATTGTCTATGACTAGGAGTTGGATAGAGGATTCAGTTCTCTCTTCAGAACAATTTTCTACCCCTAATTTACTTTTAACAAAGTCACAAAGTTCCACTTTTGATATAATCGTCGAAGCCAGTGCTTCAAACAGTTGTAAACGTGTGAGAACTGGCCGCGCGGCATCTTCTAAAACGTAAAATAACTAAGTAAGTTGCAAAAAGATGCAAACAATCTTTTAACAGGCGTAAACTACAAGACTTTATCAACATTTTAGCATTAAGTAGAAAGTGACACAGAGTGACGCGACATACTAAAAATCTAAGTGAAAATATAATTTTAAAAATAATAGTTAAATATTATATAATGCAATTATAGTTAAAATTACGTAACAATTACGCCCATTAATAACTGAAACACGTTACAAAGATCATACTTTCAGCTGCATGTTCCATCTTAAAGCATCACACTAACCACAAAGACAACCACACCACAGCCACTTACATTCACCCTCCAATTCAGACTGCTCGAACAGTGGTGACAGATTTACACTAAGATGCGTTTATATCCCAGAATAATGAGCGGCAATTGTATGAGAATGCTGTAGTAGTAATGAATTTTAATTTTTTTAAATTATGAAAATAAATAATTTTGTCCTCCTAGATTTCGATTTTGACCCACTGTGCGCTGGCAGTGGTTGTCCTGAATGTGGTTTTTCTCGGTTTTTTCCACTCTCTCTCTCTCCAGGCAAATGCAGGGTTAGTATCTCATTTTAAGTGCTGGGGCATCTACCTCATTCCCGACCCCAATAATTACAGCTGCACACATGACTTCAGTCACGACAGAAATACAGGTCATCAGATAAATTCACTTCACACACACTCAAGTACACTGGGCTTATAACCTAAGCCATCCCTAGCCCTTACTACCCACTTTTCTGCTGAAGAATGATTGATAGTAACATATCGTTTTTGTGTCATTCACTTTAGCAATTTCACCAAGAACCCAAAACAAACAGACAGACAGACAACCCCAATGACACAAGTTAAATTGAGGATATGTTTGATCTTAAAGATAGCTTTGAAGCCATTTTCAGTGTCGCCTTATTAAAAATTGAAGACTCCGCGAATAAAAAACGGGATAAGTCGCATTCTGTCAATTTTTCAGAAGAGAGAATTTAAACTTTCAACACTAAAAATAAATACTTAAAACACCAAATTGAGGGTAAAGAATATAGATTTTTTGGCCAATTGTATTTCTTATAAAGGAAGTACATGTAAAAAAACTTAAATTATGAAAAATTAAGAGGTTATGGGGCGTTCTTTCCGTTTCTACTAAAATAAAAGCCTCTGTATCTCGGTCACATTCCGCTTTTGGAAATTAATTTAAACTCATCTGTAGTGACGATGGCTGGCAACCAGAATGCGCCATACTCATTTCCGAAAAAAATGGACCTACCCCGTTTTCTTCCGTGGGGTCTTCAATTGATATTGTAATATACCGTCGGTCAACACAAAATTCCCACAGTGTGGGAAATTTTGCACTAATTTTTGACTTATATTTAAGTACCTGTGAATAAAAACTTTGAATTAAGGAAGGTGAATTTCAAATTACGCACGCTTTTTTTTTCATTGATTTGATATGAAGTTCAAGGGACCGGCACAAATCTTCGAGTTATTATCGTCCAATTTAAGTTACGGAATTTCGAATTATCCATGTCCCACTGTATTAAAAGTTCATTAACAAATTCATGATTTTACGTATTATCAAAACGTTTGTCGGGGATTTACATAGAATTTAGAAAACAAATAGCCTATAGGATAGTCAGTTTGGTGCCTACCATCATTCCAGCAACCCTGATTTCATTTTCTTCAAATTTTGAATTAATACGATGGTACGTAATTTATAGTAAGTTTTATTTTAATTTTAGCAAAGAGTTTGGACTTCTGGATATTAAACATACCTCCCTGTAGTTTTGTCAAAATACTTTCAACACAAAAATTATGAATTTATTTTACCGCCAGTTACATTTCTTTTTTCTAGTAAATGGTTACTAATTTTATAATTATGTATTAAAAATACTTTCTATGTAAAAATCCTGAATTTCTCTGTACCACCTGTATATCTCAAGTTGGGCGCCACTTTCTTGCTGACTGCACTCCTGTTAGCTGTATTTGATGTTCAGACAGTGTTGAGCATGCAGCTTATTTGTGTTGTGTTATGTGTTGTGTCGTATTGTGATGTCAGTGCTTGTCTGTGTGTACGTTCTGTGTATGCACGATAATGTTGTTCAGTGTTACTGTTTAAATGTGTTTATATAAGTAGGCATCTCATTGCTCCAGCTCTAGCACTCGCAGCACATCTAGTCACCGCAAGGCTGCCGCACCCACAGGGGTTAATCACTTAGCAAGGCAACATCGTGCACATAAATCTACCAACTTCACTGAAACTCTACATACATGCTGGTCAGATTGCGAGGAAAACACTTGCGTTGGTATTTTATTCCCCAAAAATTCACTTGGGACATCTCTAAGGTTCAGTGGCGTGAGGATCATCCTACAGTCAGCTCTCAGCGGAAACTGTTTGTAGAATAATCTTTGGGGCTACCTTGCGCGCCCTCTCGATAAGCTCTGTCTCACTGTCACTGTCAGTACTCGTAACTAGTTCTACATTTCACTCCTAGATGGGTGAAGTGTGACTTTCACCGCCCGGAGTAGAAAGTTGAGGAAGGAAGCCTTGCATCCTCAAAACACGTGTTTATGGCTTTAGAAATGTATGGGAGCCCTTGAGGAGGAAGGGGCAGGTTTGGTCTGTTAAATGGCACTCTGAGGACGTCTACTGAATTCCTCAAGTCTCGCTATTGGTTACGATTTCACGCAGATAAATGGATAGTCTGTTTTCAGCGTGTGCACATCTTTGGAGTGGCATTCGATTGTATTGTGTTGTGTGCCTAATTTGTTCGTAATAGTACTGTGCGACTGAATAATTAATATTAGACTGAGTCTAGCTATAATAATATCTTAACTTAATGAGTAGTCTATCCCAGGTTGTTCCAAATCCACGAGTTTGATTATGCGTACACGCGAGTACTCAGCAGTGATGCTGGGACGGGGGGTGATAGCCAATACGTCACTGGGCAAAGGTCATAGTACTAGTTCATGCGCTTCCTGCCAGTCTTGATGTATCCACCGCTTAGTAACGGCAGCCCCTACAGCAGAGTTGTATTGAATATTGCAGGTTTACTCACACAAGGTGGCGAGTACTCAGCTGCTCCCTGGCGTACGTTCAACATGCTGCGGGAAGCACGTTTAGAGCTAGATTAGCACCTGATGGCACAGCCATGAGGTTGGAGGGGAAAGGAAGAGAAGGAAGGTAGTGAAAGGGGTCACTGCTGGGAAGCACAACAAACGTGCAATACAAGAGCCAATTCGAGCATTTCCATAGCAACTAACAAAATGAACTTTCCTCCCCTCTCAATCATGCTGCAGACATGGTCTCTTCCGCATACGGAACACATTGTCTGTGCAGCTGAGGTATTGTGCTATCACAAAACAATCGCACTCTAACAGTGTGGTTGGGTGAAGAGGATATGAGAACTCGGTGCGCACATCTATCTGGGCTATTCCTGAGCCTAACGCTCGCATTTTTAGTTTATAGAATTTCACCCTCTACAGGAATCATTTACGTGGTATTGGGGGTAGGGAGACGGCGGGGAAATACCATCACAGATGTGTTTCTTGCTATGTGATCAATATTATTTGTGCTAACTTCCAGTGAGATCGGTAAATTTACGTTCGCGCAGTCATATTTTCTCCAGTATTTCTGAAGTATTATCAATTCAGATTTATTTTTAAATTTGTGAGTACAGTTAGTCCAAATAATCACTGTCAATCGTCTAAGTCCTGTGACGTCCTGTTTAAATGAAAAACGCCTTTCTGTGTATCGATAAGAACAAAATCTGATTTTAAATATTTGACTAATTCTTAGAATTTTGCGGTGTCATGCAACAAGACAAAAAAAAATCTATCTTCAAATTTTTATTTCACTCTTGCACATACACAATAATTTGTTGTTTAAACTAAGGAAAGCATGCGGGGACTAGACTCGCAGTGAACTGAATGTTTATATTACATTTTTTCAAATTCATTTAAATTCACTTTTGGCTTATTTCAATATATCGTGACCGGTAGATAACTAGCTAGGCATATGAGTTAACATTGTCCCACAACATTCCGTTACAGAGTATGGGTGTGTATCTCCGCAGTCCAAGCAACTCAATTTTTGTAAGGATTATTCTCCATTTTTAATTAAAGTAAAACAAAACTTACTTAAAATTGTAACAGATTGTACTGCGGGTCAGCCTACCGATACTGATCTAATAATTTGCATCAGAAAAAGAATGGCGTGGAACAATGTTGACACATTGCAGGTTCTCTACAGGTAACGATTAGTCACTGCAAGATAAAAAATAGAATACTTTTTTCAAATGTAAACGTTTCCCAACAAAAAGTCTCATCATTAAGTTACATGTGGTTCAGACGAATTCTAACTTTCACTTGAAGGAATGAGCGTAAGGTCAGTTTTAGTGAAAAAACAACTTCATTTTGGAACAAGTCCTGAAGATTAAAAACCTTAAGTCTTTATTAAATTGTACTTTTTATTGTTCCGGTAGTGGCCTTCCTCAGCGGAAATAATAATATGAACAGAAAAGCAAGGCTTACAGTGCATAAAAGAAGGTTGTTCTCAAAACTTTCTAAAAAATGAATCGTCTAAAAGCTAAAAAACACATAAGTTATACTAAAATTAAATTAAAAAACAGATATGTTACAAAAATATGTTAAATGCGAAAGAAATAAATCTTGATATATAACCAGCTTGAAGAGGGAACAGTGACGTGGATGTTATGTAGACAAACATTTGGGGTTAAGATTGAGTTTGTCAGAATGGGTATGTATGTCTACCCCTTATTATTCCCGTTTACCAACGGGGTCGGGGATGAGATGCGATGGAAGCCTTTGTGGCGATGATTTTTACGTACGGATGCCCTTCCTGACGCCAACCTCACGAGAGGAGTTAATGAGAGATGAAATGAATGATGGTGAATGAAACTGGGCAAGGATGTGGAAGGAAGCGACCGTGGCCTGTTAGAAGGTACCGTCCCAGCATTTGCCTGGTGTTGAAAATGGGGAAACCACGGAAAACCATTTCAAGGACGGCCGACGGTGGGGCTCGAACCCACGCGTTCTACCGAGTCAGCAGAGAGCTTGGCCCCATGGTCTAATGCTGCGCTTTAGTCAGCGTAGCCACTACTGTCGGTTTTGTCAGAATGGGTATAATATTGTACAAATGTGAAGAAGCTGTGGAATCATAGCCTATCGTTGAGATAAATATTGCAATCTGTAGAAGAAGGTAGGAGTTCTAAATAGTGTCATGGCCGCCACGCGAGTCCAACCCGATATCTCGCCAACCTATAATCGGATATAGACATGTGAGGTGTCGTATGACTCGGGATGAAGGCCCCTTTCCACCCCAAAATAGAAACTATCCTTACCAGGGGGTGAAATAATATTTATACTTTAACGCATGCGCACTCGCGGCTCTTGTAAGACGGCAGGCTTATTAAAAGATTATTTATTGGTTATGGACTATTAACTTTGGCGGGTCCTCTTTTACCCGCAGCCGTGAGCGTTAAAGCATTTCACATATTTTTGTAACAGATCTGCTTCTTTTAAATTTTAGTGTATGTGTTCCTTAGCTTTTAGACGATTAAGTTTTTGGAAATAGTTTTGAAAACAACCTTCTTTTATGGTAAAATGTGGGTACGTCTTGCTTTTCTATTCATATTATTATTTGTGCTGAGGCCGGTACAATAAAAAGTACTATTTATATTGACTTAAGATTTTTAACCTTCGGGACTTATTATACTTCGTCCATAAGGAACAGGGTCAGTTTCATGTCACATTATATTCATTTTGGAAATTAAGTGGATGATCTTTTTAATCGTATTTTTATCTATGAAATATATTTCGTTTCAAATATGTGAAAGAAAATGCTCCTCCGCTTTAAAGTGCAGTATATTCGGGAGCCTCGTAGTCGGCCAGTTGTTTCATTCCTTGAAGTGAACAGTTCTTTTATCTTCCACTTAACAAAATGAGTTTTGCTTATGAAATGTGTTTGAAAATATATTTCCAAATATACCGTATATATATGGTAGTATGGAGCAAATATAATATAAGCTAATTTTTAGAGGTTTGGCTCATCCAGCAAAGGTTCAAGAGTAAGTTGTTCGGTGTCCTTTTCCCAGTGTAGCGGCTAGCATTGTTGGCTGTCGCCCCAGAGGCCCAGTTTCGATTCTCAGCTCTGTCAAGAAACTTAATTTTGGTCTGAGTGCTGGCAAAACTGAGAAGACTTTCGATCCCCATCTCAACCAATTTGGAAGTTTTTCTTTTTTGCGAAATTCAATTCCTGCTAGCCTATTTCAGTTATTTTAATGGGCCCATCCTGGTCTGAGGGTGCATATTGAGGCTTCTATTGCAAAGATTCTGGGTTCAATTTCAGGCTCTGTTATTTAATTCTGGTCAGAGAAATTGAACGAAATGCCTTCAGCCTTTTGATGGTAACTCAGACGAGATGGAGTCGATTACCAAACCCGGCCGAAGTCGTCGGATTTTTTAAGTGCGCTAAAATCCTTCAGTATGCCGTCCTTCGGAGGGGAAGTAAAGCCAGCGTGGCGGTCCCATTTCATAGATTTATGGCATGTAAGAGATCCTTCCACTAACTAATTTTGTGTCAGCTAAATTTCTAGGTTAGAGTTCGTTGAAACGCTCTATCAAACTTCCAACGTTTACCACTAGGTGACATCTGGTAGCTTGAAATTGAACGGAACTTGTAGCTCACCCAATGGATGTCCGCTTGAAGCAGCTACAGCCTCTGGCGAGTCAAACATGTCCTCGGACTCTCCTGACACTAAAATCCATACGCTAAATAAATAATCAATCAATCAATCATTCAATCAATCAATAAATATGGATATATTCATATTGATGATCAAGACGTTGCAAGTCTCTAAACAAGGGAAGAAGGATGACATTGAGAAAAAGTGAAGGAACAGTGCAGTAATTAAATTGTTCTGCCTATTGTGTGAACCTTCTGCCATATTCCACATGGTTTGCTGTCTAACCTAACCATCAGTTCTCTCCTGACTGACCGTTAGTTTGATCTCTGTAGCTTTACTATATTTGTCCATACTACCACAGATAATATTTTGGGACTAACATCTTCCAAGCACATGTATGTTGCAAAGTTCAATGTATACTCCTGTATATTATCGTTAAACATGCAATACCACGTATCAGACGATGTTTATCCTTTCAATTCCTCCTCTTTAGACTGGTCACGGTTCACAGCTATATGTGGATACACACAGTCCAACAGATTTTTAGGAGCGTTAAAAATCCCTCAGTATGCCTTCAGGGGAACTAAAGCCGGCTGTCCCATGTCATAGATTTATGGCATGTAAAAGACCATTCCACTAACTACACTTGTGTGAAGCTAAATTATAGGTTTGATTTGAGTAACGCTCTTAAGTTCCAACGTTCGTCGTCAGGAGCCGACGTCGATGACATCTAGTAACCAAATTCAGAACTAGTTGTCGTTGACAGTCGAATTGGTAGCAAATGTAGGAACTACATAAAAATCGAATGTATGCAGTCTTTACTTCAATTAAACACAGATAACACACACTAATACAGTCATCACAATTAACACAGGTTATCAGACAGATTCTACACACACCCAAAGTACACAGAGCTACATGACGGCGTTGACGCAGCCACTAAACTAAGGAACCAACAAACCACCAGAATGACATTTGTCATGTTCATTTTCTTATGTGCACGAGTGATGGAAAATGAACTGCAGTCTATAGTTACATGTTCAAAGTTACGGAGACATCAAGCAGAGTAGGGGACGTTGGTAGTCCAGAATTCCAGGGTTCGAATCCCAGTCTCTCCCTGATTATATATTCCACATTCCCTCTAGGCAAATGCAGGGAAAGTACCTACTATAATTTTGAGTCCATCTCCTTCTATGGTCTAGTGGTTGGTATTGAGACTTCGTATGCAGAGACCCTGTGTTCGATTATCAACTCCACCAAGAAGTTTAATTCTAATAATAATTGCATTGGTTTCCACGCCCATTTTAACTACTGCGGCTCTTAGAGACCTCGGGGTGCCATAAATTTGTCCCGAAGTGGATCTTTAACGTGCCTAGTAAATCTACTGACACGGCTCCAAATGCCAACTGGCTGCGTCAGTATCGATCCTGCAACCATGGAAACAGCCGGCGAGAACGTTACCGCTGAGCCATGTAGCCAGCTGAAAAGTTCAATTCTGGTCTGAGGGTTAGAACGGGGGTGCACTTCATCTCATGAGACAAAATTGAAAAGAAATGGGTCTGAGTATCATCGGAGCTGTCCTAGAAGTTATTTTCCGTGGTTTTCTACTTCTACTTCAAGTAAATCTTGGGTTGGATATCAACTTAACCCTAAAATGAATCTGCTTCCCCCACTTCTCCATTTTGTGCAATCCCCACCAGTGTTAGGCAGTCCTAAAATACAAAGCAAATTAGTCAAAATAAAATTAAAATTAAAAAAACACAAAAGAATGAAAATTAGTCAAAATTTGTTAAAGAAAAGAGCTCCAAAAGTAAAAAAATACGAAAATGCTTCAAATCTAAAAAACACAACATATCAAAGTTCAAAAACTACAAAAATTAGTCCAAAAAGATAACGATCACAATTAGTGAAAACCAGATCAAAAAATAAAAGAATAAATAAGAAATATAAAATTAGGCAGATTCCAAAAAACTAATTAACAGTCCTAAAGTACAAAGCAAATTAGTCAAAATAAAATAAAAATTTTAAAAAATGAAAATTAGTCAATATTTAAAAAAAGGCTCAAAAAGTAAAATATACGAAAAATACTTAAAATCTAAAAAAAAAAAAAAAAAAAAGTCAAAATACAAAAAAAAAACAATCAAAATTAGTCAAAAAAGGTCAAAAACTACAAACAAGAGTCCAAAAAAACTATCAAAATTAGTCAAAAAAGGTCAAAAACTACAAACAAGAGTCCAAAAAGAAAACTATCAAAATTAGTCAAAAAAGGTCAAAAACTACAAACAAGAGTCCAAAAAGAAAACTATCAAAATTAGTCAAAAAAAGGTCAAAAACTACAAACAAGAGTCCAAAAAGAAAACAATCAAAATTAGTCAAAAAAGGTCAAAAACTACAAACAAGAGTCCAAAAAGAAAACTATCAAAATTAGTCTAAAAAAGGTCAAAAACTACAAACAAGAGTCCAAAAAGAAAACTATCACAATTAGACAAAATTAGTGAAAAACAGCTCAAAAAATAAAAAATAAACAAAAAAATTAGCCGGAATCCAAAAAATAACTAACAAAAATCAAACAAAATATTTCAAAAACAGTCTCCATTCTGCTAGCCTAGAAAGTGAAATGAAAGTTGACGTAAGTGGTATTTATTATCAGTTTGTAGAATCATAGTCGTCAGCGATGCGAAGCGCTACCGATAACAATGTTGCAATTAGCGCTACTGGTCTAGGGTTAAGGCCACAGCAGCCTCCTTCGAAATCCTAATATAATTGACTAATACACACGCTGTTACAACCATCACATTGATAAGAGTTAATCAAATAAGATTCCACACACATCAAAGTACACGAGGAAGAATGACCGTGATATTGCCAAGCCCCTAAATGAAACACAACAATACAAGTACAGGGTCCTTCATATAAAGTAAGAACGCCAAGCGGCGGGTTTGTTATCCGCTAGTGTGGTGGCCTTGACCGAGCTTGTAGCGAGCCGTGGCCCCCTGCTTTAAGCGTGTGTACAATCCTCTATGAAATATTACCTTATTAAAGTTGCTGGAAGTGTCGTCCTTCCTCGGTTATACAGGCATTGTATCTGGTAACCACATTTTGGCTGACGCGAGTGAGTCATGCCACTGTATTTTTTCAGATTTTTTTATTTTGTGTTTTTTATTGAGCACTGAACCAGTAGTGTCAAAGTTATTTACAATTACGTGAATCTGTGCTAGTGAAGGTGGCACCTCATCAGGAAATTGCTGAACAAATGCATCACGTACCCGCCGAGCCGAATCGTAATTAAAATACATTTTACATACAAAAATACGATGTTGCAATGATAACTGTCTCAACATGTTAGCAGCTGAGGTTCAGACTGGCGACTGACAACACCTGCACGCTTATTGCAAGGTCAAGTTTGTACTATGCGCGCACTTTCAATACTACAGCAGGGGGCCTTGGCGCGTCACAAGTTCGGCCAAGCCGCTTTCAGCAGCGAATGACAAAACCGCCGCTCGCCGTTCTTACTTTATATGAAAGACCCTGTATTCACATATCCACACATAGTTGGAAGAAGTGAGGGTAATGCTTGAAGAACATTGTGAGACAGGTGGTATTGCATGTTCAGCGAATCTTGAAAGTGACATGTTTAGGGATCAGTGCTGGCAAGGCTGGAGCAAGGAGTGACTACTGACTCATACGGATAGTGTCTGGTCTCATTATGTTTCTGTGGTTATGTTCTCGGTTACCCGTTCCGCTCCTGAAGACAGAAAGCTGTTTGTGGGTATGCTCAGTAAGCAACAAACGGAAGAGGATGTACGACAGCTGTTCGCACCTTTCGGTACTATAGAAGAGTGCACAATTCTTAGAGGACCTGACGGTACCAGTAAAGGTAAGATTTTCAATATTTATTTGTATTTTCTGATGTGAGTTGACTAGACTTAAGCAATGAATGCATTTTACTCCCCTGTGCCCTTGTCTTTACGTACATGCACCGTCCGTCCGAAAAGTTCTGAGGCTGATTTTATTCCTGGCATATTACTGGCGGAGTAACTACGGAGGCACCTAAGAATTAAATTAAGAAAAATCATTAGAACATAATCCTTTGAAAATATCTTTGAAAAATCCGTATTATAGGTATTATAGGTGTCAGGTTTATCATCTTGGCTTACAGGATTGAGCCGCGTCGCATATCAGTTATTATTTCCCGACGTTTTGGTTGACATTGCAGCAGCCTTAATCATGGGTAGGTACGAGCTGGTGTCCGTACTCAAACTAACGGTTATTGCCAGTCAGATGTGTTTACTTGGCCTGCATTGCCGTCACGCTGCTCGCTGATTGGTCCCCGCCCCTGGAAGTCGCGCGCTAGGAGAACTTTCCAAATGTTGCTAAGTTTGAAACCATCTTCGCGATTGAAATTATTGGGATGCTTCACGACTTATATTGCCTCTCTAATTAACCTGTTTTGATATCCGGGAATTTTAGCAACCGTTTAGGTCTTATCAAATTCGATGGCGTGTCTCGTGACGTCAGCAGTTGGAAAGTTCTCCTAGCGCGCGACTGCCAGGGGCGGGGACCAATCAGCGAGCAGCGTGACGACAATGCAGGGCAAGCAAGCACATCTGACTGGCAATAACAGTTTGTTTGAGTACGGACACCAACTCGTACCTTCCTATGATTAAGGCTGCTGCAATGTCAGCCAAAACGTCGGGAAATAATAACCGATATGTGACGCGGCTCAATCCTGTAAGCCAAGATGATAAACTAGACGCCGGCCGCGAAAGTCTACGATTTAAATTATAGGTGTCACTCAATAGTAATAATAGTCTTCGTTTGGTAAATATTTTCTTCAAAATAACTAGTAAAATTTTAATCCTTTAAAAATATCTATGAACATTTTTTAAGATAGGTAATTAGGCTATAGGTCTTATTTGTAAGGATATCCAATTCTTAGATTAGTCTACTTAGGACAAGTTCTATTTACGTGCTGAAAAGAAAACAATGAGTTTAGAAACATGTACATATAGTCTGTAAAATATAGACAGTTAAGTGTTTTTAAGTATTGAATTGGCGAATATTATAACATAAGTGTTTCAACAGATTTGCATCAAAAGTGAATACAATACTAATCGCCGCTTTTGACACGCATGGCATTATTCACAGGGAATTTGTTCCCACCGCCACCACTGTAAATTCACAGTATTATCTGAGTGTCACGGATCGGTTCTGCAAGACAGTTTGTCTGCAACAATGAAATGAGAAGGTTTTCTTCTCGCAGCACGACAGTGCGCACGCTTACGCGACTGGAATTGCAGTGTAGTTTCTAGCGATAAGTAAATGCTAGTTCTCAATTATCCTTCATATTCACCTGATTTGGCGTCGATTGACCATTTTTAGCCTACTTTTCACATTTTGCAAAAATGAGGAAAAAGTAGACTTATGAGATCGATCCGGGAAAATGTGTGTCTGTCTGTCTGTCTGTCTGTCTGTCTGTCTGGCTGGCTGGCTGGCTGTGTGTGTGTCCCCCCCTATCAACTCCTAAACGGCTGCAGCAATCAAAACCAAATTTAGTATGAGTAAAGATGTGCACCGGAATAGCTCACGTCCATATTTGAAAATGTCAGTGCTACCAACTGCTGAAAAAACGCACTAGAAATTTGAGCTCCATGTTGGATATCTCGCAAGGTATGCATGGGAGCTATTCGAAAATTGGTACACATTCAGATAATACTATTGTAGTTCAATTTCCAGGAGGCCAACAATGACAGTGTTGCCAAAATAATTTTAAGCCTTCTGATAGGTCCAATGTTTAAATGTATATAACTTCTACACTATCAATTGGATTTCAACCAAATTTTGTATGTAATATCTGTACATAAACTGATATGACTGAGCGTATTCTTAAGAGCCACCAGGGCTGCCAATTGTTAATAATTGCTATCTCTATTTTTTATCCAAATACCAATATATCAGAAAGTATGCAAGCCAACAGCTTTAAACTATGCACACGTATATTCTGACATTTTAGATTAATTTGGAGTAACTTATATACGTCAGTTCTACCAACATGATTATAAGCCTGATGATAGTACCAATTTTTAAATACATGTAACTTCTATACTATCAGTTGGATTTCAACCAAATTTCGTATGTGCTATGTGTACCATAACAGATATGACTATAAGTATTGTTAAGAGCAATCAGGGCTGCCAACTGTTAATAAATGCTGTCTATAATATTTTTACCCTAATATCAATATATCAGAAAGTATACAAGTCAACAGCTCTATACTTTGCACACGTATAGCACCTGGCATTCCAGATTAATTTGGAGTAATTAATACAAGCAGTGCTGCCAACATGATTCTATGCCTGCTGATATGTCCAATTTTAAAATACATGTAACTTCTATACTAACAAATGGATTTCATCCAAAATTGGCACAACAAGATATAATAATTCAGATTATTTCTGACCAGCACACGCATGGTATTGTTGGCAACATGATTTTACGCGTGCTGATAGATCCAGTGTCTAACTGCATGTAACGTCCATTGGACTTCAACCAAATTTTGTATTCTGTACCTTAAGAGGTGGAACTAAGAATATATTCAGTCACCAGGGCTGCCAACTGTAGTGCTCTATTAGGCTACATTATACCAGGTATTAGATATTTTGATATTACCAACTTAATTTCGTCATTATTCTAGATAGGTTCATATACTGTAGAATAATCATTGGCATGAAAAGTAGGCTGTATAGTTCTTCACGGAACTTCTTGTTTATATTCCCCAACGTTTTGATGACAACCGACATTCAAGCCAATATGACTCGCAAGTTGAACAACATCCCAAACAAGGACTTCCCTGACAGTTTCTCATGGTTGTAGGAACGTTCTGTGGTTCGTACTCAAGTGGGGGAGATTACATAGAACACCTGATGTATTATAGCCGTCGCCGTAAGTTTTCTCTATTTTTATGAATCCAGTCTCGAAACGTTTTGGACGGACGGTGTACACTGATAACTTGTTCAAAGGGTATCTTCAACATTTAACTGTCGAGGATGTCAACAGAGTATTTCGAGATGGGGAACCAATGGGCTGGCATGCATTGGTCTAGTTCAGGCAACACTTTGAAAAATTATTCTTGAATTTTACGTATGTTGTTGCTATGAGGTGTAAGATTTGTCGTAAGAAGGAGGATATTTGCTATGAGGCATAGTTTGTTAATGGAAATAAATAATTTAATATTTCGGTTATAACCCCAAATACTTTGTTTGGAGTTCTCCCCAACTGTATAATTTGACCCTAAAGGTTTGATAAACCCTGAATTGTGTACTAACATAGTCTATGTACAGTCCAGACCCCTAACTGACTGAACCCTGTGACGTGAAGCCAGCATTTCGGCCAGAAGACCATGATAGCGATATCTATAATACCATTGACCTGACAGCATGTTGGTTGGGGTTGTTGGGCAATTACCATTTAATTCTGAGTTGGCCTGAATGTGGCCTGGTGCCCTAGGACACAATGCAATACAGAAGATAGAAGTGAGTATTTGAAGTGTGAAATTTTGGTTTTAGAAAAGAAAGTAGTCTAAATAACTACCTAAAATAGCTTGATGGTGAAAGAGAGCCGATTCTATTATAATTTGGGGGCGTTCATTATGATGGCACCCCGTGACTTGGTAATCGCTCAACCTATTTATAAGAGGGTTGGTGCTGCGTGTAACTGTTGTGTATAGTTTCTCGCCTACTTCTTAATCCTCTGACTGATAGTCAGAAGGTGGTAATCCTCGTGTAAATTGGCATTACGCACGTACTACTGGGCTCCTGATACTGTGCAAAATGCTTGGTTCTTAATAACCTGCAGTTTATTGAGAATGGTGGGAGCTGCAAACTCGCAATCTGGACAGGCATATTCCATTACAGATCGCACTATTGTGATGTATGTGAGTCGTTTACTAAAGTCATCTAGTGAGCTCTAGGACCTGTGTAGAAGCCAGAGCAGCACAAGAGTCGCTTTCACTTCCATGAAGCGCATTGCTGTGCGTCCTAATTAAAAGAGCTAAGGGCTTTCAGCTCCTCCAGCAATTTTCTCTCTATGGAGGCACCAAAATGATGGAATGTTTATAGGATTCTATGACCAGAGTAACTTAATACAGCAAATTATTTTAAGTATTATGCCGAGCAAAACCTATTGCATTAAACATAATTACCTGTTCATTAACGGGCAAGCCTCCGTGGCTTAGGCGGCAGCACGCCGGCCTCTCACCGCTGGGTCCGTGGTTCAAATCCCGGTCACTCCATGTGAGATCTGTGCTGGACAAAACGGAGGCAGACAGGTTTTTCTCCGGGTACTCCGGTTTTCCCTGTCCAAATTTCATTCCAGAAACACTCTCCACTATCATTTCATTTCATCTGTCATTCATTTAATCATTGCCCCAGAGGAGTGCGTCAGGCCTCGGCAGCCGGCACAGTTCATATCCTCGCCGCTAGTTGGGGGCTTCATTCATTCCATTCCTGACCCGGTCGGAGACTGGAAGCAGGCTGTGGATTTTCATTCACCTGTTCATTAACGCTTACTAGGGCTGTACATATTCGAGCATTGAATTAATCGAAGTGTTCCAATACAAATCGTTCAAAATATTTGAATTATTCACGCATTCGAATGTTGGAAGTATTCGAACTTTCGAATATTCGAATTGTGCGAATTTCCAACCTATTAGAACATTGGACTTTTGAAATATACGCATTAGTCAAATAAGCCAACTATTCAGTCAATAATCGATTGATTCGAACAATTGAATCGGTCGGAGCTGAAAAGCATTAAGCTAAAAATGGTCATTTTTTAAACAATTAGTATTCTGAAGTATTGACCCAAGGGTCTTGGTACGGCATAGGAAAGAATTAAGTCAGCTTTCGGTTGAAGCCAGAAACCAGTGCTACATGTAGTGCGATCAGAGGAGAAAAGTCAATGACTTGCTGCCTTTCAGCGCCGTATTCCGTACTGAATGTTGGCCGCACTGCAATATTCCCACGTGTTACAGTGCTATTGTAAATTACACTTGTACGGGGGTTTAGGTGTTTTTTATGTTACAAATCCTTTTTAAAATAAAATACCATGTCGATGACTTTATGCCGTACTAAACTGTCAACGGAGCTGAAAGGCATCAGGTCACGTTTGCAAAATTGATTTGGAAAATAAATTTATTAAATTAAAATTGATATTCCGCTAACACAAATATAACCTGAATAGTTGATTCACAACATAGATGACTAATATAGTGTGTTTGTTAAGTTCTCTTCTGTCAATTACGTTTTAACTGTCTCCTGAAATGTAGTGAAAACTAACTTAATACGTTTCAGCTCCGGCTAATTCAATTATATTAAACATAGAAACAAAGAGAAAAGAAAGCATAATGGGGAAAAAGAAAGAAAGAAAGAAAGATACAAGGTGTTGTTTGATTTGAGTGATATTTATTTATAAGTATATATCAGGCTAAATGGTGGAGGAGTTAACTTCCATCCTTCGCCTCTGCTTCAAACAACCCGTTCACTGGACATATCTATTTCGATTTATCGAATTGTTTCTACAGGTAAGCAACTACATCTTTTGACGTACAGTATGTTATTTCATGCATGAAAAATGTCTGAAACCTTGCATTTTGGTGAAGGCCAAAATATACAGTCGGTCATTGGGCAATTATATCCGTGCTTCCTTAGCGGTGAGCAAAGCTTACAAGGAGAGGTCGCCAAGTGGTTTTCTAGAAAAGTGTTCAAATTTGGAGGGTTTGCTCTTCATAAGAAAATATTTTTGCCGTGTTCGAGCGTTTTTGCCAATGGGCCTTAGTGTGTTCAAAATTGAACGTTTAAAATCAACCCTCAAACTTGTGTAGTCTTATTCTCGCAAACGTTCCCGGCTCGTTTCCGTGGCGTAGTCGCTATCGTATTGGCGTGGGGAATTAATGGTTTCGAGTTGGAGTCAGACCTAGGTCAGGACTTTTTTTTACTGTTATTGTACTGTTATTGTCTTTTGTGTTTTCTAACGTATTTGCTGTGGTCTCTTCGGTTTTGGAGCTATGTACAATATTTTAACATCGTTATTATTCGTCCTTGAAGCTTGAACGAGTCCTAAGTTTTATTCGTTAAAATGTAAATGCCGGCGACGCTACGTTCATGTGCACTACGCAGAGTCTAATGCAGGAACGCAAGAGCCCTTGCCTCTGTTCCACTCCGCTCTAACATCAAGCTAAACTGTCTGTATCCAAAACTCGAGACGGAATTCGTGTGAGTAACATCTCGGGACACTCATCGTCACGCAAGTGCCATATAAGCGGGTTCGATAAGTTGGACGTCGTGATTGACGCTTATGCGTATTCAATATTACGTGTGTGGGGTTGTCTACAATCAACAGTATCTAGAACGCAAAATACAATAATAACAGTAAACAAAAATGTCCTGACCAAGGTCTGACTCGAACTCGAAACCTTTAATTCCCCTCGCCAATGCGCTAGCGATTACGCCACGGGAACGATCCGGTAAGGAGTGTGAGAATAGGACTACACAAGTTTGAGGATTGATTTTAAACGCTCAATTTTGAACACACTAAGGCCCATTGGCAAAAACGCTCGAACACGGCAAAAAAAAATCTTATGAAGGGCAAACCCTCCAAATTTGAACACTTTTCTTGAAAACCACTTGGCGACCTCTCCTTGTTAGTCAAGTCAGCTGATGACTTAAATCATGACTTCATTTTCCTTTTTTTTTCCTTCATTTTTAAGCACAATCTCACAAACTTTTCTGGAAATAAAATGTATTTTTCCTTCCCCTTTCTTGCAGCTCGTTAACGATCTGAATGGACACTTAACCTGTGTTTTCTGCTCGATCTCCACTCAGCTCTCCAAATAGCGTCCATTAGTTGCAGTCGTACGTTCCCCGTCCGGCTAGTTACCCTCTCTCTCTCTAACTATTTAAAACTACTTGAAAAGGAATTAATTGCTATTTACTCTGCAGCAGTAGGCTACGGAAGAGATTTAGAGGAATTTCATTTCCCCTTCGTTCCCATTTCCCGCCCAATTTCAGCGGAAGAACATGGTTGTCAGCAAATGTAAAGGAAAATAATTAAATTCCACTTTGAAGTGGAGCCTTATTTTCAAGAGTTAATCAGATTTTAATTTCAAACACTAATCGGATTTCGAACGCATTGAGATTTTAGAAGTTTGTCTTCTTCTTTTCACTGTTTTTTTTTTTTCGAGTTCTTCTTTAATAGCATTCTATTTCCTCCAAGTGTTCTTAAATGTAATATATTAAAGTTGGAGTATTCAAGTGAAAATATATACATTGAGTATCTTATTGTATGCCAAAGACTGTTCGCTCATTTTTGTCACTGTTTTAATTAGAATGTACTTCTCGTTATCTACTTATTCTCTTTCAACATTTAATTTCCTTTTGAAAAGAAAATAAATGGAAACTTGACTCCTCTGAAAGAAATGTTTGGTTGGTTCCTCAGTATAGGGGCTGCGACAACGCGGTCATGTAGCCCCGTGTACTTTGGGTGTGTGTAGGATCTGTCTGATAACCGGTGCTAATTGTGATGGCTATTTAGCGGCTTCGGTGGCGTAGTCGGTAGCATGCTAAGCTTCTATGCCCAAGATAGCGGGTTCAAACCCGGCCGAAGCCGTCGGATTTTTAAAAAGCGTTAAAAATCCCTCAGTATGCCTACCTTCGGAGGGGATGTAAAGCCGGCGGTCCCATGTCATAGATTTATGGCATGTTAAAGATCCTTCCACTAATTACACCTGTGTGAAGCTAAATTGGATAGGTTAAGAATGTAAACAACGCTCTTAGGTTTCTACGTTCGTTGCCAAGAGCCGACTCTGAACTTGGCCTAGTAGTCGTTGACGGTGGTGCTTGGCGGCAAAAGTAGGAACTATTTGAAAAATTCTAAGTTGTAGTTTGTACTTAAATTAAAAAACAGATAACACACACTAATACAGTCATCACAGTTAACACCGGTTATCAGACAGATTCTACACACACCCAAAGTACACGGGGCTACATTACCGCGTTGTCGCAGCCCCTAAACTTCAGAACCAACCAACCAACCAACCAACCAACCAACCGTGATGGCTGTATTAGTGTGTGTTATCTGTTTTAATTCAAGTAAGGACTGCAGACAGTGATTTCAAGTAATTCCTACTTTCGCTACCAAATGCTACCGTCCACGACACCTAGTTTGCGGAGTTGGCTACCAGATGGCTTTGCAGTCAGTACCTGGCGGCGAACGTTGGAACTAATAGTTCGTTATCAATTCTAACCTATAAATTTTTGGCTTCACACAAGTGTAGTTAGTGGAAGGTTCCCGTTATCTTCACATGAGATCACCATCTCGAGTAGATCTTTCTGTATCTCACTGTCTTTTTCTCTTGGAGAAAAGTGAAACTGCGATAGTTTAATCGTGTTAACGTCATTCGACTCACGTGCCCATAAAATGTAATCCATATTTTTCGCATCGCGGCAGTATTTTTCTCCACATGTGTGTATAAATCATTGTTGTGCCGCCTTCTAAACTGACCATTCTCTTTGACTGGACCTAATTATAATAATTATTATTATTTATGTTTTGGGGGCATTGAAAAAGGAGGCAAGGTTCCTTCGAAACGTATTGTAATTAATTTTATTTTCACACGGCAATAGCCCAAAAAACATGAATAATTTAATAGTAATCCGGGCCATGAAAGCTTTAATCTAAATAATAATAATAATAATAATAATAATAATTATTATTATTATTATTATTATTATTATTATTATTATTATTATTATTATTTAGATGGGGAGCATGATGGCGCAGTGGATTAGCTGTTCGTCTTTCACCCGGACGGCCGGGGTTCGAATCCCGGTGACAGCGGGGTGGAATTTTCACCTGAAAAATCACGAGGCGTCAGGAAGGGCATCCGGCCTTAAATCCCCGGCCAAAACCAAAATGACCCTGGTTGGCTCCGGTGACCCCAATTAATTGGGAAAAGCCGAAGAAAATATATTTATTATTATTATTATTATTATTATTATTATTATTATTATTATTATTATTATTTAGATCGTAGGCTTTCACGGCCGGTGTCTTGTTTATCATCTAGGCTTACAGTTTTGAGCCGCGTCGTATATCGGTTATTATTTCCCGACGTTTCGGCTGTCATTAATCATTAATATATTCTTCTGGCAGTCAGGTATTAGGCCAGGTGACCTGTTACGGTCTCGTCCATCTTTTAGCTGGACATCCAATAGATCGAACCCCCTTTGGTTGGTATTGTACAATCTGCTTTGGAACTTGTTCTCTAGGCATTCTGTTGACGTGGTCTCCCCAGTTCTTCCTACAGGTCCCTATGTAGCTTAATACAGGTTCTGTCTTTAATTCCTTCATCACGTCCTCATTCCTTTTGTGGTCCCAACGTGTGTATCCTGCTGTGCGTCTCATAAACTTCATCTCAGCAGCAGTGATCATTATTATTATGGCTAATGTGTAGTTATTTGATAGTCATTGTTTAATAATGTTGTTGCTGTTGTTGTTGTTGCGTTCACGTTTGCACCAGTGTAATGTTTTGTTGTGTTGATTCCCACTCGAGTAAATAAATCCTTAATAATATTATTATTAATAATTATAATGATAATACATTTATATTTTGTCTAGGAGGTCAGAAATTCAAAACCTGACATGGAGGGCACAAACAGGGTGCACTCATCCTCGTGTGGGTAATTGGGAAGCTACTTGAAACGATCAATTGCGAGTTTAATTGTCATGGATGACAATAAAAGTTTGAACGATCCATACATGTTAAATTCTATATGTTAGAATCTTTATTAGGAATCTCATCTTACATATTGTTTCTGACTATAGCTAAAGCCCTGTGCGGATAGCGGATAAGCTGCGGATAATGTTTGGAGTAAATTTGCGGATAGTTTTTAGAATACAATCCGAACTTGTTGAATATCATCACTAGGACCCGGATGTTTATGACTTATGACATATCATATTTTCCCGTTATGTTTCTTTTTTCATGACAAATGTAAGATGATGATTTAAGCTAATCTCATTCAAATTATCTAATTAAGCATAATTAACATTCCGAACACGAAAGGGTAGCAATTCTGGTTGTATAACATTTATTTAAAACATAAGCACATCACACACAAAGACTAAGGGAACGACTTTTTCCTCAAATGTATAAATAGGTTGCTTTAGTAATTTATACTTTATCTAACTAAACATATTTTTGTAACACACTTGCGAATGCGGTTAACGTTTTGTTGATCCACGCAGGGCTCTAACTATAGCCGGTACGGATTCAGAATCAATTTGTTAGAGGTATTGGCATGTATTCTATCTTAACATTGCAAATAACTCACCGAGGTTGTTCATTAATAACTTTGTTTTCATTACGCTACACCACTACTGTCGACCAAAGTATTATGTGCACTCGAGTTTGAAGGTTGTTTGTGAAGTAACCAATAGACCTACATAAAATCCAATAACATGATCATTTTCGTCGTTCTATTGTACGTTAGCTCATGTAGGTTTGGAATTTTTAGCCTATTTTCAATTTTGAAAAAAATAGGCTTATGAGATCACCTTTTGTCCGTGTGTGTGTGCGTGTGTGTGTGTGTGTGTGTGTGTGTGTGATTCGTGTGTGTGTCCCCCCCCCCCCCCTAATAAAATCTAAACGGCAGGAGCGATTTCAATGAAACTCGGAAAAATCATAGCACTATTCCGGGCGACCTCGACCGTGCCCTTCAAATTTTGTTACGACTCACCAATCCAACATGGCGGCTGTGCGAAATATTTCACCAGCATTCAATATCTCCGAAACTATTACCGATATTACCCTGACATTTTCTATGGTGATAGAGGGAACTACTATAAGTTCACTTATGTGGCTTTTGAAAACCAGGTGACTACAAAACCAACATGGCGGCCAAGCGAATTTGCGATTTTTAAATAGACGTTTCTCGCGATTTGACCAACCAAACGCAATGAAACTTGGTACAGTATATGTTTATATACATTGTAATGCACCGACATCTAACTTCGTTCAATTGTTTACATAATCACAAGATGGCGGATGTGCGAATTATTTCACCGGCATTCTATATCTCTGAAACTATCAGCGGTATCTCCCTAAAATTTTGTACGGAGATAAAGGGCACTACTGGAAGTCCTTCTATAAGACTTTCAAAAACCGGTTTACTACAAAACGAACATGGCGGCCAAGCGAATTTGAAAATTTTAAATAGACCTTTCTCCCGATTTAATGTTCCAAGCGCACTGAAACCTGGTACAGGAAATATTTATACACATTGTAATCCACTGGTATCTAATTTAGTTCAATTGTTTACATAACCTCAAGATGGCGGTAGTGCGAATTTTAAAATTAAGTTTTTATTTCTTATGATGTCATGCGATCGAAGTGAAAGTTTGAATAATGAACCTACGCAATAATTTTCCTTTAATTGTACATGACTCTATGGCCTATACATTTAACAATCCAACATGGCGACCATCCGAAATACTTAGACGATACTGAATATCTACGAATCTATTTTAGCAATCAAACTGCATTTTTTAATGTTCATAGGGGCTATGAACTATAGGACTTTAAATAACCTGGTGATCACAAATCCAACATGGCGGCGACGCGAATTATAAATATTCACATGGACGTTTCTCGCAATATAACCATCCGCGTGCAGTGAAACTTGGTACAGTAAATCCTTAAACGAATTTTAATCCACTGGCATCTAATTTATTTCAATTGTTTCCATAACCTCAAGATGGCAGCTGTGAAAATTTTTAAAATCTCCTTGTTACTTCTTGTGTCCTAATTATGCGATTGAAATTTGAATACTACACGTTCACAATAATCTGCATGTAACAGTACATAACTCTAGGACATACATATATATAATCCAACATGGCGACCATCCGATATATTTAGTCGGTTCTCAATTCTACGAATCTATTACAGCAATCAAACTGAAATTGTGTATGTTGATAGTGGCAATTAACATAAGTAGGATATATGAGAATAGGCTGTATAGTTCTTCACGGAACTACTTGTTAATTTATATTTTAATATTTTTTGTCGCAGTTGGAACACAAACAGTGCCCGTTTTTAAGCGTGTTTCAACCATGCGTCACATTTAAGAATTATTATCTCAAAAAACCGTCATTAGATCGAATCCAAATTTTAACACAATATACATTGAAATGTTGTATAACTGGTTTATTAATTTCAAAATTTTACGTGTCCAAGGAAAAAAGTTGTTATAATTTTTGTAAGGTAACTTTTTCTCGGCTCGGGGTGGTTGGAAAATGTAGTTCTTGGTCGCGATGTAATCCTTATACATGAAAAAGTTATTTACGTGAAATACGTAAATTAACTCACTTATTTTTATATCGGTTTGTATTTGTAGGCGGAAATAACACGTCGTTCACCAGCTACCCGCTCCCGGAAAAGCTGTACAGCGTTGCCGAAATGGAGCTCATCACGCATCATGGCGTGCCTCGCTCGGAACTAATGCGCTCCACCCAGCCACACGCCTGCGATAGACATGCAGTTGTCGCCAGCGAAACCTCATGTCATGTTGTATGTGTGCATTGTTCGTGCTGGGTCGTGCGCTGTGAGGTGTGTACTCATTGTATGACTGTACATACACCCACCAGCAGCAGCAATAACGTGGTGAGCAGACGTAGTGTATAAACAGCAGCCCCGCTCCATGCCTAGCGGTAACAATTTCCTGGCAGGATAGTAATATCAATAATTAATAAGGTAACACTGAAGAATGGGATCAAAGCTATCTATACTTCACGAATATTCTTTAGTGAGGCAAAATCACGCAGTAACTTTTGCCTTTTAAATACTATTATGGAGATACAGTTTATCGGCAAGATTCCAGCTTCTGTGCGGAACGCGCCAGCCAGTGCAGCGAAGAGAATGTTTCCAAAAGTCTCGGGCTTTATGAGGCTGTGTTATAGCCTGCAAGAGGTGTAGGGTCTAATAGAAGTGTAACAAAGTTGGCTGCCTGCTCACGTGACGTCATACTACCTGCAATGTCACATAAGGCGAGGAGTTTAACAAATTGAAGAGCAGCACAAAAATGGGAAAAGTTGTGTGACTCTGTTCTGTGCAGCAAGGAGTGCATGATGGGGAAAGTTTAGGTCATAAAGAGAGAGAGAGAGAGAAACGTACAAAGTTGTAGGTTACAAAGAGATCATAAGTCGCTAGTCAAGGGGGAGAGAAGTAAGGAAAAGAGAAGTCAAGTATACATTGTCTCTACTTGATCTGCCTCCACTTCTTTATGCCAAAGAAAAATCTCGCAGTGTCTCAGGATAATCTATTTAAAATACAAGTGTCGTCAGTTAAACCTTTATGGGGTAGTGGTCTCTATATTAACCACCTGTCATAAGGACAGTTTATGCTTTCAAAGATGCTGATAGTTGAATCTTTCAGCCAAATTTCGGAGAATTTTCATGCCGAAGAGCTAGTATTTTCTAAAAATCAAATATTATATGGATCTACTTGACATAATGTGTTGGATAAAATTTTAAACATTTTAAAACTAAAAACATTAATAAGTAAATAGTAAAAATGAAATATAAATCTAGAAATAAAAATTATAAAAATAAAATTACTATAATAAAAGAAATATAATATTAAAATAATAAACATAACTATCAATCAATTATGAAAACAATTGTAAGAATCAATTTGAAATTAGTTAATTGAATAAGTCAATAAAAATATCAAAATTAAATACATAAGAACATAAATTGAAAATTAAAATTAAATATATAAACATTAATAATGATCAAATTAAAATAAATTAAAAAATTAGAAACACATAAAAGTAAAAGGAAAACAAGAAGTTCCGTGAAGAACTAAAGAACCTACCTTTCATAAAATTTAAGATTCATGCCAATGATTAATCTATACGGATCTATCTAGAATAATGACGAAATTAAGTTGGTAATATCGAAATTTCTAATTAGTTAGAAATACTGTATACCTGGCATAACGTAGCCTAATAGAGAACTACAGTTGGCAGCCCTGGTGACTGAATATATTTCTTAGTTCCATCTCTTAAGGTACAGAATACAAAATTTGGTTGAAGTCCAATGGATATCATGGACGATACATCCAGTTCAACATTGGATCTAAGAGCGCGCGTAAAATCATGTTGGCAACAATGACATCCATGTATTCAGAAATAATCTGAAATAATATGATCTATTGCTGTGTCAATTTTGAATGAAATCCATTAGTTAGTATAGAAGTTACATGCATTTTAAAATTGGACCTATCAGCAGGCTTATAATCATTTTGGCAACACTGCCATGTATGGCCTCCTGGAAATTAAGCTGCAATATTATTATCTATACGTTTGCCAATTTTGAAATAGCTCCCATTCATACCTTCCAAGATATCCAACATGCAGCTCAAATTTCAATTGTGATTTTTCAGCAGTTGGTAGCACTGACATCATTTTCAAATATGGCCGTGAGATATTCAGGTATAGATCTTTACTCCTACCAAGTTTTGTTTCGATTGCTGCAGCCGTTTAGGAGTTGATAGGGGACAGACAGACGGACAGACAGACAGGACAGACAGGCACACATTTGCCCGATCTCATAAGTCTACTTTTTCCTCATTTTTGCAAAATGTGAAAAGTAGGCTAATGAGTTTTGCCCTACAAAGGGTTAGAGTGGAATTAAAAAAGAAATTTGATATTGCATCTTTTCAATCGGTCAACTCAAAATAATCATAATTACTGGGAAATGCGAAGAAACAACCTGGAAAAATTTATATGTGATAAATAAGGCCCGGATAGTTATGTGGTTTAAATATTTTTTATTTAACTAAAATATATTTTTATTTATTTACATATGTTTGCCGTTTTTATAAATAAATACATATTCTGGCGAATTTATTCGTAAATAGATATTTCCTATATTTGGTGGTATGTTGTACCCCTTAGATGGCTGCTGCCCACATTTTTTACCCTAGGCAATTCCAGTAATTTGCTTCTCTATTTCGTGAATGCACCCTTGTCTCGTCCTAATCTTGACAGGAAATTTTACTTGAAATTACAGTGGTCTGCGGAAGTTATGAGTATTGACAGAGTGCTATGAGAGTGACCTTTCCTTGTTCTCTTTAGAATGAAATTAGAAAAACAGCACATTCATTATTTGGTATCGCACATTTGCAGTAAGTATTGTCTTGCTGAGCCCAAGGTTGCAGGTTCGAAACTTGGCGCAGTCAGCTGGCATTTGAGGGTGCGCAAATGCGAGGGAGCCGTGTCAGTAGATTTACTGGCACGTTAAAGATCCCCTTCGGGGCAAAATTCCGGCACCCCGGCGTCTCTAAAAGCCAGTGTAGTTAAAAGGGACGTAAAACCAATAACATTATTATTTATTATTATAGTAAGTATTGTAGGATTCGGAAACTGATGCAAGCCCCAGCCTATTAAGCGGGAACATGTGTACTGTAGACAGGATTATGGATTATTCAAGCAGCTGGACGTTCCAACTATATTTCGAGTAACTGGGGGACATAAATAGTGTATGATATAAATTTAAGAACATATTTTGGAAACATAATCCCATATTTTCCACTTTAAAGCACATAAATAAATACATATTTCTGAAAAGTTAAGCAAATAATTATCCGGGCCCTGGTTATTAAAAAATTACAGTCCGTCTGGAAGACTAGACGTTATATCATTTCAAATGACGCATGCTACAAATGCTACACATGTTAGAAAGGCAGGAGGGCTCTTTCAACAGACTCCATTAACCATTAACTTAGGCTTCCCGCGTGGCTGCATGACGTCACGCACTCGCCGTCCTTTATTCAGTATCTTAATTCTGGGAGCACACTGGCTCCGTTCCGTTCAGTTCAGTTGACCTTGGATGACTTGCTGGCAATGCAACCTAGTGTCCAGCCGCACACTGCATCAGTTCCGTACCCATCAGCCCCTTCCCCCCACCATCCGTTCAGTCAAGTTTGCCCTCACAAGCAAAACTGACGGAAGACGGAAGGCAGGTTCCTATTGCACTGTAGTGCTTTGTTACATATTTTAGTGCAATGAGTGCGATCAATGAGGAACTACTTATTGAAATTGTATAACGACATCCTATTCTTTACGATCTGAGTGATAAAAAAAAAATCACGATCTGACAAGGACAAGGAATGCGTGGGAGATAGTTAGCGAGGTCGTAAACTGTCCAGGTACCGGTATGTGTATTATTTACTTATCCTTACTCTTATATTTACTTTCATAAAAGGGCAAATGCGTGTTTCTAAGGTAGCACACTATTGTGATAAATATTATTAATAATAATACATACATATTACGGAAGACAACAGCTTTTATTAAATAATAGAAACAATTTATATACACACTAATGAACACAACGTAATAATCATGCCTTCCGGTCAATGCATGTGCGATTTTCAAGAACTCGATATAGCCTAGCTACTCTCACAGTGGTGTGTTCCAGGACTGGACGGACGGAGACTGGGGAATGTGCGGCTGGCGAACTCATCCGAACGGATACGAGAGAAACCGAACCGATGCAAACTGAACGGAACGGAGGCAGTGTGCTCCCAGCTTAGACTTCCCGCGCGGCTGCATGACGTCACAATCTCCCTCTCCGTAACGTAACCGTCTCCGTCTCGCATAACGTTAGACCCAAAGCATAACGACGAAGTCGACAAGATCATTTGAAATGATAAAAATATTTGTTGCTAATTTTCTCAGGATGTTGACCGACTGAAAACATGAAATATCAATTGTTAAAAAGCAACACTGATAAAATGGCTTCGAAGCTCTATATTAAAATTTAAATTAAATGAAACAAAATAAAATAAGATTTAATTAATATAAATCCAATCGAATCGTAATAACTGCAATTCATATTTCCACTGAATCGAAGATGTGATGCGATTAATCCGTATGTGGCGGATGGTTTTTGCGGCCAAATGCCCTTCCTGACGCTAGCCTCGAGAGAGGAGCCAATGAGAGATGAAATTAAGACAAATTAAACAGATCAAGGAATTTAAAGGAAGCGACCATGACTTCCAGTACTGATACCATGGAATACGGTTTCAATAATGGCTGACGATCTTTGAATCCTGAGGTAGCCTGGCCCAATGGCCTTGCGCCGTCCCATATGTTCGCGTAAATAAACTGGCGAAAATAAGACGACAACCTTAATATCCCCAACTCCCAATTTCTACACAGGGCATTGCTTTCAAACG
The DNA here is from genome assembly GCA_946902985.2 of Meconema thalassinum. NCBI lineage: Eukaryota > Metazoa > Arthropoda > Insecta > Orthoptera > Tettigoniidae > Meconema > Meconema thalassinum. The sequence continues at coordinate 645,178,263 of OX336391.1, read as the reverse complement.
ACTTCGGTGACAGTTTGAGTGAATTCTGATGCAGATCAGCAGGCTGTAAACATATAACATTGCCAATCAGACAGAGCGCATGCGTGGGTCAGAGAACTTATAAAGCCTAGACAGCAAACCCAGCACTTGCACTCTGATCACTAAATTCAAGTGACTGAATCTCGACAGATATTTATGAATATTTCTGTTCGAACATAAAATAAAGTTACAATTATCGTCGAACATAAACAATCGTATGCAACTCACCTATAATGGTAATTAAGACGCTCAAATGTAAATTATAAGACTCGCTTCGCTTGTTTTATAAACATACTCGAGTCTTAATTATTTCCATTATAGGCTCGTTGCATAATGTAGGCCTACTATTTTTAATCGCTTATCCTCCCATTTCGTCTTTACCCACAGACTCTGCTAGGGATCATTCCTCTACCATCACAAGAACGCTGTTTGGGAGCTGAACACACTTTGTCAGCAGATACAACTGGGGATGGTTACAGGCCGATCGCCCAGGCGACCGCTAATTTGGGTCTAATGAAGGAAGGATCAGAGAAGGGATTTTGTAAGGAGCTGGTTTGGCATTTGCCTGGTGATGAAAATTGGAAACCACGAAAACCATTTTCAGGACGGCTGAGGTGTAATTTGAACCCATGCACTCACGATGCCAGCGAGGTATGAACTCTCGGCCACCGTGGCTGGCATAAGTACTTTTACCCCCCATTATTATGTTTTTATATGAGGCAACGACTTGGCGGTAGGCCCTTTGTGCCTCCAACCTCAAAAAAGTAGTGATTGAGAAATGAAATTAAAATGAATGAAATACAGTGGGGAAATAAATTGGAAGGAAGCAGCCGTTGCCTATTAGAAGGCACCGTCTCGAAATTTTCCTTGTATTGCTTGCCACGGTGGGTGAGTGGTTATAGACTAGTGTCGGACTACCAATCCCGAGATTGCAGGTTCGCTCCTGGCCATGGTAAGTGATTTTTGTCAGGCGACAAAAATCACGACACTCGTGACATACGTTGTTGGCATGTTAAAGAACCCATTTGAATTCAGTAGGCCATGTTCAATGGCAAAATTAATCTCGGGATTTTCCGCCAACACAAAGTTCCTCTATTCTCTACTTGAAAGCGCTGTATTGTCTAGGAGTTTAGATATCTAGCCTCCTTGACTTTCATAGCGTTCAAAGGAACGACGAAATTCGACATGCAAGCTAACCTCTGGGTGTCAATTAACAAAGCTTGCACCAGGCACCCGAGGCCATACGATATTGTTATTATTATTATTATTATTGTTATTATTATTGACACGGGGAATGGCCAGCGGTGGATGGGGCCTACTTACCTTTTCTGAGAGGTCCGCATCGCTTCCACAGCAAAATCACCTCCAGATGACATGCCCCAACAGAAGAACACCAAAAGGGGTGGAAGGAAGGTGGAGAAGGGGAAGGCACAGGCTATTCTACAGACACCCTCCGATAACCAATAGAACTGCTGCCGACGAAAAATGCCACAACAGTTGCTTAAAAATTTAAAATAAAATTTAATTATCAGATGGATGCAAGAAAAAAAGAAAATTTAGCAAAATCATTTTCTTTTTTTAAGAAGAAACTCTATGGCCAAGGCACCCTCTGAAGATGCACGTGGCTTAAGGCCAAAATAAGACAATTATCTTAGAAAACTACATAAGGCTTTACATGCTTGCTTGCTGAACCAAAACGAAAACATTAAATTTAAAAAAAAAAGCCCAAAGGAAGAAAATCAGTCGACAGGCATTATTAAATGAGAAAGGGCTTGATAATTTACTAGAGTATGTAATACTGACCCGACATGCAGAGATCCAGGCCACGATGCAAAACGAAAAATTTTAAAATTAAATTAATAAAATAAAATATGATTAATTAAGAAATCCACAACATTCGTGACTGAGAAAAACACAGGAACATTCACCAAAAACACAAGGTTAAACCAACAAGGTTACAAAAAACATATTAAGCTAACACCACAACACGTTTGAGTTCCCGGTCGACGCCTAGAGACTACACTCTCAAGACCAGAATGCACTCGGGCCAAACAAAAAACAAACATGGCCACCAATAGGAGATTCATGATAGTAACGAAAGATTTCTGGAATGAGGACCGACGGGAGCACAATTTTAGGAAGACGGTCATGACGAGACGAACAACACAATACACCATCCTTTAGAGAGTAGGGCTTGATCACTTCACCAGAATTGATTCGGTCAATTAGGCTAGATAAGGAGGGATCTTCTTTCTGGAATCTCCTCACATCTTCAAAAAGCACAGGGGAATTGCTGAGAACGACATTGACATAATTTACAGGTGATACAAGGTTTACGGGTTCACATCCTTGAATATCCTCTTCGGCTGTTTCCTCATACATGCGGCTTAATGAATCAGCTACCGCATTTTCAGACCCACGAATATGGTGGACGGTGAACTGGAATGACAGAATCCTAGTTGCCCATCTGGCAATCCTACCAGTTTTACGGGGTTTCCCTAACACCCAGCTCAAGGCCTGGTTATCGGTCTGGAGGAGAAACTTAGTGTGCTCAAGATACATACGGAATTTTTCCAGGGCGAACAACACAGCTAAACCCTCAAGTTCGTATATGGAATACTTCCTCTCTGCGTCCGTTAAGGTACGAGAAGCGCATGCAATGGGTTGCCTACCCAGATCAGACTCTTGCAGTAGGACACAACCAACACCACGACCAGACGCATCAGTCTGCACAATGAACTGCTTCCCAAAATCAAATACCGCACTGCATTCATGTTAATTGTTTTTGTCCAATCACAGCTTGACACATCAAGCAACAATGTGATTATTAAGTAATTAATTTGGCGGTATCATGTATATACAGTCTCTTGTTCAATGACGTAGAATACAATATCCTTCAAACATGACTCGAATAGGATGAAACCAGAAGACACCACAAACACACTCTATCGGTGGAAGATACAAGCTCGGCTAGAAGCGCCGAAGTCCGACAGATACTGACATCTCGTGTTCATAATCGGAACCAAGCCATCAGGCGGGCGCTTTAAATGGCAAGGAACACAAGTATACAGGGAAGATGGATTTTAAAAACGTTGGGACGGGCATTTGCACGTAACAATTATTATTATTATTATTATTATTATTATTATTATTATTATTATTACCTTCTATTGATAATTGAAAACTACAGAAAACAATTTCAAAGACAGCCGATGGTGGGGGTCTAAACCCAGAGATACCTTGGCTCCATGATTTTACGACTTAACACGCACGTAGCTCCTGTGGTCGGTTTATTAAATAATGAGAGGAAGTGGCCGTATAAAATCACTCTTAACTCATGCAGCAGAAAGTAGGCTAACTTCCAGCTTTTATAATGTAACATTGACAATGAATTAGATAGTACAATACCCCCTCGGCTACCTTCGCCCACCGTGAGCACTAAATGCAGATTATATTCCTTTATTTGGCATTTTGATTGAGGATGTCAACAATACATCAAGCACGGTTGCTTTTGATTTATATTCTACGGGGGACACGTTGCGATGGGAACGACATGATCAGGAAATAACAAATAATTCCTACACACTGTCAAAATCAAACCACATCTCTGCCACAGGCACTCGACGTATACTCTACGTATACAGTACTGTCGGAGGTGCGCTCATCATTCATTCCAGGTCAGCAAACATGACCGAAAGGTAACTCGCATCAGGGAATTAACATTTTTTACAAGTTTAATAATAATAATAATAATAATAATACCGATCACATCTTAGAAATATAATTAAAGAGAAGAGGTTTCAGGACAGACCATCCTGTAAGACAACCGGCACCATCTGTCTTTTTTTTTAGCGTATGGCTTTTACTGCCGGACCCGTGGTGTTTGAATAGCGCGCCTGCCTCTCACCCGGAGGCCCCGGGTTCGATTTCCGGCTCCGTCAGGGATTTTAGAAACTGACATGAGGGCTGGAACGGGGTGCAATCAGCCTTGTGAAGACAATTGAGTAGCTGTCTGACAGTGAGACAGCGCCCCGGTCACGAAAACCAAGATTAACGGCCGAGGGGATCCGATGCGCTGACCACGCGTCACCCCCAATATCTGCAGGCCAAATGGCTGGGCAGGCCTAGGCCCTTCATGGGCTGTAGAGCCACGGGGTTTGGTTTTGGTTTGGCTTTTAGTGCCGGGATTGTCCGAACATGTTCGGCTCGCCCGTGTTTGTAGCTGCTTCTATGCGGACACCCATTGGGTGAGCTACAAGTACCGTCACGTGTGGAGTGTTGTCTGGGAAGGAATGTGTAAATGTAAGGATCGGCTGTGGCCTATAGTTAGGGACCTCCCCGGCTTTTGCCTGGAAGGAAGATGAGAAACCACAGATCATCTTCAAGGTTGCCGGTGGGGGGAATCTAACCTCCTCACCTCCCGGATGTGAGCGACTGCCTGCAGCCACGCCGTAAAGACCGCGGCTAACTCGCCCGGCACCATCTGGCCAAAAGAGAGAAAGGAGAAACATAGCCAGAGAGTGCACGAATATTGGGCGAACATAAAGTCCCTCGCCAAGCTGAAAGGTCGAACGTCGTGGTCCTTAGCTGGCCCGTCCAAAAGGAGTTGTTGTCGTTGCTTGAGACTTCTGTCTTTCGACTGGTTTGATGCAGATCTCCATGCCTTCCTGTCCTGAGCTAATAGTTTCATCTCTACATAGCAACCACACCCTACATCCGAGGCAATCTGTTTAACATATTCTAACCTTGGTCTAACCCTACAGATTTTGTCATCGACTCTTCCTTCCATAACTAAGCTCGCTATTCCTGGGACTATCTCTTCTTTTCATTAGCAGTCGCCAGAAACATCTCTCCTCTCCCACTCGTTTAATACCTCTTCGTTTGTAACCCTATATACCCACCCATCTGATGTTCATCATTCTCCTGTAACATAACATTTCAAACGCTTCAATACTCCTCCTTTCTGCTGCACCAAGAGTCCAAGTTACACTTCCATAGAGTGCCACGCTCCAGACAAAGCTTTTCGAAAATGACTTCCTAATACCTAATTCGATATCAACAGATTCCTTACTTGTAGAAATGCTTTCCTTGCCTGAGCCAACCTACTTATTATATCCTCTCTGCCTCGTCCATCACTGGTAATTTTGCTTCTTAAGTAATATAAGTATCCTACTTCCTTTAGCTTTTCACCTGCCAATTTGATGTCCATAGAGGTTTCTGCTTTATTTCGAATGAATACCGGTCCAGTGGAGCAGCGGTAGCACACTTACGCCTTACTATCCCGTTTCCTAAATCGGTAAAAAGTCTTGTAGTCACACTAAATGAAACATTGAATTGGGATGAGCACGTTACTAATGCATGCAGGAAAATTTACGCATCACTTCACCCAATTAAGATTCGCCAGTCCGTTCTACCCCGTAACTTGAAAATAAGACTCGTCCAAACCTTGATACTCCTTATACTTAACCACTGCGATGTGGTATTAGTATATGCTACCGGAGAAAAAAAAAACTAGAAATTTCAGAGAGCCTTAAATTCCTGCATTAGGTTTACTGTATTTTCTCCTGAAAATCTTTCTCACACTTGCCTTCATTTTTATGCTCTACTTTCCTGGCTTAAAGTAGAATAACTAAGAAACCTGCACATATGTACTCTCATCTATCGACTTCTCAACGAAAGTTCACCTCACTATCTCTCTTGTAATTTTCGTTTTCTTCCTTTCCTGATCGTCACACGCAATCTTGATCTATAATTGCAATTCCTCTACATCATTCATCTGCCTTCAGTAACTCCTTCCTTGTGTCGGGAACTAGAATTTGGAATAATTGTCCTCGTGACGTTAGAAATTGTACATCCCTGACAACTTTCAAACGTGCATGTAAAGATTTCATCTTGAATTCGTTGGCCAATTAGAACAATGTGTGAGTGAATGACCATAGTAAAACTCCATGTATTGTTATTACTGTGTGTAGCTTAGTTAATATCACGCAGTTAATGAAGTACTAAAGGACTTGGATTCGGCTGGAATTGCTGACCTTGATGTGGAAGATCGTTCTAAATTTTGTGCTAAGGTAGAATCTTGGAACCCACCACCTAGAGTCCCTAAATGTTGGAAGCCCCTTTAGCAGGAGAGAAAGAAGAAATTATCAGCAGGGCTCAAGAGATATTGGGAACGGAAAAGAGCATCGAAGAACTAGTCATAAGCGCTCCGTAGTGGGCTTAAATCAATAATAATAATAATCACGCAGTTGCCAATTTAATTCAAGTATTGAAGTTTCCCTAGTAAAGCCTCCGTGGCTTAGGCGGCAGCACGCCGGCCTCTCACCGCTGGGCCCGTGGTTCAAATCCCGGTCACTCCATGTGAGATCTGTGCTGGACAGAACTGAGGCAGACAGGTTTTTCTCCGGGTACTCCGGTTTTCCCTGTCAAAATTTCATTCCAGAAACACTCTCCACTATCATTTCATTTCATCTGTCATTCATTTATTCATTGCCCCAGAGGAGTGCGTCAGGCCTCGGCAGCCGGCACAGTTCATATCCTCGCCGCTAGATGGGGGTTTCATTCATTCCATTCCTGACCCGGTCGGAGACTGGAAGCAGGCTGTGGATTTTCATTGAAGTTTTCCTAGTATTTAAGTTTGGTAGGTTAAGAATAACACATATGAGTATTGATGTAAGTTGTATTGTGTGTGGTTAAGTATAAGAGAGGGCCTAGAGCCCTAACTTCGCCACAATAAAGCCACCAATAAATAAATAAATAAATAAATAATCACCCATCTTACTCATTTCCGAATGACACCAGAAATTTGAAATCATATAAGAATAATAATGTTCTTGGTTTTACGTCCCTATTGCACAAAATTAAGGAACAAATAACTTCAGTAAATCTCCTCTTTCTAAGAAGTTAGGATTAGCATCGTCAATATAAGGACCACAGTACAGTATGTGTAGTTCTAGTGTTCTCGTGTCGCCCAAAATCTAATAATATTGCTTTGACGGCTGAAAGTTCCGAGCAGAAGTGCAAGCTTATAGGGGATGAATAAGGATGGTGGTGGTGGTGGTGGTAGTGGTGGTGCTGGTGGGTTGGTGATTAAATACGTGATAACTAAAGTGAGAAAGAATCCAAGCGGAAGATACTGGGTAGTGAGAGCATGCACAGCAGTTTCGCTAATGTTGCTACTTCAAAAGATTCTCAAAGGATGTGGAGTGAGAAATAAGAGAGGATGATGATGGTAAGATGGATGGGATGGGATGGGATGGGTGAGATGATTCAGGAAAGTGAGCAGCTCTTTGATTGTGCTCGAGCGTTTACTGTGTCTGCTTCATGAAAAACCACATGCTTCTTCTTCTTCTTAGAATGTTTCCTAAGCATCAGCGTCTCAACTTCAAAAAGATATCTCGCTCTCTCTTTGCATATATATTCCACTTGAGTTCCTCTGTTCAGATTCTCCTCTCACTCTCTTATTTTAATGTCTTCAGTCTTTCCATGTTTGTCTGGGCTTTATATACGAGTACTTAACTCATTCACTACAATTTAGAGTTTTTTTTCGAAAATTACTCAGCCACCTGGAAATATGCCTTCATTCTCATAAAGAAAAGGAGAGTGATCTCTGATAATAAAGACCGTGCATCTTTGTTACATAATTCTCAAATGAAATATAATTGTTTTATTTATTTATTTATTTATTTATTTATTTATTTATTTATTTATTTATTTAGCGTATGGCTTATAGTGCCGGGAGTGTTCGAGGACATGTTCGGCTCGCCAGAGGCTGTAGCTGCTTCAGTGCGGACACCCATAGGGTGAGCTACAGGTTCCGTTCAATTTCAAATAGTTCAAACTTTCGCTACCAGATGTCACTGACGCCTAGTCGTGAACATTGGAACTTTGATAGAGCGCTTCAACGAAATCCAATTTGGTATGCGATTTGCGCCCCGGAGCATATATGAATATGCACTTTTTAGTGTCAACAGGGCTGCCAACAGCTTAAAAATTAACTCTATACATTTGTATCCTAATCCTAATATATCAGAAAGTATGCAGGCCAACAGTTCTAATCTTTGCATAGGGTAATTTGTAGCCTACTTTTCACATTTTGCAAAAATGAGGAAAAAGTAGACTGATGATATCGGGCAAATGTGTGTCTGTCTGTTCTTCTGTCTGTCTGTTCTTCTGTCTGTCTGTCTGTCTGTCTGTCTGTCCTTCTGTCTGTCTGGCTGTGTGTGTGTGTGTCCCCCCCCCCCCTATCAACTCCTAAAAGGCTGCAGCAATCGAAACAAAATTTGGTAGGAGTGAAGATCTATACCTGAATATCTCACGGCCATATTTGAAAATAACGTCAGTGCTACAAACTGCTGAAAAATCCCAATTGAAATTTGAGCTCTATGTTGGATATCTTGGAAGGTATGAATGGGAGCTATTTCAAAATTGGCACACGTATAGATAATAATATTGCAGTTTAATTTGCAGGAGGCCATACATGGCAGTGTTGCCAAAATGATTATAAGCCTGCTGATAGGTCGAAATTTTATATGCATATAACTTCTACACTATTAATTGGATTTCAACCATATTTCGTATGTGCTATGTGTACATAAACAGATACGACTGAGCGTATTCTTAAGAGCCATCAAGGCTGCCAACTGTTAATAAATGCTCTCAATTTTTTATATCCAAATACCCATATATCAGAAAGTATGCAAGCCAATAGCTCTAAACTTTGCATACGTATAGTACCCAGTATTCTCGATTAATTTGGAGTAAGTAATATAGGCCTACGCCAGAGCTGCCAACATGATTCTAAGCCTGCTGGTAGGTCCAATTTTAAAATGCATGTAACTTCTATACTAACTAATGGATTTCATTCAAAATTGACACAACAATAGATCATATTATTTCAGATTATTTCTGACCAATACATGTATGTCATTGTTGCCAACATGATTTTACGCGCTGTTAGATCCAATGTTTAACTGCATGTAACGTCCATGGACTTCAATCAAATTTTGTATTCTGTACCTTAAGAGATGGAACTAAGAATATATTCAGTCACCAGGGCTGCCAACTGTAGTGCTCTATTCGGCTACATTATGCCAGGTATACAGTATTTCGAACTAATTTGCCAAATTAATTTCTAGATAGATCCATATAGATTAATCATTGGCATGAATCTTAAATTTTAAGAAAAGTAGGCTCTTTAGTTCGTGACGGAACTTCTTGTTAGTAACTGATATACGACAGTGCTGCCAACATGATTCTACGCGTCCTGATAGGTTTAATGTTGAATCACATGTAGACTAACTTCCATACTAATAGATGAAGTTCTTTCAAAATTGGCACATCAATTTAAGTGTGAGCATCCCATTTATGGCAGTGTCACCAACCTGATTTTACGCATGCTGATAAATTTAATATTTAATTACATGTAACGTGCATACTATCTATTGGACCTCAACCAACTTTTGCATGTGCATCGTGGACCGTAAGAGATGGAACTAAGAATATAATAGTCGCCAGGTCTGCCAACTGTTCACATATGGGCTCTATAAATTAAAAGGAAAGTAGACTCTTTAGTTCGTCACGGAACAACTTGTAACCATGTACAAGGGGAATACTGTACAGTAGGCCTGTTCTTCTTGTTTTTTTTTTGTTTTTTACATCACCCAGTTGCTGGAGAGAAAAATAGAAAGGAACAGAAGTTACATAAAATAACAAAAAGCAAACAAACAGAGCCGTAACAAAGCTGCAACTTGCAAGGTAGTTTCCAGCAGCTGTCTTCGTATATCCTAGTTCACTTTAATTTCTTCTTACCTTCTCTTCCTTTTTCCTGTTGTCGGCTCTTTTCTTTGCCCGCGGCAATGCGCTGCTGTGCCGCTGTTATCCGAGAACGATCTGCCCTCTCGCCTGGAACAATATTGTGCATCGGTTTCACACTCCCGTAGCCTTTGGCGCCTCCCAGAGGCGTTTAACCATAACGTACAATTAAAGGAAACCTTTAACAACAAAGGGAAGTACTGTAGAAGACAAGACGATGAAGGAAACCTTCCTTTCCCTTGAGACTAAGACTTGCGTCTTCTTACCTTCCTTTTCATTTCACATTATGAAACACGAGTACCCGTATTATCGAACATCTGTTCACTGCAGATACTAACTCTCTGCTTTGATGTCATTTTAATAACATTAAGGCTGTGTTTAGTTTGTTGACTGAAAATAACTTCACTGAAGAGAATTACAAACAGAATGTGTGTTCGGATATTGGTAAATAATACGAGACGTCTAGTTCCGCACCAAGTGTGAGCTAAATACAGTATATACAGAATAAGATTAATTTTATAAGTCTTAGATTAATTTTTGTCGCGTGGCCTCCTGAGAGGCCTAGTGCAGGTCTTTCTAGTAGACACCCTTGGACGACCTGCGCGTCGGGATGAGATGGAATGGATGAAAATGAATGAAACTGGACATGGATGGGGAAGGAAGCGGCCGTGACCTGTCAGAAGATACCGTCCCAGCATTTGCTGGTGTTGAAAATGGTGAAACCACAGAAAAAAAAATTCAAGGACGGACGGCGGTGGGGTTCGAACCCACGCGTCTACCGAGTCAGCAGAGAGCTTCGCCCCATGACCTAACGCTGCGCTTTAGCCATCGGAGCCACTGCTTTCGGTAAGTCTTACAAGGGAAGTACCCCAGCTCAAACGGCGAAAACTGACTGAAAGTGGGTTTAAAGTATACAGTTGTACCTATGTCAATAGCTATCAATGCCATTCATCTGTAAAAGTACGTGTTCGGTCGCTAGCGCCATCTGAGTATGTGATAATGTGATCACCGTGGCATTTGAGTTTGGCCTATTGCAATGCGGGAACATTGTAAATAATGGAGTATGTCTACATGTTGCCCTTGTTAAGTGTTCCATTCCGCTGTGTTTTAATCACTTCATTGCAACTCCACATTTACACTTCGACGTCGAATGAAGGACAACACAGTATCTTCTATTGTGGGAAAGATGACTATGTCAACACGTTACTGCATGTGTTAAGATTTCTTGTTGCAAGCAAGTGTTCAACCTTTTGCCAGATGATACTGCACCATATCCGTTTCTTGTTGATATAATGGTCCGAATTGCCTGTTGCACGGTAGTTTCTGCTGCGAATTGTGTTTCTGCAATCTTTTTGTAATGTTTTTTTTTAATCGTGTTTACCCTCCAGGGTGGTGGCTCCCAGGGACTCAGCGAGGGAACTCACCCCTATCCAGGCAGTGTCCTAGAGCTGGGAACATCTAATCGGAAGGGATACAACTCGTGAGGCGGCCTCACCTGCAAAGCGAACAGGGGCCTCATGAGGGAAGGGAGGGGAAGATTGGGATGGATAGGCAAGGAAGAGGGAAGGAGGCGGCCTTACGGTAGGGACCATCCGGCATTTACCCGAAGACGAAGTGGGAAACCACGGAAAACCAATTCGAGGATGGCTGAGGGGGAATCGAACCCCCTCTACTCATTTGGGCCACCCGAGGCTGAGTAGACCCCGTTCCAGTCCTCGTACTTTTCAAATTTCGTGGCAGAGCCGGGAATCGAACCCAGGACCTCCGGGGCGGCAGCTAACCATGCTGACCACTACGCTACACTACATAATATGCTAAAGGTGTAACCAATTGCTAGGAATGGATTTTCCCTAATAGGCTATAATGGTTCGAATTGCCTGTTGCACGGTAGGCTAGTTTCTGCTGCGAATTATGTTTCTGCAATCTTTGGACGCCGCAACTTCCAAACATTGATTGTACACTAATGCGGGGTTTTACGGTTTTAGCCGTTCGAGCTGGGGTACTTCCCTCGTTAGATGATACAACAGAACTCCTTTCTAGAATGTACTTACCTAAATGCAGTGCTAATGAAGTTTACTCCACAGTGTAGCTGTGCGTGTTAAATCGCACACTACGACCGCAGCCAGTCCAGAGATCGGAGGTTCGATACACAGCGCTACCAGCGCCTAACCTGAGTGTGGTCTTTCTACACTCGCTCTAAGCAAATGCCAAGATAGTACCTTACTTCAGGCGGCTTTGGTGGCGTAGTTGGTAGCATGCTGAGCATCTGTGCCCAAGGTCACGGGTTCAAACCCAACCGAAGTCGTCGGATTTTTAAGAGCGTTAAAAATCCCTCAGTATGGCTTCCTTCGGAGGGGAAGTAAAGCCGGTGGACCCATGTCATAGATTTATGGCATGTAAAAGAACCTTCAACTGAACTTGTGTGAAGCAAAATTTGTAAGTTAGGTTCGATTAATGCTCTGAAGTTCCAACGTTTGTCACCAGGCGCTGGTTGCGATGGCATCTAGTAGTAGCCAAGTTCACAGCTAGGTGTCGTGGACGGTAGCATTTGGTAGCGAAAGTAGGAACTACTTGAAGTTATCGTCTCCAGTCCTTATATGAATTAAATACAGATAACACACACTAATATAATCATCACAATTAATACCGGTTATCAGACAGATTCTACACACACCCAAAGTACACGGGGCTACATGACCACGTTGTCGAAGCCCCTAAACTAAGGAACCAACAAACTAACGTATTTCAAGTCCCGGGACGCCTACCCCATCCCCTACCCTCATTCCAACATTATTACACTACTTGAGACATTATAGAAACACAGGTTATGAGACCAATTCAACATACACCCAAGTACACGGGATGATGACCAAATATTTAACAAGCCCCTAATAATAATATCGTATGGCCTCGAGTGCCAGGTGCAAGCTTTGTTATTTGACACCCAGAAAGTAGCTTGCATCTCAAATTTCGTAGTTCCTTGAAGCACTATGAAAGTCAAGGAGGTTAGATGTCTAAGCTCCTTGAACACTAAACTTTTAGCGGTTTCTAGTTGAGAATAGAGGAACTTTGTGTAGGCGGAAACTCCCGAGAATAATTTTGCCTTTATGAACACGGCCTACTGGGTTCTTTGAAATGCAACATCGTATGACATGCGTGTCGTATTTTTGCCGTCTTTCAAAAATCACTTACCACGGCCAGGAGCGGACTTGCAAGCTTTGGGTTAGTAGACCGACACGTTAACCACTCACCCACCTTGGGAAGCTATCTACTGATTAATTTGATTGAAATCAACAAATGTCAGTGGCGGCTGGCGGGTAGTTATTTTGGGTGTTGCACTATTTTCATTAAGGAAGATGGGGGTGTAGGTGGTAGGGTAAAAGACTGCTTGATATCAGAGAAAAACTGTATTGAATTGCGCGGTAAAAAGGATGTACCTCATTCATTACGAATGTCGCAGTTCATACTGTAGAACATCACATTGTCATCAGAGTTTTGTTGTTTGAGTCTTCAGTCTTTTGACTGGTTTGATGCATCTCTACATGCCTCCCTGTCCTGCACTAATCGTTTCATCTCTACATAGCTACCACACCCTACATCCGAGGCAATCTACCCCTACAGTTCTTGTCCTCGACCCTTCCTTCCATAACTAAGCTTTCTATTTCTGGGTGTCTTAGTATGTGTCCTACCAACCTATCTCTTCTCTTGATTATCAGTCGCCAGAAACATCTCTCCTCTCCCACTCGTCTTAATACCTCTTCGTTTGTAACACTATCTACCCATTTGATCTTCATCATTCTCCTGTAACACCACATTTCAAACGCTTCAATTCTTCTCTTTTCTGCTGCACCAATAGTCCATGTTTCACTGCCATAGAGCGCCACGCTCCAGACAAAGGCCTTCAAAAATGACCTCATAATACCTAAATCTATATTCGATGTCAACAGATTTTTTTTCTGTAGAAATGCTTTCCTTGCCTGGGCCAACCTACTTTTTATATCCTCTTTGCTTTGTCCATCACTAGTAAATGGATTATAAGTTAGTCTGCATGAAAACCTTCTCGAGAGCAAAGCAACGTTATACACGAGAGCGGGAAAGAACCACGAGTATCACAAATACGCGCAAATTTGCATTGTAAGACATAGTATCGCCAGTGGACGGAGCATCACGGATGTCTCCGTCCGCGCCTCGGCTCCCTTGTTGCAATCAGCGGGCAACAACCAGCCGAGTTAGGCCCTAACTGTTGGGAAATGACTTACTCGGTCTAGATCTGGTCGGTGCTTGTGCCTGGCAACGACCAAACACTTCTTGACAGTTGGCGCGCTTCGCTTTCTCAGTCAGTTCACAGTAATTTACAATATAATTTCCTGAGTTATTAAAAAACAAAATTATGAATTTCTATACATATAAAAGTAAATCCAACAAGCTAATTAGTTTTACCAGTGTGTGTGAGAGGTTTAGTATGGAACCAGGAAGTCCCAGAGAAATTCAAGAAAGTTCTATTCTCAATTTATTACACACCAATTTTGACATATGCAGCAGGTACTTGGACCACAACAAAACGCGATGAAAGCCGAATCCAAGCAGCCGAGATGAAGTTCCTTAGAGGAATAATTGGGAAGACACGGAGGGATAAAATCAGAAATGTGGACATTAGGGAGAGAACTGGGTTCCCAAAACTGCAAGACAAGATAGAAACCAGTAAGCTGAAGTGGTACGGACATATGATGAGAATGGAAGAATAGAGTACCAAAAAGAATATTTATGGAGAAAATACCAGGAAGAAGACCACGAGGAAGGCCCAGAAAGAGGTGGATAGATACAGTGAAGGAAAGCGTAGAGAAAGGAGGAGTAAAAGAAAAAAAAGGAAATGAATGGTGGAGGGATGGAACTGGAAGAGGAAGCAGAAGCAGAAGCAGAAGAAGAAAAGGAAACGCACAGCAAGAAATATTATTACGGTATTACGATTAACTGTTTTTCGTAAAGAAAGTTGGTCGTTCAGCAACACTGCAATCTTATTACCGGCCGCCACTGGCAAATGTCAAGATAGGTGTCTTCCTGATTACGGTCATTCCAGATTGCGTTCACCTCATTAATAGTCCAGATTGCTGTCACATTCATCTTAGGGAGGAGCTGTAAGCATTACAGCGTCCAGATTGCGATCACTTTTCTTCCGAGATCGACCGATTGTAACTCCCCTGGGGATTTCCTCACCTTTCACTTCCACCCCTCTTGCCAATGTTGAGGTACATGTCATGTGTCAGTTCTCTTTGGTCCTGATACACTACATTAGCTGCAACTAACCGTGTTGTGTATCGTTATGGAGTTTATTGAAACGGAGAAGGGTAAGCCGTGTGTATTACTGAAAAATAGATATCTCGTGTCCTCAAATGGGAGAGGAGGGGCAGAAATTAAAAAATATACCCTGTAGGTATAATATTTCCCGTTAGAACAATTTTGTTGAAAGTGAAGGTCGTTGATTCCAATCCAGAAACGTTTCTATTCTTAAGACTGAAAATGTTATAATCATTGCTTTACGAGGTGCAGTCGGATTGGGAGGGGACTTGATTTTTTTAAGGGACGTTTTATGAGGTGTGCTCAGCTGAACACTGAACTGTATTCTTTGGTTAGGTAGTGAAATATCAGTTTTCCCTTGTTATCCACAAAACTTACGGAAGGTATGAGTCAGTCGATAAGAACCAAGAACCGGTCTCACAAGAAAAGTGATTGCGATCTGGTCGCTGGAATGTTTATAGTTCTTCCCTAAAATGAAAGTGACCGCAATCTGGACTGCTAATGAGGTGAACGCAATCTGGAATGACCGCAATCAGGTCACAACCGTCCTGATATGCTCTCATATGTTATCCAACACCGGTCACACTGACCGAGAGCGCTACCGCACTTTCTCCCACCTCGTTGGCATCGGGAGAGCGTGGGTTTGAATCCCTGAAAATTGATTTCTTGGTTTCCCATTTCACCACCAGGATACCTGGATGGTTCCTTTCAATAGGTCAACGGCCGATTATCTTCCAAAAATCTGATTTTCACATACAAGAAAGAACTCTGAGGGATGTATCGAGCTTCAAGTACTTGGGTATCACATTGCAAATTTCTTGCCACGGTGGGTGAGTGGTTTATCGCGTCGGATTACTAACCGCAAGCTTGCAGGTTCGCTCCTGGCCGTGGTAAGTGTTTTTTTTTGAAAGGCGGCAAAAGTCACGACACGCATGTCATACGATGTTGGGATGTAAAAGAACCCATTTGAATTCAGTAGTCCGTGTTCATAATGGCAAAATTAATCTCGGCATTTTCCGCCAACACAAAGTTCCTCATTTCTCTAATAGAAAGCGCTATAGTGTCAAGGAGCTTAGATATCTAACCTCCTTGAATTTCATAGTGCTTCCAGGAACAACAAAATTCGATATGCATGCTGCCCTCTGGGTGTTAAGTAACAAAGCTTGCACCCGGCATCCGATGCCATACGATATTATTATTACATTGCAAATTAAGGGTAATGTCTTTTCTACCCAGATCCATGATACGTTGAATAGAGCCATAAACCGAATCAAGATTAACTGTCGGACAAAAAAGCTACGTTTTGAGAAGAGTTCTCTGGGTGCCTAAATACCCACCTTCAAGGCTCCTATACGAGTTAAAGGTGAACCATTTTACGTCGAGGGAACTTCGTTCTCGATTTTAGCAGCCATCCATACTCAGTTGTTTACACTTAGTAGGGAAAGTAATGGCAAAGAAGAGTGACATTTACGGAGTGAATTCCACTTCACGGATGTCATGATCTACAAAGACAGGCAAAGTGGGGCTTATGAGCTGCGACATTTGGTTACACGCTTCGCCATACATGGTTTTCACTTTAAGTTGTGCTAAATTAAGATATTTCATCAACTAGGTTCAAATTGTGTTTGTGGCCGTTGTGACAGAAGTTGCGAACGGTACCATGCTATGATTTGTGAAGTTCGGCTCGAGTCCTTAACTGCTTCTTGCAACGATTAATTTATTACATTATAATTTCATGTAAGTTGTGGCCATTGGCTGCAATAAAATATATTGTATTATTATTATCATATATATTATTTCAGTAGTATAGATCCCTCCTTCGGCGCTCGCAAGCGACCGATCGTGACAAATGAGCATTCAAATGAGAGTAGACATTAGCAGTGACGCATTGCACTCTAATTTCATAAATATAGCTATATAATTTCTTTAAAAATGACTTTAAAAATGTACGAAGTGTGCGATTTGCAGATACTGTTGCAGCAGGAAGATACGCTCCATAATTGCTGTCCACTTCACATTTTGGCCGCTGCGACGCCTGTTTCGTGTTTATTTTAACATTCTGAGGTCTTTCCTTTATCATTTTGCATGGATTTCAGAAACAGTAACTTAATTTAAAGGAATGAGTACTCAAATCGTATAATTTCATAAATATCGAATAACAGGTGAATGTTACGGCTAAGCTGTCAATCAATTGACTCAGCACACACGGTGAGTGGATGAGTGGTGGGTGAGTGGATAGCGTGTCGGTCTACTAACCCCAAGATTGCAGGTTTGCTCCTGGCCGTGGTAAGTGATTTTTGAAAGGCGGCAAAAATACGACACGTATGTCATACGATGTTGGCATGTCAAAGAACCTATTTGAATTCAGTAGGCCGTGTTCATGATGGCAAAATTAATCTCTGGAGTTTCCGCCAACACAAAGTTCCTCATTTCTCTGCTAGAAAGCGCTATAGTGTTCAAGGAGCTTAGATAACTAACCTCCTTGACTTTCATAGTGATTCAAGGAACAACGAAATTCGACATGCAAGCTACCTTCTGGGTGTCAAAGTACAAAGCTTGCACCCGGCACCCGGGGCCATACGATATTATTATTATTATTATTATTATTATTATTATTATTATTATTATTATTATTATTATTATTAGCACACAAAAGATATTAGCCGTGACGAATTGCATTCTAATTTCATAAATATCAATTTTTGTAAGAAGTATGCGATTTGCAAATACTTTAGCTGTAGGAAAATACGCGACATCATTGCTGTTCAGTTTGCATTTTGGCCGTAGGGACGCCTTAAACGTAAATAGTGTTCTTTAATCATTTGGTTCAAATAAAACCATAACAACCTTTCTCCTTAAGTCTCTCATTATAAACCTATTTGGGAAAGTGTGGTTTATGAATATGTGAGATTTCTCAGACGGGTCAGCTAATTATTATTATTATTATTATTATTATTATTATTATTATTATTATTATTATTAAAATCTCTTCCTTGACCCGACCTGAAAATAAAACAAGTAGTTTCGTGAAGAACTAAATAACCTATTTTCATATATCCTACTTGTTTTAATTGCCTCTATCAACATAAAAATTTTCAGTTTGATTGCTGCAATAGATTCGTAGATATTGAGAACTGTCTAAACATTTCGGATGGTCGCTATGCTGGATTTTATAAATGTAGGTCATAGAGTAATGTACTATTACATGAAGATTATTGCGTAGGTGTGTTACTCAAACTTCAATCGCATGATCAGGATACAAGAAATAAAAGCGAGATTTTAAGAATTCGCACAACCGCCAAGTTTGATTACGATCGTATGGTAAAATCGCGAGAAACGTCCATTTAAATGTTTAAATTTCGCGTCGCCGCCATGTTTTCGATAACCTATGCCATTTTTGTAACTGTGTGATAATTAGCATGTTACAGTAGGATTTAGGGTTGGGATAGAATCAACAAAAACTTACCACCCACTGAATTCCAGATGGCTCCCGATCTGTATCTACGTTTGTAATGAACTTCACTCTGAAGACCCCCAGGGGCTCACATCTAGTGGGACGTGGGTTGGCGACCACGGGACCCCGGACTGAGTCCGGCATTGCTACCACTTACTTGTGCCGGGCTCCTCTCTTGTCTTCTTTCCTGTCGACCTCTCTTGGTCAACTCTTGTTCTCTTCCTACCCCGACGGTATTAGGGTATCAGAGGCCTAGGGAGTCTCTTCCTTTCCTGCCTTCATTGGCTCTTCTCTCATCTTTCCTGATCCCTCATTCTTCGTGGGATCAGCCTTCTTTTCATTATAGTTCCTTTTCTCTTTATGATTCACGCCCTGTTTTTATGAATTGGCTCCCTGTGTCTCTAAATTACATTTTGTGAGATTTTTTAACTCGACCACATTTTTTATGTTTTTTTCAATCTGCATTGCACTTTGTAAGTATTTTCGATCTAAACTCCATTTTGTAAGTATTTTCAATCTCAATTGTATCTTGTAAGTACAGTATTTTGAATCGCGGGCTTCCACATATTGTGAGTATTTTGAATCTACCATACATTTTGTAAGCATTTTCAAATTCAATTGCATTTTGTAAGTATTTTGAATTTAAATTGCACTTTATGAGGATTTTGAATCTGAACCAGCCGTTTTCAATCTCACTTGTGTATTTTCAATTCCAATTGCATTTTGTAAGTATTTTGAACCTCAATTGTATTTTGTACGTATTTTCAATTTCAATTGCATTTTGTTGAGTATTTGACCCTAAACTACATTTTTCAATCTAAATTCCTTTTATGAGTATTTTCCTTCTAAATTCCCTTTACCTTTTATAAGTATTTCTATTCTTCATTTTGTGAGCCATTTCGATCTGATCTCCATTTTGTAAGTATTTTCAGTCCAGCTTGATTGTCGTTCTGGTTTCCATTTCATTGTCATTTCCGCTATCACCCAGACCATTAGGGGCCGATAACCTAGATGTTAGGCCCCTTAAAACAACAACAATCATCATCATAATCATCATCACTCTAAAGAGATGTGCTTCCTCAAAGTGTTGTGCTTCCTCCATCTGATTGTTTGAGTGTTTTAGAATTAACGAGTGTGTACATCAACTGGGAGCTAAAAGTGGAATTATAGCTCAGTACTTGCGGTCTCCTCTCAGCTATTCATTCGCATGTTCTATATGAAAAACGTACAAAACAAACTACTTGTATCTGTATATATTTTCTATTCACATGTCTATAAAAGAGTTCCGATTCAAATATCAAAGAGAAGAGAGGGTTGGCTATTCCCGGTCTCACACAACAAACACATCAATGCTAAAAAACATTCAACATAACTTAATAATTTTGGAACAAATAGCAAAGAGAAACAACCATTGGCTATTTCCAAATCCATGAAGAGCAAGGGAAGGGCTTTATGAGCATACTGAATGAGCCGTGGTAAATGAACAGGGAGTACAGAGGGAGGGAAATATTGCTTTGATACGAATGAGTCTGAATGGAACAGTCACTTGGGTTATTGAATATACCTTCTATCACAAATCCTTCCCCCTGAAGTTTCTTTGATCACTCTGGTCTGCACCAGTAAACCGCGGCTCGCATCAAAAAAGCATAAATCAAATGCAAAATAACTATCAAACATTGACTAGATTCATCCTTCCTTTTGCGTTATGTTTTATTTGTTATTTGTTAAACCACCCTCCACCAAGAATAGCCATAATAACACAGTATACTTAATTTAATTAATTAAATAAATAAAAGGTATAGATTGCACAGTCTAGATCAAGGTTTCCCAACCTGGGGGCGTGGGGCTTTATCAAGGGGGGCGTGAAGTGATCTACGAATTAAGTTTTTTTAACTCGAATATTGCAATTTTGTAAAATAAACATTTTTCGAATCTCTCCAGGTGATTGTCGCACCGAGTCAATCGTTCAAAAGCACTGATAATTGCCAACTGTCAGCACAAACCTCTACGGAGCCGCGAGGTTGGAGGTGAAATAAGGAATTTGCTGCGTTGTAAGGAGCAAAATTATGCCAATTTTATCGTCTCGTTGGTATATATTTGTGATTTCTTTGAATCTTTGAACAGTTTGAACTTACATTTTCAAAGACATATTTATGCGAGTCAGGATTTTCAACGCTGAGTGTCATAGAAACAAAGCAGCGCTGTCGGCTTGATGTTGCAAGTGATCTCCGCTGTGCTCTGTCAAATATCAAACCAATCATACCGAATCTTACCAAGAGAAAACAGTGTCAACCCTCTCACTGATATTTGTTGTAAAAATGTGTTATTTGTATTGTGCTAAAATGAAGTTAGTATGTAATAGATAGGCCTATTCCATTACGTACTGTAGTGTTATTAGGTTAGGTCTATATCCTCCGCGTCAATCGAAGAGGTTATAGAAACGAAGGGTGGAGGGGGGGGGGGGTATGGGGGGGAGGGGGGCGCGATGAACTCCCGTATCTGAAAAGGAGGGCGTCAGATGACAAAGGTTGGGAACCACTGGTCTAGATTATATCTGACATTTCCTCAAATGTGCCACGATGGGGAATGGGTATTTTGTCGGACGGACAACCCGAAACTTGCAGGTTCGCTCCTGGCCATGTTAAGTGATTTTTGATAGGTGACAAAGCTCACGGCACGCATGTCTTACGTTGTTGGCATGTTAATGAACCCATTTGAATTCAGTAGGCCGTGTTCATAATGGCAAAAGTAATCTCGGGATTTTCCGCCAACACAAAAGTTTCTTCTTTCTCTACTAGAAAGCACTATAGTGTCAAGGAGCTTAGATATCAAACCTCCTTGACTTTCATAGTGCTCCAAGGAACAACAAAATTCGACATGCAAGCTACCCTCTGGGCGTCAATTAACAAAGCTTGCATCTGGCTCCCGAGGCCATACGATATTATTATTACTAATATGCGATAATAGCGAGGTCTCTCATGGGGCCGTAAACATGATTACATAATCACAAAGGGAAGGAGGGGGTTCTAAACTTATGATTACGTTGATGACGTGCTGGGGGGGGGGGGGCAAGCGAAATGATTACATAATCACATAACAAATAAAAAAAATTCAACTCATTTTTACGTTATACGCGTCTGTTCAGTCGCGCTAACGGGAAACAGAAGACTTGCTTTGTTCAAAGAATACAGTAGGCCTACTTCTATTCAGATCATAAAAAGGTTCTAAAATTTTTTTTTCATGAAAAAGAGAGTTGGACTTTCGTCAATTGTTCGTACATTTCGTGAGCTTTTTTGCCCCCCCCCCCCCCCCCCCCCCCCCCCGAAGCACCTTGGAATCTGTATGATGATAAAGGCTACTAACAAAAGTTCACCTATGGAACCTTCAATAACTGGTGGGCACCAATTTAACATGGCGGTGACGCAAAATTTGAATACGTAAATAGACGTTTCTCGCGATTTAACCATTTGAGCGCGGTGAAACTTGGTACGATAAATGCTACACAAATTTTAATCCACTGACCTCTACTGTAATTTCTTTTAATTGTTTTCTTAACCCCAAGATGGTGCTTGTGTGAAATTTTAAAATATTGTTTTTATTTCTTGTGTCCAATCGTGCGATTGAAGTTTGAATAATAAACCTTCGCATGAGTCTTTATCTAATGGTACATTCCTAGATATATAAAAAACCAACATGGCCACCATCCGGAATATGTTGACGGTTCTCAATATCTACGATTATGTTACGGCAATCGAACTGAAATTTTGTATGTTAATAATAATCATATCTTGGGGAGCGTGATGGCGCAGTGGCTTAGCTTCTCGCCTTTCATCCGGACGGCCGGGGTTCGAATCCCGGTGACAGCGGCGTGGAATTTTCACCTGGAAAATCACGTGGTGTCAGGAAGGGCATCCGGCCTTAAATCCCCGGCCAAAACCAAAATGAGCCTGGTTGGCTCCGGCGACCCCAATTAATTGGGAAAAAGCCGAAGGGAATGAATGATGATGAATAATAATCATATCTTATGGCCTCGGGTGCCGGGTACAAGCTTTGTTAATTGACGCCCAGAGGGCAACGTTCATGTCGAATTTTATCGCTCCTTGAAGCGCTATGAAAGTCAAGGAGGTTAGATATCTAAGCTCCTTGACACTGTAGCGCTTTCTAGTAGAGAGATAAGGAACTTTGTGTTGGCGGAAAATCTGGAGATTAATTTTGCCATTATGAACATGACCTACTGAATTAAATGGGTTCTTTAACATGCCAACATCGTATGACATGCGTATCGTGATTTTTGTCGCCTTTCAAAAATCACTCTCCACGGCCAGGAGCGAACCTGCAAGCTTGGGGTTGACAGTCCGACACGATAACCACTCACCCACCGTGGCAAGCTAGTTTGTATGTTGACAGAGGCAATTAATATACTGTTGGCCTCTCACCACGCCGGACGGGGTTCTATTCCCGGTCAATGCATGTGAGATTTCCAAAGAGAAATGTCATGCCCTGTGGTTCGGATTCCACGTAAAATGGAGGTCCCGTGGCTCTTGATCTCGAGATTAACGGTCACGTAAAACTACAATCTTCTTTTTGCAATTAATATAAGTAGGATATATGAAAATAGGCTATTGAATTCTTCACTGAACTACTTGTTAGCTTTTTTATATAATTAGCATATTTAGATATATCTTATGATTTTTAGCCTACTTTTCACATTTTGCAAAAATGAGGAAAAAGTAGACTTATGAGATCGATCCGGGAAAATGTGTGTCTGTCTGTCTGTCTGTCTGTCTGTCTGTCTGTCCTTCTGTCTGTCTGTCTGTCTGGCTGTGTGTGTGTCCCCCCTATCAACTCCTAAACGGCTGCAGCAATCAAAACCAAATTTAGTATGAGTAAAGATGTGCACCGGAATATCTCACGTCCATATTTGAAAATGTCAGTGCTACCAACTGCTGAAAAAAACGCACTAGAAATTTGAGCTTCATGTCGGATATCTCGCAAGGTATGCATGGGAGATATTCCAAAATTGGTACACATGCAGATAATACTGTTTCAGTTTAATTTCCAGGAGGCCAACAATGACAGTGTTGCCAAAATAATTTTAAGACTTCTGATAGGTCTAATGTTTAAATGCATGTAACTTCTACACTATCAATTGGATTTGAACCAAATTTTGTATGTAATATCTGTATATAAACAGATATGATTGAGCGTATTCTTAAGAGCCACCAGGGCTGCCAACTGTTAATAATTGCTCTCTCTATTTTTTTTATCCAAATACCAGTATATCAGAAAGTATGCAAGCAAACAGCTTTAAACTATGCACACGTATATTGTGACATTTTAGATTAATTTGGAGTAACTTATATACGTCAGTTCTACCAACATGATTGTAAGCCTGCTGATAGTACCAATGTTTAAATACATGTAACTTCTATACTATCATTTCGATTTCAACCAAATTTCGTATGTGCTATGTGTACCATAACAGATATGACTGTAAGTATTGTTAAGAGCAATCAGGGCTGCCAACTGTTAATAAATGCTGTCTATATTCTTTTTACCCTCATATCAATATATCAGAAAGTATGCAAGCCAACAGCTCTATACTTTGCACACGTATAGCACCTGACATTGTAGATTAATTTGGAGTAATTAATACAAGGCAGTGCTGCCAACATGATTCTATGCCTGCTGATTTGTCCAATTTTAAAATACATGTAACTTCTATATTAACAAATGGATTTCATCCAAAATTGGCACAACAAGATATCATAATATTTCAGATTATTTCTGACCAGCACACGCGAGGTATTGTTGGCAACATGCTTTTACGCGTGCTGATAGATCCAGTGTCTAACTGCATGTAACGTCCATTGGACTTCAACCTAAGTTTGTATTCTGTACCTTAAGAGATGGAACTAAGAATATATTCAGTCACCAGGGCTGCCAACTGTAGTACTCTATTAGGCTTCATTATACCAGGTATATTTTGAACTAATTTGTTATTTCGATATTACCAACTTAATTTTGTCATTATTCTAGATAGGTTCATATACTGGAGAATAATCATTGGCATGAAAAGTAGGCTGTATAGTTCTTCACGGAACTTCTTGTTTTTATTTTTTTAGTGTAAATCGACTTGTAATATCTATTTCTGCTCAGGATGGTCACAATGTGGACGAAACCGGTACACTATAATCAAAAGTACACTTCATTGACATAAGGTATTAATTTTCATAATATAGCGGCTTGGGTGGCGTAGTTGCTAGAATGCTGAACTGCTGTGCCCAGATCGCGGGTTCAAACCTGGCCGAAGTCGTCGGATTTTTTAAGAGCATTAAAATCCTTCAGTATGCCTTCCTTCGGAGGGGAAGTAAAGCCAGCGTCCCATGTCATAGATTTATGGCAAGTAAAAGGTCCTTCCGCTAAATGAACTTGTGTGAAACTAAATTTCTAGGTTAGATTTCGTTGAAGCGCTCTATCAAAGTTCCACCGTTCACCACTAGGCGTCAGTGACATCGGGTGGCGAACTTTGATACTACTTGAAATTGAACGGAACTTGTAGCTCACCCCATGTATGTCCGCTTGATGTAGCTACAGCCTCTGGCGAGCCGAACATGTCCTCTGACACTCCCAGCACTAAATGCTATACGCTAAATGAAAAAATCCACAGCCTGCTTCCAGTCGACCGACCGGATCAGGGATGGAATGAATGAAGCCCCCATCTAGCGGCGAGGATATGAACTGTGCCGGCTGCCGAAGCCTGTCGCACTCCTCTGAGGCAATGATTAAATGAATGACAGATGAAATGAAATGATAGAGGAGAGTGTTGCTGGAATGAAATTTTGACAGGAAAACCGGAGTACCCGGAGAAAAACCTTCCTCAGTTTTGTCCATCACAGATCTCACATGGAATGACCTCCCCCAGGGGCCCACATCTACTGGGACGTGGGTTGGTGACCATGTGACGCCAGCTGAGTCCGGCATTGCTTCCACTTACTTGTGCCGGGCTCCTCTCTGTCTTCTTTCCTGTCGAACTCCCTTGGTCAACTCTTGTTCTTTTCCGACGGTATTAGGGTATCCGAAGCCTAGGGAGTCTTTCACTTTCCCGCCTTAATTGGCCCTTGTCTCATATTTCCTGATCCCTCCTTCTTCGAGGGGTCAGACCTCTTGATTTCTTTCATTATATTTCCTTTTCTCATTAAGATTCCAGTACTGTTTTTTGTTAATTGGCTCCCCGTGTATCTATTTTTTTACTACATTTTGTAGGTACTTTTAATCTATGTTGCGTTTTGTAAGTTTTTTCGATCTAAATTGCATTTCTTTTCAACCTCAATTGGATTTTGTAAAGATTGATATTTAGTAAGTCTTTCAATGTAGAAGCAGGGCATTTTAGGGATTATTTTGAATTTCAATTGCAATTTGTAAGTATTTTGAATTTCGACTCTACATTGCATTTTGTACGTATTTTGAACCTAGCCTACATTTTGTGCGTATTTTTCAATCTATTCCTTTTGTGAGTATTTTTGTTCTAAATTCCTTTTTGTCAGTATTACCCCTCTCCATTTTGTGAGTAGTTTCAATCTGAGTTCCTTTTTGTCTGACTTAATTTTTGTTCTGTTTTCCATTTAATTGCCATTTTCGCTATCACCCAGACCATTAGGGGCCGATAACCTAGATGTTAGGCCCCTTAAAACAACAATTATCATCATCATCATCATCATCAACATGGAGTGACCGGGATTTGAACCACGGACCCAGCGGTGAGAGGCCGGCGTGCTGCCGCCTAAGCCACGGAGGCTATGTGCTAAATAAATAAATAAATTCATAATATATTAAACTTTGTCAATAAAAAATAGGGCAGACTTGATTATATTCATGTGTTTTCATAATGACTGGATACACAAAGGTGTGGTTCTTACTGCACTCGCATAATGCAATAAATTTCAGAAAGGTCGATGTAATTTTCACGGAGAGAACTAGAATGTATGGAGCGCTGGTTTTAACACCACATAAATGGAAGTGCCGTATTGAAATACCGGCTCCCATTTGTTGTAATATGCTACTGTCCGGCGAAATGATCCAAATTTATAGTTAGTAAAACACAGTTATTACAGATGGACGAGTCGGTGGACAATATGTTTAGAGGCTATTACTCGGAGTATCAGCAATATGGCGCACCGTGCAGCTTGTCCATCGGCTTCACATGTCATTAATATGAGTGTAACTTCCACGCTGGATTACTGGTGGAGTGTTCACCTCCAGATCCAAAGATCACGTGTTCGATTCTCCACCAAGGGAGTCTGTGTTTTTGAAGGATGGAAACAATCGATGGTTTTCAGAGTCGAATGATAGTGGGTCGTAAGGAATCTCTCGTTTCATGTTGATGGCAACGAGACAAAATTTATTAAAATACAGATACAAATCATCTGCCCTCTGGGCATCAAATAACAAACCTTACACCCGGCATCCAAGGCCATACGATGTTATTATTACTATAAGGTGCGTTCAAAAAGTAACGAGCCGGAGGCTGGAATACACAAACCGGTGACGACATCGGCTAATTGTGGCGTGTGTAACGAGGTGTGGCTCCGACCAGAGCGTGGAAAGTCACAGTCCGTCGTTAGAGGGCACGGTTGCACGTCACGTGACGATACACAGCGAGCAGCAGCATGCATCAATCGTCCAACGCTGCCAGTCGCATTTCAAACAGTGACATGGAGGCGTCAACCGAAGAGCAAAGAGGTGTTGTTCGGTTTCTGACAGCAGAAGAATTAGGGGAAACGGACATTCATTGCCGAATGTCACAAGTGTAGGGTGAACATTGCATGTCCCTTGCAAGCGTCAAGGCATGGCACAAGCGCTTCAGAGAAGGACGGGTGTCGTTAGTCGATGATGCCCGGTCTGGAGCACCCCCTGCATTACCGATGACAACGTCCAGCTGGTTGATGCACTCATTACCCAGGACCGCCGAGTGACAGTGAACGACATAGCCGCCATGGTCGCTCCACGACAATGCACGATCTCATACGGACAACAAGTCGCGGCACTCCTGCAGAAATTCAAATGGGAGGTTCTCGGCCACCCTCCATACAGTCCAAACCTCTCTCCCGGTTTGGTCTCCTGAAAAGGGCTCTGCGGGGCCAACGATTCTCCTCGGACGCCGAAGTCCAGCTGTACGTGCAGAACTGGTTCACATCGCTGCCCAGGGAATTTTATGAGACAGCCATTCGCCGCCTCGTGTCACAGTGGGACAAGTGCCTCAACAGCCAGGGCCAATACTTCTAACATACAGGTACTGGTTTCTGTAATTATGCCTCCGGCTCGTTACTTTTTGAACGCACCTTATATTTATATATATACATTTTACTTCGTTATGCCCTACTCTATTGAACCTGCTTAGCTGATGTGTTGGCCTTCTTTTCCTCCCAAAATCTCTTCATCCTCTCGCTAAGCTTCTTTCTTCGTTCTTCTGTCCAAGTTATTATTATTATTATTATTATTATTATTATTATTACTTCAGGCAAATGTCGGGATGCTTCCTGACTTGAGGCCACAACCGCCTTCTACCAATACTAGCCCCCGTTACAACACACACTACCACAGACACCACAACATATCAGACACATTCTATACACACTCAACGTTGTTGTTAATTCATTTCAGGGGCTTGAGACACATTGGTCATCAGCCCCATGTTGAAGTAGTCTGATTAACTGTATTTGTGTGTTGACTGTAGTTAGAGCCCTGCGCGGATAACCAAAACGTTATCCGCATCTCTCGCCCCGCATCCGCACGACTGTTATCCGCATCCCTCCCCGCATCCGCACAACTGTTATCCGCATCCCTCCACGCATCCGCACGACTGTTATCCGCATCCTCACGTTTGTTATCCGAATCTACTGGCATTACAATCAACACATGTATTATTTCAATAGTATAGATCCCTCCTGCGGCGCTCACAAGCGACCGATCGTGGCAAATGAGCATTCAAATGAAAGAGAATAGACATTAGCAGTGACGAATTGCACTCTAATTTCATAAATATCGATAATTTCTTTCAAAAATTTATGAAGTGTGCGATTTGCAGATACTGTTGCAGTAGGAAAGTATGCTCCATATTGTTCTCTACTTCACATTTTGGCCGCTGTGACGCCTGTTTCATGGCATTTTTACATTCTGAGGTCTTTCCTTTAGCCTATCACTTTTCGTGGATTTCAGTTCAGTAAATCAAAGGAATGAGTACTCAAATCGTATAATTTCATAAATATCGAATAACCGGTGAGTGTTACAGCAACCTTTCTCTTTAAGGCTCTCATTACAAACCCATTGGCGAAAGTGTGGTTTATGAACATGCGTGATTTCTCATTTGGTTGGTTGGTTGGTTGGTTGGTTGGTTGGTTCTTAAGTTTAGGGGCTGCGACAACGCGGTCATGTAGCCCCGTGTACTTTGGGTGTGTGTAGAATCTGTCTGATAACCGGTGTTAATTGTGATGACTGTATTAGTGCGCTGCGATCAGATTTCAAGCCGATTGCGGGTGGGTAGGCAACCCATTTTACAGTTCCGTGTTGAATTGGAACAGGCTGATACACACGGGGCTGAAATAACTTATATAATTGAAACAACAACAACAACATTATCATATGTTGCGAGTTATGAATACATTTGCTCGGTGGGCACGTGTAAAATGAAGGCAAGGAGGGGGGGGGGGGGGGATGAGTCAGCCAGCTGGCTGATTGCGTTCTCCCCCAGCACTGCTCTGCGCCAGGGGATCAACGGCTGATCTATGTACAGTAGAGTACAAACATTAGCGCACCGCACAGGTAAATAAGGTGCCCTCTGTGTGTGTGGAGGATTTCACACAAACCTTAATGGAATTAGGTATTTTCCCAAAGATTGGTATATCTGCATTAATTCAGAATTACCGGCCGCGGTGGCCGAGACCGCTAAATCGCTACCTCGTACCTCGCTGGCATCGAGAGAGCGTGGGTTCGAATCCTACATCGGCCGTCCTGAAAATGGTTTTCGTGGTTTTCAATAGGTCCACGGCCGATTTCCTTCCAATATCCCTTCCCTCACCCGTCCTGAAAAGAAAAGTACATGGCCATTGGCAGCATTAATAAAATTATTAATTCATAATTACCTGGAATATATCTGTGGGTTTAAGGACAGTGACCAAGAAAATACCGGTGTTACAGGAGAACGATGAAGATCAGATGGGTAGATAGAGTAAAAAATGAAGAGGTATTGAGACGAGCGGGGGAGGAGAGATGTTTCTGGCGACTGCTAATGAACAGAAGAGATAGCGGCCATTACAATACCGTACAACTTGATTTTTATTATATTACATAATTTAATTTCCACTTTGAACTTTTTTTCCCCATAGAATCTCTTTTTCATAGTAGCGCTCCAATCATATATACGTCTTATTACAGAACTAGCGATGGCAATATTTATCATCTGTTGCTACCATATATATGAGTGTTGGAATTGGCTACACCCATAAATTCTTTACAATAATATTCAAACATAATTGATACCTTGATTTAACCTGAAATAAGTTTTTCAAATATTATTAAGTTTGTATTCGTTCTATATCATTTTAAATTCATTTTTATAGTTCATCATAATTATTTCAGTCTATAAACTTCCCCTTGGTCCCTTTTACTATGGTTTTTGTTTTTCCTTTGCTTCTTTTTAGGTTATGCATTGATCTAACCTCATTGCTATATGAAGTTCTTCCTTCCATGTTCGTTTTGTTTGTATGTAGGCATATGATTTTGCTTATGGACCTGTTAAGCATAAGGCTTCTTCATTGGTTGTGTACATATGGTGAAGTATTTTGGTCCCATTGTTTTCAAATTCAAGCTTTGACCTGTGTTTTGGAGCGGATATGTGAATGAACTGTCCACTGGTTCTCTACGTTTATCTTCGCTTGTGTTTGATGACTGAATATCATCACAGTTTCATAGTTTTGCTCAATATTTTTCTGTGACCTACTTATATGGTGCACCATATTAAATCAAATAGCCATTTGTTTTAATGCTACGCTATTTTATAACTTTATTCAGATATTAATCTTTGCTGATGAAGGGGATAAAAGCTATTAATCCCTGAAACATGTACCAGGAGCAAATCTAATTATATTTCCTTTCGTTTATGTACTGACTAAGGCGGATGTATAATTGTTGTTAAAAACTATTTAGTACGTCAATATTGAACCATCATGGAAAGTAATTTAAATAATAGAAGAGATAGCTTGGTAGGAAACATATTATGATACCCAGATATGGAAGGAAGGGTCGAGGACAAGAACTGTAAGGGTAGACCAAGGTTAGAATATGTTAAACAGATTGCCTCGGATGTAGGGTGTGGTAGCTACAGGTATGTAGAGATGAAATGATTAGCTCAGGACAGGGAGGCATGAAGAACTGCATCAAACCAGTTATGAGACGGAAGACAACAACAACAACAACAACAACAAGGCCAGAACTTAAAAATGACCCGTAAAACACTAAAAACAAGGCAATTATTACATAAAACTCCAAAACAAATGCCCTGTAAAATTTTAAATACAACTTTAAAATGCCCCCAAATTGCCCTGTAATATATATTTTAACTAGCTGACTCGGCAGACGTTGTCCCGCCAATCAAAGAAAGTGTTGTAACTTTGTTTCTTGAAGTGATTTTGGATACACAATATTTTTTTCAATTTCTGTTAACTGCCTCTAAACTATCGTGAAATGAATTAACTAATCTAGAAACATTCGTGAGAGCGTGCACAACAACTCTCCAAAGTTTCTTCGCAATCGGATAAATGGCATATAACGCATACGGGATTTTGTTTAAATGATTCGTGCGCAGTCACTCATTTGTTGAATCTACTCGTGCTCTACCAACTGGGAAATGGATTTACTAAGTTAGAAAGCTTCACGTAAGTGTACACAACAACTCATCAAAGTTTCATCGCAATCGATGAATAGTATATGAACGCATACAGGATTTTGTTGGAACGCTTCGCGCGTCGTCACTCATTTGTTACATCTACTCGTGCGCTACCAATATTCTAAAATAGATTTACCAAGTTGAACACCTTCCCTGGCGTGTACACAACAACTCATCAATGTTTCATCGGAATCGGATAAATGGTATATGAACACCTACAGGACTTTGTTGAAACGATTCTCGCGCCATCGCACATTTGTTGAATCTACTCGTGCGCTACCAATTGTAAAATGAATTTACTCAGCCAGAAACCTTTACTGAAGTGTACACAACAATTCACCAAAGTCTCATCGCAATCGGATAAATAGTATATGGACGCATACGGTACTTTGTTGAAATGATTCGCGTGCTGTCACTCATTTGTTGAATCTACTCGTGCGCTACCTATTGTAAAATGGATTTATTAAGCCAGAAACCTTCCGTAGAGTGTACTCAACATCTCACCCAAGTTTCATCGTAATCGGGCGAATGGTATCTGAACGCACACGGGACCTTATTGAAACGCTTCGCGCGTCGTCGCTCATTTGTTAAATGTACTCGTGCGCAACCTCCTGTGAAATGGATTTACTAAGTTAGAAACCCTCACGTAAGTGTACACAATATCTCACCATAGTGTCATTGCAATCGGATGAATGGTATTTGAACGCATATGGGACTTAGTTTAAACGTTGGCGCGTCGTCGCTCATTTGTTGAATCTACTCGTGCGCTACCTATGGTAAAATGGATTTACTAATCCAGAAGCCTCCCCCTGGAGTGTACACAACATCTCACCCAAGTTTCATCGCGATCGGACGAATGGTATTTGAACGCATACGGGACCTTCTTGAAACGCTTCGTGCGTCGTCGCTCATTTGTTGAATCTAGTCGTGCGCTATCTATTGTAAAATAATTTACCAAGCCAAACACCTTCCCTGGAGTACACCCAACATCTCACCCAAGTTTCATCGCAATGGGATGAACGGTATATGAACGCATACGTGACTTTGAAACGCTCCAACGTGCAGAGACAAACAGTAGAATTCGACATCACTGCCACCTTTGGTATAAAACACAACTTTCCGCCCCGGGCGGAGTGTTAGTTAAGGCGGTATTTGTACAGGTTGCGACCAGGTGGCTATAACGTGCAGAGACAAACCGTCCAAAGACATCAGCTTTCTCCAGGGCCAAGGCTAGTGGTTTCCATGACGACTGCTTTTGACTGTATATTGTGGTTCTAAAATTGTGTTCATTCCACCTACCTGATCAGATTGTGAATCTAAACCATACATGGACCCACCCTAATGTACATACAAAATTTCATCAATATCGGTCCAGTCGTTTAGGAGGAGTTCAGTGACATAAACACGTGTCGAAGAATTATATATATAAAGACAAGCTGGCCCGGCAGACCTTGTCCTGCCAATCAAAGAAAGTGTTGTAACTTTGTTTCTTGACGTGCTTTTGGATACACAATATTTTTTTCAATTTCTGTTAACTGCCTCTAAACTATCGTGAATTGAATTAACTAATTTAGAAACATTCGTTGGAGCGTGCACAACAACTCCCCAAAGTTTCATCGGATAAATGGCATTTAATGCATACGGGATTTGGTTTAAATGATTCGTGCGCTGTCACTCATTTGTTGAATCTACTCGTGCTCTACCAACTGTGAAATGGATTTACTAAGTTAGGAAGCTTCACGTAAGTGTACAAAACAACTCATCAAAGTTTCATCGGAATCGGATGAATGACATATGAACGCATAAGTGATTTTCCTCAAACGATTCGCGTGCCGTCACTCATTTGTTGAATCTACTCATGCGCTACCTATTGTAAAATAGATTTACTAAGCCTGAAACCTTCTCTGGCGTGTACTGAATGATTCACCAAGGTTTGATCGCAATCGGATGAATGACATATGAACGCATAAGTGATTTTCCTCAAACGATTCGCGCGCCGTCGCTCATTTGTTGAATCTACTCGTGCGCTACTTCTTAAAAACTGGATTTACTAAGACAGAAACATTTCCTGGAGTGTCCACAACAATTCACCAAAGTTTCATCGCAACCTGATAAATGGTATATGGCCGCATACGGTACTTTGTTGAAATGATTCGCGTGTCGTCACACATTTGTTGAATCTACTCGTGCGCTACCTATTGTAAAATGGATTTATTAAGCCAGAAACCTTCCGTAGGGTGTACACAACATCTCACCCAAGTTTCATCGTAATCGGACGAATGGTATTTGAACGCATACGGGACCTTATTGAAACGTTTCGTGCGTCGTCGCTCATTTGTTGAATCTACTCGTGCGAAACATCCTGTGAAATGGATTACTAAGTTAGAAGCCTTCACTTAAGTGTACACAACAACTCTTCAAAATTTCATCTCAATCTATGAATGGAATATAAACTTATACGGGATTTTGTTGAAACGCTTCGCGCGTCGTCGCTCATTTGTTGAATCTAGTCGTGCGCTACCTAATGTGAAATTGATTTACTAAGCCAGATGCCTTCCCTGGAGTATACACAACATCTCACCCAAGTTTCATCGCTATCGGACGAATGGTATTTGAACGCATACGGGACCTTTTTGAAACGCTTCGCGCGTCATCGCTCATTTGTTGAATCTATTCGTGCGCTATCTATTGTAAAATGGATTTACTAAGCCAAACACCTTCCCTGGAGCTCACTCAACATATCACCCAAGTTTCATGGCAATCGGATGAATGGTATATGAACACATACGGGACTTTGAAACGCTCTAACGTGCAGAGACAAACAGTAGA
This sequence comes from Meconema thalassinum, assembly GCA_946902985.2. NCBI lineage: Eukaryota > Metazoa > Arthropoda > Insecta > Orthoptera > Tettigoniidae > Meconema > Meconema thalassinum. The sequence goes on along the minus strand of OX336391.1, from coordinate 645,143,911 downwards.
ATTCGACATCACTGCCACCTTTGGTATAAAACACAACTTTCCGCCCCGGGCGGAGTGTTAGTTAAGGCGGTATTTGTACAGGTTGCGACCAGGTGGCTATAACGTGCAGAGACAAACCGTCCAAAGACATCAGCTTTCTCCAAGGCCAAGGCTAGTGGTTTCCATGACGACTGCTTTTGACTGTATATTGTGGTTCTAAAATTGTGTTCATTCCACCTACCGGGTCAGATTGTGAATCTAAACCATACATGGATCCACCCTAATATACATACCAAATTCCATCAAAATCGGTTCAGTCGTTTAGGAGGAGTTCAGTCACATACACACGTGTCGAAGAATTATATATATAAAGAAATTAATGCAGGCAATGACCATTTATTTTATTTTTAGGACGCGTCAGGAAAGGGATTTTGAAGGAAATCGGACATAGACCTATCGGAAAGAACTACCCCGTAATTTTCCCGGTAGTGAAAATGGTAAACTACGAAAACGATTTTCACCACGGCTGAGGGGGGATTCGAACCCTCGCTTTCCCTATGCATTCGAGGCACGAGTTATCGAGTTGCACTCTCGGCCACCGTAACCGATTATAATATACAGGGTGTTTCTAAATCCCCCCAGGGGCTCACATCTAGTGGGACGTGGGTTGGCGACCACGGGACCCCAGCTGAGTCCGGCATTGCTTCCACTTACTTATGCCGGCTCATCTCCGTCTTCTTTCCTGTCGACCTCACTTGGTCAACTCTTGTTCTCTTCCAACCCCGACGGTATTAGGGTATCAGAGGCCTAGGGAGTCCTTTCCCGCCTTAATTGGCACTTGTCTCATCTTATCTGATACCCTCCTTCTGCAAGGGGTCAGCCTTGTTTTCTTCTCTTGTTATCATCTGCCTTCTGCTCAAGGCCCTAAAGGAGGCAGGGTGTGTGTAGCCCCACCACTGCTGGTGCACCCTAGATATTGCTACACCCTCAGGGGCTCACGGCTGGTGAGTTCGGGAGTTGGCGACCCAGAGGGATTCCTGAGCTGGGTCCGTTTTCCCCCTTTTATCCATTACCTGTGGGGTGGACCCTCTCCTCTTTCACGTTCCTATCTGCCTTTCATGGCTCTCCTTCCTTCCAAGTCCCTCAATCCGCATTTTTTGAGGGTAGAGGGCATTTCTTTTCTTCCTGTCCTTTATTTACCTTCTTCTCCTTTTGTTTTCCATTTCTTCTTCTAGTATATAAGTCAGTATTTAGTTTTAGTTATAGTTAACATTTCATTATCATCGACACGATCACCCGAACCATTAGGGGCCGATAACCTAGATATTTGGCCCCTTAAGACAGCAATTATCATCATCTAAATTCCAATTACAAACTTTGAGGGCTTGTAGTGGGTGCCAAGATCTTCGGAGTTTCATTGAAATCTCTCCAGTCGTTTAGATTTTATTACGGGGACACACACACACATACACACACACGGTCAAAAGGTAATCTCATAAGCCTTTTTTTTTTTTTCATAAATGAAAATAGGCTAAAATATGGCATAATTTTAAGGCACATATTGTCACTATACCAATTAAGGCTAAAGAAGTTATGTACAAAGCATATTATGTTCCTATAATGACATATGCAACGGAAACTTGGACAATGACTAAGAGGGATGAGAGCAGAGTACGAGCATCTGAGAAGCGATTCCTGAGAAGTATGGTCCAGAAAACGAGGAGGGACAGAGTGAGAAATGAAGATATACGGAAAGAACTGGGAGTACAGAAAAAACAAGTAGTTCCGTGAAGAACTATACAGCCTATTTTCATATATCCTGCTAATGTTAATTGCCTCTATCAACATACAAAATTTCAGTTTAATTGCTGTAACAGATTCGTAGATATTGAGAACCGTCTAAATATTTCAGATGGTCGCCAGATTGGATTTTTATTTTTGTACTATTACATTAAGATTATTGTGTACGTGTGGTATTCAAACTTCAATCGCATGATTAGAACACAAGAAGTAAAAACGAGATTTTAAAATTACGCACAGCAGCCATCTTGTGATTATGCAAACAATTGAAATAAATTAGATGCCAGTGGATCAACATTTGTATAAGCATTTAACGTGCAACGTTTCACGGCACTCGGATAGTTAATTCGCAAGAAACGTCCATTTAAATAAATATATTTCGCGTCGCCGCCATGTTGGATTTGTGCTCACCAGGTTACTGAAAGTCCTTTAGGTGAACATATGTTCATAGTCTCTATGAACATAAGAAAATCAGTTTGGTTGCTGTAAAAGATTCATAGATATTGAGAACTGTCTAAATATTTCGGAAGCTCGCCATTTAGGATTGTTATATGTATAGGCCATAGAGTTATGTACCATTCAAGGACAATTATTGCCTAGGTTCATTATTCAAACTTTCACCTCGATCGCATGATTACGACACAAGAAATTAAGACTTAATTTTAAAATTTCGCACAGCCGCCATCTTGAGGTTATGTAAACAATTGAATTAAATTAGATGGCAGTGCATTACAATCTGCAAAATCATTTACCGTACCTCATTTCACTGCGCTCAGAGAGTTAAATCACGAGAAAAGTCTATTAAAACATTTCAAATTCGCTTTGTCGCCATGTTCGTTTTGTAATTTACAGGTTTATGAAATATACATAGGTAAACTTGTATCAGTACCCTTTATCACCGTACAAAATTGCAGGGTGATATCTGTAATAGTTTCGGAGATATAGAATGTCAGTGAAATATTTCGCACAGCCTCCATTTTGAGGTTCTGTAAACAATTGAACTAAATTAGACTCCAGTGCATTACAATGTGTATAAACATTTGCTGTACCAAGTTTCATTACGTTTGGATATTTAAATCGCGAGAAAAGTCTATTTAAAAGTCTCAACTTCGCTTGACCGCCATGTTGGTTTTGTAGTCACCAGGTTTTTGAAAGTCTCATAGGTGAATTTCTGGTAGTGCCCTTTATCATCGTACACAATTTCAGGGCGATATCGGTAATAGCTTCGGAGATATTGAATGCTAGTGAAATATTTCGCACAGCCGCCATGTTGGATTGGTGAGACGTAACAAAATTTGAAGGGCACGGTCGAGGTCGCCGGGAATAGTGCTATGAACTTACCGAGTTTCATTGAAATCGCTCCAGCCGTTTAGATTTTATTAGGGACACACACACACACCTCTCTCTCACACACACACACACGGACAAAAGGTGATCTCATAAGCTTATTTTTTTCAAAATTGAAAATAGGCTAAAAAATAACTGGAGCAAAACAGATTGAGATGGTTTGGTCATGTCAAACGGATGAATGAAGTAGGTCTACCAAGACGAGCACTGGAACGACGGATGACAGGGAAGAGGGGACGAGGAAGACCTAGAATGCGTTGCATGGACTCGGTGAAGAATAGCATTAGTAAACGGAACCTGGATTGGAACACGGTGTCGGAAGAGTGGAACGACAGAACAAAGTGGAGAGGAAACATATTTGCCCCCACCCAGTGTCAGCTTGAAAAGGGGAAATGAAGATGATGATGATGATGTCACTAAATACGACGAAATTCGTAACCCGCGAGAAAATAGAAAATCAGTACAAAATACTCGTTATGGTAGAGCGTGTTGGTTCCTGTAAATAATTTTGATAACACAATAGACCCAGTTGCACTATATTTTAATTAAATCACATAGAAACGCCAGAATCCCCGAGCTTGGTTTGCAAAATGTAAAGCCATCCTATTACGAAATTACCCATTTTATCATGCCCGTGTATCGCCTGCAGGGATGAATGATGCGCTCGTCAGAGTTCACCCCCACTCCATCCGTATTACCCACATTTATTTCATATCCACGCGGTAGGTATGTCGCATTGAAGGAATATACATGTCATTTTCCATACTACCAGTACCCTAAATCAGTAATTATCAAATGAGTGGGGGGAAGGGATGCCATCTCAGGTTATTCGGTTGAGTCGTTTTTGCGTGAATGAAAATAGAACAAGAGACAGAAATCACTACGTTTTCTTTTATGAGGTGCGTTCAAAAAGTAACGAGCCGGAGATGGAATGCGCAAACCGGTGACATCGGCTAATCGTGGCATGTGTAACGAGGTGTGATTCCGACCAGAGCGTGCAAGGCCACAGCCCGTCGCTAGAGGGCACGCGTGCACGTCACGTGACTATACAAAGCGAGCAGCAGCATGCATCAATCGTCCGACGCTGACAGTCGCATTGCAAGCAGTGACATGGAGGCGTCAAACGAAGAGCAAAGAGGTGTTGTTCGGTTTCTGACAGCGGAAGGAGTAAGGGGAACGGACATTCATCGCGAATGTCACAAGTGTTAGGCGAACACTGCATGTCCCTTGCAAGGGTCAAGGCGTGGCACAAGCGCTTCAGGGAAGGACGGGTGTCGTTAGCCAATGATGCACGGTCTGGGGAACCCCCTGCATTACCGATGACAACGTCCAGCTGGTTGATGCACTCATTACCCAGGACCGCCGAGTTTTAATTCAATGGCCGTGAAAGCCAATATACCGTTGTTTCGGAAGCCTTCATAGTGAGGTTATGGCTGCTTGAGCATTTAGTTCTCGCAGAAAAGAGGCGCAGGTAGTTTCATAAAAAGGGAGGTAGCGCGCAGTTTGCTACTCCTGTGGGGGTCAGGGCGGAGACACCAAGAGCCTGCTGATGAGCCAGCTTACGGTCCTATGTGAAACGCCACACAAGACACGGCACAAACCGAGAAGAATTGCTGAGTTTCAATTCACTGGCCGTGAATCCAATATACCATCTTTTAAGAAGTTATTTAGATTACCTATTTAATTTTATATTAAATTGGGTCTCGGTAACAGATGGCGAATGGATCGTTAGTGTAAAAATATTGAAGATCGCAAGTCGAAATAATAATGACGAAAAATTCAGTTTTTTTTTTTTTTTTCAAATCATATTGCAACGTGTGCAAAATATCAGTCATTCACTTCACACATTCACCAAAATGTTTCTATGTGTGGGAACGTATTACAATCCCAACTCCCTAAAAAAAAAGAGACATAAATCAACTTTTTTGCGGGTCTGCAACAGGGAAGCAGTAGCACCTACAGCGAGCGATATAAATTTGTCAGAGACAGCATCGAAAAAATATATTAACTCAATAGGATTTTTCCCCAATCCCGTGAAATGTGTTTTCATCGGATTAAAAGAAGCAATGTAACCCATCCCATAGTTTTACAAATTCTGTTCATCCCCACTACCACCAACCCCTCTTTTCGCGCTCTCTCTCTCTCTCTCTCTTCCACCCATTCTTCTCCACAGCTGATTGGTTAATGCATTTTTCCCTCCGCGGAAACTCTGTGTGAAGCCTGCTCACAACAAATGTTGGGTTATCAAGGCTACACAATTAGAGATGCAGATATATGGCTCTGTAGTTGACCTTATATCACGATTTTTTTTATGAATGCTTGGAGAGGGATAAATTATTTATTCCTTTACTCCCCCAATAAAAAGTAATCAAATAATTAATGCAAGCAGACTTGGTCGTTTATCACTAAAAGTATGGTTTGAGGAGATTAGATTTTGGTAAAGCTCGTGATGAATGGATGCACCCTTTATACTGAGGTAATTTCCGATTATCCGTATCTATTGAACTAGCAGTTACAATTAGCGTGAGGAATTCTGTGTCTCTTATTTCTTAACAGGGAATTCTAGTATCTAAAGGATAATAAGTTAATTCTTTGTTGACCACCTGGCATAGCCATGAGTGTTAAGTTGTGCACTACGATTGCAAGGAGAGTTGGAAGCCCGGAGATTAAAGGTTCGAATTCTGTCGCTGGCAGTGACCTTATTGAGTGAAATTTTACCTCGCGGGGGTTTACCATACTCTTTCCTGGCAATTGTCGATACAGTATTTTACTTCAAGTCCCGGAACGCGTAACCCTACTCTAGACTCGAATAGGTTACTTATAAAAATGTTTGTAACATTATTAATTTATTATTACTATTATCGATTTTTAGCCTACTTTTCACATTTTGCAAAAATGAGGAAAAAGTAGACTTATGAGATCGATCCGGGAAAATGTGTGTGTGTGTGTGTGTGTGTGTGTGTGTGTGTGTGTGTGTGTGTGTGTGTGTGTGTGTGTGTGTGTGTGTGTGTGTGTGTGTGTGTGTGTGTGTGTGTGTGTGTGTGTGTGTGTGTGTGTGTGTGTGTGTGTGTGTGTGTGTGTGTGTGTGTGTGTGTGTGTGTGTGTGTGTGTGTGTGTGTGTGTGTGTGTGTGTGTGTGTGTGTGTGTGTGTGTGTGTGTGTGTGTGTGTGTGTGTGTGTGTGTGTGTGTGTGTGTGTGTGTGTGTGTGTGTGTGTGTGTGTGTGTGTGTGTGTGTGTGTGTGTGTGTGTGTGTGTGTGTGTGTGTGTGTGTGTGTGTGTGTGTGTGTGTGTGTGTGTGTGTGTGTGTGTGTGTGTGTGTGTGTGTGTGTGTGTGTGTGTGTGTGTGTGTGTGTGTGTGTGTGTGTGTGTGTCCCCCTATCAACTCCTAAAGGGCAGCAGCAATCGAAACCAAATTTAGTATGAGTAAAGATGTATACAGGAATATCTCAAGCCCATATTTAAAAATGTCAGTGCTACCAACTGCTGAAAAAACGCCCTAGAAATTTGAGCTCCATGTTGGATATCTTGGAAGGTATGCATGGGAGCTATTACAAAATTGGCACACATGTAGATAATACTATTTCAGTTTAATTTCCAGTAGACCATACATGACAGTGTTGCCAAAATAATTTTAAGCCTTCTGATAGGTCAAAGTTTTAAATGCAAATAACTTCTACACTATCAATTGGATTTCAACCAAATTTTGTATGTAATATAATACAGTGTGTCCACAATGTCTCTCCGAAGTGGATGCTACTGAAGAGCGTGTATTTTAGTGGAAGAGGTTTTCCGTGCTTGTGGAAACTTTCCGGAGCATAGTGTGATGGTGGTGAGTACTTAATTTACTTAATTTAATGTAATTGTTTTCCTTGTGTCATTATATGAATGTACGGCCAACCCAACACGTCCCGCAAGGCGAGACACGCGCTGCGGAGAGACTTTGCGGACACACTGTATAATGTAATATAATTTTTCTAGATAGGTTCATATATACTCTAGATTAATCATTGGCATGAATATTAATTTTAAGAAAAGTAGGCTCTTTAGTTCGTCACGGAACTTCTTGTTTTCCTCTGGGAGAGCGTGCGAACTTGAGCTAATCACAGCTTCACTTCCTTTTCCTCGTCTCTTTACTTCCCAAAACCTCTTCATTAATTCACTGTGTTTTTTCTTCCTTTCCTTTGTGCATTTTGTCCCTATTGTTTCTTTTCTTGAGACTTGTTAAAATTTCTTGTTTCTGATTTTATTTCTGAATTGATATCGTCTTCAGAGATTTTTAATCGCTCCAGGTCCTCCTGTGTTTCTCTCATCAAACTGGCATTTAATTTATTTGTATGAATGATGTTAAAAATTTGCTTAGTGAGTCTGTGTTCATCCATCCTCCACGGGTGTCCATAGAACTGTAGGCGTATTTTCTTACATTTCTGTGTGATGGTGTCTGTGTTTCCGTCGAGTTCCTTTATCGGTCGTCTGATCCAAGTTCCGTCTCGGAGAACAGCGCCGTGTATCTTCCTAAAAATGTTCCGTTCTTGTTTCTCGATGTCATGAATTCTTGTAATCCCTCCAATTAATGTTCTCTCTGCCACATACAAGGCTTCTGGTTTTGCATTACCAGACACTAGGCTACTCTTTTGTTGTAATGATTCCATGTCAGTTTGTATGCCTTTTGCGGTTTGAATATATTAATTTTATCTTTTCAAATGATCTTGTCGACTTCATCGTTATGCTTTGGTCTACCGTTATACGTTACATTTACGGCGTGTATGACGTCATCATGTTGTTCAGTGCATATGCACAAAGTCTGAGTTTACTCCTGGGATCTGGCGTTATGCGAACGGAGACGGCGAGTGCGTGACTTCATGCAGCAGAGTGTACCTCCCGCTCTCCGGTCCCCGCGCGGGAAACCTAAGGTAATGGGTAATGGAGTCTGTTGAAAGAGCCCTCCTGAGCCTTTCTAACATGTGTAGCATTTGTAGCATGCGTCATTTGAAATGATATAAAGTCTACTGTAGTCTCTCTGACTGACTGTATCTTTTATTATTATTATTATTATTATTATTATTATTAGAGACGGGAATTTGCCTATTTGCCTATTTTATTCCTGTGTTTAGAAACGTAGGCTTTCGAGATATAAATCCGTTTTAGGTTCTTTTAGGCTAGATTTCGTTGGTTTTATTGTGCCTATAAATGCCTATTTCAAGGGTTTGTGCCTTTTTGGAGTATAACTGCCTATTTGATGTCTCTTGACTGTATTTTAAAGTGCATTATATTGCAGCTGGTGTGCTCGACAGAATTATATTCTCATTTCTCAATATGTGTTTACCCCACGAACAAGAATGGGAATTCTCGGAAGTCACCAGAAATAGCGCCTCTGATCTCGATATTAAGCCTCCAAACTTAACAACCCTTCGTTTTGTATTTCGCTTTTCTTTATATTGAAAATTTACCCGTTAGTATGTGTGTGAATTAATATCATAAACTTTATGCTGATTGAATAACAAAAGAACTAACTTAGTGCCATGTTTTCGCGTTTTTTCAATCTCGATATTAAGCCTACAAAGTTAATAACCCTTCGTTTCAGGTATCGTCCCCTTCAAAAGCCGCGTTAGGTTGGCGCTGCAACCTAACTGTGAATTAATATACAGTATATACTGTACGCGTCTGAGTGTTGAATGGGCAGGCAGTTAAAAGCAGCCAGGAGGGATGCGATCTAGCTGGCAGTTAAAATGCCGCGGTGATCACAGTGGGTTGATGCTGTAACCTATCTTGTGCTGAATGGACAGGCAGTTTAAAGCAGCTTGGATGGATGCGATCTAACTGGCAGTGGGTGTAGCATGGCCTCTTACCGAGATAGATGGAAACTTGGTGGTCTCGTCTCGAGCTACTGTTGCTATGGAGATGGCCGGCCTTGCTATTACTCCATCAGTTTATTTTCTGCTTTTATTAGCCTTTGCTTGAGTGCAAAAAGGCCGAAATCAGAAGAATAAGAAGAATATCGAAAATTCATGTAGCCAGCCGTTCCTTCTGGGTCCTAAACTAAGTGTATGCAAAATTTGGTTGAGATTGGTGGAACGGTGTAGATTTGTATACGGAACAAATCCACCCACCCACATACATACAGACTTTCACTTTTATATATGAGATAAGTATGCTATTAAATTATAAGTTGCTTATTGTTAATTCTTTTTATAGTGATTAAATATGTTATTAAATTACAATACATTTTTTCATGCCTATTTTGTTGCCTATTTTACACGTTAGTGCCTATTTACATGCCTATTTTGGCTATTTTAAGAGCCTATATGCCTGCCTATTTTAACTGTTTTTAGTGCCAATAATTCTAGTCTCTAATTATTATTATTATTATTATTATTATTATTATTATTATTATTATTATTATTATTATTATTATTATTATTATTGTGTTCGCATTGTTGCGCAGTGGCTAGCATTCTTGGCTGTCACCGCGCAGGACAGGGTTCAATTCACGGTTCTGCCAAGAAATGTAATTCTGGTCTGAGAGTTGGAACGGGATACACTCAGTCTCGTGAGGCAAAACTCAGTAGAGGCGGGTTCGATTCCTACCTCAGCTATCCTAGAAGTGGTTTTCCGTGGTTTTCCCACTTCTACAAATGCCGGGATGGTACCTAACTTAAGGCCACGGCCGCATCCTCCCCAATCCCCAAATTAATGACAAATACACATGCCATTAAAGCCATCTCAATAACACAGGTAGCTTGCCACGGTGGGTGAGTAGATAGCGTGTCTGTCTACTAACCCCAAGATTGCAGGTTCGCTCCTGGCCGTGGCAAGTGATTTTTGAAAGGCGGCAAAAATACGACACGCATGTCATAAAATGTTGGCATGTCAAAGAAACCGTTTGAATTCAGTAGGCCGTGTTTATAATGGCAAAATTAATCTCGGGAGCTTCCGCCAACACAAAGTTCCTCATTTCTCTACTAGAAGCGCTATAGTGTTCAAGGAGCTTAGATACAGTATCTAACCTCCTTGACTTTCATAGTGATTCAAGGAACAACGAAATTCGACATACCCTCTGGGTGTCAAATTACAAAGCTTGCACCCAGCATCCGAGGCCATACGATATTATTATTATTATTATTATTATTATTATTATTAACACAGGTTATCAGACAAAATTCCACATTCACCTAAGTACACGGGGATACATGACCACGATGTCCCAAACCCTCTGAAGAATCAACAGCAACTATTATCATTATTATTCACCTCTGACGATTCAGACCGTTTAGACCGATGTTGCAGTTGGGTGGATTCAAGATAATGAAGAGATAAAGACGGATAGATATGAAGGTGCTCGTATTACAGTCACCTCAGTTGCTCAGGTTATCACACAAATTCATAGGCTTGATGATCAAGATGTCCCTAACCCCTAATATGGCGTTTTCGGTGGCGTAGTTGGTAGCATGCTGAGCTTCTATGCCCAAGATCGCGGGTTCAAATCCGATCGAAGTCGTCGGATTTTTAAGAGCATTAAAATCCATCGGTATGCCTTCCTTCAGAGGGGAAGTAAAGCCGGAGGTCCAATGCCATAGCTTTATGGCATGTTAAAGAAACTTCCACTAATTACACCTGTGTGAAGCTAAATTGTATAGGTTAAGAATGTAGCCTAAACAACGCTCTTAGGTTCCTACGTTCGTTGCAAGAGCCGACTGCGGTGGCGTCTGGTAGCTAAGTTCTGAACTAGTAGTCGTTGACGGTGGCGTTTGGCGGCAAAAGTAGGAACTATTTGAAAAATTCAAAAGTCTGCAGTCCTTACTTGAATTAAAAAACAGATAACACACACTAATACAGTCATCACAATTAGCACTGGTTATCAGACAGATTCTACACACACCCAAAGTACACGGGGCTACATGACCGCGCTGTCGCAGCCCCTAAACTTAAGAACCAACCAACCCCTAATATGGATTGTCAACCAACACATTATTTTGTAAAGCAATGTTTTTGGAATTGCATTTAAAATGCAATCCCCGAGAAGATCACATCCGGGACGTGGGTTGGCGACCACAGGACCCCAGCTGAGTCTGGCATTGCTTCAACTTACTTGTGCCGGGCTCTCTCCTCTTTCCCTTTCCTATCTGCCTTTCATGGCTCTCCTTCATTCCAAGTCCCTCAATCCTCATTCTTCGAGGGTTGAGGGAATTTCTTTTCTTCCTGTTATTTATTTGCCTTATCCTTTATTTGTTTACCATTTCTTCTTCTAGTTTGTATGTTGGTAGTTAGTAGTTTGTAGTAATAGTCATAGTATTCATTCTCATCTTTCCCTATCACTCAACCAATTAGGGGCCGATAACCTAGATGTTAGGCCCCTTAAAACAACAATTATCATCATCATCATCATCATCATCATCATCATTAAAATCAAATATGTGCATATCACATGCGACACATTCAGGCACCCCGAAAACTCAGAGTGTATTGGAAGGGAAAGCTACTAAATCATTGTTTCACTCCAAGATATCTAGGAATCACCTTGGATCGTAAACTGACCTACAAGAAGCACTGCCAAAACATCAGGCAAAAGGTATCCGCAAGAAACAACATTCTTCGCAAGTTGACGGGTACTAATTGGGGAACCCAGCCACAAACCCTTAGAACATCAGCTTTAGCTCTGTGCTACTCTGCGGGCGAATATGCCAGTCCATCAGCACACACTAAACAAGTTGACACTGCACTCAACGAAAGCTGCAGAATCATTACTGGTTGCTTGAAGCCTACTTGAAGTCCACTGCTTAGCTGGTATTGCACCTGGGGAGAAACGCAGGGAGTTAGCAGCGAACAAGGAAAGATTTAAGGCATCCACATCACAAACACACCCACTATTTGGATATTCTCCCGCCCGAACTCGCCTTAAATGTAGGAAAATCTTCCTTCTGACAACAGTCAGCCTTAAAGTCATTGCTGACACTGCTAGGGCAAGAATGTGGAAGGAAAGAACTGGCCATCTGTCAGGCTGGATGACCCCAAAAGAAAAGCTTCCTCCGGGCCATATGGAAGGCTGGGCAACATGGAAGGCGCTCAACAGACTACGGACTGGAGTTGGAAGAACCAAGATGAACCTGCAGAAATGGGTTTTTTCGAGTGACCCCCTCTACTATGTGATTGTGGGGAACTACAGAAAATCCAACATCTTTACCAGTGCCCACTATGTCCAGCAACATGCACAATGGAAGATTTAACACTTGCCAACCCGAATGCTATTGACGTCGCCTGTTACTGGACAAGGAACATTTAATTTGGTTGCGGGCTACCTGGCAGTCAGATGTTTGTGTGTTGTTCAACTGACTTGTTTGTTGATGTCCTCACTTAATATTAGATTTAGAATAGTTTGCCGAGTACTTTGTGTCTCTATTAATTATCATTATTATTTTTATTTGAATTTGATTCTCACTGTTGACCATTTGTGACATATATTTGTGATTGGTGCTCCTGATACGAATAAAGAAAAATCATTAAAATGCAGTGGATGAAGCTCAAAAACACTCACCTCTTTTGAGCTACTCAAGTGCTTCAAATTCCAAACGTTATGAAAGAGCGCACATTTCATTTGTTCTGGAAGCATTTTGAATTCAATTTAGGTAGCACGCGTGGACATGATGGAGAGCCTATATACTCTGCACTCTGGGGCCGTTATTATATTTCGCTAAAAGCTTTATTGATCAATTAATTAACCTGGCAGGCTGATGTCCAACGGGTAATGAGCCTCTCCCTTTTCATCGCACATTTGATGGCTAAGTTACCGTTCCTCGCGGTTGCCATCATGCAGGTTAGTTCCTGAAATAGTGGTGTCAGGGGTTCTGAAACTCTTTTATGTCGCGCCACCTTTCTGAAACATGAAATATCTAGCGCCCCCTTTCCCTCAGTCTTATTTCCTTTCTTAGCACTTGTCATAGGCTACATCGCACGAAAAGAGGATCACAAAATCGACAGTATTTGCTTCTGTCTAATTACTGCCACTACCAATTACAATAATACGAAAAATACGAGCCTTACAGTAGTCGCATATGATGTGTAACATGTGACATGTTTTCCTACTATGTGTGTGTCGGGAGCGCAAATCCCTGGTTAACAGTGAACTCTGTTTGTCATTGAAATAACTACTGTGCCAAATCCTTTCAGCAAATCAGATATAATGAATATTTTCACACCAAAGAACGACAACTTGAAGATGATTTATTGTAGGAATATCTTTAATGGGGCCTCCAATCCTTGAAGTAAACCATATGCGATATGCATCCCACATCCTACTATGTGTCTGCCAGAAGCACAAATCTCTTGTTAACAGTGAACTCTGTTGGTTATTGAAATAACTACTTGTAAAAAACTCCAGTGCCAAATCGTTTCAGCAAATATGATATAATGAATATTTTCACACCAAAGAACGATAACTTGAAGATGACTGTAGGAATATCTTTAATGGGGCCTCCAAACCTAGAAGTAAACCGTATGCGATATACATTCAACATAGTACTGTATTTCGGCCGACAATACCTCGAATGCTTAGGCCGACATTAAATAAGAATAGAGCAAAAGTATGAAGATTTAATAAATCATAATTGTTTTCAGCAAATATGATATAATGAATATTTTCACACCAAAGAACGACAACTTGAAGATGATTTATTGTAGGAATATATTTAGGCCTAATGGGGCCTCCAAACCTTGAAGTAAACCGTATGCGATATACATTCCACATACCCACAAGGCCGACAGTACGTCGTTGTACCAATCACTGCCACCGCGCGCGCTCATTGTTTCCGTCCCATTTCCGTCCCTTTTCCAAAATCACCCCCACAAAAAGTATACAGCAACCGAGTGGAAAGATGTTACACATCAATAATAATAATAATAATAATATAATTAGCAACAATGGACTGGACAAAGATTCAATGGAAAACAGAAGACTTAAACCAGAAAAACTCAACTTCTCCACTAAAAATATATACAACAAAAGGAACCTCACCCTTAAAGCCAAACTACAACACTACAATGCTGTGGTAAAACCAGTGATCTTATATGGTATGGAGATGGCAAACTTGATGAACCTGGAAAACCTTCTGAAGATTGAAAGGAAGATATTGAGGAGGATTTACGGCCCCAAAGTGGTCGGGGAACCTACAGACTAAGATCAAACAAGGAGATATATGAAAGGGTGGAAGACCTGGAAACAACAATTAGGAAAAGACGTTTACGTTTCTATAGACATAAGGTTAGAATGGATCCAACAAGAATAAATATACAAATTTTTGATAAAATATATCACCTGAAGAGCCAAGGGGGTTACACCAAGCAGATGAAGGAAGAACTCCGGAGGCTATGAATTACGGATCACGACTGTCGAGTCAGAACACAATTCAGGATTTTCTAACATAAAGGTTCTTGTGGGAGAAAAGAGAGAACGCAGGGGAGGAAGATGGACAGCAGAGAGAAAGGCGCAACACACTGAAAGAATGAAGGAAGTGTGGAGGAAGAGAAAGGAAGAAAGAACTATGAGAAGGGAATGAAATGATATTTGCGTGGTCCTTAATTTTGGCCGGTTCGCATAATGTAGTGTAATAATAAAAATATCGTAAGGCCTCGGGTGCTGGGTGCAAGCTTCGTTATTTGACACCCAGAGGGTAGATTCTATGTCGAATTTGGCCGTTCCTTGGAACGCTATGAAAGTCAAGGAGGTTAGATATCTATGCTCCTCGACACTATAGCGCTTCCTAGTAGAGAAAGGAGGAACTTTGTATTGACGGAAAATCCCGTGATTACTTTTGTCATTATTAACACGGCCTACGGAATTCAAATGGGTTCTTTAACATGCCAACAACGTATGCATGCGTGCTGTGATTTTTGTCGCCTTTCAAAAATCACTTACAACGGCCAGGAGCGAACCTGCAAGCTTGGGATTGGTAGTCCGACACGATAGCCACTCAACCACCGCGGCAAGCAATTTACCCAATTTACTATTCTTTGAGCACATCAAAGATCAACAATTTTTTGTAAAAAACACTCATGCATTGGTATTACTAGAATTCACTTGTTCCCTCACTTTGAACTGAATACAAAGACCTGGCTGAATTCAAGTCGACAATGGCATAAATAGAAGAATGTATCCTTGAAAGGAAGTTGCCGTCACATTGTCAAGCGGCTTATTGTCATTAGTGGTTGTTATGTGTTTGGTGAGGAGCGGGTGACGGATGGAATAGTGCTGTGTGGGAAATGTAACTCGACACCTTTTCTGAGAATTCCTGCTGGAAGGATCTACTGGTCAGTTCTTGTGAAATAAGACAGCAAGAGGTACGAGTTTATTAGTCTTGAATGGTCGTAAATATCTCAATCAGAGTCGGCGCCCCCCTTTATCACTCTCTACGCAACCCCCCCCCCCCCTACTCCAGGGGGCGTGTCCCCCACTTTGAGTACCTGCGGAATCAATCAGTGGAACACGTATCCGTGGTATGATTTCAGCCGTTCCGGGAAATGTTTTAAAAGAAATAAAACTCTAGGTTTGTGCCGTGTCTTGTGAGGGGTTTCACATAGGACACCAAGCTGGCTCATCAGCGAGCTCTTGGTGTCCCCGCCCGGACCCCCACAGGAGTAGCGAACTGCGCACGACATGGCACAAACCTAGAAAAATTGCTGAGTTTTAATTCACTGGCCGTGAAAGCCAATATACCGTCTTTTAAAAGAAATGTTTGTTGTTGTTGTTGTTTGAGTCTTTAGTCTTTTGACTGGTTTGATGCAGTCTCCATGCCTCCCTGTCCTGAGCTAATCGTTTCATTTCTACATAGCTACGACTCCCTACGTCCGAGGCAATGTGTTAAACATATTCTAACCTTGGTCTACCCCTACAGTTCTTGTCCTTGACCCTTCCTTCCATAACTAAGCTTGCAATTTCTGGGTGTCTTAGTATGTGTCCTACCAACCTATCTCTTCTCTTCATTATCAGTCGCCAGAAACATCTCTCCTCTCCCACTCTTCTTAATACCTCTTCGTTGGTTACCTTATCTACCCATCTGATCTTCATCATATTCTGTAACACCACATTTCAAACGCTTCAATTCTCCTCATTTCTGCTGCACCAATAGTCCAAATTTCACTTCCATAGAGCGCCACGCTCCAGACAAAGGCCTTCAAAAATGACTTCCTAATACCTAAATCTATATTCGATGTCAACAGATTCATTTTCTGTAGAAATGCTTTCCTTGCCTGAGCTAACCTACTTTTTATATCCTCTTTGCTTCGTCCATCACTGGTTATTTGGTTCCTAAGTAACAGAAGTCTCCTACTTCCTTTAGTTTTTCACCCGCCAATTTGATGTCCATAGAGTTTTCTGATTTATTTCGGCTGCATTCCAATATTTTTGAACAAATATTATAAGGCGTGATCAAAAAAGAGTTGCCGTTTGATGGCTGTACAGTCCAGAATCGGGATGCCAATCAGGGAAAATCACAGTGAGCATTGAGCACTCATCTCCCTGACACACCAGGTTGAAGATCCTCGTGGTGTAAAACACAGTGTCGTACTGCGTGAAGAAGTCCGAAACCCCCTGCTGCACATCCTCGTTTGACAGGAATCGTCCACCCTTTAACGTAACGCTTTATTGGTTAGTGGTCTGTATATTAACCACCTACCGCAAGGACAATGTATATTGTCAAAGATGCTGATGGTGGAATCTTTCAGCGATATTTTCTTGTGGAACTGTTAATATTTCTGAAAATCCTCCTCCTATGGCGATGGTATAAAATATTATTTTTAAATAGAAACAATTAATTTTTCTGAAATATGATTGTAAAAAATCATAATTCAAATAAATATTTTGAAGGGCCCTAAGGTCTGAAACAAGTGACACGGGAGATGAAGAACTATGGGCTGGATATCCTAGGATTGAGTGAAGTGAGGTGGCCAGGATTTGGTGAAATACAGACAACAGATGGAATTACATTTCTCTATTCTGGGAGCGATGATGAAGAACACAGGTATGGAGTGGGGTTGCTGCTCAACAGAAATGCAAAGTGAAGCCTTATGGAGTGGAAGCCAATTTCTAGTAGGCTCATGTCTGCTAGGTTCAAGACAAAGATCAGGAATGTGATCATCATCCAATGCTATGCGCCTACAGAACAGTCGGAGCCGGAGAAGAAGGAAGAATTCTACCAAATGCTGCGAGATGTCACAAGACAAACAAGTAAGCAGGACATTCTCATTGTAATGGGAGACTTCAGTGCGAAGGTGGGCTCAAACAATGAGGGGTTGGAGCAGATCATGGGTAAACATGGCCTTGGTGAGATGAATGACAATGGGGAGAAATTTTCGGAATATTGCGCCAGTCAGGATTTGGTGATGGGTGGCACGGTATTTCCTCATAGGCGGTGCCACAAGGTCACCTGGGTGTCTCCTGATCAAGTCACAGAAAATCAAATTGATCACATCGCGGTGAGCAGGAGGTTCAGAAGAAGCTTGGAAGATGTTAGGAACAAGAGAGGAGCGGACGTTGGTAGTGACCATCATCTTGTGGTTTCCAACTTCCGCATGAAGATCGTCGCAGTCCGCCGAAAGTTTAACACTCGGCACAACAAGTTTGATGTGGGCAAGCTTAAGAACCAGCAGAGATTAGACCAATTTAAACTGGAGCTCAGAAATAAATTCCAGGTGTTGGACTCCGAGACAGAGAAGGACGTGGAGACTGTGTGGAGCGAGGTAAAGAATATCTTCGTGGAAACCAGTGAGATGCAGCTCGGGTACAAGAACTACCTGCGGAAAGAATGGATATCCGATCAGACCTGGGACAAGATAAATTATAGGAAGGAGATTAAGGCCAAGCTCAACACCTGCAAGACTAGGCAGCAGAAGGCTCTCACACAAGCAACGTATTCAACAGCAAACAGGGAGGTAAAGAGGAGTGTACGGAAGGATCATAGGAGGTGGATTGATGAGCAGGCGGAGAAAGCAGAAGAAGCGGCAAGAAGGTGGGACGTTAAGGAGCTCTATGGCATCACAAAGATGCTTTCAAAGAAAGGTTTTAATAAAACTAGGCCTGTGAAGAGCAAGACGGGCGAGATCCTCACGACGTGTGAACAGCAGCTGACAAGATGGAGAGAACACTTTGCGGAGGTTCTTAATAGAGATAAAGGACCAGAAAGTAAGCAGCGAGAAGAAGATGAAGAGGAAGCAGAAAGTGACCCAAGCATCAGCCTCGACTCCCCAACTCGGGGCGAAATACGGACAGCGTTGAAGCAGATGAAATGTGGGAAGGCACCAGGTCTGGATAATATCCCAGCGGAAGTACTGAAAGCAGACCTGGATATTACGATCGACCTGCTGCACCCGCTGTTGGAGAAGATCTGGAAGGAGGAGAAAATACCAACCGACTGGAAGAAGGGGTTGATAGTCAAGTTGCCGAAGAAAGGGGACACCACAAACTGTAACAACTGGAGGGGTATCACCTTGCTGTCCATTCCAAGCAAAGTGCTGGCGAGAGTCATCCTGAATCGTATAAAAGACTGCGTAGAAAAAAGGCTTCGGAAGGAACAGGCTGGATTTCGACAACATCGCAGCTGTGTGGATCTCAACACCCTCCGAATCATCCTGGAGCAGAGTGTGGAGTGGCGGAATACCCTTTACCTCACATTTGTTGACTTCGAGAAAGCCTTCGACTCCGTAAATCAAAGAATCATGTGGAAGACCCTCGAGGAATATAAAATTCCAACAAAGATCATCAGAATCATGGAAGAGATGTACGAAGGGTATGAGTGCCAGGTTCTTCACGAAGGCAAATTAACAGAAAAGATAAAGGTCAGTTCTGGAGTGAGACAGGGGTGTGTCCTTTCCCAAACTCTGTTCCTGTAGGTCCTGGATAGTGTGATGAAGAAGGTAATGGGAGGACGGAAGAGGGGTATTCAATGGGGTATAAATGACAGGCTTGAAGATCTGGATTTCGCAGACGACATTTGTCTTATGGCACAACGGTACCGAGACATAGAAGATACGGTGGGGAGGTTGCAGAGAGAAGCAGAACGTGCAGGACTGATGATCAACACCAACAAGACCAAAGAGATGAGGATAAATTCTGACATCACGACTAGTTTGACAGTCAACGGAAAGGACATTGAGCGAGTTGAGTCCTTCCTCTACCTTGGAAGTATAGTCACAAATGATGGGGGAGCAGAGGAAGATGTTCGAAGCCGTATCAGGAAGGCAAATGGTGCCTTTGTCCAGCTCTACCCCATCTGGAGAAATAAAAACATTTCCAGGAAGACCAAGCTCCGCCTTTTCAATAGCAACGTAAAGTCGATTCTTCTCTACGGCTGTGAAACATGGAAAGTCACAAAACCGATCAACAACCAGCTACAGGTGTTCATTAACAGATGTCTGCGTCGCATCATGAATGTGAGGTGGCCGGACATAATCGCAAATGAAGATCTTTGGACCACCACCAATCAACAACCGATTAGCATCCAGATCAAGGAGAGGAAATGGCGCTGGATTGGTCACACACTAAGGAAGCCGGACGGAGCTATTGAGATGGCGGCGCTAGACTGGAATCCTCAAGGCGCCAGGAAGCGTGGTCGACATAAGAAGACCTGGAAGAGGACGATCGAAAATGAAATTGCAGAGGTGGACAAGAACTGGAGTCAAGTGAAGAGAATGGCCAGGAACCGTACTGCGTGGAGAAATTT
This sequence comes from Meconema thalassinum, assembly GCA_946902985.2. Classification (NCBI taxonomy): domain Eukaryota; kingdom Metazoa; phylum Arthropoda; class Insecta; order Orthoptera; family Tettigoniidae; genus Meconema; species Meconema thalassinum. Next base: position 645,124,082 of record OX336391.1, on the reverse strand, counting down.
CGCCAAGGCCCTATGCTCCGGAAGGAGCGGCAGGAATTAAGTAAGTAAAAGGTCTTAGCGCCCTTAAGAGACATATTTGCATACACCAAGAGCCATAGAACAAATCTACAGCTATCTACAGGATACACCCACATCTACAACTACTCCATCAACACCTACATTTATTAAACCATCTGCCCAGCACCCTACAATGACTTCACCCCTTGAACACCCTCAAGCTGGAATCAACAACAGCAACTACACATTTCCTAACACGCAAGCCAGTAGAGCTGAAACCACAGCTATTACCCAAGCGCTTGCCTCACATCCAAACAAATACACAAGCACTGCTCATCTAAACAGCTATGTGCAAACGCAGCAGTATGCAATTACATAAAAAGGCCCCCAATCTGAGGAAGGTTATCTGTTACGGTCAGAGACTCTGCCCAAATGCCAGCTGACATCGTACCTCGGGTATGTGTGATCTCAGATTCCACACACAAGTTATACATCCTTCCTCTCGCCACCCCCAATTTGATTGTACAATTCACACTTTGTTATACTAGCCCTGAATCCAGGGAAACCCACATTACACTTGGGTCCATTAAATAAGTGACCACGATTACTACAAACCAGTTGTAATCATTGTTTATCCTCACTGTCTTTACTGCTCAATTCCCTACCTACACCTCAACCCGTCATTACATTCTTCCCAAAACCGCTGTGCCAGCTCTAACAAAACTTTCGTTACCAGTAGCCTTGATTTCTTGGTCGCACGCACACAGACCGCAGAGGTGCACGGTCAGCAGATACTTATATTACTCATCGCCGTACTCACTCTGAAGGCTGTTAGCTCTCGCCTTAAGGCACACCCCATTGATTTGCAACCCTTATCACGTAGAGCGCTATTCGACCCTCTACTACATTTTCCAACACTCGTCCGGAGTTTCCACTCCTCCATTAGAACTTCCCCCAGTTAAACACCACCCTCTCCAAACACCCTCATCCCCCCCAGTTCAGCCAACTCCCGTAAAGGGACTGAACAATATGGTTGTAAAATTTTAAAATAAATAAGCCTATAAAATGTAAAATTATAATAATGTTATAATCTTGGTTTTAAGATTAAAAAATAAAGAAATTAGAATTATAAAAATAAATATGCTAACATAATGTTAATGAAAACTAAAATTTAAACTATTAATAATTAATATTAGTAAAAAATAATTTAAAATAATGTTTTAAAATACAAATAAAGTATCTTCATTATTCTGCCCTATAAAGTGTTAAGGCCGTTTTTTAATGGACCGAAGGAGTGATAATCTTATGGGCAGAGATCAGGACTATAGGGTGGTTCATCGAGTGTCTCGCACTTGAGTTGGCGTACATTTTGCGTTGCGCCACTCTCCGCCTGCCACACGGGCCGGCAAGGCTCCGCTCTATAGGAAACGCTTTCACTGTATTTGAAAATATCATGGATTTCGCATTTATGTAGCAATTTTGGTTTAATTTTAGCATTTTGAAACAATTTGGAATTTTGTCGCTTTATCAAAACACATTAATAATTGGTTTTCAGGAAATGAAAAGTTAAAATACAATAGAACAAGCCATTAAAAGCATTTCGCGCTTTATTGTATTTAAAAAAAAAGAACAACCCACCCTTAGTTAACAGAAAAGTTCAACACACGGGGCTGATAACCATATGTCCCAAGCCCCTCAAATGAATTAACAACAACGGCGTCCTTTCATCCGCTAAATGTGTTCGGTGCACATGAACCTTCGGGGCATTATTTTGCTACAATCAGAAAGTAAATTAAAATACCGGTAATTTTTAGTTTGTGGCGGGAGAATTACTCACCCGAGGAGCAAGTTGGATTACTTTTTACAAGCCACTGATGTGTTGTATTCCCTCAACTCGTTAAGCTCTGCTCTTCGTTCGGTTTCATTTGGTTTGGTTCGGTTCGGATAGCTAGTTTGCTTGTTTGTTTGTTTGTTTGTTTGTTTGTGTGTTTGTTAATGAATTCCACACAACATTGCTGCAGCTCCAGCTTGCTTGCAATACTGTTTTGTTTATATTAAAAGAGACTAGCAGACCCGTGCCAGAAATCTCACATGTCCATAAACCACAATTTCCCCAATAGGTCCATAATGAGAGAATAGGCCTCTTTCACACGGGGCCACGGTGGTGCCACCACGTATTTCCTATATTTTCTCTAGCCACCAAACACGCCACCAGCCATGAGCCAGTCTTGAAATGGAGGTGGAAGAAGCAGCACTTGCTGTTTTTCTATATATCAGGTTGCGTAAGCTCCGAAAACGGGGAAATAGAAGATTTTGGGTTCACCCACTTGCAGGATCGATCAACAAAAGGTATATTTTGTACTCTGTATATTGATCTTAGACAATCCAGTCGAATTCTTCACCTTCCTACTAATGAACATTTCATCTTATGGTGAACTACTGCAGTGTTAAAAGATCAACTGACTGGTGTGGACACAAATATGAGAGATAGTACACCTCCAGAGGAAAAACTCCTAGTGACACTGAGGTAAGAAGAATTTGCACATTTTCGATTTACAGTGTACTCCCGATAATTCGTTACATTATACTTTCACGGGGATAAACATATAAACAAGGGAATGGAACGTAATTGTGTGTAGTCACGGTTACAGCCTGACACGGACATTTGTTTATCTTTTTCACAGGGTGAGATAATCACAAGAGATACTAAATGTATTCATCAGCCGGGAGATAAGAGCAAACTCAAAGCAATTTCAATCGATTTAAATCAAAAGTAATTTCGTTACAATTATCGTTACTTAGCAAAAATAGTGACAGAATTACCGTTACGGTTGTCAAAGTAACACATAGTTACTTTTTCGTTAGTTATTTTTTATTTATGGGGCGAGGACATGGGTCCTTACGTTTTCGTTACTTTGTATAAACATATAGTTGCCTAATAACATTTACCCCGTTGCTGGCCTGGCCGCGCAGAAAGTCGCGTCTCGCGTGAAAGGCTCCATTTGACTCATTGTAAACATGTGGTGGCGCGGCCATGGTGGTCCCGTGTGAAAGGGGCCTAAGGAGAAAGGTTATGTTTTTATTTCAACCAAATGATTATAGAACACTATTCACATTTCAGTTAGAATTCCAAGCTCTACGTTCCCTAATTTAAGAAGACAATCGCTGAAAATTGGATCATCATAACACTCACCGGTTATTCCATATTTATGAAATTATACGATTTGAGTACCCATTCCTTTAATTTTCTGTTTATGAAATCCATGCAAATAGATAAATGAAAGACCTCAGAATGTTAAAATGACATGAAACAGGCGTCACAGCGACCAATAAGTGAAGTGGACAGCAATTATGGAGAGTATTTTCCTACAGCAACAGTATCTGCGAATCGCACACTTCGTACATTTTTTAAAATCATCTTTTAAAGAAATTATAGATATTAATGAAATTAGAGTGCAATTCGTCACGGCTAATGTCTATTCTCTTTCATTTGAATGCTCATTTGTCAAGATCGGTCGCTTGTGAGAGCCGCAGGAGGTATCTATACTACTGAAATAATATATATGATGTGGAGAAGAGAATGGAGCAAAAAGCTGTGTAACATTACATCTGTCCAATATTATTTCAGCATTAGATCTGCCTCCCAGGAAAAACAAGTCGTTAATCATGAAAATACACAACATAACAGCCTTGTCTGTTATTTCTCCTTTACGTACTTCTCTCTTTGTAATTTTTCCATGTTATGCAAAACTGTAATGTACAAGAACATCAGCGGTGAAGAATCTGGAAAATATAGCATGGTTAAAAAGCAGTTTTTATATCTTTAAGGTGAAATTTAATATGCCTCATTAATGTATTTAAAGATACCCCTTTTTGTTGTACTCTTTAAAGGGGAAATATCGTAGTTTGTGTTGGTTAAAAGGGAACTTGGATTAACGTGTTTTGAAGAGTTTTGTATTGGAGAGTGAGGTTATGGAAGCTCTGACTGCCACAGCTGTTACTAGTCTATGCATAATGAGATATGGTAGCCAAGGGTATGATTTGAGTTATGGAAACAAATCTTCATTATCATACTGCAGCTCCCTCTGTTTGTGTGCTTGTGTTTCTCTAGCACTTGATAAACAAAACTGCCTCACTCACTCGCCAAAGTTCAAAACAGCCTCAGTCATCAGCCTGTAATAATAACAACAACAATAATAATAATAATAATAATAACTAGCGGATCCGTGCGAGAACTCCCGCATAATGGGTTGTGTGCGCCCCATGTGTACAGACTACCCGCCCGTCAATAGTGCTATGCGGGCTATACGTGGCACAGTTCTGGCAGGGGCTATCGTCTTGTTTATTTGTTTAAACACTCATTATAAACAAATAAATATATTTATGTTGACTTTTCAACACATGCAAGATTTTACCTGCACTATTGAGACGATTTGGAAGATTTTGGTCACAAACCACACCTTCTAACTCCCTCTGGTTTAGGAGCTTGAGTTTTGTGAAACATACACCTTAGCGTAATATATAATAAGATCCGCTCTGCTCGTTGGGGGCTTCGCCCCCAAGCCCCCGGACCACTTGACAAACCGGGTGTTTTAGGATCAGTAATGGGTTGAACATGAAGTGTTTAAAACATATAATTCTGTTGGTTTTTTTTTTTTTTGCTTGAATTTGTAAAGAACAAGTAGTTCCGTGAAGAACTAAAGCCTATTTTCATATATCCTACTTATGTTAATGGCCACTATCAACATACAAAATTTCAGTTTGATTACTGTAATAGATTCGTAGATATTGAGAACCGTCTAAATATTTCGGATGGTCGCCATGTTGGATTGTTATATGTATAGACCATATAGTCATGTACCATTAAAGGAAAATTATTTCGTGGGTTCATTATTCAAACTTTCACTTCGATCGCATGATAACGACACAAGAAATAAAAACTTAATTTTAAAATTCGCACAGCCGCCATCTTGAGGTCATGTAAACAATTGAACTAAATTAGATACCAGTGCATTAAATGTGTACACACATTTGCTGTTCCAAGTTTCATTGCGTTTGGGCCATTAAATAGCGAGAAAAGTCTATTTAAATCTTTCAACTTCGCTTGGCCGCCATGTTTGTTTTGTAGTCAAAAGGTTTTTGAAAGTCTCGTAGATTAACTTCTAGTAGTGCCCTTTATCTCCGTAAAGAAATTCAGGGTGATATCGGTAATAGTTTCGGAGATATAGAATGCCGGTGAAATATTTCGCACAGTCGCCATCTTGAGGTTATGTCAACAATTGAACGAAGTTAGATGTCGGTGCATTACAATTTGTATAGAAAATATACTGTACCAAGTTCTATTGCGTTTGGTTGGTTAAATCGCGAGAAACTTCTATTTAAAAATCGCAACTTTGCTTGGCCGCCATGTTGGTTTTGTAATTACCAGGTTTTCAAAAGTCACATAGGTGAACTTCTAGTAATTCCCTCTATCACCGTACAAAATTTCAGGGTGATATCGATAATAGTTTCGTAGATATTGAAGGCTGGTGAAATATTTCGCACAGCCGCCATGTTGGATTGGTGTGACGTAACATACTTGAAGGGCACGGTCGGGGTCGTCCGGAATAGTTCTATGAACTTAACCTAGTTTCATTGAAATCGCTCCAGCCGTTTAGATTTTATTAGGTGGGGGGGGGGGGGCACACACACAGACAGACACACTCTTATAGATGAATATGCTGCATGCACATTTTCCTTTGATGTACGTTGTTAGTCGATTAGTGGAAGTCATCTATCAAATTAAATTGAGCTAATGAGCCGAATATAATTTATTGTTCGATTTTGTAATAATTTTTCCATAAGTGTACAAAGTCCCACACATTTGTTGCGTGTCAATTTTTTGTTTGGATTTTATCCACATACCCTTAAGTCCATTTTTATCCTATTTTCAATTTTGAAAAAAATAGGCTTATGAGATCACCTTTTGTCCGTGTGTGTGTGTGCGTGTGTGTATGTCCCCCCCGCCCCCCCCCCCTAATAAATTCTAAACCGCTGGAGCGATTTCAATAAAACTCTGTAAGTTCATAGCACTATTCCGGGCGACCCCGACCGTGCCCTTCAAATTTTGTTACGTCTCACCAATCCAACATGGCGGCTGTGCGAAATATTTCACCAGCATTCAATATCTCCGAAACTATTCCCGATATCACCCTGGAATTGTTTACGGTGATAAAGGGAACTACTACAAGTTCACCTATGTGACTTTTGAAAAACTGGTAACTACAAAACCAACATGGCGGCCACGCGAATTTGCGACTTTTAAATAGACGTTTCTCGCAATTTAACCAACCAAACGCAATAAAACTTGGTACAGTATAATTTTATACACATTGTGATGCACCGACATCTAATTTCCTTCAATTGTTTACATACCCACAAGATGGCGGATGTGCAAAATATTTCACCGACATTCTATATCTCTGAAACTATTACCGGTATCACCCTGAAATTTTGCACGGAGATAAAGGACACTACTGGAAGTTCATCTATAACACTTTCAAAAACCGGTTAACTACAAAACGAACATGGCGGCCAAGTGAATTTGAAAATTTTAAATAGACCTTTCTCGCGATTTAATGTTCCAAACGCAATGAAATCTTGTGCAGGAAATGTTTATACACATTGTAATGCACTGGTATCTAATTTAGTTCAATTGTTTACATAACCTCAAGATGGCGGCTGTGCGAATTTTAAAATTAAGTTTTTATTTCTTGTGTCTTAATCATGCGATCGAAGTGAAAGTTTGAATAATGAACCTACGCAATAATTTTCCTTTAAAGGTACATGCCTCTATGGCCTATACATTTAACAATCCAACATGGTGACCATCCGAAATATTTAGACGGCTCTGAATATCTACGAATCTATTATTACATTCACACTGAATTTTTTACGTTCATAGGGTCTATGAACTTAAGCTCACCTATAGGACGTTAAATAACCTGGTGATCACAAATCCAACATGGCAGCGACGCGAATTATAAATATTCACATGGACGTTTCTCGCAATGTAACCATCCGAGTGCAGTGAAACTTGGTACAGTAAATCCCTATACGAATGTTAAACCACTGGCATCTAATTTATTTCAATTGTTTCCATAACCACCAGATGGCAGCTGTGCGAAATTTTTAAATCTCCTTGTTACTTCTTGTGTCCTAATCATACGATTGAAGTTTGAATGCTACACGTACACAATAATCTTAATGTAACAGTACATAATTCTAGGACCTACATAATAAAATCCAACATGGCGACCATCCGAAATATTTAGTCGGTTCTCAATATCTACGAATCCATTACAGCAATCAAACTGAAATTTTGTATGTTGATAGAGGCAATTAACATAAGTAGGATATATGAAAATAGGCCGTATAGTTCTTCACGGAACAACTTGTTCATTTTCTTTTGTCGTTTAGTTCTTTATGTGGTTAGCATATATCATTCGTCTTTCAATTTCGAAGAAGGGACCGTGTTGGTGCTGTAGTCACGCTGCTTGCAAATGCCGGGATGGTACCCAACTTACGGCCACGGCCACTTCCGACCCGAATCGTATACCTCTATTACAAATATACACACTAGTACAAACATCACAGCGAAACATATCAGACGAAATATACATACACCCAAGTACACGTGGCTATATGACCACGATGTTGTTAGTCCTTAAATAATCATCAATAACATTATTATAATTTTGGGTTTCATTAAACAAAGTATTCATACGCGTTTTTATTAATTGGGATAATGCATCATTGTTGTTTTCAAGAAAGAAATTGAGTAGATTGTTGTTTTACGTGACCGTTAACCTCGCGATCATGAGCTACGGGACCTCGTTTTTACGTGGAATCTGAACCACAGGACATGGCATTTCACTTCAAAAATATCACATGCATTGAGCGGGAATCGAACAAGGTCCGCCCTGGTGAGAGGCAAACTGCTTGACCGCTACCCCATCTCGCTCCACAATTGTTTTTAATTCTCGCCAATGATTTTAGAGTAAATGCATCCCAAATGTAATTGAACTCCAGCAAATAATATATTCTAGTCCTCGCCCTGTATCTTCAATGGGTTAAGCTTAAAAGGCGCACGGACGGCAGATCACAGACGCAATTCAGAAAAGCCGAGGTGAACATCTAAACTCCAAACACATACAGAATACTCTTCACTGGGCCGATAACCTAGATGTTAGGCCCCTTAAAGCAACAATTATCATCATCATAGAATACTCTTCACTGAAGTCTTAACTCGACACGACTCGACAGTTTGATGCTGGTTGAAGCTGGGGTGATAGGCTCGCTCGCTAGCTCCTAAACTCGCTCCAGAGATATATTTTAATTTTCTCTGAATGGAAATAGTTGGAAGAAATTAAAATGTAAAAAACACTTATAGTGGACGATGTATTAAAGATATGCTGTCGCGGACTTCTTTGTAAATCTTCGTAGAACAATTCTAAAAGGAAGGAAGTTTTACATAACCGTTAATCTCGCGATCATGAGCCACGGGACCTCCATTTTACGTGGAATCTAAACCATAGGACATGGCATTTCACTATGAAAATCTCACATGCAATGACCGTGAATCGAACCCGGCCCACCGTGGTGAGAGGCCAACAGCTTGACCGCTGCGCAACCACGCCCCCTCTAAACAATTCTTACACTTAAGAGTATATACTGTAGATATTTATAACGGTTCACCCAGCGTAAGCTTAAACGGCGCACGGACGGCAGATTTCTCTTGGACTCGATTCACTGAAATCGTTCCTGCTCGGCTTCCTTTGGTCATAAATGAATATTTTTCTACAGCAACCTTTCTCGAGAAATCCTTTACATAATGTGAAAACTGCATCAAAATTCACCCAGTGGTTCTCGAGATTACCCGTTATATCCAAGAATCGAGGACTTCGTTTTATACTTCTTCTTGCTTCCGAATTTGCCCAGCTGTGGACCATGTGTAACTCAATGCTTTCTGGCCAGTCTTCTTTTCTCTCCCCAGAACATCTTCATTAGTTTACTGCTTTATTGTCTCTGCTCCTGCTCCTCAGATATTACTAGTTTGGGCCAGTTCTTCAATTGCTCTTCGTGATATGTGATTATCCACTTGAGTTCTGAACTTCATTCTGTTGAAGATCAATTCAGATGTAGTTTTATATTTTTCTGTGTCTTTATTAACCTCCTCCACCCGTTTCGTCGTCCTCCACAATCCAATTATATACAGTATTTAAAGATTATTTTAGCCAATCGTTTGTCGGCCATTCTTTCTAGATACCCGTAGAATTTCAGTCTTCGTTTTCGCATTGTGTCCGTGATCTTTTCGGAATACTTGCAGAGAATTTCTCCTTTTTTTCCATGTCCCGTCTGTGGTCTTCTGAGGTTTTATATTACAGAGGTGTGCAAATTATTAGACTCAAATAAAGAACTTAAATCAGTCACAATTTGTATTCAAAACGATATCATTTTAATTCCATTACCATAATTAGTAATGTTTTCATCCCTATGAACTTACAACGTTTCCCATAAGAAATTTCAACTGAAAATTTTCTAAATTGGAGATTCTCAGAGACACCTGAGCTGGGTACGTTTTTCCTTTTCAGCCTATTTTCATTTATGAAAAGCTTGCCACAGTGGGTGTGTGGTTATAGTGTCGGACTACCAACCCCCAAGATTGCAGGTTCGCTCCTGGCCTTGGTAAGCGTTTTTTTTTAAGGCGACAATAATCACGATACTCATGTCATACGTTGTTGGTATGTTAAAGAACCCATTTGAATTCAGTAGGCCGTGTTCATAATGACAAAATTAATCTCGAGATTTTCCACCAACACTCAAGTTCCTAATTTCTCTACTAGAAAGCGGTATAGCATCAAGGAGCTTAGATATCTAACCTCTTTGACATTCATAGCGCTCCAAGGAGCATTAAATTCGGCACGCAAGCTGCCCTCTGGGTGTCATTTAACAAAGCTCTTGCACCTGGCACCCAAGGCCATACGATATTATATTATTTATGAAAAAAAAATAGGCATATGAGAACACCTTTTGTCCGTGTGTCAGTCTGTGTATGCGTGTGTGATTCATGTGTGTGTCTCCCACTTGAAAATGAAAATCCACAGCCTGCTTCCAGTCTCCGACCGGGTCAGGAATGGAATGAATGAAGCCCCCATCTAGCGGCGAGGATATGAACTGTGCCGGCTGCCGAGGCCTGACGCACTCCTCTGGGGCAATGATTAAATGAATGACAGATGAAATGAAATGATAGTGGAGAGTGTTGCTGGAATGAAATTGTGACAGGGAAAACCGGAGTACCCGGAGAAAAACCTGTCTGCCTCCGTTCTGTCCAGCACAGATCTCGCATGGAGTGACCGGGATTTGAACCACGGACCCAGCGGTGAGAGGCCGGCGTGCTGCCGCCTAAGCCACGGAGGCTTTACTGTGTGTCTCCCACTTATACAATCTAAACGGCTGGAGCGATTTCAATGAAACTCGGTAAGTTCATAGCTCTATTCCGGACAACCCCGACCGTGCCCTTCAAATTTGGTTACGTGTCACCAATCCAACATGGCGGCTATGCGAAATATTTAACCAGCATTCTATATCTCTGAAACTATTACTGGTATCACCCTGAAATTGTGTATGGGGATAAAAAGCACTACTGGAAGTTCATCTATGAGACTTTCAAAAACCGGTTAACTACAAAACGAACATGGCGGCCAAGCGTAGTTCAAAGTTTTAAATGGACATTTCTCGCGATTTAATGATACGAACGCAATGAAACTTGCTACAGAAAATGTTTATATACATTGTCTCTAATTTAGTTCAATTGTTTACATAACCTCAAGATGGCGGCTGTGCGATTTTTAAAATTAAGATTTTATTTCTCGTGTCGTAATCATGCAATCGAAGTGAAAGTTAGAATAATGAACCTACGCAATAATTTTCCTTTAATGGTACATGACTCTATGGCCTATACAATCCAACATGGCGACCATCCGAAATATTTAGTTGGTTCTCAATATCTTCGAATCAATTAGAGCAATTTTGTATGTTGGTAGTGGCAATTAACATAAGTAGGATATATGAAAATAGGCTTTAGTTCTTCACGGAACTACTTGTTTTCATTGACTTAGGAATGTATGCTTTGAATCAGGTGATTTCAATCCATTGTCTACGAATCTTTGAAAAGTTTAAAAGTGGACCATCATTAATAAAGGACTTCCAATCTCGCTGGTCTAAATTGACAGGAAACCTATAATAAAGTAATCAAAACAAAACGTGCGTCATTCTACATTAACAAGGCTTCTCTTTTAGTGGAAACTGTAAAATATACTTTGCTGTCAGATTCTTCATAAAATGTTATTTCGGCTGTTGATTAATCATTTTAAATAATTTCAGCACCTTGAAAAACATTTCTACTGTATTAAGTCACAAACCTTACAAAGTAAATGTTCGAAAACAGCCATCGAGTCTAATAATTTACACACCTCTGTATGTAGGCCTAGAGATTTCTGCCGTGTAATTGCGAGATTCCGCCTAGGATAGTGGACTACAATAGTTACAGAATTTCAGCACACACACAAATACATGGGGCCGGTGCATAGGATGTCTGAAGCTTCTGGAATTAATTAGTATTATAAGAACAACAACAACAAATGTTTTACCTTACACAACATCTAGCAGGACGTACAGTAGAAATTGATTTCCATAAAAGTTATCTCTCTCTCTCTCTCTCACCCCTCTCCTTCCCCTCACTTAAGGTCGCTTCTAAAGGATTACGGTCTGGACGCGGGATGACAATGATAAACACAACCACGTATTGCTAAACTGCCCCTCCCTCCCATTTCACCCCTCTCGTATCAGCCGCCCCTTGTCATTATTTATGGGGCTCCTTCTCCCACCCCTCTTCCCCTGTCGTAAATATCCAACTCACGTCCTGCGCGGAAATCAATTCACTTCATATGTTTTAATGCGCGGACTATGACGCTGCGGTAAGCAGAGTGGATTTAATTCTGCGGTAAGACCTGTATGTCACTCAGGTGGATTGGAAACAGAAATATAGCAAGTTCTCAGGCACTCCAGTGTACCTCCAAATTACTCAGGTAGGGTGTGCAAAGTTAGCGGAAACCAGACAAGACGAACTTCTTGAGGTGAGCAAGTTGAAATTGTCCTGGAACCAACTCGTATGTTTCCTTATACATTTTGTTAAGTTTGAAATACTCTCGCAATTTACATATGGTGCATTTAGAGACTCGTTATTAGATTAAAGCGATTTTTAGCCTATTTTCATTTTAAAAAAATAGGCTTAGGAGATCTCCTTATGTCCGTGTGTGTATGTGTGTGTGTGTGTGTGTCCCCGCTCACACGTATGTGTGTGTCCCCCTAATAACTTCTAAACGGCTGGAGCGATTTCAAAGAAACTCGGTAAGGTCATAGTATTATAAGGTGCGTTCAAAAAGTAACGAGCCGGAGGCTGTAATGCGCAATCCGGTGACGACATCGGTTAATCGTGGCGTGTGTAACGAGGTGTGTTTCCGACCAAAGAGTGGAAAAATCACAGCCCGTCGCTAGAGGGCACGCGTGCACGTCACGTGACGATACAAAGCGAGCATGGATCAATCGTCCAACCAAGACCAAGACAGTAGGCCATTCGACATGCTTCCTGGTGTGGTTGAAGACTGTGGGGCACGCATTGGGCACACACTTTCCGCAAGTGCAGTCGATCCTTCATGAAGGTGTGCACACTTCCGACGCCCAATCCGACCACGGCGGCTATGGCGTTCACTGTCACTCGGCGGTCCTGGGTAAAGAGTGCATCAACCAGCTGGACGTTGTCATTGGTAATGCACGGGGGTGCCCCAGACCGGGCATCATCGGCTAACGACACCCGTCCTTCCCTGAAGCGCTTGTGCCACGCCTTGACCCTTGCAAGGGACATAAATGTCCGTTCCCCCTACTCCTTTCGCTGTCAGAAACCGAACAAAACTTATTTGCTCTTCGATTGACGCCTCCATATCACTGTTTGCAATGCGACTGTCAGCGTTGGACGATTGATGCATGCTGCTGCTCGCTTTGTATCGTCACGTGACGTGCACGCGTGCCCTTTAGCGACGGGCTGTGACCTTCCACGCTCTGGTCGGAACCACACTTCGTTGCACACGCCACGAATAGCCGATGTCGTCACCGGTTTGCGCATTACAGCCTCCGGCTCGTTACTTTTTGAACGCACCTTATATATCCCTTGAAATTTTATTACGATCACCAATCCAACATGACGGCTGTGCGAAATATTTCACCGGCATTCTATATCTCCGAAACTATAACTGATATCACCCTGAAATTTTGTACGGTGATAAAGGGTAGCCTACTACTGGAAGTTCAGCTATGGGACTTCCAAAAACCATTAAAATACAAAACGAACATGGCGGCCAAGCGAAGGTGAAACATTTAACCATCTGATCGCAGTGAAATATGGTACAGTAAATTTTTATACACATTTTAATGCACTGCAATCTAATTTAGTTCAATTGTTCACATAACGGCATGATGGCGGATGGCGACTGAGCGCAATTTTAAAATTAAGGTTTTATTTCTTGTGTATTAATCATGCGATCGAATTGAACGTTTGAATAATGAACCTACGCAAAAATTGTCGTCTAATAGTAGTGAAGAACTAAACAGCCTATTTTCATATATCCTACTTATGTTAGTTGCCTCTATCAACATACAAAATTTACTTCTCCTCCGAAGGAAGGCATACTGAGGGATTTTTAACGCTCTTAAAAAATGCGACGACTTCGGCCGGGTTGGAACCCGCGACCTTGGGCATAGAAGCTCAGCATGCTACCATTACGCCACCGAATCCGCCTCTAAGCGCATCAACAACGATAACATAGTTTGAGAACGACTGGATTAAGCCAATAGTGACTCTAAATCACCCACTGTGTGTATTTGACACAACACTACGTCTTGAAACAAGATTAAGACGTTTCGCCTCATTAGTTGGTATCTTATCGGATAAGAGTTCTTCGGGAAATGATTCATCTGGCCGGGAGGGAGTCCAAGCTATTATTTTCACGCTCGATATGCCCCTACCGGCTCTCGACTCTATGTGCATACGGCCCGCTTGCTTCTGCCTTTTTTAATTGGATTTTTAAAACACTCTGCGCTTCAACGGTTAGAGTGGATTTGACGGCTGGGGCGTTACGGTGGAAAGAGAAGGGGGGTAGGGAGGGATAAACCTGCTTTGAGCTCGATCTCCGTGACAAGAGCTTGGACCACGATTTTTACAGCTTCTACTTTTTCATCTACTCCCTTCCTTGTCTAGCATTATTCCTCCATTCGCCCACTCGCCATCTTCATTTTAATCTCACGTTTCTAAAATATAATCCGTACAAAACTGCTTTCCCCAGTAATTTTTCATTCTTTTGTAAAAGTCGTCTTTCCTGGACATTCTCTCTCTCTCTCTCTCTCTCTCTCTCTCTCTCTCTCTCTCACACACACACACACACACCTCTTCCTAACAGAAGGAGAGGAAAGAGTTGTAAAAATTAGACCAAAAAAAGTCGACAATATGGTCCTCCCCACCAAGAGCGTGCAATTTAAGCGCTGTCACATTTGCACTGCGCTGTTCGTTTTCATTCTTCTTTTAAATTAGAAACATATAAATACCCAGAGCACAAGTCTCACGATGGTCAAGATAAATCTTTAGCTCGTTACTATAATAGGTGGTGGTCTTAATTATTTTGCAATCTATATCCGTGAAATTAAAAGTGGTTTGTTCCGCACTAATGCAAATCAATACGCTTCCTATAATCGTGTCAAAATGTACACCCAAATGCATGAGGCATTCTTCCATGACGTGTGTTTGTGTTTGAGTCTTCAGTGTTTTGACTGGTTTGATGCAGCTCCCCGTGCCTCTCTGTCCTGAGTTAAACGTTTCATCTGTACATAGCAACCAGACCTTACATCCGAGGCAATCTGTTTAAAATATTCTAATCTTGGCCTACCTCTACAGTTCTTGTCCTCGAATATTCCTTCCATAACTAAGTTTACTATTCCTGGGTGTCTTAATGTGTGTCCTAACAACCTACCTCGTCTCTTCGTTAGCAGTCGCCAGAAATATCTCTCCACTTCCACTCGTCTTCATTTGTTACTCTATCTACCCATTTGATCTTCATCATTTTCCTGAAACACCACATTTCAAACGCTTCTATTCTATTTTCTGCTGCACCAACAGTCAAAGTTTCACTTCCATAAAGTGCCATGCTCCAGACAATGGATTTTCAAAAATTACTTCCTAATACCTAAATCTACTGTATATTTGATGTCAACAAATTTCTTATCTGTAGTAATAATTTCAACTCTGCGATTTGCTGATGACATCGTCATCTTGGCCGACAAGCCTGAGGATTTGAATGAGTTTTTGAATGGTATGGACTCAGTCTTACGGAAAGAATTTATGATGAAAATTAATAAATGTAAAACAAAAATACTGGAATGCAGCCGAAATAAATCAGAAACCTCTATGGAGATCAAATTGGCAGGTGAAAAGCTGAAGGAAGTAGGAGACTTCTGTTACTTAGGAAGCAGAATAACCAGTGATGGACGAAGCAAAGAGGATATAAAAAGTAGGTTGGCTCAGGCAAAGAAAGCATTTCTACAAAAAAGGAATCTGCTGACATCGAATATAGATTTAGGTATTAGGAAGTCATTTTTTAAAGCCTTTGTCTGGAGCGTGGCGCTCTATGGAAGTGAAACTTGGACTATTGGTGCAGCAGAAAAGAGGAGAATTGAAGCATTTGAAATGTGGTGTTACAGGAGAATGATGAAGATCAGATGGGTAGATAGGGTTACAAACAAAGAGGTATTAAGACGAGTGGGAGAGGAGAGAT
Organism: Meconema thalassinum; assembly: GCA_946902985.2. Lineage (NCBI taxonomy): Eukaryota > Metazoa > Arthropoda > Insecta > Orthoptera > Tettigoniidae > Meconema > Meconema thalassinum. The sequence continues at coordinate 645,108,165 of OX336391.1, read as the reverse complement.
GTTTCTGGCGACTGCTAATGAAGAGAAGAGATAGGTTGGTAGGACACATACTAAGACACCCAGGAATAGCAAGCTTAGTTATGGAGGGAAGGGTCGAGGACAAGAACTGTAGGGGTAGACCAAGGTTAGAATATGTTAAACAGATTGCCTCGGATGTAGGGTGTGGTAACTATGTAGAGATGAAACGATTAGCTCAGGACAGGGAGGCATGGAGAGCTGCATCAAACCAGTCAAAAGACTGAAGACTTAAACAACAACAGTAATGCTTTCCTTGCCTGAGCCAACCTACGTTTCTTGGCAACTAAATAACCAATAGATTTCTCGCCCATTCACAACATTACCTCGTAACACTTATCCCAACGTTTTCATTCCATTATTCCTCCATTTCTTCGCAAAGACATTCCAAACTATCAGTTCTGACCTTGCCTTTTCCACTTATATAGTTTCACATCCACATCTTTTCTATTACACGCTATTCTTATCAAGACTTATATTTCTCATCCTTTTCTTACTTAATATATTTAGTAACAGATTTTTAGCCTACTTTTCACATTTTGCAAAAATGAGGAAAAAGTAGACTTATGAGGTCGATCCGGGCAATTGTGTGTCTGTCTGTCTGTCTGTCCTTCTATCTGTCTGGCTGTGTGTGTGTCCCCCTATCAACTCCTAAACGGCTGCAGCAATCAAAACAAAATTTGGTAGGAGTAAAGGTCTATACCTGAATACCTCAGTGCCGTATTTGAAAATGATGTGAGTGCTACCAACTGCTGAAAAATCGCAGTTGAAATTTGAGCTCCATGTTGGATATCATGGAAGGTATGAATGGGAGCTATTTCAAAATTGGCACACGTATAGATAATAATATTTCAGTTTAATTTCCAGGAGACCATACATGGCAGTGTTGACAAAATTATTATAAGCCTGCTGATAGTTCCAATTTTTAATGCATATAACTTCTACACTATCAATTGGAATTCAACCAAATTTCGTATGTGCTATGTGTACATAAACAGATATAACTGGACCAATTTTTAAGAGCCACCAGGACTGCCAACTGTTAATAAATGATCTCAATTTCTTTTATCCAAATACCAATATATCAGAAAGTATATAAGCCGACAGCTTTAACCTATGCACACCTATAGTACCTGACATTCTATATTAATTTGGAGTAACTTATATACGCCAGTGCTACCAACATGATTCTAAGCCTGCTGAGAGGTCAACTTTAAATATATGTAACTTCTACACTATCATTTGGATTTCAACCACATTTCGTATGCGCTATGTGTAGCATAACAGATATGACTATGCGTATTCTTAAGAGCAACCAGGGCTGCCAACTGTTAATAAATACTGTCTCAATTTTTGTTACTCTAATATCAATATATCACAAAGTATGCAAGCCATTAGCTCTAAACTTTGCACACGTATAGTACCTGGCATTCTAGATAAATTGGAGTAACTAATATACGTCAGTGCTGCCAACATGATTCTAAGCCTGCTGAGAGGTCCAATTTTAGAATACATGTAACTTCTGTACTAACTAATGGATTTCATTCAAAATTGGCACAACAATAGATCATGTTATTTCTGACCAATACACGCATGCCATTGTTGCCAACATGATTTTACGCGCGCTGTTAGATCCAATGTGTAACTGCATGTAACGTCCATGCTATCCATTGGACTTCAAGAAAATTTTGTATTCTGTACCCTAAGAGATGGAACTAAGAATATATTCAGTCACCAGGGCTACAATCTGTAGTGCTCTATTCGGTACATTATGCCAGGTATACAATATTTCGAACTAATTAGAAATTTCTATATTACCAACTCAGTTTCGTCATTATTCTAGATAGATCCATATAGATTAATCACTGGCATGAATCTTACATTTTAAGAAAAGTAGGCTCTTTAGTTCGTCACGGAACTTCTTGTTCTTATTTATTTATTTTATTTTAATGTTGATCTTTTGGACGAAGAATATTTTTAACATTTTTGATAACATCCTCTGTTATGGCAAACTTATATTAAGTACATGTTCTTGCACCTTTTCATGTCCAAAATTACGCTGAGAAAGGTCACAATGTGACTAACCGGTACGATATTAAAGTGCAATATAATATATTGACTTTGGTTACATAAGCCGGCCCCGTGGTGTTGGGGTAGCGTGCCTGCCTCTCACCCGGAGGCCCCGGGTTCGATTCGTGGCTCCATGAGGGATTTTAGAAACCCACGTGTGGGCTGGAACGGTGTGCACTCAGCCTCGTGAGAAAAATTGATTAGCTGTCGGACAGTGAGGCAGCGCTCCGGTCACGAAAACGAAGATTAACGGCCGAAGTTAAATTTGACTAACGCTCTTAGGTTCCAACGTTCGTCACCTGGAGCCAACTGCGGTGGCATCTTGCAACGAAGTTCAGAACTAGTTGGTCGTTGACGATGGCGTATGGTAGCAAAAGTAGGAACTACTAGAAAATTCAATGTCTGCAGTCCTTACTTGAATTAAAAACAGATAACATACACTAATACAGTCATCCCAATAACACCGGTTATCAGACAGATTCTACACACATCCAAAGTACACTGGGCTACATGAACGCGTTGTCGCAATCCCTAACCTGAGGAAAAAACCGACCAACCTCTCACCAAGGTGACTACTATGTTCCATTCCCGGTCAATGCATGTGAGATTTTCGAAGTGAAATGCCATGTCCTGTCGTTCGGATTCCACGTAAAAAGAAGGTCCTGTGGCTTATAATCACAAGATTCACGGTCACGTAAAACTACAATCTTCCTGCGTTCCTTCCTTCCTTCGTTCCTTCCTTCCTTCCTTCCTTCCTTCCTTCGTTTCTTCCTTCCTTCGTTCATTCCTTCCTTCCTGCGTTCCTTCGTTCCTTCCTTCCTTCCTGCGTTCCTTCGTTCCTTCCTTTCTTCCTTCCTTCGTTCCTTCGTTCCTTCCTTCCTGCGTTCCTTCGTTCCTTCCTTTCTTCCTTCCTTCGTTCCTTCGTTCCTTCCTTCCTGCGTTCCTTCGTTCCTTCCTTTCTGCGTTCCTTCGTTCCTTCCTTCCTTCCTTCCTTCGTTTCCTTCTTCCTTCGTTCATTCATTCCTTCCTTCCTTCCTGCGTTCCTTCGTTCCTGCGTTCCTTCCTTCCTGCGTTCCTTCCTTCGTTTCTTCCTTCCTTCGTTTCTTCCTTCCTTCGTTCCTTCCTTCCTGCGTTTCTTCCTTCCTTCGTTCCTTCCTTCCTGCGTTCCTTCGTTTCTTCCTTCCTTCGTTCATTCCTTCCTTCCTTCCTTCCTGCGTTCCTTTGTTCCTTCCTTCCTTCCTTCCTTCCTGCGTTCCTTCGTTCCTTCCTTCCTTCGTTCCTGCGTTCCTTCGTTCCTTCCTTCCTGCGTTCCTTCGATCCTTCGTTCCTTCCTTCCTTCCTTCCTTCCTTCGTTCCTTCCTTCCTGCGTTCCTTCCTTCCTTCCTTCCTTCCTTCCTTCCTTCCTTCCAAACCATCAATCTGCGGATCCGGTTGCGCTAAGGGGTACACATCATCATGTGCATGGAGCTGATAACCAGGGTATCCCACGAAGCAACAACAACAAGGGTAATTGGCAACTGGTATGGGGGTCTCTCAATGCTTAGTATTTAATTACATGGGAGAGTGAATACCGCCCCTCAGGAGCGCCAAGTAGATAATCCGCTCCACTGAATGTGATTGGCTGTCGCTCTCACCGTATTGACAGCCTACTCCTCGCTGTTCCAGCAAACTCGTGATTTTTATCAAACACTACTGTTGCTGTTTCATTTGAGGGTTTGGACATCGAGGTCATTTAGCACCGTGTGCTTGGGTGTATGTGGAATATTTTGTCTGATAACCTTTAAAGTGGGAGTGAAGATTCAAGGAGAAATAATTTCAACTCTGAGATTTGCCGATGACATAGTCATCTTGGCCGACACGCCTGAGGATTTGAATGAGTTTTTGAATGGTATGGACTCCCGTCTTGAGGAAAGAATACATGATGGAAATTAATAAATATAAAACAAAAATATTGGAATGCAGCCGAAATAAATCAGAATCCTCTATAGACATAAAATTGGCAGGTGAAAAACTAAAGGAAGTAGGAGACTTTTGTTACTTAGGAAGCAAAATAACCAGTGATGGACGAAGCAAAGAGGATATAAAAAGTAGGTTAGCTCAGGCAAGGAATGCATTTCTACAGAAAAGGGATCCGTTGACATCGAATATAGATTTAAGTGTTAAGAAGTCATTTTTGAAGGTCTTGTCTGGAGCGTGCAGAAGAAAAGAGGAGAATTGAAGCGTTTGAAATATGGTGTTACAGGAGAATGATGAAGATCAGATGGGTAGATAGGGTTACAAACGAAGAGGTATTAAGAAGAGTGGGAGAGGAGAGATGTTTCTGGCGACTGCTAATGAAAAGAAGAGATAGGTTGGTAGGACACATACTAAGACACCCAGGAATAGCAAGCTTAGTTATGGAAGGAAGGGTCGAGAAAAAGAACTGTAGGGGTAGACCAAGGTTAGAATATGTAAAACAGATTGCCTCGGATGTAGGGGGCGGTAGCTATGTAGAGATGAAACGATTATCTCAGGACAGGGAGGAATGGAGTGCTGCATCAAACCAGTCAAAAGTCTGAAGACTCAAACAACAACATCAGTGCTTGCAAAAAGTTTAGGGACAGATCATAATTCTATTTTGACTGCGCAGTTGTTTTCTCCATGTCTTGTTTGTGATGGATCCACTGCGGGCGCTTTCTCGAAGTGTTGCCAATCGGAAGTTATCGCGGAACGAAATTGACCAATTTTGACGCCAAAATTACCGGGGAAGAAAGTTTGTTTGAGAGGCGACCAAATGAGTAGTATTTTCTGTTCCCAGGTTTTATTTTTAGCCTACTTTTCACATTTTGCAAAAATGAGGAAAAAGTAGACTTATGAGATCGATCCGGGAAAATGTGTGTCTGTCTGTCTGCCTGTCTGTCTGTCCTTCTGTCTGTCTGTCTGTCTGTCTGTCCTTCTGTCTGTCTGTCTGTCTGTCTGGCTGTAAGTGTGCCCCCCCCCCCCCATCAACTCCTAAACGGCTGCAGCAATCAAAACCAAATTTAGTATGAGTAAAGATGTGCACCGGAATATCTCACGTCCATATTTGAAAATGATGTCAGTGCTACCAACTGCTGAAAAAACGCACTAGAAATTTGAGCTCCATGTTGGATATCTTGCAAGGTATACATGGGAGCTATTCCAAAATTGGCACACATGTAGATAATACTATTTCAGATTAATTTCCAGGAGGCCAACCATGACAGTGTTGCCAAAATAATTTTAAGCCTTCTGATAGGTCCAATGTTTAAATGCATATAACTTTTACACTATCAATTGGATTTCAACCAATTTTTGTATGTAATATCTGTACATAAACAGATATGACTAGGCGTATTCTTAAGAGCCACCAGGGCTGCCAACTGTTAATAATTGCTCTCTCTATTTTTTTATCCAAATACCAATATATCAGAAAGTATGCAAGCCAACAGCTTTAAACTATGCACACGTATATTCTGACATTTTAGATTAATTTGGAGTAACTTATATACGTCAGTCCTACCAACATGATTATAAGCCTGCTGATAGTACAAATTTTTAAATACATGTAACTTCTATACTATCAGTTGGATTTCAACCAAATTTCGTATGTGCTATGTGTACCATAACAGATATGACTATAAGTATTATTAAGAGCAATCAGGGCTGCCAACTGTTAATAAATGCTGTCTATATTTTTTTACCCTAATATCAATATATCAGAAAGTATGCAAGCCAACAGCTCTATATTTTGCACACGTATAGCACCTGACATTCTAGATTAATTTGGAGTAATTAATACAAGGCAGTGCTGCCAACATGATTCTATGCCTGCTGATATGTCCAATTTTAAAATACATGTAACTTCTATACTAACAAATGGATTTCATCCAAAATTGGCACAACAAGATATCATAATATTTCAGATTATTTCTGACCAGCACATGCATGGTATTGTTGGCAGCATGCTTTTACGCGTGCTGATAGATCCAGTGTCTAACTGCATGTAATGTCCATTGGACTTCAACCAAATTTTGTATTCTGTACCTAAAGAGATGGAACAAAGAATATATTCAGTCACCAGGGCTGCCAACTGTAGTGCTCTATTAGACTACATTATACCAGGTATATTTTGAACTAATTAGATATTTCGATATTACCAACTTAATTTCGTCATTATTCTAGATAGGTTCATATACTGTAGAATAATCATTGGCATGAAAAGTAGGCTGTATAGTTCTTCAGGGAACTTCTTGTTATTTTTATGATTGGCATGTTGTAGTAAAACTGCAGTAAAAATTTCATAGCTGTAGGACTAGCAGTTTTTGAGAAAATAAACAACAGCCATAACGTCTTTATGAAGGCTGCGCAAAGTTCGTTACTCCTGTGGGAGTCCGGGCGGGAACACCAAGATTCCGCTGATGAGCCAGCTTGGTGTCCTAGGCGAAACCCCACACAAGACACGGCACAAACCTGGAAGAATTGCTGAGTTTTAATTCACTGGCCGTGAAAGCCAATATAAACAATTATTCAATTTAATAAGCAATCGATCAATCGTTATTTGTAGCAATTAATCTTTTTTTCTACTGCGATTAATCGATTATTCAATAACCGAAGTTAATCTATTAAAAGTACCAGCCCTAATAAAAACCCAAAACCTGTACACATTTTAAGCCTATCACCTCCTTGGTAAAATAACAAGTAGTTCCGTGAAGAACTAACCCCTATTTTCATATATCCTACTTATGTCAATTGCCGCTATCAACATACAAAATTTCAGTTTGATTGCTGTAATGGTGTCTTCCTGATTGCGGTCATTCCAGATTGCGTTCACCTCATTAGCAGTCCAGATTGTGGTCACTTTCATTTTAGGGAAGAACTATAAACATTCCAGCGTCCAGATGGCGATCACTTTTCTTGGGAGACCGGTCCGGTTGTAACGGTGTCCGGACAGTTCCCCACACTGACACTTCCACACAGCCCTTGGACGTGGCTACCTGTTGAATGACTCAGAAATAATCTCGACTGACATTTCCACACACATCTCCCTCCCCCAAGGCTACTATGAAAACGATCAAGTTGAAATCTTGCCGGGAGACCTCACCCCGAATTAAAAGAGGTTGTCAAAGTGTTGAAGACGGACGCTGAGAAGACAAACTGCGCATTTGTAAAGGCCGAGCTCAACATGAAAGAAAAAGGAAGACGAAAATATGTCAAACTGGACGGACGGATTGAGAACATTCAGAAAAAGTTCGAAAATGACAAAAAAAAAAAAAAAATCTGGAGGCAGTTGCCTATTCTCAGAAAAGGGAGTAGGTTAATATTATTGTAGAAGAAATATGACAAAAAAAACTGACGAAGCCTAGAAAGCTGATTTTAAACAGGCCAAAATTATAACACCAAAATGATAGGTTTTGTTATTAATTTGCCAGTCCACAGCCTGGATAAAGTGTGATGGAAATCAGACTCTGCATTTATTTTATTCTGATGGAAATTACACTACATCACACAGATATTTTCGTGTTAGTAATGAAATATATAGACCGAGCGCTTTTCTTCACTCCACAGGAGTATTATGTTAAGGTGCATTGTCACCGGTGCGGCTGTAACGATGATCGGTGAAGCCTATAGCCTTAGTGTGGGGGGGGGGGGGGAATGTGTGTGTGGAAATGTCAGTCGAGATTATTTCTGAGTCATTAAACAGGTAGCCGCGTCCAAGGGCTGTGGGGAAGTGTCAGTATTTTGTCCAGTGTGTGGAAGTGTCAGTGTGGGGAACTGTCATGTAATCGGTTGTAACTCTCCTGGGGATTTCCTCACCTTTCATTCACTTCCACCCCTCTTGCCAATGTTGAGGTACATGTCATGTGTCAGTTCTCTTTGGTCCTGATACACTACATTAGCTGCAACCATAGTGTTCAATTTTTCTGTTTCGCGCCTCAAATGGGAGAGGAGGGGATGAAATTAAAAATTATACCCTGTAAGTATAAAATTTCCCGTTACAACAATGAAAGTTTCTATTCTTAAGACTGAAAATGTTAGAATCATTGCTTGACGAGGTGCTGTCAGATTGGGAGGGAACTTGATTATTTTAAGCGAAGTTTTATGGGGTGTGCTCAGCTGAACACTGAACTGTATTCTTTGGTTAGGTAGTGAAATATCAGATTCCCCTTGTTATCCACAAAACTTACGGAAGGTATGAGTCAGTCGGGAAGAACCAAGAACCAAGGACCGGTCTCCCAAGAAAAGTGATCGCAATCTGGACGCTGGAATGTTTATAGTTTTTCCCTAAAATTAATGTGACCGCAATCAGGACACAACCTGCTATAATAGATTGGTAGGTATTGAGAACCGTCTAAATATTCCGTATGGTCGCCATGTTGGATTTTGATATATGTATGCCATAGAGTTATTTACTATTAAATGACGATCATTGCGCAGGTTCATAATTCAAACGTTGACTTCGATCGAATGATTAATACACAGGAAATAAAAACTTAATGTTAAAATTTCGCACAGCCAGTATATTGAGGTTATGTAAACAATTGAACTAAATTAAATGCCAGTGCATTACAATGTGTATAAACATTTACTGTACTGTATTTCATTCCGCTCAGATTTTTTTAGTCGAGAGAAAAGTCTATTAAAATATTTCAACTTCGCTTGGCCGCCATGTTCGTGTCGTACCTATTTAACAGGTTTTTGAAAGTTACATAGGTAAACTTCTAGTAGTACTTTTTATCACCGTACAAAATTTTATGGTGATATCAGTAATAGTTTCGGAGATACAGAATGCCGGTGAAATAATTCACACAGCCGCCATGTTGGATTGGTGAGACGTATCAAAAATTGATGGGCTCGGTCGGGGTCGACCGAAATGGTACTATGGCCTCACAGAGTTTCATTTAAATCGGTCCAGCTGTTTAGATTTTATTAGGGGGGGGGGCACACACATACACACACACGGACAAAAGGTGATCTCATAAGCCTATTTCTTCATAAATGAAAATTGCTATAAATTATGGCTTCTGCAATTTATTTCAAATGCGAATGAAGAAAGTGTGCACTAACCTAGTTAACAGCTGACCAGTAACTTGGCACTTAAACGGTTAAAATATGTATCCAGGCCCAAGTGATCAGGAATGTTCGATTCCACACTGAAGGGAGCGAGTAAAGTGAGGCTGGACAGAGTGCTGATAACTCTGTCACTTGTTCATCAGGAATCACTGGCCTGAACTGTAACTCCATGATGAGTATTTAGTTCAGTCTTGCGTGCACACTAGTTTTTTTTTAAGTATCAAGTAAATTTCCGCGATCATATGAAGCGCTTTACCTGCCAATACATACAGTACATCAAATTTTAGTGTGATATGGAACGCCAAATCTTTGAAATTGCTGTTTCTATGAAATAAACGATCTCATAAACGGGTGATTGTACTAAATGTTGAATTTGGCCCACAGCGATTGGTATTCTAATGTGCTGAATGTTATTTCATGAGATCTGAAACAGAGTTCTATATCTTTTACACAATATAAAACCAACTCCCCGATTCTTAAATGTAACGGATCATCTCGAGAACCACCAAATGGATTTTGATGCGGTTTTCACCATTCTGTAAAGTTATTTTCGAGCAAGGTTTCTGTAGAAAAACATTAGTTTATGACAAAGGAATCAGGCGCGGATTCAAGGGGCGGGGGGGGGGAGTGTGTCACGGGGGCCATGACCCCCCCCCCCCCCCAAACGGAGACCAAACTTTTTGCAAACTCAAAAAACGAAAACACAATAACCTGACAAATAAAACTTAACGAATTTTAACTGAAAAACAGGTTTTTTTTTTCATTTTATCAATACTGAAAATATCTGTATTGCAATTATGTTCTGTTACAAGTTTACATATTTACAACTTCATGCCTGTTATATAAAAACGATTATTTATATAATAAAATCAACTCGTCTATTTTGTTTAGCAAACCTTATGATTACCGAATCGATGTTTATAGAGATGTCACGATGAATGTGCAGCAATGCACGGATAAGAATTTAGGGCGCTTTTTTTTCCACACCAAAAAATTTTGCCGACGTCCAAACCGCAAGCTTGGTTGGCAATTTAAACTGTGAATTTCTCCCTTTGTCGCTACCAACTCGACTTGCCGAAACTGTAACATACCTTGATATTTTTCTCGAAGCTCGATGTAAAAGTCGCAAAACACGCCGTTGCAATTTGTACGAATATTTTTGGTGCGCTAAATGCATCAAATTTCTATCCATGTAGCTTGTTAGAAAAATTGGTCTGGTTTTGTACGTTTGGTTATTTTGTGATTGCGTTTTTTGTGATACCATTTTTCTTAACAATTTCAATTCTCTGCCCCCCTCCCCCCAAAAGCCAAACTCTAGATCCACGCCTGAAAGGAGTCCGAGCAATAGCGATTTCAATAAATCAAGTCGAAGAGAAACCAGCTGTCCGTGCGCCTTTTGAGCTTACAGTGGGTAACACGTCAAATATATCTATGAGTGTGAGAATTGTTCAACATGAAAAGTTCCACAAAAAATCCGCTTCATCATATGTCTATCTTTAATACATCGTCCACTATAAGTGTTTTTACGTTTACGTCTCTTCTAACAATCTCCATTCAGTGGGAATTTAAATTACTGTACTAGCTATGGAGCGAGTTTACGGGCTAGGGAGTGAGCCTATCACCCCTCCTTCGACCAGTATGAAACTGTTGAGTCGTGTCGAGTTAAGACTTCAGAGAAGAGTACAGTAGGCCTATATGTGTTTGGAGTTTCGCTCGTTCACCTCGGCTTTTCTGAATTTCGTCTGGGATCTGCCGTTCGTGCGACTTTTAAGCTTACGCTGGGTAAACAGTTAAAGATACCGGGCGAAACCGGGGCGTGTTGCTAGTTAAATATAAACAACTTCAAATACCGGCAGCGATGGCAGAGAATGCTAACGCGCTAACTCGTGCCTCGCTGCTATCAGGAGAGCGTGGGTTCGAATCCCACCTCGGCCGTCCTGAAAATCGTTTTCGTAGTTTCCCCATTCTCACCACCAGGCAAATGCCGGGATGGTTCCTTTCATTAGGTCCACGGCCGATTTCTGACCCGTCCTGAAAAGAAAAGATGGCTGCATTATTAAAACAAGATGTTCAGTAAAGAACATATAGCCTAAATGCGTGGGTATTGTAATAACTCTTTGTCCTTTTGAAGGAGTATAATTGGATGTTGGTTGTAGTAGCTTGTTGAAATACAACGTGCTATACGGTTATTAAACATGAATATGAGGTGCCCTTTGCTAGTGCTATCTCTGTACCAAATTTCTTCCGATTTGGTTTTACCGTGTTTCAATTGATAGGGGAATTGATTTGCACACATACATGGCCGCCATATGCAAACTATTGGGCTGATGATCTTGTAGTTTAGTTAAAATATGCTTCCCACATGAAGGTATGTTGTTGCAAAATTTAGTAGAGATCAATAATAAATAATAATGTTATTGGTTTTACGTCCCTTTTAACTACACTGACTTTTAGAGACGCCGGGGTGCCGGAATTTTGCCCCGAAGGAGATCTTTAACGTGCCAGTAAATCTACTGACACGGCTCCCTCGCATTTGCGCACCCTCAAATGCCAGCTGACTGCGGCAGGTTTCGAACCTGCAACCTTGGACTCAGCAAGCGTGAACGTTACCCCTGAGCCACGCAGCCAGACAGGTAGAGATCAGATTATGAGGTTGGTCGTAATTTGATTTAAGCTTTTAACATTTGGGTGGCCGCCATTACGTTTCCGTCACGATGGCGGCGATATAAAACATGACACTGAGGTGCCATTTGCTAGTGTTACCTCTGTACAAAATTTTGTTCAATTCGGTTTCACCGTGTTTGAATACATAGGGGGAATCGATTTGCACACATTCATGGCCGCGGTCCGCAAAGTATTCGGCCGATGACCTTGTAGTTTGGCCAAAAGATTCTTCATACAAAGAGGTATAATGTTGCAAAATTTGGTAGAGATCAGATGATCAGGTTGGTCGTAATTTGATTTAAGCTTTTAAAATTTGGGTGGCCGCCATTACGTTTTCGTCAAGATGGCGGCGATATAAATCATGACACAGAGGTGTCCTTTGCTACTGCTACCTCTGTGCCAAATGTCGTTCAATTCCGTCTCACCGTGTTTGAATTGATAAGGGGAATCGATTTGCACATATACATGGCCACCATCCGCAAACTATAGGGCTGATGACCCTGTAGTTTAGTTAAGAGACGCTCGCCACATAAATATATGTTGTTGCAAAATTTCGTAGAGATCGGATGATTAGGTTAGTCGTAATTTGATTTAAGCTTTGAAGATTTGGGTGGCCACCATTACGTTTCCGTCAAGATGGCGGCGATATAAAACATGGCACTGGCCCTTTGCTATTTCTACCTCTGTACCAAATTTTGTTTAATTCGGTTTCACTGTGTTCGAATTGATGGGGGGGGGGGGGGACATTCAGAGTACACACACACACACTCACACACAGAGACACACAGACACAGACAGACACACACAATTTTTCGCCCTGTGTAGATCTCATAAGTCTACTTTCACTTTTTGAAAAAATTGAAAGTAGGCTAATAAAATTATAATAAGCAACAACTAAAATAGTTTGGTCACTCATATTATTCAGTATTGCCCAAGTACCGGTAGGTTTTATTCTACTGTGACCTTACTAATTTTCACATAAGGGGTATGATGTATTGGGGTCACTTGTGAGTGAAGTCCAGTCAGGTTGGTGGCTTCACTCTTCCTAATATAATTACTGCAGCCTCTTGAATACCCGAGTCCCTTGTCTCTCGCTCCCTTCTCTTCCAACGTACGTACGTACGTACGTGTAGAGCAAGTGAGAGAGGTAGCATTTAGCCTTTCGAGATTCATAATAGGAGTAGTTGTGTACCAAAGACTAGTTAAATAACTCAATGGACCAGCTGAAAATTGCATCCCTCCATATTTAATTAAAGTTTTAAAAGAGGGTGGATGGTTACGTTTCGCTGAGTTCGCTTTGGTCCTTTTACCTTCTCACTGATCGTTCCCACCCTCTGTTATTGTCATCCACTTTCCTTCGCATCTCTTTCTCCCCCCCCCCCCCTGGGGCTCACATCTAGTGGGACGTGGGTTGGCGACCACGGGGCCCCAGCTGAGTCTGACATTGCTTCCACTTACTGGCGCCGGGCTCTTCTCCGTCTTCTTTCATGTCGACCTCACTTGGTCAACTCTTGTTCTCTTCCGACCCCGATGGTATTAGGGTATCCGAGACCTAGGGAGTCTCTTCCTTTCCCGTCTTAATTGGCCCTTGTCTCATCGTTTCTGATACCCTCCTTCTGCGAGGGGTCAGCCTTCTTTTTCTTTTCATGTTATCTCTTGCCTTCTGCACAAGGCCTTCAAGGAGGCAGGGTGGATGTAGCCCCAACACTTCTGGTGCACCCTGGATAATGCTACACCCTCAGGGGCTCACGGCAGGTGAGTTTGGGAGTTGGCGACCCCGAGGGATTCCTTACCTGGGTCCGTTTTGTCCCGTTTTTCCTCTGACCTTGGGGTGGGCCCTCTCCTCTTTCCCTTTCCTATCTGCCTTTCATGGCTCTCCTTCCTTCAAAGTCTCTTAATCTTCATTCTTCGAGGGTTGAGGGCATTTCTTTTCTTCCTGTCCTTTATTTGCTTTATCCTTTATTTGTTACCATTTCATCTTCTAGTTTGTAAGTTTGTAGTTAGTATTAGTTATAGTTTTCATTCTCATCTCATCTTTCACTATCAGCCAAACCATTAGGGGCCGATAACCTAGATTTTAGATCCCTTTAAACAACAATTATCATCATCTGTTACTGTCATCCATTTTCCTCCGCATCTCTTTCTCTCTCTCTCTCTCTCTCTCTCTTTGGTCAGTCGCCTTCAGTGTCATGGGGATGTCCATCTTGTGGTTTATTTATTTATTTATTCGTATAAGAAGTATACATTTTACATTTTTTAATGGTACTTAATAACACACATATCAAATAGTGTCTGTCCAAAATGTTGCCATGTCACGGGCATTAGGTGTCGCAGTTGTGCAACTTAAAGGACACTTAATGCAGTTCATGAAATGGATTGTGGTTTAGACTTCACCACAATCACATAGCCTGGATGTGCCAGGAAAACCCCACTTTATCATATTGATTCTTGATCTACCAACACCAGTGCGAAGCCTGTTCCATGATTTCCACGTAGACCAGTGTTCCTCATGTCCTGGAGGGAGATGTTCAATTGGTAGCATCCAGCCATCAAGTTGAGCATTTCTAGATATCCATAATCTTAACCTTGTGGACTTAGCAGATTCATGTAGATCTTCTCTTGTATTCAATAAACTCCTCCTAGTCGATGGGAAGATTCATATCCGTACAATGGGTGTGCGCATGAGGTAATTGCTTTGGTTATCTAAGTCATGGCTGCAACTACTCTTATAATATCTGGTGGGGCGATTCCAGAAGTAACATATATTATTATTAATAATGACATCTTGTGGTGTAGTGGCTAGTATTCTTAGCTGTTTTCCTTGAGGTCCAGGTTCCATTCCCAGCCCTGGTATTCTAGAAGTGGTTTTCCGTGGTTTTACATTTACACTCCAGGCAAGAAACGGGAATGCTCCTAACAAAAGAGACTCCGGTATGAACTACATTGCCTATAATTAAATAACCTCCGTGGCACTACAGCCCATGAAGGTCCTAGGCATATCAAGCGACCGCTGCCCAGCCATTTGGCTTGCGCTGCCTCACTGTCAGACAGCTACTCAATTGTCCTCAAGAGGCTAAGTTCACCCCGTTCCAGCCCTCGCATCACTTTCTAAAATCCCTGACGGAGCCGGGAATCGAACCCGGGGATTCCGAGTGAGAGGCAGGCGTGCTACCCCAACACCACGGTGCCAGTTGCGGTGGCATCTAGTTGCCAAGTTCACGGCTAGGTGTCGTTCACGGTAGTATATGGTAGCAAAAGTAGGAACTACTTGAAATTGATCTTCTGCTGTCCTTTCCTGAATTACAGGTAACACACACTAATACAGCCATCAGAATAATTATCACCGGTTATCAGACAGCTTCTACACACACCCAACACGGGGCTACATGGCCGTGTTGTCGCAACCCCTAAACCGAGGAACCAACCAACTAAGGTAGTTTTTTTCCTCGGAAGACAGCCAGTTGATGAAGCATTGTTAACAATGGAAATAATTGCATTAAGGGATCATCAAGAGATTCGTTCCTTGGTGGAGAGATAGTTGATAAAGTTCACTTCCTCACCGTTAGCGATAAAAATCATTACCATGGTTTCATGTCCTAGTTCGACCATATAAAATATGGTTCCTTCCTTTTCAGCTAGCTGTCAGGGCGTGGCTCGCGTGTTTCCACTTGACAGCTTTTCTCCCTTCTGGCAGCTGTGAGCTGAAAGGCAAGAAGTCGCAGAGTATCAATTAAATTGTCGCGATCACCTGGAAACTGATAACGAGCAAGCTCCAGGCCTTTACCTACAATCATTCGCTGAGAACGTCCGACTGGGTAAAACCGCATTTCGAATATTTTTTTCATACATTCCAGGCAAATAAGCAAATGGTTATTCACAGTAGATAATCTTCATCTAAGCTCTTTCAACTTCTCGGATGCCTGGAATCGTCAGTAGAGCGTACGTCCCTACACCAAGAATCTGTTTAAAACCCATGCAATCCAGCTGAATTTCATCTACCCAAACATCAATAAAGAATTCTTATTCCAATAAGGACTGGTCAGGGTGCGTAAGGTGGTGCAACACTTAATAAATGGAGATGGTGGAATACATCGAATTGTGGCTGTAGCGAGCAATTACAGACATTTAACCTGATATCACCTTGAAGTGCACACTTCGAACTTCCAGTGCACCGTGTCTGATTTGCATCTAATATATCATTAGGCTATCCAGTGGAGTTTCAATCTACATGTAGATTTGAATCTATGACAAACACCAGAACCTTGTGACAATGATGTGTATTAGGTCTACTGTTTCTTACTTTTATTATGTGTACGATTTTCTTCGTGCCATACTCCCAGACGGACTCTACAGATTGAAAGCGAACTCCAAACTGTACCAAAGTTAGAAACGACCAACACCGACATGCGGTGTAGACGGCAGAGGTTCTACGGAAAATTTCTACGAATGAGCGTTAATAGAATAACGACGAAGATCCTCTCACTGATTATAAATCATAAGTCTGGGAGCTTTTGGTCCGAAAAGAGCAGTACTATTCTGGGTTTTCTGACTTGGATGTCCTGGACCGCATTAAATGTTGTAATACAGTTAATTATTGGTCCCCCCTCATCCAAGAGTTAGAAGCCTCAAAAACCAATCTCACAAGAGAGACCGGTAAACTTGTTAGCCGGGCTCAAGAAATATTGGAAATGAAGCGGACCCTTGCGAGAACTCTCGCATAATGGGTTGTGTGCGCCCCATGTGTACAGACTACCCGCCCGGCTCTATTGCTACGCGGGTTGTACGCGAAACAGTTCTGCCAGGGGCTATCGTATTGACTATTTGTCTAAAAGCACTTAAGAAATAAATAAATATATTTCCGTTGACTTATCAAGAAATGCACGATTTTTCCTGTACTATTGAGACTATTTGGAAGATTTTGGTACAAACCACACCTTCTAACTCCCTCTGGTTTAGGAGCTTGAGGTTTGTGAAACGTACACCTTAGCGTATTATGTAATAAGATGATGTGAACCTCCAAAAAGAACTAGTCTTAACTGAGCTTAAATTAATAAGTAAACAAGACACCAAATTGCAATGTTCATTTATTATTGCACTGAGATAGAACAGCAATTATACTCAATTTCGTCACTATGCTAACACCAGATATTAGCTAGAATGCAAAAAGTATGCAAGCTTCTTGTTTTGCCTGGTTATTAACCACGGTATCATAAGCCAGAGAATCTCCATTCTACGTTGAATCTGAGCCATTGGACGTGACTTTTCACCTCCCCTCCTGGAATCCCAAGAATATATAAATTGTTCATTGCCACACTAATTTATTTCATAAATTGAAGTTACTGATAGTTACATTCAGAAAATGGGTGAACTGGATTAATATTACCATTTTAATGAACTGCTTGATTTTTATTTTTGTCGATACATGGTGATACAAGTACTTTTACCTGTTTTTGAGAAAATAACATTATGACGATGATTTACAAAGAAAAGAGAACTTATATCTGAACTTTTAAAAACTATTCCTGCCGTAAAGATAATGTACCGAACGGTTTCAGAGCAGCCAAATAATGAATATCACGAAGTAAGTAAGAAATGAAACGAAAATTGGGAGGGGGAGGTACTTCTCATCAGCACCTAGTGACAGGGAGGTAATGCAATGACAATTATTACTTGGCACCCCCGTGGAAGAAATCCTGCATGCATTAGCTGGCAATCAAACCCGGTCCGCCATGAAGAGAAGCAAGCTGCTTGGCCGCTGCGATATCACGCCCCATATATTAGTTAGATGCTAAATCAATGTAAATTACGCTAGTAATGGCGCAAAGACATGGTGGGTGAGTGGTCAACATGTCGGTTCGCTTGCAGGTTCGCTCCTGGCCATGGTAAGTGATTTTTTTTGAAAGGCGGCAAAAATTTCGACACCATGTCATGCGATGTTGGCATGTCAAAAAACCCATATGAATTCAGTAGGCCGTGTTCATAATGGCAAAATTAATCTCGGGAGTTTCCACTAAAACAAAGTTCCTCATTTCTCCACTAGAAAGCGCTATAGTGTTCAAGGAGCTTAGTTATCTAACCTTTCATAGTGCTTCAAAGAACAAAGAAATTCGACATGCAAGCTACCCTTTGGGTGTCAAATAACAAAGCTTGCACCCCGCACCCGATGTCATACGATATTATTATTAGCTACGAACTGAACTGTCATAACTAGGGCTCGGACCTTTAAGACCAACAAATAGTCGGAATATGCAAGCAAATATGACTCAAAAATGACGAAATATGACTCACAAATGACAAAATTAGACCTTAAAATGACTGATTTAAATCTGGCCGTTCTTTTACTGTATTATAAATCCAAGCGACAATCCCTTCGAGATTATTTAAATTGTAAACTAAGTTCTTTATTCCGATTTTCATATTAATTTTCTAAATATACATGTTTATGTGGTTATTTACAGTCTATTTCTGTAAACACTGGTTCCCATTCGGTAAGTTGAGGATGAATGCACACCTACAGCTGTTGTCAAACTACCGAAAGATGCTCAAAATATGACCTAATTGTAAGAAATGTTCAAAATATGCATTTATGTTCGACCCTCACTATTATGTGTTTGAAAACTGTATCATAATGATGGTCATTATAACACCGTTTTTCATTACGATACAGTTTCTCCAGCCAATCAGAGCTCGTTCATTGACCAATTAGGAAACGATAATTTCGCGCATGCGCTCAAAATCCAACATGTCGGACATAAACACAACATCGAACTATAATAAATTACCGACATGGAATAACCACCGTCCATATGTTCGCGTAAATAAACTGGCGAATATGAGACAAGAAATAGCACAGTACCTTAAAATCACTAACACTAATTTCTACACAGAGCATTGTCTTCAAATGACTGCGGTGACAATATTACTGAGGGACGGCTGATGTAAACATATGGCTGCATATGGCAGAGCGCATGCGTCGGCCGTTCAAAGCTCTTGAAAGACGAAGGTATAACACTCTGCGATCACAAAATTCCAGTAGCTGACTCTCAACAGATATTTATGAATATTTATGTTAAAACATATAATAAAGTTATAATTATCGTCGAACATAAACAGTCGTATGCAACTCGCCTATAATGGTAATTAAGACACTCGTATGGAAATTATAAAACTCGCATACGCTCGTTTTATAAAAAATACTCGTGTCTTAATTATAGCCATTATAGGCTCGTTGCATAATGTACTATTATGTTCGACGATGTCGAAATGTAAACATTATGCGTCAGAAAACTGTATCATAATGAGGCTCATTATAACACCATTTTAATTATGAAACAAGTTTCTCGCACCAATCAGAGCTCAAGAAACAGTTGTTTGACCAATTAGGTAAGGATACCTTCGCGCATGCGCTCAAAATCCAACATATTTCTGTGTTGGCAAGCAAAGTGAATGGTCTCTGCTTTCGGAGTGCCTTGACCACGCAAAGCCAGCGCACTGTTCACTAACTGAATTAACTGAATCCCACAGTTATTTATGAATATTTATGTTAAAACATATAATAAAGTTATAATTATCGTCGAACATAAACTGTCGTATGCAACTCGCCTATAATGGCTTACGCTCGTTTTATAAACATACTCGTGTCTTAATTATTGCCATTATAGGCTCGTTGCATAATGTACTATTATATGACAAATAAAAGCACAGTATTGTAATGATAATCAATTGTCCACAGACAGGAAAAGTCAGGAAATGTCAGGAATTTTGTTTTTGGTCGGGAAAAGTCAGGAAAAAGTGTGAAAAAATGGCGCGAGTCAGGAAAAATGGCGAAAAGTATTAGAAAGTCAGGAAATTTTATATTAACCATATTTTGTGTTTTACAGACATATTTTGATGTTACTAGTTCAACTAATCTCTGAAGATAAAAAGCAATAACTCACTAGACATTATGGTAAGGTTCCATTTTTTCAGTACATCATAGTAAAAGCCTCTTTTACCTACTTTTAGTACACTTTTTTTGGCGTTGGCGTAGGGATGTTGTGACCTCACTATAGTTTAGGTTATTAAGTACTTTGATTTATGTATTATTGCATTATAATTTACTTTATTTTGTATTTTAAATGAATAAAGAGGCGAGTGTTGGGCAGCTATGGAGAAGGTGGAGGCTGTAAATAAGAGAGATAATTATCTATACTGTATATTTGCTCAGTAAACCATTTTTCCAATGTTACGATGACTTCGCGAGTCAGGAATTTTGTTGAAAAATGGTCAGGAAAAGTCCGGAAAATTGACATTGAAAATTCTGTGGACACCATGAGAAACAAATCGGGCAGGAAAACTGAGGCAAGAAGAAAATATGATTTATGTTCGACCCCCACTATTATGTGTCAGGAAACTGTATCATAATGATGGTCATTATAACACTCTTTTTCATTATGATACAGTTTCTCCAGCCAATCAGAGCTCGTTCATTGACCAATTAGGTAACGATACCTTCTCGCGTGCGCTCAAAATCCAACATGTCTATATAAATTACCGAAAGTGCACCGTCCATAATGTTCTCGTAAATAAACTGGTGAATATGAGACACTGTACCTTAATATCCTTAAATCCAATTTCTACACAGCGGGTTGTTTTCGAACGATTTCGGTGACATTTTTACTGAATACTGATGCTCAATCTGCACATACGGCATTGAAGCTCACAGAGCGCATGCGTCGGTCGGTCAGTGAGCTTGGACATCAGAGATATCCTACCCTGCGCAGCACCCGATCACAAAATTCTAGTGACAATCTCAACAGATATTTATGAATATTTATGTTAAAACATATAATAAAGTTGTAATTATCGTCGAACATAAACAGTCGTATGCAACTCGCCTATAATGGTAATTAAGGCACTCGTATGGAAATTATAAAACTCGCATACGCTCGTTTTATAAAAAATACTCGTGTCTTAATTATAGCCATTATAGGCTCGTTGCATAATGTACTATATTGCTAAACATCCGAGTCCTAATCATAACATGGTGTCTGAGATAGCGCTAACCCCGTGGCATTTCCCGGCAGGCTCGCCTAGCTTGTTATCCTGGCGAGACGAGGGGCTCGTCGGTAGGGCACTAATGGTGCCCCCAGGCCAGGACAGCCACACGCTCTCATGTCAAGTAGCTCGTTATTATCTCAAAATGCTCTTCTTTTTGTTGTCTAGCTCTTTTCGTTGATACGCACAAGCCACTAGAGACTCGGGATAGAAGTAGTAGGAAACAGCTGTTCCTATATTGGCAATACAACCGAGAAACTAATATCGATCGTGACTAAAACATATAATTATTAGAATTTATGTTCGACGATGTCGAAATGTAAATATTATGTCAGAAAACAGTATCATAATGGGGGTCATTAAAGTACATGGTCATTATCTATGTGCGCCCCGATAAACACGGCAAGCGAAGCCGGGTTTGACTGGCGCAGATCGCGGGCGCGCGTACACGGTTCAGCCGGTGGTTGGTGCACACTTTTACACTTTTACCTAACATGCTCATTAATGTGAAAATGCTGAAAATGTCCTACAGCAGTGATGGCTTCGATTTCATCTCTTATGTACTGTTTAAGTTCAGTTCACAGTAATCACAATACTCACTAAACGTGCAACTCTAACGTCTAAGCGTTGCAGATACACGTCCATATGAATGAGCAATGCCCCACTCCACTGACTCATATCGTTTAGTGAGTTATCTGAAACAAGACGCAAATTTCGAATCATGTTTCCAGGAAGACCTATGCCTGCCAGAACAATTAGGATTTTTCAGGAAGAACTATGCCTAATACCAGTACAATTAGAAGGCTCGCTAAGCGATTCAAGAAAACTGGCTCCATTACATAATGAAAAAGTTAACATACAACAAAAATTAGATGAAATCGTTGGCCATTCTTTCAACAGAAGATGTCAGGTGTGTGACACAAGAGAGGGAGGACATCTTCAACATCGGCTATGAGCACTGTAAGTACACATTATTGAACATGTTTGGTAAAAGTGTAAAAGTGCGCGCCAAGCACCATGTGACACGTGTACGCGCGCCCGCGATCTGCGCCAGTCAAAGCCGGATTTGCCTGCCGTGTTTATCGGGGCGCGCATAGATAATGACCATGTACTACTTTTCATTATGATCCAGTTTCTCCAACCAATCAGAGCTCATTCATTGACCAATTAGGCAAGGATAGTCTAGCTTCGCACATGCACTCAAAATGCAACATGTTAGACATGAATTATATGATTTGAAAGTTGAAAATGTAAATGATATCCGATCAACCATTGTAGTTACAGTGCCAAACAGAAAGACAAAATCAGCATGAACCTTTACGGTAACAGGAAAATACTATGAAATATGCTTGCCACAGTGGGTGAGTGGTTAACGTGCTGGTCTACTAACCCCAAGCTTGCAGGTTCGCTACTGGTCGTGGTAAGTGATTTTTGAAAGGCGGCAAAAATCGCAGACACGCATGTCATACGATGTTGGTATGTCATAGAACCCATTTGAATTCAGTAGGCCGTGTTCATAATGGCAAAATTAATCTCGGAATTTTCCGCCAACACAAAGTTCCTCATTTCTCTACTAGAAAGCGCTATAGTGTTCAAGGAGCTTAGATATCTAACCTCCTTGACTTTCATAGTGCTTCAAGAAACAACGAAATTCGACATGCAAGCTACCCTCTGGGTGTCAAATAACAAAGCTTGCACCTGGCACCCGAGGCCATACTATATTATTATTATTATTATTATTATTATTATTATTATTATTATTATTATTATTATTATTATTATTATTATTACTATGAAATATGCAAGAAATTTAGGAATCTACGTCCAGACGTTTGCAATACCATCCATCTAGCCATTACCGACATGGAAGATGTGGGCACCGTCCCTAATGTTTGCATAAAGAACGCCCCCATCAGAAGTAAAATGATCTTTAAATACTCCAACATACTGCTGCAGATGATAACTTATAGTTGTTTTTACTTTAGGCATCGTAGAACTGCCTTTCACTTCACAGTGCCAGAAATGAACTGCATGTGAGTGACACTGGTACCAGGTAGCTGGGGGAGGGGAAGTTCTAGCACGTGGTACAATATGGCTATGGACAAGGAAATCCCCGGCTTTCACAGTGAGTGGCACGGGGCGACAAGTTAAGAATAACACAGTTGCAAGCTGACATACGCTCTGCATAAGATTAGATAGCTCACAGGTTCTTCTCCGTTGAAGAAACACAGAACAGAAATGCAATAAACTGAAAAATCTAGCATACTGATTTAAAAAATGTAAATATTATGTATTTTTATGTTCTAATAAGTGAAAAGCAGGAATTTACGTATTTATAGAAAAATGCTCAAAAATATGTATTTGCATAAATAAATAATTATTTACCTACAAATCCGAACCCTAGTGATGACTGTGGGTTTAAGGGGCGGAACAGCAAGGCCATATTCCCTTTAATAATGCACACAATTACCCTACAATATTAATGAAGCCGCCCCAGAAGGAAATCCTGCGTACGCCACTGTAGTATAAGTTACATACAGATAAATGTTTTAAACTTGACGATATAAATATTCAAGATAATATTTTAGATTACATTGTAAGCAATAATGTCCCATCATTAGTGAACAAGGGGATATGAGACGAGACCAAGGACAAGCGCTGAGTTTGGAAATGGCTTCCCTCAGGGAGCCGGACTTGGCGCGCGCTACAGCCTATCTGTAGGGTGGGGAGGTGGGGTGATGGTCCGGGCTTAATGAGTTTGGGCACTACAAGACACCTGGCCGTAATTTGCGCTGATGAGCTCACAACTCTAAAACCCTGGGATTACTCAGGTCAATGACACGGGCAGGGATATTAATCACAGGTAAATCTGCCCCATTTGTTATTGTTGACACGGCTAACCTAACCGCTTTCCCAGTTTTAGACTTCTGTGTTTAATATCTAAGAAGATATTAATTCTAATTTAGTGTCACTTGCTTTGTTACCTAGATACGAGGGCTGTCTTTATTTTTTCAAGTTCCGATGGACTGTATAAAAATAATAGATTGACATACCAAACTGATTTTACTTCCAAATGTTTGCTTGTTTTATTCTTATGTCTCAACATAATCGCCAAAACGATTGATACTTCCGTCGTATCGTTACACCAGCCTTCCAATGCCCTCGGCAAAAAAGTCTGCCACCACTGAGGTGGATACGTCTGGAGAGTCTCCTGAAGTGTTTCATTTTTGGCGAGGCGTTGTCACCCAACCATAACTTCAATTCTCGAAATAGGTGAAAATCATTCACGACCGCACTGTGCCAACGTTACGATAGACTTTTTAAAAGAATTCAAGTGTGAAGTTTTGGACTATCTGCCGTTTAGTACAAACCAGCACTAAATGATTTTTACCTTTTTCGAGAATTGAATGTATGGTTGGGCGGCAACGCCTCGCCAAAAAGGAAACACTTCAGGAGACTGTCCAGACATAAGAATGATATAAGCAAACATTTAGTAGTAAAATCAGTTTGGTATGTCAATTTGTTATTTTTATACAGTCCATCAGAACTTGAAGAAAAAAACAGCCCTCGTATGTTTTGGAACTCGTTAGACTGCACAATGGGTTGGTAAGACTTCCGCCTTATGTGTCGTAGGTTGCGGGATCTAATCTTTGACTATTCAGTTGATATTGAGGTCATTTTACCAGCTCGTTAAAAATACATTTTAGGGCAACGTTTTTACACCCCAGCATGCTCATAACCATAGTAGTTTACAGGGAAAAATTAAATTTCTTGGCATGAGAAGGACTTCATTGACTTCCAATGAATGGCGAAATATTATGCCAAGTGATGCTTGCAATTCCCACTATTTTACATATCTCTCTTTTGTTGTTTCATTCAATTAAGTTCTTGTCGTGGCGTAGTGACATTGCATTCAAGGCCGTTACTCTTGAGGTCCAGGTTCAATTCCCAACTCTGCTAAGAAATTTAATTCTGGTCTGAGGGTTGGGACGGGGTTCACTCAACCTCACGGAGTGGAACTCAGGAATGGGTGGGTTCGATCATAGCCATTACAATGGTACAGGTTATCAGATAGATTCTTACAAGTACACAGGGCTTCAAGACCACGATGTCACAGAGCCCGTAAATTAATCAACAACAACAAAAGTTAATTATTACTTTACTCCTTGGTGCTACAGCCCATGTAGGGCCTTGGCCTCCTGGACAATCCTCTCGGATCACGGCCTCGGTTCTCCATCTTTTTACTCCCATTCTCCTCAGGTCATCTTCAACGTCATCCAACCATCTTATCCTTGGTCTACTCCTCATACGACGTCCTCCAGGTTTACCTTTAAAGACTTTCTTTGCCATCCTGTTCTCTGCCATTCTTTCAACATTCCCTAACCATCTCAGTCTATTGCTTTTTATTTCGGCTACTAAATCTGGTTTTCCATATAGTTCTCTGATCTATCTATTGTTTCTGATTCACCAAAATCCACTATCATTCACTGGCCCATATATTTTCCTAAGTATCTTCCTTTCCCATCTTCGAAATAACTCCTCATCCTCTTGCGTCATAGTCCATGTCTCGGAAACATAGGTCACCACCGGTCTCACTACTGTGCGATAGATAATTAATTTCAGATTCCTACTTAGGCTTCTTGTCTGGAATACCTTGCCTAACGCATAGTAAGTCCTGTTACCAGCTGCAATCCTGGTATATATTTCGTCTCGTATGTTGTTATTCTCTGTTACTATTGACCCAACATATTTGAATTCCTCGCATCGTTCATATTCATTGCCATTTAGCTTGCCACTGTGGGTGAGTGGTTAACGTGTCGGTCTACTAACCTCAAGCTTGCAGGTTCGCTCCTGGCCGTGGTAAGTGTTTTTTTTTAAAGGCGGCAAAAATTACGACACGCATGTCATACGATGTTGGCATGTCAAGGAACCCATTTGAATTCAGTAGGCCGTGATCATAGTGGCAAAATTAATATCGGGGGGTTTCCGCCAAAACAAAATTCCTTATTTCTCTACTAGAAAGCGCTATAGTGTTCAAGGAGCTTAGATATCTAACCTCCTTGACTTTCGTAGTGCTTCAAGGAACAACGAAATTCGACATGCAAGCTACCCTCTGGGTGTCAAATAACAAAGCATGCACCTGGCACCCAAGGCCTACGATGTAATTATTATTGCTATATTCATTTCACCACATAAGTGGGACATATCGGCTTGTTTGCAAGACGGTATGGCTAATTCTCTTAAGGTAGCACATTGAGAAGCAAGCGAACAATGGAACAGGTCTCCAAGATGACGGCCTTCTGCATGGTGATGTGTAGACCAGGATGTATTCCCAATATTTGTAGATTGCGAGCCAATGACTTGGGGACGATGCCGGTAGAAGAAATGACAGTGGGCAGAACCACTACACTTTTCTGTCTCCACATTTGCCGCATTTCCTATTGTTACGGCTGTGAGTTGTTTCGTCGCCTCGCCGCGTGAGTCACAGATGCCCCGGGCTATGCTCTGCCTCTGTGTGTTACCTGCGCCTTACGCAACGGGCTGCGAGGACAAAGGGATGGTCCAGAATATTCGTGACCCAGCTAGTGATGAAAATCTCGAGAAGCCGTGAATCCTGGACGATTCTAGAAGCATTCATTGAGTCACCAGCCTGCTATATAAGCGGCCTCATCAGCGAGGGAGGGACAGTGTTTTTGAGCTAGTGCGTGTTTTTACCTGAGCGACAGTAGTGTGGTGACGTGACTTGCGAAACCCAAGTGAGGCTATTGCATGCAGAGAAGTGCTGTGTGAATTGCGAAACCCAGTGAGATTCTTTTCGAGCCTGGGGAGCAGTGTGTAGCAGACTCGTAAGTAGCCTAACGGTAGTTGGTGTACTCAAGGGAGTGTACAGGTATTTCGGTGAGTGACAGACTGGCTAGACACAGGTCAGCCTAATTAGTGAACGGACAGCTGCTCGAGAGAGTGAAAGGGAAGTGTTCCCAGTCAGAGAGTAACTAGAGCGAGATACTAATTGCTTGTATCTGTTTATTGTGCGGTGTACTATATAACTTGCTAAGACCTGCAATAAAATTACTATTTCTTTAAAGGACCATTGTTTTGTGCTTCTACCCACCGTAATCCAGTTAACGAAAGTGCCACAAGGGGTGGCACGTTACACTATTATTAGAGGAAAGTGACCAAAGTCGGACCCCCATTTTGTTTTTTACCTGAATTGTTATTAATTTCATCTTTTTAAAATTTGAATTTTAGCTAGATGAGTTCTTTGATATGTTTTGTAACGTTAAATCTGGTTCAGATTTACATATAACAGCCTAGTTTTTCCTATGAAATGTTTTCATTAAAAGTAACAAAAATGACGTCTGGGAAAAAAGGATGCCTATGTCGGACCCCCCTTAAGAATGAACGTAAAATCTCATAAAACCACTAGAAAAGTAATGAAGAACGTGAAAATACTTTATTTTTACATTATATAATGTCTTGTTAGGAACATAACTTATTGTTATGACCACAGAATCCAGAAACCGACCACTTTGAGAGTTTCCCATTTTCTCACGCAAGGACTGATATTCTTTTGGGCCATCTGAAACAATATTTTGAATGGCTTAAATAAAAACCAAGAAATTTGAATTTGAATTTCAGGAGTCCAACTCAGGGTTATTAGGGGTCCGACTTAGGATTTTGGGGGGTCCGACTTAGGAAAGCCGCGGGGGTCCTACTTAGGACATCTTGTACTTGATATTTTCGAGGCTATGAAAAAAATGAATAGGTATTTCGACAAGCAAATACAACATTCATCAAGTGTATCGCTTACTCAAGACAGTACTGTAAACACAATGTGACTTACCCTCTTTGAAATATAAAATAATCACTATTCCATGAGCACGTGTAAAAACATCCACTCACATGAAAATCAATAATGGCGGAACTGTCGGGATACTCCCCACAGTCCAGTGCTGCCACTTCCACAACATAACATTTCCTTTCATATCTTCACATTCATTATTGTGCCACCATGCGGCAGCACTGTCCAAGCAAAATAATGCAGGGGTCCGACTTAGGGACTCGGGTCCGACTTTGGTCACTTTCCTCTATTATTATTATTATTATTATTATTATTATTATTTAAATGCACTTTCGTCATTTTCACAGTCAAATCCAAATCATATGTAACTTTTTTTATGAGCCCACGAAGCGGCGGTGAAAGAGCTCCAGCAAACTTGATGTGGATATTGTATGAAGTTTAGAGGGGATTTTCGTTCTTTGAAAACACGATGTGAGCAGATAATGCTGAAAGAATCTCGGGCCAGAGCAAAACTTCAATAAAGTATGATGTGGTATGGAGAACGTGCTGAGCGTAGTCAATGATACCTGCGGTGCTTGTAATGTAAATGAGACTCGAACGTGCAGGGGTTCGATCTCACTACTTGTGATTCAGAGCACTCAGCGACGAGGTGTCATTCCGTGAGTAACACTAACAACCAGAACGAATTACTGTAAAACGTTGGCATTACTCTGCAAGCTAAAGCTCAACAGGAGAGACCTGAGTACAGAATGTTCATACATAGCAAGTACAGACTGCACATTAGGTTGCCTACCCTGTAATTCGTAAGCTCCAGTGATCAGGTTGAAATAGTAAAACAATAGAATCCCTCCCTATATTATTCTGCTAAGGTCCCATTCCAGTTTTGTACCGAAAATAAGGTCCCATTAACACCAACCTACACATATGGGGTACCTACAGGTTCAGCATAACCCAATGCGTAAGCGAAACGCACTCACTTACTCTTTAAATGCCTCACAATGAAATAAATACCTTAAAACATGTATATTTACAATGAAATAATGAAAGAATGCAACACGGTAACCATGGTAACAGAATCTCACAGGTCCATCTATTTCGGTAAGACGCAATGCAATTCCAATTATTACATTACTGTGAAAGTTTCCAGACGGTTATAAGGTTATCACGGAACCAAATTAAGCTGTAAAATTCATCAATACATACAGTATAATGCGCTTAAGGGGGTCAAGGGGCACTCTAGAATTTTTCACGCAATTTTCACGTGTGAGTGCGGTACAAAAGGTCTTTTTCACCCTACTATAAAGGGTCTCCGAAAACCACATTTAAAGGCCCTTAAATTAACAGTGTAATAGTAAAACAATAGAATACAGATAAATTTGCCATTATTGCAAAATGATGGTTGATATCCGTATTGATAGATGAATTCTAAAGTTTAAAATATGCCAATCAATACTTGAATTAAAATATACTAGCATTACCCGTCACGGCTTCGCCCGCGAATATTCTAGTTGTAAAGAGTACACTTAGCAAAATCTCAATCATGAATGCTATGACTGATTTATCCTTGGTATGAATAATCAGACTATCAATTCAGCTACTGGTGCAGTGGTTAAGGGTTTGTCTTTCCTTCATAGGTATATCAGAGCGAAGTTAGTTTTCTGGGAATATTGTTATGCCTTTAAGGGCGCCTAGCACCCTTAAGAGACATACGCACATACACCCATCAACATACAGCTAATCTACAGCTAAATCTACATCTACAGTTATCTACAATTACACCCTCAGCATCTACATCGATCACAACCATCTGCCCAGCAGCCTACACCATTTCACCCTTTAAAACACCCCTAGGCTGGAATGAACAGTAACAACACACTTCTTATTACACAAATCTAGCAGAGCTAAAACCACAGCTCTTGCGTAAATGCTTACATCACTTCAAACACGAACACAGGAACTGGCTACCAAATCAGCAACATGCAATATCACAACAATATCACAGACACTGTTAATTTGAAGGCCTTTAAATGTGGTTTTCGGAGACCCTTTATAGTCGGGTGAAAAAGACCTTTCGTACCACACTCGCATGTGAAAATTGCGTGAAAAAATCTCGAGTTCCCCTTGACCCCCTTAAACGCATTATACTGTATGTATTGATGAATTTTACAGCGTAATTTGATTTAGTGATAACCTTATAACCGTCTGGAAACTTTCACAGTAATGTAACAATTGGAATTGCATTGCGTCTTACCGAAATAGATGGACCTGTGAGATTCTGTTACCATGGTTACCGTGTTACATTCTTTCGTTATTTCATTGTAAATATACATGTTTTAAGGTCTTTATTCAATTGTGAGGCATTTAAAGAGTAAGTGAGTGCGTTTCACGTACGCATTGGGTTATGCTGAACTTCTAGGTTCCCCATATGTGTAGGTTGGTGTTAATGGGACCTTATTTTCGGTACAAAACTGGAATGGGATCTTAGCAGAATAATATAGGGAGGGATTAATCACATAATTTTTCATAACCAACGTTCATCATTAGATTAAGTACATCATTAGTATTTTCATTTCTTAATTGAGCTGAAGGGAAGCCTCCGTGGCTTAGGCGGCAGCGCGCCGGCCTCTCACCGCTGGGTCCGTGGTTCAAATCCCGGTCACTCCATGTGAGATCTGTGCTGGACAAAACGGAGGCAGACAGGTTTTTCTCCGGGTACTCCGGTTTTCCCTGTCAAAATTTCATTCCAGCAACACTCTCCACTATCATTTCATTTCATCTGTCATTCATTTAATCATTGCCCCAGAGGAGTGCGTCAGGCCTCGGCAGCCGGCACAGTTCATATCCTCGCCGCTAGATGGGGGCTTCATTCATTCCATTCCTGACCCGGTCGGAGACTGGAAGCAGGCTGTGGATTTTCATTTTCATTTTCAATTGAGCTGAAGAAGACCGAAATGTCAGGTCGGAATATGTACTATAATATTGGCGTATATTTTAAACTTTACAATAGTAAAACAAGAAAATGTTATACCCAAAAGTTTACAGTGTCACGGGGTGATGTATCGGCTTCGTTTTTATATTATTTCCAGCAAATCAGTACGTTACTTCAATGTCATAACAAAGACATGATCATACGTGATAACTGATAACCCTGGCATGGAATACTGATACGTGAGAATAAATATTAATCATCATGGGAAATAATAAGAACTAGAGGGGCAGGGCGAGAAATAATCTCGCATGTGTTAAACCACCTGCCGGGTTTTACTGTTATGCGGCCTTGATGCGACACAGTCCTGACAGGGGCTATCGTCTTTCTATTTGTTTAAATGCACTGTATAAACAAATAAATATTGATATTTCAAGAAATGCAAGATTTTTCCTGTACTGAGACGATTTCGAAAATGTTGGCACAAACCGTTGTTTTATTTTGTTGTTGTTGTTATTGTTGTTCAATTTGAGGGGCTTGGATATCATGTTATTTTAACCCCGTGTACTTGGGTGATAGTAGAATGTTGTTTGATAACCTGTGTTATTGTGATGGCTGTATTAGTCTATGTATTTCTAAGTCAAGTAGGGACTGGGAAGGAGGTGGTCGTGGCCTTAACTTAGAAAACATCCCAGCATTCGCGTGTAGTAGAAGTGGGGGAAACCACAGAAAACCACTTCCGGGATGGCTGAGGTAGAAATCGAACCCACCTCTTCTTAAGTTTTATTTCACGAGGCCTCAGACCAGAATTAAATTTCGTTGCAGAGCCAGGAATCAAACTACACTATGTTCGTATTGCTACAGTACAGATATATCTTTAAACATTCTCAAGTAATATTAAGAAAATCGTCCATATTTGTTATTGATCTTTTTAAATGTATTTACCGACATGGACTAATGACGATGATCCAATACCCTAAATTAAGCAATAACTAAATGTGAGTTCGATTTCGTAACTAGCCAATGATAATTTCATTTAGGGGTGTAGGATTTCTTATCAGAAGAATGAAGTTTTAATGAATGAATGAATGAATGAATAAGAGTATTTCCCCTTTACTGGGGGATTTGCGTGACTTGTCACTGTATCGATAAGGACAACACCAACGTACGAGAAGCTGCTACAATGACACCACGTGGGTGATGCTATCTTCACTGACATAGATAAGTTATCCCCGTTGTTTCCATTACTTACGAGTCACTTCAACCCAACCAGTACTTTTCCTGTGACCTGCGCTCAGGTTATTTTAACTTGCAACGGAAGTCATAATAGAAACATTTCAATGGTAATGTGTGTTTACTATAATATACGGGCCTAATAGAACCGGTAGCTTTTATTCTGAGTCGAGCTGCTAACAAGCAATGTTCCATTAATCGATTAGTAATCAACTAATCGAATCATTTGAAATTAAATAAAAACGATTAATCAATTAATCGACCGACCTTTCATTCCATTAATCCTTCTACTTCTTCTTCTTCTTTCGAATAACCCATTTGGAGGATATGATGAATCAACTTTGGTTATTTTGCATTATATTCATTTCCTTTGCTTCCAAATTTCTTTCATCCTTCTAGAGCAGAGATTCCCAAACTGGGCGATTTTAGCACGCAAGTGGGCGAAACTGACAGAATGTGAATTCGATGGGCGATTTGAAAAAATTGGTGGGCAAATAATTCAGTTTTAGTGAGACTAACACATTGTGCACACATTCTGAGTAGTAAACACACATTACCATTGAAATGTGTCTATTATGACTTCCGTTGCAAGTTAAAATAACCTGAGCGCAGGTCACAGGAAAAGTACTGGTTGGGTTGAAGTGACTCGTAAGTAATGGAAACAACGGGGATAACTTATCTATGTCAGTGAATATAGCATCACCCACGTGGTGTCATTGTAGCAGCTTCTCGTACGTTGGTGTTGTCCTTATCGATACAGTGACAAGTCACGCAAATCTCCCAGTAAAGGGATACAATATGACCGAGAAGTTTTTGTCTTTAGAAACAAGGAATAAAATAAAAATGCAAACAATAAATTTAATTATATCAAATTATTGAACCCTTGCAAAGAAGCATATGAGACTCAGTTTCGGGGGGTGTAACGGTTCATATTCGTAAGTTGTTGTCAAGGCGCTTCATTAACTTGCAGGGTAACATATAACAAAATAACATGCAGGAAAGAGTGAAGCCAGGGTTTAAACAACTGAATTTAATAACAAATCACCATATTTACACATAAACAATTAACAACAAAAACTCCCAATTGACTCCCGCTTAATAAAATGCCAAAAACTAGGCGATATCTCTGGAGAGATTAATTACCTGGACCGAATGTCCTTAAGATAAAATACAGAAGTGACCATATCTGTGCGTATGCGGTTCTACATGCATCACGATGTGTACTTTGAATGCGTGATTCGTTATCATCCACAATAATCCTTCAGACAACGAATCCACATTTCTTAGAGCTAGACCGACACGGGGGAACACAACTACAATACTTAAAATTAAACCGACACTTCCTAAATCTACTATAAACAAACACAAAATTTCCGTGTGAAATTGGAATCGAATTGCCGTAGCAACATTTACTGCCTAAAAACTTAGGACTTCTCACACAAAATCAACACAAGTACATTAACACGTGACCAATAGAAAAATACACAAATGACCGCTGTCAAAATTTACAAATACTCTACCACTACACCACACGGGTGTGACACACAAAATTACATGAATCGAGTCCTAAACAAAGCAATAGGCAAACAGCCAACATTTACGTTAATTATAATATTTTACCCATACAACGTACAACAAGCCGTTACACACATGGCGAACTCCCAATTAATTATGGCTTTAAAATTAACCATCACAAATGAACAGGTTTGCTACATGAAAGCTTACAGGGGCCAGTCGGACAAATAGGACTGCCTATCAAAATAAGTCACAGGCAAAACGGGCGGTTTGTGGAACTCTGCATGTCTGTCAACCCACGTGTCAATAACCTCGACCTCCCAGGACATGGGGTCGAATCTCGAAGAAGTGTGCTCAAAGCACAATAATACATGTGTGTGTCAGAAAAACTATATGGACAAGAATCAGCAGTCTCCCAAGAGCACTCTGTCTTTCCATCTAAAATACAACAGCAGCAAAAATATGAGAGCGGTAGGACAACTACCCCCTCCTCACGTAGAATCAACACACACTAGACACATTAACACACACAGAATCACACGTATGGGTTTTGACAGACCCTGAAATAAAAAGACACAAATAATATCCACATGCTGGCGCCACCGTTCTATGCCGTGACTAGTCACCTGAAAAGGACTCAAGAAAAATCTATCAAAATTAGAACGAAGGTGTTCTAAAAAATTACTTTTAAGTTGGTGCGCTTGGCAACCCTAATATGAATAATAACCTGTTCAGCAAAAAATCTTACAATAATTTTCTCCCATTCCTAATTCAAATATTAACGTTAATAAAGCACCATTTATCGAATGTAACGGGTTCCGCATTTGCAAGGATAAAAATCACGCACGCACGTCGCGCACATTACATATGACTCAAGGAAAACAAAATCTCAAACAAACACTTTGGCCACGCGCCAACGGACATTTAAACATATAGTGTCGGTGCAAGAAAAACTCTAAAACAACAAGAAAAGAAAACATGACTATTTACAAAGTTCCCCGGCCAAATCTAACTACATAATTGAAATAATCCAATTTTAGTACATCACCGCTTCTGCTTGTAGAACTTAGGACATCCTCCTCAACCCATCGCCCTATGGACAAGTTAGCACTCCATAGTAGTCGTCTGCGTTGATTTGTTGAAGCTCATCCCAACTTCAAACCACGTGCTGATCATCTTGGTATCGACTCCTTGGCAGAAAAGTTCAATGTTAAATATTTGCCTATCTATAATCGCTTGCAGGCTACTCAATTCACCCACAATTGTCCTAATGCGATTAATAGCGAAGACTGGCCCTAAATATATCGCACACACGCACCATAAAAACACATATAAAATACACTGCAATTTATACATAAAATATACATCTCGAGTCCGCGCCACTGGCTCGTTAACAAGTTCAAGGTCCTGGCTGCACTAGCAGTCGCTATCTCGCTCGGTATTTCCGTCCTGTACTATGGACCTCGGCTCCGGTGAGCGCTAATTAGGGTGATACAATACTTCCCCCTTAGAGCTGAACTCGTCGTCTTTAAATGAATGTTACAAGTTATCACGCACTGGCGTGAAATATTTAGCTCACACAATAAAGTAGATTTCAGAATAAAACGTATTATAGCTTTTAAAGTTCGATACAGCAATCGCTGTGACTTTAGCTCATCGGAGCTCACAAAATAAATTAACTTCACTAATTTTAGAGCGTAAAAATCACAATATAAACTGTCGTGAAGTCAGCCTCTGAAGGCTCCACAAAATATGACTTAGATAAATTCGAGCGTCAAAAATCACAATTCAAACCGGCGTGAAGTCAGCCCCTCACGGCTCCACAAAGAAAAGGCTTCGAGTGGCGTCAGGCCAAACTATTTATTAGAAACTGACAGGGGCGGAGGAGTGGGGCGGAGTCGGATAAAAACTTCCAGAGTTTTTGTCTCACAAAGATGGGACTAGTGTCATTCTTCTCCAAATAAATCAAACGTCCCAAATCACTCGAGCGGAGATTAATCCGTTCGGCGGTTCTTTAGATACACACTTCCGCGGGCTTTTTACTACTGACGCCGTCCACCTCGTGGTCATGGCTTGGTCTCTTGCGATTGGCTGATTCAATCGTATGTTCGTTGCGAGTACCTCGTGATTCTTCCTTTATGTCTCCAATTTTGGTACAGTAGTTGCCAAGGGCGGCTGGTGATATTGTTGCAGCGTTGCACAACTCCCAATAATTTTACAACTAATTCGTCGTTTTTTTCCTTTAATGTTTTAGTTTTATAGATCTAATGCACTCAAAAATGTGTTTAAATCATCGATATTTTGTTATTACTTATCGTAATGCTTCACACTGTACCTATAAAAGCTGCCGCCTTCAAATCAAACTCCAGGGGGTTAGCTCTCTTGTTGCGACTCCCAAGTAGACAGCGCGGCCGGCTGGGACGAGGCCAAGCTTGTACATGCTTGCTGGCCAGCATGGGTTGTAGGGAGTTGCAGACGAGCTGCCAGGCCCCTGGCAATACTCAGT
Organism: Meconema thalassinum; assembly: GCA_946902985.2. Classification (NCBI taxonomy): domain Eukaryota; kingdom Metazoa; phylum Arthropoda; class Insecta; order Orthoptera; family Tettigoniidae; genus Meconema; species Meconema thalassinum. The sequence continues at coordinate 645,072,327 of OX336391.1, read as the reverse complement.
TCCAAATGGCCCCGTTAGATTGCACCACTCATTGGAAATGACAACACCCTCGATTTCTCTTATCCCGCGAAGGGTAGTTTAGTTAGTTAGTTACTGTTGTTTTATGGGGCGGAACTACGAGGTCATCCACCCCTGAAGGGTAGTTTCTTTCCCACACCACTAGGGAATGCTACACCACCCGCAACAGTACAAATATCGGAATTTCATAGGGAGACATTAGTTGGTTCACACCCAATTATTTTTAGATGTTTTCTCATCATAACTTCATTTAATATTTTTGTCAATTGTTCTGTGAAGCGAGCCTAAGAACGCCCCCATTGCTATAAGTACAGTAGATAATTGGCTGAACTATTTTGCGACGTATTGTTGGTGTACTGTAGCGGTTTATGTTTGCTTTTACCACTCTTGTTCTTGCGGGATTTGGGTTGCGATTAGTTCTGTATTTAGTTGATTGAGTATTTTGGTTCCAGGCAGATACATAACCGTGCATTATTATTATTATTATTATTGTTTGGTTGATTCACTACTATGCATTCACTACGAAATTTCTGGCTAGAAAAATTCAGTGTTTTGTTAGTTTGCCTTTCGCGCCACTTTCCGATATAGCACCCAGATGTATCATCTGTGCATCTTGTAAGTTAGTATTTTATTTAAACGGAATGTTTAGTTTGAAACATTAATTTGTGGAGTGTAAGTGAAAATTAATAGAGCAAGTAATTTACTAGTTAGACAGCTTTCCCAGCTCCCTGATGACGATAAACTCACAGTAAAAACACTCGGTTGACCATTACCAGATAAGTATTGTCCAAAATATAAGTATAGGCTACGAGGGCGTTTAAAGGATATATTTAAGGCAATAATAATGAGAGGAGGAGGAACCACAGCGAAAGGATGAAGAAATTTTGGGACAAGAAAAAAAGACACCAACAAATCAGTTGTTTTCCGTGGTCCACAGTAGGCCAAAATCGAAGGAAGAAGAAGAATTGGTTATGTGAATGCGACATTTAAAAAAACTTTATTCTGTTTTCCATGTTTGTTGGTGGAGAATCCGCGTGTACCAAAATAGGAGTTACGGAAATTAATCCCTAAAATAAAGAAACATGAATCTTCAGCTGAGTGGCTTTGGTGCCGTAGTTGGTAGCATGCTGAGCCTCTATGTCCAAGATCGCGGGTTCAAACCCGGCCGAAGTCGTCGGATTTTAAAGAGCATTAAAAATCCCTCAGTATGCATTCCTTCAGAGGGGAAGTAAAGCCGGCGGTCCCATGTCATAGATTTATGGCATGTTAAAGAATCTTCCACTAATTACACCTGTGTGAAGCTAAATTATAGGTTAAAATTTGAACAACGCTCTTAGGTTCCAACGTTCGTCGCCAGGAGCCGACTGCGGTGGCGTGTAGTAACCAAGTTCTGAACTAGTAGTCGTTTACGGTGGCCTTTGGCACCAAAAGTAGGAACTGCTTGAAATTCAATGTCTGCAGTCCTCACTTGAATTAAAAACAGATGACACTCACTAATACAGCCATCACAATTAACACCGGTTATCAGACAGATTCTCCACACACCCAAAGTACAGGATATGACCGCGTTGTCGCAGCTCCTAAACTGAGGAACCAACCAATCTTCAGCTGTTTGAAATTGACACTTTTTGGAACTGTTAACGAAACTGCACAATTGGACAGTGTCTATAGAAGGTAAATTGCGGAATATAACGAAGAAGTTAGGCACAATAGGTATGTGTTAAATATTGTAATAAACTGTATTCGTTTCTGTGGCTCTTTCGAACTGGCCTTGCGTGATCATGATGAAAGTGTAACATCAACAAATCCAGGTGTTTTGAGAGAACTAATTAATTTTAGCGTTGAGTTGGATGCTGTGTTAAAGGTCATTTTGGTAAGGGCAACTGTTTTCAAAGGAACGTCCAAAAAAATTCAAAATTAAATTTTACAGATTATGTTGGTGGTTTGCCAAGAAGAAGTATCAAAGCAAATAAAGGAATCGGAAATTTTAGCCATTATAGCAGATGAAACTTGTGATATTTCAAACATATTTCAGATGGCTGTTGTGTACCGATAAGTTACGTAGTAAGAGGCAAACCAAACATGATGCACACACATTAGCAGCGTGTTTACTGGATTAATTAAAGAAGCAGAAATTGAATGAAACTCCGCAAAAATGAATTGCGCAGACGTATGACAGAGCGCACTTCATGGCTGGTTCCTCTGATGGGGTTCAAGCTATAGTAAAAAAAAAAATCCTATCCTTATGCAGAATATGTGCCCGTCTTTGTTAGTAATATCATTTTTCGTAACGTACAAACTTTTCGGTTGCCATGTTTTTATGTTGAGAATGTTTATTATCCTGGAGATAGAGACCCAACCTTAGACAACCTGCTGTGTTTAAAATTCTTCCAATTAACTCAGGCATAGGGCGTAAATACATACATATGATTTTTTATGAATTCTTATAGGAAGAAGCCCAAAAGAGCCATTAAAATTTGTCTATTTGTCGAACGTACAGTTAGTTTGGAAAACCCATGTATTTTAGTTTTATAAAAATGTAGTTTATCTAACGTTAATTGATTTTTGTTACATGTGTAAACTTCCCATATAAAATTGCGACATCAGAAATGTTGGTGCAACACCCAGCTTTACTTACCACCGGCCGCCACTGGTAGTTGCACAATTTGGCCTTGAACTCGACTAATTCTGGCCGTCCCCCAAGAATAGCTACCCCCAAGAATAGCTACCAGCTCAACTCTTGTTGCAATCATTACGAAATGCTGGCCTCCCTTATATCCAAGTCGACTTCCTTAAGTGCTGCCTGGGCCGTAGTAATAATAATAATAAATATGAATACTTATTTATCGAAGATCAATAAGGGTTCATTATGTTTCCTTTTTAATCTATTAACAACTACAATAGTTTATCAAATTACATTAATTAGACATAGTTATTCATGTTGTTTAATTAATCTATATAAAAATGAATTGCTGTTCGTTAGTCTCACTAAAACTCGAGAACGGCTGGACCGATTTGGCTAATTTTGGTCTTGAATTATTTGGGGAAGTCCAGAGAAGGTTTAAAAGGTGAATAAATATGAAAGTTGTAGCGCACGAGTAGAATCAACAAATGAGTGACGGCACGCGAATCTCTTAAACAAAGTCCCGTATGCGTTCATATACCATTCATCCGATTGCTACGAAACTTTGGCTGTATTGTTGTGCACACTCCAGGAAAGATTTCTGACTTAGTAAATACTTTTTACAATAGGTAGCGCACGAGTAGATTCAACAAATGAGCGACGATGACCGAAGCGTTTCAAAAAAAAAAGTCCTGTATGCGTTCACATACCATTCGTCTGATAGCGATGAAACTTGGGTGAGAGGTTGTGTACACTACAGGCAAGTTGTCTGGCTTAGTAAATCCATGTTATAATAGGTAGCGCACGAGTAGATTCAACAAATGAGCGACGACGAGCGAAGCGTTTCAACGAAGTCCCGTATGCGTTCATATACTATTCGTCTGATAGCAATTAAACTTGGGTGAGATGTTGTTTACACCTCAGGGAAGGTTTCTGGTTTAGTAAATCGACTTAACAATAGGTATCGTACAAGTAGATTCAACAAATGAGCGACGAAGGCCGAAGCGTTTCAAAATAGTCCCGTATGCGTTCATATACCATACGTCCCATAGCGACTAAACTTCGGTGAGTTGTTGTGTACACTCCAAGGAAAGTTTCAGGCTTAGTAAATCCATTTTACAATAGGTAGCGCACGAGTAGATTCAACAAATGATCGAAGACGCGCGAAGTGTTTCAACAAAGTCCCGTATGCGTTCATATACCATTCGTCCGATAGCAATTAAACTTGGGTGAGATGTTGTGTACACTTCAGTGAAGGTTTCTGGCTTAGTAAATCCACTTTACAATAGGTATCGCACAAGTAGATTTAACAAATGAGCGACGGCACGCGAATCGTTTAAAAAAAGTCCCGTATGAGTTCATATACCATTCATCTATACCATTGCTATGAAACTTCGGTGAATTATTGTGCACACTCCAGGAAAGGTTTCTGACTTAGTAAATCCTTTTTGCAATAGGTAGCGCACGAGTAGATTCAACAAATGAGCGCCGACGGGCGAAGCGTTTCAACAAAGTCCTGTATGCGTTCACAAACCATTCGTCCGATAGCGATGAAACTTGGGTGAGAGGTTGTGTATACTACAGGCAAGGTTTCTGGCTTAGTAAATCCATGCTATAATAGGTAGCGCACGAGTAGATTCAACAAATTAGCGACGACGTGCGAAGCGTTTCAACAAAGTCCCGTATGCGTTCATATACTATTCGTCTTATAGTGATGAAACTTGGGTGAGATGTTGTGTACACTTCAGGGAAGGTTTCTGGCTTAGTAAATCCACTTTACAATAGGTATCGCACTAGTAGATTAAACAAATGAGCGACGACGCACGAAGTGTTTCAACATAGTCCCGTATGCGTTCATATACCATTCATCCGATAGCGACTAAACTTGGGTGAGTTGTTGTGTACACTCCAGTGAAAGTTTCAGGCTTAGTAAATCCATTTTAGAATAGGTAGCGCACGAGTAGATTCAACAAATGATCGAAGACGCGCGAAGCGTTTCAACAAAGTCCCGTATGCGTTCATATACCATTCGTCCGATAGCGATGAAACTTGGGTGAGATGTTGTGTACACTTCAGTGAATTTTTCCGGCTTAGTAAATCCACTTTACAATAGGTATCGCACAAGTAGATTCAACAAATGAGCGACGGCACGCGAATCGTTTTAACAAAGTCCCGTATGCTTTCATATACCATTTATCCGATTGCTATGAAACTTTGGTGAATTATTGTGCACACTCCAGGAAAGGTTTCCGACTTAGTAAATCCTTTTTGCAATTGGTAGCGCACGAGTAGATCCAACAAATGAGTAACGGTGCGCGTATCGTTTAAAAAAATATCCGTATGCGTTCATATACCATTCATGCGATTGCAATGAAATTTGGTGAAATGCTGTGTCCACTCCCGCAAATATTTCTGATGTAGTAAATCCATTTTACAATTGGTAGCGGACGAGTAGATTCAACTAATGGGCGACAGCACGTGAATCGTTTGAACCAAGTCCCGTATGCGTTCATATACCATTCATCCGATTTTGATAAAACTTTGGTGAGTTGAGTACAGTCCTGCGAAGGTGTACGAATTAGTAAATCCGTTTTTCAATGGGTGGTGCACAAGTAGATTCAACAAATGAGCGACGGCACGCGAATCGTTTAAAAAAAGTACCGTATGCGTTCATATACCATTCATCCGATTGCTATGAAACTTTGGTGAATTATTGTGCACACTCCTGGAAAGGTTTCTGACTTAGTAAATCCTTTTTACAATAGGTAGCGCACGAGTAGATTCAACTAATGAGCTACAGCGCATGAATCGTTTCAACTTATGCGTCCAAATACCATTCATCCGATTGTGATAAAACTTTGGTGAGTTGAGTACAGTCCTGCGAAGGTGTTTGAATCAGTAAATCCGTTTTTCAATGGGTGGCGCACAAGTAAATTCAACAAATGTGTGACGGCGTGCGAATCGTTTAAACAAAATCCCGTATGCGTTCATATGCCATTCATCCGATTGCGATGAAACTTTCATGAGTTATTGTGTATACGCCAGGGAAGGTTTTCGAATTAGTAAATCCATTTTACAATAGGTAGCGTACGGGTATATTCAATAAATGGGTGACGGCGCTTGAATCGTTTCAACAAAGTCCCGTATGTGTTCATATACCATTCATTTCATTGCGATGAAACTTTGTTGTGTTGTTGAGCATGCTCCCATGATTTTTTTGAGATAATAAATCAATTTTACAATAGTTTAGAGGTGGTTAACGGAAAAAGAAAAAAATATTGGGAATCCAAAAGCATTTCAACAAAGATACAACGCCAACACTTTCTTTGATTGGCATTGCAACGCATGCAGGGTACAGCTAGTTAGATATAAAAATTCATGTAGTTTTAATTTTCTTTTTTTCTTTAATTCATTTCATTGAATGTTATTCCTTTTTTAGACCTATTATTTGCAAATTTTTATGTACATAATTATACCTAAATAAACATGATGTACCTATTAAGAGAAAGTTTCCTTAAAAAGCCTGATTTCTCAACTCATATGTAGGTATTTGAATGTATGTGTTAGTAATTTTAACATTTGTGCGTTGTTTGAAATGATGTGGGCGAAAAATAAATATAAATCTCGAAAGTGGGCGAAGGTCAGAAAAGGTTTGGGAATCGCTGTTCCAGAGTGTTGTCCCTTCTTTCGTCTACATGAATAAAAAAATAAAAAAATAAAATTTAAATATATAAGAATAAACGTAAAAATGACAATAGAAATAAAAATAAAAATGAAAATTGGAAAACTAGAAAATTGAAAATTTTAAAATGAAATTTAATAAACTAAAAGTAGAAATAAAATAAAATAGAAGTAGAAATAAAATATAAATCAAAATCTAACAGAATGGTAGATTAATCGGCTAACCGAAGAATCAATTGATTAGTAACACGAGACAAGAATATCAGTTTTAATGAGAGGTCATCGCTTAAGTTGAGTTACGCTTATTTTCGGAATGATGTAGAGAAATGTATAAAAGTACATTATGAAACGAGCCTATAATGGCAATAATTAATACACGAGTATGTTTATAAAACGAGCGTATCCGAGTGTTATAATTTCCATACTAGTGTCTTAATTACCATTATAGGCGAGTTGCATACGACTGTTTATGTTCGACGATAATTATTATAACTATTTTATGTTCGAACAAAAATATTCATAAATATCTGTCGAGATGTCGCCAGTTTTATGTACTGAACAGAGCGCATGAGACGCAGATAATGCCTTGTATTTGACCATGGCCTCCTCGATTACCCTACTATGACACTAGGCCAGGCAGTGAAATTTAAATGAGAAGACCGTAGAACTCAGCGCATCTAATTATCTAATTGGTCAAACAACTGTTTCTTGAGCTCTGATTGGTGGGAGAAACTGTTTCAAAATGAAAAATAGTGTTATAATAGCCTCATTATAGTACAGTTTTCTGACATATAATAGTCAGGGTCGAACATAAAGTTATTTTTTACCTAAATATAAGAAGTGACCTTCCTTGTTTATATATCTAAAAAATACTAAATACGAGTTGGAATTAAAAAAGAAACTTCATGAAATCAGCCTCGTTGCATAGTGGCTAGCATTCATGACTGTCACCGCGGAGGCCCGGGTTTGATTCCCGTATTTGCCAAGAAACGTAATTCTGGTCTGAGTGTTGGAACGGGGTGCACTATCGTGCTGCAAAACTCAGAAGAGGTGGATTCGTTTTCTATCTAGGCCATCCTGGAAGTGGTCTTCTACTCCAGGCTGCTTCAGAATTGTTATTTTCTATATCTGGAAAACTAACATTACTATAATAACATGACCAAGTCGGTATAGGCCTATTGTTAATTATAACTATCAACCCAGCCCGGCTTCGCCCGGTATCTTTAACGGTTCACCCATCGTAAGCTTAAAAGGCGCACGGACGGCAGGTCCCAGACGCAATTTAGAAAAGCCGAGGTGAACAGCGAAACTCCAAACAAATATACAGTACTCTTTTCTGAAGTCTTAACTCGACACGACTCGACAGTTTGATGATGGCCCAAGCTCGGGTTATTTATTTAGCGTATGGTTTCTAATGCCGGGAGTGTCCGAGGACATGTTCGCTCGCCTGAGGCTGTAGCTGCTTCAAGCGGACACCCATGGGGTGAGCTACAAGTTCCGTTCAATTTCAAGTAGTTCCAACTTTCGCTACCAGATGTCACTGATACCTAGTGTTGAATATTGGAATTATGATAGAGCGTTTCAGCGAAATCTAACCTAGAAATTTAACTTCACACAAATTTAGTTAGGGGAAGGATCTTTTACATGCAATAAATCTATGACATGGGACCACCGCGCCGGCTTTACTTCCCCTCCGAAGGAAGGCATACTGAAGGATTTTAACGCTCTTAAAAAATCTAACGGCTTCGGCCGGGATTGAACCCGCGGCCTTGGGCACAGCAGTTCAGCATGCTACCGACTATGCCACCGAAGCCGCTTGAAGCTGGGGTGATAGGCTCGTTCGCTAGCTCGTAAACTCTCTCCGAAGCTAGAAATTTAAATTTCCACTGAATGGAGGTTGTTGGAAGAAATGAAAACGTAAAAACACTTAAAATGGGCGATGTATTAAAGACAGAGATATGCTATCCGGGACTTTCTCTTTGAACTTTCCATGTTGAACAATTCTTACACTCATAGTGCATAGATGGTTCACCCAGCGTAAGCTTAAACGGCGCACGGGGGACAGGTTTTTCTTCGACACGCTCACTGAAATCGCTATTGCTCGGCTTCCTTTGGAGATAAATGAATGTTTTTCTACAGAAACCTTTCCCGAGAAATCCTTTACAGAATGGTGAAAACCGCATCAAAAGCCATCCAGTGGTTCTCGAGATTACCCGTAACATCCAAGAATTGGGGACTTTGTTTGTTTTATACTCTGTAGAGATTTATAAATAATTTAATTGCATAATTACTTTTTAATACCGACAGAGGTGGCTACGCTCGCTAAAGCGCAGCGTTAGATCATGGGGCCAAGCCCTCTGCTGACTCGGTAGACGCATGGGTTCGAGCCCCACCGTCGTCCGTCCTTGAAATGGTTTTCCGTGGTTTCCCATTTTCAACTCCAGGCAAATGCTGGGACGATAACTTCTGACAGGCCACGGCCGCTTCCTTCCACATCCTTGTCTAGTTTCATTCACCATCATTCATTTCATCTCTCATTAACTCCTCTCATGAGGTTGGCGTCAGGAAGGGCATCCAGCCGTAAAAAAACATCCGCCACAAAGATTTCCATCGCATCTCATCCCCGACCCCGTGGGAAAACGGGAATAATAAGGGGTAGACGTACAATTAATTTTCAATCTCCTCTAAGGTAGAGGTATTCCTTTCACGTGTTATTTGCAGAAACTTGAATTGTTCTCTCTTTAAAATCAGAAGATAAATACAAGTTATCCATTTAATGGAATGAGTTACGCCCACTGGATGCTGTCTTTATTAAGGAGCTACTTCTATTCCACAGCCGTCGCCCAATAACTATCTGTCAGCTACTAGCAGCGTAGTGCGACATTTCCTTCGAAAAGAAATTTCCAACTCTCAACACGTTCTCGCCGTTCAATGGGTTTCTTCACCCTTGAAATGGCGCCATGTAGCAGGGAGACTTTCTTGAGGCATTTAGAGCCTCTACGAGGTGGAATACTTCAATTCACACCATAGTCCTCAGGGGTTCACTACTTGTAAGATGGTGATGATAATTGTTGTTTTAAGGAACCTAATATCAAGGTTATAGGCCCCTACTGTTGACCAAAATACTATGTATACTCGAGTTTGAAGGTTGTTCTTGTAGTAACCAATAGATCTACATAAAATCTAATAACATCATCATTTTCGTCGTTCTATTTTGCGTTAGTTCATGTAGGTTTGGAATTTTTAATTTATATTTTAATGTTTTTTATCGCATTTGGAACACAAAATGTGCCCGTTTTTAAGCGTGTTTCAACCATGCGTCACATTTAAGAATTATTATCTCACAAACCCGTCATCATATCGAATCAAATTTTTAACACAATATACATTGGAATGTTGTATAACTGGTTTATTCATTTGAAAATTTGGTGTGTCCAAGAAACAAAGTTGTTATCATTTTTGTAAGGTAACTTTTTCTCGGCTCGGGGTGGTTTGAAAATGTAGTTCTTGGTCGCGTTGTAATCCTTATACATCAAAAAGGTATGCTGTATGATTGTGAAATACGTAAATTAATTCACTTATTTTATATAGGTGTGTATTTGTACCGGGAATTAAGACATGGTTCACCAGTTAGCCGCTCCGGTGAAAGCTGTACAGCGTTGCCAAGATGGGCTCCATCACGCGCCATGGTGCGCCTCGCTCTGAAGTGATGGGCTCCATATCAGCAACACTGTACAGCATTTCCCGGAGCGGCTAGCTGGTGAACCATGTCTTAATTCCCCGTACAAATACAAACCGATATAAAATAAGTGAATTAATTTACGTATTTCAGTCATACAGCATTACTTTTTGATGTATAAGGATTACAACGCAACCAAGAACTACATTCTCCAACGACCCCGAGCCGAGAAAAAGTTACCTTACAAAAATGATAACAACTGTCGTTCTTGAACACACAAAATTTTGAAATTAGTAATCCAGTTATACAGCACTCCAGTATATTGTGTTAAAATTTGGATTCGATCTGATGACGGGTTTGTGTGATAATAATTCTTAAATGTGACGCATGGTTGAAGCACGCTTAAAAACGGGCACTTTTTGTGTTTCGACTGCGATAAAAAATATTAAAATATAACTTAAAAATTCCAAACCGACATGAACTAACGTAAAATAGAACGACGAAAATGACGATGTTATTGGATTTTATGTAGGTCTATTGGTTACTTCACAAACAACCTTCAATCTCGAGTGCACACAATATTTTGGTCGACAGTAATGGTTTGGATGATTGTGAAAGATGAGAAGAGAATGAAAACTGTAACTAATACTAACTACAGACTTACATATTAGAAGAAGAAATGGTAAACAAAGGATAAGAGAAATGAAGGACAGGAAGAAAAGAAATGCCCTCAACCCTCGAAGAATGAGGATTGAGGGACTTGGAAAGAAGGCGAGCCATGAAAGGCAGATAGGAAAGTGAAAGAGGAGAGGGCCCACAACAAAGTCAGAGGAAAAATGGGACAAAACGGACTCAGCTCAGGAAAGCCCCGGGGTCGCCAACTCCCAAACTCACCAGCCGTGAGCCCTTGAGGGTGTAGCACTATCCAGGGTGCACCAGAAGTAGTGGGGCTACATACACCCTGCCTCCCTGAGGGCCTTGTGTAGAAGGCAGGAGATAACATGAATAGAAAACGAAGGCTGACCCATCGAAGAATGAGGGTATCAGGAAGGATGAGACAAGAGTCAATTAAGGCGGGAAAGTGAAAGATTCCCTAGGCTTGGATACCCTAATACCGTCGGGGTCGGAAGAGAACAAGAGTTGACCAAGGAAGGAAGACGGAGAGGAGCCCGGCACAAGTAAGTGGAAGCAATGCTAGACTCAGCTGGGGTCCCGTGGTCGCCGACCCAAGTCCCACAAGTTGTGAGCCCCTGTGGGGATCTACTTGAAATCGCGTCATGTAACACTAGAGTTGGAGACGAGGTGGACTAATAATCATAGGCTCCAAGGACTCATTGAGACATACGTTGGTGACCACTGGGACCCAACTGAGTCCGGTATTGTTTCCACTTTCTTGAGGGGCTGAATTCCCCTCTTTCTTTTCTTATCATCCCAACGGTATTATTCAATGATTTCGAGTGAGACTTATCATTTCCTTTATATTTGTGATCTGTCTCTTTGTTTTCCCAATATCATTTTTTGTGTAGTTAAAACTTTTCTTGGGCTGAGCTCCTCTCTTTCGTTCTTTTCTGTCAATTGCGTCGTCCACCAACTACTGAAAATGAAAATCCACAGCCTGCTTCCAGTCTCCGACCGGGTCAGGAATGGAATGAATGAAGCCCGCATCTAGCGACGAGGATATGAACTGTGCCGGCTGCCGAGGTCTGACGTACTCCTCTGGGGAAATGATTAAATGAATGACAGATGAAATGAAATGATAGTGGAGAGTGTTGCTGGAATGAAATTTTGACAGGGAAAACCGGAGTACCCGGAGAAAAACCTGTCTGCCTCCGTTTTGTCCAGCACAGATCTCACATGGAGTGACCGGGATTTGAACCACGGACCCAGTGGTGAGAGGCCGGCGTGCTGCCACCTAAGCTACGGAGGCTTCACCGTCCACCAACTACTAATTATTCTATTTTAAGAAACCGTAATATGATAACATTACATTTCTCCTAAAGGTCAATATTGATCAGCATCCTACCTGTGTGTCAGCAATGTAATTTTAGCCATAGAAGTAACAAGAGCAAAATGACTATGCACAATTTGAAGCCCAATCCTACTAACCAGTGCACAAACATACGATTTATTGTTCCCTAAAATAATACATGCACCCGTAGTACGATCGAATTGATAGGTTATGCCTCGTGATTTGTATTGATAGAAAGTTAAATGAACGCCATAATACTTGATGAAATTTGTAGCCCGGATATTAACTTTTGATGTGTAAGGACCGTTGTTTAGTAGGGTACTTCACTTATGCACTACAGCTGATCCTCACCTGAATTACAGCACAATACCACAGCCACTACCATAACACAGATTATCAGATTATCAGAAATATTCTACATACACACTCCATAGTACACGAGGCTAAATGAAGACGATCTCCAAGCCACTCAAATTAAACAACAACAACAACAACGTATTCTTCTTCTTCTTCTTCTTTATTTGTTTCACCCAACTTTGGGTTACATAAAATCAATCATTTTTTTATTGGTTTGAGCTTTCATTTTGGCCCAGTATTGCCTCATCCTTTGAGATCTTGCTTCCCTTTCTTCGGCAGAGATGTGTGCTTTTGTTTGATTTTAACTTGGAACCGTTGTTTCTTATCCTTGGTGATGGTATGGCTGTTTTTTTTCCATGAGCATGGTGTCTGTAATTTGGAGTTCTACGAGGTCTTTCTCAGTTTCATTAAACCAAAGAGGTTTTGTTTTTATTTATTACGAAAGTAGTCGAAGAATTATTGGGTAGTCTATTTGAATTCATTCGGAGGATGTACCCATTAAAATCAATTCTCCATTCTTTTTATTTTTATTGTGTCCGAGAGTTTTTCAGTCTTTTGGTAAAGAGTTTCGTTCCTGACGTGGATTAATTTGTTATGAAATTTTGGGCCTAAGATATTGCGTAATATCTTTCTTTCCTTGACCTCCAGCTTTTCAAGCTGTCCCTGGTTGGTGAGAGACAATGTTTCGGCTGCTTATATTGTAAGGCTTCTGGTTTAATTACCGAGTTATAATTATTACTATTATTATTATTATTCATTCATTCAATTTCGCTAATCGGCCAACTAGGGACGATAAGCCTCATTTTACATTCTGGCATTTGCTCATTTTTTGCTTGATCCACATTATTATTACGTATTATTATTTTTATTTTTATTCATTATGCCCAACTAAGGAACGCGTTTGAACTTATTTGCACTTTTTCTTCCCGTCCCAATATCTCTTTATCCTTTCATTGTGTTCCCTTTTACGCTGCTCTGTCCATCCCGTATTTTGTCGGGAGGGCTTTTCAAAAAAATTGTGTTTGCGAATTAAAGTTCTGAATTTTGTTTTTTCTTGAATGGTTTCTTCATTAGGCCTACAGCCGATTTCATTTATGTCTTCACTGATTTAGCTAGCTGTTTTGATTTTTCATTGATAAGGCTAGGGAGAAAAATGTCTTTGTGAGCCTGTTATTATCCATTCTAAATTTGTGTCCGTAAAACAGTAACCGCCGTTTCCTAATGGTATCTGTGATGTTTTCAGTAACTCGATGCATTTCATGTGATTTCATTTTCATCCTAATTCCATTTTCACACTTTAATCCTAATATTTTCGTGAGGATTTTCCTTTCTTGTTTTTCGATTATTATTAGCCTACTTTCGATTTTTGCAAAAAATGAAAGTAGACTTATGAGATCAACAAAGGGCGAAAAAAGTGTGTCTGTCTGTCTGTGTGTGTGTATGTGTGTATGTGAGTCTCTGTGTGTGTACTCTGAATGTCTGTCCCCCCCTATCAATTCGAACACGGTGAATGCGAATTGAACGAAATTTGGTACAAAGGTAGCACTAGCAAAGGACACCTCAGTGTCATGTTTTATATCGCCGCCATCCTGACGAAAACGTAATGGCGGCCACACAAATGTTCAAAGCTTAAATCAAATTACGACTAACCTAATCATCCGATCTCTACCAAATTTTGCAACAACATACCTTTATGGGGGGAGCATCCTTTGACCAAACCAATAGGCCATAAGCGTAATAGTTTGCGGATGGCGGCCATCTTTGTGTGAAAATCGATTGTCCCTATTAATTCGAACACGGTGCAACCGAATGGAACGAAATTTGGTACAGAGGTAGTACTAACAAAAGGCACCTCAGTGTCATGTTTTATATCGCCGCCATCTTGACGGAAACGTAATGGCGGCCACAAAAATATTCAAAGCTTAAATCAAATTACGATTAACCTAATCATCCGATCTCTACCAAATTTTGCAACAACATACCTTTATAGAGGAAGCATCCTTTGACCAAATGACTAGGTCATTAGCCTAATAATTTGCGGATGGCAGCCATCTTTGTGTGAAAATCAATTCCCCCTATTAATTCAAACACGGGGAAACCGAATGGAACGAAATTTGGTTCAGAGGTAGCACTAGCAAAGGGCATCTCAGTGTCATGTTTTATATCGCCGCCATCTTGACAGAAACGTAATGGCGGCCACACAAATGTTCAAAGCTTAAGTTAAATTATGACTAACATAACCATCCGATCTCTACCAAACTTTGCAACAACATTCCTTTATGGAGGGAGCATCCGTTGACCAATCTAATAGGTTATAAGCCTAATAGTTTGCGGATGGCGGCCATCTTTATGTCAAAATTGATTCCCCCTATTAATTCGAACACGGTGGAACCGAATGAACGAAATTTGGTACAGAGGTAGCACTAGCAAAGGGCACCTCAGTGTCATGTTATATATCGCCGCCATCTTGACAGAAACGTAATGGCGGCCACACAAATGTTCAAAGCTTAAGTTAAATTACGACTAACATAACCATCCGATCTCGACCAAACTTTGCAACAACATTCCTTTATGGAGGGAGCATCCTTTGACCAATCTAATAGGTTATTAGCCTAATAGGTTGCGGTTGGCGGCCATCTTTATGTCAAAATCGATTCCCCCTATTAATTCAAACACGGTGAAACCGAATGGAACGACATTTGGTACAGAGATAGCACTAGCAAAGGGCATGTCAGTGTAATGATTTATATCTCCGCCATATTGACAGAAACGTAATGGCGGCCACACAAATGTTTAAAGCTTAAATCAAATTACGACTAACATAACCATCCGATCTCTACCAAACTTTGCAACAACATACCTTTATGGAGGGAGCATCCTTTGACCAATCTAATAGGTCATTCGCCTAATAGTTTGCGGATGGCGGCCATCTTTGTGTCAAAATCGATTCCCCCTATTAATTCAAACACGGTGAAACTGAATGGAACGAAATTTGGTACAGAGATAGCACTAGCAAAGGGCATGTCAGTGTAATGATTTATATCTCCGCCATATTGACAGAAACGTAATGGCGGCCACACAAATGTTTAAAGCTTAAATCAAATTACGACTAACATAACCATCCGATCTCTACCAAACTTTGCAACAACATACCTTTATGGAGGGAGCATCCTTTGACCAAACAAATAGGTCATCAGCCTAATATTTTGCGGATGGCGGCCATCTTTGTGTGATAATCGATTCCCCTTATCAATTCGAACACGGTGAAACCGAATGGAACGAAATTTGGTACATAGGTAGCACTAGCAAAGGGCACCTCAGTGTCATGTTTTATATCACCGCTATCTTGACGGAAACGTAATCGCGGCCACCCAAATGTTAAAAGCTAAAATGTAATTACGACCAAACTAATAATCTAGCCTCTACCAAATTTTGCAACACTATATCTTTATGTGGGAAACATATTCAGACCAAACTGCAAGAACATCAGCCCAATAGTTTGCAGATGGTGGCCAAGTATGTGTGCAAATCGATTCCCCCTATCAATTCAAACACGGTGAAACCAAATTGAACGAAATTTGGCACAGATGTAGCACTATCAAAGGGAACCTCATATTCATGTTTAATATCCCTATAGCACGTTGTATTTCAACAAGCTACTACAAACAACATTCAATCATACTCCTTGAAAAGGACAAAGAGTTATAACAATACCCATGCATTTAGGAGAAAGTAGGCTATATGTTCTTTACTGAACATCTTGTTTATTCTTCGAGATTTTTCCACCAATTATAATAGTTTCAGATCCATATAGAGCATTTGTTTTAACGACTGTGTTATTATGTCTTAATTTGCCTTTGTTGATATAGTTCTTTATTGTATCTGTTACAAGTAATTTTGTATGCTCTTTGTATTTCTTTGGTTATTGTTATTGTTATAATTATTATTATTATTATTATTATTATTATTATCATCATGCGGGTGTTATCATATCACGTGGTAATTATTTTTTTATTTATAGTATGACTTTTAGTGCCGGGAGTGTCCGAGGACATGTTTGGCTCGCCAGAGGCTGTAGCCGCTTCAAGGGAACACTCATAGGGTGAGCTACAAGTTCCGTTCAATTTTAAATAGTTCCAACTTTCGCTACCAGATGTCACTGATACCTAGTGGTGAGCGTTGGGACTTTGATAGAGCGTTCCAACGAAATCTAACCTAGGAATTTAGCTTCACACAAGTTTAGTTTGTGGAAGGATCTTCAACATGCCATAAATATGACATGGGACCGCCGGCTTTACTTCCCCTCCGAAAGAAGGCATACTGAAGGATTTTAACGCTCTTAAAAATCCGACGATTTCGGCCGGGTTTGATCCCGCTATCTTGGGAACAGCAGTTCAGCATGCTACCAACTACGCCACCGAAGCCGCTAGATATCACGTGGTTAAGTGTAAAAGAGAGAGAGAGCTCTTATTCGTCACAAATAAGGACATAAAACAATTATTTAAAAAACTTATCTCAAAATAAAATACAAAATAAATGGCTAGTGAACCACTTGGTGTAATTCACTCTACTCATGTCTCGATTATTTGGCTTTGGGTTTGAGAACTAAACACAAAGAAAGGAAGATGCGAAGTTACCAGGCGTGTATTGTACTCATATAACTGTACATAAAAGATTTTGTTGTGGGATATATACAGACAGAAGTTCAAATATTAAATTGTGTTTGGGTTTTCAAGAGTCAAACAGATCGAATAAATACAAGAAGCGCAGGAACCACTCTATACGAGGCATTATTCAGAGTGGAAACGGAATGCTTTGAATGCTCTTAATGAAAGGAATGCCTTCTATCTGTTGTACATTTACATACTCCATGAGTTTACTTTTACAAAAGCAAGCGTGTCTCTAATTAGGGAGCTATACGAAGAAAGGAACAAGGATCGTAATGAAGGCAGAGAGTATTGTGCGCTACCTGCAGGATTACTTGAACACAAGATGTACTGTGTTGTGAACAGCATTCGAGAGAAATACAATACTTCCACATGAAGACTCAGGTTTCAAGGGGAAATGTTAATACTCAAAGGTAATAGTACTATGCTTTAAGGGTATTAGATATTAATATTGACTTTCAAATTATAGAAATCCTTCTTTGTAGCACAGCACATTGGCAAGAGAACGTGAGCTCTTCAATCTAGAGGAAATACGGCACGCTTGTTGGTCAAACCACAAGAAAACAATATGTGATGTTATATTGGCTTTCACGACCTGAGAAGTATAACTCAGCCTTTTTCTAGGTTTGTGCCGTGTCTTGTGTGGGGTTTCGCTTAGGACACCAAGCTGGCCTTTTTGGAAGCCTTCAAAGGGAGGTTATGGCTGCTTGAGCTTTTAGTTCTCGCAGTGAAGAGGCGCAGGTGCGCTTCATAAAATGGGAGTTAGCGCGCAATATGCCACTCCTATGGGGGTCCTGGCGGGGACACAAGAGCCCGCTGATGAGCCAGCTTGGATTCCTAGGTGAATCCCCACACAAGACATGGCATAAACCTAGAAAAAATGCTGAGTTTTAATATGTGATGTATTTCTTCTGTTGTTGTTTAAAACAATAATAATAATGTTATTGGATTTAAGTCCCTTTTAACTACTGCGGCAGTCAGAGACGCCGGGATGCCGGTATTATGCCCCGAAGGGGATCTTTATCGTGCCAGTAAATCTATTGACACGGCTCCCTCACATTTGCGCACTCTCAAATGCCAACTGGCTGCGCCATGATTCGATCCTACAGCCTTGGGGGCAGCAAGATAGAACATTCTCGCTGAGCCACGCAGCCAGTCTGTTGTTTAAATTAGTAGCGCCCTTTATCATCGTACACAATTTCTGGGTGATATCAGTAATAGTTTCGGAGATAAAGGATGCCGGTGAAATATTTCGCACAGGCGCCATTTTGGATTGGTGAGATATAATAAAATTTGAAGGGCACGGTAGGGGTCTGCCAAAATAGTACTATGACCGTATCGAGTTTCATTGAAATAGCTCCAGCCGTTTAGAAGTTATTAGGGGGGGACACACACACACACACACACGCGGACAAAAGGTGATCTAATAAGCTTATTGTTTCAATGAAAATAGGCTAAAAATGATAATTACATTAGTATTACTTAGGAGCTCAATATGGAAGAAGAGACAGATAATCTCGCTGTTCCGCCCCTTAAAACAATAACTTACTGATATGGAAGAGGATGGACAAGTGATTGTACGTTCACGTACCTAATACTGTATTCATTACTCGAAAATGTTTCGTGACTGGCATCACCTGCGGATCACGATGTCCAACCCCTTAAATTAATTAAACATCATTATCAATTCAGCACTGAACTACTGCTCACAAATATGAGAATTTAGAATCATGAAGCATTTATAACATGCGTCTAATTTTGCAACAGTTCGCTTTACATTTTAGTAGCCTGTGACATAGGTGACCAACCGAACACGTCTGTCATGTTGGGTTGCAGGGTTGTGGGAAAATGCAGGAGGATTAAACATCATGGTTATCTCCATGTCAAACCTTTCAACAATTTAAACCGAGTTGGACAGCTCTGGTTTTTAAGCGTTTGACATTCGAGTTGTGATGGTTCCGTTCTCTACATTCACTGTCCTACAATATTCCCGGGGGAAGCATACGATGATTACACCATGCTCAATACTCATCTTTGTTATTTATAACACAGGACATGTTTCAGGGCAATGGGTCCTTTCTATGATTAGTGTGTACTAGGGCTGGTAATAATCGATATTTGATTAATCGATTAATGACAGATTAATAGAATCATTTGAAATTAATCATAAACGATTAATCGATTGATCGACTAACCAAATAATCAATAAACAGCTAACCGAAGAATCGATAAATTGATAAGTAGACACGAGATTTAAAAAAAGACTTACAAATGATAGGTCATCGCTTAAGTTGAGTTTCGTATTTTCGGAATGATGTATAGAAATTTATAAAAGTTACTTTTTGTTTAATTATACAAATTATCCTTCCTTGTTTATGTTAATAACTAAATAGAGTACCAGACTGCGGCTTCGGTGGCGTAGTCGGTAGCACGCTGAGCTTCTATGCCCAAGATCGCGGGTTCAAACCCGGCCGAAGTCGTCGGATTTTTTAAGAACGTTAAAAATCCCTCAGTATACCTTCCTTCGGAGGGGAAGTAAAGCCGTCGGTCCCATGTCATAGATTTAGGGCATGTTAAAGAACCTTCCATTCCACTAATTACACCCGTGTGAAGCTAAATTAATATAGGTTAAACATTTGACTAACGTTCTTAGGTTCCTACGTCAGGAGCCGACTACGGTGGCATCTGGTAACTAATTTCTGAACTAGTTGGTCGTTGACGGTGGCGTTTGGCGACAAAAGTAGGAACTACTTGATCGTCTGCAGTCGTTACTTGAATTTTTTTTTTTTTTTTTAGCGTATGGCTTTTAGTGCCGGGAGTGTCCGAGGACATGTTCGGCTGGCCAGTTTTGTAGCTGCTTCGAGTCGGACACCCAATGGGTGACCTACAAGTACCGTTGGGGAGGGAAGGAGGGAAGTTGGAATGTAAGGACGAGGAGTTGGAAGGTAGCGGCTGTGGCCTATAGTTAGGGACCAACCCCGGCATTTGCCTGGAAGGAAGATGGGAAACCACAGAAGACCATCTTCAAGGTTGCCGGCGGGGGGATTCGAACCTCCTCGCCTCCCGGATGTGAGCGACTGCCATCAGTCATGCCGTAACCACCACGGCTAACTCACCTGGTGTTACTTGAATTAAAACAGATACATACACTAATACAGTCTACTTGAATTAAAACAGATACATACACTAATACAGTCATCACAATTAACACCGGTTATCTGACAGATTCTACACACACCCAAAGTACACGGGGCTACATGACCTGCGTTGTCGCAGCCCCTAAACTGAGGAACCAACCAACCAGAGTACCAGATTGACGAAGAGGATTTTTGAATTCTTCAGGAAGAGGAAGATGGAGCCGAAATGGATCGGATGGGGATGAAAGAAGAGGACATAATGGACAGAGAGCGATTTAGACGGCTGGTTAAGGGGGTTGCAGGTTTCCAGGAGACAGGGGAGTTGTCAGTGAGGAGAGGGAGATCTAACACGGAGGAACAGAAGTGGGAGAGAGGATGAAGAGATATTGGCAGAGAGTGAAGACAACAAATAATGTAAAAGCTGTCAAACGTGGTCCATAGTTGGCCGTAACGAATAAATATATAAATAGTCAGTGACAGTGCAAGGACAAACACCAATCAAATTGGGAAGGGTTTCGAAAAAATAAAACAAAAGGGGTTCAAGCAAATATTTTGAATTCTTGTTCAATGTTTACAATTTAGGGCAGGAACATTTTTGTGTTACTTTGTTTTAGCATAGTTTTCACAAAAAGGTACATTATTTAAAAACAAGATGTTCCGTAAAGAACATATAGCCTACTTTCTTCTAATTGCATGGGTATTGTCATAACTCTTCGTCCTTTTCAAGGAGTATAATTGAATGTTGGTTTTAGTAGCTTGTTGAAATACAACGTGCTATACGGATATTAAACTTGAATATGAGATGCCCTTTGCTAGTGCTACCTCTGTAAAAAAAAAACATTCAATTCAGTTTCACCGTCCATGAATTGATATGGGGAATCTATTTGCACACATACATGGCCG
The DNA here is from genome assembly GCA_946902985.2 of Meconema thalassinum. NCBI lineage: Eukaryota > Metazoa > Arthropoda > Insecta > Orthoptera > Tettigoniidae > Meconema > Meconema thalassinum. The sequence continues at coordinate 645,051,293 of OX336391.1, read as the reverse complement.
CTATCTGCAAACTATTGGGCTGATGACCTTGTAGTTCAGTCTAAAGACGCTTCCCACAAAAAGGTGTGTTGTTGCAAAATTTGGCAGAGATCAAAATATGATTAGGTTGGTCGTAATTTGATTTAAGCTTTTAATATTTGGGTGGCCACCATTACGTTTCTTTCAAGTTGGCGGCAATATAAAACATGACATTGAGGTGCCCTTTGCTAATGTTACCTCTGCACCAAATTTTGTTCAATTCGGTTTCACCGTATTTGAAAAGATAGGGGGAATCGATTTGCACACATACATGGCCGCCATCCGCAACTTATTGGGCTGATGACCTTGTAGCTTTACACACAAAGGTATAATGTTGCAAAATTTGGTAGAGATCATATTATTAGGTTGGTCGTAATTTGATTTAAGCTTTTAACATTTGGGTGGCCACCATTACGTTTCCGTCAAGAAGGCGGTGATTTAAGGCATGACATTAAGGTGTCCTTTGCTAGTGCTACCTCTGTACCAAATTTCGTTCAATTTGATTTCACCGTGTTTGAATTGATGGGGGGGGGAATCGAATTGCACACATACATGACCGCCATCCACAAAGTATTGGGCTGGTGACCTTGTAGTTTAGTCAAAAGATTCTTCATACATAAAGGTTTAATGTTGCAAGATTTGGTAGAGATCAGATGATTAGGTTGGTCGTAATTTGATTTAAGCTTTCAACATTTGGGTGGCCGCCATTATGTTTCCGTCAAGATGGCGGCGATATAAAACATGACACTGAGGTGCCCTTTGCTGGTTCTACCTCTGTACCAAATTTAGTTCAAATCAGTCTCACCGTGCTCGAATTGATAGGGGGGATAGACATCCAGAGTACTCACACACACACACACACACACACAGACAGACACACATTTTTTCGCCCAGTGTAGATCTCATATGTCTACTTTCATTTTTTGCAACATTCGAAAGTAGGCTAATATATGATACAATATATTTTAATTAATTAAATGCCTGCTTCTTTCCTTTGAAAGCGCAGTGAAAAGAAAGAAGTACATATATTAATCGATAAAACAATATTAATCAATTATTCGACCATCTAATTAATCGATTAAATGACCAATCGAATAATCCTTATTTGTGACGAATTATGCGATTTTTCTGTTTCGATTAATCGATTATCCGTATACTGAAATTAATCGATTGAAAGTACCAGCCCTACCGTGTACAAAAAGACTGAAACAGATATCCGGTGGTTACCATGGTAACAAGTGTTCCCCATCTAGGTCTATGCATTCAGTTTCAGTAGAGACGTTGTTGTTGATTGTTTAAGAAGAAGAGGAGGGTTCGATTCCCACTTCAGACATCATGGAAGTGGTTTTCTATGGATTTCCACTCCTACTCAGCTAATGCTGGGATGGTACCTAGCATAAGACCACGTACCGAAATCCCATCTCGATTACATACAGTAAACTTATACACACACTAGTACAGACATGACAGTAAAACAGGTTATCAAACGTCTTCTACATACAGTACATCTAAGTGCAAGGGGCTATATGACCATAGTGTCGCAAAGCCCCTAAAGAATCAACAATAATTCATGCCAGAGCCGGGAACTGAACCCGGAACTCCTGGTTGACATCCAAGAAAGCTCACTGCTTGGACGTGGTGCGCAGTGGTCAAGCTGTTTGCCTCTCACCAAAGTGAACCGGGTCCTATTTCCGGTCAATGCATGTCAGTTTTTCGAAGTGAAATGCCATGTCCTGTCGTTCGGATTCCATGCAAAAAGGAAATCCCGTCGCTTATGATCCCAAGATTAACGGTCACGTAAAACTACAAGCTTCCTTCCTTAGGCATTACACACTCTGTTAGGTACTGTACCCTTTCGTTATTATATGGAATATGTGTTCGTATCCCAGCTAGTTCACGGTCGTTCGAGGCATGGGGCGTCCAACCCACTATACGAGCACATATTCAGGATTTGAGTCTATCAGGTAACTACTCTACTTGAAAGAAACAACATAGTCCTAAATATCACATTTAATGGTACTAATTTATGGCAAAACACAACACAAAACACAAAAATATTTTACAATTACTTCCCACAACAAAATCAAAATTACATGTGAGTCTCTTCATACAGTTTGGTGCTCCACCGCACTCATATCTATCCTAGATATCCTATCGTTGGTGCTCTTTGACATTTGCGAGTGTCCATAGTGCTCTTCACGTGGCACAATTTAACACAAACTTGCATATCACAACACAACAGACACAAATTACATTTAAATAACATAAAATATGCAATTATTAAATATTTATCCGTTTTGACACGGAACATTTACTTTAAATGACATTGACTCACTAGCTTATGCCTTGTTTAGCATGTGTTGCCTTTCCGCGCGTATCGTATTCTTTTCCCATAAGTTTCAAACGCTGAAGTGGTACCCCTTCCCATCCAAAATACACATAGTTATAGACATTTTATAGCTTCACCATACAACACTCTTCTGGGTCTGGTCATATCATTATCGTTACAAACGTGTCATATCATTCAATTACGCTACCCGTATGAATAAATTAGCATGAACTGGGTAATTATTCTTTACAAAAATGCATCTATTTATTTGGTGCAGTTAATTTGTCCTCGGACAATAACTTGACCAAATCTTATCCAATTACTTCGTTCCAACATTCCATACGTATGGAAACGGTACATATAATTCATTTGATACCATCATATCAAGCACATCTTAATTACTTTTCGAAATATCGAGATCCTTCAGTGTCCCACTACAATCTTAAAATAAAAGAATCCGGTCTATTGACTCACTTTAGCGTGAACAAGAGAGTCGTCACGGACCGTCCTCGGAAAGATGGCTGCCGGGTCAGTGGATTCTATCTGCTACCCTGGCCGACTTCCTGCAATGGCCATGTGCTCACTCAATGGTGCAGCCCTGCTGGAGAACATGGTTGGATTGTGTCATTACGAATTGAGTCGATCTAATTATTTAATACCTACACTTAGAGTATTTAATGGGCTCATATCGGCTCCTAATTAGTATTCATAGCAAGGGATGGATCACAAAATAGCTTCGCCGTTCTATGGACGTAATCAGTGGCTTTGCATGCGTCCCAACTGAGTTTCAAAGTTATCTCACTGGACGGGCACGACAATAACTAGAGGAACTCCACGTTTCCTTCTCGAAGAATTTTGTCTTACCTCTAAGGGCAGATCAATTACTATAATGGCCTACCTAGGGTGTCTAGTGTTTTCCCTGGCGGCGAATACTCTGCTAACAGTGGATACAGACAGACTCTGTCCCAACTCTGTTGCGAATACACATGTATGCTCTACGGCAATACCATATCGTAGCTTCGAAGATTAGCCTACTAGATTCGTCAACGTGCGAATTATTCTCGGATGGTCCCTGCAATTTATTGACGTAAATCTCTTGATTCTACGTTACATGCTCGCTGATCGCGGCTAAAATAACATTTCTTACAGATGACTCAAATCCTAAAACACTCATGTCCTTCATGCATTTACTTATAAGCAAAAGCTTTACGTAGCTCCAAAACAAGTATTAATTTACTGGCATTTACCTTGACTATATTAATGGCTCTCAAATACAACCATATACAATATAACATAATAAAACATTTATCTATCATTTAAATGACACTGAAAAACTCTCTTTATCTCGATATTTATCTATCTTCCTCACTTTTCACAATAACACAGTATTTTTTTACAATATATATGACACACTTTGCACGTTCTATAGGCATGAATACGCCGATTTATATATTTATTATTGTTACCGACCCCTGATTATATTATTATTATTATTATTATTATTAGTTAGCGTTATCGTTACTTTCATCAACATCTTACGCCTAAATGGTCGTAAGCTTGTCATTCTCAAAGCCATATATTCATAACAAATACGAGGGATGTGAGCTCGTACACAAATGACTGTTAATTCTTAATATTTGAGGAAATGATTTTGTTGTATGGTGAGCTATTAAATCATATCAACATATTGGAATGGTACGCACTTTCATTCTCGCTGGATTAGTCTAACACGACAGCAGTTCGCCCACCATCATGATTGCCTTAAGCCATCATTACACTTTCCATATGACACATTGCATAGGATTTGCACATGGTAATTATATCTTGCATTAGTGGCATTTTACACTTGTTAAACATCACACATTCTTTTAACATATAAACATAAACACTTTTATGATCACTGTAACATAACTTTGTTCACAATTTTCACACGGATCTTTGCTTGGATTCCCACTATTGCCTGACTTCAGAGATGCGATGCAACTAAATCTTGACAACCGCCTGTCTCCTTCGAAAGTCTATCTCGCGTGTGTGTGCTCATCTCCCGCCTGCTACAGCTTCTGTCTCCTCTACTGCAAAGTTGCTCAAACATAGATCACAAATACTTGTGATGCTTTCCAGGTTCCCGTAAAACTGTAGTGTTCATTACAATTTTATGTGTTATTTTACCTATTATAACACTCCCTGTGGATAGGTTCATTGTCTGTAAACAACATTCTAAAATATATCTACGCTGTACTGCTTATTTATTCGCGTATACTGTCTGCTTATACGTCTGTTGTAGACTAATTATCATATAATGCAGAATTACTTTTATTATGCTGCACGATGCGCTTTTCATTGTTTATTACTAAAATACTGAACGTCAATACTTATAAATTTCGCGCACTTTCCTGCGTGGTCGAGCAGCATCTCGTTCCTCGAGTTGAGTCAAGAAGAACTGACTGTCTCCTACAGCTTCCCCCGTATAAAGCTTCGTGACAAAAAGTAGTTCACAGGATTTCCAGCAGCGACTCTCTTCTTAAATAATGCGTTTTCTGACAAAGTGAAGTGTGATTCTTACTCGTCTATTCATTGAGGTTCCAAATTCACTTGCGTGCTGGCAATTGCTTCGTCCAATTAATTGGAATTAATTGCTTTCTTCCATGGCGTTGGGACGCTACTTCGGTTATTCCCCTGCTGCTACATGACAAATCCTAGCTCTGCCGCGGATTTGGTCTGTGCGCAAGCTCCTTTTTAGATGCAGGCTTTAATTTAGGTATGTGGACACTCCTAAATTACCTTTCCTAGAATATATGCATCTGGATGTAAGTTTCATCTCAATTCATTGCTCCATTTGGCCGTAATTAATTAATTTCTGTGGGTGACCACCCCCACCCTGCTCCTTCTCCTTGTGAGACTGGGGTTCCCATAGACATCAATCTCAATTCGTTCCCCCAGTCCCACCGATAAGTAGTTCGCTGGCGTCGACTGGTAACGCCCCTTTGCTAGCTGCGATTAGTCAACTGTCAAGCTGGCCCGTTTTCTCCAGCTCTTAGTAGCTTATATGTATACTGGCTTGTATTTTCTACAATATTCCAACTTTAATGCTATAATATTCTCGTTCAGGACGTGAAATCATGCTGTTATAATTATATACAGTTATAAGTCATTGCTCCTTGGGTTCACTGTGGCTGTTCCCCCTCAGATATCAATGGTTCGATTCTCAGCAGAATCATGGGCCTGGTCTTTCTTTTATAAAGACCCCGGTTCGATGCTAGTCAGCCGTGTCCAATTGGCCATAGTACTCAGCCTGGAGGCTGATTGGATCCTCAAAAAGCACCACCATAGGATATTTATTTTTTATTTTCCGTGTCCGAATCAAATTAGATTTTGTCAGGAAGTAGCAACACTTATAGCATTAGCATTTGCAGCCAAAAGATCGTCTTTTGAACATATGTCCTCCATCTAGGGGCAGATCAGCAGCTGTTCTGCATCTTGTAACATGCTGCAGTCACAGAACTCATCATTGTCGAAGAGCATGTTCCATTTCTTGAGATTGTTCTTGCAGCGTGAAACCCCCGTCCTCAGCCTGTTCAATGATTTCCAAATTCCATATGGCAAGTTGTGACCAGTTTTTTCTGATAGAGGAATAGTTGGGCCTGTGATCTTTGTCTTCCATATCTTCACACTGGCAGCTTCTTCTGAGCCTTCGAGGGCTGTTACTCCCCTCAAAAAGCTGTTTCTGGACTTAAGTCTCTGTCGGGCTGGTTGTTGGCCGAAAAGAGGATGCCTTGAATCTGTTTCTTGCCGCTTCTTCTCAGATGCTGCTGCTACCATTCTTCGGACATGAGGTGGAGAAATTCCAATAAGAGGGTAGATCTTCTGAAGTAGTATTGGTCTAAGACACCCAGATACAATCCTGGAAGTCTCATTCAGAGCAATTTCCACCTCTTTGGAATGTGGAGAAGAAAGCCAAACTGGTGCTGCATATTCAGCAGCTGAGAAGCTCAGTCCAAGGGCTGAAGTTCTGAGAGTGGTGGGGTGAGCACCGCATGTCCTTCCTGTTAGGCATCTTAGTATGTTATTTCGTGCAGATACTTTACTTTTGGTGTTCAAGCAATGTTCGATCGAGGGTGACACCAATATGTTTTGGTGTAAAACAATTAAGGATTGTTTCACCTTGCCACTTAATGTTCAGTGTCCTCTTTGCTTCTTTATTTCGCAAGTGGAAAGCACAAACTTGCGTTTTGGCTGGATTTGGCTTCAAATTATTTCTGTGATAATATCGACCAAGTTCTTCCAAAGCACAGGACAAAGAATGTTCTACTTCTTCAAAGCTACGACCTTGCACGGCTACTGCAGTGTCATCTGCGTAGATAAATCGCCTGGTGCCTTCAGTTCTGGGCTGGTCATTGGTGTATACATTGTAAAGCAGTGGTGCTAAGACGCGACCTTGAGGTAGTCCATTCTTCTGGAGGCGCCAAGGACTATTTTTCCCAAGGAGAGACACGTAAAATCTTCTGTTCTCAAGGAAAGTTCTTAGCAGTGAGGTCAGCCTGTAGTCCTTTGTCACTTCATAAATCTTACGAAGCAGTGTGTTATGACTAACAGTGTCGTAAACAGCAGTTAAATCTATGAAGGCTACACCAGTAATGCACTTTTCCTCAAATCCATTCTTTATGTGCTGAGTAAGGTTCAGAATTTGTCCACAGCGTGACCTGCCTGGTCTAAAGCCTTCCTGTTCAGAAATCAGTTTGCTATCGATAGAAATCAGTTTGCTATCGATAGAATCAGATATTCTATTGAGAATCATTCTCTACAGCAACTTATAGGTGTGGCACAGAAGTGAAACTGGCCGAAAGTTCTTTGGGCTGTCAGGAGTCTTCCCAGGTTTTAGGATCGCAACTATCCGAGCTTTTCTCCATACCTTAGGAATCTTCAGTCTGGATGTGCAGTTGTTCATCAATGAAAGTAACCATTGCAGTGTTGCTGGTCGAAATTGTTTTATTTGCTCCGCTCTGAGATCATCCAACCCAGCTGCCTTGTTCGATTTCAGACCGTCGATTGCTTTGATAAGTTCTTCCATCGTAAACAGGTCCTTAAGGAAATCAGTCTCTTCTTCAATACACCGATCAAGTTTCTCTGTATTTGAATTAGATTTTGAAGTCTTTCCATTTAAGATCAGTTGGTGTGCTATCTGATTAGCAGTTACTTGAGTAAAGTTTAAAGGTGGGCTAGTTGGATCTCCACTGAGATTTTTAAGAAGACGCCATGCTTGTCTACTATTCTGTTTCATATCGATATTAGAAACCAAGCTATTCCATCTGTGTGTCTGACCGAGAGAAATCATCAGTGCATGCCCAGCTTCCATTGTTTCCTCGGAGAAGGAGTCCATATCGTACAAGTTGCGGTAGTTATCCCAAAGAGATCAGAAAGACCTAGGATATATTCTGTTCTGCATCCTCTTGGTATGTTCTTTCGCGGGACTTTTTTCACTACGGAAATAAAGGTGTCATAGTTTTCTGGTTGTGGTTCCACTTCCCCTATGGCTACATCAAGTTCACAGGTTATGTGGTAGAAACACACAAAACCGAGGCAGCACTATAATGAGGCGTACTAGGCAAGGGGAGGAGTGAGGTAGTTTGCCATTGCTTTCCTCACTGTGTCAGTACAGCTGTACTAACCCTATGAGCAGAACTTTTCACAACACCCACAGGCACTGACCTGCCCTGAGTCCATTACTCAGCACCACTCATACATCAGTAGCTTCCATATAATCACAGCCATGAGTGAGACTGAGACATTGGTGAAAAGCCACATTTTACTCTAGCCTATGCCAACAGACAAAGGCAAATGTACTGCATTCATCAAGAGATGGTAAACAGACAGTATTACACTACGAGGTGTCTTCTTCTTTCCTAGAGTTTATCCCAGTACGGGGTCCGCTGCTCTACTACTTCTTCTCCACTACTTCCTGTCGTTGACATCTGCAGGTCGAGCATTATCTGTCTTAATGTTGTCGATCCAACGCTTCGCTGGTCGTCCGCCTGGTCGCATTCCACCTGGGTCCAGGTTGAAAGCTACTTTGGCGACAGAGTCGCCCGACATTCTCATAACATGACCATACCAACGGAGACGAGCTTCCCTCTTTTTCTCCGTAATTGGTGTGACACCTAATTGTTGTCAAACCTCTGCATTTCTAACATGGCCATATCTAGTCAGTCCAACGGAGCATCTTCATCGTGTGCAGAGCCTATTCATATTGTCTTGTCATTGGGCGGGATTCTGCCCCATAAATTGCTGCTGGACGTACAACTGTCTTATAAACTTTTGTCTTTAGGTATTTAGGCATACTTTTGTCGCCGATACGAGGTGTCGATTATATAAATACTAACCACCCATGATAAGTGCGCTCCCGTCAACGTGTTGACCGATGAAAAATCAATCGTTACTTACTAATATTTTCACTCATGGCTCAAAAATTGGACGTGGTCTAGGACACCCTGTATAGCCTCTAAAGCTGTGGAGAATAACATTTAAAAGTTTGAACACCACAGCCATAACATAGGAGTAGAATATTTTCCCCGTGAAGTTGCGCTAACAACGGCAGCAGCAGCAGGTGGGGTGAGAATCCATTATCGATTGTGTTCACCTGAGTGGTGTGTAATCCGTAATGTAGTTATTACAAGTTTTTAAAGTGTGGGAGAACAACAGGTGCTGTTGAAGTTGAAGTTTGGTTTACGTGTAGTGAAAAGGTGCGATGGTAGATACCAGACCTCCATGTTTCCTATTATGGCTTTGCTTTTATCTGATGAGGTCGTCAAAGGTGTTGATGGGAATCATCGATCTTTCAACTGCTTGTAACGAAGTTACTCAGAATATCACATAGACGCTAGTTTGATAACTATATGTCTTTATGTCAGCTTCGGTGGCGTCGTTGGTAGCATGCTGAGCTTCTAGGCCCAAGGTCGCTGGTTCAAACCAGGCCGAAGTCATCGGATTTTTAAGAGGTTTAAAAATCCCTCAGTATGCCTTCCTCCGGTGGGGAAGTAAAGCCTAGGTTAGATTTGACTGACGCTCTTAGGTTCCAACGTTCGTCGCCAGGAGCCGACCGCGGTGGCATCTAGTAACCAAGTTCAGAACTAGTTGGTCGTTGACGGTGGCGTTTGGTAGCAAAAGTTGTAACTACTTGAAAATCGAATGTCTGCAGTCCTTACTTGTATTAAAACAGATAACACACACAAATACTGCCATCACAATTAACACCGGTTATCAGACAGATTCTACACACAAGCAAAGTACACCGCGTTGTCGCAGTCTCTAAACTGGGGATCCAACCAACCAGACTCACTTAGAACTTGAATTTTATAAAACCGTATCTTAGTGAGTAACTAACACCTAAGAGCAACGAACATGCAAAACTGCAGCCTTCTAAGCCTAGTGGTTTCAGAGCTTCGATGATGAGCGAGTACGTGAACATTGGATTATACTGTATACAAGCAACCGACCCGGCTTCGCCCGGGAACATTTATGAATGCATTACGTGATAAGCGCTATTTTTTCCAATGTCAATGAACAACGACCAAGATCCGTTTTACGTCTCGGCATGATGGGTTAAAATCACTGACTGGACTATCAATTATATTATCATGGAGATGCATGTGCAACAAATTCTTGTCAGACGTAATTTAAAAATGGCGAGGTGCATGAAACACAAATCCCCCTTCCGTCCAATCTTAACTTGACTGTGAATTTTGCGGAACGAAAAGTTCACAGGCGAAATGAAGAAAACCCGAGTTGCACTTCCAGGGAAACTCCAAACACAACCCCCCCTTCTCAGAAGTCACTCAACACGAATCAACGGTTTGCTGCTGGCTATATCTGGGGCAATAGGTTCGCCCGCTAGCTAGGCTGTAACAGGGATGATAGACTCGACCTTAGCTAGCTCGTAAACTGTCGCCTCAGTAGATGAATGGACATGGTTGGATGACATTAAAACGTAAAAACACTTATAGTTTGCAATGTATGGAAGATAGACATATGCTCTCGCGGACCTTTTGTAGAACTTTTCATGCTGAACAATTCTTACACTCATATTATTTAGATATTTTTAACGGTTTGCCCAGCGTAAGCTTACAAAGGACTCGGACGCAGGTTTTTTCCGACTTTTCCACTGAAATCGTTACTGCTCGGCTTCGTTTGATCATAAATAAATTATTTTCTACAGAAATCATCCTCAAGATATCCTTAACAGAATGGTGAAACCCGCATCAAAATCCATTCAGTGGCTCTTGAGTTTACCCGTAAAATCCAAGAATCGGGGACTTGGTTTTATACTAAGTGGTGATTAAGAGAGAGATTCAATATTGGAAAAGGAGAAAACTAAAAGATGACAAGTTTCACTCGTCAAACAGGTATCATCAGATCCAAATTAACACGACAAATGGCTCTACAAAACATTATTAAACCTACTGTGACACCCACAGGTAGTCTCTGCCCTCCAAATCAAAAATTTAAAACCTTTCAGAAACTGTAAGTTTGGAAGTGTTTTGTACAGCCATTTTTCTTGCTAATTTTGATCTGATAATGCTCGCTTTATGAGCGAAACATGGCATCCCTTAGTTTTCTCCTTTTAACAATCCTAATCAAATGTAATAATTTATTACTGGTATTTTTTTTTCACATAATCCAGTAATTGGAATTATTTTGTGTTAACGTAGTTGGTAGCATGCTGAGATTCTATGCCCAAGGTCATAGTTAAAACCCAACCAAAGTTGTCGGATTTTTTAAGAGCGTTAAAAAACCCTTGGTATGCCTTCCTTCGGAGGGGAAGTAAAGCCGGCGGTCCCATGTCATAGATTTATGGCATGAAAAAGAACCATCCACTAATTACACTTGTGTGAAGCCAAAATTTGTAGGTTAAAATTGATTACGCTATATTAGTTCCAACGTTCGCCACCAGGTGCTGACTGCGAAGCCATCTAGTAGCCAAGTCCGTAAGCTAGGTGTCATGGACGGTAGCAAGAGTAGAAACTGCTTGAAATTATTGTCTGCAGTCCTTACTTTAATTAAAAACAGATAACACACACACTAATGCAGCCATCACAATTAACACCGGTTATCAAAGAGATTCTACACACACACTCAAAGTACACGGGGCTACATGACCGCGTTGTCACAGCCCCTAAACTAAGGAGCCAACCAACTGAAGTTACAATATCAATATTGTTAATAAGGAAACACGGAAAAATGGCTTCAAAGCTATCGTCACACTCAAGTACACGGGGCCACATGATCACAAAGTCCCTAAAGAATCAACAAGAACTCTTATCTTACCCAACACATTTGTCATTGTAGACTTGGAGTGTGATTCAACACGTGCGTCTAAGCTGCTAGGCAAGACGGTTTAATACAGCACTCGCAGATCACGGTAAGAACGCCTCTTTAAGGCGAGATGAATTAACCACTGCCATATGCACACTTTTAGATAGAGAAACATTTGCATTTACATCCTGTGTGCGTGGTAAGTTGGCATCATTATTTATACCCTCGGTCGGAAAGCTCTCTGAGCACTTGTGAAGCCAACAAGTAGTTGGAAGCAGGCAGCCAGCGCCAGCAACTACCTGTTACCCACTGCTCTTCACTTAGCCCGAGGCTTTCTCGCGTGTTTCTCACGGATCTCGACAGCCTGTCCACCATGACACATCGGCCGGTACGCCCCAACACGCCTCTATCTTACCCAATACATCTGTCAGCTCTCCAAGTCTTCAGACAGAAACCAATACGCCGATACTCCGCTCCCATTGTGATTTGATAAATGGCTCGATATGTAATTGTAACTTTCCACGATACCATCACTAAATGGTACAGCGAACCCTGCCTTCAACGGCTCCTTTAGTAACCGGAAACCTGTCACAGACGGAAATATTTGATTTTCCCGGGTACTTACGGGTGAATAACTGTGCTACGTGGACAGCGGAATACAAAAGTTCCCCAAGCAGCGTTTAAAAAATGTCCATGCATTCTGTGAAAGTCTACCTTGTCTGCGCTAACAACACGTCTGATGAGTCTTTGCCGTTTTGAAGTGAGTTGCCAACTTCTTACATCTTACATCTGTCTATCGGTGTCCGGACATAACGTGCCACGGACATAACGTACCACTAGATTTTCGAGGACATCACGTACCACCTAGGTCGTTATCTACCTAAAAACGGTTTTCCCGTAATCCCCAAATATTTCCGCTAGGACATAACGTACCACTTGATATCAGACGGACATTCCAGTTACAGGTTCATTACCACATAAACATCAGTGGCGATCACACTGTGTGGCTTTAAACATTTTGGTATTGTAACACGGAGTTGTGTACAACGAATAAGGGCGGTTTATGTGCGCACTTCGACGGATGAAGTACGAATTGTACATTGAAAGTTCAAAGAGAAAGAAGAAATATGTCAAGTATGATGAACGGCTTGACAGAATAATGAAGCGGTATGAAGAGAATGGAAACTTGAAATCTTGCTTGAGAGCTCTCTCATATTCGCAGAACTTGGAATGAAACTTCACATGGCGAACTTGCTATTCACTTAGAATGAAACATCCCATGATGAACTTGTTATTCGGTAGGATATAAAACCCACAAAAAAACAATTTAAAAGTTTAAAAAAACACATAGTAAAGAAAACAAAAATGACCCGAGCTTAACCACAGCTGTTTATAAACATTTTGCCAGTCCAAAGCCTGGATAAAGTGTGATAGGAATCCAAAAACATATCATATTTTATATTAGTTTATGTTATGTTATTGCCCACGTATTTATTACCAGGATTAATTGAGCAATACCGAGCAAGTGGCCGTGCGGTTAGGGTTTCATGCTCCCTAAATACTTCCCACTCTTTCAAGTTGTACGTTATGTCCTCTCCCAAATATTTTAAGGTCATTAGCTGACTCTTCGCAGGTAATCAGCCGGCCAAGTGGTATGTTATGTCCGGTGGAACGTTATGTCCGTGGTACGTATGTCCTATAACCCTGTCTATCAATTGATCAGGACTATAATTGTTCAGCATGACAAGTTTTACAAAAACGTCCGAGACATCATACCTCTATCTTTAATACCTCGCCCACTGTAAGTGTTTTTACGTTTTCATTTCTTCCAACAATCTCCATTCAGTGGAAATTTAAATGACTAGCTTTGGAGCGAGCTTACGAGCTAGCGAGCAAGCCTATCACCCCAGCTTCGGCCAGCATCAAACTGTCGAGTCGTGTATAGTTAAGACTTCAGAGAAGAGTCTATGTGGTCACCTTTTTGGGTGCCTCCATAGGGAGGTTAAGGCTGCTTGAGTTTTTAGCTATTGCAGTAAAGAGGCGCAGATGCGCTTCATAAAATGGAAGGTAGCGCGCAGGTCGCTACTCCTGTGAGGGCACGGACACAAAGAGCCCGCTGATGAGCCAGCTTGGTGTTCCTAGGTGAAACCCCACACAAGACACGGCACAAACCTAGAAACATTGCTGAGTTTTAAGAGTATATGTGTTTGGAGTTTCGCTGTTCACCTCGGCTTTTCTGAATTGCGTGCGCCGTTAAAGATACCAGGCGAAGCCGTGGCATGTTTCTAGTAAGGACTAAGTTAGAAATGGACACGTTGGATAATAATTTTATCGTATGGCCTCGGTTGCCGGGTGCAAACTTTGTAATTTGACGCCCAGAGGGCAGCTTGCATGTCGAATTTTGTCGTTCCTTGCAGGGCTATGCAAATCAAGGAGGTTAGATATGTAAGCTCCTTGACACTAAAGCGCTTCCTAGTAGAGAAAGGAGGAACTTTAGTGTTGGCGGAAAATCCCGAGATTAGTTTTGCCATTATGAACACGGCCTACTGAATTCAAATGGGTTCTTTAACATGCCAACAACGTATGACATACGTGCTGAGATTTTTGTCGCCTTTCAAAAATCAGTTACCACGGCCAGGAGTGAACCTGCAAGCTTGGAGTTGGTAGTCCGACACGATAACCACTCACCCACCGGACGGACACGTTAGATGAAGCTGTTCGTATGAGCCGACTTAGATGGCAGGGTCAAGGGATGAGAATGGGGAAGAGAGGATTCCCTAGGAGGTTAATGAACGAGGCTATAGAAGTTAAGAGAAGTTGAGGTATACCTAGGGGGCGATGGTTAGAGTTAGTTTTCAACGAATTCCAAGTGAGAGGTGTGCTAATTGCTAATAGAGCATCATGAATGTGAATTATTCGCAATCAGAGAATTCACGACTATACTGGACGCTTAAAGGTAAGCGACTGGCTGCGTGGCTCAGCGGTAACGTTCTCGCCTGCTGGCATTTGAGGATGCGCAATTGCAAGGGAGCCATGTCGGTAGATATACTGGCACATTAAAGAACCCCTTCGGGGCATAATCCCGGAACGCTAGTGTCTCTAAAAGGCCCCCCCCCCCCCATGGGCTCAATCTAGTGGGACGTGGGTTGGCGACTACGAGGCCCCAGCTGAGTCCGGCATTGTTTCCACTTGTGCCGGGCTCCTCTCCGTCTTCTTTCCAGTCGACCTCACTAGGTCAACTCTTGTTCTCTTCCGGCCCCGACGGTATTAGGGTATCCGAAGCCTAGGGAGTCTCTTCATTTCCCGCCCTAATTGGCTCTTGTCTCATATTTTCTGCTACCCTCCTTCTGCGAGGGGTCAGCCTTATTTTTCTTTTCATGTTATCTCCTGCCTTCTGCTCAAGGCCCTCAAGGAGGCTGGGTGTATGTAGCCCCACCACTTCTGGTGCACCCTGGATATTGCTACACCCTCAGGGGCTCACGGCTGGTGAGTTCGTAAGTTGGCGGCCCCGAGGGATTCCTGAGCTCCTGTTTTCCCCCTTTTGTCCATTACCTCTGGGGCGGGCCCTCTCCTCTTTCACTTTCCTAACTGCCTTTCATGGCTCTCCTTCCTTCCAAATCCCTCAATCCGCATTCATCGAGGGTTAAGGGCATTTCTCTTCCTCCTGTCCTTTATTTATCTTATTCTCCTTTCGTTTTCGATTTCTTCTTGTAGTATATAAGTTAGTAGTTAGTTATAGTTAACATGTCATTATCATCTTCATGATCACCCAAACCATTAGGGGCCGATAACCTAGATATTAGGCCCCTTAAAACAACAATTATCATCATTATCTAAAAGCCGCAATATTCAATAGGGACGTAACACCAATAATATTATTATATATGAAATGCAGCCAATGGCCATAGCAGGGTATTTTCATTGAACGCCCGTAGGCTCCTAACACGTTCAATTTCAAGTAGTTGCAACTCAATCTACCAGATACCACTGTCATTGACACCTAGCGGCGAACGTTGGAAGTTGAGAGAGAGTTTCTAGCCAATCAAATATAACTACAAATTTAGCTACACACTACCCATTGTAGTGGTAGGTTCTTTTACATGACATGGGCTCGCTGTCTTTACTTCCCCTACGAAGGAAGGCATACTGAAAGATTTTAACGCCCTTAGAAAAGTCCGATGACATCGTCCGGGTTTGAACCCGCGATCTAGTGCATAGTACTAAAGCATGCTACCGACTATGCTACTAAAGCCGCATAATAACATTCTTATTGAAAGGTAATGCAGTCGCAATAGTACATTATGCAACGAGCCTATAATGGCAATAATTAAGACACGAGTATGTTTTAAAACGAGCGAAGCCAGTTTTATAATTTCCATACGAGTGTCTTAATTACCATTATAGGCGAGTTGCATACGACTGTTTATGTTCGACGATAATTATAACTATTTTATGTTCGAACATAAATATTCATAAATATCTGTCGAGATTTCGCCAGTTTTATGTACTGAACAGCGCGCATGGGACGCAGAGAATAGCTTGTATTTGACCATGGCCTCCTCGATTACCCCACTATGACACTAGCCACGCAGTGGAATTTAAAATAGGAGGTCGTGGAATTGAGCGCAGGTGCGATGCTACGAGTCCTTACCTAATTGGTCACACATCTGTTTCTTGAGCTCTGATTGGTGGGAGAAACTGTATCATAATGAAAAATAGTGTTATAATGACCCTCATTATGGTACAGTTTTCTGACATATAATATTTACATTTAGACATCGTCGAACATAAATTATACACACATCAAAAAAAGTTTTGCATCACCTCGGTTCCCAGATCTCCGGCATATAGACGTTGACTGTGTACATTGTATCCAAGATACAGTCCCTTTGACTGTTCATAGATGTCACTAAAACTGCTCAAAGATGTAAACAACCATGCATGAGCAGGGCCTATTAGACGGAGGGGGTACGACAGCCGATCAGTTCCAGTCATTCCACCAGGACGAAGGTACGCTGCTCATGTTGTCTGTAGTTCTACCATGCCTAGAAGGTCAATACCGCAGTTCGATCGCGTCCGCATTGTTACTTTGTGTCAAGAAGGGCTCTCAACAAGGGAAGTTTCCAGGCGTCTCAGAGTGAACCAAAGCGATGTTGTTCGGACATGGAGGAGGTACAGAGATACAGGAACTGTCGATGACAGGCCTCGCTCAGGCCGCCCAAGGGCTACTACTGTAGTGGATGACCGCTACTTACGGATTGCCGCTCGGAGGAACCCTGACAGCAATGCCACCATGTTGAATAATGCGTTTCGTTCAGCCACAGGACGTCGTGTTTCAACTCAAACTGTGCGCAATAGGCTGCATGATGCGCAACTTCACTCCCGACGTCCATGGCGAGGTCCAGCTTTGCAACCCCGACACCATGCAGCGCGGTACAGATGGGCCCAACAACATGCTGAATGGACCCCACAGAATTGGCATCACGTTCTCTTCACCGATGAGTGTCGCATATGCCTTCAACCAGACAATCGTCGGAGACGTGTTTGGAGGCACCCTGGTCAGGCTGAACGTCTTAGACACACTGTCCAGCGAGTGCAGCAAGGTGGTGGTTCCCTGATGTTTTGGGGTGGCATTATGTGGGGCCGATGTACGCCACTGGTGGTCATGGAAGGCTCCGAAACGGCTTTACGATACCTGAATGACATCCTCCGACCCATAGTGCACCCATATCGGCAGAATATTGGAGAGGCATTTGTCTTCATGGACGACAATTCTCGACCTCATCGTGCACATCTTGTGAATGCGTTCCTTCAAGATAACGACATCGCTCGACTACAGTGGCCAGCATGTTCGCCAGACATGAACCCTATCGAACATGCCTGGGATATGTTGAAAAGGGCTGTTTATGGACGTCTTGACCCACCAACCACTCTGAGAGATTAACGCCGAATTGTCGTTGAGGAGTGGGACAATTTGGACCAACAGTGTCTTGATGAACTAGTGGATAGTATGCCACGACGAATACAGGCATGCATCAATGCAAGAGGACGTGCTACTGGGTATTAGAGGTAGTGGTGTGTACTGCAATCTGGACCACAAATGCTGAAAGTCTAGCTGTATGATGGTACAACATGCAATGTGTGGGTCTCATGAGCAATAAAACGAGCTGAAATGTTGTTTGTGTTGATCTCTATTCCCTTTGTATTTAAAGGTTCCGGAACTCTTGGAACCGAGGTGATGCAAAACTTTTTTTGATGTGTGTATAATAATGGTATTGGTTTTACGTCCCATTTAACTACTATGGTTTTCAAAGACGCCCCGCGGTGTCGAAATTTTACTCCGAAGGGGATCTTTAACGTGCCAGTAAATCTATTGGCATGGCTCCCACGCATTTGCTCACCCTCAAATGCCAGCTGACTGCGCCGGGATTCAATCCGGCAACCTTGGAGTCGCTAGGCGAGAGCGGTACCGCTGAGCCCCGCAAGCAGCCAATCTCAAATGATAATGAATGAATAACTAGACATGACAACACTGCTCACGCAACGTACGATATCGTATCGTCCTCCCATTATGATACTGTTGATGAATAGCTAATAAACACGACTCGATAATATCATGACATCAAAAGTAAGTCATTTGTATTCACTGAAGCTTTGTTTCTCTTGTCGAGATAAGTCCACGAAACTGAACTGTTGATAAACATTAGTCATGGAGGTAATAAAAGTACTTTAATGTCTCACTGGTGTATCGGATGATATCAGTCATTCTGCCTTGTGTCCGACCGACTACATGGCGCCTGTTGTGCCGAAGGTTGCTGGACAAGGTGTCCACAGAATTTTCAATGTCAATTTTCCTGACTTTTCCTGACCATTTTTCAACTAAATTCCTGGCTCGCGAGGTCATCGTAACATCTGAAAAATGGTTTATTGAGCAAATCCCCCCTATATTACTCTGCTATGGTCCCATTCCAGTTTTGTACCGAAAATAAGGTCCCATTAACACCAACCTACACATATGGGGTACCTACAGGTTCAGCATAACCCAATGCGTAAGCGAAACGCACTCACTTACTCTTTAAATGCCTCATAATTTAAATAAATACCTTAAAACATGTATATTTACAATGAAATAATGAAAGAATGTAACACGGTAACCATGGTAACAGAATCTCTCAGGTCCATCTATTTCTGTAAGACGCAAAGCAATTCCAATTATTACATTACTGTGAAAGTTTCCAAAGGTATCACTGAACCAAATTAAGCTGTAAAATTCATGAATACATACAGTATAATGCGCTTAAGGGGGTCAAGGGGCATTCTAGAATTTTCTTCCACGCAATTTTCACGTGAGAGTGTGGTACGAAAGGTCATTTTCACCCGACTATAACGGGTCTCCGAAAACCACATTTAAAGGCCCTTAAATTAACAGTGTCTGTGATATTCCCAGAAAATTAATTTCGCTCTGATATGCCTATGAAGGAATGACAAACTCCTAACCACTGCACCAGTAGCTGAATTGATAAAGTCTGATTATTCATACCAAGGATAAATCAGTCATAGCATTCATGATTGAGATTTTGCTACGTGTACTCTTTACAACTAGAATATTTGCGCGCGAAGCCGCGACGAGTAATGCTAGTATCTCTTATTTGCAGCCTCCACAATCCCCATAGCTGCCCCAACGCTCGCCTCTTGATTCATTTAAAACACAAAATAAAGTAAATTATAAGGTTCGGATGTTAAGGAAAGTCATATTTTTTTCCTGAGCTCATTTTACCCGAAATCTGGAAAAAAAAAGTTTGAATGACGGGTCCCTGACCACGTTTAAAGCAATTTGATGTTGCCTATAAATGCATATTTCGGCCATTTTTATTGTTTTGGTCATAATTGGTCATATTTTAGTGATAAAAGGTCATATTTGGTTATAATTTCAGCATTTTTTATTTAAATTGAGGTGTCGTTAACAAGGTACGTGTTATCTACGTCGAGTTTCAAACACAGGATTTCCGAATAGTGTAGTAGATATATTTTTCTTTCTTTTCCCGGAACAGGCAGATAGCAGGTTTAGAAGACCTGATTCCAAGGAGGCGCTCCTCTACGGACGTCTTTTAGCACATCTTTCTGGACAAGTTAGATTGCGACACTGTACGCATGAGGTCACGGAACATGACGATAGTGTGCTTCCACCTTTCAATAGAATGTCACTCCAGTAGATATATTTAGCTCAGAAACAAGTAGCAAACAAGGAAATGCCATGTTTTTAGGTCATATTTAGCTAGTTTTTAGGGCATATTCGCTTGCATATTTTGTACTTTTTTAGGTCTTAAACTACCGAACCCTAATTACAATGCAATAATACATAAATCAAAGTACTTAATAATTAAACTATAGTGATGGGGTTGCCAACGCCAAAAAAGCGTACAGAAAATAGGTAAAAGAGGTTTTTACTATGATGTACTGTAAACATGGAAACTTACCGTAATGTTCAGTGAGTTATTGCTTTTTATCTTCAGAGATTAGTTGAACTAGTAACATCAATATATGGCTGCAAAACACAAACTACTCTATGGTTAATATAACATTCCTGAGTTTCAAATACTTTTCGCCATTTTTTCATGACTCGCACCATTTTTTCACACTTTTTCCTGACTTTTCCCGACCAAAAACAAAATTCCTGACTTTTCCTGACTATTCCTGACTCTCCCTGCCTGAGGACACCATGCTGGAGTGAATCCCAGAGCACCAGGGTGCCCGCGAGATCTTTTTGGCTCGTGGGACGGGAGCATCATTTAAAGAACACCGTGATACTCACAAATACTTTTATGCTCGGCGATGTAGATATGTAAATATTATACGTCAGAAAATTGTATCATAATGGGGGTCATTAAGTACTACTTTTCATTATACCACAGCTTTTCCAACCAATCAGAGCTCAATATTGACATTCATTGTCCAATTAGGTAAGGATAGCTTCTGTGGTATGCACTCGAAATCAAACATGTCGGCCATGAATTACATGATTTGAAAGTTGATAATGTAGCCAAATTGGATCAACCATTCTAGTTACAATGCACAAACAAACTGGGCAAACCTCCAATTTCCACACATTCGCAAGATATCGCCGACAATTTTAATGAATGCTGTTGTTGACATAAACACACCAGAACGTCATCGAGGAAGCATGCGTATGACATTGTTTCCACGGAAATTATAATCCAGCTTTCTGTTCAGTGAATGGATTTCTTATGTGAAACTTTTCCACCAGATGTCATAACTGTTCTATTTGGGACTCAATTGATTAGCCTTCCGTTGACATTCTATACGCATCGAATTTGAAGAATAACTACTGTCGACCAAAATATTATGTGCACTCGAGTTTGAACCTATTTTACATTAGTTCATGTAGGTTTGGAATTTTTAATTTATATTTTAATATTCGTATCGCAGTTGGAACAAACAAAAATGTGCCCGTTTTTAAGCGTATTTCAACCATGCGTCACATTTAAGATTTATTATCTCAAAAACCCGTCATCAGATCGAATACAAATTTTAACACAATATACATTGGAATGTTGTATAACTGGATTATTAATTTCAAAATTTTGTGTGTCCAAGAAACAAAGTTGTTATCATTTTTGTAAGGTAACTTTTTCTCCGCTTGGGGTGGTTGGAAAATGTAGTTCTAGGTCGCGTTATAATCCTTATACATCAAAAGGTTATGCTGTATGACTGTGAAATACGCAAATTAACTAACTTATTTTATATCGGTTTGTATTTCTATGGGGAAATAAGACACGGCCCCAGAGCTAGCCGATACGAGTAAAGCTGTACAGCGTTGCCGAGATGGAGCCCATCACTTCCGTGCGAGGCGCGCCATGACGCGTGATGGGCTCCATCTCGGCAACGCTGTACAGCTATCCCCGTATCGGCTACTTGCTGAACCATGTCTTATTTCCCCGTAGAAATACAAACCTATATAAAATAAGTGAATTAATTTACGTATTTCGCAGTCATACGGTATAACCTTTTTATGTATAAGGATTACAACGCAACCAAGAACTACATTTTCCAACCACCCCGAGCCGAGAAAATGTTACCTTACAAAAATAATAACAACTTTGTTTCTAGTACACACCAAATTTTGAAATTAATAAACCAGTTATAAAACATTCCAATGTATACTGTGCTAAAATTTGGATTCGATCTGATGACGCGTTTCTGAGATAATAAATTTTAAATGTGACGAATGGTTAAAACACGCTTAAAAACGGGCACTTTTTGTGTTCCAACTGCGATAAAAAATATTAAAATATAAATTATAAATTCCAAACCTACATGAACTAATGTAAAATAGGTTCAAACTCGAGTGCACATAATATTTTGGTCGACAGTAGTTGATAATACGATACATTTTAATTTTAAAGCGTTTGTAACAACCTATTTTTTGTTATTTGACCAAAATAACAATAATCCAACATAGTACCCGTGCGCTATCTGTTGGTGCTACTACAGGATAAACAACGTTTCAAAGCTGTGGGATTCGTTATTGGGTAGAGATCAAATGCTGAGCCCACACAGTTCCCAAGAAGAAGAATTTAACCGACAGAATCTCGAGAGATATTTCTGAATATTTATGTTAGAGCATATAATGAAGTTATAATTATCGTCGAACATAAGCAGTCGTATGCAACTCGCCTATAATGGTAATTAAGACACTCCTCGTGCCTTAATTATTGCCAATATAGGCTCGTTGCATAATGTACTACTTGGCTAGTAGGACGGGAACACCAAATGTTATTTAAAGACCACATTGAGAACGCCTGCTATTGACGTCAGAAAAGTTGGATGGCGCAGCCACGCGGTAGAATGTTGAAGCTGTAACATTGTGACTAGTGAGGTTTATTTTCATGGTGAAGCATTGATGACGTGATGGAAACAGAAAGGAATTTGTCAAATTCGAGGAGGTACTGCTGTATACGGTTGCAAATCGTATAAAATGGGTACGAATTCTCTTCACTACTTTCCTGTACAAAAAGTTCAGAGAGAAAGATGGGCTACGGCGCTGTGAATTGGAAAACGTGTTACATGTTACATGACAGTGTGCAGTCTGCATTTTTGTGAAGACGACTTCTTTCCACAGCGTAAGCACCGGTGCTGTTGATTATTGATAGTTATTGTCTCTAATTTGTATTCACAAGGATTTAGCTACATCAAAAATACTGGTAAACTTGTAGCCTAATACTTCTGTGTCGTACAAAGAACCGAATGTAATCCGCTCTTCGTAAACTTATTTTAGGGGTTCTTCCGATTGACAATAGTCGAATGGTTAGAAAACTTAAGAAAAATGCTGTTCCTAGCCTTAATTTGCCAGAGAATTTATATTCTTGCCTTTGAACAGCAAGTATATTTGCAATATTGAAGTATGATTGGTTAAAATTGTGTTTTTGTCTATGATCTCCTTACTGTTGAATTTAGCTAATTAATGTGAAAAATCTTAGTTTTAAGTACCGGTTTGGTGACCCATCATCCCAGGCAGGCCGGTAACACCTATACTACTAAGGCAGATAGGTCACTTAACCGTAATTTAGAAATTATAGTGATGTTAAGTATACATATGCGGTAATGTAGCAGGAGACCTGATCGGACTAGGCTATTCTAACTTTAATTCGTTCCCATTTCAGGGTTTTTCAGTTTTGAGTGCGAATAGTTGGTTTTAAAGTTGTACAACAGTAAGGAGAGTATGTTTTGTATAGGTTTTAATTGGTATTATGGTTTATGTCGAGCTGAGGAGTGAATTTGATTTGGCTTAAAGTGTAGTTTTTGATCTGTTTCGTTTGCTTATGACAAGTTCAAATGGAGACTCCAGCTTTGTTAAATATCTGTATTTTAAATATTTAATTAAATATATTGATAAAGAGGATGCGTCCATTTTAACTTGCCTGTGGCAAGAGATTAATAAATTTATATTCTTGCCTTTGAACAGAAAGTATGTAGGTCAATATTAGCAATATTGAAGTATGATTTGAGCATCCCAAGTAACGCTTCTTTGAACCCAAAACATTCATGCAAATTCAGGGTTGCTGGATTCAATTTATTATCAGGGAGTCGTCCTTTGTGTTATGTGAGATATATATATTGTGAAATTAATAAAAACATCGATACCGCTAGGCTCCCAAGTACAGGCTTCATATATGTAACAGCAGACAGTAAATTAACTATCTACAGGTGGGTAATATTTTTAACTGGTAGTAATTAAGCACTGTTTTTAAATTGATTATAAAAATATTTCTATCAATGAAAGAAAATATGTAGTATTTTGCCATCATAAATTAGAAGCCATAACAAACGCACTCCCTATCACTGTATTGCTTACTTCTCGTCACTATCTCGCCGCCATATTGCAAACAGCTGACCGTAAGCTCCTCCTCCGTTTCGGACGTCAATAGAAGACAGTTTTCTAGAAGGAGTGTGTTAAATTCAGTGTAGAAACATTCCAAGGCAGAGGGGAGAAGAAAGAAACACAGTGAAATGATGAACGAATTCAGGATAGAGAGGAACAGAGAACAACAAGGGATAAGGAGTTCAAATTGGCACATGGGCCCTAACACTCATCAATTGCTATAATAATGGTTGTTGCAGATTCATTGAGAGAATTTGTGACAAAGTGTTCATGTAGCCCCGAGTAGTTGGGTGCGTGCAATAACCTGTGTTATTATGATGGATGTATTAGTGTGTGTAGTAGTAATTAAGATGAGAATTGGGAAGGAGGCGGCCATGGCCCTAATTCAGTAACCATTCCTGCAGTAGAAGTGAGAAACCACGGAAAATCACTTCAGTGATGGCTGAGGAAGGAATCAAACCTACCTATTTTCAGTTTTACCTCATGAGGCTGAATGTACCGCGTTCCAGCCCTCAACCAGAATTAAATTTCTTGGCAGAGTCGGGAATGTAACCCAGGCCTCAGCGGTGAGAGCCAAGAATGCTA
This sequence comes from Meconema thalassinum, assembly GCA_946902985.2. Lineage (NCBI taxonomy): Eukaryota > Metazoa > Arthropoda > Insecta > Orthoptera > Tettigoniidae > Meconema > Meconema thalassinum. Next base: position 645,026,655 of record OX336391.1, on the reverse strand, counting down.
GCCACTACGCAACGAGGCGGAGACACACACACTACCATGGACAGCACAATAACAGAGGTTATCAGACTAATTCTGCACAGACCCAAGTACACCATGATGTCTCAGCAGTGTTCAGTGGCGTAGTTAGTAGGATGCTGAGCTACTAGGCTCAAGGTCGCGGGTTCAAACCCAGCCGAGGTCGCTCGATTTTTAAAGACGTTAAAATTCCCTCAGTATGCCTTCCATCGGAGGGGAAGTAAAGCCGGCGGCCCCATGTCATAGATTTATGGCATGTACAAGAACCTTAGGTTAGATTTGACTAATGCTTTTACGTCCAACGTTCGTCGCCAGGAGCCGACTGCGGTGGCATCTAGTAACCAAGTTCAGACCAAGTTGTCGTTGACGGTGGTGTTTGGTAGCTAAAGTAGGTACTACTTGAAAATTGAAATTCTACAGCCCTTACTTGAATTAAAAACTTATAACACACACTAATACAGCCATCACAATTAACACCGGTTATCAGACAGATTCTACACACATCCAAAGTACTCGGGGCTACATGACCGCGTTGTCGTAGCCCCTAAACTGAGGAACCAACCAATCATCATGTCCAAGCCTCTAAAATCAAACAGCTAGTGATTATAGGACCTCAAACTACTACATAAAGATGAAAGTTGCTATTGATCTCTAGTCGATAAATAATGAAAGTGTCATAAACAACATAGTAGATTATATGTGGCCGCAGATGTTAAGGGGGGACATAATTTATGAAGGAACTCTAATGGCAGCGTGGTGCCAATCAATATTGTTTTAAAGGCAAGCTGGCGAACTACACTTATGATGAATTATTGCTCTGCGCCACTGTTTTATTTCCCCCTAATAACTTGCGCCGCAGCTGATCCTATCTGTCTTGCCTTTGTTCCATAAAGCCAGTCACAATACGACCTCATATTGCACTTCACAGTCTTCGTTTATGACACCATAATGCAAGCTTCCCTGCATCACATTTCGTTCGTCTTTATTTCACGGCGGCATTTTCCGGACGCAAACGAGAAAGACAATACTAGGTGTAAATCTTTCGTTCTATTGTCTCTTTGTTAGCTTTCATTGTAATAAGTCGAGACTGTGAAAACACTCCTGGCGTCTGTCTATCCCTTATTTCTACGGGAATAAGGATCAGATGCGATGAATAACTATGTGTTGGATAGTTTGGTTGATTGATTCCTTAGTTAAGGCGGCTGCGATAACGCGGTCATGTAGCCCCGTGTACTTTGGGTGAGTGTTGAATTTTGTCTGATAACCTGTGTTGTGGAGATGGCTGTATTAATGTGTGTATATATAATTGAGGTAGGGAATCAATCAATCAACGTATAATATCCGTATAGCACGTTGTATTTCAACAAGCTACTACAACCAACATTCAATTATACTCCTTGAAAAGGACAAAGAGAAAGGAGATAGTAGGCTATATGTTCTTTACTGAACATATTGTTCCTTCTACTGCGCGAAAGGGTCTCCTAGGACCACGCGGAATCAACACTTCTTGGCCTTGATGTTTGCCCAATAACTCTTCATGCGCAACGATTGAGCGAGTCTTCGTTGCTGCGACCAGACGTGTCTGGTAGGTCTTCTCTCTTCTGCCTCAAAACCCCGTGTATGAGTAATTTTCCTAATTTCCTCTCGATCCTTGAGATTGGGAAGACCTAATTCAGCCAAGTCCTTTTCCGCCTGTTTGTACCAATTTTGACTTTTTCTGCAAAAACGTAAAGATTTTATTTGTTAACCTAGTTGGGTCCATTCTGTCGAAATGCCCCATTGGTTCCTTCTCATACGGATTGTGTCTGTGATTTTAGTAATTTTTAAATAGACGCCAGCATTAGGTTTCGAAAGGTGAATTCCATCTTTGATTCTTGGTTCCAACATTTTTCGCATGATTTTGCGTTCCTTAATCTCGAATTGATTTTTCAGTGTTTTATGTTGTAGATTAAGTGTCTCGGCTGCATAAATGAAAATAGGCTAAAAAATCAATATTTCGGAAAGCAAACCCTAGACACTATAATACTACAATCAAACCTGAAGCTGTATATGCATCGGAGGATTTAATCATTGGTGGCAGAATTTTAACCAAAGATAGAGAAACAAGAAAGGATAATTTTACGATTAATGTTTGGCCCAGTTTGTTTAGAGGGAATATGGAGGAAAACATCATCCCAGGAAATATATTGTCAATCTGAAAAAAAAATCTCTCACACTTTTCGGAAATGACAATTGAAATTTTATGGACACATTATTAGAATGAACAATAACAGACTAACTAAAAGAATTCTCAACCAAGAACAGCTGGCTTCGTGAAATTGAAACAGATCTCCAGGAAATCAACATCTCAGAAGACATTGTATGGACAGATCAGATGTAAACTCAGAACCAAAATCGACAATCACCAACTTTGAGACAAACCCAACACCAGAGTTACTATAACTTGGACAGAAGAACGAGGGAAGAAGCTTAGTGAGAGGACGAAGAGATTTTGGGAGGAAAAGAAGTCCAACACATCAGCTAATCAGGTTCAATAGAGTAGGGCATAAGGATATAAAAAATAATAATTACTAGGGCTTGGATTGATATGGTCGATAAAATCTCCAGATATGCTCGAAAACCATGTGTTTTATGCTCGATAGATATGCTCGAAAAAAACATTATATGCTCCATAGATATGCTCGAAAAACATTATATGCGGTTAAATATGCAGAATATGCTCGAAAAACACAGTTATAAACTATAGAAAGGAAAGTGAAACGAAAAAACCAATAACATACTCGCATTCAAGTTTTTCAAGTATATGTATAAGAAAAGTTTTCTTATAAAAGTTACAGTTTAAAAGTTCATTTACAAAATGTTCAGAATTAGGCGAGTCAATGAAGTAGATCTGCATTGGTCTGTACAACAAGAATTTTTCCTATCTTTCCAGTTTTGAATGATTTTCTTAAATCAGTCAATAAAAGTGTCAATGACGAGAACGACCTCACGAAAGGTTAAAAACCTGCGGTTCTATTATTCGCACCAGATAGGCTTTTCAATAATTATTTCTGTTTTCGAACCTTAAGAATGGTCAGGGCCCAAATTCGGGGGAGGGGGGGGGGGGGATTCGAAGAAAAACAAACTATTTAGACGAAGATCACAAGAATATGCATTTATATGCTTCTATTCTGGAAACCGCGGTTTTATGCATTTATATGCTCGATAAATTTCAATTCTGTTGGTCCCAGAGTGGTGAAAATACCACCCAAAGGCTTCTTTCAATGCGTACTATTCAGGAAAAAAATATGCAAATATGCTCGAATCCGAGCCCTAATAATTACAATACGGCATCGTGGTGTTGGGTAGCGCGCCTGTCTCTCTCACCCGGGGGCCTCGGGTTCGATTCCCGGCGCTGTCAGGGATTTTAGAAACTGACACGAGGGAGCAGGAACGGGGTGCACTCAGCCTCGTGAAGAGAATCTAGTAGCAACAAGCTGACCACGCATCACCCTACAATCTATAGGCCAACGGGGCTGGGGAGCGGCCGTTAGATAGGCCAAGGACCTTCAAGGTCTATGTGGCTTTTTATAATAATAATCGTTCTTTCTTTCTTTCTTTCTTTCTTTCTTTCTTTCTTTATCGTTTAGTCCTACTTAGGACCACGGGGCTCGTATATACTCTTCGGAAAAGTTCTTTATTTCTTCTTCTTCCAATAGCTCCACTTAGCTCCTGTAATCTTCTTACTTGTAAAGGACGTTGGAAAAACGCCCTGTCGAATGACCTGACGAAACATCAGATGGTCGCAAGTTTGTTCCAGTGGGATATCTAGTTGTTCCATATCTGACTTAACTGACGCAATCCATATTTTGTTCTTAGAAGTCTTGCCTCTTCCTGTTACTGTGAATATCCTGTTGGTGAGTCTTTCAGAATCCAGTCGTGCTATGTGTCCATAAAAGGTCAGGCGTCTTTTCCTTATAGACGAGATGACGTCCTCCTGGTGTTCATACAATTCATCATTATGACGGATTCTGTAAATGCCTCCTTCCTCTCTAACATGACCTAATATCTTCCTCAGGATCTTCCTCTCTTTTAACTCCAGTTTTCTGAGTGGGCCTTTTCTGGTCATTACAAGGCACTCAGGAGCATAATAATAATAATAATAATAATAATATAATTAGTCGCCTCCGTAGCGTAGCGGTCAGCATGGTTAGCTGACGCCCCGGAGATCCTGGGTTCGATTCCCAGCTCTGCCACGAAATTTGAAAAGTGGTATTAGGACTGGAACGGGGTCTACTCAGCCTCGGCTGGCCCAAATGAGTAGAGGGGGTTCGATTCCCACCTCAGCCATCCTCGACGTAGTTTTCCGTGGTTTCCCAATTCGTCTTCGGGCAAATGCCGGGTTAGTTCCTTCTGTAAGGCCACGGGCGCCTCCTTCCCGCTTCCTTGCCTATCCATCCTTACCTTCCCCTCCCTTCCCTCATGAGGCCTCTGTTCGCTTTGCAGGTGAGGCCGCCTGAGCGACCAGATGTTCTCAGTTCTAGGACACTGCCTGGAATGGCGGTAGGGGTGAGTTCCCTCGCTTAGTCCGTGGAAGCCACCGCCCTGGAGGGTAAAATCGATTTTAAAAATAATAACAATGCAATGAATAGAGGGCTTGTTAGGGGCAGATGACTTCGTAGTTCCTCCCCTTAAAATAACAATAACTACTACTAACTAGAGTGCTTGTTACAGCAGATAACTGACAGTCATGATTAATCTTGTTCCTTCCTATGCTTCAAGCCTAAGGGTCGGAGCATTTCGAAGCACTAGCAAAATTCTTTCATCTTATTTCATCTGAAATCTCCAGAAGGAGCGAGAAACTGTGTCGTTCAAGTTGTGCAAATCTGTCTGTCCCAATGGTCGTTCATGTTTCTTATCCATCATTCATATGCAGTTCAGATCTATACCTCGTATCTCATCTCCTTTTCGGCAGCACATTTCCGACTTGCCAATAACATTGTTACATCCTTGGCATACAGCCCATCAATCACATCTCTCTTTTTGGAGAGACAGGAAAGAGCGAACCGCAGAATCTCACTCTTATCGGCCCTTCCAGTCCTCACCACTGTCTCCTTTATCGATACTTTCGCTTTATATCGACTTAAGAGTAGTGTAGAAAGATATTGAGATTAGGAAAAATTTTGTGATGTCATTTGTGTGGAGCGTACTCTTATATGGATGCGAATCTTGGACAATTCGAGAACAGGATAGGAAACGGCTTGAAGCGTTTGAGATGTGGGTCTGGAGGCGAATGCTAAAGGTCAGTTGGACTGAAAAAAGAACAAACGAAAGTATACTGCGAGAAATCCAGGGAAGGAAACAGCTGATGGTAACAGTACATAGAAGAACAGCTAAATTCATTGGACACACCGTGCGTCATAATACCTTTCTAACCAATCTAATAGAAGGAAAGGTCTTAGGAAAGAAGGGACGAGGTCGACCTAGGAAGCAATTCCTTCAAGCATTTATACAAAAACTTAAGATGTGGTTCCTATTGTGAGATGAAAAGACAAGCTGAAGACAGAAGACAATGGTTGAATCGACAAGGCATTGCCTTTAGACATTGATTGAAGAGTAGTGTAGCTGTACGCATGGAGGCATACACTCAATGTGTAATAGGAAGCGGCAATCTGAAAATCTAAGGTTCGAACCCGTCAGACTGTGGGCATGATGAGTGAGATTATTTTTCTCTGGATTTTCATGTTCATTTGATACAAATCGCGGGATGGTACTTTAATTCAAGTCCCAATGCATCCACCCCGATCCTAGATTCTCATAATTACAATTACAGACCCTGCAGTCACTACAATAACACAAGTTTTCAGACATATACCACACTCACATCTTCAAGGAAGATAACCTCTTAAATCAGCAATCATCATCAACAATTTCACTACGAAGCTGATCACCAAAGCTTCTTATTATAGCACAAAAAAGCTCTATATATGGTCATTCATGAGAAGGGAAGACCCCCCCCCACATTATACCTGTGGAGCCGTTTTCACCGTGGCCCACATTTTGACCGAGTGTGTGGATCTTGCTGACTTACGAAGAAACCTTGGTTTGGAGATGACACTCAAACTTATATTAGCCGATGACGCGGTGGCTGCTGATCGCGTTATCCGATTTATAAGTGAGAGTGGGTTAGGGCCAGCAATCTAAATTTTCCAGTATAAATTGACTCAAAGACTTGTTCGTTTTTGAATGATACTGTTTTGTTTTCCGTATTTTTTATTTATTTTTATAATTTTTATTTTTATTTAATTTTTTGTTATTGTTTTTTTTTTTTTTTTTAATTTAGGTGTCCACCCCAACATTTTAAATTCAATTCCAAATTTGTAATCTTTAATCTATGTTAAGAGGGGCGGATAACCTCGTAGTTCCGCCCCTTAAAATAACTATAACTAACTATATGGTCATTTTTCTTCCTAAAAAATTACAATTTTTGTTATTTTTATTTCATTTTTTATTTTGATATTTTTTAATTTTTAAAACATATTGATTATTTTGGACTATCGGCCTTGTAACTCTAGTTTCTGATTAACTCTCGTTGAACCCATTCTTAAATGGCTGATTCTAATATGGAAACACTAGACCCAGCAGCTCTGAAGTAAAAGTAAGGTTGCTCTCTTCTTCTCACTGAGAATTAGCCCATTTCAGACGAGTCTGTGTCTATATAAGATGGATATAATATTGGCCGCAGTGCTAGTGTTAATGAACTTCTCTACCATATAGAATATTTGATAGTTAAATTAGTCAGTAATTAAAACGTTCAAGGCTCTAACTACCTCGGGTGCTGTAATTAGCCATCCCCTTTGTTGGCCATTTATTGATCTGAGCTGTGCTTCAATTAGTTTCAAGTCACTGTGAGGTCTATCCGCGAGGAACACTGCGGTAACAGTAGGTCTCAATTTAATAATAATAATAATAATAATAATAAATAACCAGACACAACAAAAATCAATATCTCGGAACGCAGAACAAAAACACGAGACAACACGGTAATTCAACGTGAAGCATTATTTGGAAAAACAAGAAAGTGAAATCCTAAGAAAAATCGTTGGCTCAGTGCTCATAGAGGGAGTGTGGATGTAAAGGTTGTTTGAGTCCTCATTCCTTTGACTGGTTTGATGCAGCTGTCCATACCTCCCTGTCCTGAGTTAATCGTTTCATCTCTACATAGCTACCACAGCTTATATCCGAGGCAATCTGTTTTAACATATTCTAAGCATGGTCTACCCCTACAGTTATTGTCCTCGACTCTTCCCTTCATAAAAAAGCTTGCTATTCCTGGGTGTCTTAGTATGTGCCCTACCAACCTATCTATTCTCTTCATTAGCAGTCGCCAGAAACATCTCTCCTCTCCTACTCGTCTTATACCCCTTCGTTTGTAACCCTATCTACCCATATGATCTTCATCGTTCTCCTGTAATACCACATTTCAAACGCTTCAATTCTCCTCTCTTCTGCTGCACCAACAGTCCAAGTTTCACTTCCATAGAGCACCACGCTCCAGACAATGGCTTTAAAAAATGACTTCCTAATACCTGAATCTGTATTCGATGTCAACAGATTCCTTTTTTGTAGAAATGCTTTCCTTGCCTGAGCCAACCTACTTTTTATATCCTGGTTATTTTGCTTCCTAAGTAACAGAAGTCTCCTACTTCCTTTAGCTTTTCACCTGTCAATTTGATATCCATAGAGATTTCTGATTTATTTCGGCTGCATACCAATATTTTTGTTTTACATTTTTAATTTTCATCATGAATTCTTTCCTCAAGACTGAGTTCATACCATTCAAAAACTCATTCAACCCCTCAGGCGTGTCGGCCAAGATGACGATGTCATCAGCAAATCTGAGAATTATACCAACATTCCGAGAACATATCAGACATTGTTAGAAAAAAAGACTATGAGTTATATGAATAATGCAATACTTTCGTTTATGAAGTTCACTATATTTTATGTTGTTTGAGTCTTCAGTCTTTAGACTGGTTTGATGCAGCTTTCCATGCCTCCCTGTCCTGAGCTAATCGTTTCATCTCTACATAGCTACCACACCCTACATCCGAGGCAATCTGTTTAACATATTCTAACCTTGGTCTACCCCTACAGTTCTTGTCCTCGACCCTTCCTTCCATAACTAAGCTTGCTATTCCTGGGTGTCTTAGTATGTGTCCTACCAACCTATCTCTTCTCTTCATTAGCAGTCGCCAGAAACATCTCTCCTCTCCCACTCGTCTTAATACCTCTTTGTTTGTAACCCTATCTACCCATCTGATCTTCATCATTCTCCTGTAACACCACATTTCAAATGCTTCAATTCTCCTCTTTTCTGCTACAACAATTGTCCAAGTTTCACTTCCATAGAGCGCCACGCTCCAGACAAATGCTTTTAAAAATGACTTCCTAATACCTAAATCTATATTCGATGTCAGCAGATTCCTTTTTTGTAGAAATGCTTTCTTTGCCTGAGCCAACCTACTTTTTATATCCTCTTTGCTTCGTCCATCACTGGTTATTCTGCTTCCCAAGTAACAGAAGTCTCCTACTTCCTTCAGCTTTTCACCTGCCAATTTGATCTCCATAGAGGTTTCTGTTTTATTTCGGCTGCATTCCAGTATTTTTGATTTACATTTATTAATTTTCATCATGAATTCTTTCCGTAAGGCGGAGTCCATACCATTCAAAAACTCATTCAAATCCTCAGGCTTGTCAGCCAAGATGACTATGTCATCAGCAAATCTCAGAGTTGAAATTATTTCTCCTTGAATCTTCACTCCCACTTTACATTTTTCTCTAATTTCCTTCATTGCTTGTTCAATGTAAAGATTGAAAAGTATGGGTGATAAGTTGCAGCCTTGCCTTACACCTTTCTGAATACCAGCTTCTCTCTCATGTCCTTCAACTCGAATGACTGCTGTCTGGTTTCTGTATAGATTGTATATCACCCTCCTATCCCTGTACTTTATTCCAATCGATTTCAAAATTAGTCCAATCAACGTTATCAAAAGCCTTTTCTAAGTCTACAAAAGCCATGAATGTTCTCTTATCTTTTCTTATTCTACCTTCCAAAATCAGCCTAAGACTTACTACAGCTTCCCTTGTTCCTACATTTCTCCTCAAACCAAAACTGGTCTTGACCCAACTCCGTTTCTATCTGGCTTTCAATCCTCTTGTAAATTATTCTAGACAGGATCTTTGAAGCATGAGTAATCAAGCTGATTGTACGGTAATCTTCACATCTGTCAGCTCCCACTTTCTTTGGTATAGGGATGATAACATTCTTCTTGAAATCAGGGGGTACCTCACCTGTCTCATAAATCCTACACACCAAGTGAAATAACCTGATCAGACCTTCATCTCCTATGCAGCGTAGCAACTCAATCGGTATATCATCTATGCCTGGTGCTTTGTTCCTGCTTAAGTCTTCCAAAGCTCTATCAAATTCTGATCTCAATATTAAATCTCCTTTCGCATCCTCATCAATTTCCTCCTCCCTTTCTATTGCATGATTCTCAATCTCCTTTCCCTTATACAAACTCTCTATGTAAGCTTTCCATCTCTCAACCTTTTCTTCCCTATCTGTTAGAGGCTTTCCATTTGTGTCCTTAATATTACAGCACTTAGTCTTCTTTTCCCCAAAAGTATTCTTAATCCTTCGATAAGCTGTGTCTACTTTTCCTAATTTCAGACAATTTTCTATACCTGCACATTTCTCTTTCAACCATTCTTCTTTCGCTTCCTTGCACTTCTTGTTAACCTCATTTCTCAGACGTCTGTATTCTGCTTTCCCCTTTTCATCTCTTACATTCTTGTGTTTCCGCCTTTCATCCATCAATTCTAGTATATCCTGAGTGATCCACGGTTTTCTACCTATTCTTTCTTTCCTACCAATGTTTTCTTCTGCGGATTTTGTTATTTCATTCTTCAAAAGTGCCCATTCGTCTGCAATTGAAGTTTGTTTAGGGTTTTTCATTAGTCCTTCCTTTATACTCTTCTTGAATCTTTCGTTTACATCCTTCTCTTTCAGTCTGTCTATTGCCCACCTTTTTGGCTTTTGACTTTTCTTCAGTTTCTTCAACTTTAATCTGCATTTCATTACAACCAGATTGTGGTCAGAGTTTATGTCAGCACCAGGATATGTTTTACAATCCAAAATCTGGTTTCGAAACCTCTGCTTGACCATAATGAAGTCGATTTGGTAACGCCCTGTATCTCCTGGTCTCATCCATGTGTATATTCTTCTATTGTGGTTATTGAATAAGGTGTTAGCTATGACCAACTCATGCTCGGTGCAGAATTCTACCAGCCTGCTTCCTCGATCATTCCTTTCACCTAATCCGAAATCTCCTACTATCTTCCCTTCTCTCCCTTTTCCTACCACAGCATTCCAATCTCCCATTACTATAACATTTTCATCACCCTTGATATACCTCAGAATTTCGTCTATTTCTTCGTAGACCTTTTCAACATCCTCATCATCAGCTTGACTGGTAGGCATATAGACTTGTACCACTGTGGTGCAGGTAGGTTTAGTATTGATTTTTGCTACAATAATCCGTTCACTATATTGCTCATAATATTCCACCCGCTGTCCCAAGGTTCCTACTCAATATGAGGCCAACCCCTGCTTGGCCATTGTTTGATTTAGTGCTAATGACCCTATAGTCTCCTGACCAAAAGTCCTGTTCTTCCTGCCAGCGCATTTCACTAATCCCAACCAAATCCAACCTCAACCTATCCATTTCCCTTTCTAAGTTTTCTAACCTTCCACTTCCTAGCAGACTTCTAACATTCCACGCTCCGATCCGTAGAATGTCAGATTTCCTCTTTGTCACTTCTGTGATGTTAACCCCCTCTCGAGTAGTCCCCACCCGGAGATCCGAACGGGGGACTAGTTTACCTCCGGATTGAAATTTTACAAGGGAGGAGGCCATCATCACATGTAATTATGCATAGAGAGGTGCATATCCTCGGGAATAGCATACGGCTGTAGTTTCCCGTTGCTTTCAGCCGTGCAGCAGGACGCAGTGTAGCCATTATTTGGCTTATATTATCAATATCTTAACCTCTATAAGACTAGTAAAGAATTGATTTATTCTGAAAGGCTGCTACTCCCTTTCAGAATAAGTAAAGAGCAATTCTACTAACAAAAATACTAACCTTCTACCGTACTAACAATTAAATACCAAAATTCTACTAACGAAAAAAATACTAACGTTCCACCAACAACAAATACTACCACTAAAACAGTCTGTAACCAGGCACATTCACATGCACCCTCACACATCACAGTCTACTGAATCAATGAACTATAACTAATAAACAATGCAACTGCTACCAGACACACTCACACACCACAGTCTAATAGAACAATGACATATCTAATAGACAAACTAACTACCTACTTACAACTAAAACTAACTACATACTTACTGTACTGTTATTTGAATTGACAATATTTACAAAATGCAATTTAGTTAGAAAATACTTACAAAATGTAATTTAGATTCAAAATAGTCACAAAATTATTTAATATACTTATAAGTGATAAGTATGAATCGATGTTTTTACAATGCTACGCTCAAAGAAACATTCTGATTTTGCTTGTCAACAATGTTCTGGATAATGAAAACGTCGTGTTTGAAACATGCAGTGATTGTGGAACTAGTTTTAAAATATTTGTTCACAAATGTATAAGCATCTTTTGTAATATATTATTGAATAACTATAGAAAAGTTATCGAAGACAAAATCATGGCTAAGAAGAAATCCTTAAGTAAGGACACCCATAAATCGCCAAAGAAAAGAAAAATTGATAAATTGAAGCCTTAGGAATTGTTAGATAAGTTTTAAGCAGAAGCCTAATTTTTAAGAAAGGTTCTAGCCTATTATTATGAATTGCTATCATTTATTTGCCTAGAAACATTAAAACTATTTTTATAGGTATTATGGGTTTTAATCTTTTACATGGAACTGTGTTCCGTTACAAATGTCAGCCGTTACAAATGACAGTTATCAGCTTAAATTTACGTAAGGAAATGTCTGTTGAGGTATTATTGGTACATAAACTGCCCTGCCACTTTTCCCCGCCCCATACAACTCGTGTAGTACACAAGCCTAAATACGACTACAATTGAAGGCTTGTTCAAATACATCGATAAGGTTCAATAAATGAACAATACCATGGTGACTGTGAGAGCGGACCGTACACTGCCATGCTGAACGTGGGCCACTCTTGTGAAGTCACGGCCTGTTTTATACACAATCACAACAAATGGTTTAATAACCACGCACTAGTTCTTTATGCAACGAGCCTATAATGGCAATAATTAAGACACGAGTATGTTTATAAATCGGGCGAAGCGATTTTTATAATTTCCATACGAATGTCTTAATTACCATTATAGGCGAGTTGCCTATGACTGTTTATGTTCGACGATAATTATAATTTTATTATATGTTCTAACATACTGTAAATATTCATAAATATCTGTCGAGATTCTGTTCAAAGTTTTAGCTTTAAACTAAGATTTGTGTTTGAAGTTAGCGGGGAACTTAGGACGAAGATCGCAAGATGAAAGTGAGAACGTGCCAGTTAATCGTGGCAGTGGATAACGACGCGTCGCGTCGTGGCGCGACGGTCGCATGCATGGTACTGTCGTGAGGTGATTAATATCCGTCCCGCGTCACTGGAGATGACAGCACATTAGCATTATCATCACGATAATGCTGGCCTCCATGAACAGAAGCTAACGAGACCACACTCCTAAATAGTGGCCCAACTTGAGGTGCATTAGCTCACTACGGTATTCCATTCATTCCCATTGTTTTAGTACGGTAGTTTAAATACAACCACTTGTCTTGTAATAGTACATTATGCAACGAGCCTATAATGGCAATAATTAAGACACGAGTATGTTTATAAAACAACCGTAGCGAGTTTTATAATTTCCGTATGAGTGTCTTAATTACCATTATAGGCGAATTGGTTGGTTGGTTCTTAAGTTTAGGGGCTGCGACAACGCGGTCATGTAGCCCCGTGTACTTCGGGTGTGTGTAGAATCTGTCTGATAACCGGTGTTAATTGTGATGACTGTATTAGTGTGTGTTATCTGTGGTTTTTTTATTTTTTTTATTTAAGCACAGACTGCAACTTACAATTTTTCAAATAGTTCCTACTTTTGCCGTCAACGACTACTAGGCCAAGTTCAGAACTTAGCTACTAGACGCCACCGCAGTCGGCTCTTGGCAACGAACGTAGAAACCTAAGAGCGTTGTTTACATTCCTAACCTATCCAATTTAGCTTCACACAGGTATAATTAGTGGAAGGTTATTTTAACATGCCATAAATCTATGACATGGGACCGCCGGCTTTACTTCCCCTCCGAAGGAAGGCATACTGAGGGATTTTTAACGCTCTTAAAAAATCCGACGGCTTCGGCCGGGTTTGAACCCGCTATCTTGGGCATAGAAGCTCAGCATGCTACCGACTACGCCACCGAAGCCACCATAGGCGAGTTGCATACGACTATTTATGTTCGCCGATAATTATAACTATTATATGTTCGAACATAAATATTCATAAATATCTGTCGAGATTTCACCAGTTTTATGTACTGAACAGAGCGCATGGGACGCAGAGAATACCTTGTATTTGACCATGGCCTCCTGTAATGCCTCACTATGACACTCGCCACGCAGTGAAATTTATAATAGGAAGCCATGGAAGTGAGCGCAGGTGCGATGCTATCCTCACCTAATTGGTCACACAACTGTTTCTTGAGCTCTGATTGGTGGGAGAAACTGTTTCATAATGAAAACTTGTGTTATAATGAGCTTCATTATAGTACAGTTTTCTGACACACAAAATTTACATTTCGACATGCTCGAACATAAATCAATATTAAGTATTACTACTTCTAAAACTCAAAGGAAAGAAAATTTCTATATTCAATCATAAAAATGTAGGAACCGTAACAAATTCTTATTTAATTAAAGCTATCTTTTTTTTTTAATTATCCGGCTCTGGCTGATGGCATTTATTAAGGGTGTTTAAATGCGACAACCTCGTGTCGGCTTGTTTAAAAACTGTTTAGAGTAAAAATCAGGCGTTCCTATAACAACACTGGTTACAAGGGATGTGTTTATTATTCTTTCTTTGGTCGTTTGGGCCACCTATTGATAGAGCCCTGTGTGGATAAACAAACCGTTATCCACATCCACACCGGATCCGCCTCGAATCCGCCTCGCATCCGCCCCGCATCCACATGGCTGTTATCCGCATCCGCCTCGCACCCACACGACTGCTATCCACATCCGCCCCACAACCACACGGCTTGTATCCGTATCCGCACGTTTGTTATCCAAATCCGCTAACATTACAATTATATATATTTTTTTTAAATGTATTAGATATAGTGAAAGTCTCCGTGGCGTAGGCGGCAGCACGCTGGCCTCTCACCGCTGGGTCCGTGGTTCAAATCCCGGTCACTCCATGTGAGATTTGTGCTGGACAAAACGGGGGCAGACAGGTTTTTCTCCGGTTACTCCGATTTTCTCTGTAACAAATGTCACTCCAGCAACACTCTCCACTGTCATTTCATTTCATCTGTCATTCATTTAATCATTGCCCCAGGGGAGTGAGACAGGCTTCGGCAGCCGGCACAGTTCATATCCTCGCCGCTAGATGGGGCTTCATTCATTCAATTCCCTGACCTGGTCGGTCGACCGGAAGCAGGCTGTGGATTTTCATTTAGATAAAATATTCAAGCAACACATTTAGACATTTTAGGGAAAATTTGTTCCCCTAGGCTGTGTGAATCGCAAGACAATGTTGACAGAGTTTTGTCCCTCTGTGTAACGGCAAGTGAAACAGCGGGTGTCTAATTATAGCACTTACAGGGTGGCGCACGAAATGTCATACACTGGAAACTTTTTATAGAACATTTAATATACAACATATTTAATAGAAAATGGCATTACAACATTCACTGAAATGTGCATGATTAGTCAGTATGCAGGACATGTTCAATATGTCCATCTTCTCGGCGTACAACAGCTTCGAGACGAACCTGCATGTTTGTGACCACTCTACGACATATGTCCTCAATCGGCCCTCGGGAGAAATTCACAATGGCTGCTTGCAATTACAGTACATTTTCTGGTTTCTGGCGGTAGATTGTCTCCTTCAAATATCCCCATAGTAAGAAATCACCGGGATTAAAATCGAGGCTATGTGGTGGCCTGATTGAGCCGCTCTGAAAACGTTCGGGATATCGATGGGACATCACACGGGGCCCAAAATGCCATCTTGCATGAACTATTGTGTCTCTATTGGTAGACGTGATGCAAAGAGTTGTTGAAGAAACTGTTTTGCTGCATATCCATGTAACGCGCACTGTTGACTGTGTCATTGAAAAAGATTGGCCCAATAATTCACAACAAACACTTTCACATCATGACTTTCAACCTCCCTTTGTCCGCCATGTTGTATAACTGGAAGCCAGTACACTTGCGCGACATGTGCTGCTGTCCGTCGAATCACGCATAAAATAAGGTTTCTGTTCACGAAAGTACATGGTTGCGAGCCCAGATTTACACATTTTATAAACCATTTTCGATGTATGAAATTTCGTGCGCCACCCTACTTAATGATGATGATGATGATGATTGTTGTTTTAAGGGGCCTAACATCTAGGTTATCGGCCCCTAATGGTCTGGGTGATAGCGAAAATGGCAATGAAATGGAAACCAGAACGAAAATAAAGTGAGACTGAAAGTTGTTTTTTTTTTTTTCGTGTAGCCTGTTGAGAGGCCGAGTGCAGGTCTTTCTAGTCGACGCCCGTGGGCGACCTGCGCGTCGGGATGAGACATGGAATGGATGAAGATGAATGAAACTGGGCAAGGATGTGGAAGGAAGCGGCCGTGGCCTGTCAGAAGGTACTGTCCCAGCATTTGCCTGGTGTTGAAAATGGGGAAACCACGGAAAACCATTTCAAGGACAGGCGACGGTGGGGCTCAAACCCACGCGTCTACCGAGTCAGCAGAGAGCTTGGCCCCATGACCTAACGCAGCGCTTTAGCCAGCGTAGCCACTACTGTCGGTATGGAGAGTGGTAATACTTATAAATGGGAATTTAGAAGAAAAATACTCACAAAAGGAAAAGATTGAAAAATACGCACAAAATGTAGTTTAGGTTCAAAATACGTACAAAATGCAATGTAGAGTGGAAATACAAAATGCAATTGAAATTCGAAATACTTACAAAATGCAAATAAGATTGAAAATATGTTATCCAAATCCGCTGACATTACAATTATATTTTAGCCTATTTTCAATTTTGAAAAAATAGGCTTATGAGATCACCTTTTGTCCGTGTGCGTGCGCGCGCGTGTGTGTGTGTGTGTGTGTGTGTGTGTGTGTGTCCCTAATAAAATCTAAACCGCTGTAGCGATTTCTATGAAAATCGGTAAGTTCATAGCACTATTCCGGGCGACCCCGACCGTGCCCTTCAAATTTTGTTACGTCTCACCAATCCAACATGGCGGCTGTGCGAAATATTTCACCAGCATTCAATATCTCCGAAACTATTCCCGATATCACCCTGGAATTTATTACGGTGATAAAGGGAACTACTAGAAGTTCACCTATGTAACTTTTGAAAAACTGGTAACTACAAAACCAACATGGCGGCCACGCGAATTTGCGACTTTTAAATAGACGTTCCTCGCGATTTAACCAACCAATCGCAATAAAACTTGGTACAGTATATGTTTATACACATTGTAATGCACCGACATCTAACTTCGTTCAATTGTTTACATAACCACAAGATGACGGATGTGCGAAATATTTCACCGGCATTCTATATATCTGAAACTATTAGCGGTATCACCCTGAAATTTTGTACGGAGATAAAGGGCACTACTGGAAGTTCATCTTTCAAAAACCGGTTAACTACAAAACGAACATGGCGGCCAAGCGAATTGGAAAATTTTAAATAGACCTTTCTCGCGATTTAATGTTCCAAACGCAATGAAATCTGGAAGAGGAAATGTTTATACACATTGTAATGCACTGGTGTCTAATTTAGTTCAATTGTTTACATAACCTCAAGATGGCGGCTGTGCGAATTTTGAAAATTAAGTTTTTATTTCTTGTGTCGTAATCATGCGATCGAAGTGAAAGTTTGAATAATAAACCTACGCAATAATTTTCCTTTAATGGTACATGTTTCTATGGCCTATACATTTAACAATCCAACATGGCGACCATCCGAAATATTTAGACGGCTCTGAATATCTACGAATCTATTATAGCAATCAAACTGAATTTTTTAATGTTCATAGGGGCTATGAACTTAAGTTCGCCTATAGGACTTTAAATAACCTGGTGATCACAAATCCAACATGGCGGCGACGCGAAGTATAAATATTCACATGAACGTTTCTCGCAATTTAACCATCAGAGTGCAGTGAAACTTGGTACAGTAAATCCTTATACGAATGTTAATCCACTGGCATCTATTTTATTTCAATTGTTTACATAACCACAAGATGGCAGCTGTGCGAAATTTTAAAATCTCGTTTTTACTTCTTGTGTCCTAATCATTCGATTGAAGTTCGAATGCTACACGTACACAATAATCTTCATGTAACAGTACATAAGTCTAGGACCTACATATATGAAATCCAACATGGCGATCATCCGAAATATTTAGTCGGTTCTCAATATCTACGAATCTGTTACAGCAATCAAACTGAAATTTTGTATGTTGATAGTGGCAGTTAATATAAGTAGGATTTATATGAAAATAGGCTGTATAGTTCTTCACGGAACTACTTGTTAATTTATTACATAAAGTATTAAAGCAACACCTTTAGACATTTGAGGAAAATTTTGTTCCCCTAGACTATGTGAATCGCAAAACAATGTTGACTGAGTTTTGTCCCTCTGAGTAAGGCAATTGAAACAGCGGGTGGCAAGCGTAGGTATGAAGGATAATATATATATGAAATGAAAATCCACAGCCTGCTTCCAGTCTCCGACTGGGTCAGGAATGGAATGAATGAAGCCCCCATCTAGCGGCGAGGATGTGAACTGTGCCGGCTGCCGAGGCCTGACGCACTCCTCTGGGGCAATGATTAAATGAATGACAGATGAAATGAAATGATAGTGGAGAGTGTTGCTGGAATGAAATTGTGACAGGGAAAACCGGAGTACCCGGAGAAAAGCCTGTCTGCCTCCGTTTTGTCCAGCACAGATCTCACATGGAGTGACCGGGATTTGAACCACGGACCCAGCGGTGAGAGGCCGGCGTGCTGCCGCCTGAGCCACGGAGGCTTTTATATATATATATTGCAAAAGACTTATCTCACTTCTCTATTATTCTCGTACAATCCAAGCGAAAGCAACTAGGGAATTAAAGAGAAACGTGAAAAGCGCAGATCTTAGTAAAAACTAAAATTATTCATTACACTGTGTGTTGATCTTTCCTTGGTGCCCAATATCTCTTCAGTCTTTCTGATCGACTTTTCCTTTCTTCTTCCGAGATGATGGGTTCGGATTTTTGTGTAGACTTGTCTTGGAACCTTATATTTTCGTCTGTAATAATTATTTTACCTTTTTGATTGAGTAATAAATTTTCTGTAATTTTTAATTCCTCCAGATCTCTTTCAGTTTCTTTAAACCATGTGGGTTTTGTTTTGCGGTTACGGAAGAAATCAAACATTTGTTTGGTTAATCTATTAGCGTTCATTCTGAGAAGATGATCGTAAAAATGTATCCTCCATTTTTCGCTTAGTAGCTGAGAGTTTTTCATATTTTTTATTTTTTTTTAGAGAGTCTCATTCTTGATGTGTACTATTTTATTATCCTGAAATTTTGGTCCTATGATATTTCTTACAATTCTTTAATTCAAGTTTCTCCATCTGGCCCCTGAAATTCATGTTTATTCATACTATTAGACTATTATTTATAGGAAAAAAAAAGCTTGCCATGGTGGGTGATTGGTTATCTTGTCGGTCTACTAACCTAAGCTTGCAGGTTCGCTTCTGGCCATGGTAAGTGGTTTTTGAAAGGCGACAAAAATCACGACATGCATGTCATACGTTATTGGCATGTTAAAGAACTTATTTTAATGCAGTAGGCCGTGTTCATAATGGCAAATTTAATCTCATTATTATTATTATTATTATTATTATTATTATTATTATTATTACTGGAGCAATAGGCCTGTGTTTTATATGCTCTAAATATGCTCTAGAGTTCTTGCCTTCCTTCCTTCCTTCCTTCCTTCCTTCCTTCCTTAACGGAGGTACTTATTCCTCATTGTTTTTGGAAGCACTCTACCAACCTCTCTTCTTTTCATAAGAAATCTCCAGAAACTTATCTCCTTCTCTCCATTTCAGTACGTATGTATGTAGATAATGTGCGTTTTCATGGTATGTTAATCATTATTTCCTTATTTCTGTTTTTCTTAGGCTGTGCGTTCGTCAAGTTTAGTTCTCACCAAGAAGCCCAGGCAGCAATTAACAGCCTTCACGGGAGTCAAACTATGCCGGTAAGTAGTCAGTCCATGCATCAGCTGCAACTAAAAGACTAGTATTTTGTTAATCAATAAAACTCAGAAAAGCCCCAATTCAATTACTTTTACTTTTTAAAATATCACCTTAAAATTAACAAAGAAGGTTTCATTGTGTTGAATATGTTATAAATAATTTGAATCAGTAATATCATACGTAGCCTAGTGTTTGCCTTACAGTATAAACCTTGCCCTGAAATTAAATACATGTAGGCGTACAACCTAAAATAATACTCTGGAATATGTTAGGCTGATGAGGTAAAAGAAATTTCCCCAATCAGACACCTTTAATAGGCTACAGAATATTGTGGAGAATTAAGTCCTCTTATGTGGGTAGTTAGGAGCCTCCGTGGCTTAGGCGAAAGCACGCCGGCCTCTTACCGCTGGGTCCGTGGTTCAAATCCCGGTCATTCCATGTGAGATTTGTGCTGGACAAAACGGAGACAGACGGGTATTTCTCCGGGTACTCAGGTTTTCCCTGTCACCAATTTCATTCCAGCAACACTCTCCACTATCATTTCATTTCATCTGTCATTCATTTAATCATTTCCCCAGGGATGTGCGACAGGCTTCGGCAGCCGGCACAGTTCCTATCCTCGCCGCTAGATGGGGGATTCATTCATTCCATTCCCTGACCCGGTCGGTCGACTGGAAGCAGGCTGTGGATTTTCAATGAGGGTAGTTGGAGAAGTCTGCTGTGAGATAATAAGCAAATCATTCATTACCACGAAGTGATTCCAATAGAGGCATTTTTAAATAAATCCTTAATATATACGTAGGTTCGAACCTATTTATTTGCTACTAATCGAAAAGTTATACATTCATGAAACGTCTGCAGTCCTTCAATATAGCCACCATCACGTTACCAGCTATATAGAAGCCGTAGAATCTCTTATGTAGCGCCTGTTCTATTGAAGCCTCCGATGAAGCGTGCAAAATCTCGTGAACATCCCAAACCTAATGACACGAAGTGTTTACTTCATCTTTGAGAGCAAGTCATAATCACAGGGGGTTTAAGTCCGGCGAATATAGTGACTAGAAAAGCACTTCTCAACCTTACCGATAGGTTGTACTACATATACACGCGTATTATCTTGTAATACGATGGAAGGGTTCTGCAGAAAGTGATGCCAACTCCTTCACAACACTAGTCTCAGGTTATGCATTCTTCGTGATAGTAGTTTCCAGAGAAACGCAGGCAGTAACAGAGACATCAACAGACCAGGCGCTGTTACAGATATTCTACTATTTCCACATCGCTAGTAATGTGTTGTGGACAAACTAGGGGACTTCTTTGAGGGTATGGTTACTGTACTTTCTGAGAATAGACATTATGTAACTCACGGATTTCATGGTTGACGGTCCCCTCGCTCTAAATCCTACACCTGGTACACCTATTTGGCATTATTCATTCACTTCAAAACACCTTACGTTCTCCACTCACGTTTCCATTTTCTTGGCATATTTCGCATTCATGCGAAAGAAAAATAGTTGTCATAACGTATGCCTCCAACCTTTGTATATTTAAATTTGAAAATTAAGAAATAATGAAATGCCAAAAATATTTTACTAAGCCAAACAAAACGTGAAACTTGCCTCCATAAATTCATCTTATTATAACCCCTATTTATCATTAACTTGTAAATACTAGAGGAGTAATCTTAGTCATAACTAATTATCATGCTTGGCTAACTGCTTACGTAAAGATCGTAGACTATTATGGGGAGGGAATTTTGCTTTCATATTGCACTTTGCTTGTCTGCACATTATAGGTGAAAGTAATGATCAACATGTATTGCATTACCACCATGACGACGAAAATATTTCGAGTGCTCCACCTGACCCTTATGAATAGTTTTATGCAAACTGTTACAGCATAATCTACAGACATCGGTCCCTCGTCCTATGCTGGACTAATACAACGAGATGTGTGATTTTATGGTCTAGGATAAAGCAGCACTTTTGTTAATTACATATATGATTCTAAAATGGACTCTGAAAACTATCACAACTGCGAATAATACTTACGTTACGGCAAGAAGCGTAAATGAAAACTAAAGCGATACAACAACGAATTTGTATTTTGGACGATCGCTTGAATTAGGTCGTGTATTTCACGTGACTAATATCGTGTACTGCATGTGCACAACACATTAATAGCTGAACAATCGCATTCGGTAATACCATCATATAGACTGTGAACTGACTGCAAAAGATACTGTTGCGTTTCCTATATTAGAAGAAGTACACAGTATCAGCCATCCGATGTAGAATTCCTTACTCTAACTTGTTGTCAGAATTCCAAGTGACTAAACTTTCAACACGCAAGATTATTGCTCAGCAGATATATTTGTATAAAATTATCAGTGGTATCTCAGTCACGAGTGAAACTTCAAGGCAAAGAAATGTCTCAGAAAACGAGGACTCCTAATAGTTAAAAATGTAATACAAATGTCCATAAAAATTCACCTGTATTGAATATGTGCTGTACTTATAACAGGCCCTCAACTGACAACAATTTATATTTTGGAATGTCCTTGCTAAATTATAGAAGAAAATTACACTCAGTTTTAGCTGTCCAATTATTCACTATTACAAAGACATTAAATTACCTGCTATTATTTTAGGTTTCACTTCATTACTAATTGCCAATACTAATCATTAATGCCAACCTTGCATCTTTCATTGTTATTGTATTAGTACCTAAACATATGAATCTAGTTTACTTTATGTAACCAAATATTATAATCATGTTTCATTTACTGTTATTGCGACTAATTTGTAATTTCTAATTTTCAATTTTTAATTTGTATTCTAATGTATTTTTATGTTCGACCCTAACTATTATGTGTCAGAAAACTGTATCATAATGAGGCTCATTATAACACTATTTTTCATTAGGAAACAGTTTCTCCCACCAATCAGAGCTCAAGAAATAGTTGTGTGACCAATTAGATAAGGGTACCTTCGCGCATGCGCTCAAAATCCAACATGTCTATATAAATTACCGAAAGTGCACCGTCCATATGTTCGCGTAAATAAACTGGTGAATATGAGACAAGAAATAGCACTGTACCTTAATATCACCAAAACCAATTTCTACACAGCACGTGGTTTTGAAACGACTTCGGTGACAGTTTTACTGAATACTGGAGCACAATCTGAACATATGGCATTGAAGCACACAGAGCGCATGCGTCGGTTGTCCGGAGAGCTTGGAGAAGAGAGATATACTACCCAGCGCAGCACCCGATCACAACTTTCTAGTGACTGAACAGATATTTATAAATATTTATGTTTGAACATAAAATAGTTATAATAATTATCGTCGAACATAAACAGTTGTATCCAACTCGCCTATAATGGTAATTAAGACACTCGTATGGAAATTATAAAACGCGCTTACGCTCGTTTTATAAAAAATACTCGTGTCTTAATTATAGCCATTATAGGCTCGTTGCATAATGTACTATTATTTTGTATTAACTATTTTCATGTACAGTATTATCTGTGTGTAAACAATTGTTTGCTACTGGAATTGGGACACTGCCCTGTTGTGGCAATAAATAAAGAAATAAATTTAACTCAAGGTGCAAAAAGAAGCTGCATCGAACCACTAAGACTCGCAATAGCTCAATTGGGAAGAGTGCACTCCCAAGATAATTGGAAAGCCAGGATAAGAACTAGAGTTTCGAAACCACGCAAGGCGACGACGTCGTGTTATTATCATGTCCACTTCCTGGTGTAGCGGCTAGAATTCTTGGCTGTCGTCCCAGAGGTCCGGGGTCGATTCACGGCTCTGCCAAGAAATTTAAATTTGGTCTGAAGGTTGAAACGGGGTACACTCCGCTTCGTGAGACAAAACTGAGAAAGGATGGGTTCTGTTCTCACCTCAGCTATCTTTGAAGTGGTTTTCCACTTCTACTCCAGGCAAATGGTTCCTAACTTAAGACCACGGCCGCCTCCGTCCCAATCCTCACCTGAGTTACAAATACACTCTTACTAGTTGTTTGATTTTAGAGGCTTGGACATTTTGGTTGGTTGGTTCCTCAGTTCAGGGGCTGTGACAACGCGGTCATTTAGCCCCGTGTACTTTGGGTGTGTGTAGAATCTGTCTGATAACCGGTGTTAATTTTGATGGCTGTATTAGTGTGTGTAATCTGGTTTTAATTCAAGTAACGACTGAAGACATTCAATTATCAAATAGTTCCTATTTTTACTAGCAAACGCCACCGTCAACGACAACTAGTTGTGAACTTGGTTACTAGATGCCACCGCAGTCGACTCCTGGCGACGAACATTGTAACCTGAGAACGTTAGTCAAATCTAACCTATAATTTAGCTTCATATAAGCGTAATTAGTGGATGGTTCTTTTACATGCCATAAATCTATGACATGGGACCGCCGGCTTTACTTCCCCTCCGAAGGAAGGCATACTGAGGGAATTTTAACGCTCTTAAAAAATCCAACGACATCGGCCGGGTTTGAACCCGCGACCTTGGGCATAGAAGCTCAGCATGTCACCACAGCCGCTACCGCTTACGGTGCACCCTGGCTAGTGCTACACCCTCCAAGACTCACGACTGGTGAGGTCAGGAGTTCGCTACCCTGAGGGAATCCTGAGCTGGGTCCTTTTTTTCCTCCTCTCCACTGGCTTCGGGGCGGACCCTATCCACATTCCTTGTCCTATCTGCCTTTCATGGCTCTCCTTCCCTCCAAGTCCCTCAATCTTCATTTTCGAGGAGTGGGGCATTTTTTCCTGTCTTTTATTTCCCTTATTCTTATTGTTTCCACTTCTTCTTGTGGTGCATGTTGTTGTTGTTTGATTTGGGGGCTTTGCGACATCGTGGTCATGTAGCCCCGTGTACTTGGGTGCGTGTGGTATTTGTCTGATAACCTGTGTTATTGTGATGGCTGTATTAGTGTGTGTATTTGCAGTTCAGATGAGGATTGGGAAGGAGGTGGTCGTGGCCTTAAGTTAGGAACCATCCCGGCATTTGCCTGGAGTAGAAGTGTGGAAACCACGGAAAACCACTTCTAGGATGTCTGAGGTAGAAATTGAACCCACCTCTTCAGTTTTGCATCACGAGGCTGAGTGTATCCCGTTCCAGCCCTCAGACAGAATTGAATTTCTTGGCAGAGCTGGGAATCGAATTCGGGCCTCCGCGGTGACAGCTAAGCATGCTAGCCACTACGCAACGAGGCGGACCTTTTAGTGTATAAGTCGGTAGTTAGTTTAAGATGCAAGTTTGTAGTTAGATTTACTCATAGGTTCATTTTCATGATCACCTAAAACATTAGGGACTGATTTTTTCTTTTTTCGTGAGGCTTCCTGAGAGGCCGAGCGCAGGTCTTTCTAGTTGACGCCCGTGGGCGACCTGCTCGTCGTAATGAGGATGGAGTGATGATGAAGACGTCACATAAGCCTACACCCAGTACCCAGACCACGGGAATTATCTCCAGGAGATTAAAATCACTAATGGCCCGGCCGGTATTTGAACCCAGGACCCTTCAGGCCAAAGACTTGCACACTTACCAATTAGCCATAGAGCCGAACAGGGGCTGATAAAAAAAATCTTATTATATAATACGCTAAGGTGCATGTTTCACAAAACTCAAGCTCCTAAACCAGAGGGAGTTAGAAGGTGTGGTTTGTACCAAAATCTTCCAAAGCGTCTTAATAGTACAGGAAAAATCTTGCATTTCTCTACATGTCAACGGAAATATATTTGTTTATGAAGTGCTTTTAAACAAATAAACAAGACGAAAGCACCTGGCAGAACTGTCGCGCGTACAGCCCGCATAGCACTAAAGCCGGGCGGGTAGTCTGTACACATAGGGGGCACACAACCCATTTTGCGAGAGTTCTCACACGGGTCTGCTGGTAATTATAATAATAATCATCTCCTACAGACACCACAATAATAGTACATTATGCCACAAGCCTATAAGGGCAATAATTGAGACACGAGTATGTTTATAAAACGAGCGAAGCGAGTTTTATAATTTCCATACGAGTGTCTTAATTACCATTAGAGGCGAGTTGCATACGACTGTTTATGTTCGACGATAATTATAACGTCATTATATAGTCTAACATAAGGTAAATATTCATAATATCTGTCGAGATTCTGTCGGTTGAATTCTTCTGCTTGGGAATTGTGTGGGCTCGGCATTTGATCTCGACCCAATAACGAATCCCAAAGCTTTGAAACATTGTTTATCCTGAAGTAGCACCAACAGATAGCGCACAGGTACTATGTTGGATCATTTTGTTATTTTGGTTAAATAACACAAAATAGGCTGTTACAAACGCTTTAAAATTAAAATGTATAGTATTATCAACTAGTTATTATTCAAATTCGATGTGTATGGAATGTCAACGGAAGGAAAATCAATTGAGTCCCAAATAGAACAGTTATGGCATCTCGTGGAAATGTTTCGCGTAGGAATTCCATTTACTGAACAGAGAGCTGGATTATAATTTCCGTGGAACTAATGTCATACGCATGCTTCCTCCATGACGTTCTGGTGTGTTTATGTCAACAACAGCATTCACTAAAATTGTCGGCGAAATCTTACGAATGTGTAGAAATTGGAGTTGCGGATATTAAGGTACAGTGCCCAGTTTGTTTATGCATTGTAACTACAATGGTTGATCCAATATAGGCTGGGGGCGTGGTGGCTCAGCGGTCTAGCTGTATGCCTCTCACCAAGGCGGTCCTGGTTCGATTCCCGGTCAATGCATGTGAGATTTTCGAAGTGAAATGCCATGTCCTGTGGTTCGGATTCCACGTAAAAAGGAGGTCCCGTGGCTCATAATCACATGATTCACGGTCACGTAAAACTACAATCTTCCTTCCTTCCAATATAGGCTACATTGCCAACTTTCAAATCATGCAATTCAAGTCCGACGTGTTGAATTTTGAGTGCATGTCAGAAGCTATCCTTTCCTAATTGGTCAATGAATGAAAATATTGAGCTCTGGTTGGTTGGAGAAACTATGTTATAATGAAAAGTTGTACATTAATGACCCCATTATAATACATATAATATTTACATATCGACATCGTCGAACATAAAGCAGGTTATGAGACAAATTGTACACACCCAAGTACACTGGGATACATGGCAACGTGTCCATATGAGCCACGTGTGATGCACTCCTCTCCATCGTACAGTGAGTATGAGATGCGCTCTAATTACGTTGAGAGCCACGTAACCTTTCACATAATGTAATATTGTTCTAGAGCAGAAAATGGTAATTGTTCGCTACAAGTTAGGCAGGCACTCAACAGGATGACATTAAGCATCACTTCCGACATGATGGATAGCTGCAGTGCCTGCCCGTGAGTGCTTGTCTTCGTCATCCCATCCACTAGAAGAGAAAGTTAGATCCTCACAAACGTGAACTCCCCGATCTCACTTTGCATATAATAAACCGGTCTAGGGTGCTGCGTGATCGGATAAGGGGCCGCGAGATGTTTAGACAAGCCAAGGGAAAAGAATTCCTCTCGGCACGCCGGAAGGTGGAGATAGATTTCATCAATAATTGTCCGCCCCGTTGCGTAGTGGCTAGCACTTTTGGTTTTCACCGCGGAGGCCCGAGGTCGATTCCCGGCTCTGCCAATAAATTTAATTCTAGTCTGAGGGCTGCAACGGGGTACACTCAACCTCGTGAGACAAAACTGAGAAGTTCATTAAAATGGTATTATTAATCCAGTTCACCGATTTTCTAGATAACTGGAGATATTAAAATATAACTATGGAATTATCCCTACATCTAAATTAGTTAACTATCAGTAACTTAAATTTATGAAATAAACTGGTGTGACGATGAACAGTCGAAATATTCCTGGGATACCGGGGGGGGGGGGGGAAGGTCCACAGCCCCCTCCTTGCCCCCCTCCCCTGCGGACTTCCATGATGAACATCATCGCCACGATATTTTAGTACAGTGTTTCTCAACCTTTCGAAGTTCGCTGTATCCTTGGGAGCCCCCTTCCTTGAATTTTTTTTAAAATTGATGTTTAATGTTCATTTACTGAAAGATTATATAATAAATAACGTACTACTTAACATAATACAGTAAACATTACTCTTCTTCATTTCCCGTTTCCAGTTACCTGGGTGGGGTTGCGAATCAAGGACCTCCACAGTTGTCTATCCCTCCACCTTCAACACTTTTTTCTTTTACTCCTCTTTCCTTCTTTCTGGGCCTTCCTCGTGGTCTTCTTCCTCGTATTTTCTCCATAAATATTATTTATGGTATTCTGTATTCTTCCATTCTCAATCTTCACTTAACTACAATCGATTAATAAAAATACATCAATAAAGTTTTGTTCGACTGATCATTAATGAGAAACTTGTGATTAGCTCCTCAAGATTTTCTTTGGTACCATGTTGCGACTTCTGAAAATTTCCACATATAGTCGCGTTTCGCATCCCCAAACACCAAAACCACCGTCAGTTCAATTTGTTTGAACTAGAATTGGCAAACCACGGAACTTGAAATT
Organism: Meconema thalassinum; assembly: GCA_946902985.2. Taxonomy (NCBI): domain Eukaryota; kingdom Metazoa; phylum Arthropoda; class Insecta; order Orthoptera; family Tettigoniidae; genus Meconema; species Meconema thalassinum. The sequence goes on along the minus strand of OX336391.1, from coordinate 644,998,514 downwards.
ATTGTCTGCACTCCTTACTTGAATTAATGCTTTCTACTAACCCCAAGCTTGCAAGTTAACTCCTGGCCGTGGTAAGTGATTTTGAAAGGCGGCAAAAATTACGACTCGCATGTCATACGATGTTGGCATGTCAAAGAACCCATTTGAATTCAGTAGGCCGTGCTCATAATGGCAAAATTAATCTCGGGAGTTTCCGCCAACACATAGTTCCTCATTTCTCTACTAGAAAGCGCTATAGTGTTCACGGAGCTTAGATATCTAACTTCCTTGACTTTCATAGTGCTTCAAGGAACAACGAAATTTGACATTGCAAGCTACCCTCTGGGTGCAAATAACAAAACTTGCACCGGGCATCCAAGACCATACTATATTATTATTATTATTATTATTATTATTATTATTATTATTATTATTATTACTAACAGATAACACACACTAATACAGTTATCACAATTAACACCGGTTATCAGACACCCAAAGTAGACGGGGCTACATGACTGCGTTGTCGCAGCCCCTAAACTAAGGAACCAACCCACAGACATCACAGTGACACAGGTTATCGAACAAATTCTACACACACAAGAACAGGGGGCTACACGACCACGGTGTCACAAAGCCCCTAACAAAAATCAACATCTCCGCAATTTTTGCTGTAATTCCTAAGCCAGTTACGGAATGCTGTGTAGTTCCCCGACTGGTGGTCGTTAGTGCAAGGCAATTTATAGTTGTTATTGCCATCAGCCGAGCCGGTCACTAAATCACTTTATGACTTGATAAGAGAAATGCGTTGCAATGTAAAGACAATGGCGTGTGCAGCTGAACAATACAGGTTCCAACATTACAGTACGTACGGACGCAAAACAAATCTAATAGCACTACTTATCGCATTGTGACAAATGGCAAGTTGGTTATCACATGTCCTGCCTGTTTCACTCTCGGTTTCTCCACAGGCCATTCTCTTCACTGCCGCAGCCGTGTTTAACACTCGGATACGAACTGTGATTTGTCAATATTTTTAACCTACTTTTCTGTGATCGATCCGGGAAAATGTCTGTCTGTCTGTTCTTCTGTCTGTGTGTGTGTCCCCCTATCAACTCCTAAACGGCTGCAGCTATGGAAATCAAATATGATATGAGTAAAGATCTATGCCGGAATATCTCAAGGCCATATTTGAAAATGAGCTCAGTGCAACCTACTGCTGAAATATCGAATTGAAATTTGAGCTCCACGTTCTATATCTTGGAAGGTATGCATTTGGAGTAACTGATATGCGTCAGTGCTTCCAACATGATTCTAAGCCTGCTGATTGGTCCAATTTTAAAATTCCTATACCGAAGTTGGCACACATGTAGATAATAATATTTCAGTTTAATTTCCAGGAGGCCATACTTGACAGTGTTACCAACATGATTCTAAGCCAGCCGATATGTCTAATGTTTAAATGCATGTAACTTCTACACTATCAATGGGATCTCAACCAAATTTCGTATGTACTATGTGTACAATAACAAATATGACTGTGCGTTTTCGTAAGAGCAACAAGGTTTGCCAACTGTTAATAAATGCTCTCTCTATTATTTTATCCTAATACCAATAGATCAGAAAGTATGCAAACCAAGAGCTCGAAACTTTGCACACGTATAGTGCATGTCCTACTACATTAATTTGGAGTATCTAGTATATGTCAGTATTGCCAACATGATTCTAAGCTTGTTGATAGTTCCAAATTTTAAATGCATGTAACTACTATACTAACAATTGGATTTCACCCAAATTTCGTACGTGACTTTTGTACCATAACTCATATGAATATGCGTATTCTTAAGAGCCAGCGACTGCCAAATGTAAATAAATGCGCTCTCTCTCTCTATCTTTACCCCTAATATATAAAAATCAGAATATATGCAAGCCAACAGCTCTAAACTTTGCAAACGTATAGTACCTAACATTCTAAATTAATTTCGGATAACTAATGTACGTCAGTGCTGCCAACATTGTTTATTCCTTCTGATAAGTTCAATTTTTAAATGCATGTAACTTCTATACTAACAAATGGATTTCATCCAAAATTGGCACAATAATAGATCATAACATTTTAGATTAATTCATAATTTCTAAGAAAAATAGGCTCTTTCGTTCGTCACGAAACTACTTGTTCTTCATTTGTCCTTCCCACGTTAGATCATGGTTTTCAACTTAACTGAGAATCAGCCTCCCCTATATTTTCTGTAGTCTCAGGGTACGTATGGATAGAGCCCTGTGCGGATAAACTAAAAGTCATTCGCATCCGTCCCGCATCCGCACGGCTGTTATCCGCATCCGCCCCGCATCCACACTACTGGCATTACAATCATCATCATCATCATCTTGTACAGTTTCCAGACCCAGGCTGGGTCTGTTTGGAACATATGCCTCGCCACTTAGTCCTTTCTTCCCACCACCTCTCCGCTGTCACTCTGGTCCAGTCCTCGCCTCTCTTCTTGACACATTCCTCCACTCCTTTCAGCCATCTATCTCTTGGTCTTCCCCTTGGTCGTTTCTTCTGCATCTGCATCTCATGTATCCTCTTGGGAATCTTCTTCTCATCCATTCTCTTTATGTGTCCATACCACCTCAGTCTTGATGTCTCAATCCTACCTTGCAAGGGTTCCTCTTTCACCATTTCCCTGACCTTTTCATTCCTCACCCTGTCTCTTCTTGTTACTCCGATCCTACTTCGCAGGAACTTCATTTCACCTGCCTGTATTCTGCTTATGTCTCTTTTCTTCATTGTCCACGTTTCTGAAGCATAGATCAGTATCGGGATATAGTAGCTTATGTATAACACTTCCTTGCATTTTTGTGGGACATCTTTATTCCACACTAAGCTCCTAATGCTTCTCAGAAATGCTTCTGCCTGCCTGCCACGTTCCGTGATCTCTTGGTCATTTCTCCCATTTTCCTCCACTATACTTCCCAAGTACTTGAGACTTTCCACCTTCTCCAGCTGTCCACCTCCAAGTGTCATCCCACTCATTGGTCTGTCCTTTTTCCTGGTCGTTAACAGGATCTCACATTTACTGATGTTGAACTTCCATCCGTACTCTCCCACTGTTTCTTCCCAAGCCTTCAGTTGCTCCTGAATAGTTTTAATTAGATAAAGTATTAAAGCAACACCTTTATACATTTGATGAGAAAGTCGCTCCCCTAGGCTTTGTATGTCCTGTGCTATTTTTAAAATGAATGTTAAACAGCCAGAATTGCAACCCTTTATAGTTCGGAGTGTTAATTGTGCTTAATTACATAATTTGAATGAGATTAGCCTAAATCACCATCTTGCATTTATCGTGACAAAAAAACTTGCCACAGTGGGTGAGTGGTTATCGTGTAGGATTACTAACCCCAAACTTGCAGGTTCGCTCCTGGCGTGGTAAGTGAATTTTGAAAGGCGGCATAAATCACGATACGCATGTCATACGATGTTGGCATGTTGAAGAACTCATTTGAATTCAGTAGGCCGTGTTCATAATGGCAAAATTAATCTCGGCATTTTCCGCCAACACAAAGTTCCTCATTTCACTACTAGAAAGCGCTATAGTGATCAAGGAGCTTGGATATCTAACCTCCTTGACTTTCATAGTGCTTCAAGGAACAACGAAATTCGACATGCAAGCTACCTTCTGGGTGTCAAATAACAAAGCTTGTACCCGGCACCGAGGCCATACGATATTATTATTATTATTATTATTATTATTATTATTATTATTATTATTATTATTATTATTATGAAAAAAAACTGAAAAATATGATATGTCATAAACATCCGGGTCCTAGTAATGATATTAAACAAGTTCGGATTGTATTCTAAAAACAATCCGAAAATTTACTCCTAACATTATCCACGGCGAAGAATTTTGCGCGCAGGGCTTTACGTATGGAGAGTCCGGTCTCAAAAAGTCCTGAGATCGATTCTCGGTCTTGTCATGTAAAGTTTTGAAACCATTTTTGCAGTGTTGCCTATACAAACTATCAGTTGTACGAGGGATGATCAGAAAGTAAGGTTTTAAAGCCGGTATTCCTGGAGTTTCGTAGAGCCTCCGTGGCTTAGGCGGCAGCACGCCGGCCTCTCACTGTTGAGTCTGTGGTTCAAATCCCAGTCACTCCATGCGAGATTTGTGCTGGACAAATTGGGGGCAGGCAGGTTTTTCTCCGGGTACTCCGGTATTCCCAGTCACAATTTCCTTCCAGCAACACTGTCCACTATCATTTCGTTTCATATGTCATTCATTTAATCATTGCCGCAGGGGAGTGCGACAGGCTTCGGCAGCCGGCATAGTTCATATCCTCACCGCTAGATAGGTACTTCATTTATCCCATTCCCTGACCCCGTCGTTCGACTGGAAGCAGGCTGTTGATTTTAATTTTCATAGAGAAGTTAGTAGTGTGGAGTGATTCCAATACATACGTTTGGTAACTGTGCAGAGATTCAGCCATCAGCCACCTACAGCGCTAGTTGTAGGTAAACATCTAATGGCGAATTGTTTGGAAAACTGATCTCGTGAAGAGATCCGCTCAGTTATTCGATTTCTGTGGGCGAAACATGTAACTGCGGCCAGGACTTCTCACTGAGGGTGTTATGCTTCTTCATGACAACGCGCGACCTCATACAGCCCATAGAACCACCACGCTGTTGAAGTGGTTTCGCTGGGACATCATTGACCACCCTCCTTACAACCCGGACCACGCTCCAAGCAACTTTCACCTGTTTGCTCACTTGAAGGAGCACCCAGGAGGTCAGCGATTCACTTCAGACGAGGAGACGAAACACTTGGCGACAACGTGACTGAACACGCAAGGACAAGATTTTTACCATGTGGGAATCCCTCCCTATATTATTCTGCTAAAGTCCCATTCCAGTTTGGTACCGAAAATAAGGTCCCATTAACACCAACCTACACATATGGGGTACCTACAGGTTCAGCATAATGCCTCACAATTAAATAAATACCTTAAAACATGTATATTTACAATGAAATAATGAAAGAAAGCAACACGGTAACCATGGTTACAGAATCTCACAGGTCCATCTATTTCTGTAAGACGCAATGCAATTCCAATTATTACATTACTGTGAAAGTTTCCAGACGGTTATAAGGTTATCACTGAACCAAATTAAGCTGTCAAATGCATCAATACATACAGTATAATGCGCTTAAGGGGGTTAAGGGGCACTCTAGAATTTTTTCACGCAATTTTCACGTGTGAGTGTGGTACGAAAGGTCTTTTTCACCCGACTATAAAGGGTCTCCGGAAACCACATTTAAAGGCCCTTAAATTAACAGTGATATTCCCAGAAGAGTAACTTCGCTCTGATATACCAATGAAGGAATGACAAACCCCTAACCACTCCACCAGTAGCTGAATTGATAAAGTCTGATTATTCTCACCAAGGATAAATCAGTCATAGCATTCATGATTGAGATTTTGCTAAGTGTACTCTTTACAACTAGAATATTCGCGGGCGAAGCCGCGACGGGTAGTGCTAGTATTCAATACTCGGGTCTGTTAAGAAATGTTATTTTGGTGTGTAGTTTGGAGCGGGATACACTAAAAATCGTGAGACAAAACTGTAAAGAGGTGGTTCAATTCCTCACCTCAGACATGTGGGAATTGGCTTCCCACTTCTACTCCAGGCAAATGCCCTTTTTTAAAAAAGAATTGTTGACTAATAACAATTGAAAATTTTTGTCATTAATGACCCTCAATTTAATAATGAATCCATCGTAGTACTTTTGCTGAATTACAAGGATTAAAATGTTTGAAATAAACTAAAAAAAAACACAATTTCTAGCTTTCATAATGATGCACGTGAATGGGTGTTCTTTTTTCTGTTAATGGTGAAATGTTCCTCACCTCATCCCCTCCCTTGCCCTGCCCCCAACCCCTATATAATAATTAGTATTTTTAATGAGCATGCCAATTTACTTTCATCTCCGTAAGCATCCTAACGACCTGCACGCGTTAAGCCGTGGAACTTGCCATTTGTACATGTCCCTTGCATCAGGCGTCGGAAATGGGTACAATTACGTCAGTGTGCTGATTTCTTTCTCGATTCCTCGCTCAAGAATATCTGCTTGCTGTTGTTGTTACTTCGTTTCAGGGGCTTGGGACGTATTGGTCATCAGCCCCATGTACTTGGACTTGGGTTCAATTTGTTTGATAACCTTTGTTTCTCTGGTGACTGAGGTAGTGTGTGTGTGTAACTGTAATTACTAGGGTCGGCGATGGATTATGTGATTGATTGATTATTGATTGATTGATTGATTGATTGTTGAGGCTTTAAGAGGTGGAAGAGCAAGGTCATCTGCCTCTATGGATAACGAACAGTGGAACTTAGATAATTCGAAATCTTCTTTAATTCGAATATTTTGGCTGGTCCCTAGCATTTTGTATGTAAACAATGTTAAAGGATCGTTGATAATTCGAATGACGTCAACGGGAGAGCGCAGTATTGTATTTCATAACTCGTCCATGTTCTAAACAATTTTATCGAGGCAGTGTTGCAATGCGGCCAAGTTCCTAGTTGATGGTTGGGAGGAAATTGTGACTGTTCCTATCTCGTATGAAGAATGTTGAGTATTCATTCATTCATTCATTCATTTATTTGCAATGGGGGGAGTGTCCCCCGGTGGCAAATTGGATATACATAACAAATAATTATACATAACAATTATACAACAATTAAACTGGAGTATTTACACAAATAGTCAGTCTTTTCTTAAACACACCTATATGTTTGGGAAAAGGCTCTAAGACTGCGGCAGGTAGAGTGTTCCAGTTATCAATGGCACGGTTTTCAAAAGAATATTTACCATAATTTGTTCGCTGTGGTCGGCCCTTAACTTTGAAAGGATGATCGCTCCTACCCATGTAAGTGGGCTTTCCCAATCGTTTGCTAAGCTCACCCCATGCTGGTTGATTTGTATACGTGTTGTACATAGCGCAGAGTCTAGATTTCATCCTCCTAGCCTCCAGTGATTCCCACCCAAGTTTCTTTAACATACGGCTCACACTGCTCCTTGGATTAAAGTCACTGAGCACAAATCTAGCGGCCTTTCTTTGTACCATTTCCAACTCATTGATGAGCCCTACTTGATATGGATCCCAAACTGCCGAGGCATATTCCAGAATAGGTCTTACAAGTGACAAATAGCCTAATTCTTTAGCAGAGGTACTACTTCCTTTTAATACCCTCATTACAAAGTGCAGGGATTTGTAAGCTTTTGAAACTACACATCCTACATGACTACTCCATTTCATATCATTCCTTACGTGAACGCCCAAATATTTGCAAGAATCTTCTTCTACAAGTATTTCCGAGCCAATGTTATATTGAAAATCCTGTCTCCGCACTTTCCCTATTTTTAAGAGACTACATTTTCTTGTGTTTATTTTCATTTCATTTTCAATCGCCCACTTATAGACCAGGTTCAGGTCCTCTTGAAGCACTGCATTGTCTTGTGAGTCATGTATCTTTCGATATATTACACAATCATCCGCAAACAATCGACAGTCACTGCGAATCCCATTTGGTAAGTCATTTATAAACGCCAAAAATAACAAAGTTCCGATTACGCTGCCCTGAGGGATACCCGACGTTACGGTAATTTCATCCGAGAATATGCCTTCGACTTTCACTATCTGTGAACGACCCGTCAAAAATTCTTGGATCCATAAAATTACTCTTCTATCAATCTTCGTCGAAGCTAATTTATGGAGTAGCATGTCATGCGGCACGACATCAAATGCCTTCGCAAAATCTACACACATCAAAAAAAGTTTTGCATCACCTCGGTTCCCAGATCTCCGGCATATAGACGTTGACTGTGTATATTGTATCCAAGATACAGTCCCTTTGACTGTTCATAGATGTCACTAAAACTGCTCAAAGATGTAAACAACCATGCATGAGCAGGGCCTATTAGACGGAGAGGGTACGACAGCCGATCAGTTCCAGTCATTCCACCAGGACGAAGGTACGCTGCTCATGTTGTCTGTAGTTCTACCATGCCTAGAAGGTCAATACCGCAGTTCGATCGCGTCCGCATTGTTACTTTGTGTCAAGAAGGGCTCTCAACAAGGGAAGTTTCCAGGCGTCTCAGAGTGAACCAAAGCGATGTTGTTCGGACATGGAGGAGGTACAGAGATACAGGAACTGTCGATGACAGGCCTCGCTCAGGCCGCCCAAGGGCTACTACTGTAGTGGATGACCGCTACTTACGGATTACCGCTCGGAGGAACCCTGACAGCAATGCCACCATGTTGAATAATGCGTTTCGTTCAGCCACAGGACTTCATGTTTCAACTCAAACTGTGCGCAATAGGCTGCATGCTGCGCAACTTCACTCCCGACGTCCATGGCGAGGTCCAGCTTTGCAACCCCGACACCATGCAGCGCGGTACAGATGGGCCCAACAACATGCTGAATGGACCCCACGGAATTGGCATCACGTTCTCTTCACCGATGAGTGTCGCATATGCCTTCAACCAGACAATCGTCGGAGACGTGTTTGGAGGCACCCTGGTCAGGCTGAACGTCTTAGACACACTGTCCAGCGAGTGCAGCAAGGTGGTGGTTCCCTGATGTTTTGGGGTGGCATTATGTGGGGCCGACGTACGCCACTGGTGGTCATGGAAGGCTCCGAAACGGCTTTACGATACCTGAATGACATCCTCCGACCCATAGTGCAACCATATCGGCAGAATATTGGAGAGGCATTTGTCTTCATGGACGACAATTCTCGACCTCATCGTGCACATCTTGTGAATGCGTTCCTTCAAGATAACGACATCGCTCGACTACAGTGGCCAGCATGTTCGCCAGACATGAACCCTATCGAACATGCCTGGGATATGTTGAAAAGGGCTGTTTATGGACGTCTTGACCCACCAACCACTCTGAGAGATTTACGCCTAATTGTCGTTGAGGAGTGGGACAATTTGGACCAACAGTGTCTTGATGAACTTGTGGATAGTATGCCACGGCGAATACAGGCATGCATCAATGCAAGAGGACGTGCTACTGGGTATTAGAGGTAGTGGTGTGTACTGTAATCTGGACCACAAATGCTGAAAGTCTAGCTGTATGATGGTACAACATGCAATGTGTGGGTCTCATGAGCAATAAAACGAGCTGAAATGTTGTTTGTGTTGATCTCTATTCCCTTTGTATTTAACGGTTCCGGAACTCTTGGAACCGAGGTGATGCAAAACTTTTTTTGATGTTGTATAACTACGGCGTCGACTGAGACCCCATGGTCTAACGATTCGCTAATGTCTTGAAAAAGTGATAGCATCTGACTCTCGCATGAGTAACCTTTCCGAAATCCATGTTGCCTATCATTAAACCATGATAATGTTTCCCACTGTTCCCTCAAGTAGTCGCAAATGAGATGCACCATCTGTTTACAAACGATGGACGTAAGGCTAACCGGCCTGTAGTTGCCCAATTCAAGTCTGCTCCCTCCCTTAAATATTGGGACTACCGTAGCTCTTTTCCAGTCATATGGGATTTGCGCATTGTTTATGGACACATTAAACATCACCTCCAAGTATCGTGCCACGGCCCTACCTCCTAGTTTAAGTACTTCACTAACAATATTATCAGGACCCTTTGATATATTGAAACGTAGTTTTTGTATTAGCATTACAATTGCTGACTGGTTTATTTGGAACAGTGGGGCCCCTGATTCGTCGTTAAGGTCCAACACACAGCTATTGGATTTATTGAACACACTACCGTAAAAGACATTTAATTCATTAGCAATGGCCTGTTTCTCAGTAATTAATTTACCGTCACCGGACATTATCATCGACAAATTATTTGGATTTCCCTTTCTTCTCCTAACATAACTGTAAAAATTTTTCCACCCATCACCTCCCGAACCAAGTAAACCTTGCATATAACTGTCATGAGCAGCCCTCTTTTTTAAGACGAGCTCTCTTGATAAGGACTTAAATTTCAACATATACTTGTCCCTATCATGTCTTTTATTGTATAATTTCCTAATTTTCCGTTTTAGACTCCTAATTTATCGTGTGTAATACTCAGGATCTGGGTTTTGTTTCAGCAATTTAAATGGGACAAATTTATCAACAGCGCTATTTAAAATTTTCAAAAAGTTAGTCCACAGGATATTAATGTGATTTCCTTCCGATGCCCATCCTACAAATAGCTCATTCAAATACCCCTGAAATTGCCCCCGATCCGCCCTGCGATACTGGAATATGATCTTTTTTGCTACATCAGAGTCTAATTTTGTTATGTCACCATATCTAATATTTAATTCAATCCCAGAATGGTCACTAATTCCTGGTACTTTCAGACAGTTAATATACAGCTCTACAGGCCTTACTAGATAAACATCTAAGGTATTATTGTCTCTAGTTGGGAAGTCAACTACTTGGGAAAATCCCCCCTCCCTTAAGAATTTATTTGCAGCGCTCTGAGCTTGACCACAGCTAGTTGACTCACCAGACCAGTCTGCTTTGGGGAGGTTTAAATCTCCAGCAATTATTATGCTCTTTTTCATAGCATTACCCGTACAAGTTTTATCATACAGTGTTTCGAGGAGAGAAAAGTTATCTTTCGGTGCTCTATACGCCCCTATCACCTGAAGAGGGAATTTATTTCCTTTATCCGAAATTTGTACACATAACATTTCATGATCCATATCAGCCCACTTTAAGAAACTACCTATATTTTTGCGCACACAAATAAATAGCCCACCACCTCGCTTCCCCCGATCCCTTCTGTACATTTCGTAGGTCCCTTGAATTATTTCGCTACTATTTATGTCCTCATATAACCAAGATTCAGTTGCAATGACAATGTCCGGAGAATACGTCTCTACAAGATTCCAAAATTCAATTAATTTATTTCCTAAACTCTGACAATTAACCTGCAGTAATCTTAGAGTCTTACCTCCGCAGCAAATATCTGGACCTGCTCCTCCTCACAAAAGCCGGCACGAACCGATGACCCTGTCATGTAGGCTCCCTAAGTTAAAAGCGCCCCGTCGATTTAGATGCAGCCCGTCTCGGGCGAAGTCACGGCCACCAATCCAGCAGTCAGCTTCTACGTACACTAATCCCAGTTGTGCACATACCCAGTCCATGCGGTCATTTACAGTCTTAACTCGCCTTAACGGAACATCTCCCCGCCGAACAATGCCACTCATTATAATGTTTGCATTTCTAAACTTGCTTTTAGCTTTTCTGCCTAGTTCGTAGAGCTCCCCCATGATGTAATCAGCTGTAGCCCTCTTCTTCAAATCGTTCGTCCCAACATGTAGCAACAACACTTTAACTTTGTCACAGTCCTCTACATTTGATGTATTAATGTTGGTGAGATGTTGCAGTGTGTGGCGAACTTAGTAACGTGGACATAATCACACAGGTAAACAGTAACGCCAACCAAGCTACAGGTGACGCATTTGAAGATAAGGACGGTGATTCTTTGGAGGATCAGGAATGACCGATTCAGAGTGCAGCAGAAGCATCCAATTACGACCAACGACTAAGAATATTTTTTAAAAATCAACACTACGTATGTGATTTTATTTTTCAGTCAATAAATGACGTAGATTCATATGTTACTCGTGAGAAAATTAATTCAAGAAAGCGATCTACTCTCTCGGACTTAGGGGAAGATGACCTCGTAGTTCCGCCCCTTAAAACAACAATAACTAACTAACTAACTCGGACTGTTTTGGCAAACGGTAAATGTTATTTACTGTGTCCAGTACTGTTGTATATACTAGTCTAATAGTATCTAAAAATAGACGTACCTCGCGCATATGCACCGGTCAGGATTTTTTTCCTTGGCTAGGGGTGTCCTACGACTCGGGGTGACAACCCCCCCCCCCCCCCCCCCGTTTTCCTATAGCCCCCTTAATCTAACCAATTGACCCAAAACTAAAGGGTCATCGGCTTTTTTAATATTTCTCGAACCAATAATGCTAGGGACTTGTATGATGCGTTGTAGGACTCAGGGTGACGCCCCTTTTCTTCATGATTCTGTGATTTGCAGAGATGGGTAAATCCAGAGCAGAATATATGCGAAATTATCGACAAAAGAAACGAAGAAAAAATTAAAAACTGGAGGAGTACGGCCGAACAAAATTGACTTCACATTATATTTCATCTCAATTTCATAGTAGGATAACATGTCAGATGTTACACATCATATGCGACTACTGTAAGGCTCGTATCTTTTTCTTTTTTTTTTTTTTTAAGCGTAAAGTTTGAGTAATTTTTGAAACATTTTGTTTAATTCGAATTTTTAATTGTCCTTTGAAATTCTGTAGTATCTCAGCAATTGCATCGATGGAGTATAGGGGGGGGGGGGGGGGGAATCATACCTAGGATAGCTGCTGTCAGCGCCGGAATTCGAACCTCCGATCACGGTAAGGGTGAGCTATTTAACACGGACGTCTACGCCGCGAGTTTTAAGAATAGGAAGTGGCTATTTATAATGGATCCAAGCACACTTTTGAAGGCATCTGAAAACCACCCTACAGTAATATCCGACCAGTCTTTGCTGTTCTCTAGTGAGTGCGCTGTCAACTACTTAGATCTGTTCATCGCCTGCCTCGTTGTGTAGTGGCTAGCATTCTCGGCTGTCACTGCGGAGGCTAGGGTTCGATTCCCGGCTCTGCCAAGAAATTTTAATTTGATCTGAAGGTTGGAACGGGGACACTCAGCCTTGTGAGGCAAAACTGAGAAGAGGGGTCGATTCCTACCTCAGCCATCCTGGAAGTGGTTTTCCATGGTTCCCCACTTCTACTCCAGGCAAATGCCGAGATGGTAACAAACTTACGGCCATGGCCGCTTCCTGCCCAAAGCGTACCTCGATTACATGTACACCCACTAGTACAGACATGACAGTGACACGGATTATCAGACAACTTCAACACACACCCAAGCACTCGGAGATACATGACTACGATGTCACAAGGCCTCTAATAGAGGCAACGAGAAAGCGGCTTCGGTGGCGTAGTTGGCAGAATTCTGACCTTCTATGCCCAAGGTCGTGGGTTCAAGCCCGGCCCAAGTCGTCGGATATTTTTATGAGCGTTAAAAATCCCTCAGTATGCCTTCCTTCGGAGGGGAAGTAAGTGGTGGTCCCATGGCATAGAAAAGAACCTTCCACCAACTACACTTGTGTGAAGCCAAAATTTGTAGGTTAGAATTGATAACGCTCTATTCGTTCCAACGTTCGCCGCCAGGTGCTGACTGCGATGCCATCTAGTAGCCAAGTCCGCAAGCTAGTTGTCGTGTACGGTAGCATTTGGTAGCAAAAGTATGAACTACTTGAAAATCATTGTCTGCAGTCCTTGCTTGAATTAAAACAGATAACACACACTAATACAGTCATCACAATTAACACCGGTTATCAGACAGATTCTATGCACACCCAAAGTACACGGGGCTACATGACGGCGTTGTCACAGCCCCTAAACTAAGGAACCAACGACAACGTATGTTTTCTCGTGACATCCTGTAGGTTCAAACTAATATTTCACTCGTCTGATTTTTATAAAGCTACACAGTTTCTCTTTTCTTTCTAGCGAAGTCTCTCCAGTCTGCTGTTGAGAGCTGACATAGGAAAATATTGCTGGCAGTATTAAGGTCTTAAAACTCTTCCTCCAATCATTTGAGAGAGAGCGCTTACAGGCTTAGCCGAGAGTAGTCCACTGCACTTTAAATTGGAAAACAGGCACATTATTACTTTTGCTATATTCCTCAGCTATTATCAGGGCTACAAATGCGTTACTCACTGGACATACATGGCCCACGACATATAATAATAATAATAATAATAATAATAATAATAATAATAAACTGGAGGAATTATAAAGCCAATCTGAGTAAATCTCGCACACTTTTCGGAAAATACAATTGAAATTTTTTGGACTCATTATTAGAATGGGCAATACTAGACTAAGTTAACTAAAAGAATTCTGAACCTAGCCCTTTCATTAAAAACCAAGAACAGCCGGCTTCGTGAAATTGAAACAGATATCCGGGAAATCAACATCTCACAAGACATTATACGAGACAGATGTAATTTCAGAACCAAAATCGACAATTTGGAGACAAACCCAACATCAGAGCTATAACTTGGACAGAACAACGAAGGAAGAAGCTCAGCGAGAGTATGAAGAGATTTTGGGAGGAAAAGAAGGAAGCACATAAACTGCTACCTGATCCCCGGATTCTTCATTTTGCAGCATAACATGCACGATGTTGTCTGAAGTCAGTTTTTCCTGCTCAGCTTCCAATCATCTTCTTTGTGGCAGCCAATGGCCCAAAGAAGGAAAGTGTAGAGTGCGTCATCGATGTCACTGCAGTAAATGCACACCGAACTACTCGCTCGCTCTAATAGCTTGGTGATCATATGAATAATAATAATAATGCAAAAAGGCTTACAGACTCACTTGGAACAGATATAGTAAACATCAATATCCAAAAATGCATTACAACACTGTAATCAAGCCTGAAGCACTATATGCTTCTGAAACGCTGACTATTGGGGGCAGATCATTAATTAAAGACGTGGAAAAGGGAGAAAGGAAAATCCTAAGAATATTTTTTTTTACCAGTCTGTACAGGGGTAAGCTGGATGAAAAGGAAATCTCAAGACTTATGCCAGCACTCGGAGAAAATCTCAGGCACATTTAGCAAAAGACGATTGAAATTTTACGGGCACATCCTCAGGATGAGCAATCAGAGACTGACCAAAAGGATTCTTAACCTTGCCCTGTCAATGAAAGTTAAAAACACCTGGCTGCTTTAAGTTGGAAAAGATCTTCAGTAAATAGGTATCACAGTTGACATTGTACTAGACAGAGCTAAGTTCAGAGAATTAGTCGATAATCACCGCTTTGCAGACCATCCAAGCTCTATCACCAACAAAACCTGGTCAGAAGATCGCAAGAGAAGCCACAGCGAGAAGATGAAGAGATTTTGGGAGAGGAGAAAGGCAATGCCATCAGCTAAATAAGTTCAATCGCGCTCCTTAGTCGGGCATCACGAAGAAAGAAAGAAAGAAAGAAAGAAAGAAAGAAAGAAAGCGGGCTCTATCCTGATTCAGTCTGACGGCCAAGTGACATATTTACTGGCTAAATTCCGAAAACTCGTTGATTGTTAAAAGAAGCACCAAAACTCATGCTTGAGATGATAGGTCTATTAGTGGGGCATATATACTGGTCTGCCCCTTCAAGGTTGACGTATGTATTACCCAAAGAGGACTACTTCATCGACGACAATAAAATACAGTTTTACATACCAAACACCAAAGCCTATGAGAATGCACGCCGAACCTTAAACGAAAAACGAAATACCATTTGGTCCGACTTTTACTCCACAGATGCCATAATGACGGAAGAGTGGAAACTACGAGCCACGACACGTAATCACACGTTACGCCACCCATGGATTTCACTACAGATTCTGCAAAACCAAGAATTTCCACCAACCGAACGATGACTGTATATGTGACCTGTGCAACGATCATTGTGAAAGGTACCACGCACAAAATGAGGACAACCTCAATAATAAGACCGGCATTAGCATAATTGATCATTTGTACAAATATGTATTTGGACATTGTGCGCTTTTCTTTTAATAATAATATATACTGGTTTTCATGCAGCTTACTTGTATGCATTGGACCAGTAGAATGAGATATTCTTTCCACCGCTGTTGGTGTATTCTCCCCAAGGTAAGATGAAAGCTTAAAATGAAACGACTCCAGTCTTGCTCTAAGTTTTTCTTTTTCTCCCTATTCAATGTAGTTCTGAAAGATCAGCATGCGTAGCTGTTCAAACACGAGCCGAGCCGATATTCCATTTCCATCGTCAACATAGGCAAAGCGTTATTGTCGCAACAGGTGCGGCAACAGTTCGTCGTAAATATTCTGAATCCTGTATGTTATCTGCACACAAATATGAAATACTGTGCATCTCCCGGGAATAGCGTTATTGGCTTCAATTCAAGTCATTGTCAAATGGATTTATTTTTCTCACGTTAGATGCCATTTTTCATACTAGGGCTCAATAAAGGTAAACGCATTGATTGTTGTTTTAAGGGGACACATACAGCATAAAAATGCAGTTTTAAATGACTTTTAATCTCTTGATCATGCGCCATGGGATCTCCATTTTTACGTGGAATTCGAACCACAGGACGTGATATTTCACTTCGAAAATCTCACATGCATTTATCGAGAATCAAACCCGGTCTGCCTTGGTGAAAGGCAAGCTGCTTGACCACTGCACCATCATTCGCAAACCTTCGGAAATTACTGTA
Organism: Meconema thalassinum; assembly: GCA_946902985.2. Taxonomy (NCBI): domain Eukaryota; kingdom Metazoa; phylum Arthropoda; class Insecta; order Orthoptera; family Tettigoniidae; genus Meconema; species Meconema thalassinum. Next base: position 644,982,161 of record OX336391.1, on the reverse strand, counting down.
CGTGCCGGCCCCGTGGTGTTGGGGTAGCGCGCCTGCCTCTCACCCGAAGGCCCCGGGTTCGATTCCCGGCTCCGTCAGGGATTTTAGAAACTGACGTGAGGGCTGGAACGGGGTGCACTCAGCCTCGTGAGGACAATTGAGTAGCTGTCTGACAGTGAGGCAGCGCCCCGATCACGAAAACCAAGATTAACGACCGAGGGGATACGATGCGCTGATCGCGCGTCACCCCAATATCTGCAGGCCAAATGGCTGGGCAGCGGTCGCTTGGTAGGCCTAGGCCCTTCATGAGCTGAAGTGCCCGGGGTTATTTATATTTTTATTTGCTTGTCCAGTAAGCTACTGTAATTACCCTCCTTCTTCTACTTCATGACGCTTCAGCCAGCTATGGACCACTGCTCTCTTCCTCGAGCTCTCACATGCACCCAGTAACACCTCATGTGTTCTCGGTGCTGCTGTTTCCTGGCTTCAGTCCACGTCTAGCCTGTTGTTAGTTTAGGCTTTTCCTGGAAACTCTGGTGTTCTTTTAAATACTTTTCTACCTCTGTGAACCAAGCTCTGTTGGTTTTCTTACCCAGAAATTAAGTAAAGATTTTGTTCGACAATCGCATTGTGCTCAGTCTTGTTAAATGACCATAGAACACAACCCTCCTCTTTCGTATCACGTCAGTGATTTTGATAACATGTGTGTAGAGTTCATGGTTGTGTCTCCGTCTGTAATCACCGTTTTCTTTGAATGGGCCCAAGATTTTCCGTAAGATTTTCCTTTCTTTGGTTTCAAGTTTCTCCATAATACCTTTCCTGTGCATCGTAAGGCACTCTGCAGCGTATAAGGATTCCGGTCGGATGACTGCAGTAATGTAGAAGCTCAGCATTTAGGGATAATGATTTCTTGTTGTAGATTCCCTTGGTTAACTGGTATGCAGTTTCCATTTTTATTATTATTTTAACCGAGTGTGTGGATCTTGCTGACTTACGAAGAAACCTTGGTTTGCAGATGACACTCAAACTTATATTAGCCGATGATGCGGTGGCTGCTGATCTCGTCATCCGCTATATAAGTGAGAGTAGGTTAGGGTCAGCAATCTAAATTTTCCAGTGTACATTGACTCAACGACTTGTTCGTTTTTAAATTTGTAATTTTTGTTTATATTATAATTATTAGCTTTATTTTATTTTTTGTTTTATTAATTTTCAGTCTTTACAAATTTAGGTGTCCACCTCTAAATTTTAAATTCAATTCCAAATTTGTAGACTATACTTTAATCTGTGTTAAGAGGGGCAGATAACCTCGTAGTTCTGCCCCTTAAAACAACAATAACTAACTAACGAATATTATTGTTGTTATTATTACTCCTTAGATTTTGACCAACTGTTCACCAACTGAGATAATTTCATGGTTTTCTTGCTCAACTTTCCAATAATTTTTCATCCCTGTATGTTCTTTCTTTCTTTATTTATCTGAATGTGGTCCTATCTAATGTGTCATATTTCTTCTTCTTTCTTTTTGCGTTTTGCTCATTATAGAGCGCGCTTGAACTTGTTTTTCGGCTTGATGATATTCGCCTTCCTATCTTCCCAAAATCTCTTCATGAAGTCACTGTGCTGCTTCTTCCGTTCTTCTGTCCACTTGGTTCCAGTCTTGCCACTAGTTTTCACCCTAAACTTGTGCTTTGTTACTGCGGACCTGAAGACTTTGCGGTTTCTCAGAATATTTTCTCCGATGTTCAACTCTTGCAGGTCCTCTCTTGATTCATTCAGCCAGGCTATCCTTGACTTCTGAGAACTTATTACATTGAATAACCTTTTTGTAAGTCTATAATCGTCCATCCTGAAGAGGTGTCCATAAAATGTTAAACGTCTTCTTCGTACAGTGTTGCTGAAACTATCGGTGTGACGGTATAGATCTGAATTTCGTCTTTTAATCCAAATTCCGTTTTCTTGTGTGGGGTCGAATATTTTTCTAAGAATTTTTTACGTTCTTGCTTTTCTATATTTGCAATTTTAGAATGACCTCCTAAAGCTATGGTTTCTGAAGCATATAGAGCTTCCGGTAGCACAACTGTTTTGTAGTGTTTCAGTTTTGCATTATGTGGCATTACTCTTTTATTATAGTGATTATTATTATTATTATTATTATTATTATTATTATTATTATTATTATTACAAGAAATTCACTCACGCTGAAGGACACGAGACTGACAAACAGAACATTTCAAGCCTCTATATGAAACAACAGTGTTGTTATGAAAACAGTTTTGATTAAATAAATACCCCGCGGCGTAGCCATGCGCGTTAAATCGTTCACAACGACCGTGATGGGGAGCTGCAACAAGTCCGGAGATTGAAGGTTCGAATCCCGACATCCAAATGTATTTATTAATATAAATGTAAATTCTTTTCAGAACTAGGGAACCGCCCATTACAATTGGATACAATCGTGTTGACCGATTGAAAAACATTAAATTCCGCTAGCAGGGATATTTATTAGCCTGCTATCTCAAGATACGTGAGGAGTAGGAAAGGACCAATGAATAATAAGCAAGATATAAAGGAAGGAAGACATTCATTTCTTCCTTTACTCCACCCCTACCACCCATCTCTTCCTTGCTCTGCTGTGTAACAAAGCCAACGGGAACTCTTTTCGTCATAAATTGGAATTTTCTAGTATGATGTAAGATTTTCATCGCGATCACACACACACACAAAATGAGCAACTTGAAAAGGAAGATGATATAATAAGAAGGAGCTGGGTAAAGTGGAGAGAGGAAGAAAAAGAAGAAAAAAAGGCTGTTGTCTTTTGTCTCTGGCTTGTCGTCGAGACTCCTTATTGGTCCGCAAGTTAAGTCACCTCCTCGTGCCTTCAACACGGGCGCTCCCGTATTTCAGTACGATGAGAATTAGGGGATGGAGATAGAGGAATTACTTGTGCAGAATGCAAGACAATACCCGCGCTTAACGCGTGCGAAAGCAGCGGCGTAGGAAACTCAAAGCCAAGCGAAACCAAACCATCCGAGTAGTTGAGTCGCGGAACGTTGACTCCCGCATTTAGCTCTCAGCCTCTCACTGCGGTTGTTGTACCGAGCTAGGATAACTATTCTAAAGTTGGCGTGGATATGAGTCAATCCTGATTCTCGGAGAAGTGTAGGGAGGTCCAAAATCACGTTGCTTATTAGAGCACCTCTGGAATTAACCCTGCGTTGGGAGCAATAATATGTCAGATTAACCCTGTTTATGTACATGGTTATTATCTATGTGCGCCCCGATAAACACTGCAAGCTACGTCGGCTGTGACTGGCACAGATCGCGGGCGGAGTAAATCCGGTTCAGCCGGTGGTGGCACGCACTTTCACACTTTTACCAAACATGTTCAATAATGTGTACTTACAGTGCTCATAGGCGATGCTGAAAATGTCCTCCCTCTCTTGTAACACACCTGGCATCTTCTGATGGAAGAATGTCTGTCAACTCATTTATTATTTACGGAGCCTGTTTCCTTGAATCGTTTAGCGAACCTCCTAATTGTACTGGCATTAGGCACAGGTCTTCCTGGAAACTTGATTCGAAATTTTCGTCGTGTTTCAGAACAAGAATTTCTGCATTTCATATACGAATTATGGATATAGCCTACACACGTTCGCCCAATGTGAATTGGTGTCGAGGCATGACCAACACTCACAGTAATCACAATACTCACTAAACGTGCAACACTAACGTCGAAGCTTTGCAGATACACGTCCATATGAATAACAAATCACGTTTGAACTAACGTTGGTTGGTTGGTTAGTTCCTCGGTTTAGGGGCTGCGACAACGCTGTCGTGTAGCCCGGTGTACTTGGGGTGTGTGTAGAATGTGTCTGATAACCGGTGTTAATTGTGGTGGCTGTATTAGTGTGTGTATCTGTTTTTTTAATTCAAGGAAGGACTGCAACTTTGAATTTTTCAATTAGTTCCTACTTTTGCCGCCAAACGTCAACGACTACTAGGCCTAGTTCAGAACTTACCTGCTAGACGCCACCGCAGTCGGCTCTTGGCAACGAACGTAGGATCCTGAGAGCGTTGTTTACATTCTTAACCTATACAATTTAGCTTCACACAGGTGTAATTAGTGGAAGGTTTTTTAACATGCGATAAATCTATGACATGGGACCGCCGGCTTTACTTCCCCTCAGAAGGAAGGCATACTGAGGGATTTTTAACGCTCTTAAATAATCCGACGGCATCAGCCGTGTTAGAACCCGCTATCTTGAGTACAGCAGTTCAGCATAGTAGCAACTACGCCACCGAAGCCGCTGAAACAGCACAATAACACAGGTTATCAGTCAGATCCTATATTCAGACTAAAGTACGCGGAGCTAACTGGCCAGAATGTTGCAAGCCCCTAAATGAATCAACAACAACATTAAACATTCTACTCAGAAAATGTACCCTAGTCATGTAAACCATATTGGGATGCTACTAGGAAATAAATCTCCTAAAGGATTGTCCTTTTTATCACCGGAATTCTCTCGAGTATTCATTTTTAATATTTTATGAGTTCCTGCTTTTAATAAGCGTTCATCTTGTAGACGGCTTGTAATGTATCTTCCCTTTAATTTGGATTAGTGTATGGTACCCCTGGTAAGGCGGTGATGAAGCGCGTCTTGGAGCTTCTAACATTCCTTAACGCTCTTAGCTCTTAGTCTGTAATCTCATTTATTCAGGGCTTTCTCTTGACTCCCATCGTACCCCATAAACTGCGAGAATCAGACCGCTGGGAGACCACTGCGCTTGATGAACTCTCTATCTCCTCTTTCGGCTTACTTTATGAACAAAAACAAAACTAATGAAATGGAGTGTATGCCTCGTCGCACCAATTTCACACGTGTTCAGATGGCCCAATTGGCTACATACATTTTGATTGCTTTTCAAGCTTTACATTTTTAGTTTACCACACTGTTATCAGACGGATAGAATTGCTTTCCTGGTCAACTTATGGGACGTGGGTTGGTGACTGCGGGACCCCTGATGACTCCGGCATTGCTTCCACTTACTTCTGCCGGACTCCTCTCCGTCTTCTTCCCTGTCGACCTCTCTTGGTCAACTCTTGTTCTCTTCCGACCCCAACGGTATTAGGGTATCAGAGGCCTAGGGAGTCTCTTCCTTTCCCGTCTTTAATAGGGCCTTCTCTCATCTTTCTTGATCCCTCATTCTTCGAGGGGTCAGCCTTCCTTTTTTTTAATGTTATCTCCTGCCTTCTGCACAAGGCCCTCAAGGAGGCAGGGTGTATGTAGCCCCACCACTTCTGGTAAACCACTTCGAATATAGATTTAGGTATTACGAAGTCATTTTTGAAAGCCTTTTTCTGGAGCGTGGCGCTCTATGGAAGTGAATCTTGGACTATTGGTGCAGCAGAAAAGAGGAGAATTGAAGCGTTTGAAATGTGATGTTACAGGAGAATGATGAAGATCAGATGGGTAGATAGGGTGACAAACGAAGCGGTATTAAGACGAGGGGGAGAGGAGAGATGTTTCTGGCGACTGCTAATGAAGAGAAGAGATAGGTTGGTAGGACGCATACTAAGACACCCAGGAATAGCAAGCTTAGTTATGGAACGAAGGGTCGAGGTCAAGAATTGTAGGGGTAGACCAAGGTTAGAGTATGTTAAACAGATTTCCTCGGATGTGGGGTGTGGTAGCTATGTAGAGATGAAACGATTAGCTCAGGACAGGGAGGCAAGGAGTGGCACGCATCAAACCAGTCAAAAGACTGAAGACTTAAACAAGAACAACAATAAATTATTGGGAGATCAGAAAGTGTTGGACGGCACCCGATACCGGACATTGCCAGTTTCTGAACTGTTGCAATACTTTCCATTTAAGCAAAGAGGTTATAAAAAGTCGGTTCAGGCAAGTAAAGCATTTCTACGGAAAATAAATATCTTCACATCAAATATAGATTAGGTATTAGAAGGTCATTTTTGAAAGTCTTAGTCTGGAGCGTGGAATGAAACTTAGACTGTAGGCGCAGCGGTAAAAAGGAGAGTTGAAGCGTTTGAAATGTGGCGTTACAGGAGAATGATGAAGATCAGATGGGTAGATAGGGTGACAAACGAAGAAGTATTAAGACGAGTGGGAGATGGGTGATATTTCTGGCAATTGCTAATGTAGAGAAGAGATAGGTTTGTAGGACATATACTAAGACATCCAGGAATAGTAAACTTAGTTATGGAAGGAAGAGTGAAGGACAAGAAATGTAGGGGTAGACCAAGGTAGAATGTGTTAAACAGATTGCCTCGGATGTGGGGTGTGGTAGCTATGTAGAGATGAAACGATTAGCTCAGGGCAGGGAGGCAAGGAGAGGTGCATCAAACCGGTCAAAATACTGAAGACTCAAACTCCAACGACATCAACAAGGCTATTGTATGAGAATTGACTATGGGAGTCAGTGATCAAAGAAGAGGATAATAGACTTTTTGCTTAAATGTCAGGAATAATAACTGACTGCTTCGTTTGTGTTAAAAACATCAGGTATGTCACTTCAACTCAAACCTATAAGGATTGACTTTCATTCATTCTCGTGATACGAACCCTAATGTAAAAGACTCTTAGGAGGAGAGGATACGATGCATGGATCACCGATTCGAACCATCCTTAGTACACGTGTAGGGCATAACCAGGCGTATACCAGGTGCAAGTAGTAAGGTGCGCTTCTCACCCGTTTGCGAGTAATTAATTAATTAATTACAATTACAGTGCGGCTTCTATGTGCGTTGTACGCTAGCAAGAATCCAACGAGCGTGTGGTGCAGCGGTAATAGCCCTGCTTCGTAAGCGTGGGTTAACTTGATCGAATCCCACCGGTGAGCTTTTGCAGTGTGTTTTGTTTTTTCTTTTTTTATATATAAACATTGGCAATTCGTACAACCTTAGGTGTCGTGAATAATGTTTATTTTGCAGAGATTCTGAAATCATCGCATACGGATCAACGTTTGTGACATTACATAATGTAGCCTATAGTATCGGCATTGCAAATACATTGGCATTATACACTGTCAGGTGTATTCTATTATATGTAGGCTATACATTTATACATTGAAGGCTCAGTCTGTTCCGTTCATTGCAAGTCTGAAATCCATCAGACCACCCCGTACCCCGTAAGCAGTGACTCATGCTATAGGTATTGGTTGGAAATTGCCAATGGTTACAAAATCAAACAAAAAAAGAAAAGAAACACACCACATTGCAAAGGCTCACCGGTGGGATTCGATCCAGCGATCCCTCGCTTACGAAGCAATGCTCTTACCGCTGCACCACGCGCTCGTTGGATTCTTGCTAGCTTACAACGCACATAGACGACGCACAGTAATTGCAATTAATGAATTACTTGGAAACGGCTGAGAAGCGCACCTTACTTCTTACACCTGGTATACTCTTGGTCGTGCCCTACACGTGTACTCAGGATGGTTCGAATCGGTGACCCATGAATCATATCCTCCCCTTGTTAGCTGAAGTAGAGTTCCGTGGTTTCAGAAGCAAGCCAGTGATATGAGGAATTACAGGTGAATAGAGCGGGTGGCATATGTAGGTTCCTCCCACGTGGGGTGGAGAAGACATCCCTTCACCACTGACTGGACCCATGAAATGTTAACGACAGCACTTTTATTTTTCATCTTCCCCCGCATCTGCCCGCGCTCTAATTGAAAGCTGAGTGCATGCATATTAGATAGACCCCCAGCTGCTAGACTTCAGGGATGAATTCTCAAACGAGTGCTGTCGATCCTGATTCCCATGGGTCTTCCCCACCCTCTCCTACTTTGTTATTTACTGCAGAACCTCGAGTAGTAGCGCTGTAAAACACAAGGGTTGCTGTGAGATGGCGCTAATTCCTTAACAGATGTGTGGTCAACACGTCGCTATCCCATCGGGACATTAATCTCGCACTATAGTGCGTGTCTACCTTAAAAGAGAGCACAGCATTAGATGTACAGGGTGATTTTTTGCACCGCAGATTGCGCACAGGTGGAAACCGTAACAAAGTGCATTAATTAATGGTAATTTCACCAGCAATTCATGATTAGACAACTTAGTTGGTTGGTTCCTCGGTTTAGGGGCTGCGACAACGTGGTCATGTAGCCCCGTGTACTTTGGGTGTGTGTAGAATCTGTCTGATAGCCGGTGTTAATTGTGATGGCTGTATTAGTCTGTGTATCTGTTTTTTAAATTCAAGTAAGGACTGCAACTTTGAATTTTTCAAATAGTTCCTACTTTTGTCGTCAACGACTGCTAGGCCTAGTTCAGAACTTAGCTACTAGACGCCACCGCTCTTGGCAACGTAGAAACCTAAGAGCGTTGTTTACATTCCTAACCTATACAATTTAGCTTCTCACAGGTGTAATTAGTGGAATGTTCTTTAACATGCCATAAATCTATGACATGGGACCGCCGGCTTTACTTCCTCTCTGAAGGAAGGCATACTGAGGGATTTTTAACGCTCTTAAAAAATCCGACGGCTTGGACCCGCTATCTTGGGCATAGAAGCTCAGCATGCTACCAACTTACCTATCCCCAGAAGATGCTGAGAGTGTTCTCCTACAGCTGAGGGACAGGCGTTATACCGTGTAAGTAAATTAGCGCTTACAAGTTGTGATTCCCTTCTGTTGTGAGGGATATTTGCTGCCGTATATTGTTCTCCAGCTCCTCTAGAGTACGACTGATTCATCTGTACACTTTGTATTTTAAATTAACCCACAATTGAAAATCAAACGGGATTAGGTCCGTGCGTCGATTAATTACAGTAAACACTCAGGGGGTGCAGGAGTAGCAACATAATGTAACATTGTAACTTCCAAAGTTACTGTCCGTCAGCTGAAGGAGAATATTTTTAGTATCTTCTGTGAAAAGATAAGTTCTAACCTTTAACTGGTGACGTGAAGTTTAAAAATACCGTTCAGTAAAGAACATATAGCCTACTTTCTCCTAAATGCATGGGTATTGTTATAACTCTTTGTCCTTTTCAAGGAGTTTAATTGAATGTTGGTTGTAGTAGCTTGTTGAAATACAACGTATTATCCGGATATTAAACATGAATATGAGGTGCCCTTTGCTAGTGCTACCTCTGTACCAAATGTCGTTCAATTCGGTTTCACCGTGTTTGAATAGATAGGGGGAATCAATTTGCACACATGCATGGCCGCCATTCGCAAATTATTAGGCTGATGGCCTTGTAGTCCGGTCAAAAGATTATTCGTACATGATGGGATAATGGTGCAAAATTTGGTAGAGATCAGATGATTAGGTTGGTCGTAATTTGATTTAAGCTTTCAACATTTGGGTGGCCACCATTACGTTTTCGTCAAGATGGCGGCGATATAAAACATGACACTGAGGTTCCCTTTGCTAGTGCTACCTCTGTACCAAATTTCGTTCAATTCGGTTTCACAGTGTTTGAATAGATAGGGGAATCGATTTGCACACAAACATGGCCGCCATCCGCAAATTATTGGGCTCATGGCCTTGTAGTTTGGTTAAAGGATTCTTCATGCATAAAGGTATTATGTTGCAAAATTTGGTAGAGATCGGATGATTAGGTTAGTCGTAATTTGATTTAAGCTTTTAACATTTGGGTGGCCGCCATTACGTTTCCATCAAGATGGCGGCGATATAAAATATGACACTGAGGTGCCATTTGCTAGTGCTATCTCTGTACCAAATTTCGTTCAATTCAGTTTCACCGTGTTCGAATTGATAGGGTGGGACAGACATTCAGAGTACACACACTCACACACAGACTCCCTCACACACACAGACAGACACACAATTTTTCGCCCCGTTGATCTCATAAGTTTACTTTCATTTTTTGTAAAAATCGAAAGTAGGCTAAAAAAAACATCTGCGCGTCTTTAATTAAATCTTGCAGCTGTTGTTTATGCTACCTTCTGATCTGTGCGCTGACAGTACACACCCTCGTTGATGAAGTTTAATGACTTAATTACTTAAGTGACCCTGGTTAGCTCGCCTCCGCCGGCCCCGCTCTAGCAAAAGAATCTCACCGTAGTACAGGCCGTACGTTTGTTTTAGACGAGTGAAAAATCTTAAAGGAAGCCCGGTGGCGAGTTGCTGCAGTACCTGTGTTGTTGACAGCTGTCCCATGCGGTCAGATGATTGACAAAGCTATCTCACACATACAGTCATTGGCAAATATAATGGCGTTCTGTTCGTAACTATGTAACGTGAATTTCCGCTTCACACAGTACTTCGACGTAGACTGTACTGTCTGCACGGTGGTGTCGTCACGTGCTCAAGTCAGGAATTCCATTACATCAGATCGCTGGTGACAAATGTGAAGCGATAGGCTAGAAAGTGTCTATGTACAGGCTCATCCGCAAGCTTCAAGGTCAAGGGCAATCGTCTGAAACAAACGTCCGGCTTGTACAGTAAAACCTGCCTAAGCCGTTCCCTCTATATACCGGAAACTTGAACAAACGGAAAACGGAATTCGGAACGGTGGTATTTCCTATGTAAACTGACACTGTAAACCGGAAAACTGCCGGACGTGGTAACTGAAAGAAATTCCGGAACTGTAGGCGTAAATAACCTAAGACTTGCCACAGTGGGTGAGTGGTTATCGTGTCGGACTACCAACCCAAGCTAGCAGGTTCGCTCCTGGCCGTGGTAAGTGATTTTTTTGAAAGGCGACAAAAATCACTACACGCATGTCATACGTTGTTGGCGTGTTAAAGAAACCATTTGAGTTCAGTAGGCCGTGTTCATAATGGCAAAATTAATCTCGGGATTTTCCGCCAACACACAGAGTTCTTAATTTCTCTACTAGAAAGCGCTATAGTGTCAAGGAGCTTAGATATCTAATCTCCTTGACTTTCATAGCGCTCCAATGAACAACAAAATTCGACATGCAAGCTTCCCTCTGGGAGTCAAATATCAAAGCTTGCACCTGGCACTCGAGGCCATACGATATTATTATTATTATCGGAACATTAATAGTGCGTGTCTACCTTAAAAGAGAGCACGGCATTAGTTGTCCCTCTATAAACGAGAAACCTAGGCAAAAAGAAAAACAAGAAGTTCCGTGACGAACTAAAGAGCCTACTTTTCTTAAAATTAAGATTCATGCCAATGATTAATCTATATGGATCTATCTAGAATAATGACGATATTAAGTTGGTAATAATAGAGAACTACAGTTGGCAGCCCTGGTGATTGAATATATTCTTAATTCCATCTCTTAAGGTACAGAATACAAAATTTAGTTGAAGTCCAATGGATAGCATGGACGTTACATGCAGTTAAACATTGGATCTAACAGCGCGCGTAAAATCATGTTGGCAACAATGACATACATGTATTGATCAGAAATAATCTGAAATAATATGATCTATTGTTGTGTCAATTTTGAATGAAATCCATTAGTTAGTATAGAAGTTACATGCATTTTAAAATTGGACCTATCAGCAGGCTTAGAATCATTTTGGCAGCACTGACATATATCAGTTACACCAAATTAATCTAGAATGCCAGGTACTATACGTGTGCAAAGTTTAGAGCTATTGGCTTGCATACTTTCTGATATATTGATATTAGGATAACAAAAATAGAGACAGTATTTATTAACAGTTGGCAGCCCTGGTTACTCTTAAGAATCGGCATAGTCATATCTGTTATGGTACACATAGCACACACAAAATTTGGTTGAAATCCAAATGATAGTATAGAAGTTACTTGTATTTGAAGTTGGACCTCTCAGCAGGCTTAGAATCATGTTGGCAGCACTGATGTATATAAGTTACTCCAAATTAATATATAATGTCAGGTACTATACGTGTGCATAGTTTAAAGCTGTCGGCTTGCATACTTTCTGATATATGGGTATAAGGATTTTAAAAAATTGAGAGCATTTATTAATAGTTGGCAGCCCTGGTGGCTCTTAAGAATACACTCAGTCATATCCACTTATGTACACATAGCGCATACGAAATTTGGTTGAAATCCAATTGATAGTGTAGAAGTTATATGCATTTAAATTTTGGACCTATCAGCAGGCTTATAATCATTTTGGCAACACTGCCATGTATGGCCTCCTTGAAATTAAACTGCAATATTACTATCTAATCGTTTGCCAATTTTGAAATAGCTCCCATTCATGCCTTCCAAGATATCCAACATTGAGCTCAAATTTCAATTGCGATTTTTCAGCAGTTGGTAGCACTGACATAATTTTCAAATATGGCCGTGAGATATTCAGGTATATAGATCTTTACTCCTACCAAATTTTGTTTCGATTGCTGCAGCTGTTTAGGAGTTGATAGGGGGGGGGGGGGGACACACAGCCAGCCAGACAGACAGACAGACAGACATTTGCCCGATCTCATAAGTCTACTTTTTCCTCATTTTTGCAAAATGTGAAAAGTAGGCTAAAAAATCGGAATGGAGGTATTTCCTATGTAAAATGACACTGTAAACCGGAAAACTGCCTGACGCGGAAACTGAAAGAAATACCGGAACTGTAGTCGTAAATAACCTGCATAAGATTGATTATCTTATCCATAATACAAAACTATGTACTAAATTTTGAACGCTACTGTACTTGCACCCAAGTCCTAGGAACCAATAACTCTAATTTTTCCTAAAGGATGCAGCTGGTATGCCACAGTTCACAACAACTGCACCATTACTTCCTCCTACCCTCTTGCAATACACACAGTTTCCTTTTAACAAATGAGAGTAGAAGAACAAGTAGAAGAAACGAGTGAACTGGAGTATTCTTTAAAGGTGTTCATTTTACTGTGTACTGCATTTATTTACGTACTGTAATTCAGTGACAATGACTTCTACTAAATATGAGACACTTGCACTGGAGGAGACAATTAAAGTTATTTAAGAAATCTCAAATTATTTCATTGTAATCCTATGTGATAATATAGTCAGAAACGATTCCTCCATGTAGGACGTGAGGATCATCATCAGTCAACTCTCCGCTGAAACTGTATAAAGAGATTAAATTGATTGTTTTGTAAAAATAGTATTTGGGGCTACCTTGCGCGCCATCTCGATAAGCTCCGTCTCATCGTCACTGTCAGTACTTGTAACTATTATAGTTCTACATTTCACCCCTAGATGGGTGAAGTGTGACCTTCACCGCCCGGAGTAGAAAGCTGAGGAAGGAAGCCTTGCATCCTCAAAGCACGTGTTTTATAACTTTAGAAATGTATGGGAGCCCTTGAGGGGGAAGGGGCAGGTTTGGTCTGTCAAATGGCGCTCTGAGGACGACAACTGAGATGCTCAAGTCTCGCTATTGGAAGAATTTAAACCAACACTACGGGCTTATTGGTTAAGATTTCGCGCGGTCAGAATGGATAGTCTGTTTTCAGCGTGTGTACATCTTTGGAGTGGTATTCGATTGTATTGTATTGTATCGTGTAATGAGATCGTAATAGTGCTGTGCGACTGAATAATAAATATTAGATTGAGTCTAATATCTCAATTTAGCCAAGCAATCATAATTTCTTTAAGTTAAGCCTATCATATTACATCCTACACAGTATAAAAACTGACAGTCAGTTTGAAAGACTAGACTTGTATGATTTTAAATGCTACAAATGCTGCAAAATGCTAGCGATTCTTGACGTGTTAGAAAATTATCTGCATAATACTTATCTTGCTTATCTTGTTTCAAATTACTCGCGAACGGCAAGTGCAAACCAAGGGCAAAGCAAGGTCAAGCGCGTGGGATGCCGTCACGATCGACAGAGCGCGCGGGGACGTGCCCCTTCCATCCAGGCTAAAAACACTTATAGTGGGCGATGTATTGAAGATAGAGATATGCTCTCGCGGACTTTTTTGTAGAACTTTTCATGCTGACCTATTCTTACGCTCATAATATATTAATATTTTTAACGGTTTGCCCAGCGTAAGCTGAAGAAGCGCACGGACGCCAAGTTTGTTTTCGACTTTTTCACTGCTTGGCTTCCTTTAATCATACATAAATTATTTTCTACAGAATCTTTCCTCGAGATATCCTTTACAGAATGGTGAAAACCGCATCAAAATCCATCCAGTGGTTCTCGAGATTACCCGTGACATCCAAGAATCGGGGATTTTTGTCTTATACTAACGAAGTAGAGATTGTCGGGGAACACATGCACCAAGCGGTACTATGACGTCACACACCTCAGTGCATCTGGGTACATTTCGTCCCGTCACCGTAACGTAACGCCAGACCCCAGCGTAACGACAAGATCATTTAAAATAATAAAATCAGCAGTCGCCACTGAATAGTAGTGTATTTTATCTTATAAAAACTCAATCCTTTGTAAAACGGAAACTTGAGAAAACGGAAAAATAAATCCGGACTATTCCGTTCCGCTTTAGGCAGGTTTTGCTGTATTTACCAATAAATTTAACGGCATGGCTCTCTCTCGCAAATATCGAATGACTGTGCTGGATTCGATCCCACTACCTATGAGATAAAGGCGTGTCATAAATTATGCCATCGATTAGCTTTGCTGTTCCCACCTTTCTCTATCCCATTAACATCCTCAAACGCAATTTTATTTCCACACGCACTTACTGTACTCTTCTTCCGTCTCCTTACTTTGCCACGTCTCCTATTCCCTCGCCGTTGTTCACACCGAGTGACATAATTCCCCTCTTAAATGCATTAACCATGGGAAATTCCGTAGAGAATTCTCCATGGCACACTACTCATCCTGCAAACATTGGCTCGCAGGTCGGCTCATAAATATGAAGCAGCCAGGTTGTCTGCACTGGCGTCCCTAGTGGGTGAGGCCTGAATACGCCTCCCTCCCACCCCTCCTTTACGGAGCTCCAGTAATTACCTCTAGGCAGCTCGGCATAGCCAAACAGCATTACATCATCAAGACTGATACATTTTAAACTGGTAATAAAATAGTCATTTGAATAATGTAGACCTGTCATTTCTTTCCTTTAATTGACATCTACTGAGTGCGACAGTTTTATATTCTGCAAAGAAAAAACAAAACAATATCTAGCATCCTTTCATTACTGTTCCATTTTTACTCTGTCTTGTGACTTTGTCGTATAATCCGCTGTCCTTGTCAACCCATCCCATCCCATCCCAGACTCATACATTTTAAGTTACATGAACGCTCGCATAAAGGGCGTCACTTTTCGACGCGTTTAATTCCATTATGGACGCCTTTCACAACCTCTCCTCTCCTCTTCTGCCTATCTATTTTAAATAAAAAATGAAAAAAGGAGGAATCTCATATTAGCTGTTCGTTAACTTGATGAACAAGGCCCCAGGAAATATAACTCCATTATTTCTCTCTGTCAGCGGCGGTTCTTCCGAATGGAGACAATTGTTTACAATGATACTCCACAGATAAGATATAGCCTACAGGACTGAGAATGTTGCTTCATATCAACAAACGCACCTTTCTTGATGACTTAGGAACGATATTCAATGGCAAGTAGATGCAAGACGATTAAAGGATTCCTAGTCACTGCAGAGACATTTGCCCGGATCGATCTCATAAGACTACTTTTTCGTCATTTTCACAAAATGTGAAAAGTAGGCTAAAAACTCAAATCATTTTCATGGAAACCTACTTCAAATATCAAGAATTTGACATCACCGCCACCTATGGTACAAAAACATAATTATGAATTATTCTGACAAAGTCAATTATTGATGACAGTGTTGCCAACAGGGTTCTAGCCTGCCGATAGGTTCAATTTTTAAATGCATGTAACATATAATATACTATCAATTGGATTTCAATAGCTGAATGCATTGATGACACTGCTGTTAAATTTTCTAAGGCAATAGTATTGGTGACGTTGAAGGCCCACATCGATTAACTTCTAGAAATGTTAACTTACTAAGCCCCGTGTACTTTGGGTGTGTATATAATCTGTTTGATAACCGGTGTTAATTGTGATGGCTGTATTAGTGTGTTTTATCTGTTTTTAATTCAAGTAAGGACTGCAGACATTCGATTTTCAAGTAGTTCCAACTTTAGCTACCAAACGCCTCCGTCAGCGATCAACTAGTTCTGAACTTTGTTACTAGATGCCACTGCAGTTGGGTCCTGGGGACGAACGTTGGAACCTTAGAGTATTAGTCAAATATAACCTATAATTTAGCTTTACACAAGTGTAATTAGTGGAAGGTTCTTTATCATACCATAAATCTATCACATGGGACCGCCAGCTTTACTTCCCCTCCGAAGGAAGGCATAATGAGGGATTTTTGACGCTCCTAAAAAATCCGACGATTTCGGCCGGGTTTGAACCCGCGACAGTGGGTACGCGTTGATCGTCGTAACTATCGTGACTAGACTGCTATAATAATCTTTATTGCAGCCTGTGGCTATGTTGTTGGCGTATACCTTTCGTACACTAATTACTAATTATCGTAATAATTCAATTAACTTACTGTCTGTGCTGTATGCCACTATCGACATGGTTCGTTTTGGGCAAGAAACGATATGGTAGGCTACATTTCACATACATTCTCACATAGTTCACAAATGCAATTTCCATCTGGATCATGGAACACCTTCCTGGAGCAGATCTTGTGGTGAAACCCATGTACCGCAAGTCTGGTCACGATGTGACAGATCATAGATATGCACAGATACTCCTCATCACTGCTTATTATTGTATATGTATATAGTTATAGTTTATGTTTTTATAATCGGAAAGTGCCCAGATGTATAGTGTGGATGTAATACTTGGGCGGTTGTCTAGTGGCCTTGTGTCATATGTTATAAAATGGACTAGAAGCGACACGGCAGAATGTACAACTTGTAACGGGTTTGAAACCAATACGGATCTACTGTCGACCAAAGTATTATGTGCACTCGAGTTTGAAGGTTGTTTGTGAAGTAACCAATAGACCTACATAAAATCCAATAACATCATCATTTTCTGCGTTCTATTTTATGTTAGTTCATGTAGTTTTGGAATTTTTACTTTCTATTTTAATATTTTTTATCTCAGTTGGAACACAAAATGTGCCCGTTTTTAAGCGTGTTTCAACCATGCGTCACATTTAAGAATTATCATCTCAAAACCCCGTCATCAGATCGAATGCAAGTTTTAACACAATATACATTGGATTGTTGTATAACTGGTTTATTAATTTCAAAATTTTGTGTGTCCAAGAAACAACGTTGTTATCATTTTTGTAAGGTAACTTTTTCTCGGCTCGGGGTAGTTGGAAAATTTAGCTCTTGGTCGCGTTGTAATCCTTATACATCAAGAAGTTATGCTGTATGACTGTGAAATACGTAAATTAATTCACTTATTTTATATAGGTTTGTATTTGTTCGTGGAAATAAGGCATGATTCACCAGCCAGCCGCTCCGGGGTAAGCTGTACAGCATTGCTGAGATGGAGCCCATCACTGCCGAGCGAGGCGGGGTCGTATTTCCCCGTTCAAATATAAACAGATATAAAATAAGTGAATTAATTTACGAATTTTAAAGTCATACAGCATAACCTTTTTGATGTATAAGGATTACAACGCGACCAAGAACTACATATTCCAACCACCCCAAGCCGAGAAAACGTTATCTTACACAAATGATAACAACTTTGTTTCTTGGACACACAAAATTTTGAAATTAATAAACCAGTTATACAACATTCCAATGCATATTGTGTTAAAATTGGGATTCGATCTGACGACGGGTTTGTGAGATAATAATTCTTAAATGTGACACATGGTTGAAACACGCTTAAAAACGGGCACTTTTTGTGTTCCAACGTCGATAAAAAATATTAAAATATAAACTAAAAATTCCAAAACTACATGAACTCACGTAAAATAGAACGATGAAAATGTTATTGGATTTTATGTATGCCTATTGGTTACGTCACAAACAACCTTCAAACTCGAGTACACATAATACTTTGGTCGACAGTAGGTGACAGTGAGATGGGAGATTGATGGTCTGAGAAAAGTTTATTAGTTGATTGTTCGGCACTGAATTGATGCATATGGATAAAAATACAACCAGCTGCTTTATAAATTCGTGAATAGAGTTAAACCCCAGGAAGGATTCACATTCTGTTACATTACGGAAAAGTTTTCGTAAACTTGGAGTTATATATAAAGGCACCCGCAAAAATACGTACAGTATGTCGATGGAAATAAATAGCACATATAAGAATATAATTTCCAAAGTATAAATAAGACGAGGTTCACTATGATAGACAGTAATGTACGGCGCTTTACGATAAGTAAGAGTGTTACATTTATAAAACATTATAAAGTTATCTTGCAATCACATTGTGCTGAGATTATTATTACCGTTATTTTTAAGTCATTTGATTATAGGAAACGGGAGGGTAAAGTGAATTGCTGTAAAAACAAGCTTATTGTCCTGCTACCCGGGAATACTGTCTTGTGTATTCTACATTTTCTCATTATAGTAATGAGTGGCGCCCAACAGAAGTTATTTAAGGTTAAGAGCTATCACAACGACATGTCGCATTTCACAGAATGGATGCATCCATTTTCTGTTCAACATCGCATTTGACGTGTAGAATTCCCTGGGTATGTCCTGTTTTTTAGCCTATTTTATATTTTGAAAAAAAAATAGGCTTATGAGATCACCTTGTGTCCGTGTGTGCGTGTGCGTGTGCGTGTGTGTGTGTGTGTGTGTATGTCCCTAATAAAATCTAAACCGCTGGAGCGATTTCAATGAAACTCGGAAAGTTCATAGCACTATTCCCGGCGACCTCGACCGTGCCCTTCAAATTTTGTTACGTCTCACCAATCCAACATGGCGGCTGTGCGAAATATTTCACTAGCATTCTTTATCTCCGAAACTATTACCAATATCGCCCTGAAATTGTGTACGGTGATAAAGGGCACTACTAGAAGTTCACCTATGAGACTTTCAAAAACCTGGTGACTACAAAACCAACATGGCGGTCAAGCGAAGTTGAGACTTTTAAATAGACTTTTCTCGCGATTTAACTATCCAAACGTAATGAAACTTGGTACAGCAAATGTTTATACACATTGTAATGCACTGGAGTCTAATTTAGTTCAATTGTTTACATAACCTCAAAATGGCGGCTGTGCGAAATATTTCACTGACATACTATATCTCCGAAACTATTACAGATATCATCATGCAATTTTGTACGGTGATAAAGGGCACTGATACAAGTTTACCTATGTATATTTCATAAACCTGTAAAGTGAAAAACGAACATGGCGACCAAGCGAATTTGAAATATTTTAATAGACTTTTCTCGTGATTTAACTCTCTGAGCGCAGTGAAATGTGGTACAGTAAATGATTTTGCAGATTGTAATGTACTGCCATCTAATTTAATTCAATTATTACATAGTCTCAAGATGGCGGCTGTGCGAAATTTTAAAATTAAGTTTTTATTCTTGTGTCGTAATCATGCCATCGAAGTGAAAGTTTGAATAATGAACCTAGGCAATAATTGTCCTTGAATGGTACATAACTCTATGGCCTATACATATAGCAATCCTAAATGGCGAACTTCCGAAATATTTAGACGGTTCTCAATATCTATGAATCTTTTGCAGCAACCAAACTGATTTTTTTATGTTCATAGAGACTATGAACATATGTTCACCTATAGGACTTTCAGTAACCCGGTGAGCACAAATCCAACATGGCGGCGACGCGAAGTATAAATATTTAAATGGACGTTTCTCGCGAATCAACTATCCGACTGCCGTGAAACGTTGCACGTTAAATGCTTATACAAATGTTGATCCACTGGCATCTAATTTATTTCAATTGTTTGCGTAATCACAAGATGGCTGCTGTGCGTAATTTTAAAATCTTGTTTTTACTTCTTGTGTTCTAATCATGCGATTGAAGTTTGAATACGACACGCACACAATAATCTTAATGTAATAGTACAAAAATAAAAATCCAACCTTGCGACCATCTGAAATATTTAGACGGTTCTCAATATCTACGAATCTGTTACAGAAATTAATGTGAAATTTTGTATGTTGATAGAGGCAATTAACATGAGCAGGATATATGAAAATAGGCTGTATAGTTCTTCACGGAACTACTTGTTATTCTGTAGATCTTGCAGCAGTTTTCTGTAATTGTCAGAAATTGGCAGTAGTAGTAACGTTCGTAGGTCTTATATTAAAAATGTTTCTCTAGCAAGCTACTAGACTACTATGAGTGGAGACAAAGCTATCAAGTACCACCCCCTCGTTTCGCCTTGAAGAAGCATTGCCTCTATAATGGTGAAGGGACCACATTATTTGTGGTGTGCCGCATGTTATAACCTACTTACCGTGTGCTTCTTCAATGAACAATGGCAGTGTGAACCACCCAGCCCACAGGACACTCCACTATATTACACCAATTTACATTTGAGTAAAATCCGTTTAATTATTCTTGGAGCGGTCCACACAGCACTGGGGAATCAATACGAGCGTTTTGTGGCGAGTTGTGATTACACACACGTGTATATTATTATGTAATTCAGGTTACGAGCTGGTCAGATATGAGTTTTATTGTTGTCTACATGCTCATCTATCACACATGTCATTTGGTATGACATAAATTTAAACCTCCTCTTTTTTTTTTTTTTTTTTTCGTTGTTGTCACTAGGGAAACCTAACAAGCCAATTGGTTCGATTAAATTCACCGAATGCAGTATGTTCACACGCAGAGAACACTTGTTTTTGGAACCACGGGAAGGCAATGTGTCTTCACTCTATCACTCTGATTTAAAATTATCAGAAGCGACTGACCAAATTCTGTGGGAATTTTTATTTTCATGTTCATCCATACAGACCGACTGCGTGGCGCAACGGTAGGGTTTTTCTCTGCTGTGAAGGCGTCAGTGATGTTTTCAGAATGCTGAAAAAGCTCCCGAAACTTGTGTTTCATCCAGATAAATCACAAAGCATTCTGTTGGCACTTGAGAGTGCTTACAAGCAAGAGAACTGTTCTAGTAGCCTATATTTACTGGCACGTTCAAGATCCCATTCAGGGTTAAATTCTGACAACCTGGCGCCTCTAAAGCTGCAGTGGTTAAAAAACGTAATTACTCGTATTATTATTATTATTATTATTTCTTCGTTTAGGCCAGCTATGGACCGCGTCATTTCAACTGCTTCCGTCTTTGGGCCTTGATCATAGCCCAGTGTTCACGCATTCGCTGCCTGTGAGACTCCTTTCTTTCATCAGACCACTTGCCGGTTTTTAATTTCGCATTTTCTTGGAATTGGTGGTGTGCTCCAAGCTTTTCCTTCAAAAGATCTCGTTCCATAATGTCTGCGTGGGTGATCCCTACTTCTTGCAAATCCTTGTCTACCTCACCAAACCAGGGGCCCTTGTTTTTTTTTTGTTTGTTTTTTGTTTTTGTAAGGAAAACAGGTTAATATCCGATTGGCGATTCTCTCTGGTTTCATACGAGTTAAGAGGCCATAGAAAGATATTCTTCTCTTCCGAATTACTTGAGATATCCTTTCTACATGATGGTACAGCTCATTGTTATGCCGTCTCCTGTATTCACCAATGTCTTTCAACGGTCCTAAGATCTTCCTCAGAATCTTCCTTTCCTTGGCTTCCAATTTCTCAACCAGACCCTTCCTATTCATTGCCTGGCATTCTGCTGCGTACAGCGCCTCAGGTCGAATAACTGTACGATAGTGTCTTAGTTTGGCATTGCGGGACACTGTTCGCTTGCTGTACACTCCTTACGTTAGCTGGTAGGCCACTTCCATTATTATTATTTTTTATAATCGTTTCGCTCGTCTATGGACCAAGTTATTTCAACTGCATTTTCCCTCTTTCTTTCACATTGGCCCAGTATTCGAGCATTCTTCTTCGGTGAGCTTCCTTCCGTTCTTCGGTCCACTTCTTGCCGGTTTTCAATATAGGTTTTGGCTGAAAACTCGTATCTCCCCAAGTTTCTTCTTCCAAGAGTCACGTTCCAAGATGTCCTCATGTGATATCCCCAGTTCTTGAAGGTCTTTTTCCACCTCTGTAAACCAGATCCTTTTGGTTTTCTTTCCCACAAAGTAGGCATAGATTCGATTGGACAATCTTCCCGAGTTCATTCGTGTTAAATGGCCTTAAAAGGAGAGTCTACTTTTGCGAACGGTGTCCGTTATTTTCTCCACATGCAGATAAAGTTCATCGTTGTGTCGTCTTCTATACTCTCCTCGTTCTTTGACCGGGCCCAAGATCTTTCTCAGAATCTTCCTCTCTTTGGTTTCGAGTTGTTCTGCCAGGCCTTTCTTATTCATCGCCAGGCATTCTGATGCATATAACGCCTCCGGGCGAATAACGGTAACGTAGTGCCTCAGTTTGGCCTTGAAGGACATCGATCGTGTTTTGTAAATGTCTTTGGTTAAATGGTAAGCCATTTCCATTTTGTTAATCCGTGCCACGAAAGCTTCCTTTTCACGAATGTTGGGCTCAATCCATTCACCCAGGTATTTGAATTTCTCTACCTGTGTCATTTGTCCTCCATTCACCATAAGTTCTCTGGGTTCTGACTTGATGTTCGTTATAAACTGCGTTTTCTGAAACGAAATTATTATTATTATTATTATTATTAGTATTATTATTATTATTATTATTATTCTTTTCTATTCTATATTTATTTATTTATTTATTTATTCGTTAATTCCCCTTAAGGAGAGCGTTACAACACAATCAATGTTCATGTTTTATTCTGACACTTTCTTCTTTTTTCCCAAAGATCTCTCATATACACACTATGCTTCCTCTTCCTCTCTTCTGTCCACTTCTTTCCCGGTTGTCTCTCTTTGGGAGTTTGCTCAAATTTCTGTTGTCAACGTTTTTCTCTGTATGTGCTCCTGTCTGCCATGTCTCCTGTAGAGATGTTTAGTTCATTGAGGTCTTCCACGGTTTCCTGTACCCAATTGGTTTTTAGTGTACTATTCCTAACTGTACTAAAAATTTCTTGGTCAGTCTGTCTTCGGTCATCCCATGTATATGTCCATAAAAGTTTGCCCTCCTTTTCCTTATGTTGTTTGTAATCGTCTCTGTCTGTTTGTACGGATCTATTGTCGGTCTCTGTATCCATATGCCCTTTTTCTGAACTCGCCCTTAGATCTTTCTCAGAATTTCTCTCTCTTGTCTTTCTAAAATAAACAATAGCGAAAAGCCAAACTCAGGATGGCCACTATCAGCACCGGGATTTGCTTCCTTGAGGGGCAGATGACCTCGTAGTTCCGGCCTTAAAACAACAATAACTGATTTGCTTCCTCGATTTCCGGACTTCCAACTGGGTGTTTCCCGCACTCCCTTGAACGAACCACTCTCAAAACCTGTGCTTGATGACAGTGGCAAAAAGGTGTATGCTCGACCGAATTCTCAGAGTGACTATTCAACGAACCGTCACGTCATTAGTGCCCGGTGCTGTTCCATTGTGAGGTGTGATGTGAGCTCCGCAGCGCTCGAGTCTTTTGTTAAATATCTGCACCACACACTGCAGTTCATCACCGCACTGCCAGAATCGTATGCAGGCTTGACGAACGCCGCAATTTCAGCTGTCAACCTCCATATTGCACGTGGATTCTGCAGTCAATGTACGGCATGCCTGGTGGAATCGGTACTGATCGATTAGACAGAGCAAACTGTACGGGGATCAACTAGAACACACCCTGCATATACATGTTAAAGGAAGTGGTGTTGCCAAGATGATGATGATGATGATGATGATGATGCTAATAGTTGTTTTAAGGGGCCTAACATCTAGGTTATCGACCCCTGATGGTTTGGGTGATAGTGAAAGATGAGATGAGAATGAAATCTATAACTAAAACTAACTACAGACTTACAAACTAGAAGAAGAAATGGTAAACAAATAAAGGATAAGGCAAATAAAGGACAGGAAGAAAAGAAATGCCCTCAACCTTCGAAGAATGAGGATTGAGGGACTTGGAAGGAAGGACAGCCATGAAAGGCAGATAGGGAATGGAAAGAGGAGGACCTGCCCCAATGTCAGAGGAAAAACGGACCCAGGTCAGGAATCCCTTGGGGTCGCCAACTCCCAAACTCACCAGACGTGATCCCTTGAGGGTGTGACACTATCCAGAAGTGGTGGGGCTACACACACCCTCCCTGCAGAAGGCTGAAAAAGAACAAAATTTAGGATGACCCCTCGAAGAATGAGGGTATCAGGAAATATGAGACAAGGGCCAATTAAGGTAGGAAAGACTCCCTAGGCTTCGGATACCCTAATACCGTCGGGGTCCTGAAGAGAATAAGAGGTGACCAAGAGGAAAGAAGATGGAGAGGAGCCCGGCACAAGTAAGTGGAAGCAATGCCGGGGTCCCGTGGTCGCCAACCCACGTCCCACTAGATGTGAGCCCCTGGGGGAGGGGGGAGGGGACATTGCCAAGAAGTAGAGGTGGTAATAAGTGATGTTCGATTAATCGATCGACTCTCCAATCGATTAATATAATAATCAAAGAATCGATTAATTAGTTTGTAGACACAAGATACGAAAAGAAGTTTAAGGGAGGGAGGTACACCTTCACAAGTGTAGAAAACGCAGATATTTAAAATAGTTTTCCCCGGTATCCGTTTGTTCTGTTGATATAAAATTTTGGACACTTCTAGAACTGTCCTTCATCTTTAGATTTCAACTTTAATATTTGCAATTAACTCTCCCTAGTTATTAAAAAAATCAAAAAAATAAACTGATGTAAACATTGGTCTTGCTTTCCATTGATAATTTCAACAAAACTTCACATTTCTGGAACATTATTGTTTTAGAATGTTCATAATGCTTGTGTTAACAATGTGAACCAAAATATTTTGCCTATCTTTTGAAATAATACCTTTATGTCCTTTTTTATGAGTAGATTTTTTTTGATGTATAGAAATCTATAATACAGTGCACTCCCGATAATTCGCGTGCGGATAATTCGTTTTGCGGTTAATTCGCGGGTCTCCACGAGTATTTTTTAAATTGGGAATTCTCACAGCAACTAATCGTCACGCTAAGTTAAGCAATCTCTCTGACGTTTAAAAGAATTTTGATGCGACGCAATGCGTAAAGACGAAATCATTGAACTAGGGAAGACTGAACTGCGTTTCTCTGCGATGCAACAGTAGGCCTAATTGCGCAATCTTCGAAACTTACGCGCATGTTGCCGCGAGTGGTATAGCACAGATTTCCTTGGTCTTTGAAGCCCAAACAATACAAGAGGAATGCACTTTCACTCGGAACCTACCCTCCCTTTCCCAACAGCCACGCTCCAAGGTCGCTGATCTGTGAGTTGTGAAAGGTGGATGCGCGGACAGCGTATTGTAAACAGCGATTATTGCGTAATGGCGCAAACGCGCACGACATCGAGAGCGTGTTTGTTCGATGCTCTTCATGCAGTCAACTAGTCGGGAGGAAACTACCGCTACTCCGCTCGTACAAAAGCAAGCGCTTGCCGACTTTTGTAACGACGATATTTCGAACGGGCAAGTTAGACGTCGATAAAGACGATTATGATTTACTACAGAAAAGCAAAGAAGAAATAGCATGGAATTTGACTGTTGGTGAGGAAAACGGAAATCCAGTAGATTTAGAGTGCGGGAATGATGCAACGGAAATCCCGAAAGTTTCCCCACAGTCAAGCTAGTGTCTCTAGTCACACTTATCTTTTATATAGAAAAACGAGATGAATCTTCGTTTCCATATAATATTTTCTTCCGAAATGTGCAATCGAAAAATAGAATAAACGATCTAAGAAACAAAAAGTAATGACGGCTTTTTTAAATATATTAATGTAGGCATAATCCACATAGGCCTACCAGTAGCCTAGCATGTCGTATAAGACACTACAATCAGGAGTTAAAATTATTAGTTCGCGTGTTCAAGCCTATTTCAATATTTTAACCAATAGTTTTGTTTTTCCTAGGCTTGACAAAAATAACTGCGGATAATTCGCGGTTTTCGATAATTCGCGGAAGTTCGTGCATTAATTACCGCGAATTAACGAGAGTGCACTGTAGTTACGTTTTGCCTAAATATACAAAGTGTCCTTCTTAGTTTATGTTAGCAATAAACAAATGAAAGGGTCAGTGGCAGTGGAAGGACAACCATCCATCAAATTGGGAAGGGTTTCGAAAAAAGAAAACAAAGGGTTTTCAGCAAAGATTTTGAATTCCTGGTCAATGTTTACAATTTAGGACAGGAATATTTTTGTTTTACTTGTCGCAGCCCCTAAACTAAGGAACCAACCAACCTCACGTTTGAATATTCCATTTGCACTGCCACCTAACAGTGAAAGTGAAACTCTTAATCGGGACCTATCGCTCAGTTATGATTACCGGTATGTCTTGAAATCATCACATTATGATCCGAGTAGTCTATTGCAAGCCATCATATGACTCAGAGTATTGTAAATTTAAGCCCCGCTAATAATTCCAACTTCTTCGGCCAGGAATTGAACCCGTGTTGTTGAGATCCTGACGCGGACACACTGCCACTTATCCATCAAGAAATCTTTGCCTAGAAATGAAACGACAATTTCAACCACCACTTATTTAGGTCATGTCCCCAGGGTAACAAAATGTAACGGTACTATTAATATTTCTCCTGCCCTGCTAGTGCCTTGATATCGTCTTGAAGAAACTTTATGTCGTGTTTACGATGCTTTAGAAGGAATAGGGCCAGAGCAATTACTGCCGAGCGCGGTGCAATCTATGGGACCGGCGGGAACGATTGACGCGTCGTAATCCAAACTGACGCAGCAGGCTGTTCTTGCTCCTACAGCAGCTTATTAATACTTAACCCTCCTAGGGGGTGATATCTGATGTAATTTGGCTTGTCGGACGGAGGCTACACACTTTAATATCGTGGCTTGAATACTCTATTTTATTAAGATTAAAACAAAAGTTTACGTCTAATCGCTTGATGGTATTTCCACACAGTGTCATTATTATCACTACGTAAAATAACAGAGGCCATAATTTCAAACAAGTGTCCGACTTCATGGCTAAGTGAGTAGGCCTTTGGTCACTGAAGTCCCGGTCGGGTTGTAAGATTTTAACTTCGTATAGATCGAGATCTAGTTCTTGGCCGATCCGTATGCCGGCAATTTTATTTTCTTCTTCCTCTTTTAGATGTGCCTACTGGGGACCACGTTTGTGCAACTGCTGGGTTCTGATTTTTGCCCAGTACTGGCGCATCTTTTTCCTGTGTATTTCCTTCCCTTCCTCCGACCAGGGGTGCCTTTCCGTAGAGGTTTATCCTGAAAACCACGGACTTCATGAGAATATGCCTCACAGTTTGTCTGTCTTGTAGGTAAGTTAGGCCCAGTTCTTTGATATCCTTCTCAGCTTCAGTCAGCCAAGTGGTACGGTCCTTCTTGTTTCGCCAGAAGGTGAACAGACGGTTGGTCAGTCTGTTCGGAGGTAATCTTGCCACATGACCAGAGAAGACTGCCCTTCTTTTCCTCAGTCAGAAAGCCTCTCTATTTGTATGTAGAGCTCTGAGTTGTGTTGTCTCCGATATTCTCCATCTTCTAGAACTGGTCCTAAGATATTTCTGAGAATATCTTCTCTCTCTTACCTCCAATTTATCAAATTTTTTTTACGTTTTTTTTTCTATTTTTTTTAATATTTATTCATTTTGTTTCTTTTTTCATTCTTATTCTTTATTTTTTATTTTATTTTCTTTGCCTTTATTTAATTTTTTATTTTATTTATGGTGTTTCAAAGGGTAGCTTATTTTGTCTCCAGAATATTGCAAATTGTCCGCTCTTAAGAATGTCTGTTAGTGTATGCTCTCTGAATTTTAAACCAGACGCCAAGCCACTGAACATGACCGAGAGTGACGCATGCTTCGCAAAGATTCTCTTCAAGGGCAGGCAAGCCAAGAGCTTGCCTAACCACTCTGCTTCACAGTGTTGGCCCTTTAATGAGCTTACGAAGAACAGCCAAGTCATCGTCCAAAAATCAATGCATACGTATAACACTTGACTCGACATGTTGAGCTCCCAGCTCCAGAGTGCTGGTTGGCCCTTGAATGAGCATACGAAGAACAGTCTTCGCCCATACTCAACGCATACGTAGCCTATAACACCATGGCCGGCTTGTTGATATCCTGCTTGTCCTTTACGATCCGTTACGATAATTTCCGACTGCTAACGAACTACGTAAAATGTTATATATTGTCTGACTTGACTTATAAATATAAACTTATTACTATGTCCTCTGTGATTTTTTGAACGTATTGTATGACCGATAGGCCTATAAAATGGACAGTTAGCTTACCCTAAGACTGCAATCACATTTTCACGTCTAACTCAAGGAGTTTTAGTATTTTAAAGGTTCAAACTTATAGTTTAACCTCAAGTAAGTTGAAAAAATGTAATTTATTATATTTTAAATATTGCTATACCAGATTCCATCATTGAATATTCCAGAGCATTCTTTGTAAGATGTTATTTCGGCACTGCAGCTTCATGCTTTTTAGAACTCAACATCTCTGGTGAAGTATTATGATCTTTACAATACATTTATCACTGGTGGATTCTATTTGACATGTTGATATCGTCTCGAGTGCTGCCACGGAACAAATTATATCTCTGTTAACGTCTGCAGACCGCAGTGAGGCAGAACTGCTACAGAGCTGAACCATTACCATTTCGTTGGCATCTGCAAACCACAATACAGCGTATGGTTTGTCTTCAAAATTGTTATTGTCACCACATATTTCGGAAAATTTGGACCACATGCCTGTTTCCCAAATGAAGAGTGCACAATTCAGTGATCAGCAAGAAAGGGTGGCATTTTAGAGTTTGTTCACATTGCGTTTAAGTTTTCAAATTTCAACTACTTCTTTCTTTCTTTCTTTCTTTCTTTCTTTCTTTCTTTCTTTGGGGTAAGCATCTTCCACCTTCCATTATGGTGCACCATAATAGGGTTATTGATGGGAATGTTGATTAGTGTTAAGCTTTCCAACCACCTGTTTTGCCTTGACATTTTAATCTACGAGGCACGTCCAGAAAGTAAGTTCCGTTTGGTAATAAAATTAAATTGTGTACAGATACAGAAAACTTACTTATTGCACAACATTCTACACCTCTTAAACTACTTTTCCACATAACTGCCGAACTTTTTCAGGCATTTGTCATAGCGTGGACAAGTTTTTGGATACCTTCTTCATAGAAGTTTGCCGCCGACCGTAAACGAGAGTGAAGACTCCCCTGTAAGATATCCTAACGTTTGGCCACCACTGTTAGGCAAATTGCGTATGTGGTCAGGAGAACTCCTAAACATACGCAGTTCTCCTGGTAAGCACGCAATTTGCCTAACAGTGGTGGCCAAATGGCAGGATATCTTACAGGGGAGTCTTCACTCTCGTTTACGGTCGGCGGCAAACTTCTATGAAGAAGGTATCCAAAAACTTGTGCCACGCTATGACAAATGCCTGCAAAAGTTCGGCAGTTATGTGGAAAAGTAGTTTAAGAGGTGCAGAATGTTGTGCAATAAATATTTTTTCTGTATCAGTACACAATTTAATTTTATTACCAAACGGAACTTACTTTCTGGACGTGCCTCGTATATCGGCTGATGAAGGGACCAAAACAATTAGGCCTCGAAACATGTACCCAATGACCACAAAGTGATCATTAATAAAAATAAAGGTATTGATTAGGCGCAACTTTTGCCACAATTATTAATAACTCAAGGATAGCTATGTCCAAAAGGCATTTCTATGTAACCTAGTCTAAATCTTTTTTACTTCCACACACTCGTCCTCATGTCATAGATTCACCATCCCCTGACTGAAGAATAGCATCCTACAACTCTTATTACGGTAAAGGGCTGGGATGAACACTGCTGCGCTAGCAAAACTTGATAAAGCTGTACCAATTTCTTTTAGTTCTCAGGAAAAAAGAACTTGCTGACGATGTTGTTTAATGACTCTGTTATGACGTTCACGATGTGATATACTGCAGTATATTGGCTTTGTGAGAAATGTACTGTTTCTCTCACGTTTTTATCAAGACTAACTTCCCGTGTGTTTGTCGCCTTGCCGTAATGGATTGCAATCGTTTTGGATCCTGTGTCAGCATTTTAGTATCGGAGATCTTGACAGCTCTTCTGATGAGGAAGAATCTTCCGACACTTATCGCAGTCTTGATTTCTTCTCCCTCCTATTGGCTGTGCTGAGACTTAAAACAACTTGGACAATCAATAAACTTATCTTCTCAACAGTTAACTTTAAAGTCGTGTGAGCAAGGTCTGAAGCATCTGAAATACGAAGTGGGTCTTTGCTCTCTACAGAGACTCCCTCATATATTGCCCATGCTCATTTTATTTAGCTTACCTTTTTCTCATATAAACTATGGTTGGTTGGTTCCTTAGTTTTAGGGGCTGCGACACCGGGTGAGTTAGCCGTGGTGGTTACGGCATGACTAATAGCAGTCGCTCACATCCGGGAGGCGAGGAGGTTCGAATCCCCTCGCCGGCAACCTTGAAGATGGTCTTCTGTGGTTTCCCATCTTCCTTCCAGGCAAATGCCGGGGTTGGTCCCTCACTATAGGCCACAGCCGCTACCTTCCAACTCCTCGCCCTTCCCTTCCAACTTTCCTCCCCAACGGTACTTGTAGCTCACCCATTGGGTGTCCGTCTCGAAGCAGCTACAAAACTGGCGAGCCGAACATGTCCTCGGACACTCCCGGCACTAAAAAAGCCATACGCTTAAAAAAAAAGGGGGCTGCGACAACGTGTTCATGTAGCTCCGTGTAGAATCTGTCGGATACTCGGTGTTAATTGAGATGGCTGTATTAGTGTGTGTTTTCTGTTCTTAATTCAAGTAAGGACTGCAGACGATAATTTCAAGTAGTTCCTACTTTCGCTACCAAATGCTACCGTCCACGACACCTAGCTGTGAACTTCGCTACTACTAAATGCCATCGCAACCAGCGCCCAGTGACGAACGTTGAAACTTAAGAGCATTAATCAAATCTAACCTACAAATTCTGCCCTCACACAAGTGTAGTTAGTGGAAGGTTCTTTATCATGCCATACATCTATGACATGGAACCGCCGCGCTGGCTTTACTTCCCCTCATCGGTCAGTACTCAAGAGATAAGTTGCCAGTGCATTAATGGTGGGTTAAAAGTGACAATTAAAGAGGATTACGAGATCGTGGCAAGTACATCATGGATTTACATAGATAACTGTAGTGTACTTTTAATGTAGATTATAGTTTGTTACATTTATTGATTGTATTTATTTATGTATGTGAGCGGATTATATCTATCCAATAGGACTATATACCTAGGTAGTCCTATGTATGTTATCCTTAAATAACCAATCAATCTTTGCCTATTGCCTGCCGATAAATATACGCAAATTATCTGTTCAGACCCTGGTATATCCTGTGTTGGAATATTACTCAGTGGTTTAAAATTATATTTCAGAAACACTTAACATCAAAATGCAAGGAACACAGAATGCCTGTGTTAGATTCATCCTTGTTGTTGTTTGAGTCTTCAGTCTTTTGACTGGTTTGATGCAGTTCTCCATGCCTCCCTGTCCTGAGCTAATCGTTTCATCTCTACATAAAGGTGAAACAATCCTTCATTGTGTTACACCAAAATATCTTGGAGTCACCCTCGATCGAACTCTGTCTTTCAAGCAACATTGCTTGAACACCAAAAGTAAAGTATCTGCACGAAATAACATACTAAGATGCCTAACAGGAAGGACATGAGGTGCCAACCCCACCACTCTCAGAACTTCAGCCCTTGGACTGAGCTTCTCAGCTGCTGAATATGCAGCACCAGTTTGGCTTTATTCTCCACATTCCAAAGAGGTGGATATAGCTCTGAATGAGACTTCCAGGATTGTGTCTGGATGTCTTAGACCAACACCACTTCAGAAGATCTACCCTCTTATTGATTTTTTTCCACCTCATGTCCGAAGAATGGTAGCAGCAGCATCTGAGAAGAAACGGCAAGAAACCGATTCAAGGCATCCACTTTTCGGTCAACAACCAGCCCGACAGATACTTAAGTCCAGAAACTGCTTTTTGAGGGGAGTAACAACCCTCGAAGGCTCACAAGAAGCTGCCCGTGTGAAGATATGGAAGACAGAGATCACAGACCCAACTATTCCTCTATCAGAAAAAATGGCACCTGGTCAAAACTTGCCATATGGAATTTGGAAATCATTGAACAGGCTGAGGACGGGGGTTTCACGCTGCAAGAACAATCTCAAGAAATGGAACATGCTCGTCAACAATGATGAGTTCTGCGAATGCAGCATGTTACAAGATCCAGAACACCTGTTGATCTGCCCCTTGATGGAGGACATATGTTCAAAAGACGATGTTTTGGCTGCAAATGCTAATGTTATAACTATTGCTACTTACTGGCAAAATCTAATTTGATTCGGACACGGAAAATAAATAAATCTCTACATAGCTACTACACCCTACATTAAAGGCAATCTGTTTAACATAGGCCTAGGCCTATTCTAAGCTTGGTCTACCCCTACAGTTCTTGTCCTCGACCCTTCCTTCCATAACTAAGCTTGCTATTCTTGGGTGTCTTAGTATGTGACCTACCAACCTATCTCTTCTTTTCATTAGTGGTCGCCAAAAACATCTCTCCTCTCCCACTCGTCTTAATGCCTCTTATTGTGTAACCCTATCTACCCATCTGATCATCATTCTCCTGTAACACCACATTTTAAAAGCTTCAATTCGCCTCTTTTGTGCTGCACCAATAGTTCAAGTTTCACTTCCATAGAGCGCCACGCTCCACACAAAGGCTTTCCAAAATGACTTCCTAATACCTAAATCTACATTCGGTGTCAACAGATTCCTTTTTTTTATGCTTTCCTTGCCTGAGCCAACCTACTTCTTATATCCTTTTTGATTCGTCCATTACTGGTACGCAGAAATGAGCAATCACACCATACTTCATTCAGCTTCATTGACTTGAATTAAATGTTGGAAATATCTGTTCCCGAAGGAAACATGATGTTAATTGTCCGATTGAGCTATATACATTAACAAATTCACAATGAAATTTCTCAGTATGTACTAGCCACGCGTCTTGGAGAGGTGTACCATATCCAACTGAAATCATTTACGACCGCACTGTACCAACGTTACGATAGACTTTTACAAAGAATTAAAAGTGTGTTGGACCATCTGCCGTTTAGTCCAAATCAGCACTGAATGATGTTCACCTTTTTCGAGAATTGAAGGTATGGTTGGGCGGCAACGCCTCGTCAAAAAGGAAAATCTTCAGGAGACTGTCCAGACGTACTCATCTCAGTGGCGGCAGAATATTTTGCCGAGGGCATTGGAGAGCTGGTGTAACGATACGACAAATGTTTCAATCGTTTTGGCGATTATTTTGAGACATAATAATAAAACAAGCAAACATTTAGTAGTAAAATCAGTTTGGTATGTCAATCTGTTATTTTTATACAGTCCATCGGAACTTGAAAAAAAAACAGACCTCGTATGTACTATGCGTGCGCTTTCAATAGTACAGCAGGGGGCCATGGCGTGCCACAAGCTCGGCCAAGGCCGCTGCAGTAGCGAATTACAAAACTCCCGATTGCCGTTCTTACTTTATATGAAAGACCCTGTATATGCACATGCCGTCTGAACCACTCAGAATGTGAGCAAGATTCATACAATGTTTGAAAATACTGAGATACTCGCAATTAAAATACCTTTGCTTATTGACAAAACAGTACCATATTTGTTTCATACAATTTTGTTATAGTTCTGTGACAATGATACGGTAATGTAATAGATTCACTCAAGTCATGATGCAGATACCTCACCATCGTCCGGACAAATTCAAAGAATAATTTATTTTTATGACCATTTCTTCTCCTAGTATGTTAGTTAGTTTTAAGTTGGTAAGTAGCTAGTAGTGGTAGTGGCATCCGTAGTAGTAGGCTACTAGAAGTGCACACATTTCGGAAATGCGCAGATAGAATAAATAAAGTCTAGAGCTTTCTGTAGTCTGCTAACGATTTTTGCCTTTTATTTTACACAGAGTTATCTATCACGGCGGCTTCGGTGGCGTAGTTGTTAGCATGCTGAGCTTCTATGCCCAAGGTCGCGGGTTCAAACCCGGTCAAAATCATCGGATTTTAAGAGCGTTAAAAATCCTTCAGTATGCCTTCCTTCGGAGGGGAAGTAAAGCCGGTGGTTCAATGTCATAGATTTATGGCATGTAAAAGAACCTTCCACTAATTACACTTGTGTGAAGCTAAATTATAGGTTAGATTTGACGAACGCTCTGAAGTTCCAACGTTAGTCACCAGGAGCCGACTGCGGCGACATCTAGTAACCAAGTTCACAACTAGTTGTCGTTGACGGTAGCATTTGGTAGCAAAAGGAGAAACTACTTGAAAATTGACTGTCTGCAGTCCTTACCTGAATTACAGATAACACACACTAATACAGCCATCACAAATAACACTCGTTATCAGACATGTTCTACACACACCCAACGTACACGGGGCTATATGACCTCGTTGTCGCAGTCCCTAAACTGAGGAACCAACCGTTAACTATCACAGAATGTATCTCACAGTGAGAAAAACACGCATTCAGAGTATGGTCTGTGATATTTTTCGTCTCGACATACTGTAGTTTGCGATGGTAGCCATGTATTGCAAGTCTCGTTAGGAGAGAGAGCAGGGGTTTGGTTTGCGTTTGTCCACCTTCTGTCTAAAGATGGCTTGGAAGCCATTTTTCAGTGTTTAGGCGACAAAAATCACGATACACGTGGCATACATTGTTGGCATGTTAAAGAACCCATTTGAATTCAGTAGGCCGTGTTCATAATGACAAAATTAATCTCGGGATTTTCCGCCAACACGAAGTTCCTCATTTCTCTACTAGAAAGCGCTATAGTGGCAAGGAGCTTAGATATCTAACCTCCTTGACTTTCATAGTGCTTCAAGGAGCGATACAATTCGACATGCTAGCTACCCTCTGGGCGTCAATTAACAAAGCTTGCACCTGGCACCCGAGGCCATACGATATTATTATTATTATTATTATTTACTCTAATATTTTAATGTTTATCAGTATTAATTACCACTCTTGTAGCCTATTTTGTTTTTGGAGGGTAATGTTTAGTAGAGCCATTTGACTTTGACCTACAGTGGATCTGAGGATGCCCACTTGACGAGCGAAACAAATCACCCCTTAATTTTCTTCTTATTCTCAATAGTCCGTATAAATCGAATTCACGTGTAACTTGTTTTAGGTTATTTTTTCGCATCCACTGTAGTCGCGTAAGCCAAAGATTCACGTAACCCCATACAAAGAAGTTGAGAGTCCAAACTAGGATCATTTCATTACAAATACTGATATTGTGTATGCCAAAGTAGATCGGCATAATATATCTGAACAATTGCATCTGAGTCTTTTTTGTTATAAATCAACGCGTTCAGCCGTAACTAAATAAGGCAATTATACAAAACATGGCCACAAAACTCTTTCTACGCTATGAAGAGGCATGTGCCGGGGAAGCACACTGGTATGCATGCAAGGAGATGGGAAGGTTGAGGAGAGTGAGGAGGAAGCAGCGACGTATTCTGACTGCCATGGCGATATGTTATTGATTAAACTGGAAGAGTGTGCTTCGTCTTGAAGTGCGGGTTTACCGGTCACAACAGAGTACTGTTGGCTTGAAGATCGTATGTGTACGAGCTCTTGAAGTAACAGGCGAAGCAGTGGCGTTGCCGTGTACACGCCAGAAGCGTGTTTCGAAAACTGTGAAAGCTTCAAGCACGTAACCTGTCTCCAAGATATACCCTAGTGTTTATTTTTGTGTTGTTAGTACCTTTCACCCTAAATGTTCATTTATTTATGTGCAAAAGTAAAAGTTAATTCAGAACAATTTGTGTATGATTCAAATTCAGTTCACTTTTGTTTCTGTAAAAAAAAGTATATATATATATACAACTTTTTGTGAATTCTAGCAACAAGTAACAAAAAAAAGATATTTAAGTAATTTATGCTATTACATTTTTCAGTAATGAAAACAGTGTTTCAAGAATTGGAATTTTACGACCACCTTGATGACAAATTGAGGCTCTGAACGATTAGGTCGTGTATCGTACAAATAGTACAAGCCATTTATTTATATGGAAGGTAGATAGTTAAAATGTCTGATGCATGCGTAACTCGAACTCGTAACATCCGGATTTGCTCTACCGCAATGAGCTGTTATGGAGACTCTCTTAATTCTTATGATACAGATGAATCTGTGACGCCAACTGGAGTTCGCGGGTTCGAATACCTTCCATATAAATGGTTTGTATTTATTGTTAAACGCATGACGTAATTGCTGAAAACCTCCAATTGTAATTTGTAAAAAATAAAGTGTATTTGATAACGTGCAAATACTCCCCAGGAACATAGTTTATTTATATCTAGCTATTTTAGAGATTGCTATGCATGTTTTCTTAACATATCTTATGGCATGCCTCTTCAGCTCAACTACCCCCGGCCGGCTTGGAGCTGCTAGGGCGTGAGTGAGCGGAGTGACTGCCCGGTGCGAGACAGAGATAGATAGATTGTGGCGGGGAGGTGTAATGCAGCGCCGACCAATGAACGCAAGCCGGCGAGACACGGCAGCAAGTAGTGGGAACAGCTCGGCGCGGAGCACT
Organism: Meconema thalassinum; assembly: GCA_946902985.2. NCBI lineage: Eukaryota > Metazoa > Arthropoda > Insecta > Orthoptera > Tettigoniidae > Meconema > Meconema thalassinum. Next base: position 644,945,508 of record OX336391.1, on the reverse strand, counting down.
GAGCCCACACTAGGTGCCCTCGCCCGAAGGGCACGAGCTGGAGAGACATGTCTTATGGTATGTGAACCCCAAAAAAATATCTTGATGTTAAATGTCAGATTCCCAAAGTAAATGAATTTTAAGAAGGATACGTGTGTGATGAATGGCTCAAGATTTGAACACCACTTCTTGAATGAATGTAATGTATCCCGGCACTTGAGTCAGCAGTGCAAGGCTTGCGTCTGGGCGAGCCAGGCACTGTCTGTAATAAGTGGCAGGGAGTACAGTGGTTGTCTTACTTGGGCCGTCCTCACATTACGTAATCACAAAAGGAACGGGGGTTCGAAGCTTATGATTACTAGGAAAACGTGCGAAATGATTACGTAATCACTGAGCAAATAATACAAATCACCCCATTTTACGCTCTACGTTGCTTTCCAAACGCGCTGACGGAAAGCCTTACCTTGTAAGTTGAATGCGAAGGTCATTATCAGAAGCCTTACTTTGCAAGTTTAAGGTCATTTTTGTATTTCTCATAAAATTAGCAGAAGCCTTAGCATACTTTGCATGTTTAAGGTCATTTTTTATTACTCATAAAATTAGCAGAAGTTAGCATACTTTGCATGTTTAAGGTCATTTTTTTATTACTCATAAAATTAGCAGAAGCCTTAGCATACTTTGCATGTTTAAGGTCATTTTTTATTACTCATAAAATTAGCAGAAGCCTTAGCATACTTTGCATGTTTAAGGTTATTTTTTATTTCTCATAAAATTAGCAGAAGCCTTAGCATACTTTGTATGTTTAAGGTCATTTTTTGTATTACTCATAAAATTAGCAGAAGCCTTAGCATACTTTGCATGTTTAAGGTCATTTTTTTATTACTCATAAAATTAGCAGAAGCCTTAGCATACTTTGCATGTTTAAGGTCATTTTTTTTATTACTCATAAAATTAGCAGAAGCCTTAGCATACTTTGCATGTTTAAGGTCATTTTTTGTATTACTCATAAAATTAGCAGAAGCCTTAGCATACTTTGCATGTTTAAGGTCATTTTTTGTATTACTCATAAAATTAGCAGAAGCCTTAGCATACTTTGCATGTTTAAGGTCATTTTTTTATTACTCATAAAATTAGCAGAAGCCTTAGCATACTTTGCATGTTTAAGGTCATTTTTGTATTACTCATAAAATTAGCAGAAGCCTTAGCATACTTTGCATGTTTAAGGTCATTTTTGTATTACTCATAAAATTAGCAGAAGCCTTAGCATACTTTGCATGTTTAAGGTCATTTTTTGTATTACTCATAAAATTAGCAGAAGCCTTAGCATACTTTGCATGTTTAAGGTCATTTTTGTATTACTCATAAAATTAGCAGAAGCCTTAGCATACTTTGCATGTTTAAGGTCATTTTTTGTATTACTCATAAAATTAGCAGAAGCCTTAGCATACTTTGTATGTTTAAGGTCATTTTTGTATTACTCATAAAATTAGCAGAAGCCTTAGCATACTTTGCATGTTTAAGGTCATTTTTTGTATTACTCATGCTTGCAGAGCGGAACGGTTTGTGGCTCTTTTTTGAGCAGAGATGATACATTACTGCGCCGCTGGTGTACTAGGCAAAACCCCACACAAGATACGGCACAAATCTAGAAAAGTTGCTGAGTTTAATTCACTGGCCGTGAAAGTCAATATAGGCCTACAATCATTTTGGAAGCCTGCATAGGGAGGTTATGGCTGCTTGAGCTTTTAGTTCTCGCAGTGAAGATGCGTAGGTGCACTTAATAAAAAGGGAGGTAGCGCGCAGTTCGCTACTCATGTGGCGGTCTGGGCGGGGACATCGAGAGCCCGCTGATGAGCCAGCTTGGTGTCCTAGGCAAAACCCCACGCAAAACACGGGACAAACCTAGAAAAATTGCCGAGTTCTAGTCTATTTGAGTATATATGTGTGTGAAAGTAGTCTATTTGTGTGTATATATATATATATATATATGTGTGTGTGTGTGTGTGTGTGTGTGTGAAAGTAGTCTGAGTATATGTGTGTGCGTGCGTGCGTGTGTGTGTGTGTGTGTGTTGTGTGAAAGTAGTTGATTTGTGTATGTGTGAATGAAAGTAGTCAGTTTGTATCTATGTGTGTAAGAAAATAGCCGAATTAATGTTTTCATGGGTTTGTGGAGCAATGTACGGAAGTATTTGGATGTTGAAGTCGTGGTCTAGAGATGCTGCAAATTGTCTAACTGTAAGAATATTTAAAGGCTGTCAATGCGAGCTGCTTTACTCCACCTCTAACGCGCATTAAGTTGGATCGCAATTACAAAATCTGTGTTCTGTAGTCCTCTTCCCATCTAGTAGTAGTAGTAGTAGTAGTAGTAGTAGTAACTATTATCTTTATCATTACGGGATTTGAACGAGTTTCTAAGCAGTATGGACTCCGTTTTGATTGATAAATAGAAAATCCGCCTGATAATTGCTACGAGAAGCTGTTTAATGAAATATTAAGCAACGTACATGTTTCGGAATATCAATGATTCCATCCTCAGCGCGAAACATATTATACCTTAAAAACTTAGCTAAACATTATCAAAACAAATCGATATCTTTGCAAACAGTGTTAATTTAAATTAATGAAAAACTTGTAAATATATGAATTATTATGCAATTACACAAACTACTTTAAAATATGTGTATATTAAGGCTTTTACGGCCCGGATTATATAAATAATTCATGTTTTGGGGGCTAATTTAGATTAGAACCATACGTTTCGGAGAAACCTTGCCTCCTTTTTTCAATGGAATCAAACAATGTGGCCAAAGAAAGTATATCAATGAGATTTTAAAAATCCAAAAAATATAGATAAATTCCTTGGTTCGTCACCAGAGAGCAACTGCCAGAAATTACTGTATGGACCATGGTAGAACGGCGAACAGAGTAGTAAGTAAGGAGAAGGTAAAGGGGGCGGGGTGAAAACATAGAGAATCCTTCAAGAATGAGGATGTCCAAAACGGAAAGTGGGAGGGTTAGATGGATATAAGGAAACATAAACAAAAGGGAAGTGTATCTGAACGATACCTAACGTCATACAGGCAATCCTCCCACCTTCTCCCTTTCCTTTTTGGACATCCTCATTCTTCGAGGAGTCTCTATATTTTCACCCCGCCCCCTTTACCTTCTCCTTACTTACTACTCTGTCCGCCGTTCTACCATGGTCCATACCGTAATTTCTGGCAGCTGCTCTCTGATGACGAACCGAGGAATTTATCTATATTTTTTGTATTTTTTAAAATCTCATTTACTGTATATACTTTCTTTGGCCACATTGTTTGATTCCATTGAAAAAGGAGGCAAGGTTTCTCCGAAACGTATGGCTCTAATCTAAATACACACGGCATTATCCCAAAAAACATGAATTATTTTACGTTAAAATACTATGTTGATATTCTATTAATATTTCGAAAAATATATTAATAGGATGCTTTTTTTTTCGAATGTGGATATGTGAGAAGGCATGTAAATCGTCGTTAAAATTGGAAGAAATTTCGATAATAAACGTAAATAAATATTATCAGTCGCCTCCGTAGCGTAGCGGTCAGCATGGTTAGCTGCCGCGCCTGAGGTCCTGGGTTCGATTCCCGGCTCTGCCACGAAATTTTAAGTGTTATGAGGACTGGAACGGGGTCTACTCAGCCTCGGGTGGCCCAAATGAGTAGAGGGGGTTCGATTCCCACCTCAGCCATCCTCGAAGTGGTTTTCCGTGGTTTCCCACTTTGTCTTCGGGCAAATGCCGGGATGGTCCCTACTGTAAGGCCACGGCCGCCTCCTTCCCACTTCCTTTCCTAAGCGTCTCACTCTTCCCATCCCTTCATCAGGCCCCCTGTTCGCTTTGCAGGTGAGGCCACCTGGGCGTAGTGCTGGTCACCCACCCCAGTTGTATCCCCGACTCAGAGTCTCAAGCTCCAGAACACTGCCCTCAGTGGCGGTAGAGGTGGGATCCCTCGCTTAGTCCGTGGGAAAAGCCAACCCTGGAGGGTAAAACGATAGCGAAAAAACAACGAAATATTATCAAAAATCAGTCGAAAATTCAAGATGATTCTTCGCTCCACTGGTAACACAATGTGCGTAAAAATTCTATAATAGCAACTAATATTCAAGCATACTTGACATGTTAGTAGTAATCATCAATTAACTTGCCAAATATATCTTGTTATGAAAATCCGTCTTCCAGGTGGAGTCAAGTTAAGTGCATCGGTATAGTTTTGAGGAAAGAAGTCATGATGAAAATTCAATAGGCTAAATGTAAAACAAAAAAATTTAATGCAGCCAGAAGAAATCGGAAACACCTATTAACATCGAAACGGTGGGTGGAAAGCTAAAAGGAGTAGGAGACTACTGCTACTTGGGAAGCAAAGTAAGCAGTGATGGACTAAGCAAAGATTATGTTAAAAAAATAGGTTGGTACAGACAAGGAAAGCATTTGTATTGGAAAGATACCTGTTGACATCAAATGTAGATTTAGGTATTAGAAAGTTATTTTTGAGAGCCTTTGTCTGCAGCGTGGTGCTCTAGGGAAGTGAAATTTGGACTGTTGGTGCGATGAAAGGATGAGAATAGAAGGGTTTGAAATGTGGTGTTACAGGAGAATTATGAAGATTAGAAGGGTAGATGGATTAACAAATGAAGAGGTATTAAGATGAATGGAGAAGGGGAGAGAATTCTGCCGAGTGTTAATGAAGATAATGATAATGTTATTGGTTCTACGTCCCTTTTAAGAACTGCGGCTTTTAGAGACGCCGGGGTCTCAGAATTTTGCCCCGAAGAGGATCTTTAACGTGCCATTAAATCTGACACGGCTCCCTCGCATTTGCGCATCCTCAAATGCCAACTAACTGCACCAATATTCGATCATGCAAGCGAGAACGTTACAGCCGAGCCAGCCAGGCTAATAGTGAGAAGAGAAGAGATTGGTTGATAGGGCACAAACTAAAGCATCTGAGAATAGAAAACCTAGTTAAGGAAGGAAGGAAGGGTCGTGGACAACAACTGTAGAGGTAGATCAAGGTTACAATATGTTAAACAGATTGCCTGGGATGTCAGATGTAGTAGCTATGAAGAGATACAACGACTGGCGCAGGACAGAGACACGTGGAGCCATTGGCGATTACTCCATGTAGGACGAGAGGATCATCCTACAGTCAGCTCTCAGCTGTAACTGTTTAAAACAATAATTGATTGTTTTGTAAAATAGTATTTGGGGGCTACCTTGCGCGCCCTCTCGATAAGCTCTGTCTCACTATCCACAATTACCTTACTAGTCACTCTCACTGTCAGTAGTGGGGCGTGGGTTGGCGATCACGGGGCCCCAGCTGAGTCCGGCATTGCTTCCACTTACTTGTGCCGGGCTCCTCTCAGTCTTCTTTCCTGTCGACCTCACTTGGTCAACTCTTGTTCTCTTCCGACCCTGACGGTATTAGGGTATCCGAGGCCTAAGGAGTGTCTTCATTTCCCGCCTTAATTGGCCCTTGTCTCATCTTTTCTGATTCCCTCCTTCTGCGAGGGGTCAGCCTTCTTTTTCTTTTCCTGTTATCTCCTGCCTTCTGATCAAGGCCCTCAAGGAGTCAGGGTGTATGTAGCCCCACCACTTCTGGTGCACCCTAGATATTGCTACACCCTCAGGGGCTCATGGCTGGTGAGTTCGGGAGTTGGCGACCCCGAGGGATTCCTGAGCTGGGTCCGTTTTCCCCTTTTGTCCCTTACCTTTGTGGCAGACCCTCTCCTCTCTTCCCTCTCCTCTCCTCTTTTCATTATATTTCCTTTTCTCTTTAAGATTCCCGCACTGTTTTTGTTACTTGGTTTCCCGTGTATCTAAATTCCCTTTAGCGTTTTTTTTTAGGTATTTTTAATCTACGTTGCATTTTGTAAGTTTTTTCGATCTAAATTACATCTCGCGATTGTTTTCAACCTCAATTGCATTTTGTAAATATTGACAATCTAAATTGCTTTTTAGTAAGTCTTTCAATGTAGGTTTCAGGGCATTTTAGTGAGTATTTTGAATTCCAATTGCATTTTGTAAGTATTTTCAACCAAAACCACATTTTGCAAGAATTTTAAATCTAAATTGCATTTTTTTTTGGTGGGCATTTTGCAAATATTTTTGATTCTCAAATGCATTTTGTGGGTATTTTCAATCTAAATTGCATTTTGTTAGTATTGTCAATCCACATGAGTCGTTTGAATCTACCGTACATTTTGTAAGCATTTTCAATTTCAATTGCATTTTGTAAGTATTTTGAATTTCAATTACACTTCGTGAATAATTTGGATTGGAACTGGTATCTTTCAATCTGAATTGCAGTGTGTATTTTCAATTTCAATTGCATTTTATAAGTATTTGAAACCTCAATTGCATTTTGTACGTATTTTCGATCTAATTTGGATTTTGTAAGTATTTTGAATTTCAATTGCATTTTGTAAGTATTTCGACGCTACATTGCATTTTGTACGTATTTTGAACCTAGCCTACAATTTGTGGGTGTTTTTCAATCTATTCTTTTTGTGAACCTTTTCGTTCTAAATTCCCTTTTGTAAGAACATTCTGTGAGTTGTTTCAATCTGAGTTCCTTCTTGTAAGTATTTTCCGTCTCACTTAATTTTCCTTCTAGTTTCCATTTAATTATCATTTTCGCTATCATCCAGATCACCAGGGGCCGATAACCTACAGTAGATGTTAGGCCCCTTAAAACAACAATTATCATCATCATCATCATCATCATCATCATCATCATCATCATCATCATCATCATCATCATCATCACTGTCAGTACTTGTAACTAATTCTGCATTACACCCCTAGATGGGTGAAGTGTGACCTTCACCGTCCGGAGTAGAAAGCTGAGGAAGGAAGCCTTGCATCCTCAATGCACGTGTTTATAGCTTTAGCCCTTGAGAGGGAAGGGGCAGGTTTGGTCTGTTTAATGGCGCTCAGAGGTCGTCGACTGAGATCCTCAAGTCTCGCTATTGGTTGAATTTGAACCAACACTACGGGCTTATTGGTTAAGATTTCGCGTGGTCAAAATGGATAGTCTGTTTTTAGTGTGTGCACATCTTTAGAGTGGTATTCGATTGCATTGCATTGTGTAATGTGTTCGTAATAGTGCTGTGCGACTGATTAATTAATATTAGACTTACTGTCGACCAAAGTATTATGTGCACTCTAGTTTGAAGGTTGTTTGTGAAGTAACCAATAGACCTGCATAAAATCCAATAACATCATCATTTTCGTCGTTCTATTTTTTGTTAGTTCATGTAGGATTAAAAATTTTAATTTATATTTTAAAATTTCTTATCGCAGTTGGAACACAAAAAGTGCACGTTTTTAAGCGTGTTTCAACACTGCGTCACATTTAAGAATTATTATCTCAAAAACCCGTCATCAGATCGAATCCAAATTTTAACACAATATACATTAGAATGTTGTATAACTGGTTTATTAATTTGAAAATTGTGTGTGTCCAAGAAACAAAGTTATCATTTTTGTAAGGTAACTTTTTCTCGGCTCGTGGTGGTTGGAAAATGTAGTTCTTGGTCACGTTGTAATCCTTATACATCGAAAAGGTATGCTATATGACTGTGAAATACGTAAATTAATTCACTTGTTTTATATCAGTTTGTTTTTGTAGGGGGGAAAAAGACAAGGGTTCATGTTTTTTAGGTGGGGGGGAGAAAGACAAGGGTTCACCATCTAGCCGCTCCGGGGAAAGCTGTACAGCGTTGCCGAAATGGAGACCACAGGCATCATGGAGCGCCTCGCTCGGAAGTGATGGGCTCCATCTCAGCAACGCTGTACAGCTTTTCCCGGAGCGGGTAGCTGGTGAACCATGTGTTATTTTCCCGTACAAATACGAACCAATATAAAATAAGTGAATTAATTTGCGTATTTCACAGTCATACAGCATAACTTTTGATGTAGGCTATAAGGATTACAACGCAACCAAGAACTACATTTTCCAACCACGCCGAGCCGAGAAAAGTTACCTTACAACAATGATAACAACTTTGTTTTTTGGACACACAAAATTGTGAAATTAATAAACCAGTTATACAACATTCCAATGTATATTGTGTTAAAATTTGGATTCGATCTGATGACAGGTTTTTGAGATAATAAATCTTAAATATGACGCATGGTTGAAACACGCTTAAAAACGTGCGCTTTTTGTGTTCCAGCTGCGATAAAAAATATTAAAATATAAATTAAAATCCAAATCTACATCAACTAACGTAAAATAGAACAACGAAAATGATGATGGTATTGGATTTTATGTAGGTCTATTGGTTACTTCACAAACAACCTTCAAACTCGAGTGCACATAATATTTTGGTCGACTAGTAGTCTATTATCTCAATTTAGCCCAGCTATAACAATTATCTTAAGTTAAGCCTATCATATTACGTCCTACACATTACAAAAATTAGCAGTCGCCACTGCGTGGAGAGCTGCATCAAATCAGTCTCAAGACTGAAGACCCAAACACATATCATTATGGGCTATGGCCATATAACCTCGATATTCCACCCTTTAAAACATCCATCACTACGACCAAAACCACCACCTGGTCGTGTAACATACTCCGCGCGTGTTTGTCTGCTTATTTAGATCTATTAATGGGGAAAATGGAGTCCCTCGAATAGGCTACTGTCGAGTCACTCATAAATCACGCGTGTGAAGGGGAATCTTTTATCGTGACATAAAAGTGTAATTGTTTTAACATGTCTCAATATTACGTGCTGCCATTGACAGATAACACATTTTCGTGCTTGGCTTTACGAGGAACATAACTTTTCAACTTTCTAATCTCTGTATGCATCACTTCCCGCCATACGTCCTGTAGCTCACAATGAAGTGGATTATCGAGGTGATGGGCCTGTCAATTAAGGGGCTCCTCACTGCCCAAAAACTTCAACATTTTATTTTTGCGGTATATTAATCTACGAACCGGCGGCTTTGGTGGCGTAGTTGTTAGAATGCTGAGCTTCTATGCCCAAGGTCGCGGGTTCAAACCCGGCCGAAGTAGGATTTTTTAAGAGCGTTAAAAATCCCTCAGTATGCCTTCTTTCGGAGGGGAAGTAAAGCCGGCGCGGCGGTCCCATGTCATAGATTTATGGCAAGAAAAATCACCTTCCACTAACTAAACTTGTGTGAAGCCAAAATGTGTAGGATAGAATTGATAACGCTCTATTAGTTCCGACGTTCGCTGTCTGGTGCTGACTGCCGTGCCATCTAGTAGCCAAGTCCGCAAGCTAGGTGTCGTGGACGGTAGCTGTCTGCAGTCCTTACCTGAATTAAAAAACAGATAGCACACACTAATACAGCCATCACATTTAACACCGGTTTTCAGAGAGATTCTACACACACCCAAAGTACACGGGACTACATGTCCGCGTTGTCGCGGCCCCTAAACAGAGGAACCAACCAACCAATGGTCCTCGTCTTCACAGGCCGATAACCTGGATATTAGGTACCTTATACAACAATTAAACATCTATATCTATTTCTTGGCCTTGTACAATACCCCACAATTGCCTTCGTTGTGAATTCTTAGGATACTCTTAACTATCTTTAAAGTTTCGTTTAGAAAGAAGACCTCGCTATTTAATTATTAAATCGATTCTTTTAATTAGACTTGGCCTGTTAATGCAATTAGGGAAGTCCCCCTTCTCACTGAACCGTCGTTAGAAACTGCATTTACTTTGCAAGAATTTGAGATTAAAACACTTCTACTCTGAAGACAAGGACGTCCTGTCAACTCGAGCCGGCACGGCGTAGCTGAAGCTGGATCTCTCTCTGCTGTCTCGTTCGTTTTCTCGCGTTACCACAAAGAACCACCCCAAGTTCATTGGTTATTCATTTGTCGAACCCATTTGAGCGCTTGAAAGTTTAATTCGAATTTATCAATTTACGGTAAAGTCGTTTAAATGAGAAGTTTAGGTCTTGACCCAAACTGAAGAATCTCATTATAAAAGTTGGAACAGCGCCGCAAATACTAGGCACGTCTAGAAAGTAAGTTCCGTTTTTATACGTTGCCCCGTCCGGCATCGCTGCAATCGCAGTTCGGGGCATGCGCGGTAGTTGCTCTGAGTCAAGGGATTAGGAGATGACGCCATTTTGAAATAGCAAGAATCAAAATGAAGTTGGAACAATAATTTTAATAATAATAATAATAATAATATTAAAATTATTATTCAAACTTTTATTTCGATTGGATGATTACGACACAAGAAATAAAAAATGAAAAAAAAACCTCCGCAATAATTTTCCTTTAATGGTACATAACTCTATGGCCCATACATATAACATAAATAAATAGCGATGTCTTCTTTCTATACGAAACTTTAAAGATAGTTAAGAGTATCCTGAAAATTCACAATGAAGGCAATTGTGGGGTATTGTACAAGGCCAAGAAATATAAAAAAATTGATTCTTTCTACCATATTTACAAAATTAAAAAAATTAATTTAAAATAATATTCTTTTCACCCACCTTATATCAAGGAAGTGAACCCTTTATAGGTTAGTGGTCTGTATATTAACCACCTACTGTAAGGACAATTTTCATTGTCAAAGATCGTGATGGTTGATTCGTTCACTTCCTTGATCTAAGGTGGTTGAAAAAATATTATTTAAAATTTTGAAAAATGAAATTTAATTTTTTTAAATATGATGCAAGAATCAGAATATTAAAATGAATATGGTTGTAAAATTAACAAGTAGTTCCGAGAACTAAAGCCTATTTTCATATATCCTATTTATGTTAATTGTCTCTATCAACATACAGAATTTCAGTATGATTGCTGTAATAGATTCGTGGATATTGTGAACCGTCAAAATATTTCGGATGGTCGCCATGTTGGATTGTTATATGTATAGGCCACAGTTATGCACCATTAAAGGAAAATTATTGCGTAGGTTCATTATTCAACTTTTATTTCGATCGCATGATTACGACACAAGAAATAAAAACTTAATTTTAAAATTTCACAGCCGCCATCTTGTGGTCATGTAAACAATTGAACTAAATTAGATGCCAGTGCATTACAATGTGTATAAACATTTGCTGTACCAAGTTTTATTGCGTTTGGATGATTAAATAGCCAGAAAAGTATATTTAAAACTTTCAAATTCACTTGGCCGCCATATTCGTTTTGTAGTTAACAGGGTTTTGAAAGTCTCATAGGTAAACTTCTAATAGTTCCCTTTATTACCGTACAAAATTTCAGGGTGATATTGGTAATAGATTCGGAGATATTGAATGCTGGTGAAATATTTCGCACAGCCGCCATGTTGGACTGGTGAGACGTTAAATAATTTGAAGGACACGGTCGGGGTCGACCAAAATGGTGCTATGGCCTTACCGAGTTTCATTGAAATCTCTCCAGCCGTTTAGAAGTTATTAGAGGGGGACACACACACATCCACACAGACACACACAAGGTGATCGATCTCATAAGCTTATTTTTTCGTAAAATGGGAATAGGCTGAAAATAAATAAGCTTATAAAAATTGAAATTATAATAATTGTATACGGTAATCATACTTAGAAGGTTATATAAATAATTTGAAAATTCAAATTTAAAAAATTAATATAAACATTAAAGTGTTAATGAAAACAAAAATTAAAACTAATAATGATTAATATTAGGCTAAAATAATTAGAATTAAATTTTAAAAAATAACATTAAAATATCTTTAATATTCTGCCCTATAATGGGTTGAAGTGCTCTGTTAAAATGTCGAAGTTGAATGAAACTCCCGCCACCTGAATGCGAAGAACACTAACCCAGTTATTTATCGACAGATTTGCGAGGTGTTCGGAGAAAATGTGAGGAGTGATTAAATGGTAAGGAGATGGATCCGAAAATTAAATGGAAGGACGTGATCAAGTGCACGATGAGGAACTCAAAGGCAAAATCCCTTCAGAGGTAGATTTCAGAGGGCAAAGAAAAAATATTTCGAATTCATTCAATTTTCAAATTACTGTAAATTATACCTACAAAAGTTCCACATATTTAGCATACGAGAAGTACCATCTTCTTAAAATTCCGAAAACATTTTGCTCACCCCGCGGCGTAGGGGTGGGTCATATCAAAAATTATTTCAGACATAAGTTTTTGATAATTTTTAGAGGACCATTTTGAACTGTTTGGATATTTATCCTCTAACCTAGTAGCGACTAATGGTTTCGCCCAGACAGTGGTCTAACCTAGTAGCGACCAATGGTTTCGCCCAGACAGGCATCTAACCTAGTAGCGACCAATGGTTTCGCCCAGACGGTGGTCTAACCTAGTAGTGACCAATGGTTTCGCCCAGACGGTGGTCTAACCTAGTAGTGACCAATGGTGTCGCCCAGACTGTCGTCTAACCTAGTAGTGACCAATGGTTTCACCAAGACAGTAGTCTATGTCCAATGGTTTCGCCCAGACAGTCGTCTAACCTTGTAGTGACCAATGGTTTCTCCCAGACAGGCGTCTAACCTAGTAGTGACCAATGGTTTCACCCAGACAGGCGTCTAACCAAGTAATGACCAGGGGTTTCTCCCAGACAGGCGTCTAACCTAGTAGTGACCAATGGTTTCGCCCAGACAGGCGTCTAACATTGTAGTGACCAATGGTTTCGCCCGGACAGGCGTCTAACCTAGTAGTGACCAATGGTTTCGCCCGGACAGGCGTCTAACCTAGTAGTGACCAATGGTTTCGCCCGGACAGGCGTCTAACCTAGTAGCGACCAATGGTTTCACCCAGACAGGCGTCTAACCTAGTAGTGACCAATGGTTTCGCCCAGACAGTAGTCTAACCTAGTAGTGACCAATGGTTTCACCCACACAGTCGTCTAACCTAGTAGCGATCAATGGTTTCACCCACACAGGCGTCTAACCTAGTAGTGACCAATGGTTTCGCCCAGACAGTCGTCTAACCTAGCAGTGACCAATGGTTTCGCCCAGACAGTCTTCTAACCTAGTAGCGACCAATGGTTTCGCCCAGACAGTCGTCTAACCTAGTAGCGACCAATGGTTTCGCCCAGACAGTCGTGTAACCTAGTAGTGACCAATGGTTTCGCCGAGACAGTCGTCTAACCTAGTAGTGACTAATGGTTTCGCCCACACAGTGGTCTAACCTAGTAGCGACCAATGGTTTCGCCCAGACAGTCGTCTAACCTAGTAGTTACCAATGGTTTCGCCCAGACAGTCGTCTAACCTAGTAGCGACCAATGGTTTCGCCCAGACAGTCGTCTAACCTAGTAGCGACCAATGGTTTCGCCGAGACAGGCGTCTAACCTAGTAGCGACCAATGGTTTCGCCCAGACAGTCGTCTAACCTAGTAGCGACCAATGGTTTCGCCCAGACAGTCGTCTAACCTAGTAGCGACCAATGGTTTCGCCCAGACAGTCGTCTAACCTAGTAGCGACCAATGGTTTCGCCCAGACAGTCGTCTAACCTAGTAGCGACCAATGGTTTCGCCCAGACAGTCGTCTAACCTAGTAGCGACCAATGGTTTCGCCCAGACAGTCGTCTAACCTAGTAGCGACCAATGGTTTCGCCCAGACAGTAGTCTAACCTAGTAGCGACCAATGGTTTCGCCCAGACAGTCGTCTAACCTAGTAGCGACCAATGGTTTCGCCCAGACAGTCGTCTAACCTAGTAGCGACCAATGGTTTCGCCTAGACAGGCGTCTAACCTAGTAGCGACCAATGGTTTCGCCCAGACAGGCGTCTAACCTAGTAGCGACCAATGGTTTCGCCCAGACAGGCGTCTAACCTAGTAGCGACCAATGGTTTCGCCCAGACAAGCGTCTAACCTAGTAGTGACCAATGGTTTCGCCCAGACAGGCGTCTAACCTAGTAGTGACCAATGGTTTCGCCCAGACAGTCGTCTAACCTAGTAGCGACCATTGGTTTCACCCACACAGTCGTCTAACCTAGTAGTGACCAATGGTTTCGCCCAGACAGGTGTCTGACCTAGTAGTGACCAATGGTTTCGCCCAGACCGGCGTCTGACCTAGTAGTGACCAATAGTTTCGCCCAGACAGGCGTCTAACCTAGTAGTAACCAATGGTTTCGCCCAGACAGTCGTCTAACCTAGTAGCGACCATTGGTTTCACCCACACAGTCGTCTAACCTAGTAGTGACCAATGGTTTCACCCACACAGTCGTCTAACCTAGTAGTGACCAATGGTTTCGCCCAGACAGGTGTCTAACCTAGTAGTGACCAATAGTTTCGCCCAGACAGGCGTCTAACCTAGTAGCGACCAATGGCTTTGTCTCACTATGGCCTTAAAGGAGTGAAGTGCAACTTTTCAAACAGGACAACCAACAGTAATTTATAAACATTCGGAACTCAAGACCAAACCTCACACTTTGAAACACATGAGACTGCATCCGCATGCAATTACGACGCATTGTTAGAAACCCAATACAGCTGAGTAATATGGCGGCAATTCGATCCACAACATCAAACACACGAACATAGACGTCCACACGTCATCCGTGACGTCATAAATGACACTAGAAATTCCCTTGGACACGTAGGCTACGTATCGCTGTATATTGGTATGTCCTCAGGGACGTAACTGAGAAATAGCGGTATTAGAGGTAAGAGTCTCGAATTGGCTGGAGGACAAAACGTGTTGTAACATTTTTAATGAGTCGTTGAACGTGGTGATGACTATTGTGGTTCAATAAAACAAACATGATATGAATAAATAATATACACTGTGGTGTGACCTTACCTGTGATAGTGTAATATAATAAGTTGTTGAGCGCCAGATTCCTATTTAAGATAGTGAATCGAAATGTATTGATTTAACCTCGGCTATCAGCAGTAGAGTCGAGAACCACTTACCCGGGCCGTAGTGAGACAAAGTCATCTAACCAATCCAGTATTTAATCAAGGAATATGATTTGCCTATAGTATTTACTAACCATTATGAAAGAAATAGGCATTACGTTGAAGAGAATGAATTTATTAAATGCAAAAACAAAATATTAATAAAACAGAATAGTGATAGTCACACAATTGAATTTAAAATTACTCAATGCGGCAATTAATTATTTAAAAGAAAATGAATATTAAAATGAATTGAAAGTTAAATGAAGTTAAATTATAATAGAGACGATAGTTTTATTGAATTGTTGGCTCACCCAGTCGAAGATTCGTCATATTTAAGAAATGATCGATGATCTCGATGTTACGTCGCTTATGTTTAAAAAATGATGTGATATCTCATTTACTATGAAATATCCTCATTAAGTACGTTGCCATCTGTAGAAAGACTCTTGATCAGGGATATAACCCATTATGTATTGATATAGATGTCGGCAAGACATCGTTCAGTGTCGACTCTCGGTGCTCAGTCCATTAGGACCCAGAAAGCAAGGTTACAACTTCCTTCCTTCATTGATAGCTATAGATCAATGCGTCTTTTGTCGGAGTCGCAGGTACTAATGACTTCCTTGTCACGTGGTCTTCGACGGTCTCCCTCTCCAGTAAGCTTCCCTTTCTTCAGTGTTCATTCTCTCACGAGGGTTAATTGCACCACAATTTGTAATCTTAGACGCGTACGTACCGTAGAAAATGGCGTGTTGGTTACACCATAGTGGGTTTCTTAACATCTCAGGAAAATGACGCAGTTTGCCGTGGTGAAATTCTTACTACGTCGTTCAGTTTGTGACGCACAGGGTTAGTCCATATCGCCAGTCTTGTTGCAATATATAATACTTCGTCTCTTTACAAGTAATTGTTAATAAAAATCTAATTGAATATAATAATCAAAACCGCTTACAATTATCTGATATAAAAATCATCTCATGGATGTACTAGTTAATAATAATAATAATAACATGATAATAAATGAATAACCCTTTAAATATAACAGCTATGGGATCGAATCGTTACAATCGCCCCTGATATAAATAATTTAAAATAAAATGTAACATTATTTATATCACTACACATCCTACACAAATGAATACAAATTTAAATATTAATACCCCCATAACGACAACATACAAATAATACCCTTCAACAATACATAAAGATATACAAGAACATACTCTTTTCACTTTACATATTTGTACTATCATTTCTCATTCTTCCAAATGTTCATAATGTTCATTCTTCTTTATATATGTTGTAAAAAAAATATACATAAATGTATTCTTCACAAAAAAATCATATTTTAACTTTCATTCATCTCATTCTTCCAAATGTTCATAATGTTCATTTTTTTTATATGCTGTAAAAAAAAATACATATAAAATGCCCTTCACTTTTATTTTTGACATATATGTCAACGCTGCACTCGTTTATATTTCGGTGATCGTATGCATGACATACAATTTTGGCTTCATCTCTTTTGAACGTAGTTTTTGTATATCAGTCTGGCGTAGAAGTACATTGTTGTAATACCAGCTGATTAACCCATAATAACTATTACAGCACACGATAATAGGATGCAAACAATACAATATTCCTTTCGTCTTTATAAAGGGATTACTCAAATGCAGTAAAATTTCAATAATTGAAGAAAAAAATAACTTAGCAAGATACCTAAGGCAATTCCTATTTCAGTGCATATGTCATACATGTAAATATTTCCCCAAATACATAATGACATCGAAATACCTCAAAGCAGTTATTAAACAGTTCATTTAAATATCCAAGTTACTACTCACCTGCCTTCGTGGCTTAATTCTTTCTTAGGCCACGGCCGCCTCCTTCCAAATTAATACTTCCTAAGTCTCCACGACTTCTTAACTTCTCATAAAACCATAATTCCTCTTTACTACTTCTCGAAAACAATAACTTGGATTTTCAAAATCACCAATAAACATAAAATCTGACTTCTCGTTCACTTTATAAAATTTAACTTAGCGTCAAGATATAACTTTACCGTAACGTCATTCCTTACTTACCATAACAAAATGATTAAGACTTGGACAAAATACTACTCAATACCTGAATTACGTATATCACTAAACTATTTCACAAAAACACATGACAAACTCCTCGGAATAAATATTTCGTTCCACAAAATATTAATGCTCTTATACTTTGAACTTAGTCTATTCATGATTTGACTTTTTGCTGAATGCCTAAAAACCCCCCTTAGTTTTCTCTCAAAACTCTTAATTAAGTACCGTGTCCTCCAAACACCACTTCCTACTTGTTCTGACCGCCTGGACTATAGCTCACTCTTGCTATACCAGAATCTCTCAAAACTCATCGTGACATCACACGTCACATACAAAAACCTCCCCTATTCGTGGTATAATCCCACATCTTCGTATTGTTACAGGTCACCTCTTACTGACCAATAACACATTAAATTTCAGCTAAAAAAATCTTACATGCTTCGACTAACTCCTTGGAATAATAACATCACCCTTTGCTTTCCTAACTATTGTCTTCCTCAAATAATGACAGTGTTCCAGTTGACAGTCAATAACACTGACACTCATAATTAGCAAATATTCTCCCATAATCACTTCATAAAGCAAGTTCTGAGTTCTAACACAGTTCAGATACTTTCTTCTCTATCAAATTAAATGCGTAACTTACACCTGCCTTTAATTGTAACTTCATTATTACCCCTTAGGTATACACTTATCTTACCAACTTATTCTTCCTTCAAAATATTAACTTATCTTTACTAACTCCGTATGACATAAATAAAACTTTAATTTCCTGTCTACTAAAAAAAAAGATTTATCTTTAAATCCTCAAACGTCGAATTATAACAAATTCCTTTCAATATTAGTAAATATTATGTCAACCTTTTAATTATAATTATTATCTTTACTTTTACCTGTGTAGGACAAAAATCTACCACATCATTAATTCGTTATTATTCATCAGTAACTTTTTACTAAAAGTGGTTTAGCTCGATAACAAGCCTTGTAATATCTTTAAAACGTGCGTAACTGTAACAAAAACTTGGACAATCTTACCTTTGTAATCTCTTATTACCTTGTGTGCATACATCCATATATACTTAAAAAAAACTCCCTTATTAACTTCACGTAGTCCCGTAGATACCATAAAAAATCTCATTGCTCAACGGAATATACCTTGCTGACCTACTTCATCCTCCAAAACCTTCTTAAAACTTCATTTGGCATCTTACCAAAACTTCCTCCATTATAACTCCATTTGGCATCTTACCAAAAACTTCCTCAAAAAACAACTTCATTTGGTATCTTACCAAAACTTCCTCCTTAAAAAACTTCATTTGGCATCTTACCAAAACTTTAAAACCACATTGCTCAACGGCATTACCTTCGTTGGCCTACTTCTTCAAACTCACGTCCATTTACGTGAAAATACACACATACACACACACATATCTGTCAACAAGTACCAGATGTCCTAATTAGTTACTACTTCCTCATTTCAACCCGATGTTGGTTAATTCATACAACGCATTACCATTAACAATTCTAAACCACTTATAAATTTCTCAACATATATCCGCTGATAACCTCGCTGTCCTCAACTGAAACTTCTTTATTAAATCAATACTTAATTCTTCAACTCACTAGTTTTATTACCACTGTATCATCTTATCTTCACTCACTTTTGAATTAAATCTTTATTACCATTATATTCTTAATTATGGTTGCCATAATAATTATTACTTTCTTTCGATTACTTACCTATGTAATAACCTTCCTATTTTTAAAATTTAATTCTCACTTCATCCAACTTACCTGCAGTTTAAGGACCTACATTCAACTTACCTGCATTGCTCAATAGCACGACAACCTTTGTCTTCCAAATTAAATGATTTTAGTCAATCTAAATCAATAAGCGTAGGCACTACGCGCCCCTTACCATCCTAACTTCACGACTGAATTAAAATTACACACAGCAGGTTCCTTATCTACCTCTGTTAAATCCTATTAAACTTCATTACTTAATATTTAAGTCATACGGAACAGTAACTATCGGTAATATAAATTTACATAAATACGTTCACTGGCATTTCACCGTTCTTACCACATTCATCTTCAATTCTATCTTTAACTAGAATTCCACATAATTCCTTCCGTGTTACATTAGTTTCTACTTCCTCTGTACTACATTCATCCATAGTAACACAGTACTTCGGCTTTCCCCCTCTCACATCCCCAAGTCTGGCTAATTCAGTACGCCACTGCACGTCATATGCTTTCTTTCTCTCTCTCATCCTGATTTCTTTCTCCTCTAGCAACTTAATTCTCTTTTCTTTCATTTTACTTCTAAAATATCTACCTTTAGGTTTCATTTTCATTTCTCCGTTACTATCACTTAATGCTCTCTTTAGCCGTGGACTACTGCTTCTGCTCTTATCTATCTCTCTCCTCCTCTTAACCTGTTTACTAATTATGTTCTTCTGACTATGACTTAACGCACGCTTCTCTGCCACTAATAATTTCATATTAACTTCCTCTATCACAGGACTAAATTCTTCCCTAGTTTGCCTATCTAATTTATCTATGATTGTCTGCATCTTAATCTCTTGGGTGCTTAGTACTTTCTTTATCTTACCTACTTCTATCCCTATCTTTTCTCTCATCTTCTTCACTTCTTTTTCGCTACATTCTATAGTCTCTTCTACAGCTATCCTGCGTTCATCTAAAATCTCCTTCAACTCTACTATGCTTTCTCCTACTATCTCCTCTGACGCTAATCTATTTTCACCTAAAATCTCGTCTGACTCTAATCTGATTTCACCTAAAATCTCCGCTATTTGCCGTTCCTCACCTAAGATCTCCTCCGATTCCAATCTGCTTTCACCTACAATCTCCAATGACTCTAATCTACTTTCAATTACAGTCTCCACTAATTCCAATTTGCTTTCACCTAAAATCTCGTCTGACTCTATTCTACTTTCAATTATAGTCTCCTTACAGGCTGTCTTTACTGATTCTACTGCAGTTTCCCCTAAAGTCTCTACCACCTGCCTAGTTTCCACTTCTACCAATTTGCTAAAACTTTCACCTTGAGTTGCTATTTTCTCTTCAATCACAGTTACTATTCTTTCCTGAATCCTACTTTCTGCTGCTTCTAATTTCTTATCTACTGTCTTAATAATATCTTTAGCCTTCATCTCTACCTCCTCCTTAATTTCACCTCTGATTTCCTGTTTCACCCCCTGAATACTCTCCTGTAGCATATCATACTTCATACTTAATTCTCTATTCATCGTTTCCACAATATCTAGTTTTACATTATTCTCTTCCAATTTCTTATTTATTTTACTCATATCTTGATTTAGCCTACCCATCTCTTCTCTCATCTCCTTACTATTTTTATTCATATCTTTATCTAATTTCTCAAATTTACCATTGAATTCCTTCCTACTTTCTAAATTATCTTTCTTATTCTCTTCCATATTTTGATTTAGCCTACCAATATTTTCTTTCATCTCCCTACTATTTTTATTCATCTCCTGACTATTTTTATTCATCTCCCTCAAGATATCAGCTAATGAAATTTCATGGACCTCTAAGGACTTCTGTTTCTCCTGACTACCACTAGTCTCAGGATGTACCTCTGTATTCGTCTCGAGATTTTCCTCTGAATTCATGTCAGGGTTAACCTCAGGATTATTTTCAGGATTACTCTCAGGATTATTCTCAAGATTTACCTCCGACATCTTGGTATTATTCTCTACGCTCTCAACATCGCTACCGCTATCAACCTCCTTATAATTAACTTTCTTGACTGCATCCCTACTTCTCAACTGCCTCTGTTCCTCCTCCGACATCTTGAAGTACACCGTATAACAATTGCCCGTCCAAAATTTCACTTCACTTCACTGTCCCCCAAAAGCACTGACAATTTGCACTGAAATTATACACTCCTCTGACTAAATACCGAATGGTTTTCGTGTCCTACTTTGTGGCGCCAAATGTAACATTTTTAATGTTACATTGAACGTGGTGATGACTATTGTGGTTCAATAAAACAAACATGATATGAATAAATAATATACACTGTGGTGTGACCTTACCTGTGATAGTGTAATATAATAAGTTGTTGAGCGCCAGATTCCTATTTAAGATAGTGAATCGAAATGTATTGATTTAACCTCGGCTATCAGCAGTAGAGTCGAGAACCACTTACCCGGGCCGTAGTGAGACAAAGTCATCTAACCAATCCAGTATTTAATCAAGGAATATGATTTGCCTATAGTATTTACTAACCATTATGAAAGAAATAGGCATTACGTTGAAGAGAATGAATTTATTAAATGCAAAAACAAAATATTAATAAAACAGAATAGTGATAGTCACACAATTGAATTTAAAATTACTCAATGCGGCAATTAATTATTTAAAAGAAAATGAATATTAAAATGAATTGAAAGTTAAATGAAGTTAAATTATAATAGAGACGATAGTTTTATTGAATTGTTGGCTCACCCAGTCGAAGATTCGTCATATTTAAGAAATGATCGATGATCTCGATGTTACGTCGCTTATGTTTAAAAAAATGATGTGATATCTCATTTACTATGAAATATCCTCATTAAGTACGTTGCCATCTGTAGAAAGACTCTTGATCAGGGATATAACCCATTATGTATTGATATAGATGTCGGCAAGACATCGTTCAGTGTCGACTCTCGGTGCTCAGTCCATTAGGACCCAGAAAGCAAGGTTACAACTTCCTTCCTTCATTGATAGCTATAGATCAATGCGTCTTTTGTCGGAGTCGCAGGTACTAATGACTTCCTTGTCACGTGGTCTTCGACGGTCTCCCTCTCCAGTAAGCTTCCCTTTCTTCAGTGTTCATTCTCTCACGAGGGTTAATTGCACCACAATTTGTAATCTTAGACGCGTACGTACCGTAGAAAATGGCGTGTTGGTTACACCATAGTGGGTTTCTTAACATCTCAGGAAAATGACGCAGTTTGCCGTGGTGAAATTCTTACTACGTCGTTCAGTTTGTGACGCACAGGGTTAGTCCATATCGCCAGTCTTGTTGCAATATATAATACTTCGTCTCTTTACAAGTAATTGTTAATAAAAATCTAATTGAATATAATAATCAAAACCGCTTACAATTATCTGATATAAAAATCATCTCATGGATGTACTAGTTAATAATAATAATAATAACATGATAATAAATGAATAACCCTTTAAATATAACAGCTATGGGATCGAATCGTTACAGTGTGTGTAAATTGTACTGAGGAAGTGCTGTGCAAGCAGGATCTAGTCTAGAGGTCGCTTAGCGGCCTTGTCTCGCGAGCCTTCACGAAAGTTTTCAGCGAGCGCTATGGGCAGCCAAGTCGGCTGGATACGCGTGGTGTAGCGCGAATGCTTAGATCGGGGCGAGCTGGAAGTCCGGGATTTAAGTGAGGGCGTTTAAGAAATACAGGGGATAAGTTTAAATGTGTAAAGGTGGTTTAAGTCCACAAATGATGAGAGTGTAGCAGTACTGGAGAGCTTCCAGTAACACAAATGAATTAAGTGTAAAGAAGTGTAAAGAAAAATGATTACAAATTAACAGAGATTCGGAGTTTGACAGGAATGTTTAAGGAAAAACCTTGAGCAACACGCACCTAGTCGGCAGTTCGGCAGCAATGACGACGGACAGCAATTCCTCCGGCAAAAGACATCTTTCCTTCTGCGGGCGGGATCTTTTACAGTAGTTACCGTAGTGTGGTAACTTTGAGTCAGCATTCTCGCGTTGTGATGTGCCCCCAGATAGCTGCTGAATACATGTTTTCCTTGTGTAGCAATGTGTGAGAGTTGGTTCGCCAAGCCAGTGTAATTGTTGTTGTTGCTTTGCTGTATGGGGTAGCGGCGTGAAAATAGGGTGATTACGCCCCGTGGGGGCTCGGGGTGTGACAATATACTGCAATACAGGGACGGTGCGTCATTAAGGGCCGAATGGTCCCTGCCCACCCAAGGCCGTTAGGCAGCATAGCAAGGAATTTGTTTAATTAATGTTTTTTAAAATTAGTTTATAATGCAGATACTCAACTTAAAATAAGTGTTTTACCCTTCTAGAATCTCTAAAGAGAATCCATTATAAATAACTCATCCCTAGGTTAAGATCCTGACAGGCTCGTACGGTGTATAGTCATAGCGAGAGCCGGTCCACAGAAAGTCCCATGTAAAGTATATGGCATGATGGGCCAGGTGAGGAAACAGTGGACATATCACTGTCTTGCACGCGAATTCTTCAGTGCTATGAAGGGAACTTTCTCTCTCTTCAAGGGCCAGCAGATTGGGCCCATAGCGTTGCTTCGAAGCGAAACAGAAGATCTCTTCATTCCACTTCCTGCTTCTGTCTCTGTTAAATACGGGAGAAGGGTTCACCCCACGCTCTTGAACAGGTATTCAGCCATTGTTTGCAGCTCTTCGACATTAGACAAAACTATATTTATGCATTTTCAGTTGTCTGAAGTTAATTTCTACTGTATAAATGTGTTTTTAACTTTTGTGTTACAGTACGTAGTTATTTAATATGTCGATTGTATGCAACATAGGAAAATGAAAGTGGAATATTTATTAACAAATCCATTTTATTCTATAGCTCTGAACACAAAGTTAGAAATTAAATAATTATGACCTCATTAACCAAGCTGATAGATAAATTTCCTTCATCCAAGCACAGGAGAGAATATATTTATCAATAAAGAGCCATGTGAGTACAGTTTTTAATGCATCATCTATTTATTAAAACTTGTTTCAAATGTTGTGTTGAATGATGATAATGGAAATATTGGCAACAATGAATGCAAAATATAAAACAATATTTAATATGAAACAACAATAGTACCGTCTGGCCCACCCTAAAATTTTTATCAGGAGCCGTCCCTGCTGCAATACAACTCTTGGTATAAGGACGGTGAATTACCTTTAAACAAGTAGTTCCGTGAAGAACTATAAAGCCTATTTTCATATATCCTGCTCATGTTAATTGCCTCTATCAACATACAAAATTTCAGTCTAATTGCTGTAACAGATTCGTAGATATTGAGAACCGTCTAAATATTTCATATGGTCGCCAGGTTGGATTTTTATTTCTGTACTATTACATTAAGATTAGTGTGTACGTGTGGTATTCAAACTTCAATCGCATGATTAGAACACAAGAAGTAAAAACGAGATTTTAAAATTACGCACAGCAGCCATCTTGTGATTATGCAAACAATTGAAATAAATTAGATGCCAGTGGATCAACATTTGTATAAGCATTTAACGTGCAACGTTTCACAGCACTCGGATAGTTAATTCGCGAGAATTGTCCATTTAAATATTTATACTTCGCGTCGCCGCCATGTTGGATTTGTGCTCACCAGGTTAATGAAAGTCCTATACGTGAACATATGTTCATAGTCGCTATGAACATAAAAAAAAATCAGTTTGGTTGCTGTAAAAGATTCATAGATATTGAGAACCGTCTAAATATTTCGGAAGCTCGCCATTTAGGATTGTTATATGTATAGGCCATAGAATTATGTACCATTCAAGGACAATTA
Organism: Meconema thalassinum; assembly: GCA_946902985.2. NCBI lineage: Eukaryota > Metazoa > Arthropoda > Insecta > Orthoptera > Tettigoniidae > Meconema > Meconema thalassinum. Next base: position 644,921,002 of record OX336391.1, on the reverse strand, counting down.
TTGCCTAGGTTCATTATTCAAACTTTCACTTCGATCGCATGATTACGACACAAGAAATAAAAACTTAATTTTAAAATTTCGCACAGCCGCCATATTGAGGTTATGTAAACAATTGATTTAAATTAGATGGCAGTGCATTACAATCTGCAAAATCATTTACTGTACCACATTTCACTGCGCTCAGAGAGTTAAATCACGAGAAAAGTCTATTAAAATATTTCAAATTCGCTTGGTCGCCATGTTCGTTTTGTACTTTACAAGTTTATGAAATATACATAGATAAACTTGTACCAGTACCCTTTATCACAGTGCAAAAATTGCAGGGTAATATCTGTAATAGTTTCGGAGATATAGAATGTCAGTGAAATATTTCGCACAGCCGCCATTTTGAGGTTATGTAAACAATTGAACTAAATTAGACTCCAGTGCATTACTATGCGTATAAACACTTGCTGTACTTAGTTTCATTACGTTTGGATGGTTAAATCTTGAGAAAAGTCTATTTAAAAGTCTCAACTTCGCTTGGTCGCCATGTTCGTTTTCTACTTTACAAGTTTATGAAATATACATAGGTAAACTTGTATCAGTACCCTTTATCGCCGTACTAAATTGCAGGGTGATATCTGTAACAGTTTCGGAGATATAGAATGTCAGTGAAATATTTCGCACAGCCGCCATTTTGAAGTTATGTAAACAATTGTACTAAATTAGACTCCAGTGCATTACAATGTGTATAAACATTTGCTGTACCAAGTTTCATTACGTGTGGATAGTTAAATCGCGAGAAAAGTCTATTTAAAAGTCTCAACTTCGCTTGACCGCCATGTTGGTTTTGTAGTCACCAGGTTTTTGAACGTCTCATAGGTGAACTTCTAGTAGTACCCTTTATCACCGTACACAATTTCAGGGCGATATCGGTAATAGTTTCGGAGATATTGAATGCTAGTGAAATATTTCGCACAGCCGCCATTTTGCATTGGTGAGACGTAACAAAATTTGAAGGGCACGGTCGAGGTTGCCGGGAATAGTGCTATGAACATACCGAGTTTCATTGAAATCGCTCGAGCCGTTTAGATTTTATTAGGGGGACACACACACACGAATCACACACACACACACACACACGGACAAAAGGTGATCTCATAAGCCTATTTTTTTTTTCAAAATTGAAAATAGGCTAAAAAAATGACATCCGTGGAATATTCCAACACCACACAAGGAGAAGTAATGATCTTTAACGCACCACATCTCATGATTAATCGAATCGCATCAAACATATTTAAAGCAGTTCCAACCATTTTCATGTTCTACGATTCGGGTGAGCTGGCGCGTGTGTGTGTGTGTGTATGTGGGTGTATAATATCTGGTGGTGACACATTTTCAATCAATATTACGATCTCTCTCTCTCGCTTGCTCTTGGTTTCGCTGGGCACATCTCGGCACAGCGATAACAATGTAGCCACGTCGCGCACACATGCTGATACAACTAAGTAATGAAGAATGGGAACAGGGCAGCCATGGTGTTAGTAGGGGTGAAGCAATTATATTGTGTTTGACATTGTGAAAAGCGACTGAGATGGGGATAACATTGTTTGGGAATGTTATATTATTAATCGTGAGTAGAAAAGTACGTACCGCTGTAGTGTGAGTGAGACCGAGAAAACCAATGTAGGCTGTGACACACATTTCTACGGACTTAAATTGTTAATTTTGTGTTTACAAATTGTTGTGTTGAAATTTGAAATGAGGTGAGGACAAATAACCATATTTCCTCCTCATCTCATCTACGTAATTCATTTGAGATGAAAAGCATGATCTTATCTTGAGACTAGTTTAAGGGGAGATGTAAGCAAAATCTGACCAGAAAATGATTTTTTTTCATCCATATTTTGATAGCTTAGTCTAATAAGCATATTCCCAAAGTTTGGTTGGTTGATTCCTTAGTTTAGGGGCTGCGACAACGCGGTCATGTAGCCCCGTGTACTTCGGGTGTGTGTAGAATTTGTCTGATAACCGGTGTTAATTGTGATGGCTGTATGAGTGTGTGTTATCTGTGATTCAGGTAGTAGGACTGAAGACGATTAAATCTTTCAATTAGTTCCTACTTATGCTACCAAATGCTACCATTCACGACACCTAGCTGCGGACGTGGCTTCTAAATGCCATCGCAGTCAGCGCCTGGCAGCGAACGTTGAAACTAATATAGCGTTATCAAACTAACCTACAAATTTTAGCTTCCACAAGTGTAGTTAGTGGAAGGTTCTTTTTCATGCCATAAATCTATGACATAGGACCGCCGGCTTTACTTCTCCTCCGAAGGAAGCCATACTGTGGGATTTTTAACCCTCGTAAGAAATCTGACAACTTCGTCCGGGTATTGAAGCTCAGCATGCTACCAACTAGTCTACGCCTTTGGGTGATAATTGTGCAAATATTGTTTACTTTTTAATATTATATAGTATGGATTGCAGCCAATTGCCATAGGAGGGTGTTTTAATTGAACCCCCGAAGGCTCCCAGTATGTTCAATTTCAAGTAGTTCCAACTTTGACTACCAGATGCCACTGTCACTGACACCTAGCGGCAAACGTTGGAACTTTATAGAGATTTGGCTACACACTACCAATGCAAGCTTTGTTATTTGACATTTATAGGGCAGCTTTCATGTCTAATTTTGTTGTTCCTTGAAACACTATGAAAGTCAATGAGCTTAGATATCTAAGCTCCTTGACACTATAGCGCTTTCTAGTAGAGAAATGAGGAACTTCGTGTTGGCGGAAAATACCGAGATTAATTTTGCCATTATGAACACGGCCTACTGAATTCAAATGGGTTCTTTAACATGCCAACATCGTATGACATGCGTGTCGTGATTTTTGCCGCATTTCAAAATTCACTTACCACGGCCAGGAGCGAACCTGCAAGCTTTGGGGGGGGGGGGGTAGTAATCTGACACGATAACCACTCACCCACAGCGGCAAGCTTGCATGCCATAAATCTACGGCATGAACCCGCCGGCTTTACTTCCCCTCCGAAGGACTGTAACGCTCTTAAAAATCCGACGACTTCGGTCGGGTTTGAACCTGCGATCTTGGGCATAGCAGTTCGGCATGCTACCGACTACGCCACCGAATCCATTACTTTTTAATACGTACAGTATAAAAACATTAATTTTAACTAGCCCTCTGTATTGGTTGCTTTCGGTAGCCATGGAAGCATATTCTGCTAGGCTTGATGCGCGGGAGCACGGGTGAGAAGCGCCAATAATACACACGCTAGTCTTACGAGCAGAAACACAATTTTACATATGACAATGAACGGTTGGAGAACATGGAATGACAAAAATTAAAAGCAGTTTATAAATGGGAAGGGTGCTTTCTAAACCAAACATGAATGCTGGAGAAATTATGAAAATAGAAAGAATGGAAATATTATGAAAATAGAAACAGGAAAGCAATATAGAAAGTTGTGAAAATGCGGAATGTTTGTTAAAAGAAGATTATAAAAGGGAGAAAGAGAAGAGGATGGTTGAAAGTGCGAAGAACGTTATTTAAAAAAAAAGTAAACAAATGAAGGTTGCAGAGATAGAGAGCAGGCCAGGAACATAATAGGAACAACATTACCCGCACTGTGCTGGGTCATGTTATAAAAGATAGCCAAGGGAATGTATCATGTCCCTGCGGTAATACTCAACCATGCAAAGTTGGGGAACAAAGCCAGTGGTCTGATAACAAAGACAGCTGATCACACCAGGGATGTATGCTCAGCGGAAGTGACGTAGGCGATCGGACCCTCTCACCCTAATCTCTCAAATATTCCCACAACGAATACACTCCTCTCGCTGGAGAAGACTGTCTAATCTAAAACGACAAAGCAAACTATGAGTGCTGGTTGCCATTGCCAGGAAGGTCAAAGTAAAGTGTTGGTCAGGAAGTATTCCATCAGGCTTTGGTTATTGTTCCATTTAGGAAATTGGGCATCGTGGTCATCAGCTCTCTCTCTGTTTGCATGTTTGTCTCTTCTTAATTCCTTTAAGTAGCTTGACACCTTGGTCATCATGGTTGGTTGGTTGGTTGGTTCCTCAGTTTAGGGGCTACGACAACGCTGTCATGTATCCCCGTGTACTTTGGGTGTGTGTAGAATCAGTCTGATAACGGGTGTTAATTGTGATGACTGAATTACTGTGTATATCTGTTTTTTTAAATTCAAGTAAGGACTGCAACTTTGAATTTTTTAAATAGTTCCTACTTTTGCCGCCAAACGCCACCGTCAACGACTACTCGGCCTAGTTCAGAACTTAGCTACTAAACGCCACCGCAGTCGGCTCTTGGCAACGAACGTTGCAACCTACTAAGCGATGTTTACATTCTTAACCTATCCAATTTAGCTTCACACAGGTGCAATTAGTGGAAGGTTCTTTAACATGCCATAAATCTATGACATGGGACCGCCGGCTTTACTTCCTCTCCGAAGGAAGGCATACTAAGGGATTTTTAACGCTCTTAAAAAATCCGATGGCTTCGGCCAGGTTTGAACCCGCTATCTCGGGCATAGAAGCTCAACATGCTTCCAACTACACCACCGAAGCCGCTCTTGGTCATCATCCCCGTGTACTTGGGTGTGTTCAGTTTGTCTACTAACCTGTCTTCCTGTGGTGACTGAAGTACAGTAGTGTGTGTAACTATCAATATTCTTAAATTTTATTGTAGCAAAACTGCCATGGTTGGTTGGTTCCTTAGTTTAGGGGCAGCGACAACGCGGTCATGTAGCCCCGTGTACTTTGGGTGTATGTAGAATCTGTCTGATAACCGGTGTTAATTGTGATGTCTGTATTAGTGTGTGTTATCTGTTTTTAATTCAAGTAAACATTACAGACGATAATTTCAAGTAGTTCCTACTTTCGCTACCAAATGCCACCGTCCACGACACCTAGCTGTGAACCTCGCTACTACTAGATGCCATCGCAACCAGCGTGTGGTGACGAACGTTGGAACTTAAGAGCATTAATGAAACCTAACCCACAAATTTTGGCTTCACACAAGTGTAGTTAGTAGAAGGTTCTTTTTCATGCCATAAATCTATGACATGGGACCGCCTAGCCGGCTTGACTTCCCCTCCGAAGGAAGGCATACTGAGAGATTTTTAACGCTCTTAGAAAATCCGATGACATCGGCCAGGTTAAAAACCACGATCTTTGAGCATAGTAGCTCAGCATGCAAGCTTGCCGCTGTGGGTGAGTGGTTATCGTGTCGGTCTACTAACCCCAAGATTGCAGGTTCGCTCTTGAACGTGGTAAGTGATTTTTGAAAGGCGGCAAAAATACGATACGCATGCCATACGATGTTGGCATTTCAAAGAACCCATTTTAATTCAGTAGGCCGAATTCATAATGGCAAAATTAATCTCGGGAGTTTCCGCCAACACAAAGTTCCTCATTTCTCTACTAGAAAGCGCTATAGTGTTCAAGGAGGTTAGATATCTAACATCTAACCTCCTTGACTTTCATAATCAAGGAACAACCAAATTCGACATGCAAGCTACCCTCTGGGTGTCAAATAACAAAGCTTGCACCCGGCATCCGAGGCCATACGTTATGTTTATTATTATTATTATTATTATTATTATTATTATTATTATTATTATTATTATTATTTATTTATTTATTTATTTTACACGTTACAGGCCTATTAGACCACGCGAAGCAATCATGACTTTTTGTTCTTCCTGTCTTTCCAGTACTCTTTCATTCGTGCACTAAAGGCCCTCTTCCTTTCTTCGGTCCACTTTGGTCTATTATTATTATTATTATTATTATTATTATTATTATTATTATTATTATTAGCATGCTACCAACTACGTCACCGAAACCGCCACAAATAAATGAAAACTGTTTTTAATGGGACGTAAGAGACGACATTTCTACTGTGTCACTAGACCTCACACTGAAACCTTTTATAACCACAACGTAGTGCAGCGGCTGCTAGCATTCTTGGTTATCTCCCCGGAGATCCGGGTTCGATTCTCGGCTCTCCCAAGAAATTGAATTCTGGTCTGAGGGCTGGAATGATGGGAGACACTCAGCCTCATGGATTCGATTCCCACTTCAGCTATCCTGGAAGTGGTTTTCTGTAGTTTCCCACTTCTACACCCGGTAAATATAGAGATGGTTCCTATCTAGAGGCCACGGCCGCCTCCTTGCCGATCCTCACCTGAAATATAAATGTGTTGTGTTTGAGTCTTCAGTCTTCTGACTGGTTTGATATAGTCTCCCTGTCCTGAGCTAATCGTTTCATATCTACATAGTTCCTACATCTGAGGCAATCTATTTAACATATTCTAACCTTGGTTTACCCCTACAGTTCTTACCCTCGACCCCTCCTTCGATAACTTAGTTTGCTATTGGGTGTCTTAGTATGTGTCCTACCAACCAATATCTTCTCTCCATTAGCAGTTGCCAGAAATATCTCTCCTCGCTCACGTGTTAATACCTCTTAATTTGTTACTTTTATCTATCCATGTGACTTTCATTTTCCTCTTTTCTTCGCCAATAGTCCAAATTCTAGACAAAGACTTTCAAAAAATACTTTCTAATACCTAAATCTATATTCGATGTCAACAGATTTATTTTCTGTAGAAATGTTTTCCTTGCCTGTGTCAACCTACTTTTCTTATCCTCTTCACTTCGTCTATCACTGGTTATTTTGCTTCCTAAGTAGGAATATTCCTTTACCTTTTCACCTGCCCTTTTCCAAGCCCATCAAATGAAACAACAATAACTTGAAATCTATTTTTGTTACAAGAATTACTCAGAAGAAGTGACACATTTATATAAATATAATTGCACTGGCAAACCTCCTCGGAGGAGGGAAAGGAGGACCTTCTCCTCACATATTTCGGTAATTGACATATACAGGAATGTTCCAGAACTCCTGGAGTTAATTCAGGATGCAAAGGAGATCATACAACGTTCTCTTGTAAAGAAGTCGCGACAATGCACTATGAAAGACATGTGAAAACAAAGAAACGAGCAGAGGAACTGAATATGTTTTTGAAAATTCATGTGAACCTATTTTCCTTTTTATTTACAAACCTATATTTTAAATAATTATTTCATTGTAATCCTATGCGATAATACAGTATGTCTTAGTCGTGTATTTTGTTTTATTAAAACTCAACCCTTTGTAAAACGGAAACCTGTGAAAACTGAAAAATAAATCCGCTATAGGCAGGTTTTACTGTAGTAGTAGCATGCTAAAATAATAATTAACTAACAGCTGAGTGTTGGACTTGTAATTGCAGCATTTACTCGGTGGCTTTATGGTTTATGAAGATAACGCGCACAAGACGGGAGCACACACAAAAGCGTTGTGCCGTGAAGCAGGCAGTAGACACTGTGCCATCTTCAAAGGAGGTTAGTTAAGTTAGGTGTGAACTGCACGGAGGGGAAGCGAAAGTAGTGAAGAAAAAAGGAGCGGAAAGAAAGCTGTTGCATGACAAAGAATAGCAAACAAGAAGAAACACCACTGCATAAAGTGTGTGTGTTTTGTAGCTAGAAGTCTGTTGATAACGCGCAAATGATGAAAAGCAAACAAATCACGTGTACACAAGCAGGAAGGAGAAGAAGAAGAAGAAGAAGAAGAAGAAGAAGAAGAAGAAGAAGAAGAAGACGAAGTGAAGACAGAAATAAGGAGACAAAGCTGGATGAGATGAGAGATTGTACGAGTGTGCTCGCTCGCCGAGGTTAGGCCGCCTGAGATTGCGTCCCAAGAGTCGAGTTTCTAAATGTAGTTTGTAAATTAAGTTATCGCAATCACAGGAAGCTTGTGAAAGTGTTGGTTAGAGAGAGATAGAGTTTGTATATCTCCATCTTATCAAACTAAGAACGTCTTCAGGGTGTTTACCGTGAGCAAGCGCTTGGTCTGCTGATTGGAATGTAAAATACCTTCAACAGCAATATTCTACCGATTGCGAGAATATCCCTCAAGGTAAGATAAAATTTAGTATTACACAGATGTTACCACAGAGGAATAAAACAGATTTGAGTAAGGAACTTAACTTTTGTAACTAAGTTTGTAAAACCCATCCTGGCACAGTCAGTTGGCATGGGCGATTAAATCCACGAGCTGGTTCTATAGTCATCAGCCACAAGACCTGCATTTTCGTGGAAACCAAATCACTGGTCGTGAGTTACCATTATCGAAAATCTCACATGCATGAACCAGGAATCCAGCCTTAAAATATTATATCTCATTTTTATTGATATAGAGAGGTAATCCTAGATTTCAACCAAGTCTCCTACCCTTATATGAGGGGTCTATATGCAAAACTCACATTCTCCACTCTTGTTCGAAATTGAGTTAGCAAGGCATTCTTATTCTTCGTTCCAAACTGCACACGACTATGTTAGTGCGGAAAAGCCAAACTCACAATATCCAGTGGTTTTCAAATGCCAACAACTAAATTTAGATGCAAAACTATCAATCTCCAATGTTTAGTTGCAAAGAGCATATTCTCCCTGTTGGCCAATCACAAGACAGCTTCTGGTCATGTGACTTTCTACAGCTGCAAGCCAGTATTGTTATTGTCTGTTCAACTCGTAACCTCTACATAATAAATAAATAATATGTGCAATCCAACAATGCAATTGGTTTCATTTGTCTAAATTTTTCATAAACTTGGCCAACTTGTCTACAGTTTTGTCTGAAGTAATCAATTTTGTTTAGTGTCAAAAGTAACATTCTGCAACTTGTTCAGACACAAAACTCACAGTCTCCGATGTTTGGATGCAAAAGTCACATTCTCCAAAATTAAAACCTATTTTTCAGATAAATTAATATAAATAATGAAACATAGTTTATACAATAAGGTGTAATTTAAGTATAGCCTGCAACAAAAGCAAAGTCTCTTTAGAGATTCCATTAGTTACATACATTTAAGAAGGTTTTTTTAGTTCCTGTAAAATTAGAAAAAGTGGAGAACGTGAGTTTTGCATCTAGACCCCTCATATATTCGTTCCACATGCATATTTTCACACTAAAGCTACTCAACCGAACATGGTTTATATAGCCTATATACAGTGTGATTCTTGAAGTAGTTTATAACTTCAATTATGTGTAATTATTTATTGGAACCACTTACAGACTTGGTTTATATGCCATTATATTGCAACACACTTCAAGTTTTGTCTCACGTAGTTTGTAGTTGCACAGTTGTCATCAACGCGCGCCGCCCGTCATTGGTTGGAAATGGCATCTTTCACTTGACGGAAAGAGCGAAGTACGTGCTCTGGTTTGAAGAAACCAAGTCAGCAACGAGTGCACAGCGGAGGTTTCGTACAGAATTTAGCAAAGACCCATCCAGCAGACCAACAGTGTACAAATGGCACCAGACATTTATCGAAACAGATTGTTCTGTGCGACACACAAAGGCTCCAGGCCGCGCACATGTGACTGGCGATGTGGTGGAAGTAGTTAGGCAGTCCGGAAAAATCAACACGGTGCGGCGTCTGTCACTCGAAACTGGTATCCCTCAGACCACTGTTTGGCAGGTATTGCGTCGACGTTTGGCCATGAAAGCATACCGACTGCCCGTCGTTCAAGCACTGAGTGAAGCGGATAAACATACCAGACATGAATTCTGTGTTGTCACGTTGGATCGTATCAGCCGTGATGAGTCATTCTTGAACAATGAGGTCTTCAGCGATGAATCAACGTTTCACCTTTCTGGCCGAGTCAACACACAGACGTCAGGGAATTCCTTGATCAATGTTTCCCGGGTAAGTGGATAGGTCGTGGTGGACCAATTACCTGGCCGCCACGGTCTCCAGATTACACACCACTGGACTTCTTTCTGTGGGGCTTTGTGAAAGATACGGTGTACATCCCTTCCGTATCTGCAAATCTTGATGAACTGAGGCATAGAATCACAACAGCCATCACTTCTGTTACGCCGAAAATGCTGGTTCATACGTGGCGGGAAATCAACTTCCGTTGGGATGTGTCCAGGATGACAAATGGTACACACATTGAGCCGTAAAGGATTTGTCCAAAAAAATTGAATTGTTTTGCTACTTAATGACATATAAACAAAGTCAGTAAGTGGTTCCAATAAATAATTACACATTATTGAAGTTTTAAACTACATCAAGAATCACCCTGTATAGTCATGGGTAAAGTACGGCCCGCGAGCCAAGTGCGGCCCTTGAGCAAGTCTAATCCGTCCCGCGACATGGTTTCGAATTATACTACCTACAATTTCACATGGATCATATTTCCTGTTCTGTGTACCTTGAAGTGAAAAACTATTTCAATCTCATTGTGTTTATGCATTTTGTGTAATATATTTTTGTGCGAAAAATCTCCACGACGAATTTGAATGAAGATTACAAGACTTCAAAGTTATTGAACAGGACTTAGACGTTTTCAGCAAGCCATTGAATGTTGACTGTGAAACAGTAAAAACAGAGTTGCAGCTGCAGTAGAACTGATTGAGTTACAATGTAACAACGAATTAATGCAACTCTAACGTTTCGAAAATTGAGTTCCACAAGGCCCCACCAAAATCAAGCTTCCCAAACTTGAAATCTAATGCACAAAAGATAACTGCCATGTTCGCATCTTACTATATCTGTGAACAGGTGTTTTCTACAATGAAGCTTCGCAAAAATAGCGTCAGAAATAGATTGACAGACCACCATGACCTCGTAGTTCCGCCCCTTAAAACAACAATAACTAACATAACTAGACCACCATTTAGCTGCGCTGCTAAGAATCAGCTCATCCCAGTTTCAACCAGATTATGAAAAACTTTTAGAAGCACAGTCATAGTTTCACATGTCAATACTACTTCGTCTTATAACAAATAATAATGAAGGTGTGTTCTTTTTTCCTAAGTTCTCTACCATTTGTAGTCTTAAAGTTTTGTTTGATTTAAAATTCTGAAATAAAAAGTTTGTATAATCTATCTACAGTATAAATGTGTTGCTCTCTTTTTCGGCCGCCCCTAAAATGTTTGCCCATGTCTGCTATATATTATCGCTTATGCTGTGTGTGTTTGTTTCCATATAGGCTATCCTCAAGTTATGTTTCACTCTCGGATCATGTTGCAGATCAAATCTCTAGCTGGTAGTGATTTGGAGGTAAATTGTTGTTTTAATTTAGGGTATCAGGCCTCCTCTGGTCGGGCCTCATTAGGATGGGGGAGTAGGTTAAATTAGAATTACGAAACCAGGTAATTCAATTCGTTTAAATATAAAATTAAACATCATTTGGTTAATAAAATAGCATAATAGGACCATTCTACTTATCAACAAAAAGTATATTCCGGATTCTCGCCCCATCACCCTGAAATATTTTCTCCATTAAATATCCTGCAAACGCGTATGCGTGTGGGGTAAGAAATGCATTCAACCAACATTTGCCACTACGCGTTGAGCTAAGCTGGTCAGTTACTACCTAGCTATAAATAATTACACCACCTCGAAGCTCGAAACTACCTTCAGGTTTTAGCTCATTCGCAGTCTTCCCCAATTCCAACAGCACGAGCCGCGACTGTTGGAGACTGTGTGTAGATGACATCGTCATTTCTCAGTCTTGCAGCAAGTAGCTACGAGGGTCATTCAGTAAGTCATGACAACTATGTTATATCTTTCGATAATGCCACAGCATGGGAAATCCACGATGTGCATTGAACCGTTAAGGCCGTGTGATATCTCAATGCCAACAGAAAATAGGGTTAGAGTTCAGGAATAAACGGCAAAGATACAAATGAAAACCACGCAATGGAACTCTGTGTAAATTTGTTTTGCACTAGTAAAATTGGAACACTGTTCAATAACAGACACAGACATGTCAGTTCGGGCAGAAAAGGGGCGCCCATTTCGCGGCGAGTCTGCAGTTGCTGCGCCTCCTTGTCGGAAAGCCTCCACCCAACGTGCAACTGTTCGGTAATCACAGTGTTGCATGACACTGTGTAGCATTTTCTGCCACCGAGAAAAACAATTTTCACGAATGATCGCTGGTCCAATCTGCTTACATCCATCTTGTAGCACGACCAAGCTCAGAATGAACGTGTGTGACGCTGGAACCTAGCCACCTGCACTAACAGTCGCCTTGTGTCGGGTGAATTCTGTGCTGTTTGCCGCGGGGTTCCGAATGTCTGATTGCCGTGATGCCATATGTTCGAAACCTATAAGATAGTTGCCATGACTTACGGAATGACCCTCGTATATAAATAGTTATTTTTTCGGATGCTTAATGGTATAGTACACTGGAGAGCTTTTGCCCTATCTAGAGTGTAGAGTAGCTCTAGGTAGGGCACTCTAAGCTCCTCTCCAGTGTACACAGGTGGTAGAGAACCCTAGCGGAGGCCACTCTAAGCTCTAGCTAGGGCCGGCTGACTCTACGGTGTAAACAGTATTTGGGTGCCCTAGCTAGACCAGTCTAGCTCTATTCGTCCGGTTGAATATTGGAAAGTGCTATACGTAGTCAGTGGTGGATTGTTGGGGTTATTTGTTTGTGGTTAATTATAGTGTGTGTGTGGGGGGGGGGGAAGGGGGGGTAATTTTGGCCAAAATATAATCAGTCATTTTTGTTCATTCTTAAAAAGCTCTCGTATGCTTCAAAATCTTCTGAACATAACTCTTGCAATAATTTAGCATGCATTCACTCGTATTCTCTTTTTGATACCCAATTCCTCACCCACACCTTTTTTCCTCTTCATAATTTCATTTTTTAACTAGGCACACACAACCACCACAGATGCTAAACGCCCTCTTGAAAACATTTTAACTTCACAACACAGCCCAAAAAACCTAGACTCACACTGCTCTCAAAAATCTTTGGCGCTGCTCTACCTAGTGCATTTACGTTTGACAGTGTACATAGGTTTTGAGAGTGCTCTAGGTAGATTTGTCTATCTTCGCTCTATGAATGCTCTACCTAGGGAAAATTACTCTACAGTGTACACGCACTCAGTTTAGCTAGAGTGGTCTAGCTAGACTTGCTCTATGAACATCACTCTCCAGTGTACAGGCACCTTAATAATTGCCACACTTTCTGAGTTTTTGACGTTTTTTTTTGAGAGCGGTGGCCGTTGGTGGATGCCATTGTAGGTTTGGTAGTGTTTTGTAGAGCTATTTTATCTTTTATATTTGGAGTTGATGATGCTCGCTTGACGTGCAAAACTTGTCATTTATTTATTTACGGTATTTGTTGGCGGTACACAACAGGGCTCAGTGTGCGCCCCAATAACAGTGCACCTTCACAGTAAAATAATTTCCAGGTTTTTCTACATTAAGTATTAATATCTAAATGTAATTCTTAAAACTAGGAAGTTCACACAGATCAAAATGCACAGTAGTAAAAAGCTTAATCTAAAGATAATATAAAAACTAAATCTAAATTTGATCTAATGTCAAATATAAACACAGGTTTTGAAATTATTACAGAGAAAACTAAAAGGTAACAATAATATCTAGGAAACAGGCCTATCCATATAATATACATTGTTGATTCTGTTTTGTGTGATAAATAATGTTATTTCTAGTAGCCTATGAATTAGAGTGACTGGATTATAATTTCCAAAAACGGTCTAATTGAGAGACAGAAATCTAGTTTACACAAACCGCATCGTTGTCCCTTAGTTTTCGCCCTCTTTCGTAGTCCATAACAGCGGCTTCGGTGGCTTAGTTGGTAGCATGCTGAGCTTCTATGCCCAAGATCGCGGGTTCAAACCCGGCTGATGTCATCGGATTCTTTAAGAACGTTAAAAATCCCTCAGTATGCCTTCCTTCGGAAGGGAAGTAAAGCCGGCGGTTCCATGTCATAGATTTATGGCATGTTTAAGAACCTCCCACTAATTACACCTGTGTGAAGCTAAATTATATATAGGGTAAACATTTGACTAACGTTCTTATGTCCCTACGTTCGTCGTTAAGAGCCAACTGCGGTGGCATCTGGTAACTAAGTTCTGAACTAGTTGGTCGTTGACGGTGGCGTTTGGCGGCAAAAGTAGGAACTACTTGAAAAAATTCAATGTCTGCAGTCCTTACTTGAATTAAAACAGATACACACACCAATACAGCCATCACAATCAACACCGGTTATCAGACAGATTCTACACACACCCAAAGTACACGGGGCTACATCTCAGCGTTGTCGCAGTCCCTAAACTGAAGAACCAACCAACCAGTAGTCCATAACACATATTTTAGTCAAATGTAATTTTTGCAAGATATTTTTTCGCATGATCCAGTAATTGAAATTATATTGTGTTGACCCATTGTTGTTAAAGAACCTTCCACTAATTACACCTGTGAGAAGCTAAACATTTGACTAACGTTCTTATGATCCTACGTTCGTCGTTAAGAGCCGACTGCGGTGGCATCTGACTGATAAGTCAGTCTGAAAGACTGGACTTTATATCATTTTAAATGCTAGCAGCCGAGTACCAAGAAGGCAGTGCGAGAACAGAGTTTCAAGGTTCTATTTTGTTTCTTCACTGCCTACTTGATTGTTCTCGCACTGCCTTCTTGAAACTCTGTTCTCACACTGCCTTCTTGGTACTCGGCTGCTACATCGTACTATGACGTCACACACTTCAGTGCATTCTCGGTACATTTCGTCCCGTCACCGTAACGTAACGCCATACCTCAGCGTAACGACAAAGTCGACAATATCATTTAAAATGATAAAATCTTGTTGCGGTGATAGATTTCCCTCCGTTCTGATAATGCGGTGAACTGAACGTATACACTGTTGCATATTTCAGCAACTAGTAGCCTACGGAATATATTCTGAATTGGAAGAAATCCTTAGACAAGTTTAATCTAATATATACAAACGGTGAGTCGTGTAATTTCTGAACTTAATTGAACCGGAGAGAACGCCAGAGAATGAGAGAGAAGGCAGACGAAATAAACGAGATTCGGATTGCAATGGAAGGGGTGGGGGAAGATGAAAAAGAAGGCGACGAGACAGAACACGATAACGCAATTCAGATAGACAGAGAGGAAGAATCACAGAGCGGGGAATCCATATAGAGAGAGAGAGATGAGATAAAATGTTGCAAAATCATCAAACAGGGTAAAGCGTAACGAGATCATGGGGATTAAAAAATGAAATTGGGATTTTAGAACCCAAAATAGAGTATATCTCTTGATGTGGGCTGGAGAGGGCTTTGATATGGCCTGTGTTAGTGATTACTAATTACCGTACTCGACCATGTATCTTCGATAGGGATAGACGTTGTGTAATATGTAACTCCTAATGAGATTTTTATTATCTTCTATTATATAGCAACAGCAACAAACCAGTGACAGACACACAAATTGAGTGAATACCACTGCCCCAATTATGAATGAATGAATGAATGAAATGACAGTTATCCAAATCCAACTGCATTATCATATTGTAATATCTGGACACTAATTAATGTTTTTATCCTCGTCAAGAATCTGGTGTTCGTTGTTTTGTGATAAAATACTGCATTGTTTTGTTTTCTGAGAATTTCTACTTTTCGGAAGTATGGAAAATAATGCTAAAGAGCTAATTTATTTATTTATTTATTTATTTATTTATTTATTTATTTATGTATTTATTTATTTATTTAAGGTGATGCAATACTTTTGTTTGAGTTCCAATTTCGTAACCTGGCGCAGTCAGCTGGCATTTGAGGGTGTGCAAATGTGAGGGAGCCGTGTCAGTAGATTTACTGGCACGTTAAGGATCCCCTTCGGGGCAAAATTCGGGCACCCCGGCGTCTCTAAAAGCCAGAGTAGTTAAAAGGGACGTAAAACAAATAACATTATTAATTATAATTAACTTTTGTTTGATGTGTATACATACACATCCAACTACACGGGGCTGAAATGACCACGATGTCCAAGCCCTTAAAATGAAAACAATAACAAGAACAAAGAAATTGCTGATTCCTTTTCGTCAGCTCATCGGTTCTTTTATTGTTGTTAATTTATTTAAGGGTCTTAGAAATCGGAACAATCCAAGTCGACGGCGATGACCTGCCTCTAACGACAAAATTTAAGTATCTTGGCTCTACGGTAACTGCTGAAGGTCGTCTCACCGAGGAGGTCAACGTAACGCTGCGTGGATGAAGTGGCGAACAGCGACAGGTGTCATGTGCGATCGCCAGATGAAAGACCACCAAATCGAAGATTTACCGCAATGGTATTCGTCCCGTGGCGCTTTATTGTACTGAATGTTTGCCGATCACCAAGGAAGCAGAAAGTCGACTAAGTGTCATGGAGACCAAGATGCTTAGATGGATGATGATGATAATTGTTGTTTTAAGGGGCCTAACATCTAGGTTATCGGCCCCTAATGCTTGGACAACTGGCATTACTAGGTTGGATCACACCCCCAATGAAAGAATAACAAGGGAACGATTTGGTGTCGTGGCAATCAACAACAAAATGCGTGAGGGTCGTCTGCGATGGTTTCGGCATGTGCTACGGTCAGGAGCGGACACCACACTAGAGGTCGCCGGGAAAAGACCAAAGGGGCGATCGAGACAACGTTGGGCCGATACACTGCACAGGGATCTGAAAAGCGTCAACCTACATCCGGACATGGCCCATGACCGAGTAAAGTGGAGACAGCGGATCACATCGCGGACCCTGCCACGAGGCCGGACAAACGCTAAAGCAAAATAAGAAGAAGAAAAAGAATTTATTTAAGGGGCTTGGACATCTTGGTCATCAACACCGAGTAGGGAGGGGGGTTGTGCTTATCTGATAACTTGTCTTCCTGTGATGTCTGTAGTAGTGCATGTGTAGCTGTATTAGTGACAGGGATGGGGTAGGCACCCCGGGACTTGAAATAAGGCTCTATCCCTGCGTTTGCCTCGAGGGAATGTGGTAAACCCGGGGAAAAAACACACTGAGAACAAACTCTGTCAGCGACGAGATTCGACCTGCAATCTCCGGACTTGCTTCAGCTGCCCGCACGGCCATAGTAGCCTCATCATCTTGCACAGTTTCAAGCCACTGGCCGGGTCTGTTTGGAACACAAGCCTCTCCAACGTCTTCTGTCTTCCCACCATCTCTCAGCCTCCACCCTTGTCCAGTCTTCTTCTCTCTTCTTCACGCTTTCTTCAACCCCCTACAGCCACCTGTCTCTCGGTCTTCCTCTCGGTCTCTTTCCTTTCCACTTCGTCTCGTGTATCCTCCTGGGTATCCTCCTCTCCATTCGTTTTACATGTCCATACCATCTAAGTCTAGATTTCTGTATACCATCCTGTAATGGTTCCTCATTCATTAATTCTCTGGTCCTCTCATTTCTCATTCTGTCCATCTTTGTAGCTCCAATACTACTTCTCAAGAACCTCATCTCACTGGCCTGTATTTTGCTCTTCTCCCTTCCTTTCATAACCCAGGTCTGCGAGGCATAAGTCAGGATAGGGACATAGTATGTCCGATATATGACCTTTTTTCTGTTCTGAGGGACATCCTTGCTACATATCATGCTTCCCACACTCCTTCGGAATGCTTCTGCCGTAGCCTCATCATCAGTTCTTAATGAGAACAATTCAGCGGTGTGAACATTTACAATATTCAACTCAACTCTTGGAGCTCGCAATACACCCACACTATGTCCTTGATTACATTTCGAACCGACATTCGTTATGGACACAGTAGTCGGCTCGAATACAGTCAACTTAACATGTGATGGATATTCGTAATAATCTCTCTCTCTCTCTCTCGTGTATTTCTGGCCCCCTCCCTTCAAGTTTGTGTTAATCGGGCCGTGTATCTTCCTTTACCCCCGGCCGGCCTCTCGAATTAACTAATCGGGCCACGCTGTTTTCAGTTATCAGCGGCGTGCCCGTAATTATTGAGGGATTACTCTTCATTAGCTTAGCTTACTACAGTAGTGTGCTCTTTGAACTCGTGCTTTTGTTTCACTCTCTTAGATCTCCCTGCACATTACTCGGTATCATCCTGAATGAGCTTCAGATCCTAACTTTCGTTCTGAAACCTTTAGTTGGTTGGTTCCGTAGTTTAGGGGCTGCGACAACGCGGTCATGTAGCCCCGTGTACTTAGGGTGTGTGTAGAATCTGTCAGATGAAAAATCCACAACCTGCTTCCAGTCTCCGACCAGGAATGGAATGAATGAAGCCCCCATCTAGCGGCGAGAATATGAACTGTGCCGGCTGCCGAAGCCTGTCGCACTCCTCTGGGGCAATGATTAAATGAATGGCAGATGAAATGAAATGATAGTGGAGAGTGTTGCTGGAATGAAATGTTGACAGGGAAAACCGGAGTGCCCGGAGAAAAACCTGTCTGCCTCCGTTTTGTCCAGCACAGATCTCACATGGAGTGACCGGGATTTGAACCACGGACCCAGCGGTGAGAGGCCGGCGTGCTACCGCCCAAGCCACGGAGGCTCAATCTGTCAGATAACCGGTGTTAATTGTGATGACTGTATTAGTGTGTGTTATCTGTTTTTAATTCAAGTAAGGACTGCAGACGATAATTTCAAGCAGTTCCTTCTTTCCCTACTAAATGCTACCATCCACGACATCTAGCTGTGAACTTGACTACTACTAGATGCCATCGCAACCAGCGTCTGGTGACAAACGTTGGAACCTAAGGGCATTAATCAAACCTAACCTACAAATTTTGGCTTCACACAAGTTTAATTAGTGGAAGGCTCGTTTACATGCCATAAATCCATGACATGGGTCCGCCGGCTTTACTTCCCCTACGAAGGCACACTGAGAGATTTTAACGCTCTTAAAAATCCGACGACTTCGGCCGGGTTTGAACCCGCGACCTTGGGCATAGAAGCTCAGCATGTTACCAACTACGCCACCGAAGTTGGAATGTGACAGGTGTTGTTGTTTCACTTAGGAGCTTGGGCATCGTAGTAATATCAGTCCCGTGTATACCGGTTGGTTGGTTCCTCAGTTTAGGGGCTGTGACAACGCGGTCACGTAGCCCCGTTTACTTTGGGTGTGTGTAGAATCTGTCTGATAACCGGTGTTAATTGTGAGGGATTTTTAACGCTTTTAAAAATACCGACGACTTCTGCCGGGTTTGAACTCGCGATCTTGGGCATCGAAGCTCAGCATGCTACCAGGGACCCGTAACTTAACGTAACGGGTAACGTAACGAAACTCGAGGTGTAACAGTATCATTCGGTTACATGATTTCGTTCGGTACTGTAGTAACGTTATAGACTCTTCGTTACATGAGCACGGTACAAATTGGAACTCTATTCCCATACGGTACACGGTGGAGTAACGTTACCCATTTCGTTCCATGCACCATTCGGTACAGTTATAACGTTATTGCCTCTTCGGTAGATGGGCACGGTACAGATTGGAACCCTAATGCCATGCGGTATACGGCGGAGTAACGTTACTCATTTCGTTCCGCGCACCATTCGGTACACTTGTAACATTACGACCTCCGCCTTGCATCGATACGTTACTGAATGGAACTCTAGTTTTGTACCGGAGTAACGCTCCTTTCTGTTACAAGCAAGTGTACGTACATGAACGCTGTTGTTATTTCGAGATATTATTGAAGTTTGGATGGAAGCCTTGTGTAGGCAAATTGATGGGAACGTTACAACCAGGGCTAGATAACTTAACTGTAACCGTAACGTAATTAGGCAATGTACCGGAAAAATCCATGATTGCATTTAGGAAAATGCGTTACAGAACAAAATTCTTCGTTTCGACAAGAATACCGTATTTATCATATACTATCACAATAACGTTAGCGGCTTCGGTGGCGTAGTTGGTAGCAAGCTGAACTGCTGTGCCCAAGATAGCGGGTTCAAACCCAGCCGAAGTCGTCGGAATTTTAAGAGCGTTAAAAATCCTTCAGTATGCCTTCCTTCGGAGGGGAAGTAAATGATGATGATAATTGTTGTTTGAAGGAGCCTAACATCTAGGTTATCGGCCCCTAATGGTCTGGGTGATAGCGAAAATGTCAATGAAGTGGAAACCAGAACGAAAATTAAGAGAGAAGGAAAAGACTTACAAAAAGGAACTCTGATTGAAACCAGTCACAAAATGGAGAGCGATAATACTTACAAAAGGGAATTTAGAACGAAAATACTCACAAAAGGACTAGATAGAAAAATACACACAAAATGCAGGTTAAGTTCAAAATACGTACAAAATGCAATGTACAGTCGAAATACCTACAAAATGCAAATGAAATTCAAAATACTTAGAATATGCAAATGAGATTGAAAATACGTACAAAATGCAATTGAAGTTCAAAATACTTACAAAATGTAATTGAAATTGAAAATACACAATGCAATTTGGATTGAAAAATGCAAATATTATTCCAAATAATCACAAAGTGCAATTGATATTCAAAATACTTACAAAATGCAATTGAAATTGAAAATGCTAACAAAATGTATGGTAGATTCAAACTACTTAATTGGATGGACAATATTTACAAAATGCAATTTAGATTGAAAATACGTACAAAATGTAATTTATATTCAAAATACCCACACAATGCAATTGAGAGTCAAAATACTTGCAAAATGCACACCCTACAAAATGCAATTTAGATTGAAAATACTTGCAAAAAGAGGTTTAGATTGAAAATACAAAATGCAATTGAAATTCAAAATACTTACAAAAGTCCCAGCCCCTATATTGAAAGACTTACTAAAAAGCAATTTAGATTGTCAATCCGTACAAAATGCAATTGAGGTTGAAAACACTCACAAAATGCAATTTAGATCGAAAAGACTTACAAAATGTACCGGAGATTGAAAACACCTACAAAATGGAGTGTAGATAAAAAAAATCGCTAAATGGAATTTAGATACACGTGGTTCCAATTAACAAAAACAGTGCGGGAATCTTGAAGAGCAAAGGAAATATAATGAAAAGAAAACAAGAGGCCTGACCCCTCGAAGGAGGAGGAATCAGGAAAGATCAGACAAGGGCCAATTAAGGCGGGGGAAGTGAACGACTCCCTAGGCTTCGGATACCTAATACCGTCGCGGTCGGAAGAGAACAAGAGTTGACCAAGGGAGGTCGACAGGAAAGAAGACGGAGAGGAGCCCGGCACAAGTAAGTGGAAGCAATACCGGACTAAGCTGGGGTCCCGTGGTCGCCAACCCACGTCCCACTAGTTGTCAGCCCCTGGGGGAAGTAAAGCCTGTGGTCCCATGTCATAGATTTATGGCATGTTAAAGATCCTTCCATAGACTAAACTTGTGTGCAGCTAAATTGCTAGGTTAGATTTCGTCGGAACGCTCTATCAAAAGTTTCAACGTTCACCACTAGGTATCACTGATATTTGGTAGCAAAAGTTGGAACTACTGGAAATTGAACGGAACTTGTAGCTCACCCTAGGGGTGTCCTCTGGAAGCAGCTACAGACTCAGGCGAGCCGAGCATGTCCTCGGACACTCCCGGCAATAAAATCCATACGATAAATAAATAAATAACAATAACGTTAAATTCAGTAACCGAATTAAAGGACCCTATTATTCCGGTCCTTACCAATAACGTTAATTGACGGGTGGCTCACATAGTGAATAACTGAATAACGTTATTGGCATCATTTCGTTATTAGTTCAACCTGATGTCGAAGAACGAATTTTAACAAACTACTGACAATAACGTTATCGGAAGGTGGGTAATGGACTTTCCTCATATAAACGTTATACGCCTATTTTCTTTCTTTGCCATACCCAATCTTTAAGGAACGAAATTGTAAGAGCTACCGACGATAACGTTGTTAAAAAGACGGCTGAAATTGAGTTCTACAAATTTATGTTATTCCCATTTCTTGTTTATTAATAATCAAATCCAACCTTTATGGAAATAAATTATACATATTCCGTCAAGAACGTTATTAAGGAAACAGCTCGAACAGACGGCCATAACGTTATTGATTAGGCCTATATGAAATATTTTAGCACCGTGCAATAATAAAGGAAGTGCCTTTTCCCATGTGGTACTAATTACATTTTTGTGAACCAAAATTACCCTTGTTGCGAAGAAAAGTGAACAACGGAGTCCCAATAGCTTCTAGAGAAATTTCATCATAAACGTATCGATATAACCTTTAGAAAACATGGGAATGAAATTTGTAACAAACAGAAACGTCCTAAGTCCACCAAAAACGTTTCAATTGATTTGTCTAGAATTTAAATCGGTAAGTTCCACTTAAAGTTTGTCTGTCTGCCACGCAGTCCACCTAGTGGCGCAGTACCCCTGAGGTCCAGTCCCCCACTTATACGCTATTAACTTAAGGCCACGGCCGCCTCCTTCCAAATCCTGACTTTAATAACAGGCACCACAATAACACAGGCTAACAGAAATATTCATTATTGTTTATTTATTCACACACCCTAGTGCACAGAAGTAAATGACCACAACGCCCAATATTTTAGAATGAAACAACAACAAAAACATGTCTATCATGTAGCACCATACCATTTGCCCATCAATATTTCTATGTTCAGTGTCCTATTGCTGCTTATTGACATAGTAGACTTCGTGTGGCCTTCTGGAAGGCAGAGTTCGTCTAATTGACACCCGTGGATGAATTGATAACGACTCCAACCAAGATATGGTAGAGTTTGTAACGTTGTACCGCCAGCATTGACCCTCAGAGAAGAAACGGTACAGGCTGTAACGTTAAGATGGGATGTAACCGCAGTTTCGGTACAGGCTTTTGTAACGTTACTGACATGTATACCGGCTGTTTCGATTGGCTCAGCAGGGCTAGGTGCAAGGAATCAAACATGGTGGACGGTTGTCAATTTAGGGAGGTATCTGCTGTTGATGGGAATTATTAGAATGCAAATCAGTCATTAACATACGTAACTGTAAGTTGAAAACATGCCAGGCACTGATGAATGCATTACTGCCGGTCTTAAAGATTGAACTGAAATCATTCGACCTTGAAACATTGCATTCGGATTCAGTTACGTAAGCTACCTGTGAGCAGGTCGATCTATTGTGAAAGTGTAGGAGGGGTAAGGCTGCAGCTTTGTAACGGTTACGTCGTGGGTTCAAGCCACCATAGTGACCAAAATTTTATTTCTTTTTAAATTATTTTATTGTATCCATCCGACTTTGAGCTGTCCATTCTCTGAGTCGGAAACCATTAATATTCATCCTATTCGTGTAAAATAATACAACTTGATAGCACAATGATATTTTCACTCCACAATAAATAATTCTTCTTTTCTTCTTTTCTTTCTTAGTCGTTTACCCTCCAGGTTGGTGGAACCAACGGACTCAGCGAGGGAACTCACCACTACCGCCTCTACAGGCAGTATCCTAGAGCTGGGAACATCTAATCGGAGTGGATACAACTGGTGAGATGTGTTTGGCACCTCGCCCAGGCGGCCACACCTGCAAAGCGAACAGCGGCCTCATGAGGGAAGGTAAGGGATGGTCAGGAAGGATAGGCAAGGAAGAGGGAAGGAGACGGCCGTGGCCTTGAAGAAGGTACCATCCCGGCATTTGCCCGAAGACGAACTGGTAAACCACGGAAAACCACTTCAAGGATGGCTGAGGTGGGAATCGAACCCCCTCTACTCATTTGGAACACCCGAGGCTGAGTAGACCCCGTTCCAGTCCTCATACCACAATCCATATTTCGTGGCAGAGCCGAGAATCGAACCCAGGACCTCCAGGGCGGCAGCTAAACATGCTGACCGCTACGCGATGGAGGCGACTTCACAATAAATAATAATAATTATAATTTTATATTGTGTAATCTCCGTTGTGTAGTGGGCAGCATGCTTAGCTGCCACCCCAGAGGCCCAAGGTCCGATTTCTGGGTCTGCTACGTAATTTGAAAAGCGGTATGATTGGAACGGGGTCTGCTCAGCCTCGGGTGGTCCAAATGATTCGAGGTTGTTTGATTCCCACCTCAGCCATCCCCGAAGTGGTTTTCCGCGGTTTCCCACTTCGTCTTCGGGCTAATGTCGGGATGGTATCTAACGTCAGGCCACGGCCGCCTCCTTCCCCGTTCCATGTCTATCCCTCCCATTCTTCCCATCCTGTCCCGTCCCTCATGTGGCCCACTATTCGCTTTGCAGGTGAGGCCACCTGGGCGAGGCGCGAGTCCAGCCTCCCTCCCCAGTTGTTTCCCCAAATGGATGTCAAGATCCAGGACGCTGCCCGTAGAGGCAGTAAAGGAGGGATCATTCGCTGAGTCCGTGGGAAAAGCCTA
Source organism: Meconema thalassinum (assembly GCA_946902985.2). Taxonomy (NCBI): domain Eukaryota; kingdom Metazoa; phylum Arthropoda; class Insecta; order Orthoptera; family Tettigoniidae; genus Meconema; species Meconema thalassinum. Next base: position 644,896,807 of record OX336391.1, on the reverse strand, counting down.
AATGGAGGGTAGAAAAAGAAAAGGGTTAAACGAAACAAATAATTTTATATTACACCTATTGTAATTCATCACTCAAGTGTGTCAGATTTTTAGTTCGATACAATTTGGATATTATATTGAAGACTGTTACGTAACTCAAAATGTCCAAGATAGTTGAGGAAAGAAAATAATGCACAACAAAGAATCAAAGCAGTTGTGTACGCTCAGTTTGGAAGTGGACGTGTGTCTTTCACGACTTGTGTAATCCGGAAATAATTCAGAAATAAAATTACACAAAGCCACCTTCCATGAGATGAGTGTGCAATGTGACTCCTCTTTTAAAGGACCTGGGTTCGATCCCCATCTCTTCCTGCAAAGATATTTCTAGCCTCAGCGCTAGAAACTGTACACTAAGCCTAGTAAGTTAGTTAATTAGTTAGTTAGTTATTGGGGTTGAAAGGGGGAGGAACTACGAGGTCATCGGCGCTAAACACTAGACTAAGCCACGAGAGGATAGTTTGGAAGAGATAGGTTAGATTCCTACCTAGCTATGCTGGAGGTGGAATGGCGTGGTTTCCTACTTCTAAGCCAGTCAAATGCCCGGATGGTACCTTAAGTGAAGGCCACGATCATTTCCTTCCCAAACCTAGCCAAAATTACAAATACGCACATTACCACAGCCAACACAATGTCACTGGTTAACACACTGATTCCACACACACCTAAGATGATAATAAAAATAATAATAATAATAATAATAATAATATTGATAATGTTGTCGGTACGAATAACAACGAAATGAGCGTTATCAATGCTGGATTTTGCGTAACGCTACAAGAGATGGTAGAGGTTGTAACTTTGTACCGCCAGCATTGACCCTCAGAGAAGAAACGGTACAGGCTGTAACGTTAAGGTTGGATGTAGCCGCAGTTTCGGTACAGGCTTGAGGAACGTTTCTCGCATGTGTACCGCCTGTTTGATTGGCTCAGCAGGGCGAGCTCCAAGCAATCAAAGATGGTGGACGGTTGTCAATTGACGGTGGTATCTGCTGTTGATGGGCATTATTAGAATACAAATCAGTCTTTAAGATACGTAACTGTAAGTTGAAAACATGCCAGGCACTGATGAATGCATTCCTGCCGGTCTTGAAGATTGAACTGAAATAATTCGACCTTCCACCATTGCAATCGGATTCAGTTACGTAAGCTACCTGTGAACCAACCTATATACTGGAAAAGTGTAGGAGGGGTAAGGCTGCAGCTTCGTAACAGTTATGTCGTGGGTTCAAACCACCCTAGTGACCACAATTTTATTTCTTTTAAAATTATTTTATTGTATCCATCCGACTTTGTGCTGTCCATTCTCTATGTCGGAAACCATTAATAATCATCCTATTCGTGTAAAATAACACAACCTAATAGCACAATGATATTTTCAGTCCACAATAAATACGGTACGGTAATTCTTCTTTTCTTCTTTTCTTTTCTTAGTCGTTTGCCCTCCAGGTTGGTGGAACCAACGGACTCAGCGAGGGAACTCACCACTACCGCCTCTACGGGCAGTTTCCTAGAGCTGGGAACATCTAATCGGAGTGAATACAACTGGTGAGGTGTGATTGGCATCTCGCCTTGACGGCCGCACCTGCATAGCGAACAGGGGCCTCATGAGGGAAGGAAAGGGATGGTCAGGCTGGATAGGCAAGGAAGAGGGAAGGAGGCGACCGTGGCCTTGAAAAGGGTACCATCCCGGAATTTGACCGAGGACGATGTGGAAAACCACGGAAGACCACTTCAAGGATGGCTGAGGTGGGATTCGAACCCCCTCTACGCATTTGGAACACCCAAGGCTCAGTGGACCCCGTTCCAGTCCACATACCACATTTTAAATTTTCGTGGCAGAGACGGGAATCGACCCCAGGACCTCCAGGGCGGCAGCTAACCATGCTGACCGATACGCGATGGAGGCGACTTCGCAATAAATAATAATATGTTTTTTGTTGTTTTTTTAGTCGTTTACCGTCCAGGTTGGTGGAACCCACGGACTCAGCGAAGGAACTCACCACTACCGCCTCTGCGGGCAGTGTCCTAGAGCGGGGTACATCGAATCGGAAGGGATACAACTGGTGAGGTGGGATTGGCACCTCGCCAAGGCGGCCTCACCTGCAAAGCGAACAGGGGCTTCATGCGGGAAGGAAAGGGATGGTTAGGATGGATAGGCAAGGAAGAGGGAAGGAGGCGGCCGTGGCCTTGAAGAAGGTACCATCCCAGCATTTGCCCGAAGACGAAGTGGGAAACCTCGGAAAACCACTTCGAGGGCGGCTGAGATGGAATCGAACACCCTCTACTCATTTGGAACACCCGAGGCTGAGTAGACCCCGTTCCAGTCTTCGTACCACTTTCAAATTTCGTGGCAGAGCCGGGAATCGAACCCAGCAGCTAACCATGCTGACCGCTACGCTAAGAAGGCGACTAATAATAATAATTATAATTTTATATTTTCGCAACCGTGGTGTAGCGGTCAGCATGGTTAGCTGCCGCCCCGGAGGTCCTGGGTTCGATTCCCGGATCCGTCAGAGATTTTAGACATTGACGTGAGGGCTGAAAAGGAGTGCACTCAGCTTCGTGAGGACAATTGAGTAGCTGTCTGATAGAGTGACAGTGCCCAGGTCACGAAGAACAAGATTAACGGCCGAGGGGACACGATTCACTGACCACGCGTCACCACAATATCTGCATGCCAAATGGCTGGGAAGCGGTCGCATGATAGCCCTAGGCCCTTCATGGTGTGTAGTGCCAGAGGTAAAAAATTATGGATAGCGCCTTCTAATATCACTTGTAATTTTTAAACACTACAGTAGCGGCTACTAAAGAAAGGTAGCGATATTGCTACGTTCAATGTCACAAACACTGGGCCTACAAATCCCGTATAGTTAGGTACAAATATCAGTCTGGTCGTTATTTCAGTAGCAACGAAGCTCTGTGGCGGCTATTGCCGTTTCGGTAACATTTAAGGCATCCCGCCGTCACATACCTCAATGTGCACTTAGAAAATTGTGGACCGGTCTATTTTACTGAAAAGAATTTCTACGAGCGAGTATCCACTCAGGCAAAAACCACACTCACCACCTTTTCCAAAATTTACACAAGACATGATTTTTAAAGCACTCTTCTGTAAGTTGAGGTACAGAGATATACCACATGGAAAGGCACAATGAAATGTTGGCAAATCTGGTTTCAAGGAACTGCTGTCCAGAATAGGCTTTCGGTACAGGTTATGCGGCCCATGTTCGCAACATGGAATGTTTTCCTTTGACAATGCATCTACACCATGTGCGAGGGCAACGCATTTCAAAGATCTCTAAAAACACAATAATCAGGAAATTGGAGAAACATTTAAAGTGGGAGCGGAGATTCAAGAAGAAATAATTTCATTTTTGAGATTTGGTGATGACATCGTCATCTTGGCCGATACGCCAGAGGATTTGAACGAGTTTGTGAATGGTATGGACTCCGTCTTGAGGAATGAATTCATGATGAAAATCAATAAATGAAAATCAAAATTATTGGAATGCAGCCGAAATAAATTAGAAACCTCTATGGACCTCAAATTGGCAGGAGAAACGCTACGGGAAGTAGGAGACTTCTGTTACTTAGGAAGCAAAATAACCAGTGATGGACGAAGCAAAGAGAATATAAAAAGCAGGTTAGCTCAGGCAAGGAAAGATTTTCTAAAGAAAAGGAGTCTGTTGACATCGAATATACATTTAGGTATTAGGAAGTCATTTTTGAAAGGTTTGGTCTGGAGCATGACACTATAAGGAAGTGAAACTTGGACTAATGGTGCAGCAGAAAAAGGACAATTGAAGCGTGTGAAATGTGGTATTACAGGAGAATGATGAAGATCAGATGGGTAGATAGGGTAACAAATGAAGGGCTATTAAGACGAGTGGGAGAGGAGAAATGATTCTGGCGACTGCTAATGAAGTGAAGAGATAGGTTGGTACGACACTTATTAAGACACTCAGGAATAGCAACCTTAGTTATAGATTGGAGGGTTGAGTACAAGAAATGTAGGGGAAGACCAGGGTTAAACAAATTGCTTCGGATGTAGGGTGTGGTAGCTATGTGGAGATGAAACGTTTAGCTCAGGAGAGGGAGGCATGGAGGGCTGCATCAAACCAGTCAAAAAACTGAAGACTCAAACGACAACAATGGGGAATTTTAATTAATTAGAAAGGCATGTGAGGTATAAGGGTTGTTGGAGAATTTCAATCTCTGGGATGTAACACTGGAAGAGACTGCATAATGTACATCAGCGGCCAAGGTGAGAGGTATTTTACTATAGGTCTATTAATAGCGACATGTTGACGTTCAAATCATCAATAAGTGTGGCAAAATTATACCCAGAATAACTTAAGGAAAATACTGTTAATTCCCCATATTCCGATAGATTTGCCATTCCAGTGTGCAAGAGTGCAGTTCCCTCTTCAAACAATATTCACAATTTCTATTAAAAAAGCGCAATGACACACACTTAACAGCAGCAGGTGTACATTTAGACGAAACCATTTTATCCCATGGGCAACTGTATGTGGCGTGCTCGCTAGTATCTGGACAGCAAAATAGTTATGTCTCAGCGGAAGATGGCAAAACCAAAAACGTAATTCTAAAATGTGTTCACATTATGTAACATCGTACCCTGCAGACTTTCTCAACTCTATAAAATTCCCACTTTGCTGCTCATATCAATATACTGTATGTATCAGAATTTTCAGAATTGGAATGGACCCACCTGTAGCCGCGATTGCTGTAATATAATAGACCAATTATCAGCAATAATGCATCGTCCTCATTGTCTTGATCGCGAGCGAAGCCGCGGGTACCTGCTAGTTTTTAAATACCTGTAAATTCTATACTATCAATTGGATTTCAACAAAATTTCGTATGCTCTATGTGTACCATAAGTGATATGACTATGCGTATTCTAAGAGCAACCAGGGCTGTCAACTGTTAATAAATGCTGTCTCTATTCCTTTACCCTAATATAATATATCAAGGTATGCAAGCCAACAGCTCCAAACTTTGCACACGTATGTTACCTGACATTCTAGATTAATTAGGAGTAACTCATATACGTCAGTGCTGCCTACATGATTCTAAGCCTGCTAATTTTAAAATAAATATCACTTCAATAATAATAAATGGATTTCTTCCAAAATTGGCACAACAACAGATCATGATTTTTTAGATTATTACTGACCAACACATGCATGACAGATTTGCCAACATCATTTTACGCGCGCTGATCGATCCAATGTCTAACTGCATGTAACGTCCATGCTCTCCGTTATACTTCAACCAATATGTGTATTCTGTACCTTATGAGATGGAATTAGGAATATATTCAGTCACCAGGGCTGCCAACTGTAGTGATCTATTAGTCTACATAATGCCAGTTATATTTCGAAATTAGAAAGTTCGATATTAGCAACTTAATTTCGTCTATATTCTAGACAGGTCCATATAGATTAATCATTGGCATGTTTCTAAAATATTAAGAAAAGTAGGCTCTTTTGTCCCGCACGGAACTTTTTGTTATTAATAATTTTATAATAGTTCCTACTGAAAATCCACAGCCTGCTCCCAGTTGACCAACCGGGTCAGGGATGGAATGAATGAAGCCCCCATCAAGCGGTGAGGATATGAACTGTGCCGGCTGCCGAAGCCAGTCACACTCCTTTGAGGCAATTATTAAATGAATGACAGAAGAAATGAAATGGTAGTGGAGAGTGTTGCTGGAATTAAATGTTGACAGGGAAAACCGGAGTACCCGGAGAAAAACCTGTCTGCTTCCGTTTTGTCCAGCACAGATCTCACATGGTGTGACTGGGATTTGAACCATGGACCCAGCGGTGAGAGGCCCGCGTGCTGCACCCTAAACCACGGAGGCTCCTATTGTTCTTACTATTTGCGCAATTTACTAACAGTGACACACTTTTAAGATAAAGCCAATATTTAGAACGCCGTAATGTATAAGTTAAAACTTCGTTTTGTCCAATGTCTAATAACTTCAAATAGTTTTCTAAATTCGTTTGGCGAAAGTAATATTCTTGTAAAACTCGGTTAAACTCGGTACAGTACTGAATTTCCTATTTGTTATTTAACTTATAATCCAGGCAAATGCCGGGATGGTTCCTAACTTAAAACCACGGCCGCTTCCTTCCAATCCTCATCTGAATGACAAAGGCGCACACTAAGAGAGCCATCACAATAACACAGGTTATCAGACAAATTACACACACACAAATACACGGGGCTACATGACCATGATATCAAAACCCCTAAATCAATCATCAACAACTATCGATGTATTTCAGATAGAGATTAGCCAGTTTGGACTATACCATTACCTTAGTGACACTGGTATTGCTAAAATTCTGAATAGAAGTGTAAAGCGACCATTTGCTGTGCACGCGTGGTGAGGTTTAGTCTGCCTGCTCGGCCCAGCCCGTCCAGTGCAGTGGGCTACGGTGGGCTTTCTGAGCCCAGTGCTATGGGCCAGAACGCGGCCGCATTAGACGAGAACGGCGCTGAACGGGCTGGGCTTCTAAAGTCCATGGTCTCTGAGTGCGGTGCGGTGGACCACGCAGCAGTACTCTTCCTACCAACATAACAAATATAGCCTATTTGTTTATGCTGTCGCTAAGATCTCTACTAGAACGAGAAGAGCAATCCGATTGGTTGTTGTACTCAAACTTCCATGCAAACTGCCTGGAAAAATAGCACCTGTTCAATTTCGTGAGTTGTATGGAAGCTATCATGGAAGGCAGAACCTAGCAAGGAAGGTAACAAGTAGTTCTGTTGCGAACTAAAGAGACTACTTTTCTTAAAATTGAACATTCATGGCAATCTATATAGACCTATCTAGAATATTGACGAAATCAAGTTGATAATACTAACATTTCTAAGTACTGAATTTGAAATATAGGCTACCTGAAATAGTTTAACCTAATAGAGTAACTTACTACAGTTGGCAGCCCTGGTTGCTCTGAATATATTCATAGTTCCATCTCTTAAGGTAAAGAATGCACACACAAAATTTGGTTGAAGTCTAGTGGATAGTATGGACTTTACATGCTGTTTGATATTTGATTTATGAGTGCGCGTAAAATCAAAACTAGCAGGTACCCGCGGCTTCGCTCGCGATCAAGACAATGAGGACGATGCATTATTGCTGATAATTGGTCTATTATATTACAGCAATCGCGGCTACAGGTGGGTCCATTCCAATTTTGAAAATTCTGATACATACAGTATATTGATATGAGCAGCAAAGTGGGAATTTTATAGAGTTCTGAAAGTCTGCAGGGTACGATGTTACATTATGTGAACACAATTTAGAATTACGTTTTTGGTTTTGCCATCTTCTGCTGAGACATAACTATTTTGCTGTCCAGATACTAGCGAGCACGCCACATACAGTTGCCCATGGAAAAAAATTGTTTTGTCTAAATGTAAACCTGCTGCTGTTAAGTGTGTGTCATTGCGCTTTGTTAATAGAAATTGTGAATATTGTTTGAAGAGGGAACTGCACTCTTGCACACTGGAATGGCAAATCTATCGGCATATGGGAAATTAAAAGTATTTTCCTTACGTTATTCTGGGTGTAAGTTTGCCACACTTATTGATGATTTGAACGTCAACATGTCGCTATTATTAGACCTATAGTAAAATATCTCTCACCTTGGCCGCTGATGTACATTATGCAGTCTCTTCCAGTGTTACATCCCAGGGATTGAAATTCTCCAACAACTCTTTTGCCTCACATGCCTCACTAATTAATTAAAATTCCCCATTGTTGTTGTTTGAGTCTTCAGTTTTTTTGACTGGTTTGATGCAGCCCTCTGTGCCTCCCTCTCCTGAGCTAAACGTTTCATCTCTACATAGCTACCACACCCTACATCCGAAGCAATCATTTAACCCTGGTCTTCCCCTACATTTCTTGTCCTCAACCCTCCCATCTATAACTAAGGTTGCTATTCCTGAGTGTCTTAATAAGTGTCGTACCAACCTATCTCTTCTCTTCATTAGCAGTCGCCAGAATCATTTCTGCTCTCCAACTCGTCTTAATAGCCCTTCATTTGTTACCCTATCTACCCATCTGATCTTCATCATTCTCATGTGACACCACATTTCACACGCTTCAATTGTCCTTTTTCTGCTGCACCATTAGTCAAAGTTTCACTTCCTTATAGTGTCATGCTCCAGACCAAACCTTTCAAAAATGACTTCCTAATACCTAAATGTATATTCGATGTCAACAGACTCCTTTTCTTTAGAAAATCTTTCCTTGCCTGAGCTAACCTGCTTTTTATATTCTCTTTGCTTCGTCCATCACTGGTTATTTTGCTTCCTAAGTAACAGAAGTCTCCTACTTCCCGTAGAGTTTCACCTGCCAATTTGAGGTCCATAGAGGTTTTTAATTTATTTCGGCTGCATTCCAATAATTTTGTTTTTCATTTATTGATTTTCATCATGAATTCATTCCTCAAGACGGAGTCCATACCATTCACAAACTCGTTCAAATCCTCTGGCGTATCGGCCAAGATGACGATGTCATCACCAAATCTCAAAAATGAAATTATTTCTTCTTGAATCTCCGCTCCCACTTTAAATGTTTCTCCAATTTCCTGATTATTTTGTTTTTAGAGATCTTTGAAATGCGTTGCCCTCGCACATGGTGTAGATGCATTGTCAAAGGAAAACATTCCATGTTGCGAACATGGGCCGCATAACCTGTACCGAAAGCCTATTCTGGACAACAGTACCTTGAAACCAGATTTGCCAACATTTTATTGTGCCTTTCCATGTGGTATATCTCTGTATCTCAACATACAGAAGAGTGCTTTAAAAATCATGTCTTGTGTAAATTTTGGAAAAGGTGGTGAGTGTGGTTTTTGCCTGAGTGGATACTCGCTCGTAGAAATTCTTTTCAGTAAAATAGACCGGTCCACAATTTTCTAAGTGCACATTGAGGTATGTGACGGCGGGATGCCTTAAATGTTACCGAAACGGCAATAGCCGCCACAGAGCTTCGTTGCTACTGAAATAACGACCAGACTGATATTTGTACCTAACTATACGGGATTTGTAGGCCCAGTGTTTGTGACATTGAACGTAGCAATATCGCTACCTTTCTTTAGTAGCCGCTACTGTAGTGTTTAAAAATTACAAGTGATATTAGAAGGCGCTATCCATAATTTCTTACCCCTGGCACTACACACCATGAAGGGCCTAGGCCTATCATGCGACCTTTTCCCAGCCATTTGGCCTGCAGATATTGTGGTGACGCGTGGTCAGTGAATCGTGTCCCCTCGGCCGTTAATCTTGTTCTTCGTGACCTGGGCGCAGTCACTCTATTAGACAGCTACTCAATTGTCCTCACGAAGCTGAGTGCACTCCTTTGCAGCCCTCACGTCAATGTCTAAAATCTCTGACGGAGCCGGGTTTGTTCAGCAGTTGGTAGCACTGACATCATTATCAAATATGGCCTTGAGGTATTCAGGAATAGATCTTTACTCATACCAAATTCAGTTTCGATAGCTGCAGCCGTTTAGGAGTTGATAGGGGAGGACACACAAAGAAAGACAGAGATAGACAGAAGTTAGTTCGTTAGTTAGTTATTGTTGTTTTAAAGGGCGGAACTACGATGTCATCTGCCCCTGATAGATAGAAGGACAGACAGACACACATTTTCCCGGATCGATCTCATAAGTCTAACTTTCCTCATCTTTGCAAAATGTGGAAAGTAGGCTAACAATGTATTGACGAATTATAGCCACATTTGTCATATAAAGCAAGAGCTCGGTGTTTAACGTGTTTAGTTAATACTTGGGTGTAGGGGGGTTTTGCTGTTTTTAGCCTCTCTCTATGTTTTTATCCAAATACCGATAGCCTCTATCAGAAAGTATGCAAGCCGACAGCTTTAAACTACGCACACGTATACTACCTGACATTCTACCTTAGTTTGTAGTCACTTACTTTAATGTATACATCAGTGTTGCCTACACGATTCTAAGCCTGCTGACAGGTCCAGTTTTTAAATGCATATAACTTCTATATTAACAAAATATGGATTTCAACCGGATTTCGTATGTGCTTTGTGTAACATAACAGTTATGACTATGCGTATTCGTAAGAACAAGCAGGGCTGCCAACTATTAATAAATGCTCTCTCTATTTGTTTAATCATAATATCAATATATCAGAAAGTATGCAAGTCATCATCTCTAAACTTTGCACACGTATGGTACCTGACATTCTAGATTAATTCCGAGTAACTAATATACTTCAGTGCTGCCAACATGATTCTAAGCTTTCTGATAGTTTCAATTTTAATTACATGTAACTTCTATACCAACAAATGGATTAATTTGGAGTAACTAATATACCACGGTGATGCCAACATGATTCTAAGCTTTCTGATAGTTTCAATTTTTAATTACATGTAACTTCTATACTAACAAATGGATTTTATCCAAAACTGGCACTATAATAGATCGTAATATTTCAGATTAATTCAGAGCATCACATACATAACATTGTTCCAAACATGATTTTACGCGCACTGATAGACTAAATCCAATATCAAACAACATGTAACGTCCATACTATCCATTAGACTGCAGCCAAATTTTGTATGTGCATTCTATACCTGAAGAGATGGAACTAAGAATATATTCACAGTCACCAGTGTTGCCTACTGTAGTAAGTTACTCTATTACTTGATTTCGTCATTATTCTAGATAGGTCTATATAGATTGGCATCAATCTGGAATTTTAAGAAAAGTAGGCTCTTTAGTTCGTCACGGAACTACTTGTATTTTATTAAGATCAGAAAAGGAGATGGCAAATCATAGCACATGCGCTTTCTCTTCATTTATGAACCCCAGCAGTTCGTACAGAAGGCCATTTCAAGCATAATAATGGAACATTGCACAGTTTATTTTTCACGGTGTGATAACGTCGTCCACAAAAATAGAATAACACTCATTGTTAACTCGAACTTTGTTTTAATATAAACACCGTGCAGTCATATACCGGTACAGGTTCCATACTTTATTTTTCCTGCCGTCGTAACCAAGACAACATAACACAACACAAAACAATACCCTGTACATAATACCAATACCAAAATATTAATTCCTTTACCCCGACATTCTCCCACCTTGCAATTTTCAGCCCTCAATAAAATTGCAACATGCGAAGTACGGCGTTTATCTTATTGCAGGAATCTCATCGGACACCTCACTGCTCTCCCACTCCGAGTATGATATCTCTGCAACATCATGTTCTCTTGTTCCATGGCCTCTTTTTCGGTCTCAATCACTCGTTCCTCCTCTTCAGACACCGACATAGAGCACTCTAATGGGATCAAACGTTGAACAGGACGCATGACAACTCCCCTTTGCGTTCGAAGTCTCAAAACACGTACTCGTCCATCCTTTCCAGGCAACAGTTCTTCAATAATTCCCATCGGCCATTCAAGCTTATTACGATTGTCCATCTCAATGAACACTACGTCTCCCTTGCTAATGCTGTCATGCTGATTCCGCTTAAGCAACAGTTGCCCGAGGTACTCCTTTCGAAATCTCTGACGAAGGGCGTTTCTTAGTTGCAGACGATAGGCCGCTCTCTTTCTCAGCTGATTTCCATCTATCGAATCTAGATCAGGTACTCCTATCTCATAAGCCTCCTGTAGGAACATCGCTGGTGTAATAGGTCTCAAGTCATGAGGATTTTCCGTCTCTGCCGTTAGGGGACGACTATTGATGACTGCTTCACACTCACACAACACAGTCATTAATTCTTCACATGTTAGGGAAGATTTCCCCAGAACCTTCCGAAGGAGACTTTTCATCAGTCCGATCAGTCTCTCCCATAACCCACCCCACCACGATGCTGTGGGAGGGTTGAATTTCCATGCAATTCTTTGGATGCCACAATAAGACTCGATATTATTCCAGTTGAGCTTAGACATCATGTTATATGCTCCTCTAAAATTTGTCCCATTATCACTATAAATCGTCGTAGGCCTTCCTCTGCGCGATATAAATCTTCGTATACATTGCAGAAACGAGTCCGTAGATAACGAGACAAGCAGTTCCAAATGCACTGCTCAATAGACAGCACATGTGAACAAGCAAACCCACACCTTCTGGTTACCTTTCACAATCAGCAGACCAGCTATGTCAATGCCAATAACTTCGAAAACCTTGGCCTCTCTCACACGATCATTAGGCAGAGGTGGGGTAGAAACTTTCAGTCGCTCTTTCTTGTACCTTCGGCAAACAACACATTTTTGTACAGATGATCTCACGACTCGTCTTCCATTCAAGATCCAGTACTTCTCTCTAATAATACCCAACAGAGTCTGTGGGCCTACATGACACTGCCGAATGTGCGTGTCATGAATAAGTCGCTGCACTACAGGGTGATCTCCCGGCAATATAGCAGGCTGGCGAAACTCATTGTTGTCCTCCCTCTCTGTTATTCTGGTGTTTACTCGCAAAATGCCATGATTGTCTAAGTATGGCACTATTGAAGCCAGTCTCTGATCCTCGGGCCCTTGAAAACTTTCATTCTGGACAAGTTTAATTACTATTCTTTCACTGTATTCTAATTCTGAACAAGTCAGTTCTCCATTCTGCCTTCTATTATATTTACAATTGAACATAAACCGTCTTATCCACCCGATCAGCCTCACTATTTTGTCAAATCGTAAGAAATACTTGTAATACCAGTTGGAACTTGAAGGCTCTTCTGCGACCAATAGAGTCGTGGCAGTCCTCCTTCTTTCAAGCATGATTTCATCTTCATTTCTGTTGCTATTATCTGAAGGCCATTCTTCTTTGGGAAGATACATCCATGACAGTCCCTCCCACCATCTCGATGCTATAAGATGTTGTACAGCCTCGGGTAGGCAGATCAGCAGGATTGAGTGCCCCAGGTACATGCCTCCTCGATTCTTTTGAAGTCAGTTGCCTGATTTCTCTAACCCTGGTCTCAACAAAACAGACCAGAGAACTTCTCGCTGCATCCATGTCAACACTGTCGTTGAATCAGTCCACAAATAAACTGTTTCAGTGTCAAACTCTTTTCTTATAGACGTTAGCAATCGGGCACTAATTGCAGCTCCCATAAGTTCGAATCGAGAAATGGTCGGTCGAGGTATTGGAGCCACTCTTGATTTTGCTTGGAGAAGCTCAACATGAACTCCTGTCACTGTCTGCGTGCGTAAAAATACCACTGAAGCATAGGCATCTTGACTCGCATCGCAAAAGGCATGGAGACTACGTTCCCCATATACCTCAGGGAGTCTTCTTGGGATCGTCAACTGGCCTAATTCTCCTATTTCAAGAAGCCATTTTACAAACTTGATTTGGATTTCCTGCGGTACCTCCGTGTCCCAAGAAACCTCGTTTATTTTCTGCAGTAACAGCTTCGGTGATAACATAACCGGTGCAGAAAATCCAATTGGGTCATAAATCCTATGGACAGCAGATAGTATCGACCTCTTGGTTGCTTTTATAGGTGATAGCTTCGTCAGGGGTTCACTGTTCAAGCTAAGCGTGTCTTCCTTGCGATTCCACATTATTCCTAGGACGGGTGACATTTTTTCATCATCTTGAAGCACTGGATCACTACTCTCCCTACCTCTAAGTTCAAACTTGTGTTGGGCAAAAACATCTTGAGCAGTTTTAATAAACAATTCCAGCTCCTGTTTATTTGAGACACTTGTCACACAATTATCAACATAAAAACTGTCTTTCAGTTGCTTAATAATATTGACAGTCATACTGTTCCGCCTTTCCTGATCATTTTTCAAGGCTTGGTCTAAAAGGTGTTCAATAACAGCTGCCAGTAGGAAGGGGCTTGATGTCACTCCAAAAACAACTCGTTTATGTCTATATGTTTTCATTTTCTCTCTTCCCCACAGGAATCTCAAAAAATCTCGATCTTCTGGTGCTACCGAAACTTGCAGGAAAGCCTTGCGAATATCAGCAATAACTCCAATTGACTTCTTTCGAAACTTGTGTAGGAGAGATGGAATAAGTTGGATCAGATTTGGACCCTTTTCCAAACAATCGTTGAGTGATGGGTTGTTACCTCTTCTAGCGGAAGCATCGAACACTGGTCGAACAGGTGTTGTTCCATAATCCTTGATCACAGGTCGATGAGGCAGATAATGGCCACATATTTCAGTCTGATCACCATTAATCTCTTCTATAATCCCTTCAGCTAGCCAGCCTTGAAAGACTTGATCATATTCTTCCAAGTATCCTTTACTATCTAGCTTTCTCCTCGTTATATCAAGACGCTTCACTGCCATCTCGTACGAAGGATCCAAGGGAAGATGATCCTTCAACCATGGCAGTCGAACTTCGTATCTACCATCTTCTTTTATTTCTACGGTTTCAATGACATTTAATCTAGCTTCCTCTTCAAGTTCACATCTCTTCTTTTCAGTGATAGGATCTTCTATTCCCAATACGTGAAGTTCCCAGAGGTTGCTAACCTTCTCTATATTCAGCATAATAGGTGTAGTTTTACTCATACCACACCCCGAGCGTTGGTCTCTACCAAATACTGTCCACCCCAGTGTAGTGCGCAACGCTGTTAACGCTCCCACCGTTTTACGATCATTGGAGAGAATTGATCCTCGAAAATCAGCACCAATAAGGATCTCAATATCCTTATCCTTTCCTACATCTAGATGAGACAGTCCAAGTTTCACGACTTGCTCTGTTGTAAGGCGAGGGACCTGACTGCAAATAACAGGCTGACTAAGAGCAGTCAGTCTCAGCTGACAGGAGTTATCGAGATTATGAAGAACAAGTTCAAATACGCCATGTTCCACCGGAGATCCAGTTCTGCCACCAAACACAGCATGGCTTAAAGTAACCTTCCTGACTTCCTTGAGACCCAATCTCTCTGCCAGTTCTTCTTTAATATAAGAATGCTGTGAGGCAGAGTCTAGAAGAACGCGTACAAGCTCTATATTATACCCGTGACCAATCTTAACCAAAACTGTTTGTAGATATACACAGGAGGAATTTATGCAGAAGTTCGTCACTGACCTGGCCTGAGATGAAGCCTGGGTTTCCGTTTTAAGATTCCTTTCTAAAAAATCACACATAACTGGATAATGCTGCCGCTTACATAACTTGCAGGAGAGGCGAGTATGGCATCTTCTTGCAACATGACCAGCCCTGAGACATTTGAAACATGCACCATTCTTTGACAACCTGACTTTCCTTTCTTCGAGAGACATGTTCTTTGCTTCCGTACATCCGGATGAAGTATGTTTCTCTTCACCACAAAAAGCACATGTACCTCCCACTCCTCCGGTTGACACCAAACCCTGAGCAGTAGGAACATCACACAGTTTCAAGGGTTTCGAAATTTGTTTCTTTTCCGCAGTAACATTACCGATCTTTCTAGTAAGTTGTAAGTACTCTTCATTTTCCACTTCAGATTTCAAAAATGTCAAAAGGTTTTTAAGCTTATCTTGTGACCCATTTTCTTGTTTACAATCTCCTCTTCTCTGCCACACACGAATTAATTCATCCGTCAAACAAGACTCTACCAGGGGAAATAATAATGCAGCATAATTGTCGGTAGTCAGGCCCAATGACTCTAGGGACCTAACATTAACCTCAATTCGGTCATACAATACTGAAAGGGAAGGCTTCTCTGTCACTAGGTTTATTATGTCCCTCACGTAAAGTTCTATCAATAGATCTTTTCGACCATAGCGGGCTTCTAACAACTGTACAGCCTTGCTATAATTCTCGGCAATAGGAGGAAAACCACTCACAAGATCATACGCCCTTGTTCCAGGAGTCATAGATTCTCTTAGATAAAGAATCTTTTCTGCAGCATCCAGCTCAACACTCTCATGTATTCGCTTGAACTGCGCCCAAAATGATAACCATTGTTTAATATCTCCTGAGAACTTCACAAGAGACAACTTGGGTAATTTACTAATCACTTTACCCGCTTGAGAAACACCAGTCCTTATGGAATGAGTGTCACACGGTATTTCACATTCGTATCTTTCGTACTTACACTTCACTGTTGTCCATTTATCTCGATATGTTTCGACTTCTTCATATTCCTTGTCTTCATCTTCGCTGTTGCAATCACGTCCATGCCAAGCTTCGCGGATTCTCTCGTCAAGTGAAAACAGTCGATCGGCTTTATCTTCGAGTAGTTTAAAACTAGTAAATATATCTTCCTGCTTCACATTTTCCTCCTTAATCTTGTTCTGGAACGTGTTAAAGGCTCTTGTGAACAGACGACGTAACTGTGCTCTTTGTCTTTGTAAAACAGTCACTTCAGCCATGATGATAGATTTTGCTAGTCGAGATCAAACAGTTGTTGTGTACCTTAAATTCTTATTTTACTTTCACTGCACGGCAATCAGTCTTGTCTATCGGTCGCCAAATGTTAACTCTAACCTTGTTTTAATATAAACACCGTGCAGTCATATACCGGTACAGGTTCCATACATTATTTTTCCTGCCGTCGTAACCAAGACAACATAACACAACACAAAACAATACCCTGTACATAATACCAATACCAAAATATTAATTCCTTTACCCCGACACTCATGTTTCTGCCATGGCCCCCTCATGCTATGACGTAGCTGTCCCCGCTACATAAAATGATAGTTGAGAGGGAAATAATAACTTGCATTCGACCACGGGCACCCTGAATACCCCACTATGACACTAGTCACGCATATACATTTATAATAGGAGGCCATTTAAGTTGGCAGCAGTCACTCTAGCATTGGCATCGCACGTAAGTCACTTTGTCTTCATGTAGTACGTATTGAAGCTGCCAACCCATGGACTAGCAAAGCGCTCTCATTCGTCCGCGCGCGTTAAAAGCGACATAATATGGTCCGACCCAACCACGTGCGTCGACGTTACGGGTAGCTAGGCTCGAGATTTGTGAATCCCAGTGCGGTCGTGTGAAAGCAGCACATGGAATCGGGCCGCTGTTCAGGTCCCTGTGCAGGCCCTCGAATAATACCTCAGAACGAAACTATATTTTCCCTAAACGGTGTCCGTGCGAAAAGTGTTTGCTATATACAGAAAATAAAGAACGCCTAATTTATTTATTTTTAATTTTTTTTCGTAGTCAGTTTATCCTCCAGTAAGGCTTTTCTCACAGACTCAACGAGGGATACCACATATACCGCCCCTATGGGCAGTGTCCAGGAGCTCGACATCCTATGGGGGATACAACTGGGGAGGCGGGACAAACGCCTCGCCTGCGCGGCCCCAAATGCAAAGCAAACTGTGGGCCTCATGAGGGACGGGACAGGATGGGAAGTATGGGAGAGAAGGAGGCGGCCGTGGCATGACGGTAGCTACCATCCCGGCATTAGCCAGAAGACGAAGTGGGAAACCACGGAAAACCACTTCCAATATGGCTGAGGTGGGAATCAAACACCCTCTACTCGTTTGGACCACCCGAGGCTGAGTAGACCCCATTCCAATCCTACCGCTTTTCAAATTTCGTAGCAGACCCAGGAATCGGACCTTGGGCCTCTGGGGTGGCAGCTAAGCATGCTGCCCACTACACAACGGAGATTACACAATATAAAATTATAATTAATATTAGTTATTGTGAAGTCGCCTCCATCGCTTAGCGGTCAGCATGGTTAGCTGCCGCCCTGGAGGTCCTGGGTTCGATTCCCGGCTCTGCCACGAAATATGAAAAGTGGTATGAGGACTGGAACGGGGTCTATTCAGTCTCGGGTATTCCAAATGACTAGAGGGGGTTCGATTCAAACCTCAGCTATCCTCGATGTTGTTTTCCGTGGTTTCCCACTTCGACTTCGGGCAAATGCCGGGATGGTGCCTTCTTCAAGGTCACGGCCGCCTCCTTCCCTCTTCCTTGCCTATCGATCCTGACCATCCCTTACCTTCCCTCATGAGGCCCCTGTTCGCTTTGCAGGTGTGGCTGCCTGGGCGAGGTGCCAAACACATCTCACCAGTTGTATCCACTCCGATTAGATGTTCCCAGCTCTAGGACACTGCCCGTAGAGGCGGTAGTGGTGAGTTCCCTTGCTGAGTCCGTTGGTTCCACCAACCTGGAGGGTAAACGACTAAGAAAGAAAAGAAGAAAAGAAGAATTATTTATTGTGGAGTGAAAATATCATTGTGCTATCAAGTTGTATTATTTTACACGAATAGGATGAATATTAATGGTTTCCGACTCAGAGAATGGACAGCACAAAGTCGGATGGATACAATAAAATAATTTAAAAAGAAATAAAATGTTGGTCCTTAGGGTGTCTTGAACCCAGGACTCATCCGTTACGAAGCAACAGCCTTACCCCTCCTACACTTTTCCAGTACATAGTGGGCTCACAGGTAGCTTACGTAACTGAATCTCAATGCAATGGTTGAAGGTCAAATGATTTCAGTTCAATCTTTAAGACCGACAGGAATGCATTCATCAGTGCCTGGCATGTTTTCAACTTACAGTTACGTATCTTAATGACTGATTTGCATTCTAATAATGCCCATGAACGGCAGATACCACCCTCAATTGACAACCGTCCACCATGTTTGATTCCTTGCACCTAGCCCTGCTGAGCCAATGGAGATAGCCGGTATACTTGTCAGTAACGTTACAAAAGCCTGTACCGAAACTGCGGCTACATCCCATCTTAACGTTACAGCCTGTACCGTTTCTCCTCTGAGGGTCAATGCTGGCGGTACAAAGTTACAACCTCTACCATCTCTCGTAGCGTTACGTAAAATCCAGCATTGATAACGCTCATTTCGTTCTTATTCGTACCGACAACATTATCAATATTCTTATTATTATTATTATTATTATTATCTTAGGTGTTTGTGGAATCAGTGTGTTAACCATTGACATTGTGTTGGCTATGGTAATGTGCGTATTTGTAATTGTGGCTAGGTTTGTGAAGGAAATGGTCGTGGCCTTCACTTAGGTACCATCCGGGCATTTGCCTCATGTGGCTTAGTCTAGTGTTTAGCGCCGACGACCTCGTAGTTCCTCCCCTTTCAACCCCAATAACTAACTAACTAATTAACTAACTGACTAGACTTAGTGTACAGTTTCTAGCGCTGAGGCTAGAAATAACTTTGCAGGAAGAGATGGGGATCGAACCCAGGTCCTTTAAAAGAGGAGTCACATTGCACACTCATCTCATGGAAGGTGGCTTTGTGTAATTTTATTTCTGAATTATTTCCGGATTACACAAGTTGTGAAAGACACACGTCCACTTCCAAACTGAGCACACAACTGCTTTGATTCCTTGTTGTGCATTATTTTCTTTCTCTCAACTATCTTGGACATTTTGAGTTACGTAACTGTCTTCAATATAATATCCAAATTGTATCGTACTAAAAATCTGACACACTTGAGTGATGAATTACAATAGGTGTAATATAAAATTAATTGTTTCGCTTATTCCTTTTCTTTTTCTACCCTCCAGGTAGGCTTTTCCCACGGACTCAGCGAATGATCCCGCCTTTACCGCCTCTACGGGCAGTGTCCTGGATCTTGACATCCAGTTATGGGATACAACTGGGGAGGGAGGCTGGACTAGCGCCTCGCACAGATGGTCTCACCTGCAAAGCGAATAGTGTGCCACATGAGGGACGGGACGGGATGGGAAGAATGGGGGGGAGACATGGAACGGGGAAGGAGGCAGCTGCGGCCTGTCGTTAGATACCATCCCGACATTAGACTTGAAACGAAGTGGGAAACCACGGAAAACCACTTCGGGGATGGCTGAGGTGGGAATCAAACATCCTCGACTCATTTGGACCACCCGAGGCTGAGTAGACCCCGTTCCAATCATACCTCTTTTCAAATTACGTAGCAGACCCAGGAATCGGACCTTGGGCCTCTGGGGTGGCAGCTAAGCATGCTGCCCACTACATAACGGAGATTACCCAATATAAAATTATAATTAATATTAGTTATTGTGAAGTCGCCTCTATCGCTTAGCGGTCAGCATGGTTAGCTGCCGCCCTGGAGGTCCTGGGTTCGATTCCCGGCTCTGCCACAATATATAGAAAGTGGTATGAGGACTGGAACGAGGTCTATTCAGTCTCGGGTGTTCCAAATGACTAGAGGGGGTTCGATACCAACCTCAGCTATCCTCGATGTGGTTTTCCGTGGTTTCCCACTTCGTCTTCGGGCAAATGCCGGGATGGTGCCTTCTTCAAGGTCACGGCCGCCTCCTTCCCTCTTCCTTGCCTATCCATCCTGACCATCCCTTAACTTCCCTCATGAGGCCCCTGTTCGCTTTGCAGGTGTGGCCGCCTGGGCGAGGTGCCAAACACATCTCTCCAGTTGTATCCACTCCGATTAGATGTTCCCAGCTCTAGGACACTGCCCGTAGAGGCGGTAGTGGTGAGTTCCCTTGCTGAGTCCGTTGGTTCCACCAACCTGGAGGGTAAACGACTAAGAAAGAAAAGAAAAGAAGAATTATTTATTGTGGAGTGAAAATATCATTGTGCTATCAAGTTGTATTATTTTACACGAATAGGATGAATATTAATGGTTTCCGACTCAGAGAATGGACAGCACGAAGTCGGATGGATACAATAAAATAATTTAAAAAGGAATAAAATTTTGGTCCTTAGGGTGTCTTGAACCCAGGACCCATCCGTTACGAAGCAACAGCCTTACCCCTCCTACACTTTTCCAGTACATAGTGGGCTCACAGGTAGCTTACGTAACTGAATCTCAATGCAATGGTTGAAGGTCAAATGATTTCAGTTCAATCTTTAAGACCGACAGGAATGCATTCATCAGTGCCTGGCATGTTTTCAACTTACAGTTACGTATCTTAATGACTGATTTGCATTCTAATAATGCCCATGAACGGCAGATACCACCCTCAATTGACAACCGTCCACCATGTTTGATTCCTTGCACCTAGCCCTGCTGAGCCAATGGAGATAGCCGGTATACTTGTCAGTAACGTTACAAAAGCCTGTACCGAAACTGCGGCTACATCCCATCTTAACGTTACAGCCTGTACCGTTTCTTCTCTGAGGGTCAATGCTGGCGGTACAAAGTTACAACCTCTACCATCTCTCGTAGCGTTACGTAAAATCCAGCATTGATAACGCTCATTTCGTTCTTATTCGTAGCGACAACATTATCAAAATTATTATTATTTTTATTATTATTATTATCTTAGGTGTTTGTGGAATCAGTGTGTTAACCATTGACATTGTGTTGGCTATGGTAATGTGCGTATTTGTAATTGTGGCTAAGTTTGTGAAGGAAATGGTCGTGGCCTTCACTTAGGTACCATCCGGGCATTTGCCTCATGTGGCTTAGTCTAGTGTTTAGCGCCGACGACCTCGTAGTTCCTCCCCTTTCAACCCCAATAACTAACTAACTAATTAACTAACTGACTAGGCTTAGTGTACAGTTTCTAGCGCTGAGGCTAGAAATAACTTTGCAGGAAGAGATGGGGATCGAACCCAGGTCCTTTAAAAGAGGAGTCACATTGCACACTCATCTCATGGAAGGTGGCTTTGTGTAATTTCATTTCTGAATTATTTCCGGATTACACAAGTTGTGAAAGACACACGTCCACTTCCAAACTGAGCACACAACTGCTTTGATTCCTTGTTGTGCATTATTTTCTTTCTCTCAACTATCTTGGACATTTTGAGTTACGTAACTGTCTTCAATATAACATCCAAATTGTATCGTACTAAAAATCTGACACACTTGAGTGATGAATTACAATAGGTGTAATATAAAATTAATTGTTTCGCTTATTCCTTTTTTTTCCTACCCTCCAGGTAGGCTTTTCCCACGGACTCAGCGAATGATCCCGCCTTTACCGCCTCTACGGGCAGTGTCCTGGTTCTTGACATCTAGTTATGGGATACAACTGGGGAGGGAGGCTGGACTAGTGCCTCGCCCAGGTGGTCTCACCTGCAAAGCGAATAGTGGGCCACATGAGGGACGTGACAGGATGGGAAGAATGGGGGGGGGGGGGGGGGGGAGACATGGAACGGGGAAAGAGGCAGCTGTGGCCTGTCGTTAGATACCATCCCGACATTAGCCCGGAAACGAATTGGGAAACCACGGAAAACCACTTCGGGGATGGCTGTGGTGGGAATCAAACAACCTCGACTCATTTGGACCACCCGAGGCGGAGTAGACCCCGTTCCTATCATACCGCTTTTCAAATTACGTAGCAGACCAAGTAATCGGACCTTGGGCCTCTGGGGTGGCAGCTAAGCATGCTGCCCACTACACAACGGAGATTACACAATATAAAATTATAATTAATATTAGTTATTGTGAAGTCGCCTCCATCGCTTAGCGGTCAGCTTGGTTAGCTGCCGCCCTGGAGGTCCTGGGTTCGATTCCCGGCTCTGCCAGCAAATATGAAAAGTGGTATGAGGACTGGAACGGGGTCTATTCAGTCTCGGGTATTCCAAATGACTAGAGGGGGTTCGATTCCAACCTCAGCTATCCTCGATGTTGTTTTCCGTGGTTTCCCACTTCGTCTTCGGGCAAATGCCGGGATGGTGCCTTCTTCAAGGTCAAGGCCGCCTCCTTCCCTCTTCCTTGCCTATCCATCCTGACCATCCCTTACCTTCCCTCATGAGGCCCCTGTTCGCTTTGCATGTGTGGCTGCCTGGGAGAGGTGCCAAACACATCTCACCAGTTGTATCCACTCCGATTAGATGTTCCCAGCTCTAGGACACTGCCCGTAGAGGCGGTAGTGGTGAGTTCCCTTGCTGAGTCCGTTGGTTCCACCAACCTGGAGGGTAAACGACTAAGAAAGAAAAGAAGAAAAGAAGAATTATTTATTGTGGAGTGAAAATATCATTGTGCTATCAAGTTGTATTATTTTACACGAATAGGATGAATATTAATGGTTTCCGACTCAGAGAATGGACAGCACAAAGTCGGATGGATACAATAAAATAATTTAAAAAGAAATAGAATTTTGGTCCTTAGGGTGTCTCTGAGGGTCAATGCTGGCGGTACAAAGTTACAACCTCTACCATCTCTTGTAGCGTTACGTAAAATCCAGCATTAATAACGCTCACTTCTTTGTTATTCGTACCGACAACATTATCATTATAATAATAATAATAATAATAATAACAATAATAATAATAATAATTATTATTATTATTATTATCTTAGGATTGTGTGGAATCAGTGTGTTAACCCGTGACATTATGTTGGCTGTGGTAATGTGCGTATTTGTAATTGTGGCTAGGTTTGGGAAGGAAATGACCGTAGCCTTCACTCAGGTACCATCCGGGCATTTGCTTGGCTTTGAAGTAGGGGACCACGCCATTCCACCTCCAGGATACCCTGTTCGGAATGTAACCTATCTCTTCTAAAATATCCTCACGAGGCTTAGTGTAGTGTTTGGGGTCGATGGCCTTGTAGTTCATCCCCTTTAAACCCCAATAACTAACTAACTAAATAATTAACTAACTGACTAGGCTTAGTGTACAGTTTCTAGCACTGAGGCTAGAAACATCTTTGCTGGATGATATGGGAAATGAACCCAAGACCATTAAAACTGTAGTCTCAGTACTCACTCTGTTGACGGAAGGCGACTTAGTATAATTGTATTTCTTAAATCTTATTGTTTTATACAAACCGTAAAGGAACACAATTTTACTTCCAAACTCTACTCCGCCATGTTTGATTCCTTACACCCGGGCCTCGTGCTGTACCGATTGTAACACGCGGTACGGCTATATATAACGTTACTAATGGCTGTACCGGAACTCCTGCCTTAGCCAAACGTAACGTTACAGCCTGTACCTTCTCTACTCAGCTGGCCAATGCTGACGGTACAACACACCCGACATAGCTGTAACGTTACTAATGTCTGTTCCGGAACTGGCGTTATATGAAATGTAACGTTACAGCTTGTACCATCTTTACTGTACCGATCAATGCCTGCGGTACAACTGTTACGTTACTACTGTAACCTTACACTTGGTTAGAACGTTAGTTGCGGTACACGCAAGAGGCACGTTACCCAACCACATCGGTTCCACGTTACATTACGTGTAACGTAACGTAAAACTCAGCGTTAATAACGTATATTTCGTTAAGTTACGGGTCCCTGCATGCTACCAACTACGCCACCGAAGCCGCCAAATGATGATACCAACAGCGAGGAAATTGTCGGTAATCCTGCGCCATCTCTTGACCATGTTTTGAACTATTTCGGACAAGCACATCGAGTAGAATGCTTGTAGATGTATGTGTGCCACTTTCCGTTTGCCCACATCCTTTTTTTTTTATTCTTAGATTTAGTTTCAAAACATCGACTTTCTTTCAGCTGGTTTAGTCAATGACAAGATGGAGATCTTGAATAATATGATGAGAATTTAGAAGAATTACCGTATCGTTCAAATGGACCAGGTTTTAGTGAATTAGTGGAAACTGAATGAGTGATATTAAAAAAAAAAGTTCTCGCCTCCAGGCGCCGTAATATAACTAACGTACATAGGCCTTCCGTATTACCCGTTTGACGAATCTTTGCCGGCGGTGTATATGAACCGTTGCCTACGTTATAATACATAGTATATAGCGTAGGCAACGATATGAACTACGAGTTGTCAACAGTGTGATGCAATCTGTTTTCCTGGTGATATTGGTATAGTTACACCAGGGCGAATATTCGCCCTGGTTACACCATAATGTCGATGAGTCATTGTAGCACGAGCTTTGATCTTGGTCAGTTAGGTATTTCAAATGTGTTGAGTGAATAGTTTTAACTCATGCGTATGCTTAATGGAAGGATATATTATTGCAGTAGAATTTAGCATCAGAAGCAGAACAGACGCAATCTCCTCATTCAGTTATATAGTCTACTTACCTTGTCATTCAGTAACACTTGATACGGAGTGCACATTCAGTTCCATCTTGCCTCACACTGCTCACACTAGTCCTGACGCGCCGAGAGACGTAAACAGTTGGTAGCGCACTCATTTCAAAACGGCAGACTTGTCAGACGTGTAATACTTCGATTGTTGACTAATCTAACCTCAAATATACTGCATCTACTCTTTCTGTAAGCCGCCAATGCAAGGAATGTCATGTTTCCAAATACTGTACATCACACTCTTGAGCCACTACTAGGGGTATTAGTATAATATTATACTCATACCAACTTCAAAGATAATACCTGGGTATTTACAACAATTATGTACGGTTTTTTTTATTAGAATGAAATTCATACAAGTTGTGTATAAGTTACATAAGTTTTGTTGGTATCTTTGTACCCCGCATTTATATACAGTGTTTATTATGCTCAAAAGCCTACCAGTGATTTTACACTAGCGCTTAGGGACAGCCCAGTGGGGCTAACGAAGCGACCCGAATACTCACGACCGCAACCGATCATCCATTCCCCTTCACGATCTTTTGACACGCTCCGAGACAGACCAGCGCAGTGGGGCAAACCGAACGTACCCGAAACTTCACAACCTAGACCTAGACCTAGAGTTGCTGAGATGGAGCCCATCACTTCCGAGCGAGGCGCGCCATGACGCGTGATGGGCTCCATCTCGGCAACGCTGTACAGCTATCCCCGGAGCGGCTGGCTGGTGAACCATGTCTCATTTACCCGTACAAATACAAACCGACATAAAATAGGTGAATTAATTTACGTATTTCACAGTCATACAACATAACTTTTTGATGTATAAGGATTACAACGCGACCAAGAATTACATTCTCCAACCATCCCGGGCCGAGAAAAAGTTACCAAACAAAACTGATAACTTTGTTTCTTGGGCACACAAAGTTTTGAAATTAATAAACCAGTTATACAACATTCCAATGTATATTGTGTTAAAATTTGGATTCAATTTGACGACGGGTTTTTTGAGATAATAATTCTTAAATGTGACGTATGTTTGAAACACGCTTAAAAACGGGCCCTTATTGAGTTCTAACTGCGATAAAAAATATTAAAATATAAATTAAAAATTCCAAACCTACATGAACTAACGTAAAATAGAACGATGAAAATGATGATGTTATTGGATTTTATGTAGGTCTATTGGTTACTTCACAAACAACCTTCAAACTCAAGTGCTAATATTTTGGTCGACAGTAAGGAACCAACCAACCAACCAACCGACCGACGTATTAGCACACCTCTCTAACAAATTTTAGGGGGCGTGATGGTGTAGTATTGAAGCTGTAGTAGTGGAAAAGGAGCGTCTAAATTTATAAGTGTTTCGATATCCTAGACTGCACCACCTCACAAATACCACACCAGAGAGCCAAGGCAACTATATTATTATTATTATTATTATTATTATTATTATTATTATTATTATTATTATTATCATCATCATCTTTGAAAGTACTTCTTGTGAGGTAAGATTTGTTTGATGCTGACGAGAGTATTTTCAACAAGAGCAGTTACAATCTTCAAAGAGGCCATGGGTGTCAGATTCATAATTCATTTCCTCCCCCCGAGGAGTAGAAGTTTGAATTGTGAGAATTCTTTAGGGCGAGTAAGTGTCTTTTTTGGTCTTTAGGTTATTTATGGTGGCAGTTGGTTCGCGAAACACGGACACTATTTTATCTTAACTCGCAGAGAAGAAAAGAAGTTGGTCTCTTTCTTGCTCCATTGTGGCGGTCGTTAAAAGTCACTTAAACGTGGGAAAACGTGAGGGAAAACTCATTAATCCTCATATATGTCCAGATAGATATCTTCATGTTGTTAAGCCATGTTCTTCAATGTTTAAACTATTCCCTAACGACTCTCCACAAAACAGAAGTATTGATTATCTCAGCCTTAGAGCATCCGATTGTTGGATTGCAGTGCGAGGGCTTCAAAGAGATACAAAGAGAAGACAAATAGATACTAAATTTTTGAGGAATCTGATAAATGGCCGATTTCCTTCCAAAACCCGTCCTAAAAAGACAATAAATGGCCATTGGCTGCATTGATAAAATTAATAAATATCTCATTTAACCTACTTTTGATTTTATATCGCAGCCGCTTAACCAAATTGACGACCACTCAAATGTTCAAAAGCTAAAATCAATTTAGGACTAAACTGATCATCAGATCTCTACCAAATTTTGTAAAAATATACCTTCATATGAACAGATGCATTCTTTCAATGTTTACACTGATGGAAGTAAAAGTGTGGATGGAGTAGGATCTGGAATTGCCATATACAATGGAAACGAGTTCATTCAACAGCTGCAATATAAACTAGACAAACGATGTTCTAATAATCAAGCAGAACAGCTAGCTATCGTTAAGGCATTGCAACATCTAGAATCCATGGACACGGAGCAGAGAACCGCACTCATTTTCACAGAGCCAAATTACAATAGATGCACTTAAAAACTACAAAAACCATACATTTCTCATAGAGGAAATTAGAAGAAAAGCAATTGAAATGGAGAAACAGAATTGGGCGATTGTCTTCAGTTGGGTTAAGGCGCATAACGGAAATGAGGGAAATGAATTAGCGGACCAGCTGGCTAAAGAAGCAGCACAAAGCGGTTTAAGTGAGTGCTATAATAGAATTCCAAAAAGTAATATGCTAAAAGAATGAAGTGTGTTTAGTTTGAGAAAGTTGCAGAATGAATGGGACAATACATCCAAGGCGAAATCACAAAATCATTTTTCCCCAGTGTACAGGACAGACTAAAATTGAAAATGAACATAACGCCCAATTTTACAGTTATGCCAACAGGACACGGCAATATTAAATCATACTTATACAGATTTAAAATTATAGATAGTCCAACGTGTATATGCAATAACGGTCACCAGACTGTAGATCACTTATAGCACATGTTTTAAGATCAGGCAACTGGCCTATAAAGAAAGATGAACTTGTTAGAAACTACCTTAGGGAATTCTTTACTTTTGCAAACTCTATCTCATTTGAAATACTAAATAGCCTAGATAATTTTTATTTATATTTTCTTAACTGTTAATCATTTTAGTGACACAAATTTCATTTAACAGGTCATAAATATAAAATATGTATAATATAAATTGTATAGTCTTAATCTGAAATGATTAATAAGTAATAATTAAGCATGTAGTATTGCTACATTGTAATGGGGCATGCTGTAAATAAAATAAATTTTAAAAAAATCCTTCATATAGGATACATCTTGCACCCAAACTAAAAGGTCAGAAGCCAAACCATTTCAAGATGGCGGCCGTGCGAATCATGCAAGCATTATAATTCATAACTTAGGGCCCACCAGTTCCTCTTATCGAACAGAGTGTAGTTTAACCTGTGCTCAAGGACATGACCGGTTGGATATTATAATTTTATGTTATAAGTTACTGTAGCAGTGACTTAAGTAGCGGTTAGGTTGAGCCGTATTTGGTCACACGACAAGATGGCAGCTGATGCCTGATCCCATATCAGTAACTTGAGGGCGTTGCATGTAATAAACTATAGAAATTATATAAATTTACTAAAACATTGTTTATAATGAAGCCATTATAATGAAGAAATCGTTTATTCCAAGTCATTATTTGCCAAGACTGTTGATGACACTCACGAAGCAATGGTCGATTTAGCCGTGTGGTTTGAGTTACGGCCAGTCAGCGCTGGTTAGGGGGTTCCAAACCAGGTAACGTGTTTCTTTTAATTGATTATTTTTGATATTTATTGTTTTATAATTTCTCAAGATGGTATATTATGATGTAATACAACATCAAAATTCATGATTCGTACCCAAGCTACACAGGCGGGAGCCAAGCATCCAGACCACGTAACCAAAGACCCACATTGAGTTACGCAGTTGATAATAGGTCCAGTAAGCACCGTATTAAGCATAGTATAACGTACAATACACCACGTTGTGTAAGCTACTACAACGAATATTCAACTATACTCCTTGGTAAGGCAACGAGTTATAACTATAGGAGAGAATAAGCTGTAGCCTATGTTCTTTACTGAACATCTTCTTTCTGTATAACATAAGCCATACTTTGTTCATAAGTCTATAGTTCGCTTTCTGGCGAAATGTTTTAAGATATCTATTGCTTGAAATCCAGCAATTCCTTTATGTGTTTGTCGTGTCTTCTGTAGAATTTCACCAAGGTGCACCAAGCCAGGCTCATCAGCGGGCTCTTGATACACCCTGCCCGGACCACCACTGGGGTAGTGGAAGTGGCGTAACTAGGATTTGCTTCTGGACGGGGATGAGCGAAGTCAAATCTGAACTGATAAACCATGAAGAGCGGTTTTACTTGGTCTATACTCTTTATTGGACAGAAGTATCTTTTTCAAATATTTTCTCTTGTTTTAAGTTTAGATTTTCTGATATAACAGCTTAGGCTTTCACGGCCGGCGTTCATAATTAAGTACAAGTTTTTCGGGCTTGTAGGCCTTGGTCCAGACAGGATATCTCCCGACGTTTCACCGGAAACTGCGTCCGATATCCTGTCTGGACCACGGCCTACAAGCCCGAAAAATTTGTACTTAAGATTTTCTATTTGTTTCTTGTAGTGTTTTCTGTTCTTTTTTTATCACTTTATTGTTCTTTTATAAATTTTGCTTTTTTATGGTTTCGTATTTGTTGTATTCTGCTTTGGCTTTTGTATAAACAGGTTAAAGGTTCCGCCTGACCAATACTTTTATTAATTATGATCACTGTGTGGTCATTAGTGTGACATGTTTCGAGGCCTACTTAATAGTTTTGGCCCCTGCATCAGCCGATATGACAGAGAATGATACAAGGTTTTTTTTTTTTTTTTTTTTTTTTTTTTTTTTTTTTTTTGCGTAACACTTAAAATTCCCTTAAAATTGAATCTTGTATGGTGCACCATAAAGAGAGATTGAATCATTTTACGCCTAATATGAGTAATGTCGAAAGTCTTATGAACTAGGCCTATAAACACTTTCAATAGCCGTTCACTGTGGTCGTTAGATGCTATTGAAAAACACAAATGTACCGTTCAGTATGACAGCAACAGTTCAGAATATTTGCTTTGTGTTCTTGTTTTGCATTTATTTTTGCTTTTTTTTTTTTGTTTTTTTTTTTGTTTTTGTTTTGTGTTAATTTTTGTTTTGTTTTTGATTTTCTTTCATGCGGGTGGGGGCTTGGACAAAATGAGAAATAATCTAAGAAAGTTTGATCTCGATAGCATTTTATACGTTTTATTTGCATCTATCAACGTGAAAAAACTCGAAAATGAACAGTTTTACTGAAACAAGTGTTCAGATTAGGTAACACTAAACGTTTTACACAAGCAAAGAGAAATCTTCTCGAATTAATGTGTATAAACGTAGATAGTCCAGTCGTTTGTACGAATAATGGTTTTATTCAAAATAGACATTTCAACAAATTACATATTTTTATTATTTGGCTCTCGGAGGGAATGGGTGGGGGGATTGATCACCCCCCTTCACGTAGTTACGCCACTGTGTACTGTGTGTACTGTGCATCGCATATTTCTTGCTGCGAGCGGGAACTGACTGCTCCCACAACATTATCTCCTCCCTATAGCGGGTAGGCGAGGAGTTTTCGACCGGCTCCAATGCAAAACACTAATCTCATTTTGAACCTTTTAAAATTAGGAACTCGTGTAGTATACGTTGCCCGGCGCCATTAAAATCCGAAAAATTTTCTATAGAAATGGCCAATGTTACTAATACAGTATACAGGAGTTGAATATTTTATCGCTAGAGAGTGTTACTGTATTTTTCAAAGTGCCAACATTATTGTTTCCAGACCAATATTTTCATCCAGACCAATGAAGGTTAGGTAGCGCGGCCCTGCGGGCAGCGTTAGGCTAATATAAACACCCCTGGTTTTTGTCACGCACAGTGGGGGTAGTCACGCATCAATAATCTTTATCCAGGCCAATGGTTTGCCTAGTAGTACAATCAGTAAGTTGGCAGCATTACGTAATCAAACATGGCGACGTGCTTTTTGATAAGTTTATTACTTGAAAGTTAATGTTGACAATTTCCTTATTTTGGAAGTGTTTACGCGGTGTTTGTTAATGGCAAATGGCTTAAATAACGTGGCAGAGTAATTACAAACCATTTTCAGAGCGCTACTAAGTAAAATAACGCACTTTCGAAACGGGCAACGTATACTACACGAGAGCCTAAAATGGAACTCAAAATTACAATAGAGGACACTTACTCATAATGAAATACGAAAATGTTTTGCCCTTACATGATGAAAATGAAAATCCACAGCCTGCTTCCAGTCTCCGACCGGGTCAGGAATGGAATGAATGGAGCCCCCATCTAGCGGCGAGGAAATGAAATTTGCCAGCTGCCGAGGCCTCACGCACTCCTCTGGGGCAATGATTAAATGAATGACAGATGAAATGAAATGATAGTGGAGAGTGTTGCTGGAATTAAATTTTTGACAGGGAAAACCGGAGTACCCGGAGAAAAACCTATCTGCCTCCGTTTGGTCGAGCACAGATCTCACATGGAGTAACCGGGATTTGAACCACGGACTCAGCGGTGAGAGGCCGGCGTGCTGCCGCCTAATCCACGGAGGCTTTCTGCACTTACATGATAATTATTGTAAATGATGTTTTACACTTGGCTGAATAATGTTACTACCAAACAACAGACATAGGTGGCGATGCAACACACAAACATGATAAACACTTGGTGAATATTTCAACTATCTACCTTAGTTGGTTCCTGAGAAATTAGGTCAAATGTGAAGTAAAATTATATTCTTCATAAATTTAACCATTGAAGATTCAAGTCCCTGGCCTGGCCAGAAATATGCTATTTACCATCACAACAAACACATGCACACTTTCTAGTGTATATGCTTTTGGTTGGTTGGTTGGTTGGTTCTTAAGTTTAGGGGCTGCGACAACGCGGTCATGTAGCCCCGTGTACTTTGGGTGTGTGTAGAATCTGTCTGATAACCCGTGTTAATTGTGATGACTGTATTGGTGTGTGTTATCTGTTTTTTAAATTAAGTACTGCAACTTAGAATTTTTCAAATAGTTCCTACTTTTGCCGCCAAGCGCCACCGTCAACGACTACTAGGCCAAGACCAGTACCTAGCTACTAGACGCCACCGCAGTCGGCTCTTGGCAACGAACGTAGAAACCTAAGAGCGTTGTTTACATTCTTAACCTATCCAATTTAGCTTCACACAGGTGGAATTAGTGGAAGGTTCTTTAACCTGCCATAGATCTATGACATGGGACCGCCGGCTTTACTTCCCCTCCGAAGGAAGGCATACTGAGGGATTTTTAAAGCTCTTAAAAAATCCGACGGCTTCGGCCGGGTTTGAACCCGCTATCTTGGGCATAGAAGCTCAGCATGCTACCGACTACGCCACCAAAGCCGCTGTATATGCTTTTCATGGTGCCATTAGTTTTATACGAACATATGAAATGGAATTTCCTCTACTAAACAAAAACTTCCCTGGTTTCCATATTAAATAGTTTTTGAAAATCTGATGTTTAAAATATAAGTGTGCAATTTTCTTAAAATAAAATAAAATAAAATAATATTTGCGCTATGCATTCAAAGCAGTTCTTAATGTATAACAAGTAGTTCCGTGAAGAACTGTACAGACTATTTTCATATATCCTACTCATGTTAATTGCCTCTATCAACATACAAAATTTCAGTTTGTAGGTTGTGATAGATTCGTACATAATGAGAACCGTCGAAATATTTCAGATGGTTGCCAGGTAGGATTTTTATTTTTGTACTATTACATTAAGATTATTGTGTACGTGTGGTATTCAAACTTCAATCGAATGATTAGAACACAAGAGGTAAAAACGAGATTTTAAAATTTCACACTGTTGCCATCTTGTGATTATACAAACAATTGAAATAAATTATATGCCAGTGGATTAACATTTGTATAAGCATTTAACGTGCAACGTTTCATTGCACTCGGATAGTTAATTCGCGAGAAACGTCCATTTAAATATTTATACTTCGCGTCGCCGCCATGTTGGATTTGTGCTCACCAGGTTACTTAAAGTCCTATAGGTGAACATATGTTCATAGCCTCTATGAACATTAAAAAATTCAGTTTGATTGCTGCAAAAGATTCATAGATATTGAGTACCGTCTAAATATTTCGGATGCTCGCCAGTTTGGATTGTTATATGTATAGGGCATAGAGTTATGTACCATTGAAGGACAATTATTGCTTGGATTCATTATTCTAACTTTCACTTCGTACGACACAAGAAATGAAAACTTATTTTTAAAATTTCGCACAACCGCCATCTTGAGGTTATGTAAACAATTGAACTACATTGAATTGCATTACAATATGTAAAATCATTTACTGTACCATATTTCACTGCGTTCAGATAGTTAAATCACGAGAAATGTCTATTAAAATGTTTCAACTTCGCTTGGCCGCCATATTTGTTTTGTACTTTACTGGTGTTGGAAAGTTACAAGATAAACTTTTAGTAGTGCCCTTTATCACCGTACACAATTTCAGGGCGATATCGGTAATAGTTTCGGAAATACTGAATGCTGGTGAAATATTTCGCACAGCCGCCATGTTGGATTGGTGAGACACAATAAAATTCGAAGGGCACGGTCGGGGTCGGCCAGAATAGTGCTATGATCTTACCGAGTTTCATTGTAATCGCTCCAGCCGTTTTGAAGTGATTAGGGACACACACCTCACACACGGACAAAAGGTGATCTCACAAGCCTATTTTTTTTCTTTCATAAAATGAAAATAGGCTAAAAATTACAATAGACTTATAGGCTACAGAATACACGATTTTGTTAAGAGAACTTCACAGATTTTTTAAAACAAAAAATATAAAAAAGGCATATTTCATCCCCCCCCCCCCTCCTCCCGGGATGACTTCCCTTAATGTAATATGAGCTCGACTATAAGAAAATTTCCCACCAGTGTCTAATTATTACCCTTTTGGAGGACAATAATGATACTCACTTTCATCCTATTCACTAGAGCGGGCTCTTTGTCAGGGTATCTTGTTGGTTTCTGTACAGCTCAACTGATCTATCGTGCTTCTCGATCACGGGCAAGAAGCTCGTACTTGGATTATTTGAACCATTTCTCATGTCGGTAGATAGAATACTTGGCTATCGCTTCCTTTTTGCTTGGTTTCAACAACAACGAAAAATAAAAAAATAAAGTAAAAGTAGCGCGTGAAATGGGCAACCTGTTGAGCCACTTGGTGGAACAACATCTCTTGTTACACTGGCTGGCCGGCACGAGCGCACAAGTGTACTTACATGAAGCCGAGATCAACATCTAAAGCCCGCCATGCAAATTGTTACTCCTGTACCTTCATTAATATTACAGACTGCTTTATTCAGTGCGTACCAATAGGTTAAGACCACTAGCTTATTTTCAACAAAAGAAAAGAAGATTTCTGGTTTTATAATGTTTTATAATTTTACCAAATATTGTGTTAAACTAAGTTGGTCATGCAGGCATTCCACCTGTACCAAAAATCCAAGTAACAGGCAAGTAACTCAGTGTTGAAAACATCCTTCAATGTCATAAACTTCGAGGGGTGTTCAAATGAAAATGTACGAAACGATGCTGTGGGTACAATTTATTCGTTATTCAAAAGTTATCACCACAGGCCTGTGCACAGGTGTCTCATTGCTTCACTAGCCACAGGATTACCTGTTCCCAGAAGTCTTGTGGTTGTGACAGGAGCCAATCCTGTACGGTGTCCTTTAGTTCGTCGTCCGATTGGAAACGTTTTCCCTTGAGATGCTTTTTAACGGACCAAACAGATGGAAGTCGCAGGGTGACAAGTCCGTGCTGTAGGGCGGATCCTCAAGTTGCTCCCACTTGAACGTGGCCAATACACCTTGTGTGACGTTACAGACGTGTGGGCGAGCGTTATCATGGAGCAGAATCACTCCCTTCGTGAGCAGTTCAGGCCGTTTGATCTTGATGGACTTGGCGTAAGCTACGGAGTGTCACACAATACACTTCACTGTTAATGGTTCGTCTCAAGGGAAAACTTTTCCAATCGGACAACGAACTAAAGGACACCGTACAGGATTGGCTCCTGTCACAACCACAAGACTTCTGGGAACAGGTAATCCTGCGGCTAGTGAAGCAATGGGTCACCAGTGCACAGTTCTGTGGTGATTACTTTTGAATAACGAATAAATTGTACTCACAGTATCGCTTCATACCTTTTCATTTGAACACCTCTCATAGACCATCCATGAACACTATTCCTTTAGGAGATACGGATTTGGGAATTTACGTAGGCCTACATTATACCTTTAGGAGATGTAGACTTGGTAATTACGTACCATCAACCTCGAGGGATATGAGCTACGAATTTTAGGTAAATAAAATGCAATAAAATCGGCTTCGGTGGCGTAGTCGGTAGCATGCTAAACTGCTATGCCCAAGATCGCGGGTTTAAACCCAGCCGAAGTCATCAGATTTTTAAGAGCTTTAAAATCCTTCAGTATGCCTTTCTTCGGAGGGGAAGTAAAGCCGGCGGGCCCATGTCATAGATGTATGGCATATAAGAGAATCCACCACTACAATTGGTAGTGTATAGCCAAATTTTGGTTATTTGGTTAGAAACGCTCTATCAAGTACCAACGTTCACCACTAGGTGTCAGTGACAGTGGCATCTTGTAGTCAAAGTTGGAAAAAATTTGAACTTGTTGGGAGCCTACGGGCGTTCAATTAAAATACCCGGCTATGACCATTGGCTGCAATTCACTTATAATACAAGTGTGAATGTGCAGAGTTTCACTTAAAACTAACTACTTCCGGTGAGAAGATTTAAAAAAAAAAACAGAAAATGGCTTAGGATATTGAACCAAGGAATACATTAAAGAAAGAATTATGTAAATAATTTAATTTGGCTGGGATTTGAATCAAAAAGAAAACTAGTAAAGCAACAAGCGATTTTAGGCTGTATTTACGGAACTGCATTAGACCGGAAGTGATTTTCATTGTGTTTTTATTTAAGTTTGATAAAACTTGATAGAGAGATATCAAATGTCCTCACCTATCCAAGAAAGACGACCGAGGGACTCTGAAAGAAACAGAGCCATAAAAGGGAGATAGAAACGGAAAACAAACAGATGATCCTCCCTAAAGTCGATGGAAAAAGGAGAAAAAGGGACCCAACTCAGGAATCCATTGGGGTCGCCAACTCTAGAGCTCATCAGCCGTGAGTCCTTGAGGGTGTAGCACTATCCAGGGTGCACCATTAACCCCGAAGCCGTACACCGGGACACTTTGAACCTTAGGGAATTATTCTGTGATACCGTAGTTTGGTTTACGAGAGAGACTTGCAGCCTATCGCTGCCATAACGTCTCTTTAACCTTGGCATACTATCGAAATGCTCTTCCCTGAAACAAGTATCGCAATGTAGGCTACCTTAAAGTATGTGGTAGGGCTCTTGAGTGTCTCAGTGCTAGGCTAATAATTGGTTTTAAAAATACATATCGTTTCCAGAATTTTTTTAGGAATAACTTTATACTAGGTGTTGAGTATGTGTGTGTAAAATGGATTGCCTAGAAAGCGAGGAACTAATTTTACAAAATCTGTGCCTGATACCTCTCATAAATATTGATCTAGTAAACGTATTTTAATTTTGAATGATTGCAGTGGTTTTCTAGTTTGTTAATAGGTATTCACGCATTAAAACTAAGTCTTTTTATTGATTTCTGGTCTCCTTTCTTTTTTATATCAATTTAGTCGTAATTTTTAAAAGTTTCGCTACAAAATGCTAAAAATCATAATGGCTACAAAACGATAAATTCGAAATTCAACATTTAAAAAAATAATTTTAAATTCAATGTTAGTTATTTAGTTATTGTTGCTTTAAGGGGTGGAGCTACGAGGTCATCTGCCCCTTTAAAAAATCAATGTAAAACCCATAAATTGTATAAAATCGAAATTGTTTGCACGTGCTCTTTTATATGTAGAATTCATTCGTCGCTTATAATGTCCATGTCGTTGGCTTGTGTACACACTACTATTGAATCAAGAGAAATCTTGAATAGCTCTTTGCACACTGTATAATTCTCTATTTAGCGATAACTGCAGTAAGTAGTAGTTCCGTTTGTATTAACCAATGGGACAAGGGAATGTTTGTACAGTTGAAATTGCCTTCGTGAAATTGGTCTTTCCTCCAGACTAGCGTAAATATTCATTGTATCAACAGGTGGGAGATTGAGAATTCTACTAGACTCGAGTCAACGGGATCTTTTTTTCAGCAGGTCGTTGGATTCGTTTTTCAGTGCACTAAAAGGAATTCAACTCTGCGAACCACGTAACCTTTTTTGCAGTTTCACAGGCTGATCTGTTATCTCGCTATTCATGGCTTCGATAAGTATTGAGTTAAACAGCGTAGGTACTTCAAAATGTGTGCTAAGTTACAATCAACACTGCAGTTGCCCTTGCTACAGTATTAGCAGAAACTAACCTATAAATATAATTCCAAACCTTGTGGAGTCGCGTAGCGGCATTTCATGACACACATACCGTATTGCAATTCAGCATTTCCAACACTTAGGTTCCGCATACTAAAACATCGTGAAATTCAGATAAAAAGGGAATGTTAAGTTAGCCTTAGGTATTATAAGTATTTTTAAGAGCGTTAAAATCCTTCAATATGCCTTCCTTAGGAGGGGAAGTAAAGCCGGCGGTCCCATGTCATAGATTTATGGCATGTAAAAGATCCTTCCACTAACTAAACTTGTGCGGAGCTAAATTTCTAGGTTAGATTTCGTTGTAACGCTCTATCAAAGTTCCAACGTTCACCAACAAGGTATCATTGACATCTGGTGGAACTACTTCAAATTGAACGGAACTTGTAGCTCACCCTATGGGTGTACGCTTGAAGCAGTTACTCGGACACTCCCGCCACTAAAAGCCATACGATAAATAAATAAATAAATAACTACAATTGGTAGTGTGTAGCAAAATTTTAAGTTATATTTGGCTCTTCAGAAACGCTCGATCAAGTTCCAACGTTCGCCGCTAGGTGTTAGTGACGGTAGCATCTAGTAGACAAAGTTGAAACTACTTGAAACTGAATTTGTTGGGAGGCCACGGGCTTGCAATTAAAAATACCGTGCTTTCGTTACAAGACTAACCTAGGTCCAGGATCGTGCAAAATGGTGGCCTAAGAACAGGAAAAAGGAAATTTGTAGTTTTACGTGACAGTTAATCTCGCGATCATGAGCCACGGGACCTCCTTTTTACGTGTAATCCGAACCACAGGACATGGCATTTCACTTTGAAAATCTCACATGCATTAACCGGGAATCGAACCCAGTCCGCCGTGGTGAGAAGCCAACAGCTTAACCGCTGTTCTACCACCCACTCCCCCCCCCCCCTCCACCTAAGAACAGGACAGCGGACCCTGCCACGACGGAAAAACGCTAGGAAGAAGGAGAAGATGAGGAACAAATGAAAGAAATAAAATATCGTAGAAGAGCCTTAAAGTAGTCCCGGATAGCTAAATCATTTCGTTCAACTAATGGGCACAACACACAAAATGTTTGTAGTTTTATGTGACCGTTAATATCGCTATCATGAGCCACGGGACCTCCATTTTCCATGGAATCCGAACCACAGGACGTGATACTTCACTTCGAAAATCTCACATGGATTGACCGGGAATTGAACCTGGTGAGAGGCAAGCAGCTTGACCACTGCACCATCACGCCCCGCAAAACACATAGGAAGGTAGGAAGGAAGGAAGGAAGGAGGGAAGGAAGGATACCCGTGGGATCATAGAAATCTCATCGAGGATAATGCGTCTCTCCTGTCCTACCTGCTAATGGCTCCCACGGTGTGGTTGTGGTGGTGAAGATCAGGGGCCTAAGATCTAGCTTGTCCCCATTGAACTAGCAAAAGTTATTCAAGACTTGATAACCCGAGTTTGCCCTGGATCGGTGAATGTAGGGTAACCCGTGAAGGAGGGAAATGAGGGGAGGCGGAATTACACATGGCAAACAAAACTCAAACTCTGAAACTGCAGCTCCTCAATCTAGCACTTTTCGGCGTCTTAAGTTCTGGCAGCGAATTCATGTCTCTGAACCTTAAAACTCCTAGTGTGGTCTCTACATGTAATTAATGGCTTGGTGATTTAGAAATGTCTGTGGTCAATACGTCTGAAAAAGAACAACTCAGTGGCGATTCTTCCATGTAGGATCATCCTACAGTCAGCTCTCAGCTGTAACTGTTTTAAACAATTAAATTGATTGTTTTGTAAAATAGTCTTTGGCGCTACCTGGCACGCCCTCTCGATAAACGCTGTCTCACTGTCACTGTCAGTACTTGAAACTAGTTCTACATTTCACCCCTACATGGGTGAAGAGTGACCTTCACTGCCCGGAGTAGAAAGTTGAGGAAGGAAGCATTGCATCCTTAAATCACGTGTTTTTAGACATGTATGGGAGACCTTGAGGGGGAAGGAGCAGGTTTGGTCTGTTTAATGGCGCTATGAGGACGTCGAGTGAGATCCTCAAGTCTCGCTATTGGTTGACTTGAAACCAACACTACGGGCTTATGGGTTACGATCAGGGTTACGATTTCACGCGGTCATAATGGATGGTCTGTTTTCAGCGTGTGCACATCTTGGGAGTGGTATTCGATTGTATTGTATTGTGTAATGTGTTCGTAATAGTGTTGAGCGACTGAATAATTAATATTAGACTGAGTCTAATACAGTGAAACTTGGATAATTCGAACCTCAAGGGACCAGTAAAAAAATTCGAATTACCCAAAAATTCGAATTATGAAAATTCTTTGAAAAGGGTAGAGAAAATATTCAAATTCAATTTTTCCGGTTCCCTTAACCTTTTTCGGCCTTTGTCACTCTCATTTTCATAACCGATAATTTTGTCTTTATTTTTAGGTATGTAGACAACATGTTTGGAGGAATCCCGAAAGCCTTTGCAATTTCAGATTTTTTCCTTTATTCTCTTTTCCACTTCTTTAATCACCGCTATTTTCTCCACCAAATTCAAAGTTTTGTATGAAACTCGAGGCTTTGATGACAACATCTTAGTTCTGTACACACACTTTAAAACACAGGCAAAATCAAACTTCTAAACAACAACCACAAATCTAATCAGACCACTCAGCACGCACTACCAGACAGGTGTAAGGGATGACACTCTTATGAGTTAAGAGATGTGGAGCCTTGAAAACAATTGGAGGGGGAGGGGTTGGGCATTGACCTTGGAAGGAGCGTCGCAGGCGTGTTGTTAGTCATGTAGGCTGAAACCATCGAGTAGGGGCCGCATTCCAATGATACGTCGTTTTTCAGGAATTCCTGACCCATCTGTTTGGCTTCCGATTGGCTTTTTACACGTAAAAATTTCGAATTATCCAAAATATAATTCGAATTAACCACGATTTTTAGCATTGATTGTATATAAAATGCTAGGGACCGAGAGAAAAATTCGAATTAAAGAAGATTTCGAATTATTATAAAAGTTAGAATTAACCACGTTCCACTGTATCTCAATTTAGCCCAGGCATAATAATTATCTGAGTTAAGCCTATCATATTACGTCCTACACATCACAAAAATCAGCAGTCGCCACTGCGACAGCTTCTATGTATCCCACATATAAACGAAAGTGAGAAAGAAACTAAAGAGAGCACTAGATGATCCTCCCAGAAGGCAGGGAGTGATGTGAACAGGAAGCCTTACGGTTGAACGGAGGACAAGAAAAAAGAATAAAGGGAATGAAAATTAATTTTTTGCTGTGGAGAGCAACCAAGTGTTTAATTCTTCAATTAGGTCCGCAACACTGAGAAAGACTTCCATTTGTACGGTTGAGAGAGATTTGCCGGTCTAAATCAGTCCCTTCGCTCGTTTTATATAGTACAAGCTGTACCCGGCATGCGTTGCAATGCCAATCAAAGAAAGTGTTGGCATTGTAATTTGGTTTCTTGAAGTGCTTTTGGATACACAATTTTTTCTTCAATTTCCGTTAACTGCCTCTAAGCTATCGTAAAATGGATTTACTTATTTTGAAACATTTGTGGGAGAGTGCGCAACAACTCACCAAAGTTTAATCGCAATCGGATGAATGGTATATGAATGCAGATTGAACTTTGCTGAAACACTTCACGCGTCGTCACTCATTTGTTGCATCAACTCGTGCGCTACCTATTGTAAAATGGATTTACTAAGTCGAAAACCTTCCCTGGCGTATACACAACAAATCATCAAAGATTCATCGCAATCGGATGAATGGCATATGAACGCTTACGGAATTTTGTTTACACGATTCGCGCGCCGTCACTCATTTGTTGAATCAACTCGCGCGCTACCAATTGTACAATGGATTTACTAAGTCAGAAACCTTCCCTGCAGTGTGCACAACAACTCACCCTAGTTTCATCACAATCGGATGAATGGTATATGAACGCAGATGGAACTTTGTTGAAACGGTTTGTGCGCCGTCACTCATTTGTTGAAACTACTCGTGCGCAACCCATTATACAATGGACTTACTAAATCAGAAACGTTCCCTGCAGTGTGCACAACAACTCACCCAAGTTTCATCGCAATTGGATGAATAGTAGGCCTATATGAACGCATACGGGAGTTTATTGAAGCGATTCGCGTGCCTTCGCTCATTAGTTGAATCTACTCGTGCGCTACCTATTTTGCAATGGATTTTCTAAGTCAAAAACCTTCCCTGGACTGTGCACCACATCTCAGCCAAGTTTCATCGCTATTGGACGAATGGTAGGCCTATATGAACGCGTACGGTACTTTGTTGAGACGCTTCGCGCGTCGTCGCTCATTTGTTGAATCTACACTTGCGCTGCCTATTGTAAAGTGGATTTACTCAGCCATAAACCTTCCCAAAAGTGTACACAACATCTAACCCAAGTTTCATAGCTATCGGACGAATGGTATATGAATGTTACGGGACTTTCTTGAAACGTTTTGCGTGTCGTCACTCATTTGTTGAATCTACTCGTGCGCTATCTACTGTGAAATGTATTTACTCACCCAAGTTTCATTGCTATCTGACGAATGGTGTATGAACACATACGGGACTTTGTTGAAACGGTGTACGCGTCGTCGCTCATTTGTTGAATCGACTCGTGCGCTACCTATTGTAAAGTGGATATACTAAGCCAGAATCCTTCCTTAGAGTGTACTCAATATCTCACCCAAGTTTCATTGCTATCGTACGAATGGTATATGAACACATACGGGACCTTGTTGAAACGTTTCGCGCGTCGTAGCTCATTTGTTGAATCTAACCGTGCGCTGCCTATTGTAAAGTAGATTTACTAAGCCAGACACCTTTCCTGGAGTGTACACAACATCTCACCCAAGTTTTATCCCTATCGGACTAATGGTATATGAACGCATACGTGACTTTGTTAAAACGTTTCGTGCGTCGTAGCTCATTTGTTGAATCTACTCGCGCGCTGCCTATTGTAAAGTGGATTTACTAAGCCAGAAACCTTCCCTGAAGTGTACACGACATCTAACCCAAGGTGCATAGCTATCGGACGAATGGTATATGAATGCATACGGGACTTTGTTGAAACGCTTTGCGTTTGGTCACTCATTTGTTGAATCTACTCGTGCGCTGCCTATTGTAAAATGGATTTACTAAGCCAAAAACCTTCCTTGGAGAGTAATCAACATCTCACCCAAGTTTCGGCGCAATCGGATGGGTGGTGTATGAACGCATAGGAGACATACACACCCACATACATACTATCTCGTACATTGATTTATATATATATAGACTAGCAACCCGACCCGGCTTCGCCCGGGAACAGTTAGTCTATGAATGCATTACGTGATAAGCGCTTTTTTTTTTCAATGTCAATGAACAACGACCAATATCCGTTTTACGTCTCGGCATGATAGGTTAAAATCACTGACTGGACTATTAATTATATTATCATGGAGATGCATGTGCTAATTATATTATCATGGAGATGCATGACATTCTTGTCAGACGTAATTTAAGAATGGCGAGGTGCATGAAACACAAATCCCCTTCCGTCCAATCTTAACTTGACTGTGAATTTTGCGGAACGAAAAGTTCACAGGCGAAATGAAGAAAACCCGAGTTGCACTTCCAGGGAAACTCCAAACACAACCACCCTTCTCAGAAGTCTTAACTCAAAACAACTCAACGGATTGCTGCTGGCTGTATCTGGGGCAATAGGTGCGCCCGCCAGCTAGGCTGTAACAGGGATGATAGACTCGCCCTTAGCTAGCTCGTAAACTGTCACCTCAGTAGTTGAATGGACATGGTTGGAAGAAATTAGAACGTAAAAACACTTATAGTGGGCGATGTATTGAAGATAGACATATGCTCTCGCGGACCTTTTTGTAGAACTTTTCATGCCGAACATTTCTTACACTCACAGTATGTAGATATTTTTAACGGTTTGCCCAGCGTAAGCTTACAAAGCGCTCGGACGCCAGGTTGTTGGTTTTTTTTCCGACTTTTCCACGGAAATCGTTACTGCTCGGCTTCCTTTGATCATAAATACATTATTTTCTACAGAAATCATCCTCGAGATATCCTTTACAGAATGGTGAAACCCGCATCAAAATCCATCCAGTGGTTCTCGAGTTTACCCGTAACATCCAAGAATTGGGGACTTCGTTTTATACTAAGTAGAGATTGAAAACTTCTCTCCTTGCTGAATCACAGCCAGCAGCAAGCAAATAGGCAATGCTAAAATACCTCCTAAACTGTTTCTGTAACATAGGATCTTTCTCTTTGTCCAACTGGGCCTAGTCTTCTCAATTTATACTCAGAACTAGCACTCGTGCCCGGTATCGCTCTATTGCTGACAGTCTCGATACCACAAAAGTCGATGTATCTTCCCAAAATCGATTATGAAATACGGTCGGCCTACCTTTCAAACGAAATGTCTCATGTCCGCTGTATGAGAGACTGTAAGCTAGGTCAACATTTAATAATTGACAAGTATTTATTGTAACTAGACCTAGAGGAACAAAATTCTATTTTTTATTTGAAATTTGCATTTATTTTCCTATCTTTTAAACTAATAATTTTAATAGTAATAAATCAGAAGCTTAATACTGCAGTTTTGTTATTATTATTATTTATTTATTCATTTAATTATTAATTTACGTATGTATTCATTTATTTGTTTGTTTATTTGGTTTGGATTGATTTTGGCACTCCTCTGAATTTTAAATAAATAAATAAATAAATAGCCTAATGGGACAAAAAAAATGGGGTTATTAGCACATCTGCGGGGCATTATAACAGAAGTTTTGATTTCACACTGTAACTCAAAAACTCACGTAAAAGTCACAATACAAAAAGGAGCAGTTTTGATTCCACACAGTAACGCGGAAACTCGTGCCACAATGGATAACTACGGAAGACGAGCAATCTTAGACTGTGTAAGCTAGAAACAAAACACAGCATTCATTGGCATTCCTGAAATAAGAAAAAAAAAAGAGAGCTAAAACAGAAATACGGACGTAACAAACTTCATATAGCACCAAAGCGGAAGCTAAATTACGAAATTATTGTCCTTTTCGAATTCGGCGTAGAATATAAATACGTGCAAGAAGAGCTTGTCACAGAATCCTA
Source organism: Meconema thalassinum (assembly GCA_946902985.2). Classification (NCBI taxonomy): domain Eukaryota; kingdom Metazoa; phylum Arthropoda; class Insecta; order Orthoptera; family Tettigoniidae; genus Meconema; species Meconema thalassinum. The sequence goes on along the minus strand of OX336391.1, from coordinate 644,852,162 downwards.
CGCAGATCTTCGGCAATGTTCGGGTGGGCTCGGTAGTGGCAGAACACGCCCCTCCCACTTCACTTCAGTAGCTCGCTGGCAGCAGTTCTGAACGGATCGTCTGCCCAGCAGGAAGCCTGGCATGATATACTGTGACTGAGGTTCAAGTGAGACCTCAGTAGTTATTACATAAGCCAGGACACAGTAACCTATACCCTAATTTGCCTATAGTGTTTGGTGCTTCCTTGCATTCTACGCTTCAATGACAGCAGCTGTAGACCGCGTCTTCGCAGCGAACCCTCAGGCTTGAAGAATGCAGTGAGCCCGGTAATCAGCATTCGGGGGACACACAGGAGTCCCGCAATGAGCATTAAACTACGCCGATTGATTTTGGCCTCTGCGCATCGTTGAGTTTTGGCAAGATCTTCTTGCGGGTACACGACCAGAATCTATTAAGAATGGGTATTTTTGTTCATGTAAAAATTTCATTGTTGCATAGTGTAATTCATGAAATCTTGTAGTACTGTGAACTATTTGAAAAAGCGAACCGCGCCAACAGTACAGAAGCGTTCGCCGTGTGGTCGTTGCCAGGCTAGAGCACCGAACAGATCTCTTCTTCTTCTTTTAAGGGGGGAGGGTGAGCATAGCGTAACAGATCTCAATAGTGCAGGGTATAGCAGTCAACTCGGTTGGCCGTTGCGCGCTGATTGCAACGAGGAAAGAAATAGACGGACGAAGAAAACCAAGATGCTCAGTCTACTGCCAATTTGTTTCGCAATGTAATTTGCGCGTGAGTGTGACTCTTGCGGTTCTTTCTCGCCTTCGTATATAGCTTACGCTGTTCTGTTTTCGTGCAGTTATTCAAATAATATCCATTTTAATCCCGAGGTGAATGTGATGTTCTCTGGACTGCGGCATTTGTGACGAATGAGCTGCATAAGTTTTACCGCGCAGATGTATACAGTCTTCTCTGATTTCCCTCCGAAGTGAAAATAGGGCAACACCCAGAATAATTATCCGCCAACCGCCACTGGAAGAGACTGTATAAAAAGGTGTCCGGACATAACGTACCACGGACAAAACGTACCACTTGATTTTCGAGGACATAACGTACCACCTAGGTCGTTATCTACCTAAGAACGGGTTTCCCGTGATCCCCAAATATTTACTCTAGGACATAACGTACCTTTGATGTCAGACGGGCATTCCAATTACAGTTTCATTACCTCATCAATGGCGATCACACTGTGCGGCTTGAAACATTTTGGTATTGTAACATGGAGTTGTGTACAACGAATAAAGGCGGTTTATGTGCGCACTTCGACGAATGAAGTACGATTTAAACATTGAGAGTTCAAAGAGAAAGAAGAAATATGCCAAGTATGATAAACGGCTTGAATGAAGCGGTATAAAGAGAATGGAAACTTGAAATCTTGCTTGAGAGCTCTCTCATATTCGCTGAACTTTAAATGAATCTTCACATGGCGAACTTGCTATTCACTTAGAATGAAACATCCCATAACGAACTTGCTATTCGCTAGGATATAAAACCCACAAAAAACAATTTAAAATTTAAAAAAACAAAGGAAAGAAAACGAAAAATCACCAGAGTTTAACCACAGCTGATTTTAAACACGCCAAAATGTTTATAAACATTTTGCCAGTCCAAGGCCTGGATAAAGTGTGGTGGGAATCCAAAAACTTACCATATTTTATATTAGTTTATGTTATGTTATTGCCCACGTATTTATTACCAGGATTAATTGAGCAAAACCGAGCAAGTGGCCGTGCGGTTAGGGTTTCATGCACCCTAAATACTTCCCACTCTTTCAAGTGGTACGTTATGTCCTCTCCTAAATAGTTTAAGGTCATTAGCTGACTCTTCGCAGGTAATCAGCCGGCCAAGTGGTACGTTATGTCCGTGGTAGGTTATGTCCTATAACCATATAAAAATGATTCATCACCAGAAAACTTGGATATCACGTTTGTCAAATCTAATGTGGCAGACAATGTTTTCTGGTTCCTCACCAAATGGCCTGTGCCTACCATGTCCCATATGAATGAATAGTTTTGATGTTTACCTGAAATAATATTCTAAGTGTGAATTTGATTTTGTTTCAGGGTGCCTCTTCTAGCCTGGTAGTAAAATTTGCTGATACTGAAAAGGAGCGACAGCTGCGTCGTATGCAACAAATGGCTGGCAACATGAGTCTCATTAACCCATTCGTCTTTAACCAGTTCGGAGCCTACGGTGCCTATGCACAGGTAATGTCCCTTTTCTTCACACATGAACATTCAGCTAAAATATTTCAATGGAGAAACAGCTATTTAACATCAGGGGATATAATTGTGAGCCTGAAGACTAATACTGAAAAATTCATCATATTTATCAATTCTTTGTACCCATTGCCATAGCTCAAATAGAAGAGCAGGAGACTGGGCTTTAAGAACTACAAGCATTGACACTCCGAGTATATCTTCAGGGCAAATCATTTAGACAAATGAACACTTATAATAAGCCTGATGAAATGTAGGTAGTTCTTACAATATTTTATTTTTAACTCGTTGGACATATTTGCCAAATGCTCTTTAGAAAGTTCGACATCTTAATAGCAATAGTATTTAGAGTTTACTCAAGCTGTGTTTGTTTAAAATCTCCTGAAGCAAGTGAGGTACGAAATTGAAACAGTTAAACTAAAAGTTTATTTGTATCAGATTTGTATATAGTAACTGACAAAATTTGCAGATTTTTACGGCACCTGGGTGTCATATTGAGAGTTTTTCGGGTATATGCCACGTGGTGGTTTTAATTTGTTGCCAAGAGGGGGGGGGGGGGCTATGCAAACCACCCTAGTGAATTCATAATCATCACATGATATTTGCCCAAGAATATCTCAACAATTGGTAGTATGGTACCATTAAACATAAAATAAAAAATGTAAATTGATTATGATACTCACATGGAGTATAAATAAAATAGTATAGCTCAAAATCCATTGAAATGCTGATGTGATATCCTAAAGTCATTTAAATATTGAAGTCATTTATGCAGTAGACTAGGTGGGTGGAGTATTACCAGGCAGCCGGAAACATAGGATTCCCCATATCAGGAAGCAGCAAAAAATGTGAAAAACGTATGATATAGTAAAAGATCTGTGGTTCATAAGAAACAGGAGGAAAAATACGTAATATTTGGCATCACCGCTTGCAAGCCTACTAGGTAAATCACGAAACTTAACTGGTTTAAGTGTAAACCAACACATCTGAGAAACGTAACAAACTTTTAGCCAGCTGGTATCCAGGTGAAGGTCACGAAGGCCATGAGAAGGCTGGCTTTGCGGAGAAAGAGGGAACCTGTCCAGCTGGTTTTCGTCTGTTGAAACATTATCAGATTGTTTACATAGAGAAATACTTGCCGTACGCAGATGCACCCTGGAGATCATTTCTTTATTTTGTTATGATGCACAACATAAAGTAACAGGGCATTAATCTCCTAGACATGTTTAAATAATGCAACAAGACCATTTTTATTTTATTTCTTCGCTAAACCACGGATCTTTCACTATAGGTTTTTCTGGTAATATATTTCAGTCAGGAATTATACAATGAAAAAACACCTTCTTGCTCCTTGTCTACATGTTGGCCTTGCACACAGTCTCCATTTGCTCAGTACAAGTTTATTTAACTGATAATGGTATCCAATTCCTTCCAATCTCAAGATATGTACCATGAACTCAACTGATAATGTGTAGAAATGGATGTGTTAATTAAGTGATTTTGATGATCATCATCATAATTGTTGTTTTAAGGTGCCTAACATCTAGATAATCGGCCCCTAATGAATTGGTTCATCGTGAAAATGTTAATGAAAATGTAAACTCTAACTAAAACTAACTACTAACTTATATACTAGAAGAAGAAATTGAAAACAAAAGGAGAATAACGCAAATAAAGGACAGGAGGAACAGAAATGCCCTCAACCCTCGAAGAATGCGGATTGAGGGACTTGAAAGGAGGGAGAGCCATGAAAGGTAGATAGGAAAGTGAAAGAGGAGAGGGTACGCCCCAGAGGCAATGGGAAAAAGGGGGGGGGAAACCAGACCCAGCTCAGGAATCCCTCGGGGTTGCCAACTCCCGAACTCACCAGCCGTGAGCCTTTGAGGGTGTAGCACTATCGAGGGTGTACCAGAAGAGGAGGTGGGGTCTCCTTAAGGGCCTTGAGCAGAAGGCAGGAGATATGAAGAGAACAGAAGAGGTCTGACCCTCGAAGAATGAGGGATCAGAAAAGATGAGACAAGGGCCCATTAAGGCGGGAAAGTGAAAGACTCCCTAGGCCTCGGATACCCTAATACCGTCGGGGTCGGAAAAGAATAAGAGTTGACCAAGGGAGGTCGATAGGAAAGATGATAGAGAGGAGCCCGTCACAAGTAAGTGGAATCAATGCTGGACTCAGCAGGGGTCCCGTGGTCGCCAACCCATGTCCCACTAGATGTGAGCCCCTGGGGGGGGGGAGTGATTTTGAGAGAAACACAATTAAGTTACCAGTCCTCTCCAAAACTTCTAGAAGAAATAAGACTTTATAAAAAGTGGTTACTTTTTGACAATAATAAACCATAATTTTGTTTCAACCTTCGATTGTATCACAGCAAATATTCAAAGCTCTGAATTAATTTTTCATCGTTACCTTATTTAGGCCTACCACCCAATTTATTTGGGTAAATACAAACGTGGTCAAATTATTAGAATTAAAATAAAACTTACCATTTCATTAACAATATTTGTATCGCTAAATTAAGATAGTAACCAGTGTTTTCATATATTTTATTTTGGTAATTGATGAGAGTGGAATTTCTACAGGGTCATTATCTATGTGCGCCCCGATAAACACGGCAAGCCAAGCCGGCTGTGACTGCGGCAAATGGCGGGCGCGCGTACGCGGTACGGTAGGTGGTAGGCGTGCTCCGCTGACTCATATCGTTAGTTCACACGTGTTTTGTCATTCATATGGACGTGTATCTGCAAAGCTTGGACGTTAGTGTTGCACGTTTAGTGAGTATTGTGATTACTGTGATTGTTGGTCATGCCTAGACACCAATTCACATTGCGCGAACGTTCATATAAACTAAGAACCGTGAGCGGCGGCTTTGTTATCCACTGCTGCAGTGGCCTTCGCCGAGCTTGTAGCGCGCCACGGCCCCTTGCTGCAGTATTGAAAGCGCGCGCATAGTACATACTTGAACTTGTAATAAGCGTGCAGGTGCTCTGTCACCAGTCTGAGCCTCAGATGCTAACATGGTGAGACAGTTATCATTACAAGATCGTATTTTTGTATGTAAAACTTATTTTAGGTACGAGTCGGCTCGGCGGGTACGTGATGCATTTGTTCAGCAATTTCCTGATGAAGTGCCACCTTCACTAGCACAAATTCACTTAATTGTAAATAAGTTTGACACCACTGGCTCAGTGCTCAATAAAAAGGATAAAATTCAAAATCAGAAACATTACAGTGGCAGAACTCACTCGCGTCAACCAGAATGTGTTTACCAGATACAATGCCTGTATAACCGAGGAAGGACGACACTTCCAGCATCTTTTAAGATGGTAATATTTCATACAGGATTGTACACACGCTTAAAGCAGGGGTCCGTGGCGCGCCACAAGCTCGGCCAAGGCCACCGGAGCAGCGAATAACAAAATTGCCGCTTGCCGTTCTTACTTTATATGAAAGACCCTGTATATCCATAATTCGTATATGAAAAGCAGAAAATCTTGTTTTGAAACGAGACGAAAATTTCGAATCAAGTTTACAGGAAGACCTGTGCCTAATGCCAGTACAATTAGGAGGCTTGCTAAAAAAAATCAAGGAAACAGGCTCCGTAAATAATAAAAGAGTTGACAGACAATTTTTCATCAGAAGATGTCAGGTGTGTGTTACAAGAAAGGGAGGACATTTTCAGCATCGCTTATGAGCACTGTAAATGCACATTATTGAACATGTTTGCTAACAGTGTGAAAGTGCGCGCCAACCACGACTGAGTCGGGTGCGCGCGGCCGCGATCTGCGCCAGTCAAAGCCGGCTTAGCTTGCCGTGTTTATCGGGGCGCACATAGATAATGACCCTATATTTCGAGGTATATATTTTATTCAATTATATTGAGCCAAAGTTTTTTTTTTCTACCCTCACTGTTTTGTGAAAAATTATCACACTTTTTGCTCCTTAAGAATGATTATTAACCAACAGATATCTACATTTTAAACTCTTGCAATTATCAGCATTATAAAATTAGACCTACAGTTGTTTTGTACTCAAAATCACTTGATCAACACATCCAAGAAGTTACACAATTTTCTCCTGAATACCCAAATACAAATTTTTCAGAAATTGAAATGTGCAAATCATTTCTATTGCATGTCATGCGGTACACCTGGGCCACTCCTTTCAAAGTTCCATCAAATAGAGAACATTTAATTGGTATATACACGCTCTTTAGTGAATGCCGCAAAAATTATATATCTTAACTATGGATTATTTAAACTAAGAACACTGACAATCTTCCAACTAATAATCAGGAAAAAATCAGAACATGAACTCTCCGATCTTGATGAAACTTGGTACCAGTACACATTTTGGTTGGATCACAATAAAAACATATGTAATGGTATTTTGTCCCCAAATTGAAATCGGCCATTCCTAGAAAGAAGGAAATCACTCAATTTTGAAGTGTGTGCATTATGTGGCATAATTTAATTTACCTAAGGGCCTTTCATCACAGAAATACTGGTGAGGTAAGAGTGGTTGGTCAAAGACTGTAAGAGAACTCAGTAAGTGCATCTTATTGAACATTACAACTCCCATGTGTATTTAAATGTGTGCAGCTTTCCCCATTCTAGGAATGGTCTACGTGGATTTGGTTACAAAATACCCCCTCAGATGCTTTTCTTGTGCTCTGATTTTATGCTAGCAGCTTTATCAATTAACATAAATGAACATGTATGGTCCTGGATGTTGCACAGCAGATTAGGACGTATAACAAGGATTATTTGGCTCTGTAACAGGTCCGTGGAATAGACGCTGGTAAAGAAGACATGGATGGATATGCAATTTTAAGCAGACCAGCTTTCAGGGGTGCAAGAGGTCTGTTTATCAAGGATGGCCAGGTTGTGTGGAAGGTAGTGTTTGATGTTGTCTGGATGGTTGTGTTGCTAAAATGGAGTCTGATACAAAACTGCTTAGTTAATGTGATAGGTACTACTCAGGCATGTAATGCAAACTAGGAATAACCCCTTAGAGATGGCAGTGTATCGTGTATAACCCGGAGAGATTCATAGGAAACATATCCCACACCAAACGTAGTTCAGATTTTTAAATGTTTAGGTGCTGTGTATGCATGTGTAAGAATCTTTATGGGTAACATGTGCTGACCAGACAAAAAATTAGGTACCATACCTTATGTTATAAGATGTAATGAAGCTGAGAGACCAACAGACAGCGCTGCACAAGGAACATTTGCCACTGAATAGAAAAGACGGGATTTGTCAAGAGTGCGGAGCTCACGCTTGTGTAGGTTTACATGCCTACCATTGCCTATAAGTGACAACAAGTATGTTTGGAGAAGAAGAGAATCACTATGTTAGTAGATCTTGAAGGGAAAATGTCCAAGGGAAGGTCACTTGTATTGAGTGTATCGCCCTTTGTACGACATAGTGGTGGATAGAGGACATCTTACAATCTTAACAATTTTCTTGATGATAGCTCTAAGAATGAAGGAGTCATGCCAATATTGAGAGGAGGATAATGTTTTGAGGGAGAGTCTTCAGGTCCTCTTTCTGTTTTTACATTCCCCATTGCTCTAAATTGCCATGCCTCCTTCATTTTGAGAACTAATAGTAGCTATAGTTTATTCATAATATTTGGATCGGTTATATGCGGTAGCACTTAAAACTTGTCTGAAGTTGCCGGCAACCCGGCTCAGCAAAGTAGTGTGTGTCAGTGATTTTAACACTATCTCGATAAGGGTTGTATGGCAAAGTGTGCACGGTATTGCGATATTCACAGAGTGGCAAATAGTGGTGATGTATAACGTGTGTGTTGGTCACTCGGGGGGTAAAATGGGTTACAGAGCTGAAAGGCAAACTGCGAATTACCTCCTTAGAGATGGCAGGCAGTGAGGGCTTTCTTTCAGACCTATATTGTGTAAAACTCGTAGAGGATGACATATATAGTCGAATGGAGGTACCGTACTCATCATGAACAGTGACAGCTGCCAACTGTTATGCAACGTGACTGTTACTTGCTTCATGATATGGCAAGCAGGGAGTTAATTATAACCCGTTTCATAAAAGAACAGTTTGAAGAGAATTGCATACCACGAACTCCTGGAGCTGGGTAGGCTACCTTGTAAACAACTGATCAAAACACTGCAAGGATACCGGTACCGTAGGCATGAAGACTTAGACAATATATTATCTGGTCAGTTGAACCCCATTTCTGTCTGTACACAAATTAATGTTGCTAGACATTGCCTTTAATGAGGACTGTGTGCAAGGTGTCAGTCAAACTGGAGGTGTTTGTGTAACGTTTTGGTGACGTTTTGCAGAAATATGGTGTCCTTCTGTTGAGATGACAATGCATTTGAACTAGAGTCACTGGACATCTCCAGCAAGAACATTGGTATTCCTGTGTAGTAGGACAACAATTTGTATGTTTACAACACTCGACCAATGGGTGGTTGGTAATGTGTACATTCAGAACACTCATCCATCTCAACTGGCCTACAGAGTCCTTAAATTTAAGAATCTTCGAACACCTTAGGAATTACCCTTGACTCTATTTGCAAAATATGGACAAACTGCAGGATTGTTTCTTAGACCAGTAGATGAATATTAATGTTAACTACATCAGACACGTTGTGGATTCTACAACAGGCTAAATTGGAGCTGCAAATGTGTCTCATCGAAGTACAGTAAATGTGGTTTCAATGTAAAAACATATAGGGTAGGCTATCATCCTTAACTCATGGAGAGGTGACTAATTTTTTGTCTAGTTCATTAATTGAGCAACCAAATTAGGTAAGGAATGGAGCGAAACATTATACGTACGATAATGGAATAGAATTATAAAATATGGTCAAGAGCACGAGGAATGCCACTTCTTGTGAATAGCGATATGTAGGGGGCAGATGTGTTTCTTTCCCTTCACAATAAAACAGTACCTAGTTGTGTAGAAATCCATTCTACCTTTAACAGAAATATATTTTATGTTATTTTATGTTTATGTTTGCTGATTTTGGGCACTGTAATCATTTTAGAACATAATATACCAATTTTGTGCATTTGTTTTACAAGCAGTCAAAGATGATAAATATTCTGCCTCTAGGCTATCGATTAGTGAATAAGAAAACGATAGGGGTTTCTTAATTAATCAACAAAAGCATCCGACAAATTATGCTTAATGCGTTTAAGAGTAGTTTGAAGCTAATTACTGTAATCAATGCCACTCACATTTTATATTAAATTAACTGGTATAATATAATATAGCCTACATATATAATATATTTGAGTAAATATGGCTCTGAATAAAGTTAAGAACTAAAAATATACGAGTACCGTATATTTAACTTTCATTTCCATGTTATATGTTCATTCATGCTGGTTATGAATACACTATTTCTTTGCCAATAAAAGTAAGTTAATTGTGCAGTAAATTTTTCAGAATGTTCTTATTTTTATTTAAACTGCTGTAGGGACAAATATTTTGAGTACTTTGAAAAATAGCCTACTTTTCACAGCATACCATGTACAGTGGGACTTGACCAGTATTAGTATTAGTAATATACAGTATACCTGTAAGTTCTTTTATTTTATAGAAGTAATTTCTGACGCGTCCTATATCAAAAATGTATTGTATACATGTAATTGATCAAATGGATAAATAAAAATCTAATCTAATCTTGGATAAATTGAACTTCCATAATTCAAATACGTCGATAAATCGAAGATTTGTGTCGGTCCCTTGAACTTCGTAACAAATGGAAAAAAAAATTGTGGATAATTTAAAGTTTACTTTCCGACAAGCACAAAACTGCCATTATCACACCATTTGGACTTTTGATATAATGAATTTTGAACTTAGAAATGCACCGTCGACATTCATGCGTTTCATCCATGGAGTGCTAAATGGGTTAAATTTTGTATTCCCCTACTTGGATGATATATTGATTGCCTCCAAATCAGTTGCAGAACACAAGCATCACCTACAGCTAGTTTTAGAACGGTTGTCGAAGTACGGCCTCCGTATCAATATGACTAAATCTGTAATAGCTGCAAAAGAACTTCAATTTCTTGGGTACCTGATCACACCAAGTGGTTCGAGACCACTTCCTGAGAAGGTACAAGCAATCAGGGATTATAAATTACCCGAGACCGTGAGAGACTTGCGCACATTCCTCGGTTTGATCAACTTTTATCGTCGCTATCTGCCAAATGCAGCAGAAACTCAAGCTATTCTACACGAATACTTGAAAGGAGCTAAGAAGAACGACAGCAGAAAAATTGGCTGGACCGACGAAGTCAAGAAGCAGTTTGAGAAATGTAAAGAAGACCTGAATAATGCTACTCTTCTGACGTTTCCAGTTACAGATCTGCCTATAGCCCTTTTCACTGATGCTTCTGATCAGGCTGGAGCAGCATTACAGCAGTATGAAGACGCTGATTGGAGACCCATAGCTTTCTACTCCAAAAAGCTCAGCAGTGCGTAGAAGAATTACAGTGCATATGATAAAGAATATACCTGGCAGTGAAACAATTCAGGCACCTCATTGAAGGTGGAGAATTTACAGTTTTTACGGATCATAAACCAATCACCTACGCATTCCAACAAAAGAATAAGAAGGCATCCCCTCGGCAACTACGGCACCTGGAGTACACCTCGCCGTTCACGACTGACATACGTCATGTCAGTGGCAGAGATAATGTGGTAGCCGATACTCTGTCAAGACTTAATGAAATTTCCGTGATTGATTATGAGGTCATAGCAAAACACCAAGAAAATGATTAGGAACTGAAGCAGTTACGACAAGACGATACATCACTGAAATTCAAACAGTGTCAGTTAGGTTCCCAGTACATGTTGTGGTGTAATGTCTCTACTAGTAACATTCGCCCTTTCGTTCCAAAGTTATTTCGCACCAAAATTTTCGAACAAATTCATGATATGGCACATCCTGGCGTGAAAGCAACCGTCAAAAACATTGTTGCTAAGTTTATATGGCCAGGAATAAGAAATGATGTGCGTAAATGGGCTCAATCTTGTATTAGTTGTCAACAAAATAAAGTCTCCAGTTGGAAACTTCGAGCAACCAGATGATAGATTCAAAGTTGTTCCTGTGGATATAATTGGTCCTTTGCCACCATCAGAGGGCAACAATTACTACCTTACCTGCATTGATCGATTCAGCAATTGGATGGAATCGGCAATTGGATGGAAGTCATTCCAATGGTCAATATCACCGTCCAGTCAGTAGCAAGTTCTTTCTACAATACTTGGATAAGCAGATTTGGAGTTCCAGAAATAATTGTTACGAACCAAGGGAAACAATTAGAATCTGAATTATTTAGAAACTTAGCAATGATCTGTGGAGTGAAAGTGCAACATACTACTCCTTACCACACCCAGGCAAATGGAAAAATAGAACGGCTACATCGTACCCTCATAGCAGCAATCGGAGCACACAAGAACCTCAGATGGACTGAGCCTACCAACAGTTCTGCTTGGTCTATGAGCAGCCATTCGAGAAGACTCCAGATACTCACTTGCGGAAATGATGTATGGAACCACCATCAGACTTCCTGGAGTGTTTTTCGAACACTCAATGCCGTTACAGTCCAATTCAGATACCTTTGTAACACAACTCCAGGATCACATAAATCATCTTAATAAGCCTGCTAAACCTAGGTCTGTGACTCCCAGATCTACATTTATTCATAAAGACCTATCTTGTAGTTCACATGTGTTCTTGAGGACAGACAAAGTTTAAAAATCCCTCGAGCCACCTTATGAAGGACCGTTCCTAGTGGTGAAGAGGCAGGACAAGTATTTCACTATCAGTATCAAGGGCAAAGATATTGAATGTGTCCATTGATAGACTCCAACCTGCGTATATACTAGTGGATGAAGAGACAGAACGAGATACAATGAGGAATCCTAATCTATCTCCCACGAAGTCCCCTGTTTCCGAACAGTACCATGCCAATCAGGACAGTGAACGAGTCAAGACTACACGTAGTGGTAGGGTGATAACATTTCCCACCAGATATCGGGACGAATTCAATTCATAACTTCTTAGGTTAAGTTAGGTTCATATTTTGTTGTTGTATAGTTTCTATAAATGCTCAGTCTCTGTTAACGTAACTTTGTTACTGGCAGGAGAGTGATGTAGCAGCAGAGTATCAAGAAGGTAGTGCGAGAACAGAGTTTCAAGAAGGCAGTGTGAAAACAATCAAGTAGGCAGTGAAGAAACAAAAGAGAGTTTGGAATTGTTATGTATTATTAGGGTGTAAATAAAAATTATTTTTGTGTGTTGATTACTGTCAAGAATAGTAAAAGCAGTAACATTTTCGAAGTTTTTGTACAAGGGTACAAAAATATAAGTCAAAAGTTAACGCAAAATAAATATGCGCCTATATAAATGCATCCTGTATTAAATTTGTTTAAATATCTTGTGTATTTCTCTTACACATTTCTCACTGTTTACTTATTTAATGATTTTCTATTTCAAGCATTTATTGGACTTAACACCGAATCAAAAAGATTTAACTTCCCTAATTCGAGTGTAGGCGGATTCGGTGGCGTAGTTGGTAGCATGCTGAGCTTCAATGCCAAAGATCGCGGGTTTAAACCCGGCAGAAGTCGTCGGATTTTTTAAGAGCGTTAAAAATCCCTTCGGAGGGGAAGTAAAGTCGGCGGGCCCATGTCACAGATTTAAGGCATGTGAAAGAACCCTATACTAAGTACAATTTTGTGAAGCTAAATTTGTAGGTTAGATTTGATTAGCGCTCTATTAAGTTCCAACATTCGCCGACAGGTGACAGTCGTGGTGACATATAGTAGCAAAGTTCACAGCTAGGTATCTTTGATGGTAGCATTTGGTACTGAAAGTAGGAACTACTTGAAATTGATCTTCTGCAGTCCTTACCTGAATTACAGATAACACACACAAATACAGTCACCACAATTAACACCGGTTATCAGACAGATTCTACACACAGCCAAAGTACACTGGGCTACATGACCACGTTGTCGCAGCCCCTAAACTGAGGAACCAACCAACTAATTCAAATGTCTGCACAACTCAATTTATTTTATTCTATTTTTTGCTCCCTTCAGCTTCGAATTATCCAAGTCTCAATGTAAGAACTTTCTATTGATTATTGTAAGTAATTGTTAAGGTTAGGCCTATCAACATCTGCTCCCTATATATATATCATGTTTCTCCAGCTATTTTGCAAAAGAGAATGGCAAAAATTCCGAAACAAAGAGGGATCTTGTGATATCCACAGTCTATGTTGTGCATTTAGTCAGTGGGTCTTTGTGGAATTTGCACCATAAGATATTTTATTTTCATGATCTAGCCTTTCAGATGAAGCCACGTCGTGTGTCGGTGATTGTTTCCCGACGTTTTGGCTGTCATTGCAGCAGCCTTAATCATGGGTACGAGTTCATGTCTGTACCCAATCTGACCGTTGGTTGTTAATTGGACGTGCCTCTAAGAGAACTTTCCGCGTGTTGCTGAGGCTGAATCCGTCTTAGCGATTGAAATTATTGGGATGCTTCACGATCTCTATTGCCTCTCGAATTATCCTATTTTGATATCTACTATCTAGGAACTTAGCAACAGTTTCGGTCTAATCGAATTCTATGGCTTGTGTTAATGATTGTTATATCTTTCAATTCGGGTGAAGGACTTTGGTCACATGTACTCTTTGTTTTTCTTTTTGTGTTTGTTTATTCTAAGCGGGCTCTGTGTCTTGTTCTGCATTCTGATTGAAGGACATGGCTGAACATGTCTTCTTGGTTTTATGGAAATAAAATAAGTCTTATAAAAGAACTTACACACCGGTTAGGCTTTCGAGAGATATAATTTCGTAACAGCGTGTCTCTGACGTCAACATGTCAGCTACCGGTATTGCAGATCTGTAGTTTATTTGTTTTGTGTCTCAAATGTGCTCTAATACCCTATGGAAACACGTATTTTTGTTTGTTTGCACTTTGTAAATTCCTGCGTCCTGGTTTGGCTGCCAATCAGGGAGCAGCGAAACGTCAATGTTGAGTACAGACACGAACTCGTACGGTACCCATAATTAAGGCTGCTGCAATGACAGCCGAAACGTCGGGAAACAATCACCGGCATACGACGAGGCTCCATCCTGAATGCCTAGATAATAAACTAGTCACTGGCCGCGAAAGCCTACGATCTAATAGCCACAGTTCAGTTTGCACCGGTCATCATGACTTACAGTACACAGTTCATCGTCATAAAGTTAATTGTTGAGTAGCTTGCATTCTAGCTTACAGACCAATTTGTTGCATTAGATGGGTGTCGTGTATTATTTACTGTACTTTAGGGTAAAATTTGGAGAGCTGGATATGCTTAACATAATATTAAATGCTTAATGGAACATCAATTCAAGTTAGAAACACTACAGTATGTTTGATTAAGTTGAGGGCTTGAAAAAGTACGGTAGGCACCAAGATAAACCTGACCCTGTAAGATAGAACCACTTTAAACATTTTAAATTATGGGTATGTTTCAATCCTGTTTTTTTGATTAGTTGCATGAACTTGTTGTGTGGCACTGTATAAACATTTGAAATTATAATTGAGAAGACATAAACAGATTCTGACTACCTCACAATCTACTGCAATCACAGAACGTTAATAGCATGGCAAAATTCCTACCACTTCATTAAGCCCTTATAGGAGCATTTGTCTTAAAACTGATTTTCCCTGAATTGCCCTCTTGCTGGAAGGTAGGCCTATCTACGCAGAGCTGTTTTCCTATAGAGAATATCAGAACATTATATTTAGGAAACTTCTCGGATCAGGAGGAGTTATTATCTATAGTTCTGCTTATTTGACCTCTTAGGACTTACCTGCAATTCTGTATACTTTCCATTGTGCTAAATATTATTGTTGTTGCTTACTTTAGGGGGTAGGAACAACACAGTCATTTCCCCTGCATATGTACTGAGTGTGAATGATGTTTGATGTATTTATTAGTATCTGTTGTAATCATTTTGTGGATGAGAATTAGAAAAGTGTGTCAGAATTTTAAGTGGTATATTCCCAGCGTTTTCCAGGAGTGCGGGGTAAATCCCATGGGATGGACCCTGTCAGAGCTGGGATTTGAATCTAGAGTCACCATCGTATACAGCTACCCAGTCAGAAGAGCTCGTATACTGTAATATGAAATAGCCTATACCATTGGGTTGCTGAATATGAGGTGTAATCATTGACCCCATGGAGATAAATAGGCTGGTAAGACAACAGACTCGAGTTTTGTGTTCCTATAATGTACCTTTAGTTCAGCTAAACCCCACAAGGGGTCTACCAGAAGTGCTGTCACATTCTGAAATTACTAAAGGGATGAGAAATCACAGTTCCATGCCATGCGAAACCATTTGTATAACAGACTTTCATGGAGGAAGGATACTGGTAGTCATTTCTATTAAACTCTCTTGGTATGACAATGCTACAAGAAGGCCCCTAGTTTGACCTGCCTCTCATGGAGTTTGGCTGAACTAATGGTAGTCATCCATTATAGGAACACAAATCCATCCTTGGAAAGGTCATCTGTTTCCTTTCCAGTCTATTTACAGTCATAATTGATCCAGAAAGGAATCTGTCCCCTCATGCATGCTTTTATCACACTCTCTTTCTCCTCCTTAGTATGAATGTGGTTAGGAAGCACCTTTTTAATTTTGTGAAGAATTGAACATATTCAACAGCTATGAACGGTGATAGGAGTAATGATGCATACTGTACCTCAATTTGAAATGACAAGTAACTTACAGTAATCTTTATGGCCAGCTGATGTAATGCTTGGTTCTTCTGGCTCTTAACTTAAGCCATTCCAAACTGCATATATCAAAATTGAATAAAAAGTTGAGAGAAAACTATTCATTGCTATGACATTCGTCATTTTGCTTTGATCCGTATTGACATTTATATTCATCATTTATTAAAATTTATCAATACAACAGTATTTTTCATATAAATTAATGCTAGTAGGCTACATGCTTATCTTAAACTTACATCTTCAACTTGCTATAACTTAAAAATGTTATACTTTTGAAAAGGGTTAGCCTACTTGTGCTCAATAATATTGTGAAAACATGCCCTTTTCTTTTTACCGTAAGTTACCTTTTAATTTATATTTTCATAACTATCATCACAGACATTTTAAGGATAAAACAAGGTTGTCATATCAAATTACTTTAATTCAGGAACATTTTGAGATTTCAACAGGGGTTGACAAATTTCTACACTGGGTTTCTTATGGATTTATTAAAATTAGATTTAGGGTTAATCCACAAGTAAAGATGGCTTTGAAGCCATTTTTCAGTGTCACCTTATTAATAATTAATGTTGTAGCTTCCAGTCGGTCAACACAAAATCATTTCAATCACTGGAATATGTGAAAAAGTAACCTGAAATAAATTACATGTGATAATTTTCTGACAGTCTTTTTTGTTTTGTTTTTGGAGGTTAGAGACTGTCTGTGGGTGTCACTGTAGGTGTGATCTGATGCTGCTCGCTTGACGAGCGAAACATATCATCCGTCAAGGAGAAATAATTTCTACTCTGAGATTTGCTGATGGCATCGTCATCTTGGCCGACACGCCTGAGGATTTGAATGAGTTTTTGAATGGTATGGACTCCGTCTTGAGGAAAGAATTCATGATGAAAATTAATAAATGTAAAACAAAAATACTGGAATGCAGCCGAAATAAATCAGAAACCTCTATGGACATCAAATTGGCAGGTGAAAAGCTGAAGGAAGTAGGAGACTTCTGTTACTTAGGAAGCAAAATAACCAGTAATGGACGAAGCAAATAGGATATAAAAAGTAGGTTGTCTCAGGCAAGGAAAGCATTTCTACAGAATAGGAATCTGTTAACATCGAATATAGATTTAGGTATTAGGAAGTCATTTTTGAATGCCTTTGTCTGGAGCGTGGCGCTCTATGGAAGTGAAACTTGGACTATTGGTGCAGCAGAAAAAAGGACAATTGAAGCATTTGAAATGTGGTGTTACAGGAGAATGATGAAGATCAGATGGATAGATAGGGTTACAAACGAAGAGGTATTAAGACGAGTGGGAGAGGAGAGATGTTTCTGGCGACTGCTAATGAAGAGAAGAGATAGGTTGATTGGACACATACTAAGACACCCAGGAATAGCAAGCTTAGTTATGGAAGGAAGGGTCGAGGAGAAGAACTGTAGGGGTAGACCAAGGTTAGAATATGTTAAACAGATTGCCTCGGATGTGGGGTGTGGTAGCTATGTAGAGATGAAATGATTAGCTCAGGACAGGGAGGCATGGAGGACTGCTTCAAACCAGTCAAAAGACTGAAGACTTGAACAATATTCGAAAACAATACTGTATATATACCGGTATCCTACAGGGGCGTATACAAGAGGGGGAAAAAAGGACAATAAAAATTAAGAATGTAATGCTTTGATAAAAGCATAAAATAATTGTAAATTTGGTTGTACCCAAATCTTAACTTATTGGCTAAGTTATAAACAATATTAAGATTGAAATTAGACTACCTCATGGTGTAGTGGCTAGCATACTTGGCTGCCGCCCCGGACGTCCGAATTTCATTCCTGGCTCTGCAAGAAATTTTCATTCTGGTCTGAGGGTTGGAACGGGGTACACTCAGCCTTCTGAGGCAACACTGAGAATTCCACGGTACGGTACCTTTGAGAAATAAATTATCAATTTGTAAAAAAAAAACTGTTTACCTTTCTGCTTAATAAATTGACAAATATTTAGATATTTGCCATTCATACTCCATAGTCCATAATAGAAAATTCATTAAGTATAACTATAATTTGTGTGTTGTGTTGTATGTTACAACTTTTTTTGTATTGCCACTAATTGTTTGGGAAACCATGGTTAAGAAGAGACTGGGAAGAGAAATGTTGGAAATGGTGCAAGCAATGTACAACAACTGTGTTAGCAGGGTCCTGACCCCAGTTAGAAAGACAGATTGGTTTAGGAACAAGACTGGACTAAGACAGGGGAGTGTGCTGTCACCTCTCTTGTTCATAATGGTGATGGATGAAATTGTAAAGGAAACAAAGGAAGCATATGGACATAAAGAAATGAAGTTACTGTTATTTGCAGATGATATTGTGGTCTGGGGAAGGAACACCGAAGAAGTGCAAAAACAACTAGATGCACTGAACGAAAATATTCAGTAGTACGGCCTGAAAATCAGTATAGAGAAAAGCAAGACCATGGTGATGACAAGAGGGGAAAGACAAGGAAAGGGCACTGTGAAAATTGGAAGTCAGAGTTTGGAAATTGTGGACACGTTCAAATACCTAGGAAGTGAATTGATGCAAACTGGTAGGTTGGACATGGAGATTGGCAGGAGGGTACAGCAGAGCAATGCATTCTATCAAAGTGTAAGAAAACTTGTTTGGGATAAGGAAGTACCAAGGAAAAGCAAGGAGGTAATGTATAAAGTGTACTATGTTCCCATATTAACATTGTGGTGTTTGAAGCCATTCATGTTGACCGACTGAAAAGCACTAAACTCTTGTTCCCATATTAACTTATGCAGCTGAGACTTGGACCCTGACAAGCAGGCAAGAGAGTAGAATCCAAGCCAGTGAAATGAAATTCCTAAGAAGTATGATAGGAAAGACAGAGTGAGGAATGAAGATGTTAGGAAGGAAGTTGGGATGGGAAAACTAAATGAGAGAATTGAGAAGAATAAACTAAGGTGGTTTGGACATGTAAGGAGGATGGAGGAAAATAGAATACCAAGACAGATGCTGGAGGCAAAGTGCAAGGGTAAGAGAGCAAGAGGAAGACCTAGAACAAGGTGGATTGATTCAGTGAAGAGCAGCGTAAGAAAAAGAAATCTGGACTGGGACAAGATCGTGGAAGAAGAATGGTGGAAGGAAAGAGGAAAGTGGAGAAGTGCCATAAATACCCCGACCCGGCAGGAGCTGGATAAGGGGAAATGATGATGATGATGATAAACTTAGAATTTTACAATTAACTCTTATCTAAAATAATTACAGAAAGTTATATGTTCTAAGATATTGGTTGATATTTCTGGGTATTTTGCGGTGACAATCCCCTGAGAATACTCACAATTTTCCAGGATTGTCAGCCCCCTCCCGAAAAATAATTGCATATACGCCCCTGGTATCCTAATCACATGTAATATATTTCAGTTCAGTTTCTGACATATTATTATTTAGTGTTGTCCAACTGAAGGTTGCAATATCAATTATTAATCCACAAATGACTTTCTTGTTTCATATATAAAAGTGTTAATCATACACTAGCATTACCCGTCGCGGCTTCGCCCGCGAATATTCTAGTTGTAAAGAGTACACATAGCTAAATCTCAAATGAATGCTATGACTGATTTATCCTTGGTATGAATAATCAGACTTTATCAATTCAGCTACTGGTGCAGTGGTTAGGGGTTTGTCATTCCTTCATAGGTATATCAGAGCGAAGTTAGTTTTCTGGGAATATCACAAAAATTAGCGCATTATACTGTATGTATTGATGAATTTTACAGCTTAATTTGGTTCAGTGATAACCTTATAACCGTCTGGAAACTTTCACAGTAATGTAATAATTGGAATTGCATTGCGTCTTACAGAAATAGATGGACCTGTGAGATTCTGTTATCATGGTTACCGTGTTGCATTTTTTCATTATTTCATTGTAAATATACATGTTTCAAGGTATTTATTTAATTGTGAGGCATTTAACGAGTAATTGAGTGTGTTTCGCTTACGCATTGGGTTATGCTGAACCTGTAGGTACCCCATATGTGTAGGTTGGTGTTAATGGGACATTATTTTCAGTACAAAACTGGAATGAGACCGTACCAGAATAATATAGGGAGGGATTGATGGCACTGCAAGTGGGCATGGTTGGGCAACCATTCATACATAAGTATCTCTGCCCTTCTGGCCATCCACCCAAATCTTAACACATGGGAAAAATGATGATACTATTGCAGTTAAAAGGAATATTTAACACCTTTTTTCCTACCTTGTCTAAGATCACCAGTTTCATTTGTTTCTCTTATGCATGACTTGTCTATTTAATGTGTACAAATTAATTATGTTGCACTTGATGTTATATTCTTTTAATATTGGTTGATGATTGATGTCGTTTGTTGATTTTCTCTCTTTCCCCATGTCATTGCTGTTGCCTCCCCGTCCCCATATTACTGCATTGCGGGTAGGTAATGCAGCAACAGGCAGCACTCATGGCTGCTGCAACAGCACAGGGTACCTACATCAATCCAATGGCTGCGCTGGCCACGCAGATCCCTCACCCACAACTCAACGGCATGGCCAACCCAGTCGTCCCGCCCACATCAGGTATGTCATTATTTGAATTAGAAGTATAGTTAATACAACCTTGAAAACTCTAGTTATTGTAGATAAGTTTATTTTGGGGCACTGGAAGAAAATGTCAATTGAAGCCGCAACTTTATTGTTCTCTGAAACCTGATATGCATTCTCTTACTATACCTGTAGTTGTAATTATAAAAGTTGGTCTGTTTTAGTGAGCAGCTAATTGCCAAATAAACTTCAGTCTTCCCACATACTCTCCGAATATACTCAGGACTAGGGCTCGGATTTTTAGGTGCCAAAGATCGGGAAAATATTTATTTTGTATGTATTAAAAATACCTGAAATATGTGACAAAAAGGAAACATATTTATGATATGCAGTACTCACAAATGCAATTTATGCTATGCCTCACTGACTACTGAAGAATTACAATATACAACGAGACACATCTTCAGGTTGTCCATCACAAATGACAGATGATTATCGTGAAACACTTCTTCTGAAGGCACGAAACTGCGGCAATATGTTTCTTGCCCTTGAGGTGTTGTGTAACTTGAGATCGCTGTTCAGCCTTGATTGCTTTCCCACATGGTTGGCAGAACGGAACGCCCCCATCAGAAGTAAAATTATCTTTAAAAATTCTGCAACATACTGCTGCAGACGATAACTTGTAGTTGCTTTTACTTTAGGCATCGTAGAACTGCCTTACACTTCACAGTGCCAGAAATGAACTGCATGTGAGTGACACTTGTTCCAGGTAGCTGGGGGGGGGGAAGGTCTAGCACGTGGTGCAATATGGCCATGGACAAGGAAATCCCCCAGATTCCACAGAGAGTGGCTCGGGGCGACAAGTTAAGAATAACACAGTTGCAAACTGACATATGCTCTGCAAGAAGATTAGATAGCTCACAGGTTCTTCTCCGTTGAAGTAACTGAGAACAAACGTGCAATAAACTGAGAGATCTAGCATACTGATTTTTTTTAATGTAAATTTTATGTCATTTTATGTGCTAATAAGTGAAAAGCAGGAATTTATTTATAGAAAATTGCTTAAAATATGTATGTACATTTAAAAAAAATATTTACCTAAAAATCCGAGCCCTACTCATAACATCTTGCAAGATGTTTGTCAGCTCGTAATATCATTTATAACCTCAATATTTTGTCTCCACCACCACCACCACTGCTGTTTTAATCAACTCTCTGTGAGAGAAGTGCTGGCCTCACAGACCATCTTTCAAAGTTACAACTCTACAAATGTTTATTTACATTACATTACAAAATGGTAAACAGCATTTCTACAGAAAAGAAATCTGTTGACATCTAATATAGATTTAGGTATTAGAAAGTCATTTTTGAAAGCCTTTGTCTGGAGCGTGGCAATTGATGGAAGTGAAACTTGGACTCGGCACAGCAGAAAAGAGGAGAATTCGTGCTTTTGAAATGTGGTGTTACAGGAGAATGATGATCAGATGGGTAGATACAGTAACAAATGAAGAAGTGTTACGATGAGTGGGCGAGTTGAGATGTTTCTGGCGACTGCTAATTAAGAGAAGAGATAGGTTGATTGGACACATACTAAGACACCCAGGAATAGCAAGCTTAAATATGGAAGGAAGGATTGAGGACAAGAAGTGTAGGGGTAGACCAAGGTTAGAATATGTTAAACAGATTGCCGCCGATGTAAGGTATGCTAGCTATGTAGAGATGAAACGATTAGCTCAGGACAGGGAGACTTGGACCGCTGCACCAAACCAGTCTAAAGACTGAAGACTCAAAGAACAACAACAAACAGTCATGAGGCCTGCCATGTATGGTAGTAAAGAAGATCCATGAACAGAAAAAACACATTGTGGAAATGCACATGCTGCAGTTGGGCTAAAGGCAGGAGCAAAACAAAAATATAAGGGGTAGTCCCAAAGTAGAACCCATCACAGATACATTTTCAGAATCATTGAGATAGTAACATATGGACATGTGATGTGCAGGCCCAATGTTTACATTGCAAAGAGATGCTTATCTCTCCCAGCAGGTAAAAAAGGAACTTAAGCTGACCTGTCACCATGTCGTTGACAACTGTCCATAGAGACAGGAAAAAATTAGGCCTCTAAAAAAGACACACTGCAAAGGAGTAAATGATGCCTTAAGATTATGAAAGCTGAACCTATATGACTGGAAAAGACTAGAGAGAAGATTTAGACAGTACAATAATGAGTTCAAATCTTGGTGTTATTCGTAAAAATAATGTGTGCAAAAACTGAAATTCTCATGTCATATGATGATTACATAGTAATTACTACCAAGTTTAGCTACTTTGAAGTGTAAGAGATAAAAATAAGACCACCCTCATCCCTCAAACTTGAAGTATGATCACTTTCTGATCAAATATTGAAGCCAACTTGCCCCATAGAATGCCAATGAGATAGATTCCCTGGAGTGAGTTTACCAACCATTTATTTCCATCCATTCTAATCATTATCCTTCCACTTAAGCTCTCTGAAGCTCTTGACTTGGGCATACTTGTATAACAAGTAAACTTAGGCTATAGCATAACTTACCAATAAGGCTGAAGACTACCGTAACTCCATTTTTGCTGTTGAATAGAATATTTACACCCCTTTCAGATGATCAATTTATCGTGATAATGATGGTTTTACTCCTTTACACCAGTCCAATAGATCATCCATTTCTCTTTCAAAATTGTTTTGAATTATGTTATACATTCAAATATTCCTAATATTATTGTAGATCCTGACTAAATTTTCTGCTGGTATTGCATGAAAAATGTAATGATGATAGTGTGGTGCATATTTGAACAAAACAACAAAGAAAAAAGTCATGGTGCATGAAGTTTTAAAATTCATCTTCAATGCCTGTTTTCCTTTGTTGAATCATTTTGATAATGGAATTCATCTGGTGAATATGTATTTGAAGAAAGTAAATATTGGATTAGTTTAAACTAAACACCAACAAATCTTCCAGGTTTTTGCTGTGTACGTTGCAAAATTTCGCCCTGATGCATCAACTGGACTCATCAACTGACACTTGGAACACTGAGTCATGACCCCTCTGTGTTAGCAAATTTGTACTATGTCCCCCTCTCTGGAGGAAATATTGTTAAGCCAAGAGACACTTCTGGGACACAGTTTGCTATCCCAAACGGGACATGGGGCACACAGTGTCTTCTGATGTTCCCAACCGATACATCAGGTTAAAATTCCACAAAACCTGGAAGTTTTGCTGATGCATAATTACTTGGTCTTGAAAGCTAATATTCTATCTGCAGTAGTTGTCCTATTCCCAATATACTAACTAATGAGTTCTCATTTTAGGTACTGGTTCAGGTCAACCAGTAAATGGTGCCATGCCAAGCCTGCCTTCCCCAACAATGCCAAATTTTAATATGGCTGCCCAGACTCCAAATGGCCAGCCAAATGGTACTGACCCATCCGTCTACACTAACGGCATACCACAGTCGTATCCTGCACGTAAGTATTAGGAATGAATGCATCAACTCATAGCTAAGATGGTTATTGTTAGCAATCTTATGCCATATATTTACTTCCCATTGTGGATTTCCCAACTTCTTGAAATAAGTGAGAATTTGTCACAATGAGGTGCAAGGTAGAACATATTCATTTATTCTGAAAGGTCTTAAAAAGCATAGCAAACTTAACATTGTTTACTACAGTATTTTCTATCATGAGACTTGAGAGCTACATTATTATTCTGTCACCATTTATTTTTAAAGATGGCATACAGCAAACTCTAATAAGAGATTGAATTTTATTAAAGTCTTGATTAATCAGTAGGCTACTGGTAATTATTAAAGTTGAAAGACTTTTGCTAATATGATATTAATTTTATTATTATGATTAAATAGGAAAGTAGGTTATAATCAAAAGTATTAAAGCTTTCCTAAACGACAAGCATTGTACTTTTATTTATTGTATGAAGAACAGTATAGTTACAATGATCATTCAATTCTACTTGTTAATAATGAAGCGACTCTAAAGCAAATGCAGAAATTAAGTTCAATCATAATTATTATAACTACTCATCTTATTTATACATAATGCTTTATACGGATTAGCCTGAAGATGATTAAAATTTTCAGAACCAATTTTTCATTAATTAATAATCTTACTGTCACATTTTATATGAAGCCTTCAGGTATGTAAATAATGTGTATCTCCTAATGGATTGTTTTAAAAACAGTAAAGCCTATGGTGGTAAGGAAAGGCATGTAGAGTGCGGTAATAAAAGTTTATATTAATAGTTCCAAAGCTAATTTGCATTTACCCTTAACCTTTTTGTAGTGTTCTTTTGACCATGGCAAGAAAGCTTAATGCTCAGATGTACTTGCATATTAATTGCTTTATGTTCGAGAAAGAACCCGTAGATATTAAATAGGAATTCTTCTGGGTAATTTATCATTGGTAACTTCTCCTGCAGACTTTGGTAAGTTTGTCAGAAATAGAATGAAACTAAGGTACAGTAGATGTCCATTTAGTATTCAAGAAATGTATAACGTTCACTGGTATTATCATGCAGGGGTGAGATTGCAGACAACTGGTAAGCAAAACATCAGCTGTCAGCAAACTCATCATGCCTAGCAGAGAGATGGAATTAGCACACCTTATTATTGGCTAAATTCATTGAGAAGTGATAAGAAATGCTTAGGCTTTGCTAAGATGGGAACAACATTCTCTGTTTATATTGCACTGATGTTTCTGTAATTTTAAGTGCTTCCATTATGCAATGTGAATTATTAGACATGTTGCCATTTGTCACTTGACAAATGCAGTATTTTTTTATATTTTTGTCTTGACACAGACTAGAGCCAAATGTAGCTTTTCAGAGATTTCTCAGTCTCATCTATTGCTGTGATTATATGGAAGCTGATGAAAGGTGATTAGTAATGGCATTTGGGGCACCAGTAGTGCCTGTGATGTAGTGAAAGGTATTACTCTTAAAATCAGTGCTGTTGCACTGGCTGTCAGTGATGAAAGCAATGGCAAGCTACTATACCTCTCTCATCACTTTGCCTAGTATGACTCATCATAGAACTTGCCTAGGTCTTTGGGGCTACTACTGCATAACCTATGGCAGTTCCTTTTTAAGGATCTGACAAGCTGACAATGTGGATTATGGATGCAGTTACTTCATAAAATTAACTCTAATACATCAGAAGCATTATTTCTGTACAGGAGCACATGGGAAGTACTTGCAATTTTAAAAAAATACTAGCTCAATATAAACAAACAATATGGTGTTTTTTCTAGCATTGCCTAGACACCTCTCTGGACTCGTCGTGGTATTTCAGAACACGATGCAAATGACTTCATCTCTCTATCAGATAATGACGTTTTTATCTTCCAGTCATCATATTTTACATTTCTTAAGCACATACATCCTAATCTTTCTTGAATGCTTAAGGACTTCCAGTGTCATTCTGTTTCTTGACAAAGATTACATAGAGCAAATTGTCAATAGAATTTATGTCATACCACTCACAAGAATTCTTATTTAAAGAACAGGCTATTGTTTAGATATTTATGATCGATCACCAAGTACCCAGCTCTCTTTAGAATTAAGCTTCTTAGCAAACATTTGTTACTTTCAATTTTTAAAATATTTCTTCATTCCTCAAGAAGGATAATATTTTTTGGCTTACATTACCAGTATCATTTCCATAATTCAGTCTCTCCTTGTATTGTAATCAATACCAGTATGCTAAACACTAATTCAGAATTTTATAATTTTTCATAATAATCATCTTTATCTAACTGGTGCTTAAAATTTTGAGTATATCTACAAACTTTGGGGATACAGTCATTCAGAGTAACATGGTACCAGTCTCATCTATAATCATATTTCACATTCTAAACTCACATCAAATGCTGATGACGTTTTAAACGATCATCATAAACAACTTTCGAGAAATACTGTGTTCTTCGTAAATATCATTACTTCTAAAATGGTACAAATTTACCCTGTTAGATATAATGTTACCCCAAATGACCACAGCCGATTTTTCCCTCTACTGGTTAAGAAAGCTGATGGTTTGTCTCTTGTATTTTAATTTTAATGGGGGTTGATAATAATTATCCCCTATAACTGCTTTGTTTTTCATGTCCAGTGTCGGAATGGATGAACAAGTTTTTCTGACTTTTGGCCATGATCCGATGGAGTTTGAAGTTCCCAACATTTTATCAGATAATGCATTAGGGAACTCCAGGATATCCTGTCTCTGGCAGTCGGCAGTTAGGATATTCAAACCCCACTGAACTGTGTGGCCAACAAGTCCAGAAAACTGTACTCAAACTGCAGACACAAACTCTTACCCACGATTAAGGCTGCTGCAATGACAGCCGAAACTTCGGGAATCAATCACTGATAAACGACCCGGTTCCATCCTGTAAGCCTGAACCCCAAAATAAACACTAAGCTGCAACACTATAAATCCATAGTTAAACCAGAGGCAACTTATGCTAGTGAAACTTTATTCAAATTGAATGTAAAATCTACAACAGACAAATTACAGAAAACTGACAGAAGAATTATTAGAACAATTATTAACAAAATACACCAAATTGATGGACAGTGGAGATTGTTGCCTAACAACATCTATCGTGAATGTGAATCAATAATAACTACAATGCGTAAAAGAAGAGTTTCCTTTTTCTGTCACAAATTAAGACTGCCAGAAACCAGGATATTGAAACAACTATTTGATTACTTTTTGAAAAATAAAATCAATAATAATTGGTTCAAAGAAGTTCAGGATGATTTGGAAGAATTGGGTATAACTCGGCAACAAATCAAAGACAGAGAAGGGAAGAGGATTTTGAAGAACAAAAGCGTAAGTCTCAAACTAAAAACAGTTGAACGGAAACAATATACTATATCGGACACACAAAGGGCTTCCCGGTCGGAGAGGATGAGAAAGTTCTGGGAGGAGAAAAAGAAGAAATTTACTCAAATGTATTGATTTAAGTGCTCCAATGTGGGCGTAAAATATGTAAATAAATAAATAATACCCAAAAAAATTGCAGTAGTATATACCGAACATTTGTCATTTAAGTTTCTAAAAGCTTCTTATAAATGTTTCACTTTCAATTTCTTGCTTTTTTCTCTTTCATTATCTATATCCATCTTGGTTATATTCAGTTTCATCCCCGATTCTTTAAAATGATGATTTACTTCCGAACTGCACCTTCTCATTAACTCCTTTTTCTTACCTTTATAGCTAAAATTTGAGGTGCACAACATTTTAAAATATTTTTTGTACTCGAAACACTTTCTGGTTGCTTTATGTTAATGCTGGCTCATGTCTCACTGACTGTTAGATACAACACTATTCTAGTATTGCATGGCTTCATCATGTTAGCTGATGCTCACCCCTTTGGATAGAATAAATACAGACATTTTAGTGCATTTCCTAATGATTCCTGTGTATTTTCTTTTGATTCAAAGTGTGTTGAGATTCATAAATAGTCAAATGAAACAAAACAAAAGTTCTAAATCACCTTTCCGATTTACCAGAGAAGTAATTGAGGTACGGTACTGCACTCGAATCATGTTGAAAATCAGGAGAGGAGTAGATGAGATAATGTACAGTCACTCAAAATAAAGAATGAGCACACATTGGTAACTGTTTTGGCCTAGTACCAATGGCAGATTTATATGAGAACCTTTAGAGCAATATCAGGGAAGAACTAAACGAGAAAGAAGAAATATGCAGTTACCAAGGCATTCCATTACCACCTGTTTCTTCTTCTATTCTCTCAACAGCAGCACCTGGAAACATTCTTGACCCCTTCTCCATTGATGAAGGCTGGACATGTGTGCCTTTCCTTTTTCTTACCTGTTACAGTACTTACTTACCTGATAAGTTGCTGCTTTCCATCTTAATAATATGTCTGCATTATAGCAACCATTAATATTTTATTATGCAACAAGTGCAGTATATTGCCTGCAAACTGGAAAAGTTGTGCACTTCTTAGAACAAATTCTCTTTTCCTGCTCCAAAACATGTGCGCGTACTGTATATCATTTTTACAAATTTGAAATTGTTAACTCGTGACAATATTGTTTTCAACCCAATAATGTTGAAGTATTAGAAGCCATTTTTCAGTGTTGACAAGTTCTATTATAGAAAGCTTTCCAGTTGGTCAACACAAATTGTACCTTCCCCCCATATTATTTGTACATAATAGTGTGATATTTGGTGATATATCTCTAATATAATATTTCTTTCACAGGATGTCTATCAAAACCAACTAAAAGATTTCCCTGACAATTCCGAGACTTTCCCAGGATAATTCAAAAAATTCCCTGAGTAACATTAGCCACCGTAATCTATACTAATAAATAGATATAAAACAGAGTTTGTGCTTAAAGAGCATTTCAAAAAATGCTTGATCAATAAAGGATAGCATGACAAATTTGAGAAGACAAAAAAAAGAAGAAGAACAGAAATACTGTTCCGTATATATTTTTCTAAATTTTACCAATTTCTTAATTTGTCATCCTGAAAAACTATTGTACTCGTGAGTATTGAAAGTACCTTGTCGATAGTAATTCTCTCAAAAATCATACAGTTACACATTTATACAGGCCCGACGAGAGGGAGGGGCAAACGGGGCTGCAGCCCTGGGGCCCGGTCTTGCTGAGGGGCCCGCGAAAGGAGAGAACCCCAGAGTAGACAAATTTACCCAATTTTACGTATTTGCCAACAAATTGGATATTTTATTATATTCAATGTATCTGAATCAATTCAATATGCTGCAAAATACTATGAGAACAATCATGTAAATGACCATTATCTTCATATATTCGCGGCCAGAGAAATAGTTAAGTTTCCAATGTTTGTAGGGAGGAAGGTTTCTAAATAACATTCCAACTCGATCTAATAGCCACTAAGCTACATTTATGAACCTTTGAAAGTTCGAATTTTAGTACATAAGACTGTGAAAGCCGTTAAACTTGTTCTTGTGATGAGAGAGAGACTAAAATGTTCGGTCAGATACAACAGAAACGACACTGCAAATTTACTATGAACAAAATCAGTACGTTCCAAAAAAAAAAGTAAATTAAAAAATTCAACGTTTTTTAGTGGGTTTTAAAAATAAAAAATTTTTTATATGTACACGATGTCACGGGGACGAAACAATATGGAGAGGGGCCCGTAAGTCCTAGCCCTAGGGCCTGTACTCTCCCACCACAGCCCTGCATTTACTGTATATGCCAATACAGTCTACACTTGTAATTGGTGTGCTCTATCTTGCAAGAAATGAGAGCTTACTGATTTAACGTCAGTACGAACTTACAACAATCGTCACCAGAATATACTTTTCCCCCCATCAAAATTTAAATGCTTAATTTCCTATTATTCAAGGCTGGACCTTGTAAAAATAAAATTCCCTGAGTGTCATTAAAATACCCTGATAATTCCCTGAGTTTTCCAGGATTTAAAAATTCCCTGAGTATTCCCTGTTTTCCAGAGTAGTAGACACCCTGAAATTCAGGTTAGAGTGATAAAATAGGTCTACTTGTTTTCCCGCCTAATGTAATTGGGTGCAATGTGTTGACTGACTGGACAGGCGCGGATTCAAGGGGGGGTGTCACGGGGGTCATGACCCAAACGGAGACAATTTTTTTTTTGCAAACTCAAAAAACGAAAACACAATAACCAGACAAATAAAACTAAACGAATTTTAACTGAAAAACAGGTTTTTTTTTAAATCAATACTGAAATATCTTTATTGGAATTATTACGTTCTGTTACAACTATACATATTTACAACTTCATTTCTCTTATATAAAAACGATTATTTATATAACAAAATCAACTAGTCTATTTTGTTCAGCAAACCTTGTGATTAACCGAATCGATGTTTATAGTGATGTCATGATGAATGTGCAGCAATGCACGGATGGGAATTTGGGTCTTTTTTCGCACCAAAAATTTTGCCGACGTCGCAAACTGCAAGCTTGGTTGGCAATTTAAGCTGTGACTTTCTCCCTTTGTCGGTACCAACTCTACTTGCTGAAACTGTAACGTACCTTGATACTTTTCTCGAAGCTCGATGTAAAAGTCGCAAAACACGCCGTTGCAATTTGTACGAATATTTTTGGTGCGCTAGAGGCATCAAATTTCTATCCATGTAGCTTGCAAAAAAATTGGTCTGGTTTTGTACGTTTGGTTATTTTGTGATTGCGTTTTTAGTGATACCACTTTTCTTAACATTTTCGATTCTCTGACCTCCCTCCCCCGCGAAAGCCAAACTCTAGATCCGCGCCTGTGACTGGAAAGCTTTCTATAATAACCCAATAATGTACATGATGTCAAGTATCTCAGATTCAGTAGACTCTCAATATAGTAATTACCAGTACTTCTCTTGTAATTCGCAAAGGATTAAACTTTAGTGCAGACAAAAGATCTTTTTCTTCAGTCTGATTTTTCCTCCCATTTTATGAAGTTCATATTTCTTGTATATTATTTGAAGATCTGGCAAAACCATTTACAATGTATTAGTCTTCTAGTTTTCACTCTTGTCTGAGGACTGAGATAACTTTTATGTAGATGCGCTTCATTTGTCCATTCCAGCTCAGGGCCTCCCGAATGGCGAGGCAGCCCTGCAACATGCGGCTTACCCCGGTATGCAGCCATACCCGGGAGTTGGTGAGTCACATGGCATACTGCACGGTATACACTTTTATTATCTCTTACTGTGAAATCTTCTGGTTTGAACTGACACAGGTAATCACAGCTACAAGGGAGATCACAAGAAATTTCATTGGTTATCAAAGAATTAGTTAGTTATTGTTGTTTTAAGGGGCAGAACTATGAGGTCATCTGCCCCTTACCAAAGAAACAGCACAGCATACTTTTGATTATAAGAAGACTTGATCAATATGGTATCATTTTCATGATTTTGCTTCCTGTATTGCATCAGAAACATTTCTCTTAATTTACACCAACATATCCTATACCGGTACAATTTGTATCTAGAAACCTATTAGTGACATGGAACATGGGAGATGACATTTTATGTGAATAATTTTGCTGTAAAACTTCAAGGCTTAATTTGTAAATATAGGTGGATATAGGCTATATATTTTGTGATTATGCTTAATATTTTGTATTTCATATATTGGTACAGAAATGTGTCATGTTAGCAACTGTAAGTGGATGAAATATAGAAAGAATAATAATGGGAGGTGCAATGGGCAAACTCCCAAATGAAGCCATAGGGGCAACACCAATGTTATGGGGTTTAAATCACTTTTAACTACTGCTACAGTTATCAAAATAGCACAGGTTACCAGACTACCTACCTACCTACCTACCTACCTACCTACCTACCTACCTACATACATACATGAGCCCACACCTAAGTGCAATATATGGGGTTGATTATCAAGATGTCCAAATCCTACTATCGATAAAATTGCAACAGTGATGAAAATGGGTAAAAGAAACTCAAGTGCACATAGTACACAACATGTCATTGTACTTCAACAACTTTATTCTCGTAAAAACTGAATTATAGCCTTCTAAAGAATTATTGCTGAAACAATACATTGCAATATTGTAAGAGTTTTCAGGATAACAAAAATTCATCGCATTCTTGTTTTACCTAGTTTCTTTCTTTCCTAATACTGGTAGCGATTATCATAATCGTTGTCATTCCCCTTGTTCAATTTCTTTGATTGGGTTGTGAATCACTTGTCTCCATCTCTGCCTGAATCTCCATCATTACACTCCAAAGACATCCTGAAATGTTCCACTCTCTTCCTTAGGTCTTCAATTTGTTCTCTCCATTATATCCTACGTCTAACTTCTTGGTCTTCTCCCTCCAACCTGTCCTAGCACTGACTTCAGCATTTCTTATAAGCAATCATTCAAATTTACAAAATGATTTAATTTATTTCCTATTGTAGCCTAAGGTGATGTCTCAGTGCGAGCCAGGAGATACAGATGTTACGTGTGTGTTGTCCCTGTATGTGTTAAATGTGTGTGAGTGTATGTGTGTATATCTTTTGGCTGCTTCTTTTTCTCCTTGCCTGGTGAATATTGTAATTTCTTGTCTTGCTATGTATCATTGTATACTGTATTTTTGTTGGAAAAGAACACAGAGCAGAAATGAATGGAGAATTAAACCAGGCATTAGATTAGACAAAGTTGTGCATATGTGTTTTGTAAAAACTAGACGAGTGCTAATAAGTTTGCTCAATGATTTGTTACACATCACATATCTTTTCAGTATATAATTACGTTTTAGTATATCATATTTTTTGAGAAATTGAATATATTACTTAATGACAGAAAATTATCTAACTATACAGTACCATTAGTTTTGAAAGTTATTGTTTGTATCACTCTTTCTGAAATGTTCTTTTGCATAAGTGACACAAAATAAAAACAACCACTTTTGATTAAAATGGGCATATAATTACTATTTATTATTATTATTATTATTATTATTATTATTATTATTATTATTATTATTATTATTATTATTATTATTATAGAACATGGAGATATTAGAGCCTTCACACATTTGCAGATGATGTTGCGATCTGGAGTGAATCAGAGGAGGAACTGGGTGAGAGGCTGCAAAGCTGGAATGAGGAGTGTAAGAAATATGGTTTAAACATCAGTGAGAAAAAGACGGTGGTGATAAAGGTGTATGAGGAAGGAGCAGAACCAATAGTCATGCTAAATGAAGCCAAATTGGACAGTGTTCCAGTTTTTAAGTACTTGGGTAGCATTCTATCAAGTGACAACCTAGCAAAACATGAGGTAAACAATCTAATTAATAAGGCAACACAATTTTACCACCAGGTAAGACACCTGCTGTGGGATGAGCAAATGCCCATGAAAACAAAGATGACATTGTACAAGTCCTATTATACACCAATTCTTACATACAGTCTCAAAACCACAACACTAACCAATAGAAATAACTCTAAACTCCAGGCAGCCGAAATGAAATTTCTACGTATCATGATTCAGAAAACCAGGAAAGACAAGTTCAGGAATGGGAAGATTAGAGAAGAAGTAGGAATAGATGATTCTCTCCTCAATAAGATCCAGATCTCAAGACTGAAGTGGTTTGGTCACATGAAGAGGATGCCAGCAAACAGAACTGCACGGAAGGAATTTGAGAGAAAAGTAGAAGGAAGACGACCTGTGGGAAGGCCACAAAAGAAGTGGATGGATACAGTCAAGAACGATGTACTGCAGAGAGGTCATGATTGGGACAAGTTGGTGGAGGAGTGGTACAAGGACAGGGTGAAATGGAGGGGGTTCATATACCATACCTGGGCAACTGGAGTTGGTTCAGGAGGATGATGATGATGATGACTTACAAATCTAAATATACGAGCTCTATCGACCACAAAGCAGGTGATAAATGAACTAATGCCCTATCTGGTGCCAGTAAATGGAACTAAATTATCTTTAGGAAATTGTATTAGTTAGCCAACTGCACCAGTTTTTGCCACTGGTAGACACCTGAAACATCTACAGACTGAAATGGCTTTGTGTGGCACTCCTGGGATTGGAGTGGTACGGTATTTGTTCTGCCAATGTGTTGCTGGTTGGTGTCAAAGGAAAACACAAACCATATTAGGCTATCTATTTCAAGCATTGCATCAAAATTTATGGTTGAAGAAAGCTCATCATATTAAATTTTATTTCCAAAAATAAACCTACAATTGAATTAAGATACAACATATCATCCAAATTTTGCCTATTATTTTCAAGTGAAAGAAAAGCAAGGACAAATGGGTCTTGAAATAATTTTGAATAGCTTAAACATCCTGTGAAAATACACTTTTGTTCTCGTAATTGTAATAGTTACAGAAACCCTTCCTAGAAAGTACCCGTGTCACAAACCTCTCTTTCTCTTTGATTGTTTCTGATAAAGCAATACTCACCTATCACCCACGCCATACCCCTGACACTAGTGTCCATAAAGTTTATTGCCACTTGAATTGTTAAATAGAGCTGAAATAGCTCAATATTTTGACCTATAAGTCAAGTAAGACAGTATAATTTAAATGATGCGTGATATGAAACAAGCTCATCATTTATCATTCATATTGTGAAGTCTTCCAGCAAAATAGATATGCACAGTTTTCAGACATTAATATACCTGTGAATGTTTTTATGTTTTAGTTTAATGTGTGTTTGATAAGTGCATGAATAACCACTTGATACCATCCTAATACAGTACCGGTATTTATTACAACCGTTCATCAAATGCATTGAATGATCACAGAATATACTGGGTGTTGACTGATGATTCTTTCATTTCTTCCCATGAAATACATTTTCTAAATATGTATGATTCATAATATCTTTGTTTTATGATGCATTTTCAAGTGGTTTTCATTTTGATGTTCAAATATTTGGTGTTTTTATGTATGTGTGTGTGTGTATATATAATATATACAGTACATAGTTTCTTTGTATTTTGCTTATTTTTTGCATGGATATTTTATGATGTTTTCTGTTTATATTTTTTGATGTTGCACACCTGCTTCAAAAAATTTGGCTTTGCTTTTCATAAATGTTGAGGTTTCTATTGTAACCTTTTTAACTGAATCAAAGAAAGTACATAAACAGATATATTTACATTAATATAAATTGAAATTGAATTAAACAATGTAAATTTACAAATTTAAGTCTAAAAATTAAGAAAGGTCCAATTCTGGACCTCTAAAAAAAATCATAAGAATATTCCACATATCCCACTGTTTAATAGGAAACCAAACTTGTATTTATTAACTTTTAACATCTATTTTCAACACCATCACTATAATGCCAAGGAGCTGTAGCTTATCTTAATTTGGATATGCATATTGCTCTTCTTTTATTTTTTGCTATAGTACATATTATCCAGTTATCAGCTCAATGTGATAAATATTGCAGTAACCACTTAATCCATCATCCTTGCTTATTCATTTATTTTTAAAATTTTCTTGTATTGATCATACACTGGATATTATTTTGATGTGTTCTCCGGCAGCTTACCCTGCGGTTTATGGCCAGTTTCCACAGGCCATTCCCCAACCGATGTCCACCGTCCCCAATACGCAAAGGGAAGGTAAGGCAATACCTACGTTAACACTTAAAAGGGGTGCAAAAAAATCTTCCTTCTCCCAAACTTGCATTAATTTTATGTTTTAACTTTTTATTTACATCTTACATGATTTTCAAGGAAATATTTCTCACTATTTTTTTTTTATGAGTTTCTTTAAAACTCCATAACTCATGGTATTCCTAACATCAAATTGGATTAAATAACTAGCCTTCCATGAGCAGAACTGGTAGAATGGTTTATAAACGTTAGACATATCTTCATTCATATGGTGCAAGCAGTCTTCATATTTGCGGGTAAATTATTTGCAAGAACAATGTTTTGCAACACCATTATCACAAAAATCATAAAGTAACCCATCCATTTCCTTCCCTATTTTTCATAAATAAGGAATGAATGAATCTGAATTATGCTATAATACTTCCACTCCATTCCCGTTCTACATGTTCGCGATTTCTAACAATAGTCTCAATTGCAACATGGATGATAATGTAGGAAGATTTTATTTTTTATAAACTTACTTTCTTGATAGCAAATAAAGTATTAACAACTAACATGAGTATTTTAATTCATGAGATGTTTTAAATATGTTAAATAAAGAGAAAGAAATGTTGAATTTATTTTTGTTCTTCCATAATAAAAATTTGTAATCCTTTACTCCTAGGATATTCATTGAAATGGGCTAATATGCTGAATTTATTGAATTTCTTTGGCAAATTCATAGAGGAAAAAACTGGCAAAATGGCAAAATCAAAATTTTGTCATGATTATTATTATTTTCCATTTTACTCCAAAGAAGCATGGTAAGATTGATTATGGTTATGCCTTACACTGATTCCAACTCTGTACCACACAATCCAAAAACCAATTCCGGTTTGTTCAGTTAAAAATCATAAATCATAGCACACACAATTTATAATTGGAAGGGAAATGTTGAATAAAGAAAGAAAGAAAGAAAGAAAGAAAGAAAGATTTAAAAAGAAGAAGATAGTACTTAATAAATTGACAATGATCTCAACAGTCTTTCCCTTCAAGCCCAGGAAAACAAACAAAAAAGCCTGAAGAAAAAGATTTCTCCACTCCTTTTACAATGGGCATAGTGGTCTAGCTACTTGCTTCTCACCAGGGCAGATCATGGATGAGTTTCAAAGTTAAATACAAGGATTCCACATTTAAGTAAAGGAAGTCCCATGCCTTTATGATCACAATGTTAAGTTACATAAAACTACAAGCTTGCTTTTTCTTTCCACAACGTGATCATCCAAAGAAATGAATCTGTCAATGATGCTTTGCCCACTACCAGGACTGCATGGAATCTTCACTTTTATTCTCGAAAGTGGTAAAACTACAGTAATTACAGTACCAATAACCCTCATGTCCCACTTCTAAAAAAAAAAAAAAAATAGTATGGCATCTCGTACTTCAACTTCATTGTCTTCAAAAATAATCTTTATTCTACTGTACAATCTGCAGGCCTCCTTACTTTTCCATTTCAATATAGGTAGGCTACAGCATAAAGAAAAGAAACTAAGAGAATAAAGACTCAATCTGGACTGTTACCTATATAAAGTATGATAGACCCTGTTTAGTTACCAGTATCTTAAAACAACTGTTTTGCACTGATGTACCGGTATAAACTTTCCGTTGCCATTTCATATTCTGTGGACATTGTGGATACTGTGGACACTGGAGGCACATGCTTGTTACCGTGGTGGATACCCAGCTCATATGTTTGCATGGTTGTTGGTAATGGTTCCCTGGAAACTTTGCTTGCTCTGTATTATAAATGTTAATTGTTATATGTTGTGTATATGGTCATTTTAATGAATATGTCTTTGAAAACTTCTTTTCAACACGGAAAGAATACTTTTTCAGTTTGCATAACTCTGTAAAACTCTCAGTTAATTGTTCATATCTTATTGCTCTAATAATGTGAACTTGTTGTCAGTTAATTCATTCAGAGTTTTTATAACTTTTTATGATGGACACTTGGAAGGTAAATTGCACATGACTATGGCAGGCAATTAACTATTCTTGATTGAAGCAGTACAATACAAAGTGACACAGATACACTATATTTTGACCTTGTCACCCGGTCTCTATATAAACAATGGTCAGAACATTCTACCAATATTTTAGTTCCCAGGGGATAGAAATCCTCTCATTGGACTAATAGTCATCAGAGAACTGCTGTTTAAACCATTCATCATTGGCAAATATTTTTCCACCCAGATATTAATTTCCCATTTTTGATAGGAACTGTGCAAATAGTCCGGATCTTACATCATGCTATTTCCATGTGCTTCACAATCTGGAAGTACATCTGGAAAAGTTTTTTTTTTTTTCAACAATGAAAATGTCCAAGCTCCAGGGCCAAGGAGCAGATATCTATTGTCAGGGAAGTGTTTAAATGTTCAAACCATTGTTTACAGAGGCTGAGTAAGTAAAAACAAATAGTGTGGTGAATCTCTATCACTTTGCATTCAATGACAGTTAATTGATCAGCCATAATCCTGTGTAACTCATTTTTAAATTCTCTATGAATAACCACCAAATAAAATATAGGCTATCTGAATAATTATAATTATATTTACCAACCACATTGAAGGAACATTAGTCCATACAGTATTTGTTTATCTTTCTTCATATAAACCAATTCATAAATAAGCAAAGTGCTAAATTCAGCATAGCTGCGATGGAATGTGGTGAAACTTGCTAACATCGAGAAAGTGATATGAGATCTAAATTCATGCAGTTTTAGATGCACCAATTACTAATAAGAAAATCTTAAGTAAAATGACTCTTAGATATATCATTAGATTTAATTTTAATTTAGCTAAGCTGAATAATACCTCATTGTTTAGGTAGAAACATGTCCATTAACTTATTAAACATTCAGTAAGTTTGATAAAAATGTAGTATTTATTTGATGGATCTATTATTACTATTTCAATTGTTAATTCAATTGATACGGATATATTATCTAGACCAATAGCAGCTTCGGTGGCGTAATTGGTAGCATGCTGAGCTTCTATGCCCAAGGTTGCGGGTTCAAACCCGGCCGGAGTTGTCTGATTTTTTAAGAGCATTAAAAATCCCTCAGTATGCCTTCCTTCGGAGGAGAAATAAAGCCGGCGGTCCCATGTCATAGATTTATGGCATGATAAAGAACCTTCCACTAATTACACTTGTGTGAAGCTAAATTAGAGGTTATATTCGACTAACGCTCTTAGGTTCCTACGTTCGTCGCCAGAAGCCGACTGCAGTGGCATCTAGTAACAAAGTTCAGAACTAGTTGGTCGTTGATGGTGGCGTTTGGTAGCAAAAGTTGGAACTACTTGAAATCGAATGTCTGCAGTCCTTAATTGAATTAACAACAGATAACACACACTAATACAGTCATCACAATTAACACCGGTTATCAAACAGCTTCTACACACACATAGGGCTTCCTGACCGCGTTGTTGCAGCCCCTAAACTGAGGAACCAACCAACCTATCTAGACCAATATAGTTATTATTAGAGTGTTTTAATTTAACCTTTGGTCGATAGCACCGGGTTCATTCATTATCACTCGGTATGTTGACGACTACTTAAGCTTACCTCCCCTCCCTCAGTAAACCTTTGCATGGACTCGTCCTTTGCCAGTTACGCTTGGGACGGGCGATAAGTTCCATTAGGTTTACCGCCAGCCACTGTCATCTGTCGAACTTGTCTTTATGACCGTGCGTGCCTCCTCCAATATTGTTGACCCGGTCAAATACACCAAATACAAATACACAAATACACACAACGGTAACGTGTGTCAGTTGTGCAAACTACGTCTCAGATATTTGCACTGAGGATGACTAGGAGCCTAGTAAATATGAGTGAACGATAACTATTATGAAAAAATGGATGACACTTTTGTTTTGTTGATTGCTTCACTTGTGTGCGACTTCTGGAATCAGTGGTATGTTTTAGTGGTTATAGAAACATACTAGCTTAAAAAATCCACGTTAAAAATAAAGTTGTGTGTGACTGGTCTAAATCACAGTGCGCACCTCCTCGAGTAATAAATAAGGACGCAGGGCGCGTTAAGGGTTAATAGATATCAAGAAAAACAGTATGGCTTCAGGAGTGGAAGATCCACAGTGGACCCAATCTTTAGCTTGAGGCAGGTGATGGAAAAGAACTGGGAATATGGAGAGGATTTGATCATGACTTTCATAGATCTAGAAAAGGCATATGATAGTGTCCCCAGAGAGAAGGTATGGGAAACCATGGTTAAGAAGAGACTGGGAAGAGAAATGTTGGAAATGGTGCAAGCAATGTACAACAACTGTGTTAGCAGGGTCCTGACCCCAGTTGGAAAGACAGATTGGTTTAGGAACAAGACTGGACTAAGACAGGGGAGTGTGCTGTCACCTCTCTTGTTCATAATGGTGATGGATGAAATTGTAAAGGAAACAAAGGAAGCATATGGACATAAAGAAATGAAGTTACTGTTATTTGCAGATGATATTGTGGTCTGGGGAAGGAACACCGAAGAAGTGCAAAAACAACTAGATGCACTGAGGGAAAATATTCAGAAGTACGGCCTGAAAATCAGTATAGAGAAAAGCAAGTCCATGGTGATGACAAGAGGGGAAAGACAAGGAAAGGGCACTGTGAAAATTGGAAGTCAGAGTTTGGAAATTGTGGACACGTTCAAATACCTAGGAAGTGAATTGATGCAAACTGGTAGGTTGGACATGGAGATTAGCAGGAGGGTACAGCAGAGCAATGCATTCTATCAAAGTGTAAGAAAACTTGTTTGGGATAAGGAAGTACCAAGGAAAAGCAAGGAGGTAATGTATAAAGTGTACTATGTTCCCATATTAACTTATGCAGCTGAGACTTGGACCCTGACAAGCAGGCAAGAGAGTAGAATCCAAGCCAGTGAAATGAAATTCCTAAGAAGTATGATAGGAAAGACAGAGTGAGGAATGAAGATGTTAGGAAGGAAGTTGGGATGGGAAAACTAAATGAGAGAATTGAGAAGAATAAACTAAGGTGGTTTGGACATGTAAAGAGGATGGAGGAAAATAGAATACCAAGACAGATGCTGGAGGCAAAGTGCAAGGGTAAGAGAGCAAGAAAAAGAAATCTGGACTGGGACAAGATCGTGGAAGAAGAATGGTGGAAGGAAAGAGGAAAGTGGAGAAGTGCCATAAATACCCCGACCCGGCAGGAGCTGGATAAGGGGAAATGATGATGATGATGATGATGAGATATCAAGAAAACCATTTACAAGGTGTTTAGGTTTAATATCCAATACATTTGACAGTTGTGAAAA
Organism: Meconema thalassinum; assembly: GCA_946902985.2. NCBI lineage: Eukaryota > Metazoa > Arthropoda > Insecta > Orthoptera > Tettigoniidae > Meconema > Meconema thalassinum. Next base: position 644,811,122 of record OX336391.1, on the reverse strand, counting down.
ATTAATGGCAATAAAGCAAGTGTGCTAGTCTTTTCTTCTTGTAGAAACTAATTTCTTTACTTGCACTGTGGATGAACAATACCTACCACAAAAAACTTAAAAGTAAAAAGAAAAAAAAAACATGGTTTTGGTTTCTTTGTCCCAAAATTATTAGGAATATCGCCCTTAAATTTCAACCAATTTCTCTTGCAAAATGGTTGAAGCTTATAGTACATATAGATATCCTCATATTTAGTGTGTTATGTTATTTCTAATATTTTGATTCCAATATTGTATAACATTATTTCAGCTACTTGTCTGCATCAATTTTCTACCAACTTCAATCTTACTTATGAAATTATTATCTGTGCACTTGAAATGCATATTATTAATGCACCTTTTTTGGGCCAAGTATTCACTTAAAATGCTGACTAAATATTCATCTGTGTGTGTAATTTCCAACACACTATTTGGCTGTGAACTATTCTTAATCAATGTTTTTCATGAATAATGAATGTGTCACTTTTCTGATTTTATATTTCAAATTCAAAATTGTTATCAATTTCAATAGAAATTAAATTTAACATATTTATTAAAGGGTGATAAGTAGATATAATATTGTAAACAATGACTCTATTCCAATGCACTGTTATCATGCAGGATATTGCAATTTATTGTTCTCGACCTAGGTTGTTCAATCTCGGGGCCGGAAGGATGTAACCTCTTCATTTACCACTTACCTCAGGAGTTTGGAGATGCAGAGCTCATGCAAATGTTCCTGCCATTTGGGAATGTCATCAGTTCTAAGGTCTTCATCGACCGTGCCACTAACCAGAGCAAATGCTTTGGTAAGTAGAAATATTTCACTGAAACACTTGTAGTACTGATCTTGATGGAATTGCAAATTAAACTCTTAAAATAGATTATGTGTTTCTGAATGAAGAGACTTTCTCATCGCATAGTGGCTAGCATCCTTGGCTATCACCGCAGAGGCCCGGGTTCGATTCCCAGCTCTCCCAAGAAAGTTAATCCTGGTCTAAGGGCTAGAATGGGGTACACTCACAAGGAGAGGTCACCAAGTGGTTTTCTAGAAAAGTGTTCAAATTCGGAGGGTTTGCTCTTCATAGGAAAATATTTTGGCAGTGTTCGAGCGCTTTTGCCAATGGGCCTTAGTTTGTTCAAAATTGAACATTTAAAATCAATCCTCAAACTTGTGTAGTCCTATTCTCGCACACGTTCCCGGCTCGTTTCCGTGGCGTAGTCGCTATCACATTGGCGTGGGGAATTGAAGGCATTTTTTATTATATGTTGACCAGGTTAGAGAATGTGCCTTTTTCATTTTATTTGTTCTATTTATCCAAGTTACTTTTTCGTTTAAGTTATATGTGATAATTTCTCAAAGATACATACATTGAGGAACTAGGTTAATTTTATGATCATTTACATAGACTTTATTTGGAAGCCTCCGTGGCTTAGGCGGCAGCACGCTGGCCTCTCACCGCTGGGTCCGTGGTTCAAATCCCGGTCACTCCATGTGAGATCTGTGCTGGACAAAACGGAGGCAGACAGGTTTTTCTCCGGGTACTCCGGTTTTCCCTGTCAACATTTCATTCCAGCAACACTCTCCACTATCATTTCATTTCATCTGTCATTCATTTAATCATTGCCCCAGAGGAGTGCGTCAGGCCTCGGCAGCCGGCACAGTTCATATCCTCGCCGCTAGATGGGGGCTTCATTCATTCCATTCCTGACCCGGTCGGAGACTGGAAGCAGGCTGTGGATTTTCATTTTCACATAGACTTTATTTATATCTAAGGGTTTCATAGGCATGATCTCAGTTTTTTCAAAGGATATCTGTTATCCTATCCCTTGAGCAATTTCTTGGAGACTATCATCATCATCATCATCATCATCATCATCATCATCTTGCACAGTTTCCAGCCACTGGCCGGGTCTGTATGGAACACAAGCCTCTCCAGCGTCTTCTGTCTTCCCACCATCTCTCAGCCTCCACCCTTGTCCAGTCTCCTCCTCTCTTCTTCACTCTTTCTTCCACCCCCTTCAGCCACCTGTCTCTCGAGTCTCCCTCTTGGTCTCTTTCCTTCCCACTTCGTCTCATGTATCCTCCTGGGTATCCTCTTCTCCTCCATTCGTTTTACATGTCCATACCATCTAAGTCTAGATTTCTCTATACCATCCTGTAATGGTTCCTCCTTCATTAATTCTCGTCCTCTCATTTCTTATTCTGTCCCTCTTTGTAGCTCCAATACTGCTTCTCAAGAACCTCATCTCACTGGCCTGTATTTTGCTCTTCTCCCTTCCTTTCATAACCCAGGTCTCCGAGGCATACGTCAGGATAGGGACATAGTACGTCCGATATATGATCTTTTTGCTGTTCTGAGGGTCATCCTTGCTCCATAACATGCTTCTCACACTCCTCCGGAATGCTTCTGCCTGTCTCTCCCGCTCATTTATTTCTCTATCGTTTCTTCCATTCTCTTGTATCAGGCTTCCCAGATACTTGAAACTCTCCACTTTCTTCAGCTGTTCCCCACAAATTGTTATTCCTGTTGTGGTTCTTTCCTTCTTCCTTGTGGTGATCACCATCTCACTCTTATTTATGCTAAATTTCATCCCATACCCTTGTATTATTTCTTCCCTCACGTCCAACTGTCCTGTACCTCCTCCTCCTTGTTTCCCCAAATCATCAAATCATCTGCAAACACCATTGCTTTCATCTTTCCTTCCCCAATTAGTTGTGCCACTCGGGTCATTATGTCATCCATCACCACAATGAAAAGTAACGGTGACAGTGCACTTCCTTGTTTCAGGCCGTTTCTCTGTTCCAACCAGTCCGATCTCTCTCCTCCCACTTTCACACAGCTCACGCTTCCCTTGTACATCTCCTTTATCCTCCTTATAGTCCATTTTTCTACTTCTCTATCCTCCAGGGACTTCCATACTTTGTTTCTGCATACACTGTCATATGCTTTCTCAATGTCCAGGAAGGCCATCAGTAGATCTGTTCCATACTCATAGTGCTGTTCTTGTAACTGCCTTACAGTGAAAATCAAATCCACTGTGGACCTTCCTGCTCTGAAGCCATGTTGTTCTTCCCTCATCCCTCCTTCTATCCTTGTCCTAATTCTCCTTTCCAAAACTTTTTTTTCTTGGAGACTACTGATCTATAATATTAAAAACGAATTATTTTCTCTTAAGGAATTCTAAAAGATTTGTATAGAGAAATGGTAAATATAACTTAATATTTATTTATGTTTCTGTTATATTCTCTGTAAATCTTGCCTTGAAATTGAAGTAAAGTTTGTTACTCCATCCTTACTTTTTTTGTTCAAAACTTTTCCTTCAGGTTTTGTATCGTTCGATAACCCTGCGAGCGCTCAGGCCGCTATCCAAGCCATGAACGGATTCCAGATTGGGATGAAGCGACTTAAGGTTCAGCTCAAAAGGCCCAAGGATGCCAACCGCCCGTACTAACCCTCGGACTAGTGTAGGAGCAGCCCCGACAAAAAAAGGTTAGTACCAGCCTGCTAGATTAAAGGTAATTTTTTTTTGTGTTGTTAAAGTAAAAGGTGAAGATTTCCAAATCTTCAAAGTGATAAAACTGACACTAGAAGTTTTTTTTTTTTTTGTACTTAATAATTCTGTGTGATTGATGAACGTTTCTCCGAGTGACTCCACTATGATACAAGGCTCCATCAAAAAGTAACCAAACAATACCTATCATTCCTCACCAGCCTACAACATTCTCTCAAGGCAGCAGAAGCCCCGTCGTGTATTAGTCAACTGAGTTGCATCAAATGGTGAAGGCTGAAATGCCCACTGCACATAATTTTGTGAAGTTCTGTTATGGTGATCTTTTGATTTCATAATGATTCAAATCAAATCAAAACAAAGGGCAAACATCAAGTTTTGCATTATGCTGTGAAAAGCCAAAGTGATGTCTTTTACGTCAAACGCAGAATTTTGAGTGGCACTCTTCATTTTTAAATGGCCAAACATCATTGGAGAATAACGATAAGTTTGAACAACCCTGGACAAGCACAACTCTTGAGAATGTTGAATGAATTGCAAGAATGACAATCCAACAATTTGAAGACACCTTTTGGGATTTTGCTTGGTACTGCTGAGGCAATTAGCACATACAATTTGAATATGCTACACAACACTGCCAAGGTCATCCCCCATGTGTTGCCTCTAAATAGAAAATACCTTAAAATTCACAACATTCCAATGAAAGAGCCCATGATTTCCGAGGCCAAAAAGAGCAAGGCAAACTAGGAACCAATCAAAAAAGATGACAAAACTCAGCAATTTTTAGGTATGTGCCGTGTCTTGTGTAGGGTTTCGCCTAGGACACCAAGGTGGCTCATCAGCGGGCACTTGGTGTCCCCGCCCAGACCCCCACAGGAGTAGCGAACTGCGCGCTACCTCCCTTTTTATGAAGCCCACCTGTGCCTCTTTACTGCGAGAACTAAAAGCTTAAGCAGCCATAACCTCCCTATGAATGCTTCCAAAGAGATGGTATATTGGCTTTCACGGCCAGTGAATTAGAACTCAGCAATTTCTGAGGTTTGTGCCGTGTCTTGTGTGGGGTTTCGCCTAGGACACCAAGTTGGCTCATCAGCGGGTTCTTGGTGTCCCCGCCAAGACCCTCACAGGAATTCGAACTGCGCGCTACCTCCCTTTTTATGAAGTACACCTGCGCCTCTTTACTGCGAGAACTAAAAGCTCAAGCAGCCATAACCTCTGTATGAAGGTTTCCAAAGAGATGGTATATTGGCTTTCACGGCCAGTCATTTAAAACTCAGCAATATTTTAGTTTTAATTCACTGGCCGTGAAAGCCAATATACCAAAAAAGATGATAATCGTATTTTCCAGCACGAAGGGAGTTATGCATCAGATTGTTCTTTGCAATAATACAGTTATAATAAGTAAATAATACTGCTAGGTTTGAGATGGCTGCATGAAGACATTCATAATAAGAGAATGCAACTTTGGTACAACATAAATTGGCTCCTACATGAAGGCAATGCTCTGTCAATGCGGCCAACAAAATATGACTTCTTGGCCATCATTGACATAACAGTGATCCCTCACTTTCCCTATTCATCAGATATAGCAACTCAGTGACCTCCTCCTTTTTCCAAAACTAAAATTTAAAATCAAATGGTAGCGTCTTGACGACTAAAGAGGTGATACAGGACAAATCAAAGGGTTTGAGAGCATGTCTTCCAGAAAGGATCTGCAGTATGTCAGAAGTGGTGGGATCAATGCTGGAGGTGACGAAATCAAAGGTGATTTAAATTAGGTAAATGTTACAATTTACACAGTTCAAGTTGGTTACATCTTGATGATTCCTTGTATAATCTATGGAAGTAGTCATTGGAAGAAAAATTGGAAAAGAAAGACTTTAACTTCTACATTTTATGATTGCTCAAGGCATCACATTTGAAATGGTAATATTTAAGGAGCATATACACAACCAAATATTTTCTACTATTCAATTAAAACTTTACAAGAAAAGTTGTAAAAAAACAAGAAGTTCCGTGACAAACTAAAGAGCCTACTTTTCTTAAAATTTAAGATTCATGCCAATGATTAATCTAAATGGATCTATCTAGAATAATGACCAAATTAAGTTGGTAATATCAAAATTTCTAATTAGTTCGAAATACAGTATACCTGGCATAATGTACCCTAATAGAGCACTCAAGTTGGCAGCCCTGGTGACTGAATATATTCTTAGTTCCATCTCTTAAGGTATAAAATACAAAATTTGGTTGAATTACAATGGATAGCATGGACGTTACATGCAGTTAGACATTGGATCTAACTGCGTGCGTAAAATCATGTTGGCAACAATGTCATGCATGTGTTGGTCAGAAATGATCTGAAATAATATGATCTATTGTTGTGCCAATTTTGAATGAAAACCATTAGTTAGTATAGAAGTTACATGCATTTTAAAATTGGACTTATCAGCAGGCATAGAATCATGTTGGCAGCACTGACGTATATTAATTACTCCAAATTAATATAGAATGTCAGGTACTATACGTGTGCATAGTTTAAAGCTGTCGGCTTGCATACTTTCTGATATATTGGTATTTTGACAAAAGACATTGAGAGCATTCATTAACAGTTGGCAGCCCTGGTGGTTCTTAAGAATATGATCAGTCATATCTGTTTATGTATAGTACATACGAAGTTTGGTTGAATTCCAATTGATAGTGTAGACATTATTTGCATTTGGAAATTGGACCTATCAGCAGACTTAGAATCATTTTGGCAACACTGTCATATATGGCCTCATGGAAATTAAACTGAAATATTATTATCTATATGTGTGCCAATTTTGAAATGCTCCCATGCATACCTTCCAAGATATCGTAACATGGAGGTCAAATTTCAATTGCGATTTTTCAGCAGTTGGTAGAACTTGACATCATTTTCAAACACGGCATTGAGATATTCAGGTATATATATTTACTCATACCAAATTTTGTTTCGATAGCTGCAGCCGTTTAGGAGTTGATATGGGGAGACACACACACAGCTAGACAGACAGACAGACAGACATTTGCCCGGATTGATCTCATAAATCTACTTTTTCCTCATCTTTGCAAAATGTGAGAAGTAGGCTAATAAATGGTCAACATTACAAAAGATTTGACAAGCCATCAAAAGTTAATTTTGTGACATGCCAACTGCACTATTGTAGAACACTGAACTGCTATTTCATGTGGTACTATGACTGTATTTTTTGTAGGTAATAGCAGAGGTTTTCAAACTGCATGTCATGGCTCCAGGGGTGCCATGCTGGTTTAGCAAAAGTGGTTAGACCAATGTGTGCATCTAATGTTATATGCAGTTTCTAGGTTATAATAACAAGTTTCTTCAAGACCATTTTTTCATTCATCATAAATATAACTCTTGAACAAAAGCAGCAGATATTTTTGAAATACAGTACCGTATTACATTATTTCATGGAAGAAAACAACATTAACTGGGAGAATGGTTTAAGGATGAACAGATGGAGGTCTGATGACTATTCTGGCAGACTGAAACTCTGATCTGTAATAACGCTCAATGTACTATTTGGACATGCAAGCAACAACATCGAACCATCGAACATCAGCCATGCCCTCCGTGAGGTTCTTCGATCAGTAATCAAAGTGGTAATCTTCTCAGTTTTTCCTCACCAAGCTCAGTGTACCCCATAATTAATTACCTTATATGTAACATATTAAGTTAAGTTTCTGTCTGTTTATTAGTTTTCCGGGATTGAAGCATAAATGACCCCACCGATCTTAATAACATTTTCCGGGAAGACACCTTGCAACCATGATGGGCTGGGTTTTTATCACAATAATACTGTATTATGATGTCAAGGATATGGGGAGATTTCTTTTTCAAAGCATCATAAAAATTATCATGAATTGGTATAAAGAGATGCACTTGATGTAACATTGTCGAGGCAACTCTTAAAGCTCTACCCACAATGCGCTGTCGGCAGACGGCAGACTGTAGTTGAAGGCTGACCCGTGCTCTCTTATGGCGTCATTCACAATGTGAAGTTGCATGTCGGTAGTTGACAATCGACAGCGTGTCGTCGGCTGTCGCCAATTTTATCTTTGACAGCCAACTGCATATTTAAGAGCCAATCAGAAAAGATCACAAGATGGCGTCACTTTGTCGTCATCAGCTGTGTAGTTGACTAGTTGTATTCGCGGTATATTCTTTGCATAATTACAGTATATAAAAATATGATGACTGAATGTACTAACCTTGGGATAGAAGATATATTAATTGATCTTGTTAGGGAACGCCGTTGGATGTATGACATGAGTGAGCCCAAGTATTTAAAAGGAAACTGTTCATTGATTATAATGTTTTCCTTTGTAGCAAATGTAATGCAGCGGAAGGTAACGCTGAATGACAGCTCATCGTACGATAACATTTTCTAAAGTAGGGCCTACCGGTACTGAAATTAGCCAAAATACATTTTGTAATGACGAAAAATAAATTAGGAAATGATGTAGTAATAGATTGAACGTGTTGGGAGCCCTCGGGCGTTCAATCAAAAATGACCAGCTACACAAAAATAATTCTGTTCAAAAATCAGTAGACCTCATTCAGAGTTGGATTTGTTATTAATTATTTACAAGAGGGGATACTGGATGTACGAGTATTTTTCCTACATTTTAACAATGCTGTACCAGTTAGCAGCAATAAAAATAAACCGTACCGCTCCAAGTCATCCATCCTTGCAAATTTTAGGTTAGGTTGTCGACAATTGACAACCTTCTCAAGGAATAAATGAAAGTCAAGTTATTATTTACTCCTAGCATTTTAACGACTGCGCATTGTGGGTGGCTATGTTGTGAACTACCGACTTCTGACTTCATCTGCCGTCTGCCGACAGCGCATTGTGGGTAGACCTTAAGGCCCATCCTTAATGCGCAGTCGACAGTCGGTAGTTGGTAGTCGGTAGCTGCAGTCAGAAATTGGTACTTGATGACCTAGCCATTCACAATGTGCAGTCTTAACGACTGCTAGGAGTAAATAATACAATGACATTCTTTTATTCCTTGTGCACAGTGGCATTGTCAATAATCTCAAAACTTGCAATTTGGATGATTTGGAGATGTACGGATTATTTTGTTGTAAGTAACTGGTACCGTGTATTTTATTGAAAAGGTACGGGTTGTGAAGGTATTTCACTTATATGCTCTTAGCACACGACACAGATCAACAATGTGACGTCGATTTCTACCCTGCTCTGATTGGCTATTACATTGCTGCAGTCGGGCTGTTGGTAGTCGAAGATGAAATTCCTGACTGCCGACTACCGACTGCCAGCTACCTACTGCAACTGCATGTTGTATATGGTGCCTATAGTATACACGGGGACGACTGCGACTGCCAACTATGAACTGCCGACTGCACATTGTGGATGTGCCTTTATGAACTTTCCAAGGCAGTGAAGGTCACATTCTGGCAGTGAAGGTCACATTCTAGGAGCAGGGCCGGATTTAAGAGTATGCCGCCTATAGGCTATAGTCCATTTGCCGCCCCCTCTGTAGTTCATATTTGCTTAATACATTTGTTTTATACAACAAAAGGATAGAGTTCATTTGCGTTTTCATCTCTTTTTTTTAAACATAAAGTTCATTTAGTTTAGATACTACAAATTTAATGGTTTACATAATAAATTATATAATGAAATTAGTTATCTACTTGTATTTTTACTTACTTCTTTTAAGATTCGTTATAAATTGAAATGGGATTCGAACTTAATTAATTTGTTCTTGGAGATAAGTGCTCACTACTTTACACATATTTTTATACCGTACTTTAATTAGAGACGAATGACAGCTTCAGACTCTGACAGACTAGACTGACACAACACTACTGACAGTGGAGTCACTGGGCCTCCCACCAACAGTGTTGCCAGATCGGCTACAGTGTTGTCAGATCGAATCACTGCGCTTGTGCCAGTGTTGTCAAACCAAATAAGATTGCACTACAAGAACGCTATAATACAAGATTACGTGCTGTGAATGTGTATTATGTTACAGTTTTAGAAAGTAGGCTATGTAGAAGGACTAAAACATATTTTTAAGTAACATGTGTTCTTAAATTCGCACGGAAAATATTATTAACGTCTGAAATACTTCATTTTAACTTTTGAATAAATTGCCAAACTGCCGCCCCTGAAAATTTGCCACTCTAGGCTGCAGCCTACTTAGCCTATTTAGAAATACGGCCCTGTCTAGGAGAACAACAGCCTATGCCATATTAATGGTTGAACATAATTTTTGTGTACTGAAGGGAGGGAGGAACTGACTACAGACCTTGATGTGGAGTGACCTGAATAGTGTTTCACGCATTACTGGCCAGAACATATACATGGTTTGCTCCACAAAACATTCATTGACAAAAATTTCACTGTATTGTATCTATATTCATAAGGCTTATTTTCCTCTGCCCTCAATAGAGAACTTATGCGGTAGAGCTCAGCCTTTGATACTGTAAATGATTATAGATGCTCCATCAATAGTAACTGATCAGCATAACCTTGGTTTATTTCCTTCAACATTACTTGGTACAATTGTACAGCACTTTACCTCTTTATTCGAAAAATTCATTCATTTAAACTGACCCAAAAGAGGAAGGTGAAATCTGTATTATAATTTTCAGGAGAGAACTTTTATCTAATATTAAAATTCTCTTTTGTTTTACAGATTTCTCAATTGGTCGTGCCTAGAGGAGAGGAAAAGAATGTGGCTAGCATCACACTGTGTTTGTTTTACTTGGACGCTGGTTGTACGTTTGCAACTCTTGAAGTCTCAGTGACAGTAAGAAGAAATAAAGAAATTTGTAATAAGCCCGGAAGAAATGCTTGGAAAAAAGTGGCTCATCTCGGCACTGATCATCGGTTTTCAGTGACTGGTCAACACATCATTCTCATACTTCCTGACGAGTATTAGGCCACATGGTGCGGAATTTTGTAGCTCCACTCTCATCCCCCATCCCATCCCCTGCAACAATTTAGTATACTAGGTCCAAACTACTTAGATAGTAACTAGAAAGCTTCATATTCTTATCATAATATTATTATACAACTATTATTATCGTTATTTTCATTATTATTATTATTATTATTTGATTAATCATTATATTTCAAAACAACCAGCTATGGTGAAAAAAGTGATTTAACCAATTTTTGCTTAATAATTAAGATGACGAGTGTGGATAAAACATTGAGGGTTCTGGCTCTTGGTCTCCAAAAGTAAAAAAGAGATATTTTTTCTTGTTAAAGTTAACGAGTTTGCGAAATAAAACTCGGCATTTCACGTGGACGAAATATTTATATTGGACCGTAGAACTATTACCGCTCGAGAAATTCCAAATGGGCTGTGATTTGCAATTATAATGTGTATCTGTACAGACCGTTTCATCCTCTTGTTCGTAAACAAATTGTTTATTGTCAGTAAACAGACTACTTGGTGTTTTGTGTGTTGGTTGGTAGAATTGAGAATTGTTCACGGTACGTAGTTAAAAGGAAAAAATTAAATATATATTTATATCGTGAATAGTAGAAAATATTTTTGTTGCTAAGGATGACATAGCAACCTCCTTTGTATGCCTAACATGATGATACTAATTATTTTGTGCTCCTATATCAGTGAAAACAAGGAAGCCTTCATACTTGATACCTGCTCATGCCTTTATCTCGAGGTTTTCAAATGTTTTTGATGTTCAATCGATAGTCTCATGGTGAATTTTTGTTTTATATATATATATTTCAGCACTTTTGGGGGCCAACAGCCAAAATGCTTTACATTGATGCCAAGTTTCGAGAGTATCCACCGATTTTGAATCCCCTCCTCCCCATATATGTAATTAATAACCCATAAAATATGGTGTAATGAAACCTAATATTTATAATGAAAAGATACAAAATAATTAATAATGTAATATTTCTACTACAATTTTAGTGAATATGAATTAACCAAAGTACCAAAATATTCATACATATACATGAAAACATACGTAGTTTGTAGACGTTGCGAACCAGTGAGAAATGAAGTATATAGTCACTATAAATATTCATAGCACCTCTTTAAAAGCCAAAGAATATAGAAGAGGTTTTCTACATTTTCTTTATAATTAATCATTGAACAAACAATCTTAAAAAATTATTTATCACCCCATAGTTTTTTAATGACCTAAGCGAGAACTTTTTTTATAAATATATAATTTTTCAAACGATTCATTATGTCTTGTCTGTTGCGATTTTTGGGAATCGTGTTAAGAAATGTTTGATGGAAAGTCGGTTTGGGAAACATGCACTTAGGAACTCACACACAAGTCTTTTGTGATAGGGATTTAGTCAGAAGTTTCCATTCTAAATGTCTGAGGAGTTAGAACAGACACAATATTTACAAATAGTGGAATTATTTTATCTACGTAATCCTCCATCTCGCTGCATGTTATATGCCTTATTCAAGTAACGTGCACTAATTTTATGGTTTACAAATGAGTACTGGTAATGAAATGGGAAGAAAATATAATTGAGCTACATATCAATAGATAATTATGCCAGTTAGCACTGTGTTCTTACTTCAGGCTGTTTTAAGGAAATATATTTTCTCCCTGAAAAGAGAATTCCATAACCTACCGAAGATCTTAAAAAGATGATTTTTAAAATTGAGAAGATATAGAAAAGTTTACAAATTTTAGAAATTTCTATTATCTTGTCCCTGCAAAGTTACAGAATACAGGAATAAAATGGTGCTTTTCTTGTTGCACAAAAAGTGGTAATTGATTGATTGCTTGATAGAATGGGTGGAGTGACTGTGTGGTTGAAATCAATATTTTGATCTACTTCAGTCATAATTTTGCATTACCTCTCGTCAGAGCTCTGGAAAAGAAAACTTATTTGTGCATTCCAATCATATAGATGGGGTGTGTTCCTTATTTTCAGCTTTTTAAAGCTGTTTATACATTATACGTCACTTAAATTATGTTTGCAAATTGGTTATTTTTTGTAATTCACCATCTGTGATAAACTTATAGTTATACTTGTATTCTTGAATAATACTGTAAAAGATATTTACTTTGCTTCATCATTAACATTTACTCTTTTTACTAAGAATTAACATAATGGCAGCAAACATAGCCTTAAAACAAAAAGGTTCTGAAAAGCACATCAGAAATAATGCATTCATCAATTCTGTTTCATGTATAATACATTAATGAACAATGCATTAATTGCACACACTATTACAGGAAATTTTAATGCATTTATCGAAGGATGAACTTCAAACTTTAGAATGGAAACAGACTTTTGTAGTGAGAGAAGCTGAAAGATCAAATTAATCTAGTCACAGAGTAAATATGGAAATGCAAATTGGAAGATAGATAGCGAGAGTAGATATAGGCTTGTAGTAATATATTAAACTTACTATGTATAAAAAGGAATAAATTCAAAGGGGAGATATATATATATTATATATATGTATTAAAACATAACCCGAAAGTGTAGATCTGCAGGTATTTAGTTTATCAGCAGGACACACACACATAAGGAGATGAAAGCATTGATGAATTGTGTGCAATATAATTAAGGAACACAATCAATACAATGTTCTTGTTGTTAAGTTCATAGTCTTATGAAATAGGTTATAACCAAAGCTGATTTGTTTATTGACAATTTTAAAATTACGGTATATTTGTGCAATCCCAATTTTAGTGGAAAAGAAATATTTAACTATTCCATAATTTTCTCATTTTTGCTTCATCCATTATAAATTATGTTCAAACTAATATTTTCAAGATTCTTCTCTATATGATTTCAATTTATTATTTTCTGAGTATTATGTCCCTTTCTCCATTACTATTGCTGTAATTCACTAATGCATTCCAACTTGGCTAACATTCCTTTGTTTACACCCAACAAAGACCAATTACAGAGCATTCTCTAATGATAGAAGAGAATTGTAATGTCAAATATAATACCTACTTACAAGGAAACTGACTGAAGTAGGAATTTACAATAAACATGTGATCCTTGTAGAAGGTAGAATGTGTCAAGTATTTTATTATCTTATTGAAACTTCCTCACCGTCAAGTTTCATTAGTAGTACTTCTTTTATATTGATATTTAAATTCTCTGCAAGAGCCATTAATGTTTTATAGAAAATAAATTACAACTTTTGAAGCTTTATTAGACAGATACAATGGAGAAACAGATTTTTCTTTTGATAAATACTTTAGTTTTTTAAGAAATGCATCAGCAAGAAATCTGTTTCAAATAAATACCTTATTACAATCATATCATTAAAGGAATACAAAGAGAATTATCTGTATGGGTGTAAATAAGCAATGCATTTATTTGAAATTTAATCCTTTGGAGTATTAATTTAGTTTTACGGTATGGTTCTTGTTAGTGTCCTTTTTATTAAAATTAGTGTTCCGGTACCTATTTAATCATAATTACAACTTATTGTGCATCATATGGTACAAAGCATTTGATAAAATATCTATTCCTTAAGTATGGTATGTAAACATGTTGTTGAACTTTTTAACTGTGTGATGAGAGAAGAGAACCAGCAGATTGGAAGAAGAATAGGCATATGGGAAAAATCAGCAAGTTGTTTGGCATCGATGAAGCTTTTCTTGCGTTTTATTGTTTTGTTATTAGTGCAACTCCCATTAGTTTAAAACTACTTTATTCATAATGTGCTCTCACAATTCAACAGTTCAATTACTGCGCTGCCTTTCGTGTAGAACTCAGTGCACAAAATAAAAAAGTATATATATATAATAAAATATGAACACACAAACATAAGGGACTGCAATTGATAATCCATAAGTGCGCGGGGGTAAAGAAGGATAAGAGCAACATGCAAGAACATTTTTTCCACTTGTCTGTTGGTATTTAAAGAAAATATGAACCCCCATATGAGAATAAAACTGCTATGAAGTGATTCTTGGATACAGGGTATGTTTTTTCAATTATTTGTGTAAATGTTTTTCCTGTGGAACCAAAAAAGGAGCAACTTTGGTGTACTCTCTCAAATAGATTTTTCACAAATCAAAGAAAATCTAGTGATCCCTTTTTAAAAACCAAAATATGCTACGTTAGTTAACTGTGCCATAACCAAGGGGGACACCGCAGAATCTCTTCTGTGGAAGTTTTCAGTCATTCTCACATTTCTGTTCATAATGTGTTTTATAAAATCTGTTGAATGTGCTTTGCTACATATGCTCTTTAATGAAAATTCTTATTTTTTCTTCATACTCAGTGTTTGCCATTCTGTACTGATTAGTATCACACGGCTCAAAAATTATTTTCTATGGAATGGTGAGAAAAGCCTGTGGTGATTGTGCATATTGGTTAACATTAATCTTTGAAAATTGTCCTTAATTTTGTCTTACCAGTATGAATGACTCTTCAAGTTTTATTTCATGAATGGCTGCTACTTAATTGTTTTGTCAGAGGTTCTCATGAGATTTGAACTTGTCTGCCATCCATGACTGTACAGAATAATTTATTATATTCATAATAATAATAATAATCATAGTAATGATAAACATATGTACCATTTGTACGAATCCACTTCATTCATTATGTAAACAATCTGCAAAAGTAGCTGAAAAATGAAATCATGATCACAAAAAAAAAAAAAAAACAAATTTTAAAAAAGTAATAAAATGGACTGAACTATGGGAGAGCACAACAGAAGACTGACGTCTCGTCTCAACTGTAAACAGTGCATTTCAACACACAAAAAGAAAAAATGAGAGATAAACTCTTTATAGTTGTTAGCAGCTGTGTCCTCCAACTTAAAACCACAGAAACTAGTTTTCAGTGTGAACCAAATGTACATCTAAAAATGGACTATAAAATAAGTTGGCTGTTTGGTTCACATTGCAGTCTACATCAGTGTTCAGTTTCTTCTTTGGTTTTTCTTTAGACTCACATTCTAGTCACTCTCTGGAAAAGAAATTAATAAATGAGACATCATGCATCTAAATCTGGTGCTAGTATATTAGTAAACTATGTGGAATTATTTTAAAGAAGTCATTGGCTAAAATACTATCTTTTATCTGACTGAGAAAGTACGGTACCATGTTTTTTTTAATGGTAGTACACTGATGCAACCTAAGCAGAATATATGGTTAGCCTGTTCCTTCTTTTTTGCAGTTTATATCCATTATTTATAATAATATATGATATAAATATGTATAATACGACAGTATATATATTTTGATTTGTTCTTGCCACATATGCTAAGGTGCAAGATATGAAATGAGTGAAGCATATAAATACGTTATATGCACACAGTTTGTATAAAATAAATAAAATAATAAAATAGTTTGCTGAGAGGTGAAACAGTGACACAAAGTGTAAGACCAGAAGTTAAACTGATACTTGATTCACTTTGGGACCAAGCGCTTGGTTTTTTTGAGATTCAAAAAAATAATTGTAGATGGACATAATGAAAAAAATTTGCAAGTAACTTATTTTGTCCTGAAAATTTAATACACTTGATTGAATTCTTAGAACAAAAATTTTTCACCTCTTAGCAAATTTAGGCTGCATTTTTTAGTAAGGAATATTTTTCAGAATATTATAGTGTAACATCTATGAAAAATCACAAATCATATTTATTTAATGTCTATGAGAGGTTGGAGCAATGGTGTGGAACAGTGGTTTATGAAGTCCATCATAATTTGGATAATTTATTAGGACAGTATTTGATAATTGCTGTAAAAATGTTGATTTTATTTATTTGCTTGTTATTTTCTCAATTTTTATTTGTTGTAGAAGAAAAGTTCTCTTTATTTATTTGATTAGTCATTATTGTGATAACATGCATCCAAGATGCATGATAATCCTGAATAATATCATGGTGAAACTCTAATATAAAGTGACATGGCTTGTCTGCCATTTCTCTCAGGTATCAATAAAATATTTTACTGCCTTGAGAGAGAATGGAAGAAATATTAATCTAGTCTTTTTTTGTTTTGTTTTAATAATTCTGTGGTTCATTCAGAAGAAATGCTTTTATATTTATATATATGTTTGGCTAATGTATGGTCAGTTCCCCCCCCCCATAATTACTTACAAAGCAAAAGTACTTAAGACATTACTTTTGGGTCTCAGGTTGAAATAAATTTCTAAACTAATGTTATATAACTTATGATGGTGAATACTAAGAAAATGCATTTCTGAGGATTTCAAGAAAATGAATGGTCCATTAATAAATTCACTTAATATGCTAGTCATATTTATTTTATTCAAGTTGCAAATGGGAATATTAATGTATAAACTGTTTATTTTTCGTATCCCGAATGTTATAACTGCATATTTTACAACTCTCCGAGCTGCAGTACGATTGTGGAAGGGTGTATATCATTCAATGCAACCAATACATATACACATTTTTTGGTAGATTTTCCGTGTGGGCATGCCTGGTATGGGGTCTTGAAAGGATCCAGAGCACTCCCAAAATATTTTTTGAAGGGAATCAGATTCATCCACCCAATGCTATAATAATTCGACATTTTAAATATAAAACTATTTTGTAGTTTTATTTAAAGAGTCAAAGAAACACATTTATCACCTGTTTTTGTTTTCTTATTTTAATTATTGGCCATTTACAAGTTCAGCTGTTTATACAGGCATTTCAAACAATATCACTCTTCTTACGATGTCCAAAGTTTTAAAGCAAGAAAGAAGATGACATACTTGAATGCTGAGGCACAGCTTCCTCAGTGATAACTGGTAGTGTGTCTGATATATGATCCTAAGATAGCAGGTTTGATTTCCAGCTAAGGAAGTTGGACTTTCAAACGTCAGGAAAAATCCAAGACCCTCGAAGTCTTAGGCTGTTAGCTCATGAAAGACCTCTCGCATCACCTCAAGGGAAAAATATTTATATCTTAGCCACAGGTTGCTCATCAGAGCTATAGTTCGCTGATAAATAGTAGTCCAAGTGTATGTCAAAATTAGTGTAGATCACCTACTGTATAATTGCTCCACTTCAAAAAAATCAGCAAGGTAGCTGAAGCTATACAATTATTATTATTATTATTATTATTATTATTATTATTATTATTATTCATTCATCATCATCATCCTTTCCTGTGTTAGTCCTAGAAGAACTGTTACGGTCTACACATAAGATTTGAATTTTCATGCCATCTTTTCCTGGGGCGACCTCGAGATCTCTTCCCACCGGGGCAGTAGTTGACGACTGCTTTAGGGATCCTGCTTCCGTCCATCCTGTTGAGGTGTCTTAGCCAATTTCTTTGGTATTCATGGATGTATTCCAATATAGGTCTGCTGTTAAGACCATTCAGCACTTCTGTGTTTCGTTTGTGATCCCACTTAGTGACTCCTGCTGTTCGTCGCATATATATTTCATTTCGGCTGTAGTTATTCATCTCATCGCATTTCCTCAGGGTCCACGCTTCGCTACCATAGCAAAGTACTGGTCTTGCTAAGGTTTTGTAATTTTTTGTTTGGGTGTGCTTTTGAACTAATGATGGTCTAAAAACTTTATTGATGATTCCTAAACATCTGTTGAATTTAAAGATTTTCTCGGGTATGTCCATTTCTTCAAGGAAAGACAGTTTGTAACCAAGGTATTTAAAATCGTTTACTCTTTCCAAAATGTTATTATCCAAGCAGATCTTACTTCTTACTGGTTCCATGCCACAGAATGCCATTATCTTAGTTTTCTTTAGAGATAATTCCATTGAGTAGTTTTCTGAGACTAGTTTCAGGTTATATATTGAACGCTGTAAATCATCTTCTGAGGTGGCAACCAGCACTAAGTCGTCTGCAAATAATATTGCGTCCAGCTGTAGATTTCTGTTAATGTTATTCATTCAATTTCGCTAATCAGCCAACTAGGGACTACGATAAGCCTCATTTTACATTCTGACATTTCCCCATTGTCTTCATGAGCTCACTGTGTTTAGCACGGCGTTCTTCAGTCCATTTTGCACCAGTTGTCCGTTTTTCATCCCGGAAAGTCTCAAAAGTCTTGATGGCTGCTCTATAAAGATTTCGGTATTGTGCATCTTCTGCTCGTATCCCCATTTCTTTAAGATCTTTCTGGACGTTAACGTACCATGGCATTGTCGTTTTTGGTTTTGAGTCAAAGATACTGAAGATATGTTTCGTCCATCGGGAGTCGATCATCCGTCGTATATGACCATATAAGCAAACTCTGTGTTTTCGCATTGTGTCTGTGATCTTCTCTACAGTATCTTAGAGTATATTTCTTGCCTGGATTTTCTGATGTAGATGCCATTTTTGCAGTCTGGGCCAAGTATGATGTGTAGGATCTTTCTTTCTTTTCTCAAATTCGCGAGCAAACATTTCTCAGATAGGAGAAGGCATTCAGACCCATATAGCGGTATTGGTTTGATGACAGTGTTGTATTGACGAATTTTTGTGTTCATAGAAAAGCACTTTTTGTTATATATGTTGTGGGTGGTTGGGAAAGCGACTTCCATTTTCTTGATTCTTGCTTCTATGGCTTCCTTGTCAAGGCCATTTTGCTGGATCCATTCCCCAAGATATTTAAATTTATTATTATTATCATATTCATTTCAGCACATAAGTGGGACATAACAACATATCGTGATATGTAGACCAGGTTGTATTCCCAATATTTCTAGATTTCGAGCCAATGACTTAGGGATCATGCCGGTAGAAGAAATGACTATGGGCAGAACCACTACACTTTCCTGTTTCCACATTTGCTGTATTTCCTCAGCCAAGGGCAGATATTTGGTGATCTTATCACAGCAGGTTTGTTGCAGATTATGGGAATTGGGCACTGCAATATCAATATCATTATTATTTTTATTATTATTATTATTATTGGCAGCCCCATGATGCAGGGGTAGCATATTTGCCTCATACGTAGGCAGCCCTAGTTTGATTCCTGTCTCTGACAGAAATATGAAATCTGACATGAGAACTGGAACTGAATGCCCTTGGCCTCATTAGGATAGTTGTATAGCTACTTAATATGTTGTTTCCTATGGCTAGCCCGGATTCCAATCCATCAGCTTAGCTACTTAATATAAGAAGTACTTGTGGTGTAAAATCAAGGTACGGCAGCTGAGGGTGTCATCATGCTGGTTGGATGCCTCCCATAATCCATAAGCAATGAGTTGGGTGGCAATCATCCTTGGATACATATGGTCCTCCGGGACTTATTGCAGGGTTAGTTTTTCAAATTACTACAACAGGTAATAGTCAATTTTGGTTTAGCTCCATAAATTATGCATACATTACCTTTATTGTTTTGATACAAACATAGGCCGGCCCCACGGTATTGGGGTTGTGTGCCTGCCTCTCATCCAGAAGCCCCGGGTTTGATTCCCGGCTCCATCAGGGTTTTAGGAGGTGGTGTGAAGGATGGAACAGGGACCACTCAGCCTTGTGAGGAGAGATCAGAGAGACAGCACCCCGATCAAGAAAACCAAGCTAACGCCCGAGGGGACCTGACATGCTGACGCGTCACTCCACGATCTGTAGGCCGACATGGCTGGGCAGCTGTCGCTTGGTAGGACTAGGCCCTTCAGGGGATAAATGCCACAGGAAAAATATAATACAAACACATGGACTTCTTCCTTCTTCTTCATCGTCATTTGGGCCTACTGAGGACTACGGGGCTCATACATATCTCCTCGTCGCTTTGTCTTTTCTCTTCTTCCAGTACTTTTTCATCATCTGACTATGAGCCAGCTTTCATTCATCCGTCCATGGAGGTCTGCTAACCCTGGTGTTCTTCCTTGCTGTCAGTGATACAGGAAAAACTCCCTGTCGGATGGCTTGCCAGAATTGTTGGCGGTCTTGTATGGACACAAGTGGGATCCCTAGATGGTCTAAATCCGTCCTGACCGTAGAGATCCGCTTGGTCCAAGAGGCCTTCCCTCCTCCTGCCACTGTGAAGATCTTACTGGTGAGCCGGCAAGGGATCAAATGGGTGAAGTGTCCATAGAAGGCCAGGAACCTTTTTCTTATACAAGTCACAATGTTTTCTTGATGACTGTAAAGCTCATTCTGTAGGTGCCTCCCTCTTCCCGTATGGGTCCTAGTATCCTCCGCAGGATATACCTCTCCTTGAGTTCAAGTCTCCTGAGTGGGCCGTTCCTGGCCATCACACATGGACTATTATAACAAATTTCAAAAATTGCCACGGAAACGCTCAAATGATGCCAAGAGCAGTGTCAATGTACTGTGAGAGACAAGCTCCCTATTTCAAAAATAAAGCCTTACCTTTGCTATCCATATTTGGACTATGGACTATTATAACAAATGTTTTTTGACAAGGTCTCAAAAATGTTTAAAAAATTAATGTAATCTTGCAAACAGTTCAGTTTTTATGGCAATAGAAATTCAGATTGCAGTTTTTCTATGAAGGGGAAGTTGCCAGTGCTGGAGGAATAAAGTTGAGGAGTAACATTGCCGTGCCCAATTAGTAGTTTGTTTCTACCCAGTTGACAGGCTTAC
This sequence comes from Meconema thalassinum, assembly GCA_946902985.2. NCBI lineage: Eukaryota > Metazoa > Arthropoda > Insecta > Orthoptera > Tettigoniidae > Meconema > Meconema thalassinum. Next base: position 644,790,066 of record OX336391.1, on the reverse strand, counting down.
CTCGATATATAAATTCCCTGTGCCAACACTGAGCTTGAGGGTAGGTAGTCCAATTCTCAGGAAATTAAAGTACATTGGCCTTCAAGACCCGAAATAATGGGTTCATTCCTAGTTCAGTCCAATGGTATTGTGTTAAAATGTGACAATATTGTGTTGATAGATTTATTACACAGGGCAAAATTCTGGCACACCTGACATATCGGAGGCCACAGCAGTTATTATTACTGTATTTGCTGAGAACTTCAACAGTCGCCAAAGGATTAATTTTTGGACCTTGCCAACAATATATAACCAGGCATGCCCATGGTTTTCAGTATAGGTATATTTCAAGAGCAGATTGATATTTTCATCAGTGATGATAAGAGACTGGATTATATGCATTTGCATATTTAGCCCCTTTTCACTTGTTATTGCATATTTTACCTTAAAACTGGGTGATGCATATTTTAGGACATATTTTCAATATTTTAAAAGTCTAAAAGGGCGGCTCAAGCTCGATCTCGTTTTGATGTTTTATGGCGACCGCGACATAACTGCGTACAGCATTCAGAAAAGCATTGCTGTGACGAGCAGTCATTTTTCCCATATACCTGCTGCGAGTATTAAAAAGCTCGAAACTCAAGTTTTGGCGTTGACTGAATCTATTCAGGTAATTAATAAAATTCGTCAGGTGAACTCCTCCTTGTTGAAGGTAGTCCCGAGGAAACTTAAGAAAAGTTTGAAAATATTTTGAACAATAACCCAGGCTTTGAACCTTTGCGTCAAATTGATAGTTTTATTAATAGGACGGGTGAACTTTTGCCGGAAACATTAAGTGCCAATACAGCACTCAAATTGAAATATTGTCCAGTTACGTCAGTTGATGTAGAGCGGCCTTTTCTGCTTATAAAAATGTTTTGAGCGATCGGCAACACAATCTTACTACTGAACATTTGGAACAGTACCTGATCGTTTGTTCACCATGCTAGCAAAATAAAAAATAATTTGTAAACGATACTTTTTTTTATGAAGTATGTTGTTTTTGAAGTAATATTATTTGATGTTGCATATTTTGACACTTTTCATGCATATTTTAAGCATTTTTCATACATATTTGTATGCATATTTTGAGCTTTTTATGTTGCATATAATCCGGTCTCTAGTGATGATATACAGTACCGTACTGGTAATGTCAAGACATAGAAAATGAGTATCAGTTTGTTGATGCTGGGAAATACCATGCTATGATAAAACTTTTGATATTATCTTTGTGAACTAAGAAAGATCTTAAAAGCCATGAAATGTATGGTTGCTAAATTAAAAATAAAAAGAAACAAGTAAGCAAGACAGAAAAGAAAAATTGTGCAGCTAATTTATCATATCAGTGTGTATAGTTCAAAGTCTTTCAGAGAACTACCTGTTTTCTTACATTTAAGTTGGAGTTAGTAATGATGAAAATGCACATCTTGAAGTAATTTTAAATGAGCAGCGATGTGTTTATCACCTGCATCAACAGGGGCGGATTAGGTAATGGCCAGTCAGTGCAGCATTCCTAAGTATTGAATAACCTGATGTAGGCATGAACGCAAAATAAATGCTTAGTCTAAATTTTGTATTTCTCATTTATTCATTCTTTAATGTGACACAACAATAATAATAGAACACTACAACTGGCAGTCTGTAATCATGCATGTTCACTCTTCAGAGCCTTTTCTTCTTTTTATTTTTTTTATGTTTGAGCCATAGTAAAACAATCAGCTTTCTGATATACAGTATTTTAAAATCCTTGCTTTTTACCGGTATTCCTCTGTGGTTAAAATAGACAAGATACTAGATTTCTCTTGTCCTATTGCAATTTAGATTAAAACTTTTTTTATCTACTTCAGGGCAAAAAAAAAAAAAAGAAATACTGTAGGCCTATTACCTTTCTGTGTTAGCATCAGATTAAAAAAATGTCCACATTGGAAAAACATTACCAATGGCAGAGTCTTGAAAGAATCTTAATGATTTTGGTGGCAATAGCAGATCCTGCATGTTCATTGCATAATGAGCAAAATGAAATTGTTTGATTAAAAAGCAAACTAAAAGGAGTAGACAAGTGCCTGCAGAGATTGTATGGGGCCCTAAGCTATGGCCTTAATCCGTCTCTGTGCATCAACCATACTCTAACCTCTGCTGCATGCCTCTTCAATTAAGTTTCCTTTCTATCTACTTTCTTTTTTAACAAAAGAGTGAAAAAGAACAGTGTGTGAGTGATAAGATTCACTAATGATTTTTATAGCAGTCTATAGAGTGCTGGATACAATAGCTATCAGAACACACTGTACATTGGATTGAAAAAGAAATAACTATGAATTACTATATTATATATACTGTAGCAAGTCAGTATTAGATTTAATTTCATTATTTTTTATAAATAGGGTGACCAAATATGCATCAGACTGCTTTGCTAGACTGTCAAACAGTTTTTAAAATATACCTGCATAAGGTGAAGAGAGCTTATTAGTACTTCCTGTAAAGATTCACCACTGCAAATCTAATGTTGAAAATCAACTGGACATCAATCATTTACTCATTCATTTTATATAAATGACACATTACTACTTCATAAACTTAGAGTATCTTCCACATCCAATCTAAATTACTCTTGACAATAGCCATGCTAAAATATTTTTGAAATTAAATGTTAAACTATTTAATGATAGGCTAATTATCATATTATATTCACAGCAATATGTGATATGGATGTCTCATGAAGTAATACTGAAATTGCTAGTTCTAACATCTGTCTCAGAATCTCTGATAACTTTTTAACAACGTTTCTGTAATCTTAAAATGATAAAACAAACCAAAATTTTAAAAAAATAATGTCATTTGTATTCCAAAAGAGAAATTATAAGACTGCAGAAATTGGGGTTTTATAGTGAAACCTCGGAAGAATAAGCAGCATTAGTTATAAAATATTGAAGCAAGAATTTCAGCAATTAATTTTATTGCCTTGTTGCTTTAAACAAAAACTAAGAACTTGTTACAGGGATTCATGAAACCATGGGAAAGGGATTTCTTGAATGTATTATTCACAACTGTTTACTGGGATACTTTATTCATGTGTACTGTTATCAGTCTTCAAATATTATGTTACTTAATCTGAATGCACATACGGTATTTCAGTACAACACAGTTTAGCTCCATAAAAGACATACGGTATTTGAAAAGATCATATTGTTTAGGATAAGGACAAAATGTATAATATGTAATTATATATATATAAATATACTGATGGTCATAATTTGGCAACAGTTTTGTAGTACTTGTTACATTAACCATTTTTCACTGCATTGTTATTCAAACAATATAATAACTCTATAAATTTTAATTTATATTAACTCTAGCTCAATTTTAAGCACAACCAATTTCTCTTATGATGTGTTGAAATGTTTCATCATGAGAGTGAAAGTCGTATATTAAATATCTGTATAGAAACTGTAAATATCATTGAAATATGAGTAAGTATGTAATACTTACTGAAATTATTCTAATTTTGTAAAAGCTGTAAGATTAGTTAGTAAAACATTAACTAATTTACTGTTATCAAGACATTTTTTCATACTCGGGCTTTGACTGATGATTTGAAATATTTATTAAATGCTGAACAGCTATTTCCTGGCACTATTAGACACTTAATGCTCAAAACTTCTACGAGATTGCTGTAGGTTCCCCCTTTCCTGATGAGGCAAAACTTGTAGCATACATCAGAGATAATGTCAATATCTAAGTGTCAATTTCTTAGTGTCATCCTACATACTGTAATTATGATCACCCTATTTATGAAACTAAAGCTCTTTGGCTTCCTGTTAATTTCTTTCTTAGTCTGTTAAAGAAACCTATTATATAATATATAAATATATAAAAAGCTGATCATTAGAGAAGAAATCACATTTAGGTAGTTATCATAGCATGATTTATATATTCATGATTATTATATGCTGGGCAAGAAAGATTGAAGTGCTTGCTGCCCAGTGGAAAGACAACATGCATCTAATGAGACACAACAATCAGGTTGTTGAGTTGATATGTAGATACATGTTTCATCTGTTTTACTTGATTTACTTAAAACACATCTTTTGTGAATGTTGAACATAATTTTAATTTTTTTTACTTAAGCAAAGCTGTAAAAGAAAGAAATTGTATGGTCTTTGAAGCTGAAACTTTGGATAAAATATTTGCATGCATAAAATATTATTGAAGAAGAATTACATGTAAAACAGAACATTTCAAACACTTTCTGTTTTGAAATGTATTGTTAGCTATTAATTAGGTATAAAGAATAAAATATTGTTCAGCAGCACAAAAGAAAAACTTTATAACAGAATTAAAAATAAAGTTGAAGAAGAAAGCAAAAAAGTTTTGTTATTATAAAAATATCCCTACCCAAAATAGAAAGCACTGCAAATTTTGCCAATGGCATCACCATCATTAAAATATGGCATCAAGTCAGAATATGTAATAAATGCATTGAGCAAAATTAGGTGGTAGAAATGCTAAATAACTTTTAGAAATTATTTGGTCTTAATTTTTAAGTCATGTTCAGTATAATATATACTGTATACGGTATGTACAAATCTGTTAAATATTTTTGTGACTTATCATAAAATGTTGCTTTCTATTTTATCCTTATGAATTGATTATTTTTTAAAAGAAACCCTTCATATCACTAAAATGGTAATGAAAGACATTCTTATGACTTGGCAATTTGGCATATAGAAATAAGAACAGCACCTGATCGAGGACAAATACCTTTAGGATGGAAACCTACAGCTCTCAATTTCCCCAATCCATTAGCATTTCCTGATTAATCGACTTGGGGGTTCAAATCCTGTAATTGGCAAAGTAGTTATATTGTAAGCCTAGTGAAATGAAAATCCACAGCCTGCTTCCAGTCTCCGACCGGGTCAGGAATGGAATGAATGAAGCCCCCATCTTGCGGCGAGGATATGGACTGTGCCGGCTGCCGAGGCCTGGGGCAATGATTAAATGAATGACAGATGAAATTAAATTATAGTGGAGAGTGTTGCTGGAATGAAATGTTGACAGGGAAAACCGGAGTACCCGGAGAAAAACCTGTCTGCCTCCGTTTTGTCCAGCACAGACCTCACATGGAGTGACCGGGATTTGAACCACGGGCCCAGCGGTGAGAGACCGGTGTGCTGCCGCCTAAGCCACGGAGGCTACCTGTAAGTCTAGTATTGTGTATAAATGAGTCAAGTGATCTTTTAACACGACCCCATGGCGTATGCCCGTTTCTTACCTGGTAGGCTCCAACTATGATTCCTCGATCTGTCAGAGATTGTGGAACTGACATGAGGGCTGGAATTGGGAGCACTTGACCTTGCGAGTAGGTTTGCCAGATTTCAAGAATGGAAAAACGGACCACACATTTTAAAACATTTTTTAAAAATCACGTTTGTTAAATGTTGTAATAAATAATACACAATATGTATTAAATAAGCATTACATAATCAAATACACAAAATTTAAACTAGACATTGCTGCCATATCATATAGGCCTATGACACCAGCAATTTGCAAACGCTTTTCTTTTGAACGACCCTTTGGAAGGATTTTTTATTTGTAAGTACCTTCTGATAAAATTCACTACAATTTTCGTCATAATTGTAATATGTGAACAATTCTTGTTTTATCAAACTAATGGAGCTTCTGTTTCTATCATCTCTCCATTTGATATTCATGACAGATAAATCTCTCTCCGTAAAAGCATTGGAGGGGAAAATGCTGAGTATTAACTTCACAAGGACTAAGGTATTCCTTAATTTTGTTGCCCCTAATAAATCTATAACATGTAGGCTACCCATTTAACTGACACAGACATAGAAATCATTTTCTCTTTCAAACTTGCACCTGTATCACCAGAAAACAAGCTAGATATCACAATCAATACTGAAGCCGGACATTTGAAAATTGGTGTGAAATTGAATATATTATCAAATTAACCAAAAAAACGGAATATTTGGCGTTCCGTTAAAGATTAAAACGGAACGCGGAACAAAATAAGAGAAACCGGAACGTCTGGCAACCCTACTTGCGAGGACAATCTGCAGAATCTCTAATCTAGAGGAAAACGAAGATTAACAGCGGAGGGAACGTGTCATGCTGACCACACATCACTGCAGGCATAATGGAGGAGAACCTGTTGCTTGGTAGGCCAAAACTGTTACACAACATTTCTTTTAAAACTTTCTGAACTGCTTTGGTAGGTTCCTTAGTTTAGGGGCTGCGACAACGCGGTCATGTAGCCCCGTGTATTTTCGGTATGTTTAGAATCTGTCTGATAACCGGTGTTAATTGTGATGGCTGTATTAGTGTGTGTTATCTGTTTTAGTTCAAGTAAGTACTGCAGGCGATAATTTCAAATAGTTCCTTCTTTTGCTACCAAAAACAACCGTCCATGACACCTACTTGCAAACTTGGCTACTAGATGTCATCGCAACTAGCTCCTGGCGACGAACTTTTGAACTTAAGAGCATTAATCAAATCTAACCTACAAATTTTGCTTCACACAATTGAAGTTAGTGGAAGGTTCTTTTACATGCCATAAATGTATGACATGGGCCCGCCGGCTTTACTTGCCCTCCGAAGGAAGACATTCTGAGGGATTTTTAACACTCTTAAAAAATCCGACAAGTTAGGCATAGAAGCTCAGCATGCTACTGTTACGTGCCACCCCCTAGTGGCACCTTTGTTAACTGGATTACGGTGGGTAGAGAGCACAACACCTATTACTGCTTAAAGATATAATTAACTTTATTGTGGCCAGAAAGATACACTACTCAACAGCAAATACAAGCAATTATTACCTTACTCCAGTTTCCTCACGTCGAGAATACTTCCCCTTTCACTTGTCAACAGACCACAGTTAATCCTCTCGCTAATGAGTCCGGTCGCGTACGCTGGCTGAAAATAGCTGCACTAGGTCTGTCACTCACTGTTTCACAATGCACCACAATGACCTCTCTCGCACCAGGTAAGCACACTCGCTCAAAACACAGGCAGTCCCCTGTAAGCTCCTCATTCCCTTCGCTGTCAAGAGAATCGGCTTCACTAGGAGTTTCGCAAGTCTCCACACTTCTGTCGCTCAGGTTAAGCGCTCGCACTCGCTCGTAAAACACAACAACCACAGAAAGACTCGGTCCCCTCACTTTGAGGCCGCTTATATAGCAGGCTGGTGACTCAATGAATTCTAGAATCGTCCAGGACACACGGCTTCTAGAGATTTCCTTCACTGGCTGGGTCACGAATATTCTGGATCATCCCTTTCACTTCGCAGCCCGTTGCGTAACGCGCGCGAAATACACTGAGGCAGAGCACACACAGCCTGGGGGCAGCTGTGACTCAACGCGGCGAGGCGACAAAACAAACTCACAGCCGTAACACTACAAACTACGCCACCGAAGATGCTTCTAAACTGCATTTCGGCGGCTTCGGTGGCGTAGTTGGTAGCATGCTGAGCTTCTATGCCCAAGATAGCGGGTTCAAACCCGGCCGAAGCCGTCGGATTTTTTAAGAGCGTTAAAAATCCCTCAGTATGCCTTCCTTTGGAGGGGAAGTAAAGCCGGCGGTCCCATGTCATAGATTTATGGCATGTTAAAGATCTTTCCACTAATTACACCTGTGTGAAACTAAATTGGAGGGGCAGATGACCTCGTAGTTCCGCCCCTTAAAACAACAATAACTAACTAAACTAAATTGGATAGGTTAAGAATGTAAACAACGCTCTTAGGTTGCTACGTTCGTTGCCAAGAGCCGACTGCGGTGGCGTCTAGTAGCTAGTTCTGAACTAGGCCTAGTAGTCGTTGACGGTGGCGTTTGGCGGCAAAAGTAGGAGCTATTTGAAAATTCAAAGTTGCAGTCCCTACTTGAATTAAAAAACAGATACACACACTAATACAGTCATCACAATTAACACCGGTTATCAGACAGATTCTACACACACCCAAAGTACACGGGGCTACATGATCGCGTTGTCGCAGCCCCTAAACTAAGGAACCAACCAACCAAACTGCATTTCATGACAGAAACAAATCATATATATTATTACAGTAGTATGCATCCCTCCTGCGGCGCTCACAAGCGACCGATCGTGACAAATGAGCATTCAAATGAAAGAGAATAGACATTAGCAGTGACTTATTGCACTATAATTTCATAAATATCTATAATTTCTTTAAAAAATGACTTCAAAAAAAAATTGTACGAAGTGTGCGATTTGCAATCACCGTTGATGTAGGAAAATACGCTCCATAATTGCTGTCCACGGGCCGCTGTGACACCTGTTTCATGTCATATTAACATTCTGAGGTCTTTCCTTTATCCTGAAATGTAAATAGTGTTCTATAATCATTTGGTTGAAATAAAAACATAACCTTCCTCCTTAAGTCTCTCATTATAAACCTATTGGGGAAAGTGTGGTTTATGAACATGCGAGATTTCTCGCACGGGTCCGCCAGTCTTTCCTTATTGATTCAAGGCAGTGGTGGTTCCTCGGGGGAAGGAAGGGTGGAACCAGACGTTATAGTTTTCGTCTTTTGAAGGTCAATTCCAGGTTCAAGTATATACCACGATACGTACGTGTCTAGAGGAAATTTTCAGTGCAGTCGATGTACCGGTACGGGCGTTGATGTTCGTTTGCTTGATGCTGAAGCTTGAATTGCTGCCATACTGGTCAGCTGTATGAGGTTTCAAACAGTGCGTCGTTACATGTCGCTGTAGTGACGTGTTCAAATGCAAGGTGCGGTGGCGAGTTATGATTATTCATAAATTACTTTTAGTTGTTCAATTTAATTTATATGTTGCACTGTACTCTTCTAAAGCCATTGACCCATTGGTCGCTACTAGGTTAGACGACTGTCTGGACGAAACCATTGGCTAATATAATAAGAAATAATATCGTATGGCCTCGGTGCCGGGTGCTAGCTTTGTTATTTGACACCCAGAGAGCAGCTTGGATGTCGTATTTCGTCGTTCCTTGGAAGGTATGAAAGTCAAGGAGGTTAGATATCTAAGCTCCTTGACACAATAGCGCTTTCTAGTAGAGAATGGAGGAACTTTGTGTTGGCGGAAAATATCGAGATTAATTTTACCATTATGAACCAAGACCAACTACAATCCTCAGACATTAATGTAGAAAAAACATGGCGGCGATGGTTGCCCTACCAATAGCTAAGATCATGTCATCGGGCTTGTCACAGTTAGTGTGAATTATTATTTTACTACCGGGTGAGTTAGCCGAGGTCGTTGCGGCATGACTGTTGGCAGTCGCTCACATCCGGGAGGCGAGGAGGTTCGAATCCCCCCGCCGGCAACCTTGAAGATGGTCTTCTGTGGTTTCCCATCTTCCTTCCAGGCAAATGCCGGGGTTGGTCCTTAACTATATGCCACAGCCGCTACCTTCCAACTCCTCGACCCTCTCTTCCAACTTTCCTCCCCAACGGTACTTGTAGCTCACCCATTGGGTGTCAGTCTCGAAGCAGCTACAAAACTGGCGAGCCGAACATGTCCTCGGACACTCCCGGCACTAAAAGCCATACGCTAAATATATATATATATATATATATATATATATATATATATATTACTCACCTAAGAGCATAAAAGATATCACAAGACGAGACTAGGTTCCGAAGAAATGAATGAAAATCCACAGCCTGCTTCCAGTCTCCGACCGGGTCAGGAATGGAATGAATGAAGCCCCTATCTAGCGGCGAGGGTATGAACTGTGCCGGCTGCCGAGGCCTGACGCACTCCTCTGGGGCGATGATTAAGTGAATGACAGATGAAATGAAATGATAGTGGAGAGTGTTGCTGGAATGAAATTATGACAGGGAAAACCGGAGTACCCGGAGAAAAACCTGTCTGCCTCCGTTTTGTCCAGCACAGATCTCACATGGAGTGACCGGGATTTGAACCACGGATCCAGCGGTGAGAGGCCGGCGTGCTGCCGCCTAAGCCACGGAGGCTTCTGGTTCCGAAGAAATATGCATCAATAATTTAGACTTACCTGAATTAATTTATCTATATAGTGCTGGCCTGGAATTATAGGTTTCTTCGTCTTCTCCCAAGGGGCAGCTACAATAGTCTCACTGTTTCTGTGGTTGAATAAGAAGCTTTTTGGCGAGTTATCACGATTTGTATTTAAGTTCAATAATTATAGATTAATATTATTAGCAAAAAAACAAACAGATTCTTAAGTAGGAGAGAAGAAAGTACCCGGTTACTGAAGTGCTGTCCCAGCACATGCAGAGTTTGTGTACACAATCGGAATGAGAATAGTTGCCTGAAAAAATCGAACCAACGCCATAGAGATACAATTCACACTCGTGGAATTGTCTAAAATCTCCGGTAAAACAACACGCCGAATTAGTTTATTGAAATATGCAAAGAAGTCGTCGTGTGGATATCAGAACATAATTATGGAGAATACTATACACACGGGACACGATAATATGTTACCATCTAACCTATTAAACATTCGCTGCTACCGTTTGGAATAGTTGTACGCTGGAAATAGTTGATTTAGTAAAGTACTATAGGTTGGAAAGCACCATCTCCCTCGTACGGAATTATCGCGGCACACCATCTCGCAATATAAGTACATAATTGTCAAGGTACTCACAACACTTTATTACATACATCATAATAAAAAATAACTTGCAAGCTGTAGGAATCACAAAAGTATGAATAATGACGGAACACAATGATGATGATCATCATAATTGTTGTTTTAAGGGGCCTAACAGCTAGGTTATCGGCCCCTAATGGTTTGGGTGATCGTGAAGATGATCATGAAATGTAAACTATAACTAAAACTGTACCACAATGAGTTCACTGTTTGGCACAGGGGGAACATCTTCCTTAACTAATAAAACAGAAGTTCACTGTATTATTTGGTGTGTGTACAAGGCAGTGTAGAACATCTGCCACACTGGTAAGGATTTACGGAGGCACATATTGCTGAGCGTTCAAGATAACATCAATGGTTTGGTCTAGCCGTAGGTGCTCATTGCGTTTTCCCTTTACGTACTTAAGTTCGACACTTCTGAAGTGTACTAAGCTATTATTATATTGTCACTAACTAGCAAATCATTACGGTGTATATTCTTGAGACACTTGTGTTATGCTTTAGTCTTAGGTACTCCAACATCCGAAGAAAATGACATAATGCCATCGGTTGACTGGACAATCATCACACAAACGAACCAGTCCATATTAAGCGTATTATCACTTATTTACATACAATTGCAGTACATTAACGCGAACTGGACTTTACAGACATACAGAAGACACTAAAAATTACAGTTGAGCGACAGTTTATCCCAACTTTCATCAAATGAAGCTAATCAAAGCTAAATAGTGTATCCCAGCAACGAATGTAAACAAACAATATGCCAGGGCTTCAGCATACGCCATTTTCACACTTTCGAGACCTGCATTGAGGTCTGAGTATTGTAGTTAGTCTTGTATGAACATGGCCTACTGAATTCAAATGGGTTACTTAACATGCCAACAACGTATGACATGCATGTCGTGAATTTTTGTCGCCTTAAAATCAAAAATCACTTACCTCGGCCAGGAGTGAACCTGCAAGCTTGGGGTTGGTAGTTTGACACGATAACCACTCACCCACCGTGGCAGGTTATTGGCTGCCATTGGGTTAGACGACTGTCTGGATGAAACCATTGGCTGCTATTAGATTAGACGACTGTGTGGACGAAACCATTGGTCACTATTAGATTAGACGACTTTCTGGACGAAACCATTGGCTCCTACTAGGTTACGACTGTCAGAATGAAAATCAGCATGTTAAAGAACCTTCCACTAATTACACCTGTGTGAAGCTAAATTGGATAGGTTAAGAATGTAAACAACGCTCTTAGATTTCTACGCTCGTTGCCAAGAGCCGACTGCGGTGGCGTCTAGTAGCCAAGTTCTGAACTTGGCCTGGTATTCGTTGACGGTGGCGCTTGGCGGCAAAAGTAGGAACTATTTGAAATTCTAAGTTGCAGTACTTAAATTAAAAAACAGATAACACACACTAATACAGTCATCACAATTAACACCGGTTATCAGACAGATTCTACACACACCCCAAATACACGGGGCTACATGACCGCGTTGTCACAGCCCCTAAACTTAAGAACCAACCAACCAGAATGAAAATCACTGCTTGTACTACAAGCAAGGGAGTCTGGGACGTAAGCCCCAGGTTATTAACACACAGAATTTAATATGTATGCCTGGTTAAAAACTTTAGTGTCGTCCATGGCCTTATGGATTCCGCCATTTTGTGTCCAGGGGGATTTTGTAATGTAATGTATCGCGATCTATACTACCGTACTCCAAAAAAAGTAAAATATATATATTTACCTGGAAATTCAAGAAAGGTCACATTATCTTAAGTTCACAGCTATACGAAAACCAGGATTGATCGAGTTTTGAGCCAGGTGTGAAATTGTTTGTAGGAGGAAAATTCATATTCTTCTTCTCTACAGCAGTTAACACACACAGACAAAGGCGCACCACTGACCAGGAAGCAAGAAAAGTTTTGATGATGATGATCAGGTGCCATCAAGTCGGCGTCGACTATTAGCGACTGCATGGATGGACTGTCTCCATATGATTCGGTCTTCAGACATATTCTTCAGATGCTTCACTGACATATTCATGTTGGATTTGATGGAGTCGATCCATCTCAATGCTGGCCACCCTCGTCTCCGGGACCCTTCCACCGTTCCAAACATAATTGTCTTTTCCAACGAATCAGAACGTCTTATAATGTGCCCAAAATATGACAGCTGTAATCTTGTTATCAATGCTGCAAGAGACAGATCTGTTTGATATTTTGTAGTACTGTACCCATACATTTGTCTTCTTGGCTGTCCAAGGAATACGTAGTATCCTTCTCCAACACCAGAGCTCAAAAGCATCATTATACGAGGTGGTCAGTTTCAAAACGGCCTATGTCTACCTTCCTAAATTTGTGGTAAATAACGAAAAACGTTTTCAGACCTAAAATATCTACCAGACCCCTTGGAAATACTTTCTTGATATGCTTTGTATCATCAGTTATCATTTTATCTCAATATTGTCTGTACAGACTCATCAGTTTTGCTATAATGTGAGAAATTAATTTGGACAAAGGTCATTTTGAAACTAGAGGATGGACAAGAGACATTTTGAAAACAAATACATTGGACAAGAGACCCTTCGATTCTAAAATGAAGATAGAAACGTAATTGCACTTAAACTATTCAGCATGGTTAGTAAGTAATACGATGGCAATGAAAGTAAATTTGATTTGAACATTAAATCGAAGGACAACAGCGTTTATTACTGAATAAGCATACAAAAGTGAGATATATCAGTTTGTATGGTACTCTCAGAATAGAGTTCAGGCTAAATTTGATAATACTTGTTTAACACTTAGAAAGTGAGTTTCCAATCCTTAAACTAATCAGCATCCTCCATCATACCTCCCTCCAACTCATCCTCTGACATTTTATCATTTGTATCCTGATTAATTACAGCACTGTAGAACTGCAAATCAGGATTTACCTCCCACCGATCACCATAATGAAGTTCCAACATATTGTGTCAATATCACGAAGTTCAAGAATTGCAACTGTATTGCCTCATACCATACCTTCTACGCACTATCAATCAAAGATTCCAACAAATATTGGATTCAAAAGGTTTCTATTTGAAGATCTTAATCGAAAGAAAAGTGCTATACTCTGATTTACCAAAGGTGAACGGTGAAGGCTGTCATACGCTTGAAGGGTGAGGTGAGGAGTGGAGACGAGAGGGATAATGGTATCCATGGCAACAGCGAGCAGTGTTACAAATATGCAGACACAGCAGTGAGCACATGGTTTGACACAATGTTCTACTGTGCCATGACTCATCACTGTCATTACACCGGTAGGCAGGGGGGCTAACTTCCCCAGTATTTGTGTCTTCCTGCAAGTCTCTTGGAATGTTATGAGTTATGACCTGTCTCAGTGGCAAAGCAGCATTTCCCCACGCGCTAGCTTTGACAGACATCAGCGTCAATTACTGGCAATACAGAGCATAGTGCTGATCAACTTTCAAACATGTGTACAAACATAACTTATCGTTAGAAAGTAAGATATTGCCGTTGTAGATGATCATCAGGTCTGCCACTTTGAAATTTTCCATTATACAAGGAGAAGCCAATGAAATTTATATCAAAATGTGCTCTTTCTCCTTGGTCTCTAGGCAACTTACCAGACGGACAAGATACATTTTGAAACCTAAGAGGCTGGACGCTTTTAATGTCATATGGGAAGATGAGCCATTTTGATCTCAAAATGGATGTACATGGGTTGGTTTTTTAGTTTTGGCACCAATGCTTCAGTGCCAAGTTGCAACAATTTTGGGCGCTACCACTTTTACCGACGGTTGCTGCCCTGCATACCCTCCCTCAAAGCACATGACCTCGCCCGTCCTCACCACCGCTCGTGCGCAGTCGCGCCTGTTAGATGAGTAGTGTGAGACCAGCGCTCGCGAAAGACAGTCGCAATGTTTTCCATGCAGGAGCAGAGAACGTGGATAGAAATTCAGTGTGCTAGGGGTTGCAGTGCTAAACAGTGTCACCGAGGATTGCAGAGAGCGTGCGTTGCAGCTGCGTTACCGTTCAGAACGGTAGCAAGATGGGTTGCAGCCTTTCGAGATGGGCGCGAACGTGTGGAGCACATGCCTCGATCTGGTCACCCTCCAGTAAGTGATGACAATGTACAGATGGTGTCCGCATTAGTAGAGGTGGATCGGAACGTAACGATTTGTCAATTAGAGCAAGATACCGGACTGGCGCATTCAACTGTCCTCCACATCCTGAAGGACTTACTGAAAATGAGGAAGATTGCGTCCAAATGGGTTCCGCATGACTTAACCGACATGCACAAATGGCTGCGATATGACGCTTGTCGTATGCACTTGCAGCGTTATGAGCGCGAAGGAGAGGCCTTCTTACGGCTTATCATAACCATTGACGAGACGTGGGCCAGATCTTATGAGCCACAGTTAAAACGCCAATCGAACGATTGGTGGCACCACGGATCACCACGGAAACAAACAGTTCGACCAACCCCCACCAATGTCAAGGTAATGTTGATTCTTGCCTATGATTGGGATGGTGTGATCATTCACCATACTGTTCCCCGAGGGCAAACCGTTAATGCGGCGTACAATTGTTCGTTTCTGCAAGACCATCTCCGAGGAGCTCTGAGAAGGAAACGGCGCCACCACATGGTTACACCGCCCATCGTTCTGCAAGACAATGCTAGGGCACACACAGCAGGCGTTGTGTCGGCATTGTTGGATTGCTGGGGCTGGGAGGTCCTCTATCCCCCCCCATATTCTCCCGATATCAGTCCCTGCGACTATGATCTCATCCCGAAGATGAAGATGACAATGCGCGGGGAGTGCTTCCGGACCATTGAAGACGTTAAGCAGGCTGCTGAGCGCTCTCTTCGTACCATCAATAGATTGGGCAGTGCCAACGGGATCCAACGACTTCCGCATCGCAGGGAGCACGTTGTACGCAACGGTGGGGACTACATCGAGGGCCTGTGAAACTTGGTACCATCTAAGTGAGTTATTAATCCAGTTATAACTAAGGTGCCAAAACTAAAAAAAAATAACCCATGTATTATAAGGCAGCCATTTTGCTATGGACAAGAGCCGTTTTGATTCCAATAGCTGTATTTAAACAGCTTTTTAGGTGGTTTCTAGGACGGTTTGATGCAAGGTAATGGTAGTATTATGTATAGGGAAGCTTAAGGAATGCACTGAAACAAAAAAACTAAATTTCGACCTAAGGTGGACATAGGCCGTTTTGAAACTGACCACCTCATTACTTCCTATCTCGTTTCCTTATGGTCCGGCTTTGGTAACCATATGTAGCTATGGGAAAGACTATTGCCTTAACCACAGCTAACTGAGCAACTGAAGAGTGTAATGACTCCTTCATTCTTGTCCATTTATAACTCAACTGATTTATTTCTAAGACGTGCCAACATAACATAAGATGTAGTACCAACATTACAATTAACAAATATCATATATACACACATAATACCTATTACATTACACTTCTGCATGTAATAGGTATTATGTGTGTATATATGATATGTGTAAATTGTAATGTTGGTACTACATCTTATGTTATGTTGGCACGTCTTGGAAATAAATCAGTTGAGTTACAAATGGACAAGAATGAAGGACAGAAGGAGTCATTACACTGGCGACGAGTGGATAACGGATTAGTAAAAAGAACCTTCAGAGTGCAGTGGTTAAAAACGTAGGTTAAGTGAAAAGGACAAGTAAATATTGATTATGTGCAAAGTACAGTTAAATGGAGTCAATTAAATACGATGGACCTTGATTTCGAAGGATTTGAAACGGACGAGTGCATTATTGAAAGCCGCGACCAGCTCACGGGAGCACCAGCACTTCAAAATATAATAAAGGAACTTGAGGAGGACATTCAAAATATGGCCCAACCACCGCGCCTTATTGGAAACATGGACGTTTTCAATCCAAACGATGAGAAAATTGAAGACTTTTACAGCAGATTCGAGGACTACTGTTTAATGAATAACCATGCGTTGGGTCCGGGCGCACCGGCAACTGAACGAAACGATTCTCCCGCGGATGGATCAAACGCCGTGAGAAAAAAAAAACTTTTTCTTAATCATTTAAATCGCGAAGTACGGGCAACTCTAAATCGTTTGTGCAGACCTGTGGAACCCAGAAATCGTACCCTTGTGGACCTTCAGAAAAGATTAAAGGAACATTTTAATCCTGCCGGTTTGGCGCTCGCTGAGACAGTGCGGTTTCAACGTATGACACAACTGCCATCTCAGACAGTTGCGGAATTTGTGCTTAAACTTAATGACGCAGCTCAGACGTGTGATTTTGGGAACAATTTGGACTCTCGTCTACGAGATCAGTTCATGTTTGGTCTCACATCAGACAAAACTAGAGATCGATTATACCAAGAGCCAAATCTTACTTATGATAGAGCGGTGGAGGTGGCTAAACAAATGGAGAAGTGGCAAACGCACTCACAACAGATGGCCACAGAACGGGAAGGATATGTCAATGAAATTCAGTATAGGCCTGTATACAGTCAAAATCGCGGAGGTAGCCGTGTCGCCAATAATAGCGGGGCTCGAGGACGGACTTGGGGACGAGGCACTATCCCAGGACGCGGAGCTTTTGGTCAACAGTTTCAATCGCCGGCGCAAAACAGAGGAAAGGAAATCCAGGGAAATTCCGAACGAGTACACGCAGTACCTAGAGGTCAACACTTAGGGCGGAGACAACCTAACAAGGCGTCACAAGGATGCTGGAGATGTGGATCGTCAAAGTGTCACCCAGATAATTGCTGGTCCAAAAGTGTAAATTGTTTTGCGTGTGGAAAAATAGGTCATACGGCTCGTTATCATAGAGAGCAAATTAAATCAGTTGTCAGTGACGAAGGGCAACAAGAGGAGTGTAGTGAACAATGGCGGTATGCTCCGTATTGTAGGGAATCAGCTGAAGCTATTGTTAGCGGCGACGGACAACGATCGGAACACACGTGTGTTAGGCCTAAACAGGAGCAATGTGAGGAAAGTATTCTGGACTATGACGTGAGTAGTGATTATGATCAATTAGTCATAAACAGAGTAAATAATGGGGATGTAATAGAAGAGTAATGTGAGTGGGAACTATCATTTAATGAGGAGAAAGGAGCAAGGGAAATGTGTAGGCTAGTAGATGAGGACATGTGTGTAGTAGAAGGAATAGGATTTAAACAAAACGACACTGAGGATAGTAATAAAAACAGAAATAATGAGGTAATTCGAGATACTGGGAACTATGTTAATGGAGTGGAGGTAAACCTTGTTACACATAATATTGGACCATTGTTAGTGAAAGCCAATAATGATGGTGTAAAGGTATTAATGGAAATTGATACGGGCTCAGGATACAGTTTAATTCATGTAAAGCAGTTGCAAGAATTGTTTCCACATTTAAGTATTAGCGGATGTGATGCTAAACTTAAAACAGTAGATGGTATGGTAGCCCGATTAAAGTGGAAGGAACAGTAACAGTTAAGGTTAGTGACAATGTAGGAGATGAACATAAGCTGAAGTTGGTAGTATGTGACACACCTCAGTTGTTTTTGCCTTTGATTGGTAGGGATTGGTTGGAAGAAATAGTAGTAACAATTGAAAAACAAGTATTGGCTATAATATATGGGTTAACTAAATTCTATAAGTATTTAGCAGGGAGAGAGTTTATATTAGTGACAGATAACTTGTCCTTAAAATCCATATTGTCACCTGAAAGACCCTTGCCAGTAGTAGCAGCTGCCAAATTACAACTTTAGCAGCATTCAAATACAAAGCAGAGTATAGGAAAAGTGAAAATATGGGACCCGCAGACATGTTGTCTAGACTTCCCAGTCAAGATGAAATTGTAGAAAGTGTAATAACTGAACTGTCAGGTTTACCCATAAATGCTGTATTGACAAAGGCTATTGAGTTAACACAGTCAGGTTGGCCACAACAAGTGACAATGCCAACATAACATAACATAAGATGTAGTACCAACATTACAATTTACACTTATCATATATACACACATAATACCTATTACATAACAAAGAGATCCCCCCCCCTAATTATGATCGTGGGCAGAAAATTGTCTGGCAGTAATAAGCAATAGGTCAATGGCATGTCCAGTAACAAACTCGCTATTCACACAGTCAATCAAATGTAGATGGCAGATCAGTCATGAGTCATGACAAAACGGTTGATACAATTGGGACGGGGCACTTCGTAACGTTGTGTCCGATTCCAATGAATCCTTCTTGAAGGACAGATATTTCTAGATGAGCAACATACACTTATGAGGGAAGTGGCTTCGCAAAGTTCACGGTCGTTGCCAAGAGCCGACTGCGGTGGCGTCTGGTAGCTAAGGTCTGCACTAGTTGTCGTTGACAGTGGCGTTTGGCGGCAAAAGTAGGAACTATTCAAAACAGTCAAAAGTCTGCAGTCCTTACTTGAATTAAAAACAGATAACACACACTAATATAGTCATCACAATTAACACCGGTTATCAGACAGATTCTACACACATCCAAAGTACACGGGGCTACATGACCGCGTTGTCGCAGCCCCTAAACTTAAGAACCAACCTAAGTAAAGATTATGTTCAACTTGGGGCTTCATCCTAACAACCAGCAATTTGAAAAATATCCTCAGTTACCATAAATATCATAACAGACAGTTCTGGAAAACAGTGATATAAAAAGAAGAGGACTGTAACAGTAGTGGAGTTTTCTAGTAACTACTGAAATTAGCCAAAATACCTCACGTAAAGGTGATTAATAATTATTGTGGAAATGATGCGGTAAGTTAATAGATATTTTCTCCTCCGCTGTCTATAAACCACCCGCCATCCCCTTTTTAGATCACGACTTACAGTATAGAATGAAATTTCAAAAGGGAGGAGAAGCCTACCTACTCTCAACAATTAATATAGTTACTAGGTACCGGTAGCAGAAGCCTCCGTGGCTTAGGCGGCAGCACGCCGGCCTCTCACCGCTGAGTCCGTGGTTCAAATCCCGGTCACTCCATGTGAGATCTGTGCTGGACAAAACGGAGGCAGACAGGTTTTTCTCCGGGTACTCCGGTTTTCCCTGTCAACATTTCATTCCAGCAACACTCTCCACTATCATTTCATTTCATCTGTCATTCATTTAATCATTGCCCCAGAGGAGTGCGTCAGGCCTTGGCAGCCGGCACAGTTCATATCCTCGCCGCTAGATGGGGGCTTCATTCATTCCATTCCTGACCCGGTCGGAGACTGGAAGCAGGTTGTGGATTTTCATTTTCACTAGGTACCGGTAGCAGCTATTGTATACTGTACACCCCTGGTTTAGGGGCAGATGACCTCGTAGTTCCGCCCCTTAAAACTACAATAACTAACACCCCCTGGTTTATGTCACTCACAGTGGGAGAACTCGCGCATCAATAATAATCTTTATCCAGACCAATCGTTTTGCTAATTAATGCCTTTTCACATAATAAAAAAAAAGTGTATTTTGTATCCCACATGTTGGTAACAGTAATGTAACGTCATGGAGTAAAGAATAAGAAGAGATGATGCCTTGAGCTCGTTTGAGTGTAGCCAAGTGCTGCACCCAAAGTGGGCGTAACCTTATCCTGTATTCGGTGTTCTGTGACTTGCATGAGGCATTGTGCATGGTGTTTTCTGAGTTATCCTTGCAGGATATCTTTCCAGTCTTTTCTCACCTTAACTCATGCTAGAGCAGTAGTGATAAGTTATATATATAAAACTCTTCAATTCTAATCTCAGCATGTTTACCCTACATACCAAAAAGAGTCATTTCTCTGCACATACCAAATTATCAAACAGCTGTCGGTCAATAATTACGGTAGGCCTACGTAATGAATAAATTCGAGGCCATCGCCAAGTTTCTACCCCCACAAACAAAATACCGTACGGTACCAAAAAGTATAGGCTATACCGTAGGCCTATTTTTGTGCAAATATGAGTCTTTTTTAAGTGTTCTGTTTATTAATTTTAAGGTTCGTACCGGTATTCTTGAATATCAAAGAGTGCACGAACAATGAGTGAAAGTGGCTGTGCTCGAAATTAGGCCTAAAAACTGATGAATGCCTCAACACCAATGAGAACGTATAAATCAATTTAGTGTAAATACCGTAATTAGTTCGGCATCATTAGTTCCCAAGATGTTCCTTCCTTCGTATAACTCGCATCTTTAGACACCTGTATTCAATTTAATCAGTGTTTCAGCGTATTATTTCGTTTTGCCGCGTCTTTCTTACAAAACTAGCCTTGCAACGGTGCTCTCATATTTCTAATGAAATTGGCCTTTAAAACGATAACGCAGCTTATTTGTGCCACGTACCGTGATGTACAGAGTGTATTCGACCTATCCAAGAAAAATCTTGACTTGTCATTGCAGTTTTATGCCACTAAAATCCAAGAATAGTTGGAGTGGTTTACGGCTTTAAGCATAGGAACAGCCATTTTCTTGCTCCCCAAAGTGGGCGTGCCGTTTGGCTTCAGCAGCTTGCAGCGCAGCGAAGGCATCTCCTTCCGTTCTTTCCTCCATGTGTAACATCAAATGTGTGCGCATCGGCAACAGTTGAAGAGACCTCATGTGCCTGACAAACATGGCAATTTATTGTCATTGAATGAGCGAGAAACAAGTGAAAGTGTAGAATCCAGGATCAGCACTCCATTACAATTACCTAACAAGAAGTTCCGTGAAGAACTATACAGCCTACTTTTCATGCCAATGATTATTCTACAGAATATGAACCTATCTAGAATAATGACGAAATTAAGTTGCTAATATCGAAATTTCCAATTAGTTCGAAATACTGTATACCTGGCATAATGTATCCTAATAGAGCACTACAGTTGGCAGCCCTGATGACTAAATATATTCTTAGTTCCATCTCTTAAGGTACAAAATACAAAATTTGGTTGAAGTCCAATGAATAGCATGGACGTTACATGCAGTTAAACATTGGATCTAACAGCGCGCATAAAATCATGTTGGCAACAATGTCATGCATGTATTGGTCAGAAATAATCTGAAGTAATATGATCTACTGTTTTGCCAATTTTGAATGAAATCCATTAGTTAGTGTAGAAGTTACATGCATTTTGAAATTGGACCTATCAGCAGGCTTAGAATCATGTTGGCAGCAATGACGTATATTAGTTACTGCAAATTCGTCTAGAATGCCAGGGACTATACGTGTGCAAAGTTTAGAGCTATTGGCTTGCATACTTTCTGATATATTGATATTAGGGTAACAAAAATAGGGACAGCACATATTAACAGTTGGCAGCCCTGATTACTCCTTAGAATACGCATAGTCATATCTGTTATGGTACACATAGCACATACGAAATTTGGTTGAAATCCAAATGATAGTATGGAAGTTACATGTATTTAAAATTGGACCTGTCAGCAGGCTTAGAATCATGTTGGTAGCACTGACGTGTATAAGTTACTCCAAATTAATATAGAATGTCAGGTACTATACGTGTGCATAGTTTAAAGCTGTTGGCTTGCATACTTTCTGATATATTGGTATTTGGATAAAATAAATTAGGAGCATTTATTAACAGTTGGCAGCCCTGGTAGGTCTTAAGAATACGCTCAGTCATATCTGATTATGTACACATACAACATACGAAATTTGGTTGAATTCCAATTGATAGTGTAGAAGTTATATGCATTTAAAAATTGGACCTATCAGGAGGCTTATAATCATTTTGGCAACACTGCCATGTTTGGCCTCCTGGAAATTAAACTGAAATATCATGATCTGTACGTGTGCCAATTTTGAAATAGCTCCCATTCATACTTTCGAAGATATCCAACATGGAGCTCAAATTTCAATTGCGATTTTTTAGCAGTTGGTAGCACTGACATCATTTTCAAATATGGCCGTGAGATATTCAGGTATAGATCTTTACTCCTACCAAATTTTGTTTCGATTGCTGCGGCCGTTTAGGAGTTGATAGGGGGGGACACACACACAGACAGACAGACAGAAGGACAGACAGACAGACAGACAGACAGACACACATTTGCCCGATCTCATAAGTCTACTTTTTCCTCATTTTTGCAAAATGTGAAAAGTAGGCTAAAAATGTAAGTAGGCCCTATGTTTTAAATCATATCCCTCATTAGTAGATCCAGGGGCGTATATAAGGGGGCTCCCTGAAAAAAGCCAATAAAAGTTATGAATGTGTTGCTTTGGTGAAAGCATAAAAAAGGCTACGGTAATTGTAAATTTGGTTTTACCCTAATCTTACCTTATTGGCTAAGTTATAATTATAAACAATATTAATATTGAAATTAGAATACCTCGTGGTGTAGCGGCTAGCAACCGACAGTAGTGGGGCTACGCGGGCTAAAGCGCTGCGTTAGGTCAAGGGGCCAAGCTCTCTGCTGACTCGGTAGACGCGTGGGTTCGAGCCCCACCGTCGGCTGTACTTGAAATGGTTTTCCGTGGTTTCCCATTTTCAACACCAGGCAAATGCTGGGACAGTACCTTCTGACAGGCCACGGCCGCTTCCTTCCACATCCTTGCCCAGTTTCATTCATCTTCATCCATTCCATCTCTCATCCCGACGCGCAGGTCGCCCACGGGCGTCGACTAGAAAGACCTGCACTCGGCCTCTCAGGAGGCTACACGACAAAAAAAAAGCGGCTAGCATTCATGGGCACCACCCCGGAGATACGAATTCGATTCCTGGCGCTGCCAAGAAATTTTAATTCTGGTCTGAGGGTTGGAACGGGGTACACTCAGCCTTGTGAGGCAAAACTGAGAATTCCACAGTATGGTACTTTAAAGAAATAACTTATTAATTTGTAAACAAAAAAAGCTGTTTACCTTTTTGCTTAATAAATTGACAAATATTTAGATGCTTGCCATTCATACTCAATAGGCCATAATAGAAAATTAAGTATAAAATTTTATTTGTGTGGTGTGTTGTATTTTACAACTTTGTTGTATTGCCACGAGTTGTTGGCTATATAAACTTACAATTTTATAATTAACTCTTATCTAAAATAATGAAATAAAGTTATATGATCTATATTGGTTGATATTTCTGGGTATTTTGCGGTGACAATCCCCTGAGAATAGGCTACTCACAAT
Source organism: Meconema thalassinum (assembly GCA_946902985.2). Lineage (NCBI taxonomy): Eukaryota > Metazoa > Arthropoda > Insecta > Orthoptera > Tettigoniidae > Meconema > Meconema thalassinum. The sequence goes on along the minus strand of OX336391.1, from coordinate 644,766,262 downwards.
TTTCCAGGATAGCCAGCCCCCCCGAAAAAAAAATTATATACGCCCCTGAGTAGATCGTAGCCTTTTCATTCCCAGGCACCTATAAAAAAATCTGGAAGATCTAAACAATAAACCGTACCGGTATGTAATTTTGTCAAAATATCTCGTAATTCAACAACGTAAATCCATACATGACATGAATTGTAAGAAAGGACACAAAGTAATGATTCGGTTGTTGAGCCCACCTGCGTAACTAAATACCTCCTATTTACCCTCCAAGTTGAGGATTGGGTAGTTATATATTAGACTTCGAATTCCGGCACTGACAGCGGCCATACTGAGTGTGATATTTCCATCACTACCTTCGTTGAAATACCACATTGTTCCACGTGGAGCCCATCACTTCCGAGCGAGGCGCGCCATGATGTGTGTGGGCTCCATTACGGCAACGCTGTACAGCTTTTCCCGGAGCGGTTAGCTGGTGAATCAAGTGTTATTTCCCCGAACAAATACAAACCGATATAAAATAAGTGAATTAATTTACGTATTTCACAGTCATATAGCGAAGCCTCCGTGGCTTAGGCGGCAGCACGCCGGCCTCTCACCGCTGGGACCGTGGTTCAAATCCCGGTCACTCCATGTGAGATCTGTGCTGGACAAAACGGAGGCAGACAGGTTTTTCTCCGGGTACTCCGGTTTTCCCTGTCACAAATTTCATTCCAGCAACACTCTCCACTATCATTTCATTTCATCTGTCATTCATTTAATCATTGCCCCAGAGGAGTGCGTCAGGCCTCGGCAGCCGGCACAGTTCATATCCTCGCCGCTAGATGGGGGCTTCATTCATTCCATTCCTGACCCGGTCGGAGACTGGAAGCAGGCTGTGGATTTTCATTTCACAGTCATATAGCATGACGTTTTGATGTATAAGGATTACAACGCAACCAAGAACTACATTTTCCAACCACCCCGAGCCGAGAAAAAGTTACCTTACAACAATGATAACAACTTTGTTTCTTGGACACACAAAATTGTGAAATTAATAAACTAGTTATACAACATTCAATGTATATTGTGTTAAAATTCGGATTCGATCTGAGGACAGGTTTTTGAGATAATAAATCTTAAATGTGACGCATGATTGAAACACGCTTAAAAACATGTACATTTTGTGCTCCAACTGCGATAAAAAATATAAATTTAAAAATCCAAACCTACATGAACTAACGTAAAATACAACGACGAAAATGATGATGGTATTGGATTTTATGTAGGAATATTGGTTACTTCACAAACAACCTTCAAACTCGAGTGTACATAATACTTTGGTCGACAGTAGGTCAAAATTTGATGTAAGACGTATCCATAAACGCAGAATAGGCTACTTCATTACAAATCTCAATTCGAAAATAAAGTAGACCGTAAACCCACCGTATTATTGGAAAATACCATACATATAACGTTGCACAGAGGTACGTACGATCAAATATATGAAAAGAATCAGCTGACTTGCAACCTCGAGTTCAATGGTATGACAGTTTTTGGTGCGAGCAGTTACGCCTGGTAGTGCACGTCAAAGATGCGATGACCAGGAAGCCGTTTTCAGCGAGGGTTACCATGGGAGGAGTTGTTCCAGTAGTACCTACAGTTCAATGGTATAGACTTGTGAAAGGTCATGTTATATGCTCACCAGGGTTTCGTGTTTATACACACATCAAAAAAGGTTTTGCATCACCTCGGTTCCAAGAGTTCCGGAACCGTTAAATACAAAGGGAATAGAGATCAACACAAACAACATTTCAGCTCGTTTTATTGCTCATGAGACCCACACATTGCATGTTGTACCATCATACAGCTAGACTTTCAGCATTTGTGGTCCAGATTGCAGTACACACCACTACCTCTAATACCCAGTAGCACGTCCTCTTGCATTGATGCATGCCTGTATTCGCCGTGGCATACTATCCACAAGTTCATCAAGACACTGTTGGTCCAAATTGTCCCACTCCTCAACGACAATTCGGCGTAAATCTCTCAGAGTGGTTGGTGGGTCAAGACGTCCATAAACAGCCCTTTTCAACATATCCCAGGCATGTTCGATAGGGTTCATGTCTGGCGAACATGCTGGCCACTGTAGTCGAGCGATGTCGTTATCTTGAAGGAACGCATTCACAAGATGTGCACGATGAGGTCGAGAATTGTCGTCCATGAAGACAAATGCCTCTCCAATATTCTGCCGATATGGTTGCACTATGGGTCGGAGGATGTCATTCAGGTATCGTAAAGCCGTTTCGGAGCCTTCCATGACCACCAGTGGCGTACGTCGGCCCCACATAATGCCACCCCAAAACATCAGGGAACCACCACCTTGCTGCACTCGCTGGACAGTGTGTCTAAGACGTTCAGCCTGACCAGGGTGCCTCCAAACACGTCTCCGACGATTGTCTGGTTGAAGGCATATGCGACACTCATCGGTGAAGAGAACGTGATGCCAATTCCGTGGGGTCCATTCAGCATGTTGTTGGGCCCATCTGTACCGCGCTGCATGGTGTCGGGGTTGCAAAGCTGGACCTCGCCATGGACGTCGGGAGTGAAGTTGCGCATCATGCAGCCTATTGCGCACAGTTTGAGTTGAAACACGACGTCCTGTGGCTGAACGAAACGCATTATTCAACATGGTGGCATTGCTGTCAGGGTTCCTCCGAGCGGCAATCCGTAAGTAGCGGTCATCCACTACAGTAGTAGCCCTTGGGCGGCCTGAGCGAGGCCTGTCATCGACAGTTCCTGTATCTCTGTACCTCCTCCATGTCCGAACAACATCGCTTTGGTTCACTCTGAGACGCCTGGAAACTTCCCTTGTTGAGAGCCCTTCTTGACACAAAGTAACAATGCGGACGCGATCGAACTGCGGTATTGACCTTCTAGGCATGGTAGAACTACAGACAACATGAGCAGCGTACCTTCGTCCTGGTGGAATGACTGGAACTGATCGGCTGTCGTACCCCCTCCGTCTAATAGGCCCTGCTCATGCATGGTTGTTTACATCTTTGAGCAGTTTTAGTGACATCTATGAACAGTCAAAGGGACTGTATCTTGGATACAATATACACAGTCAACGTCTATATGCCGGAGATCTGGGAACCGAGGTGATGCAAAACTTTTTTTGATGTGTGTACATGGTTGCTTTTTGTTGGTTAGTCCGGTAACCATTGAACTCGAGGTAATACTGGAATGCCGATTGTATGGGAGCAAAGTGCGGTTTTTGGAGCGACTAGTTACGCCTGGCAGTGCACGTCAAGGAGGCGAGTTTGACGTATACGTAAGCGAGGATGATGTGCGTACGTACGACGAGATACAAGTAAAAGAGGTACTTTTGAACATTTAGGCGAACAGTAAACTAAACGGAACTTACGCCGAAATACATATTTCAAAATATCATAGTAATTTGATACTGAAATTGGCTAGGAATATACGCCAACATAAATAATATATTGCAGCCGGATTGTTCATTATTTTTATCCTTAACCTAGATCAAAGGCAGCATACGCAATAACTATAGGCCTACTGTCAAAAAATTGAAAATTGCAGTGGTTTGTTTCTATTTTAACCCAACAAGTAGCATGATTTAGAAAAGTATTCACTACAACACTGTATTTTGTTGGGGTCCAGTCCTTCCTCCTCACAGCTATAACCGTGACCACGGCTATAACTAAAGCCCTGCGCGGATGCGGATATCCGCGGATAAACCCGCGGATATCCGCAACATTTTTCATCATGCGGATATACTTTGCATGGCTTTGCGGATAGCGGATAAGCTGCGGATAATGTTTGGAGTAAATTTGCGGATAGTTCCCGATCTTGTTGAATATCATGGAGAAAGTTGCGTAATTGTGCGCAGCGGGTAATCATGCGCACCTATGTTTTTCGAGTTGGTAGTACAACTAGCAACCCAGTTCACTTCTACCCTAAAACTGTCATCGTACCTATCAGATAGGGACAGTCAGCATGATGCCAGTCGCTAAGTGATAACCGGAGGCTTGGATGAAGAAACTTAACACGTTGCATGTTATTTTCTGTTGCCAGCAAATAAGAAGGTAAGCCCACAGTTGTGATTCAATCATTTAAAATTAAATGTAGTTTTAAATGCCAGTGTTTACAGTGGTTTTATATTTTCAATATAATAGATTAGTTTACGTTTTAAAAGCAGAGTGGGGTAATGGTTCGCAGAACATATATGATACAAGTAAATACAACGCGACATTAATGGCAAAATATTTCGGGTTTGTTCTCTAGATGCCAAGAAATTATACGCGGAAAACGGAGAAAAACTCCTACCCAGCAGAAAATGTGCAGAAAGCTCTACGTGCAGTTAGGGTCGATGGGAAGAAAATAAGGGAAGTGGGGAGAAGTTTCAACATTCCCCAGTCAATCCTACGAAAGCAGTTGCTGCAAAATTTTTTGCTCCACCTCGTCTAGTACGTAAAGCTGTTTTTACCAACGAAATGGAGTCATAATTATCCGAATACCTTTTGACATTGGCAAAATTATTTTACGGCTTAGCGCCAACTAGCTTGTCAGACGGTTAGAGTTCAAGCTTAGAGAGGAGGATAAGGTTCCCCATAATTTCATTCAAGTTAAAAGTCTAGCAGGCAAAGATTGGTTGTATGAGTTCTTGAAGAGATATCCTGCATTAACGTTGAGACAAACTGAAGGAACAAGCCTAAATAGGATTGCTTTCGTAAATGCTGACGAAAAGAAGATATTTTATTCTAATATCCAAAACTGCAGAATTTTAGTATCATTGCATTGTTATGCTATTGTAAAATGCATTGGAATATTCTAATATTAAAGCTCAGTGCAAGTTTCCGCCAATTCACATTGTATTAGTATGGCTTTCCAACACTCATCCCATGCTCAAATTCCCCAACCCATGCACATGAATACCGTGCAGGGAGGGTAATGGGGCGCAAATGAATATTTGCAAGATTTCGAATTATAGGCCACCAAATTTATTTTTGAATTAAATTTGTTTCTGTGCATCGAATATAGAGTAACTAAGGCTCCCTTATTCATAACTCCAGTTGTGCTACGGTATCTATTATTTCATCATCACAAGACCGATTCTTGCGTAAGTGCGCACAATTCCCCCACTCTCCCTTACTAGGGCCCGGATGTTTAAGACATATCATATTTTTTCCGTTATGTTTTTTCACGACAAATGTAAGATGATTATTTACGCTAATCGCATTCAAATTATGTCATTAAGCATAATCAATACTCCGATCTGAAAAGGGTTGCAATTCTGGCTGTATAACATAAATTTTATACATAGTTAGTTATTGTTGTTTTAAGGGGCGGAACTACGAGGTCATCTGCCCCTCATTTTAGACATAGCATGTGACATACACAACATAGCCTAAGGGTTCGACTTTCTGCTCAAATGTCTAAAAGATAAAGTATAAAGCAACACATTGAAAATATTATTGTAATGTCAGTAGATTCGGATAACAAACTTGTGGATAAAAGTCGCGTGGATGCGGGGCGGATGCGGATAAAAGTCGTGCGGATGCGGGGCGGATGCGGATAACGTTTTGTCTATCCGCGCAGGGCTCTAGCTATAACCCATTTCTTTGTGTTTCTTTAATACATCTGGACGTTTACCGGGTGAGTTAGCCGAGGTCGTTACGGCGTGGCGGCAGGCAGTCGCTCACATCCGGGAGGCGAGGAGGTTCGAATCCCCTCGCCGGCAACCTTGAAGATGGTCTTCTGTGGTTTCCCATCTTCTTTCCAGGAAAATGCCGGGGTTGGTCCCTAACTATAGGCCACAGCCGCTACCTTCCAGTTCCTCGTCCTTACATTCAAATATTCCTCCCCAGACAACACTCCACACGTGACGGTACGTGTAGCTCACCCATTGGGTGTCCGCCTCGAAGCAGTTACAAAACTGGCGAGCCGAACATGTCCTCGGACACTCCCGGCACTAAAAGCCATGCGCTGAAAAAGAAATCTGGACGTTTCCATGGAAATCTCTAATAAAAGCTAGGTTATAATTCTGTGACTAATAACTTATAATAGGGCCTACGTGTATTTGTCATTATGCTATTTAGGCCTATTATGTCAAAATTTGATGTAAGACAAACGCAGAATAGGCTACTTCATTACAAATCTCAATTCGAAAACAAAGTAGACCGTATTATTGGAAAGTACCATGTATATAACGTTGCACAGAGGTACGTACGATCTAATATATGAAAAGAATCACGACATATCAGCTGACTTGTAACCTTGAGTTCAATGGCATGCCAGTTTTTGGAGCGACTAGTTAGGCGTGGTAGTGCACGTCAAGGAGGTGATGACCAGGAAGCAGTTTTCAGCGAGGGTTTCCATGGGAGGAGTTGTTCCAGTAGTACCTACAGTTCAATGCTCTGAACAATGGATATTCTATGAGTAGGCCTAACTGTTATGTTGATTCATATTCTGGCCATTCATGAGAATTCAATCATGAGAATTATTATTCTGAGAGGAACGTATGGAATAAGCCTTCGCATGGCTTTTCAAATAGATTATTTTATACCTCTCCGCCAGAAGGTGTGTCTCTAGTTTTAATCTTGTCCCCCGAATAAACAATTAGAGTAGGCTCTTGCTTGACGATCTAGTTCCTTTAGTTCACCGTATCACCACTACAAAAGGTTCCTCAATCATAGCCGCTTGTGCTTCATGTAAAGCCTGTTGCGCATCCATTCCGTTACCGTACTTGCTCCATCGTGACAGACAGAGTTAATATCTCTACATTCATCCCGTTCACGGCGTCTTTCACACTGTCCAATCCATCTCACGGCGATGGCGATAGTCCCCAAGTCCTAGCTTCACTCTAGCAGAATCAGGGTGCAGATAATGGAATGCTGCAATCACGTTTCCTTCCAACAGCTCATCGCAATTGCACCAGTCCACACGTAAATAGTCCCAATCAAATCTGGACACATCAAAATAGAAGGACCGATCTTTCATTTTAAGCCTCGCAAAGGAAGAAACAAAACTCGGGACGTAAACTTTGGTTCCGTTTGGTGAAACGGAGTAAATTTGTAAAAATAAGAAAGGAACCCGAAAAACACGTTTCAAGGCCCTAGAACTAATCGTGTCGGAAGTATTTCGGTGTTGTACATTGGGCCCAGACATGTTGGGAATTAGGTGAAACTGTTGGAATAAAATTAAGTTAAAATTTTATTGTTGACTGGCAAAGTGGGCTGCACCACGCCACCCTACCAGCGTTCCGGTGCGGAATTGCGAAAATACGGTACCTACGTATGTGCTGGGGACGAAATGTTTTAAGAGCCCCTTAATACGATTTAAGAACTTGAAAATAGAATGTCGATATCTTCAACGGTTCCGTAGATATTGAGGTGGTCCTCTTAGCTGAATAACCCGGAATAGGCCTATAAATGAAGATCGTTATGACTATCACCAACCAATATCACTGTTGTGATTGCGTTGGTTGGTTCCTCAGTTTAAGGGCTGCGACAACGTGGTCATGTAGTCCCGTGTATTTTCGGAGTGTGTAGAATCTGTCTGATAACCGGTGTTAATTGTGACAGTGTATGTTATCTGTAATTTAGGCAATAATAATATCGTATGGGCCGGCCCCGTGGTGTTGGGGTAGTGCGCCTGCCTCTCACCCGGAGGCCCCGGGTTCGATCCCCGGCTCCTTCAGGGAATTTTAAACTGACGTGAGGGTTGGAACGGGGTGCACTCAGCCTCGTGAGGACAATTGAGTAGCTGTCTGACAGTGAGACAGTGCCCCGGTCACGAAAACCAAGAATCACGCCCTGACCACGCGTCACCCCAATATCTGCAGGCCAATTGGCTGGACAGCGGTCGCTTGATAGGCCTAGGCCCTTCAAGGGCTGTAGTGCCACGGGGTTAGATTGGTTAGTTTTAATATCGTATGGCCTCGTATCCTATGGCCTCGGGTGCCAGGTGCAAGCTTTGTTAATTGACACCCAGAGGGCAGCTTGCGTGTCGAATTTAATGCTCCTTGGAGCGCTATGAAAGTCAAGGAGGTTAGATATTGTTACGGCTGTGAGTTCGTTTCATCGCTCGCCGCATGAGTCACAACTGCCCCAGGGCTGGGCTGCTCTGCCTCAGCGTATTGCGTGCGCCTTATGCAACAGGACTACTAGGACAAAGGGATTGTCCAGAATATTCGTGACTCAGCCAGTGAAGGAAGCCTCGAGAAGCCGTGAACCCTGGATGGGTCTAGAAGCATTTATTGAGTCACCGGCCTGCTATATAAGAGCGACCTCTCAACCAGTGCGTGTTGTGTTTTACGAGCTAGTGCGAGCGTTTATCCTGAGCGACAGAAGTGTGGTGACTTGCGAAACCCCTAGTGAAGCCGTTTCTCTTGACAGCGAGGAAGTGAGAAGCATACAGGGGACTGCCTGTGTTTTGAGTAGGTGTGATTTCACTGAGCGTCAGAGATATTGTGAAGTGCCGTGCGAGTTACGAAATCCAGTGACATTGTTTCCCAGCTCGTGAGCAGCGAAGCAGCGTGTAGAAGGCTATCGTAAGTAACTGAAATTTGTGTACAAAAGGAAGAGTTGCATGTAGTTCTGTCAAGGCCACCAGACTCATTAGCGAGAGGATTAACTGTTGACTAGTGTAAAGGGAGCAAGAGCTCTCCATAAGCAGGAGACTTGAGGAAACTGGAGTAAGGTTCCAATTGCTTGTATTTGCTGATGAGTAGTGTATCTTTCTGGCCGCAATAAAATTAATTATTTCTTTAAAGGAACATCCTGTGTTGTGCTTTCTACCCACCGTAATCCAGTTAACAAAAGTGCCACTAGGGGGTGGCACGTAACAACTGGTGTCAGAAGCGGGATTACGAACTCAAGCACTACACCTGACGGTCCTGAATTCAAAACCCGAGCAGGTCATTTTTCTCTAATTTTCCTGTGAGTGCATGCCCTTAACAAGACAAACAACTAAAATGGAGGCGCAATTAGCAGCATTGCTAGAAAAGTTAAGTGGCATGGAAGCCAAGATGGAAGACGGCCAGAAGAAGATGGAGGACGGCCAGAAGAAATTAGCCAAGGACCTGAAGGATGACCTGAAGAAGATGGAGGACGGCCAGCAGAAGATGGAGGATGGCCAGAAGAAGTTAGCAGAGGGCCTGAAGGACGGCCAGAATAAGTTAGCAGAGGACCTAACCGCCAAATTTCTGGATGGCCAGAAAAATCTGGAAGAGTGTCTGCTGACAAAATTAGAGGAGAGCCAAAGGAAATTAGAACAGGGCCTACGTGAGGAATTCGCAGCAGTGGAAAAGAAGTTCGACGCCTTACAAGTGGAAGTTGCCGAGCTGCGCCAACGCCCGCTGATGGGGGTGGAGGAGAAATTCAACGCCTTACAAGTGGAAGTTGCCGAGCTGTGCCAACGCCCGCTGATGGGGGTGGAGGAGAAATTCAACACCTTACAAAAGGAAGTTGCCGAGCTGCGCCGACGCCCACTGACGGGGGTGGAAGAGAAATTCAACGCTCTACGAGAGGAAGTTGCCGAGCTGCGCCAACGCCCGCCCACCGTTACACCGGGAATATCAGGAACGGGACATAACAGAGTGACGCCCCCAACCTTCGACGGAAAGGTCCCGTGGAGCACCTACTTACGTCAGTTCGAGGCGGCCTGTTCCATAAATAACTGGAACAACACAGAAAAAGCTACAGCTCTCATTGTAGCGCTGAGAGGTGACGCCCTTAACGTCCTTCAGGCCATCCCGACTGGATCCCAGGACTACGCTTCACTGATCGCCCATATGGAGTCCCGATATGGAGATAGCCATCTTCAGCAGGCCTACCAGATGCAGCTCCGGACCCGGGTACAGAAGAACGCGGAAACCCTGCAGGAGTTCGAGATGGACATCGCACGCCTCGTAAGGCTCGCATATCCAACAGCGCCGGCCGACTTTCTGGAACAGATTGCGACGCAGACATTCACCGACGTGCTACGGGACTCGGACACTCAACAGGCGCTGCGACTCGCGCGCAATAAGACCCTGGCAGGTGCGCTGAGCTACGCACTTGAGTTCGATACGGCAAAACAGGCATCTAGAATGCACGCGCGGGTGCGTCAAGTGGACGTCGACGAACCAGCAAAAACCAACGAGACCAAACCCCTGGCCGACGAATTGATGGAGGCTCTGGGCCGGTTCTTCAAGAGTCGCAGTACCACCAACAAAAACGTAGCCGAAGGACATCCGGAGATGCGGCCCGGAAGAGGAATACCGACCTGCTGGAACTGCCGTAAGAAAGACCACCTGAGCAAGGACTGCGGTGATCGCCGCCGCCAAGGGTTTCCGTTGGGACAGTCAGTCGTAGGGAAACCGCGCGGCCCAGGAAAGCAAGTATCAGCCAGCCTTGGGGGGCAAAGGTTGGCTTGTGGCAGTCGTCATGCCCCGGCTGTCCAAGTTCGTGTGACGCAGTTAAGGAGGGATAATAGCAGCCTGATGGTCGACGGAGTCATCAACGGAGAGAGCTGGCCCATGCTAATCGACACGGGAGCGTCGAGGACCATCGTCAGTCCCACAGTGATTCCGAAGTGGAGAGTGCAACCCACACAAAGGAACCTCCAGCTAATAACTGCGACCGGAGGGTCCGCACCGGTACATGGCGAAGCATCACTGGAGTTCGTCATTGGTCGACGGGAGATAAAGCATCCAGTGCTTGTGGCTGACGTATCAAATGAAGTGATCATCGGACTGGACTTCCTGGACCAGAACAACATCATCTTGGATCTGAGTGCCAACACTCTGCACTTCGCAAGTGAGGAACTTGCTTTGCAACCAGCACACGAGGCCGTCGCCGCACGACGAGTAAGGCTGAGAGGGGACGTCATCGTTCCCGCCAGGACGGAAGTCAGCGCTGCCGTAATTGTCGACGGAACAGCTGAGGGAGTGGCGGCTGTCATCGAGCCAAAATATGAGGACATCCAGACAAAAGGATTGCTAGTTGCCAAGACTCTCATCAACACGACGTCTCGGTGGTACGTCCGCCTATCCAACCTGAACGACTACGACATTACGGTTCACCGGGACCCCAACCTAGGAGTCTGCGAGCCCGTTACCTGGATTGCCCGCATCACAGATACGACGGACGGACACCTGCAGATGGACAACCGAAGAAGACGCGCCTGCCAGAAGAACTACAGAAGCTGTACCAAGGATCCCAGGACCATTTAGACGAGGAGCAATCACGCCAACTTCGGGACCTGCTACACGAATTCCAGGATGTCTTCTCCGTGTGGAGCAAAGTCTTCGGCAGGACAAGCTTGGTCCAGCACAGAATCGACGTTGGGGACAGCGCACCGATTAGGGCCTCATTCCGACGTGTCCCGCTCGCCAAGCAAGCCGAAGTTGACCGGATGGTAGAAGAGATGAAGGAGCAAGTGGTGATCGAGCCATCACATAGTCCTTGGAGTTCTCCGATCGTGTTTGTGAAGAAGAAGGACGGTTCCTCCAGGTTCTGCGTGGACTGGGGCGGGTGAACGACGTCACGAAGAAGGACAGCTACCGTTTACCCCGGATCGACGACACGCTGGACACCATATCAGGATCAAGATGGTTCTCCACCTTGGATTTGAAGAGTGGCTACTGGCAGGTGGAGATCCATCCTAAGGACCGCGAGAAAACGGCGTTCTCTGTGGGCAGCGGGCTCTGGCAGTTCACCGTCATGCCATTCGGTCTGTGCAACGCCCCTGCGACCTTCGAAAGGCTAATGGAGTCCATTCTGAGGGGACTACACTGGAAGACCTGCCTGGTCTACCTAGACGACGTCATCGTTCTGGGAAAAAGCTTCGAGGAGCAGCACAGCAACCTGAAGGAGATCCTGATGAAGCTACGGGCTGCCCAGCTGAAATTGAGCCCCAGGAAGTGTCAGCTCTTCCAGAAGCAAGTCCAGTACCTTTGGCATATTGTTTCCGAGGAAGGGGTGCGCACCGACCCAGAAAAGACCGCAGCTGTGAGGGAGTGCCCAGTTCCGAAGGACAAGTCCCAACTACGAAGCTTCCTGGGACTCTGCACTTATTACCGTCGCTTCGTGAGAGGGTTCGCCGACTTCGCCAAACCACTGCATCAACTGACTGAGAAGGACCAACTCTTCACATGGACAGGAGAATGCCACAGTGCCTTCGAACAACTCAAGCAGGCTCTGTGCACCGCGCCTATTCTGGCCTATCCCAGACCTGGAGCAAGGTTCATCGTCGATACCGATGCCAGCGACTTTGGTATAGGGGGAGTCCTGTCGCAAATAGTGGACGGCGAGGAGAGAGTAGTGGCCTACTTCAGCAAAGCCTTGTCAAAGCCAGAGAGGAACTACTGCGTCACCAGGGAGGAACTGCTCGCCATCGTGAAGACCATCGAACACTTCCATAAGTACCTGTACGGGCAAGAATTTCTCATCAGGACCGACCATGCATCCCTGCGGTGGCCCCTGAACTTCAAACAGCCCGAGGGTCAACTCGCGCGGTGGTTAGAGAGGCTTCAACAGTACAACTTCGAGATCCAGCACAGGAAAGGCCAACTGCATTCTAACGCCGACGCCCTGTCACGAAGACCGTGCCCCGAAGACTGCACCTTCTCTACCAGAAGGGAGGAGAACACCGGGATACAGTGCCGAAGGACTACCGTGGAACTTCAAGGGAGCTGGAACCGCGAATCTTTCACGCGGGCGCAAGCGGAAGATGATGACCTGGGACTGATAGCCGAATGAAAGAGGGTCTGTGTCCCCAGCCGGGAGGAACTTGTGAGTGACTGCAGCCCAAAGTTTAAGTCCTACTGGGCGCAGTGGGACTCGCTGGTTGTAAGGGATAGCCTCATCTGCCGTACCTGGGAGAGCACCGACGGGAAGACATCTCGGGAGCAAGTCGTCGTTCCAAGGGCTATGACGGAGGAAGTCCTGAAGGAAGTTCATGGAGGATCATCTGGTGGACACCTAGGGATAAAGAAGACCCTGGAGAAGCTGAGAGAGCGGTTCTACTGGATCGGATGCCGAACTGACGTGGAGAACCACTGCGCGAGGTGCCACGATTGCGCAGCCAGCAAGGGCCCAGGACGAAGACGACGGGGTCCACTGAAGACCTACAACGTGGGCGGCCCCATGGAGAGAGTGGCCATCGATGTTGCTGGGCCATTCCCGTTAAGCGAGGCAGGGAACCGCTACATATTGGTCATCAGTGACTACTTTACCAAATGGCCGGAGGCGTATGCGCTCCCTAGCCAAGAAGCCGCGACGATCGCAGAGACCCTGGTGAAGGAATTTGTCAGCCGGTACGGAGTACCCCTGGAGCTGCACTCCGACCAAGGGAGGAACTTCGAGTCGCAGGTGTTCCAGAACCTATGCCAGCTGCTGGGAAGCTAGCTTTAGATTCTGTCCTAAACAATGAATTATTGTGGGAGAGAGAATGTTCTGAGCATAGTGCACAAGACCTTTGTAGGAAGATCGTTTGAATTTCTGTGAATGTTTGCCTTAATAATTGGTTGGTTTGTTCCTTAGTTTAGGGGCTGCGACAACGCGGTCATGTAGCCCCGTGTACTTTGGGTGTGTGTAGAATCTGTCTGATAACCGGTTTTAATTGTGATGACTGTATTAGTGTGTGTATCTGTTTATTTTTTAAATTCAAGTAAGGACTGCAACATTGAATTTTTCAAATAGTTCCTACTTTGGCCGCCAAACGCCACCGTCAACGACTAATAGGCCTAGTTCAGAACTCAGCTTCTAGACGCCACCGCAGTCGGCTCTTGGCAACGAACGTAGCAACTTAAGAGCGTTGTTTACATTCTTAACCTATACAATTTAGTTTCACACAGGTGTAATTAGTGGAAAGTTCTTTAACATGCCATAAATCTATGACATGGGACCGCCGGCTTTACTTCCCCTCCGAAGGAAGGCATACTGAGGGATTTTTAACGCACTTAAAAAATCCGACGGCTTCGGCCGGGTTTGAACCCGCTATCTTGGGCATATAAGCTCAGTTTGCTACCAACTACGCCACCGAAGCCGCCACCCTTAACAATTATTGTAGAAACAAAAATCAAGGAAATCTCAAGGACACTGTGCCCAGAAAGACAAACATATTTTCCCAAAGCAAATGACACTAATCTTGATAAATCACCTATGTCCAAATCAACATATCTGCCTACTGTTCCTTTACTTATTTTCTGCTTCAGCTTTCTCATAATCAGGGCTAGGATATATATGTAAATACTTATTTCTCTATTACATAGATATGCATATCCTATTAACTTATCTCCATCGATTATGTTGTCCTCTTTCAAATCAAACAAATTTATTTGACATGTTTCTCCATATTTCTGACTTCAGTACATACATGCACAAGAAATAATTTTACATATTTAGTAAATTTCAATTCAATATTTGTACATATTTTACTCTTATGAGTAAAAATATATAGAATTGTAGTTTTCAGTGACTGGAAATACGACAGCACAGGACAAGTTTACAGTTATGTAATGAAAAGAAAGATTTCTGAAGTACGTAGGTGTAACGATAGCAATTCTTATGAAAAGAAACTTCAAGTTTGAAAATTTAGAACATTTCATGGCATACTGTTATGGTAGGCAGGAATAACAGGAATAATCGATGAATGAAAGCAAGTGAAAAAGTAAGTGAAATAAAAGAAAATTGGATAATTTGATTTACAAATCCAGTATTTTTAATGCATTTATGTGGGTTATAGAAGTAACAAAATTAGTATTATGGGGATAAATTTGTCTTTTGTCCATATTTCATAAAATATATTTACATTTTGAAATTTTTAGAGTGTACATATTTAATATATATATATATATATATTGTGCCCTTTTAGCAAGAAATATGCAAATCACAGTAAGCCAGCATTGCTCAATTCGGGATTTCGGGGTTGTAGTATGTTCTCCCACTCTGTGACTTACACATTTTGGATTAAATAAAGGATACACTTGCAAAAATAACAACAAAATCAATTCCTATTTTAAAACATTTAATTAACCAAAATTATGGCGCTACAAACAATAAAACAATTAAATTACTGACCAATAATCTTCTACTTGTTCCAAGTGAACAAGGAATAATATAAGAATAAAACAAATATTGTATTAAAGCACATGGTTTCCTTTAAAACAAACAATTCATAATTATTTTTACTTCCATAAAGTACCTATCTTAAAGTTCCATATAACTATGAGCTCCTTTGGCTCGATATTTCCAATAATAATGGTGTCATCCCTTTGTACACCTCAAGAACTATTTTTATTTTTTCTTATCATCAAAACAAATATATAATTACATTTAAAATTACACGTTAATTATTTACTTCAATATTTGGGCACTTCACATGTTCTCAGCATTTACTATCTCTCTCAAACTTTACAAATTCATCACGGTTATCGGGAAAATACTTGTGTACTCCAGAGTTATAAAGATTACTTGACAAAGTCAAAAACTATGATTACTCTCGGATCCTAGTTACCTTCATTTAACTCGTGGAAATCCTACTTCCATACGACATTACAATAGGGATTGTTATTTATTTTATTTGTCTTATAAGACCATTATCACATAAGAAAACTACGATCTGAACTGGCAAGCGGTAATTTCATCTACAAGGACCTCGGTTCAATTCCCGGGTCATTAACAACTTTAAACACTCACGGTGTATTCATTACTTCTTACAAGGCGGCCTTCAGCCACCCCTCCTGTTCCTAGGCTCTGGCCGTAATACTTGAGCGTGATTTATGACTGGGGGTGACTTCCAGTCTAGTCTGCGGGTGGAGCTCTCTTCAAAGCTTTTAAACAAACCTTCCTTTCATTTTCAGCTCTTTGGGGAGACCTGGCTTTTACTTCACTTATTTTCTTTCAACAATATATTATTGGGCTCATAAACCACTTTCGTAACCTTGGCATTTATTAATTATAAAGGGTCCTCATTGATTGGGAAGAGTAATACACATTCTACGACGAATACTTAGGGGCTTTAACAACACGAGGATTCTAGGTTCGAATCTCTTAACATGCCTCGGGAACCATTCCCATATTGGAGGACTTATACAAAATGCGATTTAAAGTCGGCCGTGGCCTACATGACCTACGCTCAATAATACCATACATTTGCTCCCTTTTACATAATAACACACACATGGCCTCGTGATCTACGTCACAATTAGAGGACTTACAACATATCTCAATTTACTGCAATCAACTACCCTTCGTAAGTAACTTACCAAGTACTTTAACTTTTACGCGTTCCTAGCGTGACATTTTATTTTAATTGCGCTCCGTTGTGCTATACATTATTTTTAAGCCTATCGTCTTCCAAAGAACTGATAAATTCCATATTAACAATTGATACATATCTCAATTTTTAAATTAATCTTTTCCTTTGACAATAATTGCTCTATTTTAATAACATGCGTTAATATCATGTCTTATACTTTTTATTAAGGCTCCAACGCTCTTATGTTCATATCATTCAATTTGATCTTCATTTATATTTCCTTACCTTGTTATTATTATTATTATTCATATTATATCTTCATTCCTTACAAAAGCTCAAAAGCTATTTCTTTCATATAACTCAAATTTACCTTTATTTAAATATCTTTCATGATAATTATTATTATTACGCTTGCTCTTATAACATTCGTCAAATACACTGGCATCTTATTCACACATTTCCTCTACAGGATTTATTCTTTCAAATAATTATTTATAATTTCTCAAAATTCTATTTTTGTTCAGACCGCGTTCTTATTCTGTATTTAGTTATTTAGAAACATCCCTTTTTCTCAAAAACTCCGGTGGATTTGTACACAATCATTTCCCGACACCAAAACATAATGAAAATCTTTACTCACATGTTTAAGGTCGTCTTTTGACCCTTCTCCTCGTGCGATGTGTCATTTTTGGCCCACTTTTTAACTTACTCCATCGTGTACAACTTCATGGCATGTACAGACATATCTTGACACATATTTAACACGTATGCATTTAACACTAATAACATTTTAAATACACTGGTGTATCCGTTTAGAACACACAATAAAACACTGAAAATATATTATTTTTAACACTAAACTCTTGATATATTTACACTTCACAATTTTTGATCACTAGGCCGTTATTTAAACCTATCACACTTGACCTCTTGATCTCCCGTCTCCAAGGGTGAAATTTAGTAATGTCGGCTTCCTATCCTCTCTGAATGTGAAAGTCTCGAATCATCTACTTCCTTCCTGCAATAGCACTCCCTCGAATCCCGTTCTGGACGATCTGCTATTCCTCTGACACGAACGGCTCCCCTTTTAGATTCTGTTTATTGATCTTAATGAAAGTCTGTTCTGTTCACGGTCCCCTTGATAATTTATCGGTGACCTATGGATTTTTTAGCAACTAATACTACTTGCGTCTTAGTGCTTTTGAATAGTTCGTCTGCTTTCTTGAAACGAATGTCTATAGTTTCCTGTCTTCCCCTTTGCTTATTCGGTTCTAGTACTTCTAATCTTCAAAAATACTTACGAACCTTATTTCTCTGTCCCTGCTCGGGTTCTTTAAATTAGATAAACTGTTTATCTCTCTGTTACGGTACTTCCGTACGCTATGATACTTTTGGTCGTTTACTTAAAGACCTATCGCCTTGAGTCCTACGTTCGCAGCCTGCTCTGACTATATTTTACGAACTTTTCACTGTAAACTTTTATACTGTCGGACCTAAATCCTGTAACTAGGATTTTCCTACCTTTTCAAACACGGCGATACTGTACTTTTACTTCTTTACAACTCCTTACGCAGGTACGTAAATTATTGATAACGCGACGCCCGTGGCTATCGGATATTCTTCATTCGGTGTGATACAGCGTTTTTTCCCCTCAAGGAAAGCTGGTATACTGTCTTCGGTGTGTTTCAGCGTGACGCCCCACACGGACTATCTGAATTCGATGTCTGATGATGCAGAGTAACGCCCTCCTAGGCTCTCGGAATACTGCATGTACTGATGCAAAGTGACGCCCTCCTGGGCTGTCGGAAAACTGCATGTACTGATGCAAAGTGACGCCCTCCTGGGCTATCGGAAACTGCATGTACTGATGCAAAGTGACGCCCTCCTGGGCTATCGGAAACTGCATGTTTGGCTTGGTGAGGCCAGGAGTTTTATACTTTTTAATCACAAAAAGATAAAATCCTAGTCCTTTTCGTGACCAACTTTTTAACTAATTGTCGTACAATTATAAAATTTATATCTCCAGAAAGCTCGTCTTCTCAACGTCAAATGATCTCATTGCGCATAAGAATCGATCGTGCAATTCGGAGATATTAATTAATTTGTAGTCTTCAACTGCGTGGGTGTTGCTGTTCATTTTTAATATTCCCCACTCCTCTGGTATCAGTGAATCCCCAATGACGTATACTGCGTTTGCAGTTTTTTCCTGTGCAATTATTACAAGGTTTTTCTTTACACAAAAATCTCTAATCCAAAATGATTCACAGTCCAGTGATTATTTACTCATTTTCATTCCTGCAAATGGGTTAAATTTAATTATTCCTCTTCTGGCACATCGGCGGTGTTGCCGTTTTCCTGCAAGCTAAGCTGGATTTCCGAGTCACGCTTCCTTGTCTTACAGTAAAAAATTTCCACTCGCTCTATTAATATCCATGACTGGCTCCCACTCAAGGAATCAAGAGGCATGATCTCATCTCCCGAACACCTGGTTCTCGCCGCTTGCACAACGTTAGACTAGAATCCTGGCTTGAAATTTCTCTATGTTACATTAGAAACTGTATGTTTCTTTCATTCCTTCCCCAAATACATGGATTCGACCCCTTTTGAGCCAATGGTACATGGGTTCAATATATATATACATATCATATTTTGATACTTTTTAGTACATATAAATCCTAGCCCTGCTCATAATTTCACCTTAATGTAGCCTATATCATTAACTGAAGATTTAACTTTGGCAGTCCTGATGCACCAGATGGCTGAAGCATATTTCTTAACTTCTATACATATCAGAAAGTCAATAAGCTTATTATTGATTCCCAAGATTAATACATTTAGTCCTATTGTAATTTCAAAAACAACCCTCTCACAATGTGAATTGAATCTATTTTGAAAATTTTTAACCCATTTAAACTAATTTTTTAACTTTCACTTACATCCTTTAAGAAATTTTCTAGTAGCAAAATGTAATTTTAATGTACAATCTGTTAAAATAATAGTTAAGAAACTGAAGATATCCTATGCTCTCTCTATTCTCTATTAAGCTACAAGAAGAGTAGGCTCATAAGTTGAATTGTTGGCGAGAGTTAATTAGGCTACCTTCCTGCTGTACAATGTAGGCTCGGCTAAATATGTTTCAAGATAAAACTGTATTGTATTGTATTTCTGTCTGTAGCCAAATTGTTGATAAATTTTATGTCAATACCTGCAAAATTCAAAACTTTTAATTAAATTAATATTCTGTAATCCAACGCCAGTAAAATAATGAACGAGCGAGTGGAAAAGGGACAATATTCAAAGAAATGGGATAATAGTCCAGCATATTTAATCATTAATTAGTCGCTAACTGATGACACTCCTATTATAACATTTTGAGACATAACTTCTTGCTACTAGTACTACAATTGCCTAATAGTGAATTTTTCAATACGGCGTATAGTTTCGACAGATGATCGTTCTTTTTTCCTCTTGGAAATGGAATGTTATCGTTTTTCGACTCAGCTGTTCAATTATTCTTTTCCATTTTTGCCTTTCTCCCTTCATTTAAAAGTGAGGTTAATAAGTTCATAACGTTCTGAAAATCGTAATAAACATCTTTATCATAATAATTACGGGCCTTTTTTGTTATTATAATGAAACTGTTTATTTCTTTTTCCTCCCTCAGTATAGAAGGAGTATTTTATGAAAGGTAAGGAAGAAGGTAAATTCTACGAGGTACGGGTAATTTAGCAATACTGGCTACTCAAAGATTTGCATGCTATGCAGTGTTCATTTACAGTTGTACAGTGCAACAATATGAGCGTTTTCTTTGCGAGTGGAAACATCGTTTGGAAGGGCAGGGAGGAATGACTACTCTTGGCGCGCGTGCTTCCGAGCGCGGAGGTCTTATTATTTAGGTGGCGTTGCCCAGGGCTGGGCTGCTCTGCCTCAGCGTATTGCGTGCGCCTTATGCAACAGGACTACTAGGACAAAGGGATGGTCCAGAATATTCGTGACTCAGCCAGTGAAGGAAGCCTCGAGAAGCCGTGAACCCTGGATGGGTCTAGAAGCATTTATTGAGTCACCGGCCTGCTATATAAGAGCGACCTCTCAACCAGTGCGTGTTGTGTTTTACGAGCTAGTGCGAGCGTTTATCCTGAGCGACAGAAGTGTGGTGACTTGCGAAACCCCTAGTGAAGCCGTTTCTCTTGACAGCGAGGAAGTGAGAAGCATACAGGGGACTGCCTGTGTTTTGAGGGAGTGTGATTTCACTGAGCGTTAGAGATATTGTGAAGTGCCGTGCGAGTTACGAAATCCAGTGACATTGTTTCCCAGCTCGTGAGCAGCGAAGCAGCGTGTAGAAGGCTATCGTAAGTAACTGTAATTTGTGTACAAAAGGAAGAGTTGCATGTAGTTCTGTCAAGGCCACCAGACTCATTAGCGAGAGGATTAACTGTTGACTAGTGTAAAGGGAGCAAGAGCTCTCCATAAGCAAGAGACTTGAGGAAACTGGAGTAAGGTTCCAATTGCTTGTATTTGCTGATGAGTAGTGTATCTTTCTGGCCGCAATAAAATTAATTATTTCTTTAAAGGAACATCCTGTGTTGTGCTTTCTACCCACCGTAATCCAGTTAACAAAAGTGCCACTAGGGGGTGGCACGTAACAATATCTAAGCTCCCTGACGCTATAGCGCTTTCTAGTAGAGAAATGAGGAACTTTGAGCTGGTGGAAAATCCCGATCACTATGAACACGGCCTACTGAATTCAAATGGGTTCTTTAACATGCCAACAACGTATGGCTTGAGTATCGTGATTTTTGTCGCCTTTCAAAAATCATTTACCACGGCCAGGAGCGAACCTGCAAGCTTGGGGGTTGGTAGTCCGACACGTTAACCACTCTCCCACCGTGGCAAGCAGTAATTCAGGTAAGGACTACAGACGATCAATTTCAAGTAGTTCCTACTGCTGCTACCAAATGCAACCGTCAAAGACACCTAACCGCGAACTTGACCACTAGATGCCACCGCAACCAGCACCTGGCGACGAACGTTGGAACCTACAAATTTAGCTTCACACATGGGACTTTCCACAATGGTGAGGACAGTTTTTATTTGACATATATTGCGTTTAGCCAACAAGGTTTTAAATATTATTTTCACATCAGGAAGTACACGTTAGGTGAATTTAGTTTGAGAGCACATTTTAACTAATCATATTTTTGTCGACAAACGGGTTCATCGTAAAGATGATTTTCTTTGACACTATGTTTATGTACGCCTATAACTCGTGTTCGTGTGCTTGGAGCATCGTAAAATTAGGTATTGTAACCATGAGTCAATACACCAATCATTTATAAAACTCTTCACCGTCATTCTCATAGATGGGTTGGTATAGGGAAAAACTTTTCAAAATACATGCTAAAATAGTCGAAAAATAAAAATTATCCTAGAAAGACGACCAAAGCATTTGTTGCGCTTCTCAATGTGTGACATAAAACTAGGGAGTCTATAATGGGTCTCCGAAAACCACATTTTAAGGCCCTTAAATTAAAAGTGTCTGTGATATACCCAGAAAACTAACTTCGTTCTGATAAACTTATGAAGGAATGACAAGCCCCTAACCATTGCAACAGTAGCTCAATTTATAGCGTCTGGTAATTAATACCGAAGACCGTTCGAAGAGCGGGAACTTCTGCTAGTTGTTATTATTATTGAACTCATATGGGACAAACTGAAAATCAGTGACCTGGAAAAACAAGAAAACGTAGAAGCAAGATATATCAAAAGGGCCATAGAAGCAAGCAAGTATGCACTAAACAGAATGGCATATATCCTAGCAAGAGAAATGTTTCTCCTGGATTCCTCAAGGAATCACTACCAAATACAGGTTCTTACAACGATTCAATTGAAAGAAGGAAACTGATCGTTCCGCAAAATTCACAGTCAATTTTAGATTGGACGGAAGGGGGATTATATTATATTAAATTACACTGATTGGCGTATAATCTCTACTTAGTATAAAACAAAGTCCCCGATTCTTGGATGTCATGGGTAATCTCGAGAACCACTGGATGGATTTTGATGTGGTTTTCACCGTTCTATAAAGGATATCTCTAGGAAGGATTTTGTAGAAAATTATATATTTATGATCAAAGGAAGCCAATCAGTAACGATTTCAGTGAAAAAGTCAAAAGAAAATCCTACGCTTTTTAAGCTTACGCTGGGCAAACCGTTAAAAATATCAATATATACTATGAGTATAAGAATTGTTCAGCATGAAAAGTTCTACAAAAAATGCCGCGAGGGCATATATCTTCAATACATCGCCTACTATGTGTTTAGATTGGACGGAAGGGAATTTGAGTTTCATGCACCTCGCCATTCTTAAGTTAGGTCTGACAAGAATTCGTTGCACATGCATCTCCATGTTGAAATGAAAATCCACAGCCTGCTTCCAGTCGACCGACCGGGTCAGGGAATGGAATGAAGCCCCATCTAGCGGCGAGGATATGAACAGTGCCGGCTGCCGAGGCCTGACGCACTCCTCTGGGGCAATGATTAAATGTATGACAGATGAAATGATAGTGGAGAGTGTTGCTGGAGTGAAATTTTGACAGGAAAAACCTGTCTGCCTCCGTTTTGTCCAGCACAAATCTCACATGGAGTGACCGGGAATTGAACCACGGATCCAGCGGTGAGAGGCCGGCGTGCTGCCGCCTAAGCCACGGAGACTTGCATCTCCATGAAAATATTATAATTAATAGTCCAGTCTGAACTTGGCCTAGTAGTCGTTGACGGTGGCGCTTGGCGGCAAAAGTAGGAACTATTTGAAAAATTCTAAGTTGCAGTAAGTTTACTTAAATTTAAAAAACAGATAACACACACTATTACAGTCATCACAATTAACACCGGTTATGAGACAGATTCTACACACACCCAAAGTACACGGGGCTACATGACCGCGTTGTCGCAGCCCCTAAACTTAAGAACCAACCAACCATCAATTAACACCGGTTATCAGACAGATTCCACACACACCCAAAATACACGGGGCTACATGACCGCGTTGTCGCAGCCCCTAAACTTAAGAACCAACCAAGCAATAGTCCAGTCAGTGATTTTAACCCATCATGCTGAGACGTAAAACGGATATAGGACGTAGTTCATTGACATTGAATGTAAGGCGCTTATCACGTAATGCATTCGTAACTGTTCCCGGGCGAAGCCGGGGTGGGTTGCTAGTAAATAAATAAAAAAGTCCTCTCGGCACGCCGGAAGGCGGAGGTAGATTTCACCGGACAAACTTGGGGATAGGCGAAAATAGGCAGAATATGCAGGTTTTCGTAGAAGGATCAGACCTCATTTATTGCGAGAAGGTATTTTATAATTGGAGCTTAATTAACTTTGTTTTTCGTCATTTTATGCTTATTTTAAACATTTTATTGTCTTATGGGAACGGTAACCTTCTTGTCATTTGGGGTCCATTTTTATACTTGTGGTCACACTGTCCTTATGCAAGGTTTCGACACTGATGTGTAACTATGTAACGGTCTGTTACTTCTTCACGCAAAATTATATCTCCCGCAGAGATTTTGGTTGGTTCCTCAGTTTAGGGGCTGCGACAACGCGGTCATGTAACCCCGTGTATTTAGGGATGGCTGTATTAGCCTGTAATTCAGGTAAGGACTGCAGACGGTCAATTTCAAGCAGTAGTTCCTAATGTTGCTACAAGGTACTACCGTCAACGACACCTACCTGTGAACTTGGCTACTAGCTGCCACCGCAGCCAGCAACTCTCAACGAACGTTGGAACTTCCCCTCCAAAGGAAAGCATACTGAGGGATTTTTAGCGCTCTTAGAAAATCCGACGACTTCGGCCCGCTTTGAACTCGCGACCTTGGGCATAGACATTCAGCATGCTTGCTACCAGTTACGTCACCGAAGCCGCTTCACACTTAGTCAGATGGAATTCTGAATATGATCTCGTGCAAGTGCGTTATCTTGCCAACGTCTGATGGCTCATCCCTCATCAATTTAGTAGTGTTGCTCTTGGCATTTTCTTATAATTCCGAAATCATTTTTCTCATCCCTTGGCATAATGGTGGGTCATATCAAAAATTCTTTCAGACAAAATTTTAGGTAATTATTAGGGGAATATTGGCCATTTTGTACGGTTTTGATATTGTGCCTATTAAGAGATATATGATTAATGTTTCCCGAAAAACCCACTTTTTCCCACCCCTTTGGTCAACGGTTGGTGCTATAAAAAAACTCTTCAAACATAAATTTTTGGGCTTTATCCGACACGTAGTATGAACGTTGAACGGATTCGATATTTCACATATTAAGAGAGTTATAGCAATATTTCACTTTTTCGAAAAAAAGCCCCCCATTTTCACCCCCTTCGACCGATTTAGCCCAGTAACGAACTCGACCGAGATATTATAGGTATACATATACGGTAAAATATTCAAAGTGATTGATGCAAAATTACGGCAGTTATCGTGTCCACAAAAACTGATATGCATATATATATATATACACATATACATACATAAATTATATATAAACTTTTGAACTGACGGTGGTTTTGGGGTCTGGGGGATGTGAAACGCGAAGATATGTCAAAATTTTCCGGAAGTCGAAACATGGTACCCATTGCAATAGTTAGCTTTCTAATGAAATCTACCTCTGGTTGGTTCCTCAGTTTAGGGGCAGCGACAACGCGGCCATCTAACCCCGTGTACTTTGGGTGAGTGTAGAATCTGTCTGATAAACGGTGTGAATTGTAATGGCTGTAGTAGTCTTAATTCAGGTAAGGACTGCAGACGGTCAATTTCAAGCAGTAGTTCCTAATGTTGCTACCAGGTACTACCATCAACGACACCTAGCTGTGAACTTGGCTACTAGATGCCGCCCCAACCAGCAACTCGCAACGATCGTTGGAACTTACCCTCCAAAGGAAAGCATACTGAGGGATTTTAGCTCTCTTAGAAAATCCGACGACTTCGGCCGGCTTTGAAACAGCGACCTTGGGCTTAGACATTCTGCATGCTACCAGTTACGTCACCGAAACCGCTTCCCACTTAGTCAGATGTCAAAGTCAACCCCTGGCACCATCCAGCCCATGACGGGCTAAGGCCGACCAAGCGACCGCTGCCCAGCCATTTGGCCTGCAGATATTGGGGTGACGCGTGATCAGCGCGTCGGGTCCCCTCGGCCGTTAATATTGGTATTCGTGATCGGGGTGCTGTCTCACTGTCAGACAGGTACTCAATTGTCCTCACGAGGCAGCGTGCACCCCGTTCCAACCCTCACTTCAGTTTTAAAATCCCTGACGGAGCCGGGGATCGAACCCGGGGCCTCCGGGTGAGAGGCAGGCGTGCTACCCCAACACCACTGGGCCGGCTTAGTCAGATGGAAATACTGAATCTGATCTCGTGCAAGTGCGTTGTCATGGCAACAATGATGGATCATCCCTCATCAATTTAGTAGTGTTGCCATGGCAACCTCTGATAGCTCTTGGCATTTTCTTATAATTCCGAAATAATTTTTCTCATCCCTTGGCGTAATGGTGGGTCATATCAAAAAGTCTTTCAGACAAACGTTTTAGGTAATTATTAGGGGAATATTGTCCATTTTGTACGGTTTTGATATTGTGCCTATTAAGAGAGATATAATTAATGTTTCCCGAAAAACCCACTTTTTTCCACCCCTTTGGTCAATGGTTGGTGCTATCAAAAAACTTATTTGACATAAATTGTTGGCACTTACCCGACACATCTTATGAACTTTGAATGGATTCGATATTTCACGTATTAAGATAGTTATAGCGATATTTCAATTTTTTGAAAAAAGCCCCCCATTTTCACCCCCTTCGACCAATTTTGCCCGTTAACGAACTCGACCGAGATTTTATAGGGATACATATTATGTAAAAGATTCAAAGTGATTGGTGCAAAATTACGGCAGTTATCGTGTCCACAAGAAAGTGATATATATATATATATAGATAGATAGATAGATACATATATACATAAATTATATATAAACTTTTGAACTGACGGTGGTTTTGGGGTCTGGGGGATGTGAAACGCGAAGATATGTCGAAATTTTCCGGAAGTCGAAACATGGGACCCATTGCAATAGTTAGCTTTCTAAGAAATCTACCTAACAACAGAGTGAAAGGAGCCCTTAAGGGTGTTCATTATATCGACTGACAGAGAGTAGCGGTACCCCCTCACTAACACCACCACGGTGGAATTGCCCGTACTGTCAGGCAATAAATTCCCTTGCTAGGGTCATGTAATGTCGAGCAACACAAAGGGTGCGACTGATACTCCGCAGGCTTCCAATTTTGAACACTTTCGAAGAGTGAAATCTTTATGACGGTCAAATCTGTCACGTAAACCTTCAATGTATGCCTGGAACACTAAAGAAAAAGGAAAAACTCAAACCCTCCTCGTAAATATCGACTCTGCTCCTGGCAAGGCGCCAAGTGCGTTGTGTCAACGCTTTAAGACAGAATTGGAGTAAAACAAGAACTTCCGTGACGAACTAAAGAGCCTACTTTTCATGCCAATGTTTATTCTCCAGTATATGAACCTATCTAGAATAATGACGAAATTAAGTTGGTAACATCGAAATGTCTAATTAGTTCGATATATTCCTGGTATAATGTAGCCTAATAGAGCACTACAGTTGGCAGCCCTGGTGACTGAATATATTCTTAGTTCCATCTCTTAAGGTACAGAATACAAAATTTGGTTGAAGTCCAATGGACGTTACATGCACTTAGACATTGGATCTATCAGCACGCGTAAAAGCATGTTGGCAACAATGTCATGCGTGAGCTGGTTAGAACTAATCGGAAATATTATGATATCTTGTTGTGCCAATTTTGGATGAAATCCATTTGTTAGTATAGAAGTTACATGTATTTTAAAATTGGACCTATCAGCATGCATAGAATCATGTTGGCAGCACTGACTTATATTAATTATTCCAAATTAATCTAGAATATCAGCTGCTATACGTGTGCAAAGTATAGGGCTGTTGGCTTGAATACATCCTGATATATTGATATTAGGGTAAAAAATATAGACAGCATTTATTAACAGTTGGCAGCCCTGATTGCTCTTAAGAATACTTATAGTCATATCTGTTATGTTACACATAGCACATACGAAATTTGGTTGAAATCCAACTGATAGTATAGAAGTTACATGTATTTAAATATTGGTCCTAACAGCAGGCTTAGAATCATGTTGGTAGAACTGAAGTATATGTTACTCCAAAATTAATCAAAAATGTCAGGTACTATACGTGTGCATAGTTTAAAGCTGTCGGCTTGCATATTTTCCGATATATTGGTATTTGGATAAAAGAATAGAGAGATCAATTATTAACAGTCGGCAGCCCTGGTGGTTTTTAAGAACAAGCTCAGTCATATCTGTTTATGTGCATATATTACATACAAAATTTGGTTGAAATCCAATTGATAGTGTAGAAGTTATAGGCATTTAAAAATTGGACCTATCAGCAGGCTTATAATCATTTTGGCATCACTGCATTGTATGGCCTCCTGGAAATTAAACAGAAATAGTGTTTTCTACATGTGTGCCAATTTTGGAATAGCTCCCATGCATACCTTCCAAGATATCCAACATGGAGCTCTAATTTCTAGTGCGTTTTTTTCAGCAGTTGGTAGCACTGACATCATTTTCAAATATGGACGTGAGATATTCCGGTATACATCTTTACTCATACTAAGTTTGGGTTCGGTTGCTGCAGCCGTTTAGGAGTTGATAGGGGGGGGGGGGTCACACACACAGCCAGACAGACAGGCACACATTTTCCCGGATCGATCTCATAAGTCTACTTTTTCCTCATTTTTGCAAAAGTAGGCTAAAAATTGATTTTCATGTTAATGTGCCCGATGTAATTGGGAGGGGTATAACAGGGATTAACTTACTCCCCCACCCCCTTTTTCGAGAAGTATATTTAAAGTATCATAATTAATCCATGGTATTTATCCCTTCCCTTTATAGCCTACTTTCGATTTTTGCAAAAATGAAAGTAGACTTATGAGATCAACACGTTCCAAAAGTTGTCAGTCTTTTTGTGTGTGAGGCGGCCTCGGTGGCGGAGTTGGTAGCATGCCCAAGATCGCGGGTTCAAACCCGGCCGAAGTCGTCGGATTTTTTAAGTGCGTTAAAATCCCTCAGAATGCCTTCCTTCGGAGGGGAAGTAAAGCCGGCGGTCCCATATCATAGAGAACCTTCCACTAATTACACCTGTGTGAAGCTAAATTAAAATTAAACATTTGATAGCCTAAGCGCTCTTAGGTTCCTACGTTCGTCGCCAGGAGCCGACTGCAGTGATGTCTGGTAACCAAGCTCTGAACTAGTAGTCGTTGACGGTGGCGTTTGGCGGCAAAAGTAGGAACTACTTGAAAACATCAATAACTGCAGTCCTTAGTTGAATTGAAAACAGAAACACACACTAATACAGCCACCACAATTAACATCGGTTATCAGACAGATTCTACACACACCCAAAGTACACGGCGCTACATGAACGCGTTGTCGCAGCCCCTAAACTAAGGAACCAACCAACCAACCTGTCTGTGTATGAATGTGTGTGTGCGTGTGAGTGTGTATATCAATTCTAACATGACGAAACCAAATTGAACCAAATTCGGTACAGAGGTAGCACTAGCAAAGGACACCTCAGGGTCATGTTTTATATCACTGCCATCTTGACGGAAACGGAATGGCGGTCGTCAAATTTTCAAATTATGACTAACCTAATCAACTGATCTCTACCAAAGTTTGCAATAATTTACCTTCATGTAGGAAGCGTCTTTTGCCTGAACTACAAGGTCATCTTTCTAATAGTTTGAAGATGGGGGCCATATGTGTGTGCAAATCGATTCCCCTTTATCAATTCAAACACGACGAAACCAAATCGAACCAACTTTGGTACAGAGGTAGCACTAGTAAAGTAAATCTCAGTGTCATGTTGTATATCGTCGCCATCATAATGAAAAAGAAATAGCGCCCACCTAAATGTTCTAAGCTTAAATCAAATTACGACTATCCTAATCATCCGATCTCTACCAAATTTTGCAACAATATACCTTAATATGGGAAGCGTCTTTTGGCCAAACTACAAGGTCATCAGGCAAATAGTCTCAAGATGGTGGATGTATGAATCATGCAATGATTATAGGCTAAGCGTAACTTCGATTCAACAAGGCCCTGCCTCACTAAATCCGCTTATCGTACAGAGGGTGGTTTAAACTGTCCTCAAGGAGGTGATCTGCAGGATATTAACTTTTTTTAAATAGAATATTATTCCGCAGTAGTGATTACTAGTCCCGGCTGACCGTGTCGTGTCGTGTTGGGCCGTGGGACAAAATAAACGCTATTGCTTGCTTAGTTAATATTTCAGTAGATTGATATCCTTTTTGGAATGTAATGAACAAAATAATGCAAATTAAGTATCAATGGTTTATAAAAACGGCAGAAAACGCTATTGAAATTGTTCTTCCGAAGACAAAATATGGAAATATGAATTGCAGTTATACTAAACCAGTTGTTAACGCATTACTAGCATTGGCCATGTTTTGCCAACCTCGAGGTTCGTGGATCGAATCCAATCGGCTTTACTTTTTTTTTTACCTGATTTTGTTTGTATATATTGATTTATTACTACTAACGCGTTCTAGTGTTAGGCATATATAGTGTGTATTTGCAATAGAAAATATTATATATACTAATAACACCACATATTGCAACACTCGACTACAGCGATTAAAATTTGTTGTTCTTGATACGCGGTACAGACTGTTGTTGTTGTTTCTTTAGGAGCTTTTCGGCATCATGGTCATGTAGCCCCATGTACTTGGGTGTGTGTAGAAGTTGTCTGATAACCAGTGTCACTGTTTTGTCTGCAGTAGTATGCGTACTTGTAAATGAGGTAGAATATGTGTAGGAAGCTATCCTTCATATGCGGTAGAGTCTTTTGTTGTTGTTGATTCTTTAGGGGCTTTCGGCATCGTGGCCATGTAGCCCCGTGTACTAGGTTGTGTGTTGAAGTTGTCTGATAAACTGTGTCACTGTGATGTCTGTACTAGTGTGTGTACTTTTATACGAGGAAGGATTTGGGTAGGAAGCTGTTGTTGTTTCAATTGAGAGACTTGGACATCATGGTTAGCCCCTGTGTACTTGGGTGAGTGTTGAATTTTGTCTGATAACCTGTGTTATTGTGATGGCTGTATTAGTTTGTGTATTTATAATTCAGGTGAGGATTCAATCAATCAACGTATAATATAGCACGTTATATCTCAACAAGCTACTACAACTAGCATTCAATCATACTCCTTGAAAAGAACAAAGAGTAAATAGTACATTTAGGAGAAAGTAGGCTATATGTTCTTTACTGAACATCTTGCTTTTCCTTGAACCTTCTAGAGAATTGCATAAAACGTTTCTAATTAAGTGTACTGTAATGTTTTACAGGTTAGAAGGTGGTTGGTTCCTTAGTTTAGGGCCTGGACAACGCGTTCATGTAGCCCCGTAAACTTTGGGTGTGTGTAGTAAGTTACAAGTCAAAAGAAGACCTGGAAGAAGATGCATTTCTTGGATCAATAATTTGAAAACTTGGTTCAATTGTTCCACTATTGAGCTGTTTCGTGCTGCATCATCTAAAGCAAGACTCTCTATGATGGTTGCCAACCTCCTGAGAGGAGTTGGCACTTAAAGAAGAAGAAGAAGTTAATTAGTTTTTGTTGTTTTAAATGGCGGAACTACGAGGTCATCTGCCCCTCTTAACACAGCTTAAAGAATACATATTTGGAATTGAATTTAAAATTTTGAGGTGGACGCCTACATTCAAATAGACCAAAAATTAATAAAACAAAAACAAAAAATTAAATAAATATTAACAATTATAAAAATAAACAAAAATTACGGAAAAACAAAACATTATCATTCAAAAACAAAAAAAGAAGAAGAATCTGTCTGATAACCGGCGTTAGTTGGGATGACTGTATTAGTGTGTGTTATCTGTTTTAATTTAAGTAAGGACTGCAGACAATAATAATTTCAAGTAGTTCCTACTTTTGCCTCCAAGTGCTGGCATCGCACTCAGCACCTGGCGGTGATCGTTGGAACTTATAAAACGTTATCAATTCTAACCTACAAATTTTGACTTCACACAAGTATAGTTAGTGGAAGGTTCTTTTTCATGCCATAAATCTATGACATGGGACCGCCGGGTTTACATCCCCTCCGAAGGAAGGCATACTGAAGGATTTTTAACGATCTTAAAAAATCCGACGACTTCGACCGGGTTTGAACCCGCGACCTTGGGCATTGAAGCTCAGCATGTTACCCCCTACGCCCCCGACGCCGGCACAGGTTAGAAGGTGTTATTGCCCGCCTAATTTAACTGGACATGTTAACATGTTGACCGACTCAAAAGCTACTATTTTATTAGCCTACTTTTCACATTTTGCAAAAATTAGGAAAAAGTAGACTTATGAGATCGATCTGGGAAAATGTGTGTCTGTCTGTCTGTCCTTCTGTCTGGCTGTGTGAGTGCCCCCCCCCCCCTATCAACTCCTAAACGGCTGCAGGAATCGAAACCAAATTTAGTATGAGTAAAGATGTATATCGGAATATCTCAAGCCAATATTTGAAAATGATGTCAGTGCTACCAACTGCTGAAAAAACGCAATAGAAACTTGAGCTCCATGTTGGATATCATGGAAGGTATGCATGGGAGCTATACCAAAATTGTCACACATGTAGATAATACTATTTCAGTTTAATTTCCAGGAGTCCATACATGACAGTGTTGCCAAAATAATTTTAAGCCTTCTGATAGGTCCAATTTTTAAATGCATATAACATCTACACTATTAATTGGATTTCAACCAAATTTTGTATGTAATATGTGTACATAAACAGATATGACTGAGTGTATTCTTAAGAGCCACCAGGGCTGCCAACTGTTAATAATTGCTCTCTCTATTTTCTTCATCCAAATACCAATATACTGTATCTGAAAGTATGCACGTCGACACCTTTAAACTGTGCACACGTATAGTACCTGACATTTTAGATTAATTTGAAGTAACTTATATACTTCAGTTCTACCAACATCATTCTAAGCCTGCTGATAGGACCAATTTTTAAATACATGTAACTTCTATACACTCAGTTGGATTTTAACCAAATTTCCTATGTGTAACATAACAGATATGACTATAAGTATTCTTAAGAGCAATCAGGGCTGCCAACTGTTAATAAATGCTGTCTATATTTGTTTACCCTAATATCAAAATAACAGAAAGTATGCAAGCCAACAGCTCTATAATTCGCACACGTATAGCACCTGACACTCTAGATTAATTTGGTGTAATTAATATAAGTCAGTGCTGCCAACATGATTCTATGCTTGTTAATAGGTCCAATTTTAAAATACATGTAACTTCTATACTAACAAATGGATTTCACCCAAAATTGGCACAACAAGATGTCATATTATTTCCGATTATTTCTAACCAGCACACGCATGCCATTGTTGTCAAAACATGCTTTTACGCGTGCTGATAAATCCAATGTCTAACTGCACGTAACGTCCATTGGACTTCAACCAAATTTTGTATTCTGTACATTAAGAGATGGAACTAAGAATATATTCAGTCACCCGGGGTGCCAACTGGAGTGCTCTATTAGGCTACATTATACCAGGAATATTTCGAACTAATTGGACATTTCGATATTACCAACTCAATTTCGTCATTGTTATAGATAGGTTCATATTGAACCCTTTTATCCTCTGTTGGATAAATGATTCTATGTTTTATTTCTTCAAATTAATAAATATTTCAACCAGCATCATGAAAGTAGCCAGACGGAGATGAGGAAATTTCAAGCATTGGTTGGAGACAGCGGGGACATACCTGAAGCAGGTTGACAATAGGCTAAATATTTTAGCTGTGAAAGGAAATAGCATAGCGATGTGTCAGAAGGACAGGTGGGCCGCCTCAAATAGAAGCGACGCAGTGAGACATGCTGCTAGTATGTTCATTGTGATATTCGCGCCTAGAAGAAATATGATGCAGTAATGTGAGTGGCTGATGAGCAGGCTGGACACTCCTACGACGCCAAGATCTGCTATGAACCGCCAAATTACAGAAAATGTGAGAGCCAATGAGAGAAGAATGCCTAGTTAACGCGGCAGGTCTAGCGTGGGTACGCTCGGCTAGCATTCACGCGGGAAATCGCCTAGACAAAATCTCTACGATCGATTCTAGGATTAATGAGCATATTCTTGACCTGTGCAATGTTACGAGTTCAGTGATATCTATTTCATGCCTGTACCACAATTATTTCGAGAAATTTTTGCATAAATTCCCCCCCCCCCCCCCCCCCCCCCCCCCATCGAGACCTAGGGCCAGTTCTTTTATAAGTGGCATGAAGAGCCAAGACATGGACTACTATTCTGCGCGTCTACGGACGTGGACTTCTATTCTGTTCGTCTGAGGACGTAGACTATTATTCTGTGCGTCTACGGGCGTAGTCGTTTTATTACTGTTCGTCTGCGGACAGAACGATTTCTATTTTGTGTGTCTTGGACACATAAATTATTGTAAAGTGTTAAATTCAGTGATAGATAGTCACAGTACTATATTGTAGGGGCAGTATCGTCGATAATTCGCCAACGAACTGTGACAGGGAAAGTAGTACCTGAACAGCGAATTTAGTAGTCAGATATCAAGTGTATAATAATCTAATTTTTGAAGCAGCGCCAGAGATGACACCGACGACTACAGAGGAAGTTTGGAATTCTCAACACTCCGTCCAGATGGCTGAGATGAGATAGAACCATTCAGTTGGGGAATGGCAGCAGACGTTCTTTGACGGGTGACTACAAGAGAGATGAGTACAAAATAATATTCTTTCTTCTTCTTCTTCTTCTTCTTCTTGTTTCGAATGGGCCTACTTTGGACCACGCTTGTTCAACTGTTGAGCTTTGATCTTTGCCCAGTGTTGTCGCATTTTCTGCCGGTGTAACTCCTTCCTTTCATCTGTCCAAGGGGTACCTTTCTTCCGGGGTTTTTCCTGAAATCCATGGACTTCCTTCAGGGCATGTCTCACAGATTGCCTGTCTTGAAGATCTGATATTCCCAGTTCATTAATGTCTTTCTCAGTTTCTGTCAGCCAAGTGGTACGAACCTTCTTGTTCTGCCAGAAAGTGAACAGCCTATTGGTCAGTCTTTTGGGAGGCAATCTTGCCACATGACCATAGAATGCTACTCTCCTTTTCCTAGCACAGTCAGAGAGCCTTTCTATATGTTCGTAGAGCTCGGAATTGTGCAGCCTACGGTATTCCTCATCTTCCTTTACCGGACCTAGGATCTTCCTGAGAATTCTCCTCTCTCTGACTTCCATTTTCTCCATCAGACCACTTCGGTTCAATGAGAGACACTCCATGGCATACAGGGCTTCTGGTCGTATGACTGAGGTGTAGTGCTTCAGTTTCATGTTGCGTGACAGGCATTTCTTGTTGTAGATGTTCTTTGTCAGTCGATAAGCCAGTTCCAGCTTGTTGACTCTCATGGATAATGATGCTCTTTCTGATAAGTTGGGTTCAATCCATTCGCCGAGATACTTAAATTTCTCAATCCTCTTGATTTTTCCCTGTTCTAGTAACATCTCTCTGTTAGCTTCTTTGATGTTGGTGAAGAATTCTGTTTTTTCCAGCGACACTTGAAGACCCACTTTGGCTGCCTGTCTTCTGAGGCAATTGACCTGCATTGTTGCTGTATCCAGAGAATCGGCAATAAGTGCCATGTCGTCAGCAAAGGCCACGCAATCTACAACCAGTCCTTCCTTCCTACGCCCCAGGTATATCCCACTCTGGACACCCATATTGGTCAGTTCCTTGCGCCATTCTCTCACAACCTTTTCAAGGACACAGTTGAGAAGAAGTGGAGAAAGTCCATCCCCTTGTCTCACCCCTGTTTTTATCTCGAAGCTTGCTGAGACCTCGCCTCTAAATTTAACCTTGGAATGGGTATTGGTCAAGGTTTCTAGAATGAGTTTGCGGGTTTTGTTGTCTAACCCTAGTTCTTGGAGAATTCTATTAAGTGTTTCCCTATCAACAGAGTCGTAGGCCTTCCTAAAATCAACAAAGGTGACAACCACCTTGCGGTTTCTCAATTTGGAGTATGCAAGTACAGTTTTCAGGTTGAGGATCTGTTCAGCACAGGATCGGCCCTTCCTGAAGCCTCCCTGATATTCTCCGAGTTGACTGTCCAGTTGACTTTCTGCCCGTGTTAGTAATGCCTTGGAGAAAATCTTGTATGTTACCGGGACGAGAGAAATCCCACGGTAGTTGTTTAGGTCAGTAAAATCTCCTTTCTTGTGGAGGGGATGGATCAGAGCTGAGGTCCAGTCAGGTGGTAATTTCTCTGTTTCCCAGATGTTCTGTATGATCTCGGTGAGTTTGCACACAGCATTGCTTCCAGCACATTTCCAGAGTTCACCAACAATGGAGTCCTCTCCAGCTGCCTTGTTGTTCTTAAGAAGTTGAATGATTTCACGAACTTCTTCCAGTGAAGGAGGCAGCGAGTCCGGGTTTGGTGTTGTTTGTATGTAGTCAAAGTCTTCGCTGGGTGAATCACAGTTGAGCAAGTTCTTAAAGTACTGAGCTAAGAGGCGACAGTTGTCCTTGTCGTTAAAAGCCAGTTTGCCCTGTGAGTCTTTGAAGTGGAGACTTGGTGGAGTGTATTTTCCGAGTGACTGCTTGAATGTTTTGTAAAAGTCTCTGGTGTTATTTTTAGCGAAGTTCTCTTCGATTTGGGTTAGTTGGTTGCGTGTGAAGGCCCGTTTGGTTCCTCGGATTATCTTGGTTGTAAGCTTCCTTTGTTCCAAGTAGTTCTCCCAATTTTCCTTAGTCTTTTTAGAGTTCCATTTCATCCAGGCTGTCTGTCTTTGAGCTATTGTGTTGTCACAGTCTTCAGTCCACCACGGATGTTTCTTTCTTCTAGTGAGGGGAGCAAGTTCACTAGCCGTCCTGACAAGAGCTTCTTTCAGTTGGTCCCAGTTGTTAAGATCTGCACTGTTCAGTCTTCGACTGACTTCTTGATTGTTCTTAAGTCGCTCTATATCAAATCTGACCATCTTGGAGGTTCTGTGTAATCTATTGTTTCTAGGTTGGAGTCGCAGTTTGATCTTTGAGAGGTAGTGGTCTGAGTCCAGATTGGCGCTTCTTAATACCTTCACGTTTTGTATTTCCTTTTGGGATTTTCTTGAGATGGCCACATGATCTATCTGGAATTCACCCAGGTTGATGTTAGGAGAGATCCAAGTCTTTTGCTTTCTTGGCAGATGTTTAAATGCTGTAGACTTCATAACCAAGTCGAAAGCCCTGCACAGTTCCACCAATCGTTCTCCATTGCGATTAGTTCGTTTATGCGCTGGATAGTTGCCCACTATGTTTCTGTATTTTTTCTCCCTTCCTAACTGGGCATTGAAGTCACCAAACAGTATGGTGGTATGTCGGTCTGGGATTTTAGAGAGAAT
The DNA here is from genome assembly GCA_946902985.2 of Meconema thalassinum. NCBI lineage: Eukaryota > Metazoa > Arthropoda > Insecta > Orthoptera > Tettigoniidae > Meconema > Meconema thalassinum. The sequence goes on along the minus strand of OX336391.1, from coordinate 644,729,447 downwards.
ATCTTCTAGGTCTTCCCAGAATTTGTCAGTTCTGTCTGGGTTGCGCTTGTTGTCCTGGTTGGTTGGGGCGTGTACATTGACTAAAGTGTAGCCCTTGTTAGCACATTTGAGAGAGAGGATAGATACACGACTGCTTGGAGAACTAAAGTCGATGACTGAATCCAGTATCTTATGGCTGATTATAAATCCTGTACCTAAGTGGGGTACGTTCTTCATTACTCGCTGACCGACTTTTCCTTTGAGGATTCTGTACCCTTGGGATTCAAGGGCATGGTCATCAGTGAATCTGGTTTCCTGTACTGCTGTCAGTACTATGTTATGTCGTGTTAGTGAGTCTGTCAGATGTTTCAGTTTACCCACTTTGAGCAGTGAATTGGCGTTAAATGTTGCGAAGAAACTTTGCCGTCTTGATCTGAGTTTACGTCCAGGAATTTCAGGATGCTCCGACTCATCCTTAAAGCATGTTAGTGCGGACTCCCCAGAATCCGAAGGTCCGCTAACGTTGCCATGGGCAACGGTGGATTGGATACCACCTGGGGTAGTGCATTTAGCGAAATTTTCCTCCATGCTCAGTTGAAGATCATTCTTCATGGGGCAGCGACGAGTCACTGTCCAAGGTACTGCTCAAGTTGTTAGCTTGAGAGGCTTATTATTCGGGGTTGTCACCCCTAGACAGGTTGCCTTCACTGTGGCTAAGGAGCCCTGTCTACCCCACCCTTGCCAGGGACTACCCTCCGGGCCAGAGGGACCTTATTCTTTATTATTTGATAAATTAACTTATGGTTTATGGGACATATTTTTGTAAATACATTGCTTGTGTGATTAACGTAGTATACTTAGTTTTGGTCTGACACACTTTTGTATGGAAGCAGCTCGCACGAATGTAGTTAGTGGAAGGTTCTTGTTTTTGTATTGTGTTAACTAACGTAGCTATGTGAACGGCCGTGTTTGCATAAGTTACGCAATGCGGTTAAAAACGTCTCTCGGAGATCTGTTGTGTTTCAGAAGTAGGACTGAATTAATGTAATTATACAGTAGATTGGAGGGTAATTAAAATTGTTTAAGATTTATTATTGATCAGATTCAGTGTGACTATTGCCGATTGGAGCAATGTAATTTGTGACGAAGAGTAATCAACTCTATCGTAGGTTTTAAATATTGTGTTTAATGTTTGTGAGCACCCATTCAGCAGACCTGTGTGGAAAGCGTCATGTCGGTCCCAGATGTGTGTATGTGTGTATTTTTGTGGTATTACAAGCGGGAATTTCAGCTGAGATTGATTTCTGTCAGCTTGGTACCCGGTCCATATTGTATCCTTGCGAGGGCAATTGTGGATATGTGATTATGTCTGACCATATGTTGAGTTGGATGAGATTTTGTTGCTGTTGATTCCGTGAGGTAACGGAACAGCTGGTCAGCTATTTATATACACTGGAGTGGGACACGACAAGTATTTGAGGAAAGGGGGGAGATGTTTCACAAGGCTGTCTGAACGTGCAAAGCATGGTCATTAGTGAGGAGTGCTCGTTGGCTCCCTAATTACTTGAATTTCAGATAAGAACTGATCAATGGTAAAAGAATTGTTGAAATAAATGGGAGTTGCCTACGAATCACGATAATCTCCGAAGCGTTACCTTAACATGCAGTTTCGTTCATCTAAAGTAATCTTAGCCGGTCAGGCTTTTGTTGTTGTTGGTTTATTCCAGGTTTATTTTCATTTCTGTGACCCGTGAGTCATGTGCAATGCTGTCTTTCCTTGTATGTATTGAGCAATTGGCCAGTTGGTAGCTCATGTTGTTAAGTGCGTCTTCGCGCTAATGAGGATCTCAGAGAGATTCCTGTAAATAATAGATTTGTAGTGTGTGTCAGCATTAGAGTTTTTAAGGGTTTTTATTAATGTCATGCCCATATCCATAAACGTTGATTTACGTGATGATTGTTCGTGAGCACCGTGGCTGTTAACCCGTTGTAAACGAACGGTCATCCAAGTACTCATTTTCTCGTAGTTAGTCATCACGCGCACATAAAACTCAAATGCAAGGTAGTGGAACTAGGATCCACAATTTTATTATAAAGGGGGAGATCCATCTGACTCCTCAAAGTGTTAGATATTCCTGTCAGGGAAAAATTCAGGGAGGATATTTTTTATTATTGTTTGTTTATTTTCTTTTATGCACAATTAGTTATTAAATCTTGTTATTATCTTACGTCTTGTCTCCTTACTTTCTATATTACAGCTTTTATCCTATGACCCTTGCCTCAGTAAAGCATGTTGTTTGGCGGACGTAAACATCACACTATGAACTGAGCGCGACCCCTTGATCAAGATTCTTGCATAAAACACTGCTATTCTGAAGGGTTCATAGGGATAAAACTGGCGCGGCCAAGCTTGGGGACATTCACTGTGGTGTAACGGCGGAGATTACACATGTCAATAGTGGCGTATTTGAGTAAAACTGACATGCCGCAAGTGCAGGCAGATATGACAGTATTTAATCACCGGGAAGTGATATTTTATTAAAAGTAATTGAGGCGAAGTGGATACCGCCAAATATGTGAAAGATAAATTAAAATCAGGAGTTTGCAAAGTAAAATACGGTTCACGTTTTTGTCTTTTAAATTAAAGTAAAATTGATATGTGATACCGGGCGCCCAATGATAATATTAAAACTAGATTTGTTAGAAAGTCAAACTCATGGAAATATTAGGAGGCTGTAGCCTAAAATGACAATTAATACTTTGTTAATTAGTCAGTGATAATATCAGATCAGGATGACAATTTAATGACTAAATATGTGCTTGGGTTTAAAATTAAATTGAGTAAAACTAGAACCACTCAGAGATTCAATTGACTAGTGGGAGTAAATGTAAAATAAATGAACTGAGTTGGATAAAGAAAGTAAATGTGCATTGGATTTTATGTGTGTGTCAAAGGGCATTGCTTTATGCCATTTCCCTTATGTCTCATATAAAGTGTGTATTATGGCAACGGTGGAGCAGATCCAGGAGATCATTGAGAGTGCGGCGAGGAGAACACAGGAATTGTTGGATACTAAATTGGCGGAACAGAGTCAATCTATAAATACTAAACTGTCAGAACAAAGTGAATCGCTAAATACTAAACTGTTAGAACAAAGTGAATCATTGCGAACACAATTAAACACTAGTAGGCTAGAACAAAGTGAGTCTATAAACAAATTATCTGAGCAGAGTGAATCGCTACAAACTAAACTGTCAGAACAAAGTGAATCGCTAAATACTAAACTGTTAGAGCAAAGTGAATCATTGCGGACACAATTAAATAACAGAAGAATTGAACAAAATGAATATCAGGCGGAACAAGCTAGGTTATTAAAGAACGAAATTAATGACACTATCGATTCGCAGTTAGAGGCGCAAAATATTAAAAACACGAACCAATTAGCTTCGTTAACCGCAGAAATGAAAGATCACACAAATCAACAGATGGTATTACTGGCCCTAGATGTTAGCAAGAATAATGAGAACAATTAGAGCAGATTAAAAAATGGAAGATATTTTTGATCAAAAACTTAGCATTCTGGATGAAACGGTGTTGGCTAAATTAGAACAAATTGAAATAGCATGCACGATGAATACAAGCGAGGTCAAAATAGCTCAGGATAAGTTGGAAGGACGATTTAAGGAGATGGAGAAAAGCGGCAGGGTCATTCAACAACAATTATCAGCAGTAGATGAAAACATATCCGGCATAATTAAAGATATGGACCGTCTCGAGATAAAATCAGCGGAACAATGGGAAAGCCTAAAATCGGAGCAAGAGCAATTTAAGAGTACATTAGACGAAAGGCTGAGCCAGATAGAAAGTAATCAGGATGACACTAAAAGCCAGATCGAAGGGCAAGTAAGCACGATTAAAGAACAAATAAGGAAAGATTGGAAGAAAATGAATATTGATTCTAAAGAGGAAAGATCCACCATTCTTAAAACAGTAGGCGAAAATCACACGCGTATTCAAGCTTTGGAGCAAGAGGTGAAAAATAAACTTAAAGAGCAGACGGACAGGATTATTAAAGCCGAACTCCGCTCATTAGAACAATCATCTATATTTAGAACGGGAACAGTGAAAGACAAGCCGGATAACTCAAATAGTCCAGAGTCCAGCACAGCAGGAAGTCAGACTCAGGCAGACAGCCCATTAACAACAAACACGGAAGGATTTCGTAAGAATGTTGATAGGAGCTCGACACCACAAGACGGTCATCAGCCCACACAACTTATTCAAGTAATTCGCTCAAATGACTACAAACCGCAGAAATACACGGAAAATTCAGGGGTGACACCTAAAGCCTTTATCAAAGAGATGGAAGACCATTTCAATGACACGGGGGTACCTGAAGGACGAAGATTAAGGATGATGGAGAGATTTTTATCGGGAAATGTCCTCACATGGTTTTTAAGCTTCAAATATACATTTGGAAACATGTCAGATTTCAACTTAGCGTTTCTGCGCAAATACTGGTCGCCCGCAACACAACAGAGTCTAAGGATGGAGCTTTACTCTAGGAAGTATCAAACCACCCGGCAAACAAAATACTCAGATTTCTTTAACATGCAAATGTTAAAATTTCGTGACCTTGATTACCCATTAAATGAAGCAGATCTGGTGATGACTATAGCGAGACAAATGCCAGTAAACGTACAACAAGTACTAGTCGCAGCGAACGTTAGTACGGCCCTACATGCAGAGCAGATACTACGGCAAATAGATGAGACTACATCTCATAGTCATTATAGAGGAGGAAGACAGCTGGAGTTAGTCAATACTACAGAGGTCATAAAACCAAAACAGGCAAACACCAAAACGCAGGGCACTAACACAAGCACTTTCACACCTAGGCGAAACCAGGAAGAAGGAGAAAACAGACCATATCAGCGTAACGAAAATCATCACAACAATAGGTCATACCAAGGTAACAATAGATACCAACAGAGAGGATATCAGCAATGGCGTGAAAATCGAAGGAATGACAGGCCTTATGGAAGATACGGTGATTACAATGCCAATCAAAGATGGAAAGGAAGAAGAGATCAAAATCAAGGAGAGCCACGTAACTATCGAGATGACTGGGATGATTGGCACGCTCAATCGCAAAATTACTTAGAGGAGTTACACGCTAGTCAAGGTGAAGAGATAGGAAGATGGGAAAAGGCCATTGGGAACATGAAGAATCCTGATACACATACTGAGGAAGCTGGAAGTCTACTGAGACAACAGGGATATCAAGGACATGAGCGACAGAAGGATGATGGGAGTCGCAATGGAGCTAAAAAAAATGTTAAATTTGGATGAAGGAGACAGGCTACAAACACAACAGTCGGAAGTTGAAGATGGATGGATAGTAGCGAACATACAAGAATGGATTGCTTTGCCAGAAGACTGCCTGGAGGAGACGGTGAAACCACGGAACGATGAAATTAGGTAATTACCCATTATTTACGCGAGGATTGGTGGAATTAATATAAGATGTTTATTGGATACGGGGTCACAGATCAGTCTGGTATCGGAGGCCTTGGTTCGAGAGTTGGGACGGAGTCAGAATATTCCTGTAATTCCGGTACCACAGCTCAAAGTGAGGGGTGTTATTCCTGAACGCACCGTCACTTGTAAACGTCAGGCATACTTAGAACTGAACATATTGGAACACACTTTTGGGCAAACGTTCATTATCATGGCAAAGATGAATTTCAATATAATTCTTGGTGCAAATTTCATTTGTGACTATCAAGCAGTGATAGATTTGCACAAGAATACTGTCAGTTTTAGAGAGTATGATCAGCTGAAAAATGTGGGATTGCATATGGATGAAATCACTACCGGAAGAGATGTAAATTCTTGGGCATTGGAAGCAATATCGGAAGAGACGGAAGAGGAGGTACGAAAGGCAGAAGATAACATCATAGAAGGAGCTGTTGTGGAACTAGATGAGGAGAGTGAATCCCAGGAGATATGGTCTTTATTAACAGAAGGAGATAACAGTGATGCACAATTTGAAGAGTTACTACAGGAGCGGCTCAATGACATTCAACTTGGGGGTGAACACAGAAAGCAGTTGGAAGAGATATTAAGGAAAACTGTCCAGGTTATACGGAGACTGTAGCTCCAATGCAGGAAATGCTAAAGAAAAATAATAAATGGTTATGGAATGCGGAGTGTGAGAAGGCATTCCAAGCAACAAAGCAGCTATTGGAAAACTGCATTAAATTAGGATATCCAGATTTCAAGCACAAATTTATAATCCAAGCGGATGCTTCACTAATTGGTATAGGTGCTATGCTTTACCAAGAGGATCCAGCTAACCTGCAGCACAAAACATATTTGGCATTTGTCAGCCGAAAATTGCGTAAGCTCGAGCGCAATTATACGGTAACGGAACTAGAACTGTTGGCCATACTTCATGCGTTACAACAATGGAAACGAATAATTTACGGCTACCCTATTGTTGTCAGGACCGACCACAAGGCACTAACATTCTTGTTTAAGACGTTGATGGCAAGCGAACGTGTGACACGTTGGTCTATATATATACAGCAGTTCAGCATTGAGATTGAACATTGCCCAGGGAAGATGAACCGGATGCACTCAGCAGGAACCCAGAGCCTGATAATGAAGAAACAGCGATGGTACAACACTTGGAGTTAACACCGAAGGACCGGGAATTCTTGGAGGAGTTACGTGAGATACAGCGAGAACAGGAAGCGGAACCATGGATGATGCTTTTAATTCAATACTTCAGAAAGCAACTACCTACAGGAACACCTGCATTTCGAGAAGCGAAAGCCAAAGAAGGAAGATATGTTTATGTCAACAATTTGCTGCACAAATGGGTAGATAATGACCACACCAAGTTACGCATATTAGTACCTGCATCGTTACAACGAGGATTGACATGGCATACGCACGAAAGTTACGGTCATGTGGGCGTAGATAAGTGCGAAGCGACGATAGGAGAGACATTTACATGGCCACGTATGAGAACAACTATATGTGACGTCATTACAACTTGTGATCCGTGTCAGAGGACAAAGCCCAATAATTACTTAATGAGGCAGTATCCCAGACCATTGCTACCTCAGAAACCTTGTGAGCTACTGGCACTCGACTGTTTCGGTCCAATCCCGAAGGGAAGGCGAGGTTGCCGTCATTTGGTAGTGTGTTTTAGATCCCTTATTTGGGGGTAGCAGGATCTAAAACGGAAGAGTTATTGTGTTGATTTAGAAGGAAATGTCTAAAAGGGGGTAGCTTCCCGTAGTCGGGCAAGCTGACCAGTGTAGCGTGTTGTTTAGTGTTAGGGTGCTCCTATAAATGATGTAGGAGTATTTTAGGGGATGGAACTCAATGCAAGGGTCACTGTGCTGGTCGCCCAGCTGTCTGGTTAGATAATCGACTTGTACGTGTCAGCTATATGGCGCGGGCCGCTTCTAGCAAGCCGGCCGATACGGAATACAATGATGCTTACACTAGCAAGTATCTGGCTACCACAAGTCACGTCTAATAGTGACGGAGAGTTCAGGAAGGGAGTTAGGGCGTAAAGAAGCGTGTAAACAGTAATGCAGGTGTAAGAAACTGACCAAGTGTTTATTGGTCAGTAATAATGTATATGTGAGTCCCTTTTTAGGGATGTAGTGATGTTACAATGTAAAAGTACAATTTGTGGGTAAAGGTTACAAATATAGGAGATCTGAACACTTGCTGACTCACTCACCTGATGATACCAGCGTAGCCTCCGGCCGTCACGTTGAAACACTGATAATTGAGAGATCCTCTGACCTCCTTAGGACCCCTTTATATATTCTTCGGCGCTATGCTGTCAGCATTGTGACGGCATAGCTGCCCTAGTTAATAATGTGTCGCTGTGTGTAATAATTGTGCAAGGATTGAACCAGCTTTCTAGAATGGCAAGCTGTCCTTGCGGTGTTGATGGATGTTGGTCTGGCTTTACAAGGGTTGCCAGTTAGGAGATTTAGATAGATGATGGGGGGATGGTCTCCAAGGGGTGCATACCCCTGGGGTACTGTACAAGCCTCTTTCCCTATTTAGTTCGCGTCCCCGCGAACGGGAACGGAACTTGGGGTTGGGATGTCGATATTATGGCTGTAGTCGATGTGGTTGTTTTTGAAGTCCCCTCGTATCTTCTGTAGATGTCTTCCTCGTCGTAGTGATGTCGTATTGATGTGTGTGCGTGAGATCAGTTCGTGTTCAGAGGGGAGGGTTATGGGATATACATATATACATAACATTGCCATTGACATAAAAATATTGTAACAGAAATTGACATTTGCATCTTTGAAGTGTGATGGAGAGAAAAAAAAATACATGGTACTGATGGTACATTGTTGTGCAGGGAGGAAAAAAAAACAGGGCCGAACGGATGATTGTGTCGTCCGCCCTATCTTGGGGAAAAAGTGCTCCCTGTATTAATTAGGGCCTGCACTCTGTGGCCATTTATGTTGGCGTGTATCGTGAGGGCCGATACCTGAAATCCATTGCCCTGCACCGATGTATTGTGTAGGGTATATGTTGTTGTTGTTGTTGTTGCCGGAGTGACATTTGTGCTGGGAAGGCACGAAGCTGTCCGCTTATCGTACCTGGCACGCTTCGCCTCTCGGCTGACTTCCTGTCCTGAATACTTTGCCCCGGTCAGCAAAGTGCTTTCGCCAAGTACATTGCCAGCTCTTTTAACCGGTCTTGCTGTTAGACTAGGAGTCTGCTGGCGAACGTTTAATGTATTAATCGTTCCCAGCCTTTGTGTAGTTGTGTTGTTGTTGGTTTCTTCCTCTCGGGAAGGTGTGTCTGCGAACGTGACCCTGAGCTTGCCCTTGTTACCCCGTCTTTTGTTCCAGGCGGTCGCGAGTTCGACTCCTGTTGCTGGCTTCCCCATGCCGAGCGAGCTCGCTTCATGCACCTGTGTGTGGTCAATTCCCACCCTGTGTTGTGGTGAAGGGGGTAGGGTTTTCTGTTTGGAGGGTGTGGGCGTGTTTTCAGGCTGTTTGCTTATGATTGTGAGGGGTGTGTAATGTCCCGCCTTAGGGTTTCCTGTAAAAAGTACATGTAGGTCCCTATCGAATCCCGCAGTTGAGAATAGCGGAGGCGAGTGCACATCAGTGTATACATGGATGTTGGCTTGCAGCACCTTGCCGAGAGCGGTCACCTCTACGGCACTGGCATAAGTGCCGTCTCTACCCATGTATTTTTTGTAATCCGCCCCGGTCTGAAATGGGTTTTCCCGCTCGTCCGACACAAAGTCTCGGTACTCGCTCCAGTTGGCCAGGATATGTTTGACCGTTCTCTGTCTGTAGTCCCCATGATAATCCTCGGTATTCCGGATTAGGAAGCTCATGGCCCTAAACAGACAGTTGCCGTCTCCTTGCACGGGGTGTGTTTGGAAACGGTCCGGGGGCGGATCATCAGCCTTAGCCTTAGCTGGCTGCTTCTTCCCCTTACTCTTACGAGTCCGCTTGGGGGAAGGTCCTTTCCGGTGTTGTGTTGGGGGAGGAACCTCAGCCGCTTCATCAGCTGGCCGAACCTCCCCATCTAGGCGTTTTTTGAAACGTGGGTGTACGCCTGCCTGTAATGTATGTGCGCCCCCCCCTCGGGGTGGCTGCGCCAGCTCCCCGCCTGCGGTGTGTGGCTAGGTGTAGGGAGTATTTCCCCCCTGTCTGTCCTGTGGGGTGTTTCATCCCTGAACTCCCTCGGGTATTCGTCGGGGAGGGGGTAGTGTTCCGGGCCCTTCGTGTGTTTGACCACATTGTCCCGTCCCCTTGTGGGTTTTCTTCCCTGTCGGTTATTGCCCGGTGGTCTGTTGTCCTGTCCCCGCCAGGGTGGGATGTATATCTGCTGCTGCGGGGGCGGGTTTTCCCGTCGATTCCCGTGTTCCCTGTACTGGGCAGCTGCATACCCCTGTCTGGTCGGGGTTGGGTTTCCTCGCCTGTCCCCATTTCCCCTGTACTGTGGGGATGTATAGCTTTGCCTGCGCGGGGGCGGGTTCTCCCGATATGCCCCATCTCCCCTGTATTGCGGGGCTGCATAGCCCTGCCTGCGTGGGGGCGAGTTTTCCCGGTACTGCCTGTCTGGTCTGTATTGTGGGGGTGCGTAGGACTGTCGACCTGGTGGCGGGCTGTTTCGTCGGGGGATGTCGTGCTCGTACTCCTCAGGGTAGTACCCCTGTGTGTACGGGGATGGTGAACGCCGTGAGGGGTATGTCGGCTCTGTGTCCGTGTATGATATCGGTGAATACCGAGGAGGGTAGTGTGGCCTATCCTGTGGGGGAGGTGTTGTTGGCCGCTGTGGAGGGTAGTAATTTTCCTCCCTCCCGTAGCGTCTCCTCTCTGTGTACCCCCTGTCCCTCTCAGTATAATAGTGTTCTTGTTTGTCTGCGTGCTCATCCCTTAGCGGTCTCCCGCCCGCTTGGATGGCAGCTATTGTCAGTTTCTCCATTCTGTCCACCAATTCGTCCATTTTATTATTGGTGTCGTCTTTTTGAGTTTGGAAGTGCAGATCCACGGCTTTTTCCGTAGCCTTTTCCGTGATCTTTCTTCCCTCCTCTATGGTCTTTATGTTATTTAACATATGTTGGACCGTGGCGTTGTTCAATATGCATAGCTTTTCCACTATGGCTGGTCTGAGGCCCTGCATTAACAGCTTGACTTTCTGTTTATTTGTCATGGCTGCGTTGTACTTTTCGCACATTATCAATTTTACATTGATGTATGCCTGGGCGCTCTCTTTAGGTCCCTGTGACCTCTGTCTAATCTGGTCATAGAGATCGTCATCGTCTGGTATGAGCTGGAACTCCTCCTTCAAGAGTAAAGCGGTTTCCTCCCATGTGGCAGCTTCTAGTGTGTCCTCATGGAGCTCATACCATGTCATGGCCGCCTTTGTGAGGTAAGCAGGAAGGAGCCGTTTCCTAACTTCCTCGCTCCAACCATTGATCCGGGCCGTTCTATTGAAGGCCTTGAGGTATTCCTCGGGATCCTGGCCTTCCCCCGTGAACTTTGTGGGGTGGATCATGGGGTACTCAGTGTGTCTGTTCATTTCGTTCTCGGCTGTCTCTTGTTGGCTGTGTAGTGATTCTGGTCTGTTTGTGCCGTTTGCACCGCTGTCGTGTGCTGAGGTGTTTGGGCTATTTAGAGGGGAATTAGCCTCGCTTCCCGTGTACGACCCCTGTGTTATGTTACCAGGTGGCTCGTCACCTGATATGTCTGTTCTGAGTGACGGTGTGTTGTCGTACTGTGTGGATTTGACTATGTGTACGGTCCTGTCTAAATCCTGTTTCACAGTTTCCAAAATAGTGTGGATGTCAAGAACTGCTTCTGTCGTGTGATTATTGGCCTTTATAGTGTCTGTCTCTAGTAGCTCTGTAATGCGCTCGAGCAGATTACTAGCTTTCTGCTCTGTGATTTGCAGTTGCTGCAACAATAGGGGATGGAGTGTTGGCAGGCAATCTACTTCACTAGCGCTGGATACTGGTGACTCTTGTGTGTGTTCACTGGCCTGGGACCGTGTAAAATGTATAACTTGTGCTGCGGAGGTAGGGTGTTGAGCACGGATTTGTGATGTTTTGAATTCAAGGTCCCTGAGAAGTTGTACTGCAGTCTGGTCAGTTATTAAGTCACCGTTCTTAATTTTTAGCTTCGGCAGGAGTGGAGTCGTACTAGCCGACAAATGGTGCGCAAAGTCTCTTAGTGTAGTTCTAAATGTGGACATCTAATTTCCACCGTGTTTACACTATGGGGCGAATGGGGGTTGGTGTAATAATACAAACTCCTATATGTATATGCAAAAATGTGTGACGTAATATAAGGTCCAGAAAAAAAAATTTCAGTCTCGCTTGGCTATATGCGGTACGGGCCGTTTTTACTACGAGGGCTCGTTGGTTGAGTCCTGTTCTACTGTGCGTAGTACCCGGCCTCCACCATCTGTTTTAGATCCCTTATTTGGGGGTAGCAGGATCTAAAACGGAAGAGTTATTGTGTTGATTTAGAAGGAAATGTCTAAAAGGGGGTAGCTTCCCGTAGTCGGGCAAGCTGACCAGTGTAGCGTGTTGTTTAGTGTTAGGGTGCTCCTATAAATGATGTAGGAGTATTTTAGGGGATGGAACTCAATGCAAGGGTCACTGTGCTGGTCGCCCAGCTGTCTGGTTAGATAATCGACTTGTACGTGTCAGCTATATGGCGCGGGCCGCTTCTAGCAAGCCGGCCGATACGGAATACAATGATGCTTACACTAGCAAGTATCTGGCTACCACAAGTCACGTCTAATAGTGACGGAGAGTTCAGGAAGGGAGTTAGGGCGTAAAGAAGCGTGTAAACAGTAATGCAGGTGTAAGAAACTGACCAAGTGTTTATTGGTCAGTAATAATGTATATGTGAGTCCCTTTTTAGGGATGTAGTGATGTTACAATGTAAAAGTACAATTTGTGGGTAAAGGTTACAAATATAGGAGATCTGAACACTTGCTGATTCACTCACCTGATGATACCAGCGTAGCCTCCGGCCGTCACGTTGAAACACTGATAATTGAGAGATCCTCTGACCTCCTTAGGACCCCTTTATATATTCTTCGGCGCTATGCTGTCAGCATTGTGACGGCATAGCTGCCCTAGTTAATAATGTGTCGCTGTGTGTAATAATTGTGCAAGGATTGAACCAGCTTTCTAGAATGGCAAGCTGTCCTTGCGGTGTTGATGGATGTTGGTCTGGCTTTACAAGGGTTGCAAGTTAGGAGATTTAGATAGATGATGGGGGGATGGTCTCCAAGGGGTGCATACCCCTGGGGTACTATACAAGTGTGCATTGATGTATTTTCTAAATTCGTAGTACTATGCCCTATTCAGAAAACTACATCGAAGCAGGTACTCAGTCGCATTCGAAATAGAGTTATTCCAATCCTTGGAAAACCAGAGTTTATATTATCAGACCATGGCAGTTATTTCACAAGCGCCGAATTCAAGAAAGGCATGGAAGATATGGGTATAAAACACGTTTTAAGCAGTATCCGACATGCTCAAGCAAATCCAAGTGAAAGAGCAATTAAGTGTGTAACTTCATATTTGAGGATCTTCATTCCGAACGAACACCACAAATGGGTCGATAAGATTAAGGATGTAGAGACATGCATGAATTCTACCAGGCACGAGTCAACAGGACAAATCCCTATGGTCCTACACAAGAACGAGTATCCAGTAAGAACGTGGAAAAGCATCATTAACTGTCCACAAGATCCAATGATAGCACCTGACTTGCGAATTGAGAGGACGAGAGCCTACATGAGAAAACAAGCAGACCGCAGATTACGGCGAGTGAGAAATAAGAGGTTTCACAGGGATCTTGAAATCAACCAGCTCGTTTTGGTGAAACGACCTGCTACATCGGACCCAGAAAAGAAAATCTTCAGTAAATTCCGCGAAAAGTTCATAGGACCCTATTCTATCGCAAGAAACCTTGGAAACAATGCTTACAGAGTGAAAGAATTGAGCACAGGAACAATGTCAGTCTACAACGCTGCCAACCTAAAAAAGTATCGTCGAAGTGAGCCATGGGAGCGCCAAAATTAATGATGCAGTTTGAATATATGGACGTCCTAATATCAACAAAGTGCACGAGGAGCAGTTGAGTACGGCACGTAAACGAGGAAGTAGTGTTGTTGTTGACAAACATTAACGAGACGAGCAGAGTGTTGCCTCAGGCACCAGAGCGTCATACAAGCAGACTGAGAGGGGAGATACGAGCAGGAAATGAAAACGAGTAAATGCCATTCAAGACAGGAGCGACTAGACCAGTAATAGAAAAGGGGTGATTCTGAAATAAAACAATTTGGCCTACGGAAGTCTTTTAAAAATTGTCGACTTTATTCCTAAGTTCGAAATTTTGTGAGTGGGAGAGTTGTGAACCCTTTTATCCTCTGTTGGATAAATGATTCTATGTTTTATTTCTTCAAATTAATAAATATTTCAACCAGCATCATGAAAGTAGCCAGACGGAGATGAGGAAATTTCAAGCATTGGTTGGAGACAGCGGGGACATACCTGAAGCAGGTTGACAATAGGCTAAATATTTTAGCTGTGAAAGGAAATAGCATAGCGATGTGTCAGAAGGACAGGTGGGCCGCCTCAAATAGAAGCGACGCGCAGTGAGTCATGCTGCTAGTATGTTCATTGTGATATTCGCGCCTAGAAGAAATATGATGCAGTAATGTGAGTGGCTGATGAGCAGGCTGGACACTCCTACGACGCCAAGATCTGCTATGACCCGCCAAATTACAGAAAATGTGAGAGCCAATGAGAGAAGAATGCCTAGTTAACGCGGCAGGTCTAGCGTGGGTACGCTCGGCTAGCATTCACGCGGGAAATCGCCTAGACAAAATCTCTACGATCGATTCTAGGATTAATGAGCATATTCTTGACCTGTGAAATGTTACGAGTTCAGTGATATCTATTTCATGCCTGTACCACAATTATTTCGAGAAATTTTTGCATAAATTCCCCCCCCCCCCATCGAGACCTAGGGCCAGTTCTTTTAAAAGTGGCATGAAGAGCCAAGACATGGACTACTATTCTGCGCGTCTACGGACGTGGACTTCTATTCTGTTCGTCTGAGGACGTAGACTATTATTCTGTGCGTCTACGGGCGTAGTCGTTTTATTACTGTTCGTCTGCGGACAGAACGATTTCTATTTTGTGTGTCTTGGACACATAAATTATTGTAAAGTGTTAAATTCAGTGATAGATAGTCACAGTACTATATTGTAGGGGCAGTATCGTCGATAATTCGCCAACGAACTGTGACAGGGAAAGTAGTACCTGAACAGCGAATTTAGTAGTCAGATATCAAGTGTATAATAATCTAATTTTTGAAGCAGCGCCAGAGATGACACCGACGACTACAGAGGAAGTTTGGAATTCTCAACACTCCGTCCAGATGGCTGAGATGAGATAGAACCATTCAGTTGGGAAATGGCAGCCGACGTTCTTTGACGGGTGACTACAAGAGAGATGAGTACAAAATAATATTCTTTATCAATTGATAAATTAACTTATGGTTTATGGGACATATTTTTGTAAATACATTGCTTGTGTGATTAACGTAGTATACTTAGTTTTGGTCTGACACACTTTTGTATGGAAGCAGCTCGCACGAATGTAGTTAGTGGAAGGTTCTTGTTTTTGTATTGTGTTAACTAACGTAGCTATGTGAACGGCCGTGTTTGCATAAGTTACGCAATGCGGTTAAAAACGTCTCTCGGAGATCTGTTGTGTTTCAGAAGTAGGACTGAATTAATGTAATTATACAGTAGATTGGAGGGTAATTAAAATTGTTTAAGATTTATTATTGATCAGATTCAGTGTGACTATTGCCGATTGGAGCAATGTAATTTGTGACGAAGAGTAATCAACTCTATCGTAGGTTTTAAATATTGTGTTTAATGTTTGTGAGCACCCATTCAGCAGACCTGTGTGGAAAGCGTCATGTCGGTCCCAGATGTGTGTATGTGTGTATTTTTGTGGTATTACAAGCGGGAATTTCAGCTGAGATTGATTTCTGTCAGCTTGGTACCCGGTCCATATTGTATCCTTGCGAGGGCAATTGTGGATATGTGATTATGTCTGACCATATGTTGAGTTGGATGAGATTTTGTTGCTGTTGATTCCGTGAGGTAACGGAACAGCTGGTCAGCTATTTATATACACTGGAGTGGGACACGACAAGTATTTGAGGAAAGGGGGGAGATGTTTCACAAGGCTGTCTGAACGTGCAAAGCATGGTCATTAGTGAGGAGTGCTCGTTGGCTCCCTAATTACTTGAATTTCAGATAAGAACTGATCAATGGTAAAAGAATTGTTGAAATAAATGGGAGTTGCCTACGAATCACGATAATCTCCGAAGCGTTACCTTAACATGCAGTTTCGTTCATCTAAAGTAATCTTAGCCGGTCAGGCTTTTGTTGTTGTTGGTTTATTCCAGGTTTATTTTCATTTCTGTGACCCGTGAGTCATGTGCAATGCTGTCTTTCCTTGTATGTATTGAGCAATTGGCCAGTTGGTAGCTCATGTTGTTAAGTGCGTCTTCGCGCTAATGAGGATCTCAGAGAGATTCCTGTAAATAATAGATTTGTAGTGTGTGTCAGCATTAGAGTTTTTAAGGGTTTTTATTAATGTCATGCCCATATCCATAAACGTTGATTTACGTGATGATTGTTCGTGAGCACCGTGGCTGTTAACCCGTTGTAAACGAACGGTCATCCAAGTACTCATTTTCTCGTAGTTAGTCATCACGCGCACATAAAACGCAAATGCAAGGTAGTGGAACTAGGATCCACAATTTTATTATAAAGGGGGAGATCCATCTGACTCCTCAAAGTGTTAGATATTCCTGTCAGGGAAAAATTCAGGGAGGATATTTTTTTATTATTGTTTGTTTATTTTCTTTTATGCACAATTAGTTATTAAATCTTGTTATTATCTTACGTCTTGTCTCCTTACTTTCTAAATTACAGCTTTTATCCTATGACCCTTGCCTCAGTAAAGCATGTTGTTTGGCGGAAGTAAACATCACACTATGAACTGAGCGCGACCCCTTGATCAAGATTCTTGCATAAAACACTGCTATTCTGAAGGGTTCAATATACTGTAGAATAATCATTGGCATGAAAAGTAGGCTCTTTAGTTCGTCACGGAACTTCTTGTTTACTAGATTGCGATGGACACACTGAAAATGGCTTTTACAATTTCTATACCGGTACTAAACAGGAGTCAACTTACCTGTCGACCACCCATAATAGTGAACTCCTGTTCCTAGATGTTAGACCCCTTAAAACAATAGAATCAGTGTTTTTTTTGAAAGGGCAGAGGTGAAGAAAAGGAAATTGTTGGGAAACTAAATAAAACTTCGCCAAAGACTCAATCTTTATTTTAATTTTTATTTTAATGGATTTTGTGAGTGACATACTTTTATGGTACAGGTTCCACTCCCTAAAATATTGTTTTAAATGTTTGTCCGGAGGATATGCGCAAAAGAAAATCATGCAATTACGCCCTTTCAAAAAAATTCGAATAATTAGACACAAAAATGTTCATTAAATTGATTGAAAATGCAATCTATTTGCTAGAGACAGATATTTACACAAATATATGGCAAAGATGGACACAAAATATAATGGATCATTGTTAAATATCAGTTTAGGACTTTTTTTTTTGCAATACTAAGAAATTAGTGCAAATCTAAAGAACCGACATTGTGTTCAGGTGGAATGGATTTAATACACACAAAAATTGCAACAAATCTGAAGCACAGGGAAACACTTACAACTTCTTCTTCTTATTCTTATTCTTCTTCTTCTTATTCTTCTTCTTCGTCTTCTTCTTCTTCTTCTTCTTCCTTCCAAGTATTGGGCCAAATGTCCCGTTACGGTCTTGCACTTTCCCTCCATCTTTTCATCGGACGTCCTATCGATCTATTTCCCCGTGGCTGGTAGCGAAGGATCTCCTTTGGTAATCTTCCAGGTTCCATCCTTTGGACATGACGCTTCCAGTTCTCTTGGTACTCACAAATGTATGTAGTTATTGGTTTCACTTTTAGTTCCTTCAGCACATCCTCGTTTCTCTTATGATCCCATTTAGTATAGCCTGCTGTTCGGCGCATAAAAGTCATTTCGCGTGCTGTGAGTCTGGAGATGTCCTGAGATCTTATTGTCCATGCCTCGCTGCCATAGCACAGGGTTGGTCTGGCTAATGTGTTATACAGGGTCTTTCATATAAAGTAAGAACGCCAAGCGGCGGGTTTGTTGTCCGCTAGTGTGGTGGCCTTGACCGAGCTTGTGGTGAGCCGTGGCCCCCTGCTCTAAGCGTGTGTACAATCCTCTATGAAATATTACCTTATAAAAGTTGCTGGAAGTGTCGTCCTTCCTGGGTTATACAGGCATTGTATCTGGTAACCACATTTTGGCTGACGCGAGTGAGTCATGCCACAGTATTTTTTCTGTTTTTTTTTTAAATTTTGTGTTTTTTATTGAGCACTGAACCAGTAGTGTCAAAGTTATTTACAATTACGTGAATCTGTGCTAGTGAAGGTGGCACCTCATCAGGAAATTGCTGAACAAATGCATCACGTACCCGCCGAGCCGAATCGTAATTAAAATAAATTTTACATACAAAAATACGATGTTGCAATGATAACTGTCTCAACATGTTAGCAGCTGAGGTTCAGACTGGCGACTGACAAAACCTGCACGCTTATTGCAAGGTCAAGTTTGAACTATGCGCGTGCTTTCAATACTACAGCAGGGGGCCGTGGCGCGTCATAAGCTCGGTCAAGCCGGCTTCAGCAGCGAATGACAAAACCGCCGCTCGCCGTTCTTACTTTATATGAAAGACCCTGTACAAACGCAAGCGTGTATGCCTTTGGACAAGAGATGGCTTCATGACGTGATTGATGATTCCTGTTGTTCTGGTATAATTAGTTATTTTTGCAGTTATGTCTCGTTCTTCTTGAAAAGATAAATTATATCCTAAATACTTGAATTCGTTAACTCTTTCTAAAATTTTACCATCCAGACAAATTTTACTGGGGATAGGGTCCTTACCTTCAAAGGCCATTACTTTAGTCTTTTCAGTAGAAATGCACATGCTGAATTTAGATGCCACTTTCTGGAGGTTGAATATTGACCACTGCAGATCATCTTCAGATGCTGCTACCAATGCAACATAAGAAAGTTATTGTTGGGTGGTTCCTTAGTTTAGTGGCTGCGACAACGCGGTCAAGTAGCCCCGTGTACTTTGGGTGTGTGTAGAATCTGTCTGATAACCGGTGTTAATTGTGATGTCTTTATTAGTGTGTGTATCTGTTTTAATTCAAGTAAGGACTTTTTTTTAGCGTATGGCTTTTAGTGCCGGGAGTGTCCGAGGACATGTTCGGCTCGCCAGTTTTGTAGCTGCTTCGAGACGGACACCCAATGGGTGAGCTACAAGTACCGTTGGGGAGGAAATTTGGGATGTAAGGACGAGGAGTTGGAAGGTAGCGGCTGTGGCCTACAGTTAGGGACCAACTCCGGCATTTGCCTGGAAGGAAGATGGGAAACCACAGAAGACCATCTTGAAGGTTGCCGGCAGGGGGATTCGAACCTCCTCGCCTCCCGGATGTGAGCGACTACCAGCAGTCATGCCGTAACGACCACGGCTAACTCACCCGGTAAGTAAGGACTGCAGACGATCAATTTTCAAGTAGGTCCTACCTTTGACGCCAAACGCCACCGTCAACGACCAACTAGTTCAGAAATTAGTTACCAGATGCCACCGCAGTCGGCTCCTGACGACGAACGTAAGAACCTAAGAACGTTAGTCAAATGTTTAACCTTTATTAACTTAGCTTCACACAGGTGTAATTAGTATACGGTTCTTTAACATGCCATAAATCTATGATATGGGACCTCCGGCTTTACTTCCCCTCCGAAGGAAGACATACTGAGGGATTTTTAACGTTCTTAAAAAATCCGACGACTTCGACCGGGTTTGAACCCGCGATCTTGGGCATAGAAGCTCAGCATGCTACCAACTACGCCATCGAAGCCGCTAAATTACGTCTATTTTAATCGTTTTCAGCGCATAAATGTCCGGTCCAAAGCCATCAGTTGAATAATCACTGTTACCTGACTCCCACTGTTTTAATAAACACTTTTTTCTGCTATTCTCTTTATGCATTTTGAGTTAAGGATATGCAGACTAAGAATACAGTAACACTTAAACTGCAGAAACTCCTCACAAAACTAACCCCGGGCTACTGGCTGTCGAGATGATGAAAGGAATGTCCCACCCCATTCCCTTCTTTAAATAGCCAGGCAGCATTGCGTCAAGTACGAGTACTGTCATCTGACTCATCTCGTTATCTGTTTCTCAAAAAGTTGCTTACAGGGGATGTCCAACACTCAGGTGAAACCTATTTTGTTCAAGATGTTTTAAATCAGGGTGGTCCAACGATTACATGACAGTTCCCCACACTGACACTTCCACACACTGCCCAAAATACTGACACTTCCACACAGCTCTTGGACGTGGCTACCTGTTTAATGACTCAGAAATATTCCCGACTGACCGTTCCACACACATCCCCCACCCCTAAGGCTATAGGCTTCAGTGATCATCGATACGGCCGTACCTGTGACAATGCACCTTAACATAATACTCATTTGGAGTGAAGAAAAGCGCTCGGTCTATGTACTTCATTACTAACACGGTCTCGAAAATATAATTGTGATGTAGTGTAATTTCCATCAAAATAAAATAAATGCAGAGTCTGATTTCCATCACACTTTATCCAGGCTGTTGACTGGCAAAATAATAACAAAAACGATCATTTTGGTGTTATCATTTTGGCGTGTTTAAAATCAGCTTTCTAGGCTTCGTCAGTTGTTTTGTATTTTTTAATTTTTTATTTATTTATTTTTTTGTTTTTTTTTGTTTTTGTCATATTTGTTCAACAATAATATTAACCTACTCCATTTTCTGTGAATAGGCAACATTAAACATTTTGGCCTTAAACCTTATACAGTAGTTCAGTAGTTAAAGAATATAATATGAGATTCCAGAGTTATCAAAAGTGCTAAACAACAGTAGGCCAAATTTCAACTTGATCTTTTCCATAGTAGCCTTGGGGGAGGGGGAGATGTGTGTGGAAATGTCAGTCGAGATTATTTCTGAGTCATTAAACAGGTAGCCACGTCCAACGGCTGTGTGGATGTGTCAGTATTTTGGGCAGTGTGTGGAAGTGTCAGTGTGGGGAACTGTCCGGACACCGGTCCAACCTTTAGTTACCCGAGGGCCAATCAAACTTTTGTATAGGAATGTGAGGGCCAGAGACATTCCAGAAAGAAAACCTATTACATATTTTACTCAAAAACATTTATTAAAATTTATATTAAAATAAGTTTAATATTACAAATTTAATATTTCGCTATCGTTTTACCCTCCAGGGTTGGCTTTTCCCACGGACTAAGCGAGGGATCCCACCTCTACCGCCACTGAGGGCAGTGTCCTGGAGCTTGAGACTCTGAGTCAGGGATACAACTGGGGTGTGTGACCTGCACTACGCCCAGGCGGCCTCACCTGCAAAGCGAACAGGGGGCCTGATGAAGGGATGGGAAGAGTGGGACGGTTAGGCAAGGAAGTGGGAAGGAGGCGGCCGTGGCCTTAGAGTAGGAACCATCCCGGCATTTGCCCGAAGACGAAATGGGAAACCACGGAAAACCACTTCGAGGATGGCTGAGGTGGGAATCGAACCCCCTCTACTCATTTGGGCCACCCGAGCCTGAGTAGACTCCGTTCCAGTCCTCATACCACTTTTCAAATTTCGTGGCAGAGCCGGGAATCGAACCCAGGACCTCCGGGACGGCAGCTAACTATGCTAACCGCTACGCTACGGAGGCGACCAAATTTAATATACCACTTCATTTTACAGTCGAGAAATCACTGTGATGATTGGCACTGCTTTCCTGATACAAGTGTATCAATGTCCACTGTAAGTTCAGTAAGGCAAAGTCTCAGGCTATATTCCAGTGAAGCACTTTCAATTCGATTTCTCGTTTTTATTTTTTATTTTTTTAGAGCAGAAAAAGCCCTTTCGCTCGCTGATGTACTGCCAAACAGCGATAACACTTGCAGAGAGAATTTAAGCAGTTTAGGAAAACGTTCTTTAGAAATCAGTTTCCAGAAATTTTCAGGGACGTCTCACTTTTTAGACTGGTAGAATGGATCTGCATAAAGATCACAAATTTCCATTTGAAGGTTGCAGGGCACCTCACTCACTTCAATATCCATGGGGTGTTGAACAGTGCAAGTTTTGGTTTTAGGGAGTCAAACTCCTGGAATCTGTTCTGGAATTCTTTCTTGATATCTGTTATTATTTCATGAAACATACTAAAATTGATGTCACTTCTTTCAACTGCTGACAAGATGGGAGGTGTGCCATATTATTTGCCTTCAATGCAATTTGCATTACATCAAGTTATTTGCGGAAGCCCTTAATATGTCCATAAAGCTGGGAGATATTTAATTTTCTGCCTTGTAGTTTCAGGTTTAAAGCATTTAGATGGGATGTTAAATCTGTCAGAAAAGCAAGATTATTTTAAAACTGGATTTCTACCAGTTTTTCTTGATACTCATGCCCAAATGCTTTCATTTTTGAGAAGTAAGAACGGCAAGGGCCAACACGAATGAACAGGTGGGCCGCGGGTTGGACCACACTGTTAAAAATTATACTTAATTTGAACTGTATATGCTAAAATATGCTGTTATATTCGGAATAAACAACAAGAAGTTCCGTGACGAACTAAAGAGCCTACTTTTCTTAAAATTTAAAATTCATGCCATTGATTAACCTATATGGATCTATCTAGAATAATGACAAAATGAAATTGGTAATATAGAAATTTCTAATTAGTTCTAAATACTGTATACCTGGCATAATGTAGCCTAATAGAGAACTACAGTTGGCAGCCCTGGTGACTGAATATATTCTTGTTTCCATCTCTTAAGGTACAGAATACAAAATTTGGTTGAAGTCCAATGGATAGCATGGACGTTACATGCAGTTAAACATTGGATCTAACAGCGCGCTTAAAATCATGTTGGCAACAATGACATACATGTATTGGTCAGAAATAATCTGCAATAATATGATCTCTTGTTGTGTTAATTTTGAATGAAATCCATTTGTTAGTATAGAAGTTACAGGCATTTTAAAATTGGACCTATCAGCAGGCTTAGAATCATGTTGGCAGCACTGACGTATATTAATTACTCCAAATTAATCTAGAATGTCAGGTACTATACGTGTGCAAAGTTTAGAGCTATTGGCTTGCATATTTTATGATATATTGATATTAGGGAAACAAAAATAGAGACACCATTTTCTAACAGTTGGCAACACTGGTTGCTCTTAAGAATACGCATAGTCGTATCTGTTATGGTGCACATAGCACATACAAATTTTGGTTGAAATCCAAATGATAGTATAGAAGCTACATGTATTTAAAGTTGGACCTCTCAGCAGGCTTAGAATCATGTTGGTAGCACTGACGTATATAATTTACTCCAAATTAATACAGAATGTCAGGTACTATACGTGTGCATAGTTTAAAGTTGTCGGCTTGCATACTTTCTGATATATTGTTATTTGGACAAAATAAATTGAGAGCATTTATTAACAGTTGGCAGCCCTGGTGGATCTTAGGAATACGCTCAGTTATATCTGTTTATGAACACATAGCACATACGAAATTTGGTTGAATTCCAATTGATAGTGTAGAAGTTATATGCATTTAAATATTGGACCTATCAGCAGGCTTATAATCATTTTGGCAACACTTCCATGTATGGCATCCTGGAAATTAAACTGCAATATTATTATCTATACGTGTGCCAATTTTCAAATAGCTCCCATTCATACCTTCCGAGATATCCAACATAGAGCTCAAATTTCAATTGCGATTTTTCAGCAGTTGGTAGCACTGACATCATTTTCAAATATGGGCGTGAGATATTCAGGTATAGATCTTTACTCCTACCAAATTTTATTTCGATTGCTCCAGCCGTTTAGGAGTTGATAGGGGGACACACACACACAGCCAGACAGACAGACAGAAGGACAGAGACAGGACAGACAGACAGACAGACAGACAGACAGACAGACAGACAGACACACATTTGCCCGATCTCATAAGTCTACTTTTTCCTCATTTTTGAAAAATGTGAAAAGTAGGCTAAAAAATCCTATAAGCCCTCAAAATATGCATTTGCATATGTGCATATTATGCATTTTCCAAAAAAATCCGTGCCCTACTCATAACACAAACAGTGAGGGCCATCCCTAAGGAGCTGGGCTTTCTAAATGCCGTCCAACCTACAGGTCGCAAAGACTCATCGTCATATTTATAGCATGTGCCGATTACAACAGCGCGCCGTGAAGCCATGGATGTTGTCATAGCACTTATTACATACGCAGCTGGCAAGATACCTTAGTTGTGATAATTAAGACTTGCTGTGATGTTCTGTAGCCTACATCGTATCACGTGAACATGGTACTGTACTATACCATGCGGGCGCGGGTGAATAATCCACCCAACCTATGTCTATCCAACTTCTTAAGGGGTACACCTATGGAGGGCAATTCATTTTTTTTTTTCAGGTCCTAAAATGGTTAATAAACTTCGCTCTTTCCAGTGGTGAAAGTATTTTTAGCCTATTTTAATTTTATGAAAAAAAAAAAGCTTATGAGATCACCTTTTGTCCGTGTGTGTGCGCGCGCGCGCGTGTGTGTGTGAGAGAGAGAGTTGTGTGTGTCTGCCCCTAATAACTTCTAAACGGCTGGAGCGATTACAATGAAACTCGGTAAGATCATAGCACTATTCTGGCCGACCCCGACCGTGCCCTTCAAATTTTATTGTGTCTCACCAATCCAACATGGCGGCTGTGCGAAATATTTCACCAGCATTCAGTATCTCCGAAACTATTACCGATATCGCCCTGAAATTGTGTACGGTGATAAAGGGCACTACTAGAAGTTTACCTATGAGACATTCAAAAACTTGTGACTGCAAAACCAACATGGCGGCCAAGCGAAGTTGAGACTTTTAAATATACTTTTCTCGCGATTCAACTATCCAAACGTAATTAAACTTGGTACAGAAAATGTTTATACAAATTGTAATGCACTGGAGTCTAATTTAGTTCATTTTTTACCTAACTTCAAAATGGCGGCTGTGCGAAATATTTCACTGACATTCTATATCTCCGAAACTATTACAGATATCACCCTGAAATTTTGTACGGTGATAAAGGGTACTAATACAAGTTTATCTATGTAATTGTCATAAATCTGTAAAGTACAAAACGAACATGGCGGCCAAGCGAAGTTGAAATATTTTAATAGACTTTTCTCGTGATTTAACTCTCTGAGCGCAGTGAAATGTGATACAGTAAACGATTTTACATATTGTAATGCACTGGCATATAATTTTGTCCAATTGTTTACAAACCTCAAGATGGCGGCTGTGCGAAATTTTAAAATTAAGTTTTTATTTTTGTGTCGTAATCATGCGATCGAAGTGAAAGTTTGAATAATGAACCTAGGCAATAATTGTCCTTGAATGGTACATAACTCTATGGCCTATACATATAACGATCCAAAATGGCGAGCATCTTAAATATTTATACGGTTCGCAATATCTATGAATCTTTTACAGCAATCAAACTGATTTTTTTTATGTTGATAGAGGCTATGAACATATGTTCACCTATAGGACTTTCAGTAACCTGGTGAGCACAAATCCAAGATGGCGGCGACGCGAGTTATAAGTATTAAAATGAACGTTTCTCGCGATTTAAACATCCGAGTGCGTAAAACTTGGTACGGTAAATGCTTATACAAATGTAAATCCACTGGCATCTAATTTATTTCAATAGTTTTCAAAACCACAAGCTGGCAGCAGTGCGAAATTTTAAAATCTCGTTTTTACTTCTTGTGTCCTAATCATGCGATGAAAATTTGAATACTACACGTACACAATAAGCTTCATGTAATAGTACATAACTCTAAGACCTACATAATTATATAAAAATCCAACATGGCGACCATCCGATATATTAGACGGTTCTCAATATCTACGAATCTATCACAACCTTCAAACTGAAATTTTGTATGTTGATAGAGGCAATTAACATGAGTAGGATATATGAAAATAGGCTGTATAGTTCTTCACGGAACTACTTGTTAATATATCTGTAACCGTCTCCGAGATACAATGAAAAATATAAATAGGTGTAAGCTGATCCGGAGCACTACATTGCATACGCACGTACAGTACAAGCGCGCCTCGGTTTGAATTATTTCGCTCCTTTTGAAAATTGGCACTACTAAATCTCTCTCAAGCATGCTCCGTATTACATTTCTCTTTGTATCTGAGGAGCGGGAAGTCATGTGATGCCTTTGTTTACAAATATAGCTTGGTTTCCGTGGTAACGGAACACATGTTATCTTGTGAGAAACAAGTAGTTCCGTGAAGAACTATACAGCCTATTTTCATATAACCTATTTATGTTAATCGCCTCTATCAATATACACAATTTCAATTTGCTGTTTCTTCGATATTGAGAACAGTCTAATATATCGGATGGTCGCCATGTTGGATTTTATATAATTATGTAGGTCTTAGAGTTATGTACTATTACATGAAGCTTATTGTGTACGTGTAGTAGCCTATTCAAATTTCCATCGCATGATTAGGACACAAGAAGTAAAAACGAGATTTTAAAATTTCGCACTGCTGCCATCTTGTGCTTATGAAAACAATTGAAATAAATTAGATGCCAGTGGATTAACATTACCGTACCAAGTTTCACTGCACTCGGATGGTTAAATCACGAGAAACGTTCATTTTAATACTTATAGTTCACGTCACTGCCATGTTGGATTTGTGCTCACCAGGTTATTGAAAATCCTATAGGTGAACTTAAGTTCATAGCCACTATTAACATAAAAAAATCAGTTTGATTGCAGTAAAAGATTCGTAGATATTGAGAACCGTCTAGTTATGTACCATTAAAGGAAAAATATCGCGTAGGTTCATTATTCAAACTTTCACTTCCATCACATGATTACGACACAAGAAATAAAAAAATAATTTATAAAATTTCGCACAGCCGCCATCTTGAGTTTATTCTAAACCTTTGAACTAAATTAAATGCTAGTGCATTACAATGTGTATAAGCATCTGCTGTACCAAGTTTCATTGCGTTTGGATGGTTAAATCGCGAGAAAATTCTATTTAAAAGTCCCAACTTCGCCATGCTGGTTTTGTGGTTACCAGATTTATGAAAGTCTCATAGGTGAACTTCTAGTAGTACCCTTTATCACCGTACAAAATTTCAGGGTGATATCGGTAATAGTTTCGGAGATATTGAATGCTGGTGAAATAATTCGCACAGCCGCCATGTTGGATTGATGAGACGTAATAAAATTTGAAGGGCTCCGTCGGTGCAATGACCTTACCGAGTTTCATTGAAATCGCTCCAGCCGTTTAGAAGTTATTACAGGGACACACACACATACGCACAAACTCACGGACAAAAGGTGATCTCATAAGCCTTTTTATTTTTATTTTTCATAAAATGAAATAGGCTAATAATAATAGCTTTAGTACAGCTTTTGCAAGTGGTTGTGCTCAGAATTTTGACTGACTGACTGACTGACTGACTGATGCTGTGATAAATACCCTCACTGTCTATTATGGGAGTGCCATTAGAGCTAATAGTTTATCTGTGGATAATATGAGAACAGCCGTCTGGCTTATTTGGTACCACGAGACATCCACAGATGATCAGCCACCTTTGTCCAAAAGTTCTAGACCTAGACCCTTGGTGTTTTTTACCTACAGGCTGTGGTACAAGACATTGCAGACAAGTATAAGCATAACAAGAAGTTCCGTGACGAACTAAAGAGCCTACTTTTCATGCCAATGTTTATTCTACAGTATATGAACCTATCTAGAATAATAACGAAATTAAGTTGGTAATATCGAAATGTCTAATTAGTTCGAAATATTCCTGGTATAATGTAGCCTAATAGAGCACTACAGTTGGCAGCCCTGGTGACTGAATATATTATTAGTTCCATCTCTTAAGGTACAGAATACAAAATTTGGTTGAAGTCCAATGGACGTTACATGAAGTCAGACATTGGATCTATCAGCACGCGTAAAAGCATGTTGGCAACAATGTCATGCGTGTGCTGGTTAGAAATAATCGTAAATATTACGATATCTTGTTGTGCCAATTTTGTATGAAATCCATTTGTTAGTATTGTAACGGCTACCTTTGTCGTTGGATATCGCTCTACAAGTTGGGCGATCGTTTATAACGTTTCTACAGATATTACACTCAAGACTCCTTAAAACCACCTCATCGTTCTTATTTAGCATTGGCCTGTCTAGACAGACGACATACACTTTATTAATTTAGATTTACTGGGCGCCAGTTATCGTAGAGATAACACATTAAAATTTTATTTAGCCACGGCCGCTCCCTTCCTTGAGCCAAGATCTATCATCGGAGCGTAGGGCAATAAACTTGCTCTATGAGATACTCTTTGCATTCCAACTATCCTATATATTCAACTCCCAATGAACAAGACATTTTAACTAATACTGGTTTATTTACAACAAAATTATTAATAACATTTGATCTGAGGTTTCGAGCTGTGTACAATATGTGCATTAATATTCCCTAATTGCTAGGCAATATTGACTGTCTTCTCGCTAGCGCTGATCTTCTGTGTTGATAATAACTCGGTCCACATACCTGGTGCCTTGTGGTTCAAAGTCCATCTCGTTGGTCTGCTTGTAGGCTAATTTGAGATCTTAAGCCAACACGCGTTTATTGACCTTTGAAAACATATGTTTTCACTTTGCTAACTGTACTTCGTCTAGTTGTTGTGGTTGTTGTTGTTGTTGTTGCTGCTGCTGCTTGTTTCTGAGTTTGATCACCATGGTAAGCAAATTTGAACAAACCAGGCTAATTGAATTCACTAAGTCCCATCTTACTGAGGGACTGACAGAGTCTACGACTCACAAAGTCAATGAGTGAGTGCGTGATCGAATAAGTGAATGACAGAATAGAATCTATAGAATAGCCAGTGCTGAAGTCGCGCTGGGCTTTTATACACTCTGAATGGTCCCGATGTTTCGCGGCATAAATTTGCCCGCGACCCATCAGACCAATTACAGCAAAGCATTTCTTAGTCCTCAAGCGACGCTGAAACTTCTCCGAGCGGGAATACAGGCCCGCGTACTTCAAATATTCCACTCAAACCCGCTATTCCTCTCGTTGCGCATATATATATTCCGCCCAAATCTTTCTCCAAGCCCTTGTCTCCAGTCAGCGTGGCTTCGTTCCAGAAATACATTTTCTTGCAATATGTTGCTTCACCGTCCGTAACTTCTTCCAACCATGCCCGTCCTGTCTTTACAATTTAACTAATAAAACAGCTCTAGACCTCTATAAAAACCCTGTTTCTTAATCTAAGCACTTGACAATATTATATATGATTATGGTAATGACGTGAATATGTTATGGCCCCTCCCTTGATATTAATGGGTGAATAAAACGATATAACTTTGATATTTCAATAATAAAATAATAATAATAATAATTACACAATGACTTTAAAAATAATAATAATAATAATAATAATAATAATAATAATAATAATAATAATAATAATTTGTACCGTAATCAAGATTACGTTACAAAACGTCCCCATGGTTTCATAAAGAATGTAATGAATGATGAAATCACAAATCTTCCCTTTAAAACTTAACAGGAAATACACTGAATATACATATATGACCCTTCAAATTACATACATAATGATTATACCCTTTTCATTTTCCTTGATTGATCTGCACTCTTCTTGCAATGTTACATAAACATTCTGATTGTCCTGTGCAGTCATACAGGATTTACATGCTACATTTGTTCTTGTAGTCCCTTACAATAACAGAACGCAATATATTGCTTCTTGTTTCACGCAACACAAGTGATTTATCTCACTTCCACCAATTCCTTAGAGCCACGACACGACTCTAATTATAAACACACGGCAGTCTGCCCTTCTTGCAGCACTTGCTCTTTTCTATGATATTTCCTCAGATTGTAAATGTTATATGTACCTATAACAAAATTTTCCTGATCTTTCAATAAGTAGGCATTCTTTCCTATCCCCTTGGAAACGACATAAGGTCCAGTAAACAATAAAAACAGCTTTGACATTTTCCCTTCCAATGCACAAGATGGCAACGGCTTACGTAACAATCGTTGCTACAAACTTCCATGTACTTCCTACCTCTCAACAAAACACTGGCTAGCCTGAATAACGTCACATGAGTCAACAATACATACCTGAAATAACTACCTAGTGTTCTACCTAATTTCCTCACTAACGTTGAGCAACTACTACTAAAATCTACTGTTGAGAACCACTTCCGCCCCTGAAAACGTTGAACTAATTCCTCCACTGTTTCAGTTCTCAGCTGGTCGCTTTCGATTATAGTATTTAACATTCTGCCGTCTATGCACAGCCTCACTGAGTTGTCTTTCTTGGCTACTACAACTAATGGATTTAAACAATGGCTAGCTGAAGGCTCAATTATGTCGTTTTCCAACATTAATTCTATCTGTTCTTCGACGGCTTTCATATATTTAGTTGCAACAGGATACCTAGGCCCTACGAAACTACTTGTGTCTTTAACGACAAAACTATGCTCATATAAGTGTGTTGCTCCGGGTTTTGAGCTGAAAATTTCCTTATATTTTATTAATACCTCATGTAACTGATGACCTTGCACCTCATCCAGCTTACATTGTGACAATGCATCATGGATCTTACTCTTAAGTTCAGACTCCATTGCAACCTGACACACCTTAAAAACTTTGCTCTCACTAGCATCTCCGCGGTCTACCTCATTTACTTCAGGAAACTCATCACTTACAACCACGTTGCTTTCTTCCTCAAACATACACACTTTCATCTGTTTGTCAGTCTTAGACACCTTATACGTAACCTGAACTTCTCTATCCTGCCAAAATAAGCATATCCTGCCAAAATGAAAATCTAATTTAACTTGATATAATGATAACCATTCCGCACCAAGAATCACCGGATATAATAAATTTAGAACTGCCAAACAGACAGGGCTGAAATTTAACTAACTCACTAATGTTAATTGGAACTGCGACTTGCTTACATATTTTCTGAGACCTACTACCTACAGCTGTGACAATGAAAGTGGACTTAACTGGAATTATATCAACATGAATACCTTCTCTCATTACATCTTCCAAAAATCTTAAATTTATACAAGAGTTTTCGCTTCCACTGTCCAATAAAACATCAACTTCTTTACCCCACACATTAAGTTTAATTACTGGTGACATAATCTCATTCTCAATATTGTCTAAATTTCCACCATTTAGGTCATAAAGCAGTTCTTCTCTAACATCTATATTAAAATCTCCTAAATACTCAATATTCCTAGGACATTGAACTGCAATCACTTCGGGCTGTCTGCTGACCTCACTGCAACCCGTTATTCGTTTAAATTAGGCCTACCTGCCCCTGATGTAGATTGTTGTTGTTGTTGTTGACCTGTACGTCTGTCTGGCCTAGTACCTTCCCCTACTCTATTCAAATTCTCGTTCCTCGTATTTGCTGTGCGTCCCCCATTGTCAAGTCGTCTTTCGTAATTCGCATTCCTGCCTTGTTCTCTTCCCCTCTCTCTCTCACCCTGCCCGAAATTATCTCCTCTACTTATTGGCTTGCGTTCGGTCCTACTATTTTCAAGAGAGTCAAAGTTTTCCAATAGCTTCTCGAACCCGTCAATAGTAGTAATATTCTGCATGAAGAATGCTTCTTTAATTATATCAGGAAAATGCCTTAATAATGTTTTAATTACCTGTGATTCAGTCTCTAAACCTTCTAAATTCTGGCATATAAGTACATGCGCTAAGAAATACTCTGTGTACGAAACACCATCTCTCCTTTGGTACTTTCCAAAAATAATGTTACATCTTTCTCTTTCTTGCACATTTTCATTCCAGTACTTGGCTATGAACTTCTCTTTAAATTTTCTAAAACTAGTCATCTGGTATTTATACACACTGAACCATGACCTTGAATCCCTAACAAAAGATTTATCTAGCATCTCAAGTACTTGTTCCCATTGAACGATCCCCTCTTCTAAATCTTTAGCGAACTTCTTTTCTACTGTTTTTAAGAATTCCATTGGGTTATATGCCTTGCCTGTGAATACTGGCAAATCTGCCTCTTTAGTTAGAAATCTACTTAAATTTCCTATTTGTACATTACCGCTATTTGTTGCTATTTGCTTCTGACATCGCTGCAATTTCTCCTCCATTTTATCTGTTTTACTCGCTACTTCTTCACTGATACTGTTAAATTTACTGTTAACCTCTTCCCTAATTTCTTGATTATCGCTCTCTAGTTTATTTTCTAAATTACCTATTTTAGCAATATTATTATCACACTTGACCTTCATACTGTTGACTTCTCCTTCTAAGTCAACCCTAACCTTACTACATTTAATTTTCACTTCCTCGTCAATTTTGTCAACTCGCTCCGACACTTGTTGCATTCTGGCATCAACCTTAAGTGACCATGATTCCTCCACCTCACTAATCCTGTCTTCTAACTTATTGTGAAATTCTCGGCCTACTTCTTTAATTTGTCTATTGAAGTTCTCTGTGGCTTCATCAAACCTCTTACCTTGTTCATCTAGCTTCTTACTCTGCTCAGAGAACTTAAGATCTATTGCTTTTTCTAACTGATCACTACGCACGTCAAATTTCTTACTTTGTTCCTCTAACTTCTTACTCTGTTCAGTTATGAGCATCGTCAGGTTTCGAAGCCAGGAAGGATTCTCCCCCTCATTACTCTGGATGGTTGTAGCCCCGTCTTGTTTATTTTCCTCAGTTTCCTGATTTTCGCTTACTTTTGACATCTCATCATTGGTACCCTGCACATCTAATTTTGACATTTTAACTGATCTTATAATACTACGGTTTCTCAAATGTATATTCCCCAAATTATCCCTGTTACTCATTACCCAAAAAACAACTCACCAAAAGAACACTCCTAATTTATAACCGTAGTTCCCTAACTTGATATATGCCTCTTTATTGAAAAACTCGGAATGAATGCAAAGAGTACTCGTTTATATCGTACATGAAAACAACTTTAAACTTTAACATACTTGAAATAAACTGGATTTATACATAATATCCATTCACTTCAGTACGATATTTCGTAGCCCCACATTGGTTGTGCCATTTGTAACGGCTACCTTTGTCGTTGGATATCGCTCTACAAGTTGGGCGATCGTTTATAACGTTTCTACAGATATTACACTCAAGACTCCTTAAAACCACCTCATCGTTCTTATTTAGCATTGGCCTGTCTAGACAGACGACATACACTTTATTAATTTAGATTTACTGGGCGCCAGTTATCGTAGAGATAACACATTAAAATTTTATTTAGCCACGGCCGCTCCCTTCCTTGAGCCAAGATCTATCATCGGAGCGTAGGGCAATAAACTTGCTCTATGAGATACTCTTTGCATTCCAACTATCCTATATATTCAACTCCCAATGAACAAGACATTTTAACTAATACTGGTTTATTTACAACAAAATTATTAATAACATTTGATCTGAGGTTTCGAGCTGTGTACAATATGTGCATTAATATTCCCTAATTGCTAGGCAATATTGACTGTCTTCTCGCTAGCGCTGATCTTCTGTGTTGATAATAACTCGGTCCACATACCTGGTGCCTTGTGGTTCAAAGTCCATCTCGTTGGTCTGCTTGTAGGCTAATTTGAGATCTTAAGCCAACACGCGTTTATTGACCTTTGAAAACATATGTTTTCACTTTGCTAACTGTACTTCGTCTAGTTGTTGTGGTTGTTGTTGTTGTTGTTGCTGCTGCTGCTTGTTTCTGAGTTTGATCACCATGGTAAGCAAATTTGAACAAACCAGGCTAATTGAATTCACTAAGTCCCATCTTACTGAGGGACTGACAGAGTCTACGACTCACAAAGTCAATGAGTGAGTGCGTGATCGAATAAGTGAATGACAGAATAGAATCTATAGAATAGCCAGTGCTGAAGTCGCGCTGGGCTTTTATACACTCTGAATGGTCCCGATGTTTCGCGGCATAAATTTGTCCGCGACCCATCAGACCAATTATAGCAAAGCATTTCTTTGTCCTCAAGCGACGCTGAAACTTCTCCGAGCGGGAATACAGGCCCGCGTACTTCAAATATTCCACTCAGAACCCGCTATTCCTCTCGTTGCGCATATATATATTCCGCCCAAATCTTTCTCCAAGCCCTTGTCTCCAGTCAGCGTGGCTTCGTTCCAGAAATACATTTTCTTGCAATATGTTGCTTCACCGTCCGTAACTTCTTCCAACCATGCCCGTCCTGTCTTTACAATTTAACTAATAAAACAGCTCTAGACCTCTATAAAAACCCTGTTTCTTAATCTAAGCACTTGACAATATTATATATGATTATGGTAATGACGTGAATATGTTATGGCCCCTCCCTTGATATTAATGGGTGAATAAAACGATATAACTTTGATATTTCAATAATAAAAATAATAATAATAATAATTACACAGTGACTTTAAAAATAATAATAATAATAATAATAATAATAATAATAATAATAATAATTTGTACCGTAATCAAGATTACGTTACAGTATAGAAGTTACATGTATTTTAAAATTGGACCTATCAGCAACCATAGAATCATGTTGGCAGCACTGACTTATATTAATTACTCCAAATTAATCTAGAGTGTCAGGTACTAGGCCTATACGTGTGCAAAGTATAGAGCTGTTGGCTTGCATACTTTCTGATATATTGATATTAGTGTAAAAATATAGACAACATTTATTATCAGTTGGCAGCCCTGATTGCTCTTAAGAAAACTTATAGTCTTATCTGTTATGTTACACATAGCACATACCAAATTTGGTTGAAATCCAACTGATAGTATGGAAGATACATGTATTTAAAAATTTGGTCCTATCAGCAGGCTTAGAATCATGTTGGTAGAACAGAAGTATATAAGTTACTCCAAATTAATCTAAAATGTCAGGTACTATACGTGTGCATAGTTTAAAAAGCTGTCGGTTTGCATACTTTCAGATATATTGGTATTTGGATAATGAAAATAGAGAGAGCAATTATTAACAGTTGGCAGCCCTGGTGGCTCTTAAGAATACACTCAGTCATATCTGTTTATGTACACATATTACATACAAAATTTGGTTGAAATCCATTCAATAGTGTAGAAGTTATATGCATTTAAAAATTGGCCCTATCTGAAGGCTTAAAATTATTTTGGCAACACTGTCATGTATGGCCTCCTGAAAATTTAACTGAAATAGTATTATCTACATGTGTGCCAATTTTGGAATAGCTCCCATGCATACCTTCCATGATATCCAACATGGAGCTCAAATTTCTAGTGCGTATTTCAGCAGTTGGTAGCACTGACATCATTTTCAAATATGGGCTTGAGATATTCCGGTATACATCTTTACTCATACTAAATTTGGTTTCGATTGCTGCAGCCGTTTTGGAGTTGATAGGGACACACACACACACACACACACACACACACACAGCCAGACAGATAGAAGGACAGACAGACACACATTTTAAAAATAATCTTGCCCCTGCCATTATGGAGACAATCAAACCGGTTTTCAAGAATCTTGTGAAAACAGAACTGTTGATAAGATGTGTTGGTGGTAACACACAAAATAATAACGAGTCATTCAACTCTAAAATCTGGAACATATGCCCCAAAACAATGTTTGCTGGAAGAAGAACTGTTCAGATTAGTGTTAATGATGCTTTTGTTGTTTGAGGCTTCAGACTTTTGATTGGTTTGATGCAGCCGTCCATGCCTCCCAGTCCTGAGCTAATCGTTTCATCTGTACACTGTGGCTTCCAAGCCACACGGGTATTGCGGGAAATGAGTTGCCGGATCAAGCTGCAAAAGAGGCCTACATCCGAGGCAATCTGTTTAATATATTCTAACCTTGGTCTACCCCTACAGTTCTTGTCCTCGACCCTTCCTTCCAATAACTATGCTTGCTATTCCTGGGTGTCTTAGTATGTGTCCTACCAACCTATCTCTTCTCTTCATTAGCAGTCGCCAGAAACATCTCTCCTCTCCCACTCATCTTAATACCTCTTCGTTTGCAACCCTATCTACCCATGTGATCTTCATCATTCTCCTGTAACACCACATTTCAAACGCTTCAATTCTCCTCTTTTCTGATGCACCAATAGTCCAAGATTCACTTCCATAGAGTACCACGCTCCAGACAACGGCTTTCAAAAATGACGTCCTCATACTTAAACCTATATTCGATGTCAACAGATTCCCTTTTTGTAGAAATGCTTTCCTTGCCTGAGCCAACCTACTTTTTATCCTCTTTGCTTCGTCCATCATGGGTGGGCATCAATTCCGCTCGGGAATTCCAGTCAATTAGGCAGGGTTACCTTAATTCCGCTCGGTCCTCCACGGGACTCAAAAATAAGTTCCTCAACTCCGCTCAGGCTTTGACAAGGGGTCGGCAAAGGGATCATCCCCAATGACGTAAACAAATGTCATAACCCTCCTGCTCGCATACCAAGGGCCGGGTCAAACACCTTATGCAGCGCATGAGTGAATTCTTGAATGCTGCTGATTTCTCCGTTCTAGGCTGGAAAACAGTATTTTCAGCGTCCGCAGCTGATATCGAAAGTCTTTTTTTAGGTACAAATTATACACCTATTATTATCTAAATTTGATTTAATAATGTCTGACTAGGTTAAAAAACATACAAACATTTAATTATGCACATGTTAAAAACAATGTATAATATTTGTAGAAAAAATAGAAAACTTGGCAGACTTATTTAAAAGAATATTATGATTAATTTTAAATCACTTGCATTTTCTGCCATATAAGTTATAATGTGCCAAACACTTTATACCTGATTGAACGAATGAGCGGACTTGACATCAATGGCACAACAATGTCTTGCGAACACCACCACGCCATCGGTCAAACGCTCTGAAGTCAAGTCCGCTCATTCGTTAAATCAGATATAAACATAATACATAAACAGCTAGATATTAATCACTGTTGTTAAATAAAAATATGGACTGGAAATGCCCTGCAGAAGGTGTTTGACCCGGCCCTTGGTTGCGAGCAGGAGGGTTATGGTATTTATTTACATCATTGGGGATAACCCCTTTGCCGATCCCTTGTCAAAGCCTGAGCGGAGTTGAGGAACTTATTTTTGGGTCCCTTGGAGGACCGAGCGGAATTAAGGAAAATCGAGCGGAATTGATGTTCGACCGTCCATCACTGACATTTAATATGGAATGAAGGCTAGAATGAAATTGTTGCAGCAGTTAGGGCTTGTGGTTGGAACATATTGCTCCCAGTTTCTTCAAGTTGAAGATGAGAAACGCATTCTTTCAGCAAATAAAACTGTTCTGGGGTCAACAAAAGAAGCGGGGAAGTGTAAAAAGAGACTGAGATTAGAGGAGGGCAAAATGAACCTGAAAGAGGGACCTGTGTTTGCAGCAGGGGAGTTTTAATGCACATCCATCCCTTTGATATGTTTAACACTCATTTTCTCAAGTTTCATTTCTTACACAGCGTTTTCATGATAACCCTCTCAATTTTTGAGCTACTCCAATACAATTTTGCAGGACAGTGAACTTTAATCATATGAACAACATGTACTAGGAACTTTTAAATAACATGTGCCACTGTTTCTTTTATAAATATTATTTTTTTTGTAAAAAAAAACAAATTTTTACTAATTTTATTTAAATATCAAAAAGAATAATTATTTCCAGTTCCATATCTAATATTCTAGTAGATGCTGTAGACTTGGTTCTTACAAGTAGCACACCACAAGAAATTTAGAGGAGATATTTCGGACGCTTTCAAAATCAGGACGGGTGTGAGGCAGGGAATTGGACTGTCACCTTTACTTTTCAACTGTGTACTGGAGAAAGTAATTCGTGAATGGCGCAGGGAAATGGGGAAAGAAGTGTTAGAAAATGGTGTCAGAATGGGCTGCAGGAGCTTGGACATGACTGCCTAGCTTTCGCAGATGATCTAGCAATCTTTCTGATTCCATAGACACAGCCGCAAACCAAGTCAACCAACTCAGAATACCAGCGGCAAAGGCAGGCTTACAAATTTCTTTTGAGAAGACCGAGTTTATAACTAATATTAGCCCTGCAGTCAAAGAATTAAATATTGAACATGGAAAGATCCGTCAGGCAAAAAAGTTTAAGTACCTAGGGGAGTGGATCGAGCCCAACATATCAGAGAAGGAAGCCTTCACGTCAAGAATGAACACGATGGAAGTGGCCTACCAGCTAACGAAAGTAGTGTCCCGCAATGCCAAACTAAGACACTATCTTACAGTTATCCGACCTGAGGCGCTGTACGCAGCAGAATGCCTGGCAATGAATAGGAAGGGTCTGGTTGAGAAATTGGAAGGCAAGGAAAGGAAGATCCTCAGGAAGATCTTAGGGCCGTTGAAAGACGATGGTGAATACAGGAGATGGCATAACAATGAGCTTTACCATCATATAGAAAGGATATCTCAAGTAATTCGGAAGAGAAGAATATCTTTCTATGGCCACTTAACCCGTATGAAACCCGAGAGAATCACCAATCGGATATTTACCTGTTTTCTTAACAAACGAAAAAAAAAAAAAACAAGGGCCCCTGGTTTTGTGAGGTAGACAAGTATTTACACGAAGTAGGGATCACCCACGCAGACATTATGGAACGTGACCTTTAGAAGGAAAAGCTTGGAGCACACCACCAACTCCAAGAAAAACCGAAATTAAAAACCGGCAAGAAGTGATCTGAAGAAAGAAAGGAGTCTCACAGGCAACGAATGCGTGAACACTGGACTAAGATCAAGGCCCAAAGACGTAAGCAGT
The DNA here is from genome assembly GCA_946902985.2 of Meconema thalassinum. Classification (NCBI taxonomy): domain Eukaryota; kingdom Metazoa; phylum Arthropoda; class Insecta; order Orthoptera; family Tettigoniidae; genus Meconema; species Meconema thalassinum. The sequence continues at coordinate 644,690,799 of OX336391.1, read as the reverse complement.
TGAAATGACGTGGTCCATAGCTGGCCTAAACGAAGAAAGAAGAAGAATTGGGGTAATTAATGTGTAAACGCTACCTGACTGCACAAATTACACCAGAGGAATGTTTTACAGTGTACCGATGACCAATGGATAACTTTCAAAACATTTGAGAATCTCTTAATAATATATTAGCAGTAAACATTAAACCTGCAATTTTTCATTTTTTAAAGTCATAGGACTGTAGAAGTAAAAAGTATTGAATTTCATTGAATTTACACTAGCGAATGGTGTACCTCCCCCCTTAAGGCTGGAACCTTCCATGCAGAGAAGCAAATCTTAGAAAAGAAAAAGGAAATGGCTATACATTTTGAGTGCTTCCGGAACAAATCGTCTCAATGAAGTATTTTGTTCTAGGCTGGCAGGAAACATGCCAGGAATGCGAGCTGATCATCACACCGACCCACACCACTCTACCACGCCTTGCCTAAGGGTTGACATCTTTATTGCTAGAATATTGCCCCCTTCTACCTCAAGGGCTGGAGGGCTTGTAGCGTCGCCAGAAAGTGACCCCTCTCCCTTCTTCATTTTGAAATTAGTTACCCGTCACAGCTTCGCAAGGAAGCAGTTTACGCTATAAACAATTGATTTATTTATTGACGTGTAACATCTTTCCACTTGGTAGCTGGACATTTTTGTGGGAATGATTTTGGAAAAGGGACGGAAGTGGATGGGACGGAAGTGCATGGGACGGAGACAATGAGCGCGCGTGATCGCGGAGATCGGTACAACGACGTACTGTAGGCCATGTGGCTATGGGGAATGTATATCATATACAGTTCATATTCATACAATAAATCATCTTCAAGTTGGTGTGAAAATATTCATTTTATCATATTTGCTGAAAACCATTACGATTTATTAAATCTTCATACTTTTTCTGAATTCTTATTATATATATACTGTCGGCCATGTGGCTATGTGGAATCTATGTCGCACTAACAAACACTCAAAACAACGCAGGAATTCAGTATATTAACACCGACTACTAACAATAATTGAAACTTCGTTGGTCTAAACATATCACTGGGAGAAACACATCTAATATACCTTCCGCACACTTAATTTTTAATCGCGCCTATACTTGGCAGTGCGCTAATCGGCAAAACTAGGCCATTTTCAATAACATCGCTGGCATGGGTTCACTAACTGGCCGGTATAGACCGCAGCTCGCATCAAGTAGGGAGTGGATTGCTTCCGCCACGGCAAATAACAATTATGATTCATTACGGTCAGGATTTGGCACTGGAGTCTTACAAGTAGTTATTTTAATGACCAACAGAGTTCACTGTCAACAAGGGATTTGCGCTCCCGGGACACACATAGTAGGATAACATGTCACATGTTACACATCATATGCGACTACTGTAAGGCTCGTATAATTTTATTTATTTACTAGTAACCCGCCCCTGCTTCGCCCGGGAACAGTTATGAATGCATTACATGATAAGCGCTTTATTTTTCGACGTCAATGAACTACGACCTATATCCGTTTGACGTCACGGCATGATGGGTTAAGCTCACTGACTGGACTATTCATTATATTATCATGGAGATGTATGTGAAACGAATTCTTGTCAGACGTAATTTAAGAATGGCGATGTGCATGAAATACAAATCCCCCTTCCGTCCAATCTAAAAACACTTACTGTGGCCGTTGTATGGAATATAGAGATATGCTCTCACATACATTTTTTGTAGAACTTTTCATGCTGAACAATTCTTACACTCATGGTATATTTATATGTTTAACGGTTTGGATAACGTAAGCTTGAAAAGCGCACGGACGCCAGGTATTTAGTCTACTTTTCAAATTTTGCAAAAATGAGGAAAAAGTAGACATGAGATCGCTCCGGGAAAATGTGTGTCTGTCTGTCTGTCTGTCTGTCTGTCCTTCTGTCTGTCTGTCTGTCTGTCTCTCTGGTTGTGTGTGTGTCCGCCCCCCCCCCCTATCAACTACTAAACGGCTGCAGCAATCGGAACCAAATTTAGTATGAGTAAAGATGTATACCAGAATATCTCAAGCCCATATTTGAAAATGATGTCAGTGCTACCAACTGCTGAAAAAACGCACTAGAAATTTGAGCTCCATGTTGGATATCTGGGAAGGTATGCATATGAGCTATTCCAAAATTGGCACACATATAGATAATACTATTTCAGTTTAATTTCCAGGAGTTCATACATGACAGTGTTGCCAAAATAATTTTAAGCCTTCTGATAGGTCCAATTTGCAATGCATATAACTCCTACACTATCAATTGGATTTCAACCAAATTTTGTATGTAATATGTGTGCATAAACAAATATGACTGAGCATATTTTTAAGAGCCACCAGGGCTGCCAACTGTTAATAATTTCCCTCTCTATTTTTGTATCTAAATAGCAATATATCAGAAAGTATGCAAGCCGACAGCTTTGAACTATGCACACGTATAGCACCTGACATTCTAGAGTAATCTGGAGTAATTAATATAAGTCAGTGCTGCCAACATGATTCTATGCCTCCTGATAGGTCCAATTTTAAAATACATGTAACTTCTATACTAACAAATGGATTTCATCTAAAATTGGGACAACAAGATATAATATTTCGGATTATTTCTGACCAGCACACGCATGACATTGTTGCCAACATGATTTTACGCGTGCTGATAGATCCAATGTCTAACTGCATATAACGTCCATTGGAATTCATCCAAATTTTGTATTCTGTACCTTAAGAGATGGAACTAAGAATATATTCAGTCGCCAGGGCTGCCAATTGTAGTGCTCCATTAGGCTACATTATGCCAGGTATACAGTTTTTCGAACTAATTATAAATGTCGATATTACCAACTTAATTTCGTCATTATTCTAGATAGATGCATATACCGTACCTAATTATTCATTGGCATGAATCTTAAATTTTAAGAAAAGTAGGCTCTTTAGTTCGTCACGGAACTTCTTGTTTATTTCTACTTTTTCACTGAAATCGTTACTGCTTGGCTTCCTTTGATCATAAATAAATTATTTTCTACAGAAACCTTCCTCGAGATATCCTTTTCAGAATGATGAAAACGCATCACAATCCATCCAGTGGTTCTCGAGATTACCCGAGAAATCCAAGAATCGGGGACTTTGTTTTATACTAAGTAGAGATTTATTTATTCATTTATTTATTTATTTAAGTTATTTATTTATTTATTTATTTATTTATTTATTTATTTATTTATTTATTTATTTATTTATTTATTTATTTATTTATTTATTTATTTATTTATTTATTTATTTATTTATTTATTTATTTATTTATTTATTTATTTATTTATTTTGAGAAAGAATCCGATACCTACGAATATGTGCTTTTCGCAATTATGGCTTATAAAAACTGCTTTATGTACAATTAAGTTAGTAATAATTTTTAACAAAATCCAACTCAAATTGCTTACAGAAGCAACACGTCTATTCTACTCGGAAGGTTTCACGTGAATGTTGTTTCTCTAGCCTTGGTCGCCTGATTCTGGAAAAAGGCTCACTCACTCGCTAGCTAGCTGGATATTATGCTACCCTGGCTAAACTGTTAAAACTATATCAATTCTGGTCAACAAAGGTTTGGACTAACGCCATCAATTGTATGCTGACGCTGCCATAGAGGAGTGGGACCTCTTACCCCAGGATAAACTTGATGGTCTCATTCAGAGCATGCCCCCTCCTTGTGTGGGGAGGACTACTAAAGACTGATAGTGATCGTCATGAGATACAGATTTTCAATGTATTTGTTTTCAAAAGGGACACTTAGAAGCGAGTTCGCTTTGCTTTTGTACCGTTTCTTCTTCTTCTTCTTTCCGATGAGCCTAAGTGTAACGGATCTGATGTTGATCGCTTGACGATCGAAACTGGTCATCCTAGTGTATTTATTAATCTTATGTAATTTATTTCAGGATCAGGGCATAACCCAGCTCTATTTGGGTACATTTGTGTTGACCGACTGAAAAGCACCAAACTTTTGTTTACTTAGGCAACACTGAAAAAGGGCTTCAAACCTCACAATGTTGACGAAGTTTGATGTTTTTCTGTGTTGCCTAAAAATAATTTTTCACATATTGCAGTAATTTATCTTGTGTTGACCGATTGAACGCTACAATATTAATTGACCAGGATGACGTAAAGCCCCTAAATCAATCAACAACAACAACATCAACTGGCCAATAGTCTGCGTCACCCGAGGTTAGCAGAGAACCCACTTCAAGACCTCAAGATCACGGGTTCGATTACCGGCCGAAACTTTCTGATAATTGGCAACTCCAGCTATCTGATATGACACCTAGCGGTGAAATGAGTATCTTACTTAGTAGGATAAATTTACCACATGGTGACAGTTTGTTTGGGTGTTAATTTGTTCGTATTATTCACAAAATTAGTAAAAGCAAAGTATCGTCACCTTAATGAGAAAACCTCGTAACTCCAGCTTTGGGCGAAATTGAGATCTTAGCACCATCTGGTTGAGATCCTTGTAACTAACAATGCTAAGAGCTTACAATAGCTGAAACATGAATGACGTGCTCTCTAGACGCAAAAAAGCAAACCAAGTAACTCCACAGTTGGATTGCAAGATTGCAAACCTCGTATCTCCATTGTGTTCATAAGAGAAACAGTAGAGTGAAATTCAGTCTTAGAAAATGCCACCGTTACGGCAGTAATTAGCCACTATTGTGAAATTACACATCCAAAGAGGATCAGGTATGTTTTTCTTATTATCTATCTGCTAAAATATTACTTAAAACTTAATTAGTTATATACAATTGAATACTTTTATCACTTCACAGGAGTTACGAGTTTTTCTATTTTGATAACGGTGGTTGTCTTTTGGAGTTACGAGTAATTCGTTCACTTTGTGAACGCCAAGTTTTCTTCTTATCGAAACAAATGTGTATTATATAATTATTATTAACCCATTTTCGTTCTGTAGCATATTTAGCTAAATAATGTCATCCTAAGTGTAGTGGTCAATAAGTGTAAATACAACCCGGAGTGCTGGGTTCCATCCCAAGCTCTCCCAGGGAAATTTTTGATACTAATTTCTCCTATTTCACGTCTGTTTTGATACTAAAAATAGGTATTTATTTTCAGCGTGTAAAATGTGGAGAGGAAAAAAAATTGTTGAACTTGCCCAGCTTGCCATGCAAAGAGAGCAAGAAGTAAATACTCCTGAAGAGTCTCGCCCAGAGCCAGGCATTGGTTCAGAGACGGATGGACATTTACAATTTCCTGGAATGGTTCTGCCAAAGGACAATGATGAGCAGTATTGTGTTTCACGAGAGTACTGTGTTCTGAATGATGGTGCTTTGGTTCCCTTTCTCAGCTTGGAACCAACTAATACAGTGATGTCGGAAACTTCCCCAGCAGCAGACTCAGAACACCATTCTAACTTGAATATAAATGATTGTACTTTATTCTCTGCTAATGAGATTATTATTTCTGAGGCTGGCATTAGTCCTAATTATTTGGATGTTTGTGACAACAATCTCTTGCAACTTTCTGATGTTGTCATAGTTGATTCATCAAAAGAATTCAATGTAGATGAACCCAACAATAGTTTCCAAGAGCAGATTCTTGAGGATGTCAAAACAATCAATTCACAACGAGCTCCTGAACTTTCAGAAGCAGTTACAGATGATGAAAAGCGAGAGGAAGATGATTTTGGTGGTGGTGATGGTGATGATGATGACGAAGAGGAAGAAGAAGACATCCCAAGAAGACCACGGAAACGACAAAAGAGACAACATGTGAGGGAAACTTCTTGGTCGTATAACAGAAGTAAAATGAACAGAGAGAAAGGAAAAGTTTACGAAGGTAAGAAGAAATTGGAAGATGGAACTTGGAGGTATGATATTCAGATGAATGAGAGAAAAATGAAAGTAAGGTGTCAATGTAAAAGGAAAAAACAATGCAGTGCTATTTAATCAAAGATGAAGACAGAGAAAATATTTTTAAAGATTTCTGGTGTATGACATGGCCTGAAAAAGAGTTGTATGTAAGAATGCTTACCGATATGAAATCCACTTCCCGCCATAGAGATAGAAAAGAAGATGAAGTATCTAGACGAAAGGTATCATTCAGCTACTACTTAAAAAAAGGAAATGAACGACTGAGAGTGTGTAAAACTATGTTTTTAAATACTCTTGGCCTAGGAGAGTGGACTGTTTTGAACTGGGTCAAAAACAAAGAATGTAGTTCAGAGAATGATGGAGAGACTGAAAAGAAACAATCCAATGTGTCTCTAGCTAGGCACGGCATCTATTCTGATGCCCGCAAATCCCTTTTAAAATTTGTCTCCAGTTTACCTGTGGTGGAATCGCATTACTGTAGGGCTAACACCAATAAACTTTACCTTGATCCGATATGGACTTCAAAGCGTGAGATTTATCAAGCCTATAAGAATGATTGGTGCAAAGAACATGCTACAAATCCACTCTCTGAAACAATACTCTACAATATTCTTGAAGATAAGGGTATTAGTCTCTTTAAGGTGAAGAAAGATATATGCGACACGTGTATGGCTTATAAATACAAAAACATCAGTGAAGATGAGTTTATGAGGCATCAAGTAATGAAAGATGTTGCAAGGAAAGAAAAGGAAAATGATAAACAAAACGAAGAACTAGTGTTCACTATGGATTTGCAATCACTTCTTATGAGCCCCAAGTCAAATGTTTCCAGCATGTATTATAAAACAAAACTTGCTGTGCACAACTTCACTATTTTCAATTTAAAAACTCGTCATGGATTCTGCTACTTGTAGAACGAATGTGAGGGCGGATTGACTGCAAATGAATTTTCTTCAATCATTTGCCATTTCATCACGACCAACCTTCCTTAAGATGCCACTAAGTTGATCCTATATAGCGATGGATGTTGCTACCAAAATCGGAATGTGACTCTCTCAAATTGCCTTCTGCATATTTCGATGACCAAAGGGTTATCCATTGAACAAAAGTACCTTGTGAAAGGGCATACACAAATGGAAGTAGACTCAATGCATTCTAGGATTGAACATGTTTTGAGAACTAGGGACATCAATGTACCTGCAGATTATGTTCAGGTTTGTAAGGAAGCTAGAAAAGTTCCAAGACCGTATGATGTTACCTATCTAGCCCATTCATTTTTCAAAAGACTTGATTCTCAGTTCTTCGTTTATCCTAATATACGCCCAGGGAAAACAAGCGGTGACCCCTGTGTTACCGATATTGTAGCTTTGAAGTACACAAAAGAAGGAATCATATTCTACAAACTTCAGTTCTCTGATGAATGGAGTGAACTTCATGTACGTAGGAGAGGAAGTATTACTGCTCAGGAATTTGGTTGTTTTCCAAGACTCTACATGGACAAACTTAAAATAAAAAAGACTAAGTATGAACATCTACAAGCATTGAAAACGACAATGCCTCAAGATTACCACCAGTTCTACGATGATTTGCCTCATCAGCAAAATTAAATGCTTCCATGTTCTAAAGTGGACATGTATAAGATTTTAATTGATTGATTATTGTTGTTTTAAGGGGCAGAACAGTGAGGTCATCTGCCCCTGAATATAAGATTTTGACTATTGTGTCTTGTCTTAAATAGTTTTTCATTTTCACTAGTGTTTGATATTGTTTAAATATTTGAAAGTACCGGTATGTGAGGTAAGGTTTTCCTAAAAAATGTTTAATGATAGAGATAATTTTCTATTAGTTCGATAGTAAAATCCTTTTTGTTCATTATGCGCTCCAGTCAAATTTTGTTCATTTCTATTTGAGAATTTTTATATTTTTTTTGGAATTCATTGTGTGAGAGTAAAGTGAGATATAGGAATGATTAATAAATATGTTGTACTTTGATTCTTGCATAGTATAAATAATATAAAAGGAAAATAATCCTGTAATAACTGAGATTTACTGCATTTAAATTAATTTGTGAAAACCTTGTATCTCCACTTCAGGTTTGAAATTGACCAGAGAAAAAAACGTAACTCCAGGCAATATGACACATATTTTTTAAAATTGTTAAACTGCATCAAAATAGTTGTATTTTAGTCAAATGGATGTAACAAGAAGAATACAACATGTTACAGTTTCTCTGAAAATAATAGTAATGTTTTTAGTTCCTCCTGTAAAATTTGCAAAACTGGAGTTACGAGAATTTCTTATTAAGCTGACGGTATATTGCTAAGTTTACGCCTTGGTGAGAGGGATACAGCTTGACCCAGGGGGGGGGGGGGGGGAGGGGGGGGGGGTGACAAATCATAGGGAGCGCGTGGGTCGGAGTAAGGCCCTGTACTGGATGTTCTGCCAACCAATGAAGAATTAATTTTAGTACTATGGTTCCGTAGTTGGCACTCATGAACGCTCTCATCAAACCGACTGGCGGAAGCGGGAATAGTCTGTTTTGATTGATTTTCCTCGTGGTTTTGTTGGTTGTTTTGATTTGTTCGGTATTTTGATTATTTATTTGAATTGAACGGAGAGCCAATCATGCCACTACAAGGGAGGAAAAATTGCCAAGCACCGGGATGTAAGAATTATAATGATAGTAAGAACAATACAGCAATTTTCATCTTCCTGGTGTTGACCATGTGTAAAACTAGTGGGCAATATGGACTACTCTCGAATAAAAAAATATATAGAGAATAAATGTGTGCATTTCATCTCTTGTTTGTTTTCTTACCCATTCTCCTTTGCATTGCAATAAAATGTGTGGTTTAGGGCTACGAGGAGGGGTGGGTGGCAGCCGGCATGCTAGGCCAAAAGTGAGGTTATGGCAATATAGTGTGTGCATTTGGACAGTTTTCTTTATATTCATCGAATATCCCAACAATTCTGTAGAGTAGGAGAGCAATTTTTAATTAACCTTAGGGTGAATTAAGCTCTAGAACGGCATAACTGTGTCCTTCGTGACAAATCTATTGCCAACATTGGTATATATCAAAATGTATTATTTTCCTATCAGGACGTATATTTCAGCCCCCAGCGAAAGGCGCAGTTATGTTTGTGTTACTTTTCATCAATAATCAATAACTCATCGCAGAACATACTGTTCAATTACGTATAATAAAGGCTACATTCATATGGCTTTTTACTTTTTATGTTGCCAGACTTGCAAGTACAATCCATAGCCTCAGGCAGTGTTCTAGCTCGGAAATTCTATAACCAAAAGTGACGAATCTCTTATACTTACATGATCCTTGACTTGACCGCTGAGCCACCACGCCATTAGGAACGAGTTGGAATACAGTTGGTGTGGACGTTGGTGACAGTTTACCCACTTAAGGTACTACTAGTAATAAAAGCCCTATAGACTTGACAGGAAAACAGCACTGCTAAAACATGTTTGCTAAATTCTAAAGCATCATAGGAACTCGCTGGATTCTTTCCAGGGAGGAGAGAAGGGGGCAAGTTATATTTTTAATTTCATTGCCTACCTGTCACTAGGTCATGATGAGGCATACCCCACTTCCACTAATTTCTTACTTGCTTCGTGATATTCATTATTTGGCTGCTCTGAAACCGTTGGATACATTATGTTTATGGCATGAATGGGAGGAATAGGTATTTTATCATTTCAAATGCTCTTGTCGAATTCATCGTTATGCTTAGGTCTACCGTTATGCGTCACGGTTACGGCGTGTATGACGTCATCATGTTGTTCAGTGCATATGCACCGAGTCTGAGTTTACTCCTGGGGTCTGGCGTTATGCGATACGGAGACGGAGAGTGCGTGACGTCATGCAGTAGAGTGCACGGGAAGCCTAAGTTAACGGGTAATGGACTCTGTTGAAAGAGTTCTGGCGAGAAGCCCTCCTGAGCCTTTCTAACATGTGTATCATTTGTAGCATGCGTCATTTGAAATGACTGTATCTTTTTAGATCAGAGTTTTTGTCCATAGGAGTTCGCTTTTCTTTGTGAATCATCGTCATAATGTTAATTTCTTAAAAACAGGTAAAAACTAGTTGTATCACCATCTATCGATAAAAATAACAAATAGTTCCGTAAAGAACTAACTAGCCTATTTTCATATATCCTACTTATGTTAATAGCCTCTATCAACATTCAACATGTCAGTTTAATTGCTGTAATAGATTCGTAAATATCGAGAACCGTCTAAATATTTAGGATGGTCGTCTTGTTGGATTTTCGTATATGTAAGCCAAAGAGTTATGTACTATTACATTAAGATTATTATAATATAAAATAACCTCTGGCACTACAGCCCGTGAAGGGCCTAGGCCTACCAAGCGACCGCTGCCCAGCCATTTGGCCAGCAGATATTGGGGTGACGCGTGATCAGCGCATCGGGTCCCCTCGGTCTTAAATCTTGGTTTTCGTGATCGGGGCGCTGCCTCACTGTCAGACAGCTACTCAATTGAATGAATACCTCCGGGCAAGAAGGTTGTAACATGCAAAATAAAAATATTTCAGAAAACTAACAAAACAATATTGCAAGTGGAGTTAGATTTTTAAATTAACCTATGTTTTTCAGTGCGTTGCATATCACATCTCTAACAATGCCAACATTATCCCTCCTGAAGCAACTCCCACCGGCGGGCCCATGTCATAAATTTATGATATGAAAATGAACCGTCCACCAACTTCACTTGAGTGAAGACAAAATTTGTAGGTTAGAATTGATATCGCTATATTAGTTCCAACGTTCGGCACCAGGTGCTGATGTCGCGTAGCCGAGTGTTACCAGATTTATTATTTCAGGTAACAAACCGTGACAAATAAATCAATTTTGAATTAGTTGCCGAAAGTTGGTTGCTTGGGTTCGAACTCGAGCCTTGGCCCAAGTAAAAGAAGAAGAAGATGTTAGCTGCTTATAGCGAAGATAGCTTCTCGAAGTTCTCTTCTGCCGTAGCTGTTATTCTGCAGAGCAGGAGTTTTAAAATAACAAGTCGTCGAGTAGAAGGATGAAGATGATGATAATTGTTGTTTTAAGGGGCCTAACATCTAGGCTATCGGCCCTCGAGTAGAAGGTAATAGTTGATAGATTTATTTTAAAGATGAAAGTACAGTCCTCCAGTGCATGGATACAGTATGTACCCGCGAAGTGATGATGGTGCACTGACAATCTCATGAGGAAATATCCTCAGTATTTATATTCTCCCAAAGGAGAGTTTCGTGGCTCTTGGCCATGTACCCTGACCTGTTTACCACAAATATACACATATTGATATCCTGGTGGAAAGCAAGACCTTGCCCAGTAAACCTCCCAGAATATTCTACTCATTACTGATAATGACTGTCGGCTGTTGACCGACATACTTGGGCTATGTATACACAGATAAATATTTGCCCCTCGGTAGTGAAATCTTCCCACAGAAATGGCGTCTTAGCAATAATAGGAATATTCCTAAATAGTTATAACGTGTGGTGCGATTATGCCACACCTCCCCCCTTGAGGACAAAAATTATAAGTCTTTAGACTTTTAATTTTTGTACAATGACCAAAGCTCTCTTTTCTTAAGTCTAGCGGACCTCCTTAATTGGCCAGACTCCAGTTCTGTATCTTTCTCAAGTTCTGATAATACAGGTGCTGAAGGCAATGATCTTACCGATCCCGTTCTTACAGGTTGATTTGATAATCTTGATAATTCCATTAGACTTTGTCTTTCAGCTGGGATATGTTCTAATGACAAGTTAATATTATGTACAGGATTATTTAACACATGCATTTTAGGACATAAGTCTTTTGATTCTTTCCACCATTTCCTTGGCGAACACTGATTAAATAACCAAAAACTCGTTTTTCTACAGCTAGAACAACAACAACAAGCACAAATCCAAATACCAATTAACATTATTACAGATATTACATAGGTGTACCAAGATGTACCAAGTCTTTTCCATGAGTAACTTCTCTGATATTCTCTTATTTTTTGTTCTTGTATAAATTTATCAACTTCCTCTATTTTAAGACTAGCAATATTTAAATCATTTATTGATGACATAATATTTGATAATGGTAGTTTCAATGGTGCATTTTTTATATCTTCCTGTTGAGGAAGGGTTAAACAGCAATCTACGTTGATATCTACAAAAGGTATGATATCATCTTTTGTTAAATTTGTTTCATGATGTGACAATGGAAATAATGTAGTTCTACTACCTAGACCTTTACAATCTTTTCTTAAGGTAAGTATACCTCTACCTTGCAGTCGATTGGAATATTTTTCTCCAGCTTGACATACCGTCTTAAACAATTCCATTTGAGGTGCTATAAACATCCATGAATTACTTCTGTGAAGAGGTATCCACATTACTTGACTCATAGGTAAGTAATTGAAATTACAAGAATCAGGTAACTGAAAAGTATTAGGATGAATTAATGTGGGTACACATTCCACATTAGGTATATAGGTCATAATTGGATTCTTTTCCATACATACGAAATTAAGTTGATTAGGTTGTACACATTTGTCTAGTTCATATTGAGTTATATAACCATATTTTTCATTTAACATGTCAACAAATATATACTCTTTTTTCACATTTAATAATTTTGTTGTCATATTGGATTTCATAATGGCGGGAAAAGGGATTATCTTGTGTAATACAAATTTCGTTTCAATTACCAAAGGTATTTTAACAGAATATACTAGATATGGTCCTTGAGTGTAGATTGTTGGTCTAATCAAGGATAGGAGTTCGGATGATGTGAAGGGTGGTAACATTGTAGATTGTGGCATTGGCTGTTGTTCTAGAAGCTCTCTTATTTTCTGTATAGTTATTATCTGAGGTTGGAGAATTCCATCCTGAGCATGCAAATAAACGTCTATCAATAAATCAAACGTATGCTGACATTCTTCTATTCCTCGCTCAATTTGCTTAATTAACTCATTTAATATGAGACTAATATCAATCTCCTTCTTTAATTCTGTAGTTTGCTTTTTCATTTCTTTATTTAATACCTGTAACGCATTTGATAATTTACGTTCATTTTCTGATACGTCTTTCAAAGTTGTATTCATCGTAACTATCGTTGATTTCAAAACTAGCAATTGTTCTGAAGCTATTCTCAAAAATTCCTTATGATCTCTTTCCATTGCATTTATATGCTCAAAGTTATATACTACCTCGTCTTCGGTCGCTGTTCCAAAAAGGAATTTCAATATTTTACCTCCAAAATTAAATAAATCTCGTTTACGCCTGTTTGAATGTTGATCTCTCCCAATTAAATCAATTAATATATTTTTTAACTTATCAACAGTTCGTTTTTTAGATTGGAAATAAGGTGTACTTGGTTTACAATCTGTATATGTGAACCAGGTCTCATTACTTACTCTGTTACATAAATTGTTTAGGGATGTAATACGATTCTTCGTGTCCTTCCATAAATCTTTAACCGGTCTCAAATCTATATATGTTATAAAACTCCACTCTGTAGGATAAAAGTATATATTTCCTATATGATCGAAATAAACACCTGATTGACTTGTGATCTGGGTGATATATGATCCTTTGCTGAGATCTATTGGTTCCGCCTCTGCTGTCGCCTGATGGATTGTCTACCACCAAATAATTAGTAGGACCTTCCACATCGTTATGTTTCGTTCTGATCTGAAACATATGGTTTCGTTCTATTAATGTGAGTTTGTATTACTTTTTTACCTGTTGTTCCTACCTTAATTAAAGTTACATTTGTCCCTTTTATTTCCTTGATTTCATATGGACCTTTCCATAACGGATCTAACTTCTTTCTTTGCTCATTATAGACCAATAATAAGTCTCCTACGTTATATTGTTTAATTGCTCTATCTTCATTTACTTTATCACATTGCTTTATCTTTGCTACTTGTGATCTCTCTTTTGCCTGCGGCCATGCTGTTTGGAAGTTTTGCTTAATATCATGTACTAAACTTTCATAATTATATAACGGTTGAGGATTTTGCTGCAATTGTCCTGGTATGCTTGCTTTTCTACCGAACAATAATTCGTAAGGTGTGAATTTTGTAACACTATGTGGTGAAGTGTTATACGTAAAACAAGTGAATGGAATCCAATGGTCCCAGTCATTCTGTAATTTATTACTAAAACATCGAAGATACTCAACTAACACTTTGTGTGATCGTTCTAGGCTACCATTTGTTTCTGGGTGGTACACACTTGTTTTTAGTTTCTTAATTTTTAACAATTTGCAACATTTGTTTATTTCCATTGAAAAAGGAGGCAAGGTTTCTCCGAAACGTATGGTTTAAATTAAAAATACACACGGCATTAGCCCAAAAGCATGAATTGTTTATATAATAATCCGGGCCGTGAAAGCCTTAATATGCAATTTGCAACAGTTTGTGAATACATCACTCATGAACTGTGTCCCACAATCTGTTAAGAGTTGATCGGGTATGCCATATTTTAAAACAATTTCATACACAAATTTGTGAGCTATTGTTTCAGCCGTCATATTTTCGATTGGGATACCAATAAGATATTTACTTAAATTATCTTGGCATGTAAGGAGATATTTATTTCCTTTTTCCGAAACTGTAAATGGACCTACGATATCTAAATAGATTTTACTCCAAGGTCTGTCCTGAGTGTCTGTTATTTGTAATTCCGCTTTTACTTTTGGAAGTGTTTGCTTGTTTAATTGGCAAACGGAACATTTTCGGATGTATGATTCTATGTCTCTAAACATATTAGGCCATGAAACATATAATTTTAATCGTTCATATGTTCTCTGTACTCCTTGATGTCCACCTATTGGGCATTCATGCATTTCTTTCAATAATTCTACTTTCCTCTCTTCTGAAATGTCTTGGTTATCAGATTGAATACTATTTATAGTAGGATATCTACTAAGTGCATCAGCATTTACGTTCTTAAAACCTGCAGACTAAGCAACGTATTCCAACTAATTCACTTAGAATAGTGTTCATTAATCTTTGAAATGTTGCCGGTGCTGCTTTCAAACCAAATGGCATTCTTTGAAAGTGAAAGTGTCCTTTCTGGGTGCTAAAAGCATTTTTACATTGATCTTCTTGTGCTATAGGAATTTGCCAATATCCGCTCGCACAATCTAAAGCAGAAAAATATCTTGATTTACCTAGTTTGTCTAACACATCTTGAATGTTAGGTAAGGGATAACTATCTCCTACTGTGATTTCGTTTAGCTTTCGAAAATCTACACATATCCTCCACTTCTTAACACCTGAAGCATCTAGCTTCTTTGGAACTACAAGAATAGGAAAATTCCAAGGTGAATTACTAGGTGCAATAATATTTTGTTCTAGCATTTCTTCTACCTGTTTATCTACTTCCTTTTGGTGTTGCTCAGGAATTCTATAATTTTTAAGCGTTACTGCCCTGCCTGGTATTAATGAAGGGGTTGGTATTGAATGTACCGTTGATTTTGTTTCAGTTAGTCGATCACCTGGTAAACGAAATATGTCATTATATTCAAAACAAATTTGCTTTAATTCATCCACGTTTTCATTTATGTGAGAGAAACGCAATTTACTTAGCAATAAATCATTTCTATTTTTTACATTAATTACGGATGTGTTATCCTTCAAGCTAATGGTTGTTAATTCTGGTACTTGTTCTATTAGAGTCTCTTCTTCGTTACAATTGATTATCAGATAGCAAAACTTACCTTCTTTGCATTGAACTACACTGTCTGCACAAATTACATTTTCTCCTATCATTTGTTTTTGACAATATCGTGTTCCCTGTTCTAGTGTTGGAAACTGAACTACTGTTTCACTCATTGCAGGCAATTAACAAAATCCTTCTTCCATGGAATTCTTATTTCACTCTTATGAATTTCTAACCAATCTTGTCCAAGTAGCATGTCAACATTGTGCGGTAAACTCTTTACTACATAGAAAGGTACTTCTTTTTCATTACTTACATTATTAACTCGCAAGTTAACTACACCTCTTACTGGAAATACTTCACCAGTTACACTTTGAAATGATACATTTACAGGCTTTACTCTGATATCTCTTAAACTTTCTTCTCTTACTAAAGAAACTTGTGACCCTGAATCAATTAACGCTTCTCCATAACCTTCCTCGAAATGATCATTCAGTACGTACACTATATATGGATTATCTATCTTTGCATTACGTTTGTCAGCTACTTTATTAGAACTATTCTTCATATTTTCATCAATGGCACTTACGGCCTTCTTATTCGCTTCAATGGCACTACCGGCCTTCTTATTCGCTTCAATGGCTTCGTTTGGGTTGCAACCTCTGTCTCTTTGGAATGGACTGTAGCTGGGTCGCTCAGGCAGTCCAGCTGCTAGTTTCCCTGACTGTTAGTACTACGACAGTCCTTAACTACATACCATTCTTTCGACATCCCACACAGAAAGGTTTGCCTCTGCATTCCTTGTCTATGTGACCTTGCTTCTGACAACGATATCAAGTTACCGTTGCAGTCGCATTAATTCCGACATCTCGTCTAACGTGCACAGAAGTACTCGCGCCACCTCCGCTTCGTACATTCTGAGGGGGTTTACTTCCGGTGTACCCCAAAAAGCTATTTTTCTTATAACTACTGTCAATATATGCTTTAAAGTGATCTCTAGATTTCCTAGCACTCTCTTCCTCAGTCGCAATTTCAATCAGTTGTCTCAAAGGTTTGCCTTCTGATTTAATTTTCGTAATTGTTTTTACGGATTCGTCACAAAGCCCTTGAATAAAGCAACACTTGCTTAATAGAGATATTGTTTTATTACCTTCATCCTGCATTTCGTTAGTCCAAGTTATCATTTGCCTAGCAAGCGCCTTGTTTAATTCTGTTGTCATTTTTTCAATTCTATTACCCCATTGTTCTGTTAGTTAGTTAGTTATTGTTGTTTTAAGGGGCGGAACCATTGTTCTGTATGTTGTTGTTTACTAGTGAAAAGTTTATTGGCCTAAAAATCAAGTGTTCTTTGCACGGAATAATTTAGCTCTAATTTGTCTTTTATCGTTTCCCATGTCTGGTATTCCTCCGGAATAGTGTGAAAATTAAGAACAGTTTTTGCATCACCCGTGATATGGGCTAACACAAACTTTAAGAATGTTGAGTGATCTCTTGGATTTATAATGCTATATGCGTTCTCAACATTGTCAATGAATTCCTTTAATTCATCGGGTTTACCACTGAAGGTGGTCTTTAATAACTTGACCGCTGTTTCTACTGAGACTACTCTATACTGAATTGCTGGCTCTTCCGTTGTGCGAACTGAGCTACCTACTGGTTGATCAGGCATTTTAATGCAGTTACTGTTATTTGCAACTCTTTATAACTTCTAAAACAATGCCACATTCAACAATGCTGAGGACTTACTTGGAAAGATAGAAGGGAGAAGGTCACTCCTCGGAGCTGCCCCAGATGTCGAATACCGCCGCGAAGAGGGATAGATGCAGGCTTGTCGGGTTGCGCAGTGTCCCCTCGAGGACCCCAACTGGTACTCGCTCAGAAGTTGTCACCTTCTCGACGCCAGATGACGGACGGGCTGCGTCGGTTTCCGGTTAGAGGAAGTAAAGATGTCGCAGTCACTCAGGTGGAAAGTGACCACTGAAGAGGGAGACGATGCAGCACCTCGGTGTAGACCGCCGTGAAGATGAAAGTTGACTTAGTTATTTTATTTTACCCAGGTCTTGCAGATTCTTCTTTATCCAAGCCGCTGCCACCAGATTTATGTCGCGTAGCCGAGTGTTACCAGATTTATTATTTCAGGTAACAAACCGTGACAAATAAATCAATTTTGAATTAGTTGCCGAAATTTGGTTGCTTGGGTTCGAACTCGAGCCTTGGCCCAAGTAAAAGAAGAAGAAGATGTTAGCTGCTTATAGCGAAGATAGCTTCTCGAAGTTCTCTTCTGCCGTAGCTGTTATTCTGCAGAGCAGGAGTTTTAAAATAACAAGTCGTCGAGTAGAAGGTAATAGTTGATAGATTTATTTTAAAGATGAAAGTACAGTCCTCCAGTGCATGGATACAGTATGTACCCGCGAAGTGATGATGGTGCACTGACAATCTCATGAGGAAATATCCTCAGTATTTATATTCTCCCAATGGAGAGTTTTGTGGCTCTTGGCCATGTACCCTGACCTGTTTACCACAAATATACACATATTGATATCCTGGTGGAAAGCAAGACCTTGCCCAGTAAACCTCCCAGAATATTCTACTCATTACTGATAATGACTGTCGGCTGTTGACCGACATACTTGGGCTATGTATACACAGATAAATATTTGCCCCTCGGTAGTGAAATCTTCTCACAGAAATGGCGTCTTAGCAATAATAGGAATATTCCTAAATAGTTATAACGTGTGGTGCGATTATGCCACACTGACTTTGATGACATATAGTAGCCAAGTTCACAGCTGTGTCGTTGATGGTTTTGGTAGCAAAGTAGGAACTACTTGATATGATCGTCTGCAGTCCTTACTTGAATTAAAACCGATAACACACACTAATACAGCCATCACAATTAACACCGGTTATCAGACAGATTCTACACACACCCAAAGTACACGGGGCTACAAGACCAAGTTGTCGCAGCCCCTAAACTGAGGAACCAACCACCAATCAACCAACTTCCACATCATTTACAACCTTTTTGCATTGAGGTATTGCCCGGAGGTAATCAATTGTCCTCACGAGGCTGAGTGCACCCCGTTCCAGCCCTCACGTCAGTTTCTAAAATCCCTGACGGAGCCGGGGATCGAACCCGGGGCCTCCGGAAGAGAGGCAGGCGCGCTACCCCAACTCCACGGGGCCGGCCATGGAGATTATTGCGCAGGTGTATTATTCAAACTTAAATCCCATGATTAGGACACAAGGAATACAAACGAGGTTTTAAAATTTCTCACAGCCACCATCTTGTGGTTATGAAAACAATTGAAATAACTTAGATATCAGTGGGTTATAAATTGTATGAGCATTTACCTTACCAAGCTTCACTGCGCTCCGATGGTTAAATCGCGAGACATTTCTATTTAAATATTTACATTTCGCGTCGCCGCCATGTGGGATTTGTGCTCACCAGGTTTATGAAAGTCCCATAGGTGAACTTATGAGCATAGCCTTTATCAAATTTCAGTTTGATTGCTGTCATAGATTAGTAGATATTGAGAGCCGTCTGAATATTTCCGATGGTCACCATTTTGGATTTGTATATATGTAGTAGGCCCTAGAGTTATGTACTAGAAGCTGACTATTATTGCGTAGGTTCACTATTCAAACGTTGACTTCGATCGCATGATTAGGATTACAAGAAATAAAAACTTAATTTCAAAATTTCGCTCAGCCACCATCTTGAGATTATGTAAATAATTGAACTAAATTAGAAGTCAGTGTATTACAATGTGTTTAAACATTTCCAATACCATGTTTCACTGCGGTCGGATAGTTAAATCGCGAGAAAAGTTTAATTAAATGTTTCAAATTCGCTTGGCCGCCATGTTCGTTTTGTACTTAACAGGTTTTCAATGTGTCACAGGTGAACTTCTAGTAGAGCCTTTTATCACCGTACAAAATTTCAGGGTGATATCGGTAATAGATTCGGAGATATAGAATACCGGTGAAATAATTCGCACAGCCGCCATGTTGGATTGGTGAGACGTAATAAAATTTGAAGGGCACGGTCGGAATCGGACAAAATAGTACTATGACCTTACAGAGTTTCATTGAGATCGCTACGGCCGTTTATATTTTATTAGGTGGGGGCCACTCATACTGTACACACACGGACAAAAGCCTATTTTTGGCCTACTTTTCACATTTTGCAAACATGAGGAAAATGTAGACTTATGAGATCGATCCGGGCAAATGTGTGTCTGTCTGTCCTTCTGTCTTTCTGTCTGTCTGTCTGTCCTTCTGTCTGTCTGGCTGTGTTTAGACTCCTAAACGGCTACAGCAATCGAAACCAAATTTGGTAGGAGTAAAGATCTATACCTGAATATCTCAATGCCGTATTTGAAAATGATGTCAGTGCTTTCAACTACTGAAAAATCGCCATTGAAATTTGAGCTCCATGTTGGATATCATGGAAGGTATGAATGGAAGCTATTTCAAAATTAGCACACGTATCCAGTAGATAATAATATTTCAGTTTAATTTCCAGGAGGCCATACATGACAGTGTTGCAAAAATGATTATAAGCCTGCTGATAGGTCCAATTTTTAAATGCATATAAATTCTACACTATCAATTGGAATTCAACTAAATTTTGTATGTGTACATAACCAGATATGACTGAGCGTATTCTTAAGAGCCAACAGGGTTGCCAACTGTTAAAAAATACTCTCAATTTCTTTTTTTCCAAATACCAATATATCAGAAAGTATGCAATTCGACAGCTTTAAACTATGCACACGTATAGTAACTGACATTCTATATTAATTTGGAGTAACTTACATACGTCAGTGATACCAACATGATTCTAAGTCCGCTGATAGATCCAAATTTAAATTCATGTAACTTCCATACTATCATTTGGATATCAACCTAATTTCGTATGCGCTATGTGTACCATAACAAATATGACTATGCGTATTCTTAGGAGCAACCAGGCCTGACAACTGTTAATAAATGCTGTCTCTATTTTTGTTACCCTAATATCAATATATCAGAAAGTATGCAAGCCAATAGCTCTAAACTTGGCTCACGTACAGTACCTGGCATTCTAGATTAATTTGGAGTAAATAATATACGAAGTGCTGCCAACATGATTCTAAGCCTGCTGATAGATCCAATTTTAAAATGCATGTAACTTCTATACTAACTAATGGATTTCTTTCAAAATTGGCACAACAATAGATCATATTATTTCAGATTATTTCTGACCAATACATGCATGACATTGTTGCCAATGTGAGTTTACGCGCGCTGTTAGATCCAAGGTTTAACTGATGTAACGTCCATGCTATCCCATTGGACTTCAACCAAATTTTGTATTCTGTACCTTAAGAGATGGAACTAAGAATATATTCAGTCACCAGGGCTGCCAACTGCTCTATTAAGCTACATTGTGCCAGGTATACAGTATATCGAACTAATTAGAAATTTCGATATCACCAACTTAATTTCGGCATTATTCTAGACAGATCCATATATATTAAGCATTGGCATGAATATTACATTTTAAGAACAGTAGGCTCTTTAGTTCGTCACGGAACTTCTTGTTTAAGTAATAAATAAAAATATTCTCAATTCAAGCAGTTCTCTAAAACGGTAATGTTAATCCAGTTGGCCGATTTTCTAAAAAAAACTGGAGATACATTATTGTCAAATAATCCAACAAGTAGTTCCGTGAAGAACTATACAGCCTATTTTCATATATCCTACTTAGGTTAATTGCCACTATCAAAATACACAATTTCAGTTTGATTGCTGTAATTGATTCGTAGATATTGAGAACCGACTTAATATTTCGGATGGTCGCCATGTTGGATTTTACATATGTAGGTCCTAGAGTTATGTACTGTTACATGCAGATTATTGTCTACGTGTAGTATTCAAACTTCAATCGCATAATTAGGACACAAGAAGTAACAAGGAGATTTTAAAATTTCGCACAGCTGCCATCTTGAGGTTATGGAAACAATTGAAATAAATTAGATGCCAGTGGATTACCATTCGTATAAGGATTTACAGTACCTAGTTTCTCTGCACTCGGATGGTTAAATTGCGAGAAACGTCCATGTGAATATTTATACTTCGCGTCGCCACCATGTTGGATTTGTGATCACCAGGTTATTTAAAGTCCTATAGGTGAACTTTAGTTCATAGCCCCTATGAACATTAAAACATTCAGTATGATTGCTATAATAGATTCGTAGATATTCTGAGCCGTCTAAATATTTCGGATGGTCGCCATGTTGGATTGTTAAATGTATAGGCCATAGAGTCATGTACTATTAAAGGAAAATTATTGCGTAGGTTCATTATTCAAAGTTTCACTTCGATCGCATGACTACATCACAATAAATAAACACTTAATTTTAAAATTCGCACAGCCGCCATCTTGAGGTTATGTAAACAATTGAACTAAATTAGATACCAGTGCATTACAATGTGTATAAATATTTCCTGTACCAGATTTCATTGCGTTTGGAACATTAAATCGCGAGAAAGGACTATTTAAAATTTTCAAATTCGCTTGGCCGCCATGTTTGTTTTGTAGTTAACTGGTTTTTGAAAGTCTTATAGATGGACTTCCAGTAGTGCCCTTTATCTCCGTACAAAATTTCAGGGAGATACCGGTAATAGTTTCAGAGATATAGAATGCCGGTGAAATATTTCGCACATCCGCCATCTTGTGGTTATGTAAACAATTGAACGAAGTTAGATGTCGGTGCATTACAATTTATATAAACATATACTGTACCATGTTTCATTGCGTTTGGTTGGTTAAATCGCGAGAAACGTCTATTTAAAAGTCGCAACTTCGCTTGGCCGCCATGTTGGTTTTGTAGTTACCAGGGTTTCAAAGGTCACATAAGTGAACTTATAGTAGTTCCCTTTATCACCACACAAACTGTCTGGGTAATGTCGCTAATAGTTTCGGAGATATTGAATGCTGGTGAAATATTTCGCACAGCCGCCATGTTGAATTGGTGAGTCGTAACAAAATTTGAAGGGCACGGTCGGGGTCGCCCGGAATAGTGCTATGACCTTACCGAGTTTCATTGAAATCGCTCCAGCCGTTTAGATTTTATTAGGGGGGGGGGGGGCGCACACACGAATCACACACACACGCACACACACACGGACAAAAGGTGATCTCATAAGCCTATTTTTTCAAAATTGAAAATAGGCTAAAAATACTAAGTTAAATTAAACTGTGGAATTATTCCTACATCTAAATCAGTTAACTATCAGTAACTTCAATTTATGAAATAAACCGGTGTGACAATGAAGAATCGAAATATTCTCCGGATTCCAGGATTGGGGGGGGACCTTGGGTGTCCGGACAATGAAGTACCACGGAAAAAACCTATCACTTGATTTTCGAGGACATAACGTACCACCTAGGTCGTTGTCTACCTAAGAACGGCTTTCCGTTAATCCTCAAATACTTACACTAGGACATAACATACCACTTGATGGCAGACGGGCATTCCAGTTACAGGTTCATTACCACATAAACATCAGTGGCGATCACACTGTGCGGCTTTAAACATTGTAACATGCGCCTTCATGAAGTACGAATTGTACATTAAAAGTTCAAAGATAAAGAAGAAATATGGCAAGTATGATGAACGGCTTGACAGAATAATGAAGCAATATGAAGAGAATGGAAACTTGAAATCTTGCTTGAGAGCTCTCGCATATTCGCAGGACTTGGAATGAAACTTCACATGACGAACTTGCTATTCACTTAGAATGAAACATCCCATGATGAACTTGTTATTCAGTAGGATATAAAATCCACAAAAAACAATTTAAAAATTTAAAAAAAATAAAAAAAACAAGTAAAATAAACGAAAAATGACGAGAGCTTAACCCCACAGCTGATTTTAAACACACCAAAATGTTTATAAACATCCAAATCCTGGATAAAGTGTGATGGGAATTCAAAAACATTCTGTGATAAGACAATTATTATTATTATTATTGTCCAAGTTTTTTTATTTAGTCAATTTACCCTCTAGGTTGGTGGTTCCCACGGACGCAGCGAGGGAACTCACCACTACCGCCTCTACGGGCAGTGTCCTGGAGCTGGGAACACCTGGTCGGGATGGATACAACTGGGGAGTTGTGATCAGCACTTCGCCCAGGCGGCCTCACCTGCAAAGCGAACAGGGGCCTCATGAGGGAGGGGAGAGGATGGAAGATTGGGATGGATAGGCTAGGAAGAGGGAAGGAGGCGGCCGTGGCCTTACAGTAGGTACTGCCCCCGGAAATTGAATTATATTGAGACCACGATGGCTGTATTGGCATATATGAGTGGAGTTGTGAATGTCATGGTTATGACGTGGATATTCATGACGTAGGCACGGATGACGCAGACTTGAGGCAAGCAGGCTGGTTGAGCTGAGATTCTTGGTGACGTCATGATTTTGTTCGAGAAAGATCTGAGATTTACGACGCAGTCGCAGGAAACAAGGTATTGTGCTAAGGAAGAAGCTACGCTATTGGAGGAGAGACTCGAACCAATGAACGATAGTTTGGAAGGAAGACGGAGATTGCTGAAACTACGATATTTGATTACTTTTGGCATGCAGATTTGTGGAAAACTATTTTCAGTTATGGCATTGATTTGGAATTTTGAAGAAATTAATTTTGAGTTTTTGAAATTTGAAAATCCGTCAAGTATAGCCAAAGTTAAAACTTCTAGCAATGACGCAGCAACAGGCTATGGAAGGGATGGATACGCCCCTTAAGAAGTTGATAAAAGGTCGTGCACAGGAGAGAGGAGCTCTCAGATCTCATATGTCAGATCGCATATATATTTCTGGTGATATATAGTTATTTTCAAGTGATTCAGTGAAGTAAGTTGTCTTTAGCGTGGTTAAAGCCCGGCGCATCGAACGAACTCGGAGCAGTTCCATTTTACGCTGCTCGAAACTAGGTGAAGTTGAAACGCTCACATTAACGTTTCCACCAGTCAAGATATCAAGCGCTAACTTCAGCCTTTATTATAGTTCTATTGGGCAGTACAACATTGAGGTGTGTACAAGATTTGAACAATTTCACAGTTATACTTCGAAAGATATTGGAACTTTAAGGCTGCCAACAAAAGTGATTTTCTCGCCACAGGAGAAACACTTTTAAAATTCCACATTATACACTACGGCTGACACGTGGAGTGCAACAGGGATATTGGAGAATACGTTTGGTATTACAACGATACATTCGACTATGGAACATTATAATCTTGCAGTGCTTTCAATGATTATAACAGTAGTTGAGATGGAAGGCTAAGGCTTTAATGCAATTGGGACATATATCGGTTGGAGTAAAGTAACAGCATGGAACTTCGTTAATCGTCTTTCTACAAAAGCGAGCATGTAGTGAACATCCAACTACACTCATGCATCGTGAATCCATCGCTGAATTATACCAGATAACAGTGGAAATATTTTCATACTCCACAACTATGAATATTTCTGCGGAAATAACTACAATAAACTTCACGGCGAATTCCTGCAAGAACTTCAGGGAACTTTCAAGAGAGACCAGGGTTGTCCCGGCGCACAAAGAAGAGTTTTGCCAGAAGGATGTTTTTCGTATCCACGGAGCAGTACAATTTCGGAGGAGGAAGCAGTTCGATTCTCCGAGGACGCTGATTCCAGGTTCGAGGACGGAGCACATCTTTACGCTGGTGAAATGGAACCAACAGCAGTTTTCTTTGAAAACTTTTCTCTAGATCTTCAATCAACAGATAAGGTAGTCGTGAACGTTTCTTGTATTATTTGAGTCTTGTAGCGATATCTGAGCAACCATTCTTCCCATATTTTCTGTCCTATTTTGTGTCCCATTTTCTTGATTGATATTTCTGTACTCAGTACACTTCGATGATTTATGCCTTTTCTTCGATTTGTTAAGACATTGCTATGTCATTGGCATACTTAATAATTTTGGATCAGTTGAGACTGATAATTAGATTCTTTCAGGAATTTGCATATTTTTGTAGTCACAATTTGACTGTAAAGTTAACGATTTGCTATGGCAGATTTGAATTCAGACAGCGTGTCTTTTTATTAAAGTAATTCTATTCAGTAAATTACTTTGACCAATTTTCTGTCATCCTCAAGAAAGAAGAATAATTAAATGATTTTAGAGCGTTAAAATCTATTACGATAT
Source organism: Meconema thalassinum (assembly GCA_946902985.2). Classification (NCBI taxonomy): domain Eukaryota; kingdom Metazoa; phylum Arthropoda; class Insecta; order Orthoptera; family Tettigoniidae; genus Meconema; species Meconema thalassinum. The sequence continues at coordinate 644,664,987 of OX336391.1, read as the reverse complement.
CGACGATCTTTGAAATACTAGTCGTCTTATGAACATGATTGCAACATAGACATTTATCATTGCATTATAGACAGTTTTATGAAATGTGAACGTTGATTACAATTTTTTTTGAATACACTATAGTAATGAACATTTGATAGGTGTTTTTCTCAATTATAGATTGGAACAATAATGTTTGCATTCCACAATCTAATTGTATTCTATTCGACTATTCATGCAGTTTAGTTGAACTTTGTTTGAAGATAGTATTTTTATACTGCGTTACTTTGAAGATGTTAATCTCAATTTTGATAGACCAGGCAGGAGTGTCTAATCGTATTCGCTATTAAATTTATTTGTGATTGGCAAATTTTTACTTCATTTCGATTCATGAATGAAACCCACGAAGGTTAAATAATAACAGTCATTATTACAATTGATGAATATAAGAATTTTTAAAGAGGAACAATGGATGTATAATCGTTAGTTCAGTGGACGTGTAAAAGTCGCTGTTGAATAATGCCCTTGAATAATGAAGGAGGTTCCCACAATAATTAATGAAGTTGATGAATTAATAAGTGGAGGTTTTTGTGTGTAGTTTGGAGGATTTTTATGCCATATATATGAAGATATATGATGAATTTTGGGCCAATTGTTGTGTAATTTTGGGCGTCTTGAGCGAAGTATTTTCTCGCTGAATGTATTGTTCTTGTTCTTTGAAAGTTATTCATATGAAGATACTGTTAAAATTAACAAGAGTGTTAAATAATTTGAGATAAAGATTTTGAATGGAGGTTACCGTCACAAATATTAATAATTATTATTAAACCTTATTAAACCTGAATTTGACAGTTAAATATAACTAACCTTCATTGGTCGATTATATCAACACGATTTGAGTAATTATCAACCGGATAAACGTGTGGTTTAATGTATTTCTTGTATAAATAATATAAACAATATAACATTGTAAAATAATTTTGTAAATATCTTTGTTAAATAATTTGAAATGATAGTGATTAATACAGGCGTGTATAAAATTTTCAATTGTCATTTGACATTGTTATAAACAATTTATTATTGTTATAAATAATTAATGAACTTTTGTTATTAACATTTAGAGTTTTTTTAAAAACAGCGCTAATTAAGCAGGTTGTTTGAACAAAATAATCATGATTTGGGATTGTTGGAGTAATCCACTGGTGTTTGAATGAAGCATGTAAGACATTTGCGTGATAATATTTTAGTTGAGATGTGAACATTTACGTGTTTGAAAAAGGAGAGCCAAGCTCTGAGGTAACACGCTTATGCTAGGGTTGAACGAACGGGAGTCCGCTTTGACAATACAGGTGCATTGCAGCTGGCCCGGACAACTGTGTTACAGAGGCCAAGGACGTTCCATAATAGCCTTGTGGCTATAAATAAAATGTGAAGTATATAAACACGCAAAACAATTGATATATGTGTCTCATCCCAAATCCCGTTTCCATTCCATGTGCATTATTATTTTTACGTTGCTATGAGCTTGAGAAAGCTGAAACATTATATGTAGAGAATACAAGTCCTACAGGAGGACATGGTTATGTGGTCGATGGCTTCTGATTGCCACGTTGATTTTGTTGTTTTTTTCTTTGTTAAATCATTCTTTATGTGAAATAAATTATTGTGCAGTTTAAAGTTTCTCGTCTTCGTACTGGTTCATTTTAAAATATCATGGTGGAAGTTATTGTGTGGGCATACTTTTAAGTGATCCAGTTGACAACCCAGTCCCCGAGATAAATTTAAGAGGTAAGTAAAGGTAAGTATGAACCCCCGTATATTTTGGTGTGTTCCACAATAATTTTCTTGTTAACTATTGTGCTCTAATCTCGATAGTATCTGTCAGTGCCATTTTCATTGATGTAGCTGTGCCGGTGCGTTTGATTATTGTCAATCCGATTGAGGGGGCGGATATCTGACAGCCTACTATCCGGATATCGGGTACAGTAGGATTGGCGACCCTAAAACGTGGGGATTGTTCTACAAAACTGGATTACCAAGTAGGATTGGCGCCGCAATTCGGTGGGGCACGATCAGCAAAACATTGGATTACCAACTTATTGCAGTAGAATTGACACCGCAATTTTTGTGGAGTGTTCGAATAACATTGGATTACCAAGTTATCGATGTCAAAGGGATTGTGAAGACTCAAATTAAGAGGTTGATTCTTTGTTAGATGTCTTGGCCAATTGTAGAATTTGAGAGTGTGATTATATAGGAATTAAATGTTGTGTTGTATTAGGAAAATTACACTCAGAAAAGATCAGATCTTATACAACTTGAGAGAGGTTAAATAGGCTGGAAACTTAGAAAAATCGCCTATGATCTGGAATCTTATTTTATTTGACCAGCTTATGACAGGTTTAGTCATATTAAAGATAAAATTAAACTATTTGGATTATAAATGTACATTATTTGTGTTAGGATATTTTAAAATGAACCAAAGAAACTTGAACATGTGCTTGAGTTTGTTTCAACATGAAGTGTCTACGAAGGTTAATTATAAGGTAATTATAAGTTAGATTTAAGACAGAAAATTGCTCAAATTTATATATGGTGAAAAATGTTGCTCAGATGTTGTTATTTTGCTCTGTTTGATGTATGTCCCTAAAGCAGTTTATTATTGAAATATTATTGAAATGGCAGATGAAAGTATTAAGAAAATGTTGGAGGAGATGTCCAACAATATGAGGGAGATGGAAGCTAGGAATATTAGTCGAATGGAGGAGAATGCTAGTAACATGTCTGCTAATTTGTCTATTAGAATGCAGGAGATGATGAAGGAGAATGCTAGTAATTTGTCTATCAGGCTGGATGAAAGTTTGAAAGTTATTCAGACCAGTTCTGCAAACCTAGAAAATAATGTGTCGCGTTTACAGATCAGTACCCAGGGAATCGAGAATGCTGTAAGTGACATTCATAAAGATGTTTCTGATGTTAAAATTGATGTGTCTAAGGTACAAAAAGATCTTACCATGTTGAATCTTGATGTTGCTAATGTCCGGGGTGATATTTCATGTGCTAGAGCTGAAGTGATTGTTGTAAGGAATGATGTTGCTACTGTACAAGACAAAGTAGAAGAAGTTCAAAGAGAGGTTAGTAATGTTCGAACTGATGTGTCAAATGTTCAAGTAGACATCAATAATATTCATTCAGATGTTAACGATATGCAAAGCGATATCAATAAAATACAAGTAGAAGTCAATACTGTTTTTGTAGACATTGCTAAAGTTCAGACTGATGTTAACAAAGTTAGGGAGGAAATTGAAACTTCAAAAACACTTTGTACTCGTAACATTAGTGCATTAACAACTCGGTTAGTTGACGAGTCTGTCAGGACAACAGCTTCTTTAGCTGGTTTAAAATACGATGTAGAGGTCATGAGAACCCAAGTATTAGATCACAATCGTTTACTTAAGGAGGACATCGAAGTAGATATTGCAGAAATGTTAACTGCAAATGTAACAGTGTGGAAAGATGAATGGAACAGGTCAAGTGGGGAACATGTAGATCAGATTCAGGAACGAATTGAAAGAAAACTTGCCAGTACACAAGTAGACATTAATAACGAAGTAGTTCAGATTAGGAAAGACTTGAATGTAAGGATGGATTCGCTATCCGAAAAGCAGGTAGAGGATAGAACTCAGATGGGTCAGGACGTGCAAGCATTAAAAACTGCGTTAGAGGAACAGATTCATAAGGTTGTCTCTGATGTTAATGAAACTACGAGCAAGCTGCAGAATTTGAAACTAGGAGAAGCTAGCATGATGGAAACCTATAAGGAAGAGTTGATTAGGAAAGTCATCACGGAAATCACAGACAAGGACACCGAAGGATTTACTGGTGAAGAGGAGAGAAATTACGTGAGAAGAGGTAACCTTAATACAGAAGAGAGAGATATTAGTCCTGAGGAACGTATATCCAGATTCAGGGAAGAAGAAGAGGATCGGAATATTGAACCCGAATGGAAGTATCGTGATAGTGGGAGGAATTATATGGATTCATATCCGAGAAATGTGACAGTCATCCGGAATTTTGAAGACAAACCTCAAAAATTTAGCAACACTGATAGTCTCACACCGATCGAATATATCAGGAATCTTAAAGACTATTTCATAGAAGCCCACATTCCTAGAGAGAGAGAGATGAGAATCGTAGAAAGATTTCTAGCTGGAGGACCCCTCGAATGGTTTAGAGCATTTCGGTACACTTTCAGCAATTTTGACGAATTTGCAGAGGCACTGATTAAACGATTCTGGTCAATAGAAGCTCAGAATTCATTAAGAGCTGAGGTATACTCGAGGAAGTATTCAGGTACTCTTCCAACACGGTACGCTGATTTCTTCACGAGCCAACTATCACGCTTGAGATTTTTGCAACCCCCATTGTCAACAGAGCAGTTGATAGATGCGATTTCACGTATGCTGCCTGTGGAGGTAAGAAGACTGATCATATCGTCAAACATTAGAGATTTGACAAGTATGGACGAATTGTTGAGAAGGCTTGACTACACGAGTCCAATGCCAAATTTGGTACAAAAAGGTCAGAGGCACGAATTCAAAGACGTTAATACGGTCTACATGGATCAAGTGCAACAAACTGATAAGCCTGAGGAAGGAAAAACTGAAAATGTAGATCCTCACAGGAATAATTATTTCCGCAACCACAGATCCCAAGGTTACCGTCCATATCAGCAAAGACGAGGCTGGAGTAATAATAGAGGGAATTACAACAACGGAAGAGGTAGATACTACAACAATGGTTATAATAGAAATTATAACAGAAATAACCAGTACCAGAATCAGAATCAGAATTCTCAAGGTCAGGTTATGACACCCGACAAGTATCAAGAAAGAGAGAAAGAAAGTCAGCAGTATCTGAAGGAATTACGAGAAAAGGAAGCTGAAAATCAAAAGAAAAGACAGGATGTAGTGATCGATCCTGGTCCTTCTACAAGTCAGCAGAATTCGGAAAACAGAAATTCAGGACAGAAGAGACAGTAGAGAGGAGAGAATACATTAGCCACACACAAACCCAGAGAAGAAGAGACTTATGATTAAGGAACATAGAAGAAATATCATGTAAGAGTAGAATATAATTCAATTTCGTGTTCAAGTGAATTGAGATATTTATAACACAGAGTTTAAAAACAATTTGCAACTGTTTTTAAAACGTGGTGAAGGGAGAATGCCCCCGGAAATTGAATTATATTGAGACCACGATGGCTGTATTGCCATATATGAGTGGAGTTGTGAATGTCATGGTTATGACGTGGATATTCATGACGTAGGCACGGATGACGCAGACTTGAGGCAAGCAGGCTGGTTGAGCTGAGATTCTTGGTGACGTCATGATTTTGTTCGAGAAAGATCTGAGATTTACGACGCAGTCGCAGGAAACAAGGTATTGTGCTAAGGAAGAAGCTACGCTATTGGAGGAGAGACTCGAACCAATGAACGATAGTTTGGAAGGAAGACGGAGATTGCTGAAACTACGATATTTGATTACTTTTGGCATGCAGATTTGTGGAAAACTATTTTCAGTTATGGCATTGATTTGGAATTTTGAAGAAATTAATTTTGAGTTTTTGAAATTTGAAAATCCGTCAAGTATAGCCAAAGTTAAAACTTCTAGCAATGACGCAGCAACAGGCTATGGAAGGGATGGATACGCCCCTTAAGAAGTTGATAAAAGGTCGTGCACAGGAGAGAGGAGCTCTCAGATCTCATATGTCAGATCGCATATATATTTCTGGTGATATATAGTTATTTTCAAGTGATTCAGTGAAGTAAGTTGTCTTTAGCGTGGTTAAAGCCCGGCGCATCGAACGAACTCGGAGCAGTTCCATTTTACGCTGCTCGAAACTAGGTGAAGTTGAAACGCTCACATTAACGTTTCCACCAGTCAAGATATCAAGCGCTAACTTCAGCCTTTATTATAGTTCTATTGGGCAGTACAACATTGAGGTGTGTACAAGATTTGAACAATTTCACAGTTATACTTCGAAAGATATTGGAACTTTAAGGCTGCCAACAAAAGTGATTTTCTCGCCACAGGAGAAACACTTTTAAAATTCCACATTATACACTACGGCTGACACGTGGAGTGCAACAGGGATATTGGAGAATACGTTTGGTATTACAACGATACATTCGACTATGGAACATTATAATCTTGCAGTGCTTTCAATGATTATAACAGTAGTTGAGATGGAAGGCTAAGGCTTTAATGCAATTGGGACATATATCGGTTGGAGTAAAGTAACAGCATGGAATTTCGTTAATCGTCTTTCTACAAAAGCGAGCATGTATTGAACATCCAACTACACTCATGCATCGTGAATCCATCGCTGAATTATACCAGATAACAGTGGAAATATTTTCATACTCCACAACTATGAATATTTCTGCGGAAATAACTACAATAAACTTCACGGCGAATTCCTGCAAGAACTTCAGGGAACTTTCAAGAGAGGCCAGGGTTGTCCCGGAGCACAAAGAAGAGTTTTGCCAGAAGGATGTTTTTCGTATCCACGGAGCAGTGCAATTTCGGAGGAGGAAGCAGTTCGATTCTCCGAGGACGCTGATTCCAGGTTCGAGGACGGAGCACATCTTTACGCTGGTGAAATGGAACCAACAGCAGTTTTCTTTGAAAACTTTCCTCTAGATCTTCAATCAACAGATAAGGTAGTCGTGAACGTTTCTTGTATTATTTGAGTCTTGTAGCGATATCTGAGCAACCATTCTTCCCATATTTTCTGTCCTATTTTGTGCCCCATTTTCTTGATTGATATTTCTGTACTCAGTACACTTCGATGATTTATGCCTTTTCTTCGATTTGTTAAGACATTGCTATGTCATTGGCATACTTAATAATTTTGGATCAGTTGAGACTGATAATTAGATTCTTTCAGGAATTTGCATATTTTTGTAGTCACAATTTGACTGTAAAGTTAACGATTTGCTATGGCAGATTTGAATTCAGACAGCGTGTCTTTTTATTAAAGTAATTCTATTCAGTAAATTACTTTGACCAATTTTCTGTCATCCTCAAGAAAGAAGAATAATTAAATGATTTTAGAGCGTTAAAATCTATTACGATATCGACGATCTTTGAAATACTAGTCGTCTTATGAACATGATTGCAACATAGACATTTATCATTGCATTATAGACAGTTTTATGAAATGTGAACGTTGATTACAATTTTTTTTGAATACACTATAGTAATGAACATTTGATAGGTGTTTTTCTCAATTATAGATTGGAACAATAATGTTTGCATTCCACAATCTAATTGTATTCTATTCGACTATTCATGCAGTTTAGTTGAACTTTGTTTGAAGATAGTATTTTTATACTGCGTTACTTTGAAGATGTTAATCTCAATTTTGATAGACCAGGCAGGAGTGTCTAATCGTATTCGCTATTAAATTTATTTGTGATTGGCAAATTTTTACTTCATTTCGATTCATGAATGAAACCCACGAAGGTTAAATAATAACAGTCATTATTACAATTGATGAATATAAGAATTTTTAAAGAGGAACAATGGATGTATAATCGTTAGTTCAGTGGACGTGTAAAAGTCGCTGTTGAATAATGCCCTTGAATAATGAAGGAGGTTCCCACAATAATTAATGATTGATGAATTAATAAGTGGAGGTTTTTGTGTGTAGTTTGGAGGATTTTTATGCCATATATATGAAGATATATGATGAATTTTGGGCCAATTGTTGTGTAATTTTGGGCGTCTTGAGCGAAGTATTTTCTCGCTGAATGTATTGTTCTTGTTCTTTGAAAGTTATTCATATGAAGATACTGTTAAAATTAACAAGAGTGTTAAATAATTTGAGATAAAGATTTTGAATGGAGGTTACCGTCACAAATATTAATAATTATTATTAAACCTTATTAAACCTGAATTTGACAGTTAAATATAACTAACCTTCATTGGTCGATTATATCAACACGATTTGAGTAATTATCAACCGGATAAACGTGTGGTTTAATGTATTTCTTGTATAAATAATATAAACAATATAACATTGTAAAATAATTTTGTAAATATCTTTGTTAAATAATTTGAAATGATAGTGATTAATACAGGCGTGTATAAAATTTTCAATTGTCATTTGACATTGTTATAAACAATTTATTATTGTTATAAATAATTAATGAACTTTTGTTCTTAACATTTAGAGTTTTTTTAAACAGCGCTAATTAAGCAGGTTGTTTGAACAAAATAATCATGATTTGGGATTGTTGGAGTAATCCACTGGTGTTTGAATGAAGCATGTAAGACATTTGCGTGATAATATTTTAGTTGAGATGTGAACATTTACGTGTTTGAAAAAGGAGAGCCAAGCTCTGAGGTAACACGCTTATGCTAGGGTTGAACGAACGGGAGTCCGCTTTGACAATACAGGTGCATTGCAGCTGGCCCGGACAACTGTGTTACAGAGGCCAAGGACGTTCCATAATAGCCTTGTGGCTATAAATAAAATGTGAAGTATATAAACACGCAAAACAATTGATATATGTGTCTCATCCCAAATCCCGTTTCCATTCCATGTGCATTATTATTTTTACGTTGCTATGAGCTTGAGAAAGCTGAAACATTATATGTAGAGAATACAAGTCCTACAGGAGGACATGGTTATGTGGTCGATGGCTTCTGATTGCCACGTTGATTTTGTTGTTTTTTTCTTTGTTAAATCATTCTTTATGTGAAATAAATTATAGTGCAGTTTAAAGTTTCTCGTCTTCGTACTGGTTCATTTTAAAATATCATGGTGGAGGTTATTGTGTGGGCATACTTTTAAGTGATCCAGTTGACAACCCAGTCCCCGAGATAAATTTAAGAGGTAAGTAAAGGTAAGTATGAACCCCCGTATATTTTGGTGTGTTCCACAATAATTTTCTTGTTAACTATTGTGCTCTAATCTCGATAGTATCTGTCAGTGCCATTTTCATTGATGTAGCTGTGCCGGTGCGTTTGATTATTGGCAATCCGATTGAGGGGGCGGATATCTGACAGCCTACTATCCGGATATCGGGTACAGTACCACCCCGGCATTTGCCCGAAGACGAAGTGGGAAACCACGGAAAACCACTTCGAGGATGGCTGAGGTGGGAATCGAACCCCCTCTACTCATTTGTGCCACCCGAGGCTGAGTAGACCCCGTTCCAGTCCTCATACCACTTTTCAAATTTCGTGGCAGAGCCGGGAATCGAACCCAGGACCTCCGGGGTGGCAGCTAACCGTGCTGACCGCTACGCTACGGAGGCGACCCACGTATTTATTACCAGGATTAATTGAGCAAAACCGAGCAAGTGGCCGTGCGGTTCGGGTTTCATGCACCCTAAATACTTCAAGTGGTACGTTTTGTAATATAACCGGGACCTTGGCTCCTTCACTCCTGCGGTAGCCCAGGTAAAGCACCTCCTTATTGGATATTGGAACTGCTTAATTGTTAGCATTCTCCTTTCAATTTCTCCTGTAACCACGAGGGGCGGAGCAGATATAAGTCCCTCGGAACAAATTGGCCAGTGAGCGAGTAACTGAAGCTGGCCACCGGGCCTACCTCAAGTTCAATTACAGCTTACAATGCAGAAAAGGATTGGGAAGAGGCGAGAGGGGGCGAAGGAAGAAAGGCTGCATCTTGTATAACAGAGAGGTTCAGTGAGCCAGTTGTTCCCAACGTGCTACTTATTTACCAGTCACATAAAAGAACAAAGATATGAACAGTGAATATTATATTCTTTGGTTAAAAGAATAGTTGGTCCCTAATTAGGAACGCAACTCAGTGCTTGTTATAGACAACGCATCGTACCACAACACGCAGAAAGAATGGTTGATTATTAACAGTACAGTGCTGAACTATATCGTCATATTTTCGTTACAATATTATCCCACGTATTAGTGTCATTTAATTATTCTAATCACCTAATAGCTTGCCACGGTGGGTGAGTGGTTATCGTGTCGGTCTACCAACCCCAAGATTGCAGGTTCGCCCCTGGCCATGGTAAGTGATTTTTGAAGGCGACAAAAATCACGATACTCATGTCATACGTTGTTGGCATGTTAAAGAATCCATTTGAATTCAGTAGGCCGTGTTCAATGGCAAAATTAATCTCGGGATTTTCCGCCAACACAAAGTTCCTCCATTCTCTACTTGAAAGCGCTGTAGTGTCAAGGAGTTTAGCTATCTAACCTCCTTGACTTTCATAGCGTTCAAAGGAACGACGAAATTCGACATTCAAGCTACCCTCTGGGTGTCAATTAACAACGCTTGCACCAGGCACCCGAGGCCATACGATATTATTATTATCACCTAATACAGTTTGTAACAAGTGAAATAAATAATGGTTGTTATCGTGTGAATGAGTGAGTGAGTGAGTGACAATTGCTGCGGGAACAGAGTGTACTTCTGATGGATGACGCAGCGGACAGCACCCAGCAGGCTGAGAAAAGCAGAGTCTCTGTTCAGCTTCCTACTTGATTTTCACAAGGGTCAATTAGTTCTGAGGCAGTTATAAGATCTGGAGATCTGGAGCACAAGAGAGTAAATTGACCAAAAGTTTACTACTTCATCCTTTCTGAAAAGTTTCTGGAGTCTACGGTACCGTTAGCAAACCCGAATATACCTTTCAAACGTAACAGCGCCACGCACAAAAACAAATCCGAGCAGACAAGGAATGCTGATTATGCGTAATTCACACATGAAATCCAGTGGAATTCACAGATTAGATCATGTGTATCGCACAGGTCAGTAATTTAGGGATCACAACAGTGTGCCATTCCAATCATGTGTTAGTGAATCATTTATTATTTTAAGTGATCTTGTCAACTTCGTCGTTACGCTGGGGTCTGGCGTTACGTTACGGTGACGGGACGAATTGTACCCAGATGCACTGAGGTGTGTGACGTCTTAGTACCGCTTGGTGCATGTGTTCCCCGACAATTTCTACTTCGTTAGTATAGGACAAAAATCCCCGATTCTTGGATGTCACGGATAATCTCGAGAACCACTACATGGATTTTGATGCGGTTTTCACCATTCTGTTAAGGATATCTCGAGGAAAGATTATGTTGAAAATAATTTATGTATGATCAAAGGAAGCCAAGCAGTAACGATTTCTGTGAAAAAGTCGAAAACAAACTTGGCGTCCGTGCACTTCTTAACCTTACGCTGGGCAAACCGTTAAAAATATCAATATACTATGAGCGTAAGAATTGGTCAGCATGAAAAGTTCTACAAAAAAGTCTATCTTCAATACATCGCCCACTATAAGTGTTTTTAGACTGGATGGAAGGGGCATCGCGCGCTTGACCTTGCGTTGCCCTTGGTTTGCACTTGCCGTTCACGAGTAATTTGAAACAAGATAAGCAAGATAAGTATTATGCAGATAATTTTCTAACATGTCAAGAGTCTTTGGCTTCGAGCGAAGCCTTCCTAGCATTTTTCAGCATTTGTAGCATTTAAAATGACACTAAGTCTAGTCTTTCAGACTGACTGTCACTTTCTTACTAAAAAAAGCTGTACGTTTCCTTTTATATGTAAAGGTATTCATAATTCTAGTAAGTTACTGTGAACTGTCTGAGAAAGCGAAGCGCGCCAACCGTCTAGGAGCGCTCGTCCGTTTGGTCGTTGCCAGCCCCAAGCACCGACCAGATCTCAATAGTGAAGGGTATGGCAGGGTAAGTCCTATCCCAACATTTAACTCGGCTGGTCGTTGCCCGCTGAATGCAACAAGGGAGCCGAAGCGTGGACGCCAACTGCCGATACTATGTCTTGCAATGTAATTTGCGCGTTCTTTCTCGCCTACGTTGTTTTGTTCTCGTGATGGTTTTCATGTAGACTTACTTATAATCTATTTAATCCAATGGTAATATCATGTTCTCTGAAATACGGCATTTGTGATGAATGCGGTACATCCGTTTTACCGCACAATTGCGTACAGTTTTCTCTGATATCAAGCAGTCTTTCACCCTACCCCCCCCCCCCCCCCCCTTTATGAAAATATTTCAACACCCAGAACAATAATTATCCACCACCCGCCACTGATCTTCCCTTCAACTCCCAAGGACTGAAATAAATTTTAATGAAATACGTTTCTAAACAAGATGTTCAGTAAAGAACATATAGCCTACTTTCTCCTAAAAGCATGGATATTGTTATAACTCTTTGTCTTCTTCAAGGAGTATAATTGAATGTTGGTTGTAGTAGCTTGTTGAAATACAACGTGCTATACGCATATTAAACATTGATATGAGGTGCCCTTTGCTAGTGCTACCTCTGTAAAAATTTCATTCAGTTCGGTTTCACCGTGTTTGAATTGATCAGGGTAATCGATTTGCACACATACATGGCCGCCATCTGAAAACTATTGGGCTGATAGCCTTGTAGTTTGGTCAAAAGACGCTCGCCATATGACTATATGTAGTTGCAAAATTTGGTAGATATCGGATAATTAGGTTAGTCGTAATTTGATTTAAGCTTTGAACATTTGGGTGGCTGCCATTACGTTTCCGTCATGATGGCGGCAATATAAAACAAGACACCGAGGTCCCCATTGCTAGTGCTATCTCTGTACCAAATTTTGTTCAATTCGGGTTCTCCGTGTTTGAATTGATAGGGGGAATCGATTTGCACACATACATGGCCGCCATCCGCAATGTATAGGTCTGATGACCTTGCAGTTTAGTCAAAAGATTTTTCATACATAAAGGTATAACGTTGCAAAATTTGGTAGAGATCAGATGATAAGGTTGGTCGTAATTTGATTTAAGCTTTTAACATTTGGGTGGCCGCCATTACGTTTTCGTCATGATGGCGGCGATATAAAACATGTCACTGAGGTGCCATTTGCTAGTGCTACCTCTGTACCAAAGTTCGTTCAATTCGGTTTCACCGTGTTTGAATTGATAAGGGTAATCGATTTGCACACATACATGGCCGCCATCTGAAAACTATTGGGCTGATGACCTTTTAGTTTGGTCAAAAGACGCTCGCCATATGACTATATGTAGTTGCAAAATTTGGTAGGTATCGGATAATTAGATTAGTCGTAATTTGATTTAAGCTTTGAACATTTGGGTGGCCGCCATTACGTTTCCGTCAAGATTGCAGCGATATAAAACACGACACTGAGGTGCCCTTTGCTTGTTCTACCTCTGTACCAAATTTCGTTCAATTCGGTTTCACCGTGTTCGAATTGATAGGGGGGGGACAGACATTAAGAGTACACACACACACACACACACAGACACACACACACACACACACACACACACACACAGACAGACACACATTTTTAGCCTACTTTCGATTTTTGCAAAAAATGAAAGTAGACTTATGAGATCACTACAGGGCGAAAAAAAGTGTGTCTGTCTGTGTGTGTGTATGTGTGTGAGTCTGTGTGTGTGTGTGTGTGTGTGAGTGTGTGGACTCTGAATGTCAGTCCCCCCCTATCAATTCGAACACGGTGAGCGCAAATTGAACGAAATTTGGTACAAAGGTAGCACTAGCAAAGGACACCTCAGTGTCATGTTTTATATCGCCGCCATCTTCACGGAAACGTAATGGCGGCCACACAAATGTTCAAAGCTTAAATCAAATTACGACTAACCTAATCATCCGATCTCTACCAAATTTTGCAACAACATACCTTTATGGGGGAACATCCTTTGACCAAACTAATAGGTCATCAGCCTAATAGTTTGCGGATGGCGGCCATCTTTGTGTGAAAATCGATTGCCCCTATTAATTCGAACACGGTGAAACCGAATAGAACGAAATTTGGTACAGAGGTAGTACTAGCAAAGGGCACCCCAGTGTCATGTTTTATATCGCCGCCATCTTGACGGAAACGTAATGGCGGCCACACAAATGTTCAAAGCTTAAATCAAATTACGACTAACCTAATCATCCGATCTCTACCAAATTTTGCAACAACATACATTTACGGAGGGAGCATCCTTTGACAAATGTAATAGGTCATTAGCCTAATAGTTTGCGGATGGCGGCCATCTTTGTGTCAAAATCGATTACCCCTATTAATTCCAACACGGTGAAACCGAATGGAATGAAATTTGGTGCAGAGGTAGCACTAGAAAAAGGGCACCCCAGTGTCATGTTTTATATCGCCGCCATCTTGACGGAAACGTAATGGCGGCCGCCCAAATGTTCAAAGCTTAAATCAAATTACGACTAACCTAATCATCCGATCTCTACCAAATTTTGCAACAACATACCTTTATGGAGGGAGCATCCTTTGACAAATCTAATAGGTCATTAGCCTAATAGTTTGCGGATGGCGGCCATCTTTGTGTCAAAATCGATTACCCCTTTTAATTCGAACACGGTGAAACCGAATGGAATGAAGTTTGGTACAGAGGTAGCACTAGCAAAGGGCACCTCAGTGTCATGTTTTATATCACCGCCATCTTGACGGAAACGTAATGGCGGCCACACAAATGTTCAAAGCTTAAATCAAATTACGACTAACCTAATCATCCGATCTCTACCAAATTTTGCAACAACATACCTTTATGGTGGAAGCATGTTTTGACAAATCTAATAGGTCATTAGCCTAACAGTTTGCGGATGGAGGCCATCTTTGTGTCAAAATTGATTACCCCTATTAATTCGATCACGGTGAAACCGAATGGAATGAAATTTGGTACAGAGGTAGCACTAGCAAAGGGCACCGCAGTTTCATGTTTTATATCGCCGCCATCTTGACGGAAACGTAATGGTGGCCACACAAATATTCAAAGCTTAAATCAAATTACGATTAACCTAATCATCCGATCTCTACCAAATTTTGCATCAACATACCATTAGGGAGGTAGCATCCTTTGACCAATCTAATAGGTCATTAGCCTAATATTTTGCGGATGGAGGCCATCTTTGTGTGAAAATCGATTCCCCCTATTAATTCGAACACGGTGAAACCGAATGGAACGAAATTTGGTACAGAGGTAGCACTAGTAAAGGCCACCTCAGTGTCATGTTTTATATCACCGCCATCTTGACGGAAACGTAATCGCGGCCACCCAAATGTTAAAGGCTAAAATGTAATTACGACCAACCTAATAATCTAATCTCTACCAAATTTTGCAACAACAAATCTTTATGTGGGAAGCATATTCTGACCAAACTGCTAGATCATCAGCCCAATAGTTTGCAGATGGTGGCCAAGTATGTGTGCAAATCGATTCCCCCTATCAATTCAAACACGGTGAAACCGAATTGAACGAAATTTGGTACAGAGGTAGCACTAGCAAAAGGCACCTCAGTGTCATGTTTTATATCGCCGCCATCTTAACGGAAACGGAATGACGGCCACCCAAATGTTAAAAGCTTAAATCAAATTTCGACCATCCTAATAATTTGATCTCTACCGGATTTTGCAACAACATGCCTTTTTGTGGAAAGCATCTTATGACTGACTACAAGGTCATCAGCCCAATAGTTTGCAAATAGCGGCCATGTATGTGTGCAAATCCATTCCCCAGATCAATTCAAACACGGTGAAACCGAATTAAATGATTTTTTTTACAGAGGTAGCACTACCAAAGGGCACCTCATATTCATGATTAATATCCCTATAGCACGTTGTATTTCAACAAGCTACTACAACCAACATTCAATTATACTCCTTGAAAAGGACAAAGAGTTATAACAATACCCAAGGATTTAGGAGAAAGTATGCTATATGTTCTTTACTGAACATCTTGTTTGGCCCTGTAGTGATCTCATAAGTCTACTTTCATTTTTTGCAAAAATCGAAAGTAGGCTAAAAAGGTATCTTCCATCGCCATTATATCTCTGCAACCTACATATCAAAACCAGTGGGAATCTGCATAGATGTTAAGCCACCTTGAACAGTGAGGTATACTGACCGGTGACAGCTATCTTAAACATGTCTTCGGACAAGTAGACCTCAAGGTCTGGAGCGGAAGACGTGTGCCCTCTATAAGTACCTTTTATACATCCCTTGATTGCTCTGCAAACATCCAGTCGATAGTCGATTTCGGCCCAATTGTACTCGATCATCTCAGGCGTTATTGTAGCAACAGCAACGGTTTATTTATATCGAGTCATAAGCATAGCAAAAAGAAACATAGGAAACAAACCAAAGGTTGATAAAATATTGTTACGGCTGTGAGTTTCTTTTGTCGCCTCGCCGCGTTGAGTCACAGCTGCCCCGGGCTGTGTGTGCTCTGCCTCAGCGTATTACGTGCGCGTTACGCCACGGGCTGCGAAGTGAAAGGGATGGTCCAGAATATTCGTGACCCAGCCAGTGAAGGAAATCTCTAGAAGCCGTGTGTCCTGGACGGTTCTAGAATTCATTGAGTCACCAGCCTGCTATATAAGCGGCCTCAACAGTGAGGGGACCAAGTTTTTGAGGACAGTGTTTTTGAGCGAGTGAGATTTCACTGAGCGACAGAAGTGTGATGACGAAGTGCCGTGCGAGTTACGAAATCCAGTGACATTGTTTCCCCAGCTTGTGGACAGCGAAACAGCGTGTAGCAGGTTATAATAGTAACTGTAGTTTGTGTACATGAGGAAGAGGTGCAGGTAGCTTCTGTCAAGGCCACCGGATTCATTAAGACGTTTTAACTTCTGTGGTTTGTTGACAAGTGAAAGGGGCAAGAGCGCTCAAGGAAGAGACTTGAGGAAATTGGAGTAAGGTTATAATTGCTTGTATTTGCTGTTGAGTGGTGTATCTTTCTGGCCGTAATAAAGTTAATTATTTCTTTAAAGGAACAATCTGTGTTGTGCTTCAACCCACCGTAATCCAGTTAACAAAAGTGCCACTAGGGGGGTGGCACGTAACAACTGGTGTCAGAAGCCGGATTACGAACTCAAACACAAGCCCAACACCTGACGGTCCTGGCTTCAAAACCCGAGCAGGTCATGCTTTACAAGGCAAGCATCTAAAATGGAAGCGCAATTGGCAGCATTGCTAGAAAAGTTAAGCGGCATGGAAACCAAGATGGAAGACGGCCAGAAGAAGATGGAGGACGGCCAGAAGAAGTTAGCAGAGGACCTGAAGGACGGCCTGAATAAGTTAGCAGAGGACCTAACCGTCAAATTTCTGGATGGGCAGATAAATCTGGAAGAGGATCTGCTGACGAAATTAGAGGAGAGCCAAAGGAAATTAGAACAGGGCCTACGTGAGGAAGTAGCAGCAGTGGAAATGAAGTTCGACGCCTTACAAGAGGAAGTTGCCGAACTGCGCCAACGCCCACTGACCGGGATAGAAGAGAAATTCAACGCTTTAAAAAAGGAAATTTCTGAGCTGAGCCAACGCCCGCCGACGGGGATGGAAGCGAGATTCAACGTTCTACAAGAGGAAGTTGCCGAACTGCGCCAACGCCCACTGACGGGGGTGGAAGAGAAATTCATCGCTTTACAAAAGGAAATTGCTGAGCTGAACCAACGCCCGCCGACGGGGATGGAAGCGAGATTTAACGCTCTTCAAGGGGAAGTTGCCGAGCTGCGTCGATGCCCGCCCACAGGTACACCGGGAATATCAGGAACGGGACAGAGCAGAGTGACGCCCCCAACCTTCGACGGAAAGGTCCCGTGGAGCACCTATTTACGTCAGTTCGAGGCAGCCTGTTCCATAAACAACTGGAACAACACAGAAAAGGCTACAACTCTCATTGTAGCGCTGAGAGGTGACGCCCTTAACGTCCTTCAGGCCATCCCGAATTGATCCCAGGACTACGCTTCACTGATCGCCCATATGGAGTCCCGATATGGAGATAGCCATCTTCAGCAGGCCTACCAGATGCAGCTCCGGACCCGGGTTCAGAAGAACGCGGAAACCCTGCAGGAGTTCGAGATGGACATCGCACGCAGCGCAAGGCTCGCCTATCCAACAGCGCCGGCCGACTTCCAGGAACAGATTGCGACGCAGACCTTCACCGACGGACTACGGGACGCGGACACTCAACAGGCGCCGCGACTCGCGCGCAATAAGACCCTGGCAGATGCGCTGAGCCACGCACTTGAGTTCGAGACGGCAAAGCAGGTATCTTGAATGCGTGCGCGGGTTTGTCAGCTGGACGTCGACGAACCAGCCAAGGCCGACAAGACCAAGCCCCTGGCCGATGAACTGAAGGAGGCGCTAGGCCGGTTCTTCAAGAGTCGCAGTACCACCAACAAAAACGTAGCCGAAGGACATCCGGAGAGGCGGCCCGGAAGAGGACTACCGACCTGCTGGACCTGCCGTAAGAGGGGCCACCTGAGCAAGGACTGCGGTGATCGCCGCCGCCAAGGGTTTCCGTCGGGACAGTCAGTCGTAGGGAAACCGCGCGGCCCAGGAAAGCAAGTATCAGCCAGCCTTGGGGGGCAAAGGTTGACTTGTGACAGTCGTCAAGCCCCAGCAGTCCAAGTTCGTGTGACGCAGTTACGGAGGGATAATAGCAGCCTGATGGTCGACGGAGTCGTCAACGGAGAGAGCTGGCCCATGCTAATCGACACGGGAGCATCGAGGACCGTGATCCCGAAGTGGAGAGTGCAACCCACACAAAGGAACCTCCAGCTAATAACCGCGACCGGACAGACCGCACCGGTACATGGCGAAGCATCACTGGAGTTCGTCATTGGTCGACGGGCGATAAAGCATCCAGTGCTTGTGGCTGACGTATCAAATGAAGTGATCATCGGACTGGACTTCCTGGACCAGAACAACATCATCTTGGATCTGAGTACCAACACTCTGCACCTCGGAAGTGAGGAAGTTGCTTTGCAACCAGCACACGAGGCCGTCGCCGCAAGACGAGTAAGGCTGAGAGAGGACGTCATCGTTCCCGCCAGGAGGGAAGTCAGCGCTGCCGTAATTGTCGACGGAACAGCTGAGTGAGTGGTGGCAGTCTTCCAGCCAAAATATGAGGACATCCAGACAAAAGGATTGCTAGTTGCCAAGACTCTCATCAACACGACGTCTCGGCCGTACGTCCGCCTGTCCAACCTGAACGACTACGATATTACGGTTCACCGGGACCCCAACCTAAGAGTCTGCAAGCCCGTTACCTGGATTGCCCGCATCACAGACTCGACGGACGGACACCTGCAGACGGACAACCGAAGAAGACGCACACTGCCAGAAGAACTACAGAAGCTGTACCAAGGATCCCAGGACCATTTAGACGAGGAACAATCACGCCAACTTCGGGGCCTGCTACACGAATTCCGGGATGTCTTCTCCGTGGGAAGCAAAGACATCGGCAGGACAAGCTTGGTCCAGCACAGAATCGACGTTGGGGACAGCGCACCGATTAGGGCCCCATTCCGACGTGTCCCGCTCGCCAAGCAAGCCGAAGTCGACCGGATGGTAGAAGAGATGAAGGAGCAAGGAGTGATCGAGCCATCACATAGTCCTTGGAGTTCTCCGGTCGTGCTAGTGAAGAAGAAGGACGGTTCCACCAGGTTCTGCGTGGATTACAGGCGGGTGAATGACGTCACGAAGAAGGACAGCTACCCTCTACCCCGGATCGACGACACCCTGGACACCATATCAGGGTCAAGATGGTTCTCCACCTTGGATTTGAAGAGTGGCTACTGGCAGGTGGAGGTCCACCCTAGGGACCGCGAGAAAACTGCGTTCTCTGTGGGCAGCAGGCTCTGGCGGTTCACCGTCTTGCCATTCGGTCTGTGCAATGCCCCTGCGACCTTCGAAAGCCTAATGGAGTCCATTCTGATGGGACTACACTGGAAGACCTGCCTGGTCTACCTAGACGACGTCATCGTTCTGGGGAGAAGCTTCGAGGAGCACTACAGCAACCTGAAGGAGATCTTGATGAAGCTACGGGCTGCCCAGCTGAAGTTGAGCCCCAAGAAGTGTCAGCCCTTCCAGAAGCAGGTCCAGTACCTTGGGCATATCGTCTCCGAAGAAGGGGTGCGCACCGACCCAGAGAAGACCGCAGCTGTGAGGGAGTGGCCAGTTCCGAAGGACAAGTCTAAAATACGAAGCTTCCTGGGACTCTGCACTTATTACCGTCGCTTCGTGAGAGGATTCGCCGACATCGCCAAACCACTACATCGACTGACTGAGAAGGACCAACTCTTCACGTGGACAGCAGAATGCCACAGTGCTTTCGAACAACTCAAGCAGGCTCTGTGCACCGCGCCTATTCTGGTCTACCCCAGACCTGTATCAAGGTTCATCGTCGATACCGATGCCAGCGACTTTGGCATAGGGGGAATCCTGTCGCAAATAGTGGACGGCGAGGAGAGAGTAGTGGCCTACTTCAGCAAAGCCTTGTCAAAGCCAGAGAGGAACTACTTCGTCACCAGGAAGGAGCTGCTCGCCATCGTGAAGACCATTGAGCACTTCCACAAGTACCTGTACGGACAAGAATTTCTCATCAGGACCGACCATGCATCCCTGCGGTGGCTCCTGAACTTCAAGCAGCCCGAGGGTCAACTCGCGCGGTGGTTAGAGAGGCTTCAACAGTACAACTTAGAGATCCAGCACAGGAAAGGCCAACTGCATTCTAACGCCGACGCGCTGTCGCGAAGACCGTGCCCCGAAGACTGCACCTTCTGTACCAGAAGGGAGGAGAACACCGGGATACAGTGCCGAAGGACTACCGTGGAACTTCAAGGGAGCTGGAGCCGCGAATCTTTCAAGCGGGCGCAAGCGGACTGATAGCCGAATGGAAGAGGGCCTGTGTCCCCAGACCCGGGTGGAACATTGTGAGTGACTGCAGCCCAAAGTTTAAGTCCTACTGGGGGCAGTGAGACTCGCTGGTTGTAAGGGATGGCCTCATCTGCCGTACCTGGGAGAGCACCGACGGGAACACATCTCGGGAGCAAGTCGTCGTTCCAAAGGCTATGACGGAGGAAGTCCTGAAGGAAGTCCATGGAGGATCATCTGGTGGACACCTAGGGATAAAGAAGACCCTGGAGAAGCTGAGAGAGCGGTTCTACTGGATCGGATGCCGAACTGACATGGAGAAACACTGCGCGAGGTGCCACGATTGCGCTGCCAGCAAGGGCCCAAAGACGAAGACGACGGGGTCCACTGAAGACCTACAACGTGGGCGGCCCCATGGAGAGAGTGGCCATCGATGTCGCTGGGCCATTCCCGTTAAGCGAGGCAGGGAACCGCTACATATTGGTCGTCAGCGACTACTTCACCAAACGGCCGGAGGCGTATGCGCTCCCTAACAAAGAAGCCGCGACGATCGCAGAGACCCTGGTGAAGAAATTCGTCAGCCGGTACGGAGTACACCTGGAGCTGCACTCCGACCAAGGGAGGAACTTCGAGTTGGAGGTATTCCAGAACCTATGCCAGCTGCTGGGAATCCGGAAGACAAGGACAACGTCGCTACACCCTCAGTCCGACGGGATGGTAGAGCGATTCAATCGCACCATCGAGAACCATCTCCGAGTAGTCGTCAGCGAGCACCAGAGGGATTGGGACAAACATCTTCCACTATTTCTCCTGGCCTACCGCGCCGCCGTGCATGAAGCCACCGGGTGCACACCAGCCCGGGCCATGTTTGGGAGGGAGCTCCGTCTACCTGTCGATCTTGCCTTCGGCCGACCTGGAAATGATCCGGTCCCGGTAAGCCAGTATTGTCAAGAACTGGTCGACCAACTGGAGGACGTGCTCACGTTCGCGAGGAGGAAGCTGCGGATCGAGACCGACCGAATGAAGACCCAATACGACCAACAGACGGAAGCGGGCGGATTCTACGATGACGACCTGGTCTGGCCCTTCAACCCATTACGGAAGAAAGGTCTGTCACCCAAACTGCAGAATTCCTGGGAGGGCCCGTACCGAGTCGTGAAACGGATCAAGATGTCGTCTACAGGATCCAGCGGAGCCCGAGGGTGAAGATGAAGATCGTGCATCGAGATCGCCTGGCAGCCTACGGAGGGACACAGAACGACCAATGATTGATCGGGACGAACAGCCTTTTAGGAAGGGGGTGGTGTTACGGCTGTGAGTTTGTTTTGTCGCCTCGCCGCGTTGAGTCACAGCTGCCCCGGGCTGTGTGTGCTCTGCCTCAGCGTATTACGTGCGCGTTACGCAACGGGCTGCGAAGTGAAAGGGATTGTCCAGAATATTCGTGACCCAGCCAGTGAAGGAAATCTCGAGAAGCCGTGTGTCCTGGACGGTTCTAGAATTCATTGGGTCACCAGCCTGCTATATAAGCGGCCTCAACAGTGAGGGGACCGAGTATTTGAGGACAGTGTTTTTGAGCGAGTGTGATTTCACTGAGCGACAGAAGTGTGGTGACGAAGTGCCGTGTGAGTTACGAAATCCAGTGACATTGTTTCCCCAGCTTGTGGACTGCGAAACAGCGTGTAGCAGGTTATAATAGTAGCTGTAGTTTGTGTACACGAGGAAGAGGTGCAGGTAGCTTCTGTCAAGGCCATCGGACTCATTAAGACGGTTTAACTTCTGTGGTTTGTTGACAAGTAAAAGGGGCAAGAGCGCTCAAGGAAGAGACTTGAGGAAACTGGAGTAAGGTTCTAATTGCTTGTATTTGCTGTTGAGTGGTGTATCTTTCTGGCCGCAATAAAGTTAATTATTTTTTTAAAGGAACAATCTGTGTTGTGCTTCAACCCACCGTAATCCAGTTAACAAAAGTGCCACTAGGGGGGTGGCACGTAACAATATAATACAATGTAACACAAATCTTAAATGACAAACTAAACAATATCAGCCCAAAATTGTGCAACAGTAACAGCGTTGTTTGAAGCATCAACAAGCTCTTGTGTGGAACATGATGTAGGACATCCAGGAGAGTTAATTAGGTGTTTAGTTGTCTGTTCCTCCCCGCAGTCACACAAGGTGGAATATTACTTCAAAAAGCCCCATTTGAACAGGTTGTTCTTAGTTCGTCCGAAGCCACTCCTGAGCCGATTTAAGGACTCCCACTCTCTCCAGACTTGATTTCCACCAGTAGGTTCTCAGAAGGAGCCATCCAATCATTACACTCAGATCTTGCTGTCCACTGAGATAATCTGGCAGCTCCAGGCTGACCGGTGAGGGGAGTAGTAGTTCTCATGAAGCTCTTCCTAGATGTGAGCCTACTAAGTGGTGGCTGGTGACCATGTAACAGACGATCAGTGTCAGGGTCGGTGTTAGGGGAGTGCGACATGTGCGGTCGCACAGGGCGCCAACGGCAAATTTAGATTTATTTCCTATTGAACAAATGACAAGATAGGTAAATGCGAGTTCGTCAAACAAATAAGGGAATCAGTTTTTAGCCTATTTTCATTTTTTGAAAAAATAGGCTTATGAGATCACCTTTTGTCCGTGTGTGTGTGATTCGTGTGTGTGTCCCCCCTAATAAATTCTAAACGGCTGGAGCGATTTCAATGAAACTCGGTAAGATCATAGCACCTTTCTGGCCGACCCCGACCGTGCCCTTCAAATTTTATTGTCTCTCACCAATCCAACATGGCGGCTGTGCGAAATATTTCACCAGCATTCAGTATCTCCGAAACTGTTACCGATATCACCCTGTAATTGTGTACGGTGATGAAGTGCACTACTAGAAGTTCATCTATGAGACATTCAAAAACTTGGTAACTACCAAACCAACATGGCGGCCAAGCGAAGTTGAGACTTTTAAATAGACTTTACTCGCGATTTAACCATCCAAACGTAATGCAACTTGGTACAGAAAATGTTTATACACATTGTAATGCACTGGCCTCTAATTTAGTTCATTTATTTACATAACCCCAAGATGGCGGCTGTGCAAAATTCTTAAACGAAGTTTTTATTTCTTGTGTCGTAATCATGCGATCGAAGTGAATGTTTGAATAATGAACCTACGCAATAATTTTCCTTTAATGGTACATAACTCTATGGCCTATACATATAACAATCCAAAATGGCGAGCATCCAAATTATTTAGACGGTTCTAAATATCTACGAATATTTTACAGCAATTAAACTGATTTTTTTTATGTTCATAGAGGCTATGAACATAAGTCCACCTATAGGACTTTCAGTTACCTGGTGAGCACAAATCCAACATGGCAGCGAAGCGAAGTATACATATTTAAATGGACGTTTCTCGCGATTTAACCATCCGAGTGCAGTGAATCTTTGCACGTTAGATGCTTATACAAATATTAATCCACTGGCATCTAATTTATTTCAATTGTTTTCATAACCACAAGATGGCAGCTGTGCAAAATTTTAAAATCTCGTTTTTAGCCTACTTTTCACATTTTGCAAAAATGAGGAAAAAGTAGACTTATGAGATCGGGCAAATGTGTGTCTGTCTGTCTGTCTGTCTGTCTGTCTGTCCTTCTGTCTGTCTGGCTGGCTGTGTGTGTGTCCCCCCTATCAACTCCTAAACGGCTGCAGCAATCGAAACAAAATTTGGTAGGAGTAAAGATCTATACCTGAATATCTCACGGCCAAATTTGAAAATGATGTCAGTGCTACCAACTGCTAAAGAATCGCAATTGAAATTTGAGCTCCATGTTGGATATCTTGGAAAGTATGAATGGGAGCTATTTCGAAATTGGCACACGTACAGATCATAATATTTCAGTTTAATTTCCAGGAGGCTAAACATGGCAGTGTTGCCAAAATGATTATAAGCCTCCTGATAGGTCCAATTTTTATATGCATATAACTTCTATACTATCAATTGGAATTCAACCAAATTTCGTATGTTGTATGTGTACATAACCAGATATGACTGAGCGTATTTTTCAGACCTATCAGGGCTGCCAACTGTTAATAAATGCTCCTAATTTATTTTATCCAAATACCAATATATCAGAAAGTATGCAAGCCGACAGCTTTAAACTATGCACACGTATAGTCCCTGACATTCTATACTAATTTGGAGTAACTTATATACGTCAGTGCTACCAACATGATTCTAAGCCTGCTGACAGGTCCAACTTTAAATACATGTAACTTCCATACTATCATTTGGATTTCAACCAAATTTCGTATGTGCTATGTGTACCATAACACATATGACTATGCGTATTCTAAGGAGCAACCAGTGCTGCCAACTGTTAATATGTGCTGCCCTAGTTTTGTTACCCTAATATCAATATATCAGAAAGTATGCAAGCCAATAGCTCTAAACTTTGCACACGTATAGTACCTGGCATTCTAGACGAATATGGAGTAACGAATATACGTCAGTGCTGCCAACATGATTCTAAGCCTGCTGATAGGTCCAATTTTAAAATGCATGTAACTTCTATACTAACTAATGGATTTCATTCAAAATTGGAACAACAATAGATCATATTATTTCAGATTATTTCTGACCAATACATGCATGACATTGTTGCCAACATGATTTTACGCGCGCTGTTAGATCCAATGTTTAACTGCATGTAACGTCCATGCTATTCATTGGACTTCAACCAAATTTTGTATTTTGTACCTTAAGAGACGGAACTAAGAATATATTCAGTCATCAGGGCTGCCAACTGTAGTGCTCTATTAGGATACATTATGCCAGGTATACATTATTTCGAACTAATTGGAAATTTCGATATTAGCAACTTAATTTCGTCATTATTCTAGATAGGTTCATATTCTGTAGAATAATCATTGGCATGAAAAGTAGGCTGTATAGTTCTTCACAGAACTTCTTGTTACTTCTTGTGTTCTAATCATGCGATTGAAATTGAATATCACACGTAGACAATAATCTTTATGTAATGTTACATAAATAAAAATCCAACCTGCGAACCATCTGAAATATTTAGACGGTTCTCAATATCTACGAATCTATCACGACAATCATTCTGAAATTTTGTATGTTGATAGAGGCAATAAACATGAGTAGGATATATGAAAATAGGCTGTATTGTTCTTCACGGAACTACTTGTTTTTTAAAAGTTCAACCGGTGTTCTCTCTCACGTCTGAAAACCCTACCCGCACCTTAGACCGTGACGGACCGAAGTTAAACTCAGTGAAATAGTGATTAGCAAACACAATATCTTTCTCTCCCTTGCCTTGCCTTTTCACTATCGCGGAAACGCAACCCGGCTCGACTCCCGGGCGCGGGATCAACCAAATCTCCCTTCGGCAGCGCTCGGGCATTTCCGTGATATTTCGGTTCGGTTTGCTGTTGTAGCAGGGCTGTAGCAAGTCGAAGGAGAGAGAAAGAAAACGAGGAAGGCAGGGAGTGAGGTTGGAGAATGGGGTGCGAGTGTGGCACGAGCTGGAGACAGAGTCAAAAGAAAGAAATCATAACAAACGGCACGTGTGGCCGGACGAAGTCGGCGTCGACCCGCTCGAGGATGGCAGGACGTATTAGCACAATACACGGGAGTGTTATGGCCCTTGATAATTGTCGTTCATTCGAGTGCGTGGTGCGGATGGTGTTAAGTCGGGACGAAGAACGAGAAACCCTACAACAATGGCCTCCTCCGGTAAAGCTAGTGGAGAAGCAAACAAAAAGCGAAGGTTGCAGCATGCAGAAGAAGACAAGAAGGCAGCAGAAGCTTTTATAAAATTCGTCCGACCTTCAACATCAATAGACGGGAGATCTTCTCAAACAAATCCTACTGATTAGTCCAATAATGTGCCGATCTGATCATTAATACTTTTACAGAAATGGGGTTAAAGCTAGAAGACCTTAGAGGTCAAGGCTTTGACAACGGCGCGAATGTGAAAGGTAAACTTTAAGGAGTTCAAGCTCACATTGTAAAACAGTTCCCGCGCGCAAAATATGTTCCATATGGTAGCCAATCCTTAAACCTAGTTTTATCTGACTCAGCCAAATGCTGTCCACACTGCGTTACTCTATTTGGCATTATTCAACGCATATATGTTTTATTTTCGTCGTCTCCTGGCCGGTGGTCTATTTTGTTGGCTCACTTTTGTAATTTGACTCTAAAATATTTGAGTGACACTCGCTGGGAGTGTCGCATAGATGAAGTGAGGCCTCTTAGATACGATACGAATGGGGTAGTGGCAGCCTTAAAGGCCATTAAGGAGAATCCTTCTTTTGATTCGGGGCTACGCCATGAAGTTGAATACTTGGCGAAAAACATTGTGGCATTCGAATTTGTCGTTGCTGTTGTAGTATGGCACGACATTTTGTTTCAAGTAAACATAGTCATTCGTGTTGACCGACTGAAAAGCACTAAACTCTTGTAAACATAGTTAGCAAAGCCTTGCAAGCAGAAGCAATTGATACACAAAAGGCGTCTTCTTTCGCGGAAGGTTTTATCGTGTACCTTGAAATATATTCCCAAGAAGGCTATGAAAGAGCTATAACATCGGCTAAAGAAATCATTGCGTCCATGTCTCTTGAGGTCGAAGAAGGTAGACGGAAAAGGAAGACTAGACCCCGTAAACGGTTGATTGAGGAAGATGACTCGGACCGAGTCATCGAGTCAGGCACTGAGAGTGACACTTCTGAGTCAGAGTCGGAGCCGGAGCTGACAGAGGCTGAAGCTCAGGCTAAGGCTAAGCCCAAACAGGTGAAGCTACAACGACGCTTCAAATAAATATTCTTTGACAAACTCCTAACAGTAGCTTTAAAGTCTGTAAGGAAGAGATTATTTTTCTTTAAAGAGCATTCCGATACATGGGGATTTTTGTACGATCTAAAGGCACTGCCTGGGTCTATTAAAGATAGTAGTCCACTCATGGATCGTTGCTTTAACTTGCAAAAGCAGCTTTCCAGTAGAAATAATGAGTCTGACATAAGTGGGATGGATCTATGTTCTGAGCTGCAACATTTGAGCCCATGCCTACCACCAAACGCAAAAAAACCTCGCGCTGCGTTGCAGTTCATTTACAGCACGAATATGATTGATGTTACTCCAAACATCGATATAGCTTTGCGAATTCTCTTAACCTTGCCGGTAACTGTCGCTTCGCGTGAACGTAGTAGCATTTCAAAATTGAAGTTGATTAACACCTACCTGCGTGCTAGAATGGGCCAAGAGAGACTGTCAAAACTTGCTCTAATTTCATTAGAGAACGATGCTGCACGTTCACTCGCTTTAGCCCAGTTAGTAAAACAGTTTGCTTCAGTCAAAGCACGGAAAGCTCCCTACTCATAAGGTTTTGGGTTTTAGTGTGGTTTTTTTTCCTGTGTGTCGTAGTCTTTTGAATTAGTAAAGCTTGATTCCTGTAAGTGTATTTTTTCCAGTGATTTTGTTATGTTGACATTTTGCATCACAACTGAAAAAGGAGTTATTGTAATATGTTACGCATCACCTATTTGCTAATAAAGTCCAGTATTTTTAGCTTACTTTCGATTTTTGCAAAAAATGAAAGTAGACTTATGAGATCACTACAGGGCGAAAAAAAGTGTGTTCGTCTGTGTGTGTGTATGTATGTGTGTGAGTCTGTGTGTGTGTGTGTGTGTGTGTGTGTGTGTGTGTGTGAGTGTGTGTACTCTGAATGTCTGTCCCCCCCTATCAATTCGAACACGGTGAGCGCAAATTGAACGAAATTTGGTACAAAGGTAGCACTAGCAAAGGACACCCCAGTGTCATGTTTTATATCGCCGCCATCTTGACGGAAACGTAATGGCGGCCACACAAATGTTCAAAGCTTAAATCAAATTACGACTAACCTAATCATCCGATCTCTACCAAATTTTGCAACAACATACCTTTATGGGGGCTGCATCCTTTGACCAAACTAATAGGTCATTAGCCTAATAGTTTGCGGATGGCGGCCATCTTTGTGTGAAAATCGATTGCCCCTATTAATTCGAACACGGTGAAACCGAATGGAACGAAATTTGGTACAGAGGTAGTACTAGCATAGGGCACCCCAGTGTCATGTTTTATATCGCCCCCATCTTGACGGAAACGTAATGGCGGCCACAAAAATGTTCAAAGCTTAAATCAAATTACGACTAACCTAATCATCCGATCTCTACCAAATTTTGCAACAACATACCTTTATGGAGGGAGCATCCTTTGAAAAATCTAATAGGTCATTTGCCTAATAGTTTGCGGATGGCGGCCATCTTTGTGTCAAAATCGATTACCCCTATTAATTCGAACACGGTGAAACCGAATGGAATGAAATTTGGTACAGATGTAGCACTAGCAAAGGGCACCCCAGTGTCATGTTTTATATCACCGCCATCTTGACGGAAACGTAATGGTGGCCACACAAATGTTCAAAGCTTAAATCAAATTACGACTAACCTAATCATCCGATCTCTACCAACTTTTGCAACAACATACCTTTATGGAGGAAGCATCCTTTGACAAACCTAATAGGTGAT
Organism: Meconema thalassinum; assembly: GCA_946902985.2. Classification (NCBI taxonomy): domain Eukaryota; kingdom Metazoa; phylum Arthropoda; class Insecta; order Orthoptera; family Tettigoniidae; genus Meconema; species Meconema thalassinum. The sequence goes on along the minus strand of OX336391.1, from coordinate 644,635,729 downwards.
AAACCTAATAGTTTGCGGATGGCGGCCATCTTTGTGTCAAAATCGATTACCCCTATTAACTCGAACACGGTGAAACCGAATGGAATGAAATTTGGTACAGAGGTAGCACTAGTAAAGGGCACCTCAGTGTCATGTTTTATATCGCCGCCATCTTGACGGAAACGTAATGGCGGCCACACAAATATTCAAAGCTTAAATCAAATTACGATTAACCTAATCATCCGATCTCTACCAAATTTTGCATCAACATACCATTATGGAGGGAGCATCCTTTGACCAAACTAATAGGTCATTGGCCTAATATTTTGCGGATGGCGGCCATCTTTGTGTGAAAATCGATTCCCCCTATTAATTCGAACACGGTGAAACCGAATGGAACGAAATTTGGTACAGAGGTAGCACTAGAAAAGGCCACCTCAGTGTCATGTTTTATATCACCGCCATCTTGACGGAAACGTAATCGCGGCCACCCAAATGTTAAAGGCTAAGATGTAATTACGACCAACCTAATAATCTAGTCTCTACCAAATTTTGCAACAACAAATCTTTATGTGGGAAGCATATTCTGACCAAACTGCTAGATCATCAGCCCAATAGTTTGCAGATGGTGGCCAAGTATGTGTGCAAATCGATTCCCCCTATCAATTCGAACACGGTGAAACCGAATTGAACGAAATTTGGTACAGAGGTAGCACTAGCAAAAGGCACCTCAGTGTCATGTTTTATATCGCCGCCATCTTGACGGAAACGGAATGACGGCCACCCAAATGTTAAAAGCTTAAATCAAATTTCGACCATCCTAATAATTTGATCTCTACCGGATTTTGCAACAACATGCCTTTTTGTGGAAAGCATCTTATGACTGACTACAAGGTCATCAGCCCAATAGTTTGCAAATAGCGGCCATGTATGTGTGCAAATCCATCCCCCGGATCAATTCAAACACGGTGAAACCGAATTGAATGATTTTTTTTTACCGAGGTAGCACTAGGAAAGGGCACCTCATATTCATGTTTAATATCCCTATAGCACGTTGTATTTCAACAAGCTACTACAACCAACATTCAATTATACTCCTTGAAAAGGACAAAGAGTTATAACAATACCCATGCATTTAGGAGAAAGTAGGCTATATGTTCTTTACTGAACATCTTGTTGCATCATGCGAGCGTACAGCCGATATTTTATATGTTTCATTGACTATCCCCTTACTACAACGCAAGTATAGCATGTTCAAGTAATGTAGTAAATGTGTAAATGTACTTTAGGTTCATTTTATTTAATTTCATCCGATAACTCGGTTCCTTGCCTTTGCCTGCATTTTTACTTTATATTTTCATGATTCCTCTTTATGATACCTCTAATTGTTGCCAGAGTTAGGCAACCCGCCTCGCACAGAGGGGCGCAAAATCGAATTTCGCACAGGGCGCTGAAACCCCTAAGACCGGCCCTGATCAGTGTTATGTTCTGCTTTATGTCTCTCACGTTTGACTGCAACTTCACGCCTTACATCTGGAGGAGCAATCCCCGCTAGCTTGTGGAGTTTACCAATAGGTGTAGCTTTGAGACATCCCATTACTATCCTGCAGGTTTCATTTAGAGCCACATCAACTTGCTTTGCATGAGATGATTTTGCGCCACACAGGTGATGCAGATCTCTGACTGGTTCACAGAATACAATGTTTTTTACGTATCCCCATAAAATACAAAATCTAGGGGTGTCAAGTCGGGGCTACTAGGACCGGCAGCTTTCTGTCTCACTCTCATTTTGTGCATCGGCTGAAGGTCACGGGCGGAGGACAGTCACATCTAAATCTTGACGAGTTCTTGATTCGTTTTCAGGTCGAATTATTAATTTATTTCACTTACAACGGAAGATATGATTTTTTGAAATTGCTGCGACCATTTTCAATGATCCTGTATTTGGTGAATGAACAGAATTTTATCATTTTAAATGATCTTGTCGACTTCGTCGTTACGCTGGGGTCTGGCGTTACGTTACGGTGACGGGACGAAATGCACCCAGATGCACTGAGGTGTGTGACGTCATAGTACCGCTTGGTGCATGTGTTCCCGACAATCTCTACTTCATTAGTATAAGACAAAAATCCCCGATTTTTGGATGTCACGGGTAATCTCGAGAACCACTGGATGGATTGTGATGCGGTTTTCACCATTCTGTTAAGGATATCTCGAGGAAAGATTCTGTAGAAAATAATTTATGTATGATCAAAGGAATATGATCAGATTGTAACATTGTCCTAACCTTATACACCTTATGCTTCCAACTAACCCCTCTTTGCCAAGAGATCACATTCCATCACGTCGATTTTCTTGAAGTCGCTTTGTTTTGAAAAGGCTAAAATTGGATCTTTAAGCATACAGGCTCTTCATTTATTATAGACCTACACGGATTGGTGAAGTATTGGTGTTTCATATCTACCGTTCCAAGCATCAATACGGAACTACTATTTGTCATAAGCACCTGCAAGCTGATCACCGTCACCATCTATTTCATTTCATTTTATTAGCCTATTTTCAATTTTGAAAAAATAGGCTTATGAGATCACCTTTTGTCCGCGTGTGTGTGCGTGTGTGTGTGTGTGTGTGAAGTGTGTGTGTGTGCCCCCTAATAAAATCTAAACGGCTGGAGCGATTTCAATGAAACTCGGTAAGTTCATAGCACTATTCCCGGCGACCTCGACTGTGCCCTTCAAATTTTATTACGTCTCACCAATCCAATATGGCGGCTGTGCGAAATATTTCACTAGCATTCAATTTCTCCGAAACTATTACAGATATCGCCCTGAAATTGTGTACGGTGATAAAAGGTACTACTAGAAGTTCACCTATGAGACTTTCAAAAGCCTGGTGACTACAAAACCAACATGGTGGCCAAGCGAAGTTGAGACTTTTAAATAGACCTTTCTCGCGATTTAACTAACCAAACGTAATGAAACTTGGTACAGCAAATGTTTATATACATTGTAATGCACTGGAGTCTAATTTAGTTCAATTGTTTACATAACCTCAAAATGGCGGCTGTGCGAAATATTTCACTGACATTTTATATCTCCGAAACTATTACAGATATCACCCTGCAATTTTGTACGGTGATAAAGGGTACAGATACAAGTTTACCTATGTATATTTCATAATCCTGTAAAGTACAAAACGAACATGGCGACCAAGCGAATTTAAAATATTTTAATATACTTTTCTCGTGATTTAACTCTCTGAGCGCTGTGAAATGTGGTACAGTAAATGATTTTGCAGATTGAAATGCACTGCCATCTAATTTAATTCAACTGTTTACATAACCTCAAGATGGCGGCTGTGCGAAATTTTAAAATTAAGTTTTTATTTCTTGTGTCGTAATCATGCGATCGAAGTGAAAGTTTTAATAATGAACCTAGGCAATAATTGTCCTTGAATGGTACATAATTCTATGGCCTATACATATATTAATCCTAAATGGCGAGCTTCCGAAATATTTAGATGGTTCTCAATATCTATGAATCTTTTACAGCAACCAAACTGATTTTTTTATGTTCATAGAGACTATGAACATATGTTCACCTATAGGACTTTCAGTAACCTGGTGAGCACAAATCCAACATGGCGGCGACGCGAACTATAAATATTTAAATGAACATTTCTCGCGAATTAACTATCCGAGTGCCATGAAACGTTGCACGTTAAATGCTTATACAAATGTTGATCCACTGGCATCTAATTTATTTCAATTGTTTGCATAATCACAAGATGGCTGCTGTGCGTAATTTTAGAATCTCGTTTTTACTTCTTGTGTTCTAATCATGCGATTGCAGTTTGAACACCACAAGTACACAATAATCTTAATGTAATAGTACAAAAATAAAAATCCAACCTGGCGACCATCTGAAATATTTAGACGGTTCTCAATATCTACGAATCTGTTACAGCAATTAAACTGAAATTTTGTATGTTGATAGAGGCAATTAACATGAGCAGGATATATGAAAATAGGCTGTATAGTTCTTCACGGAACTACTTGTTGTGTTCTTATAACCTAAATTTTATGGTGCACCAGATTAGATTTAAATACGTATCTTATTACTGTGCTACGCTTTGTTTTGTGTTTTTCAATAGCTGATGAAGGGGATAACATTTAATTAATCCTCGAAACATGTACTGAAAACAAGTTTAATAATTAATTTTTCCTTTATAGTATTGATTCAGGCGGATGTACTTTTCTTGTTATAACTATTCTAGCATATCAATACGGAACCACCATGAGTCATTTAAATAATGTGATCAAAGGAAGCCAAGCAGTAACGATTTCAGTGAAAAAGTCGAAAACAAACTTGGCGACCGAGCGCTTCTTAAGCTTACGCTGGGTAAACCGTTAAAAATAGGCTATCAATATACTATGAGCGTAAGAATTGGTCAGCATGAAAAGTTCTACAAAAATGTCCACGAGAGCATATCACTATCTTCAATACATCGTCCACTATAAGTGTTTTTAGACTGGATGGAAGGGGCACGTCATCCGGCCATCTCCCTACGCGCGCTTGACCTCGCTTTGCTCTTGGTTTGCACTTGCCATTCACGAGAAATTTGAAACAAGGTAAAGTATAATAAAGCAAGATAAGTATTATGCAGTTAATTTTCTAACATGTCATGTCATGTCATGTCATGTCGGCCTTTCCAGCATTTTCAGCATTTGTAGCATTTAAAATGATACAAAATCTAGTCTTGGAGACTGATTGTCATTTTTTTTAAATAAATATGACCATACGGCAGTTATTCGAACCGAAGGACATGAGAGAGAAGCTGATATTCAGAAAGGTGTACGGCAAGGCTGCAACTTATCACCCATACTCTTCAATCTATACAATTGAGCAAGCAATGAGAAAATTGGAGAAAAAATTAAAGAAAGAGTAAAAGATTCAAGGAGAAATAATCTCAGCTCGGAGATTTGCTGATGACTTTGTCATCTTAGCTGGAAAATTTGAATGAATTTTTAAATGGTATGGACTCCGTCTTGAGGAAGGAATTCATTTTGAAAATCAATAAATGTAAAACAAAGACAAGTAGTTCCGTGACGAACTAAAGAGCCAACTTTTGTTAAAATTTAAGATTCATGCCAATGATTAATCTACAGTATATAGACCTATCTAGAATAATGACGAAATCAAGTTGGTAATACTAACATTTCTAAGTACTGTAGATTGAAATTCTCCTGAAATAGTGTAGCCTAACAGAGTAAGTTACTACAGTTGCCAGCCCTGGTGACTCTGAGTATATTCTTAGTTCCATCTCTTAAGGTATAGAATTCACAAACAAAATTTGGTTGAAGTCTAATGGATAGTATGGACGTTACATGCTGTTATACATTGGATCTATCAGTGCGCGTAAAATCATGTTGGCAACAATGTAATGTATGTGTTGCTCAGAATTAATCTGAAATATCACGACCTATTATAGTGGCAATTTTTGATGAAATCCATTTGTTAGTATAGAAGTTACATGTAATTAAAAATTGAACCTATCAGAAAGCTCAGATCATGTTGGTAGCCCCGAGGTATATTCGTTACTCCAAGTTAATCTACAATGTCAGTGTGCAAAGTTTAGAGCTGATGGCTTGCATACTTTCAGATATATTGATATTGTGATTAATCAAATAGAGAGAGCATTTATTAACAGTTGGCAGCCCTGCTGCTTCTTACGAATACGCATAGCCATAACTGTTATGGTACACAAAGCACATACGAAATTTGGTTGAAATCCATTTGTTAGTATATAAGTTATATACATTTAAAAACTGGACTTAACAGCAGGCTTAGAATCGTGTTGGCAGCACTGATGTACATAAGATACATCAAAGTGATGTAGAATATCAGGTACTATAAATGTGCAAAGTTTAGAACTGTTGGCTTGCATACTTTCTGATATATTGCTATTACGGTTAAATCATAGAGGGAGCATTTATTAACAGTTCGCAGCCCTGGTGGCACTTTAGAATACGCACATTCATATCTGTTGCAGTAGACATAGTACATACGAAATTTGGTTGAAATCCAATCGATAGTATACAAGTCACATGTAGTTAGAAATTGGACCTATCGGCAGGCTTAGAATCATGTTGGCAACACTGGCATGTATGGACTTCTGAAAATTTATCTGGAATGTTATTATCAATATGTTTGCCTATTTTGGAATAATTCGCATGCATAACTTGTGAGATATCTAACATAGAGCCCAAATTTCAATTGCAATTTTTCATCAGTTGGTAGCACTGACGTCAATTTCAAATATGGCCGTGGGATATTCATGTATAGATCTTTACTCTTACCAAATTTGGTTTCTATAGCTGCAGCCTTTTAGGAGTTGATAGGGAGGGGGGCAACACAGACATACAGTATATACATTTTCCCGGATCGATCTCATAAGTCTACTTTTTCCTTATTTTTGCAAAATGAGAAAAGTAGGCTAATAATACCTCGTTATTATGCTGAAGTTTCTATAAAATGTAATCAATGATTCAGACAGTTCTAGTTAATCAGTAAGTGTTCAGGAGACACGAAGGAGTATAGCATCACACCCGGAGTTTCTGAAATGGCTCCCACGAATACTCAACACACAGTCCTGGAAAGCCATCTGCAGAATCTCAAGTGTCAATATTCAGAAACTTGTAAGTGGAGCCCGTTGAATATACAGCAACACGAACTCAACGTGTTTGTAACCTGAACGGAGTAAACCTCTTGCGCGTTAAATAAGCAATCAAAGCAACCTGTTGATTTCCGGTTTCAAGATTTATTTTTAAGGTTACGGATTATCGCGGTCATCTGCTCAGTCTGCAGATGGCAAATAACATTTTGAAGACAAGAAAATGGATGATAAAATGGGGACAATAAAGGGGAAAGTTTGCGAGTAAACCTGTGAGTTATACAGGGTTATAATATTCAGATAAGATGACCTTTTCAAACACCTTTAAGAATAGCATTAAAAAGGGGCTCAACCGTTCAATGTAGGGACCGGAAATTTATGCACTCAAAACTATTGAAATAAGCATGCGCATATGCATTTTCAAAAAATCCGGTCCCTATTCATGAGTTACGGTGCAACATCATAGTCACTTAACCCCGTGTATGTGGACGTGTGTGGTAACCTGTGTTATTATGATAGTAGTACTGGTGTGTGGGGATTTGATTGGAAAGGAAGCGGCCGTGGCCTTATTTTAGGAACTATCCCAGTATCTGCCTGTATTAGAAGTGGGGAGAAACTATGGATAACCACTTCCACGATGGCTGAGGTGGGAATCGAAGCCAGACCTCCGGGGTGTTAGACAAGAATCCTACTACTGCACCTCGAGGTGGCTGTGGACAATACATAATTTAGTAAGATATGTCAGACTTCTCTGTCTGTTAGGTAGTCAGCCCGGAGGTTGGCTGGTCCTCAAAAAGCGCCATCATAAGCTATGTGGAAGAAACTCACAAAACCCAAGGCAGCACTGTAATGAGGCGTACTAGGCAAGGTGAGGAGTGAATTAGTTTGACACTGCTTTCCTCACTGAGTCAGAACAACATCACTGACCCTATGAGTAGAACCTTTCACAGAATCCATAGACACTACAGTAGCTATGCCATTACTCAGCACCACCCATACCTCAGTAGCTTCCATATAATCACAGCCATGAATGAGTCTGAGACATAGGTGAAAAGCCAAATTTTACTCTCGCCTAGCCAACAGAGAAATACAAAAATACTGGCCCTTATCAGACTTAAAATATACAAACTCAGTTGTGTAATTACACGAGGTTGATTGCACCCCGTTCCAGCTCTCACAACAGTATCTAAACTCCCTGGTAGAGCCATAAATCGAACCCGGGGCCTCCAATACCATCAAGGAGGGTAACATGCACTTAATTAAAAGAAAGTTTAAAAATCCTACAAACCTGGGAACATGAGAAACTGTGAAGGACAGTCCAAAAACATAGGTAAATTTAAAAATTGGCCAAGACCGCGCAGGCAGCTGCAGCAAATCCGGAGGTCGCAGGTTTGAATCCTGGCGCTAACAGCAGCAATCCCCTTTTTTTTCACCTTTCCTCCAGGCAAATGCCGGGATAGAACGTTTCTTCAATTCCCGAGGCGCCTGCCCCGAATACAGTTACGCGCACTGCTAATGTTATCACAGGTATACAGGTTACCAGACAAGTTCAACACACACCCACCTACATGGGGCTACATGACCACGATGTCACAAAGCTCCTAAAAGAATCAACCATATATTTTAATATCCGGATACCGGATTGTAGGTAGCGGTGGCTACGCTCGCTAAAGCGCAGCGTTAGGTCATAGGGCCAAGCTCTCTGCTGACTTGGCAGACGCGTGGGTTCGAGCCGTCCTTCAAATGGTTTTCGGAGGTTTCCCCATTTACAACACCAGGCAAATGCTGGGACGGTACCTTCTGACAGGCCACGGCTGCTTCCTTGCACATCCTTGCCCAGTTTCATCCATTCACCTCATCTCTCATTCCGACGCGCAGGTCGCCCACGGGCGTCGACTAGAAATACCTGCATTCGGCCTCTTAGGAGGCCACACGAAAGAAAACACCAGATTGTAAGTCAATATCGGCCAGATACCGGATTGTAGGTCAATATCGGCCAGATACCGGATTGTAGATCAATATCGGCCGGAAACCAGATTGTAGGTCAATATCGGCCGGATACCGGATTGTAGGTCAATATCGGCCAGATACCGGATTGTAGGTCAATATCGGCCGGATACCGGATTGTAGGTCTATATCAGGCGGATACCGGATTGTAGGTCAATATCGGCGGATACCGGATTGTAGCTCAATATCGGCCGGATACCGGATTGTAGGTTAATATCCGCTGGATACCGGATTGTAGGTCAATATCGGCGGATACCAGATTGTAGGTCAATATTGGCGGATACCAGATTGTAGGTCAATATCGGCCAAATACCAGATTGTAGGTCAATATTGGCCGGATACCGGATTGTAGGTCAATATCGGCGGATACCAGATTGTAGGTCAATATTGGCGGATACCAGATTGTAGGTCAATATCGGCCAAATGCCAGATTGTGGGTCAATATTGGCGGATACCGGATTGTAGGTTAATATCCGCCGGATACCGGATTGTAGGTCAATATTGGCGGATACCGGATTGTAGGTTAATATCCGCCGGATACCAGATTGTAGGTCAATATCGGCCGGATACCGGATTGTAGGTTAATATCCGCCGGATAATGGATTGTAGGTCAATATTGGCGGATACCGGATTGTAGATCAATATCAGCGGATACCGGATTGTAGGTCAATATCGGCGGATAACGGATTGTAGATCAATATCGGCGGATACCGGATTGTAGGTCAATATCGGCGGATACCGGATTGTAGGTCAATATCGGCGGATACCGGATTGTAGGTCAATATCGGCGGATACCGGATTGTAGGTCAATATCGGCGGATACCAGATTGTAGGTCAATATTGGCCGGATACCGGATTGTAGGTCAATATCGGCGGATACCAGATTTTTGGTCAATATTGGCCGGATACCGGATTGTAGGTCAATATTGGCGGATACCAGATTGTAGGTCAATATCGGCGGATACCAGATTGTAGGTCAATATTGGCGGATACCAGATTGTAGGTCAATATTGGCGGATACCGGATTTTCATTAAATTACAAATTAAATTATTTTATTCACATGTAAGTTGCAAATAAAACTATATCAAATCACCGGATATCCGTTTCATCTCAAGTACTGTCTGCTAGATTAGGTGGTTGATGTTTCACCAAAACATCCGTGAATCCAAAGAAGTTTGACTACACCTAGTTAGCCTACTTTCGATTTTTGCAAAAAATGAAAGTAGACTTATGAGATCACTACAGGGCGAAAAAAAGTGTGTCTGTCTGTGTGTGTGTATGTGTGTGAGTCTGTGTGTGTGTGTGTGTGTGTGTGTGTGTGTGAGTGTGTGGACTCTGAATGTCAGTCCCCCCCTATCAATTCGAACACGGTGAGCGCAAATTGAACGAAATTTGGTACAAAGGTAGCACTAGCAAAGGACACCTGTGTCATGTTTTATATCGCCGCCATCTTCACGGAAACGTAATGGCGGCCACACAAATGTTCAAAGCTTAAATCAAATTACGACTAACCTAATCATCCGATCTCTACCAAATTTTGCAACAACATACATTTATGGAGGGAGCATCCTTTGACAAATGTAATAGGTCATTAGCCTAATAGTTTGCGGATGGCGGCCATCTTTGTGTCAAAATCGAATACCCCTATTAATTCAAACACGGTGAAACCGAATGGAATGCAATTTGGTGCAGAGGTAGCACTAGCAAAGGGCACCCCAGTGTCATGTTTTATATCGCCGCCATCTTGACAGAAACGTAATGGCGGCCACCCAAATGTTCAAAGCTTAAATCAAATTACGACTAACCTAATCATCCGATCTCTACCAAATTTTTCAACAACATACCTTTATGAAGGGGGCATCCTTTGACAAATCTAATAGGTCATTAGCCTAATAGTTTGCGGATGGCGGCCATCTTTGTGTGAAAATCGATTCCCCCTATTAATTCGAACACGGTGAAACCGAATGGAATGAGGTTTGGTACAGAGGTAGCACTAGCAAAGGGCACCTCAGTGTCATGTTTTATATCACCGCCATCTTGACGGAAACGTAATGGCGGCCACACAAATGTTCAAAGCTTAAATCAAATTACGACTAACCTAATCATCCGATCTCTACCAAATTTTGCAACAACATTCCTTTATGAAGGAAACATCCTTTGACAAATCTAATAGGTCATTAGCCTAATAGTTTGCGGATGGCGGCCATCTTTGTGTCAAAATCGATTACCGCTATTAATTCGAACACGGTGAAAGCGAATAGAATGAAATTTGGTACAGAGGTAGCACTAGCAAAGGGCACCTCAGTTTCATGTTTTATATCGCCGCCATCTTGACGGAAACGTAATGGCGGCCACACAAATATTCAAAGCTTAAATCAAATTACGATGAACCTAATCATCCGATCTCTACCAAATTTTGCATCAACATACCATTATGGAGGGAGCATCCTTTGACCAAACTAATAGGTCATTAGCCTAATATTTTGCGGATGGCGGCCATCTTTGTGTGAAAATCGATTCCCCCTATTAATTCGAACACGGTGAAACCGAATGGAACGAAATTTGGTACAGAGGTAGCACTAGCAAAGGCCACCTCAGTGTCATGTTTTATATCACCGCCATCTTGACGGAAACGTAATCGTGGCCACCCAAATGTTAAAGGCTAAAATGTAATTACGACCAACCTAATAATCTAGTCTCTACCAAATTTTGCAACAACAAATCTTTATGTGGGAAGCATATTCTGACCAAACTGCTAGATCATCAGCCCAATAGTTTGCAGATGGTGGCCAAGTATGTGTGCAAATCGATTCCCCCTATCAATTCAAACACGGTGAAACCGAATTGAACGAAATTTGGTACAGAGGTAGCACTAGCAAAAGGCACCTCAGTGTCATGTTTTATATCGCCGCCATCTTGACGGAAACGGAATGACGGCCACCCAAATGTTAAAAGCTTATATCAAATTTCGACCATCCTATTAATTTGATCTCTACCGGATTTTGTAACAACATGCCTTTTTGTGGAAAGCATCTTATGACTGACTACAAGGTCATCAGCCCAATATTTTGCAAATAGCGGCCATGTATGTGTGCAAATCCATTCCCCAGATCAATTCAAACACGGTGAAACCGAATTGAATGAATTTTTTTACAGAGGTAGCACTAGCAAAGGACACCTCATATTCATGTTTAATATCCCTATAGCACGTTGTATTTCAACAAGCTACTACAACCAACATTCAATTATACTCCTTGAAAAGGACAAAGAGTTATAACAATACCCATGCATTTAGGAGAAAGTAGGCTATATGTTCCTTTACTGAACATCTTGTTTTTAAAATTATTAGAGACCTATTTAACAATACTAAACATCATATCAATGGAGAAACAGTTTGTTGAGAATTAACTTACAGTATAAAGAAATAATTATTCAAAACAAAAGAATGAAATACAAGCTAAGTTTTTGGTGCATAGGCTACCTGAATTTTTAGCCTGCTTTCAATTTTTGCAAAAAATGAAAGTAGACTTATGAGATCAACACAGGGCGAAAAATTGTGTGTCTGTCTTTGTGTGTGTGAGTCTGTGTGTGTCTGTGTGTGTGAGTGTGTGTACTCTGAATGTCTGTCCCCCACTATCAATTCGAATACGGTGAAACTGAATTGAACGAAATTTGGTACAGAGGTAGTACTAGCAAAGGGCACCTCAGTGTCATGTTTTATATCGCCAACTTCTTGACGAAAACATAATGGCGGCCACCCAAATGTTAAAAGCTTAAATCAAATTACGACCAACCTAATCATCTGAGATCTATCCTACCAATTTTTGCAACATTATACCTTTATGTACGAATAATCTTTTGATGGAATTACAAGGTCATCAGCCCAATAATTTGCGGGTGGCGGCCATGTATGAATGCAAATCGATTCCCCCTATCTATTCAAACACGGTGAAAACGAATTGAATGGAATTTCGTACAGAGGTAACACTAGCAAAGGGCACCTCAGTGTCATGTTTTATATCGACGCCATCTTGACGAAACCGTAATGGTGGCCACCCAAATGTTAAAAGCTTAAATCAAATTACGACCAACCTAATCATCTGAGATCTACCAATTTTCGCAACATTGTACCTTTATGTACGAAAAATCGTTTGACGGAATTACAAGGTCATTAGCCCAATAATTTGTGGATGGCGGCCGTGTATGTGTGCAAATTGATTCCCCCTATCTTTTCAAACACGGTGAAAACGAATTGAACGAAATTTGGTACAGAGGTAGCACTAGCTAAGGACAACTAAGTGTCATGTTTTATATTGCCGCCATCTTAACGGGAACGTAATGGCGGCCACCCAAATGTTAGAAGCTTAAATCAAATTACGACCAACCTAATCATCTGATCTCTACTAAATTTTGCAACAATTTACATTTATGTAATAAGCATCCTTTAACCAAACGACGACGTCATCAACCCAATAGTTTGCAGATAGGGGCCATGTATGTGTGAAAATTGATTCAAAATATCAATTCAAATACGGTGAAACCAAATTAAATGAAATTTTGTACTAGCAAAGGGCACCTCAAATTCATGTTTAATATCCGTATAACACGTTGCATTTCAACAAGCTACTACAACCAACATTCAATTATACTCCTTGAAAAGGACAAAGAGTTATAACAATACCCATGCATTTAGGAGAAAGTAGGCTATATGTTCTTTACTGAACATCTTGTTTCTTTCTCTGCCACGAAGTCATTTGAATTCGGCACAACCAACTTATTATTAATGTCACTGTTTATATCAAAATATTCCCAATTGGCTATCTTCCCTTTACCGATGACATTCTTCGAAGTTTATCTTGAAATTAACAAATTAATTTCAGTATAAACCTTAATTAACAATACAAGAGAAAGTAATCGCAATTCACAAGAAATCAAACATAAAAGTCAAACAATTAATATGTCATTCCTTCGATTCCACCCGATCGTCTGTGCCTTACTTCTGATTTGGTTATAGACTACGTTACGACTCCCTCCGGCTTATAGGATGGACTAAATTAAATTTAACATCCGGTATCCAGTCAAATATAGCTATCTGTTTCATCTCTCGAAAATACAGTACTTACTGAACGGGTGGGCATCAATTCCACCCGGCAATTCCAGTCAGGTAGTCACGGTTACCTCAATTCCATCCGGTCCTCCAAGAGACCCAGAAATGAGTTCCTCAACTCCGCCCAGGCTTTTCTCCAATGACGTAAACAAATGTCATAACCCTCCTGTTCGCATACCAAGGGCCGGGGTTGTAGTTTGAAATGAACTAAAGATTTATGTGATTTTAAGATACTGATTTTTCTTATTTTATTAAATTCCCTGCCCATATTTTTATTTAACAACAATGATTAATATCTAGCTCTTTATGTATTATGTTTATATCTGATTTAACGAATGAGCGGACTTGACTTCAGAGCGTTTGACCGATGGCGTGGTGGTGTTCGCAAGACATTGTTGTGCCATTGGTCAACCGCTCTGATGTCAAGTCCGCTCATTCGTTAAATCAGGTATAAAGTGTTTGGCACATTATAACTTATATGGCAGAAAATACAAGTGATTTAAAATTAATCATAATATTCTTTTAAATAAGTCTGCAAGTTTTCTATTTTTTTCTACAAATTTTATACATTGTTTTTAAAATGTGCATAATTAAATGTTCGTATGTTTTTTGACCTCGTCAGACATTATTAAATTAAAATTAGATAATAATAGGTGCATAATTTGAACCTAAAAGAATACTTTCGATATCAGCTGTGGATGCTGAAAATACTGTTTTCCAGCCTAGAACGGAAAAATCAGCTGCATTCAAGAATTCGCTCATGCGCTGCATAAGGTGTTTGACCCGGCCCTTGGTATGCGAGCAGGAGGGTTATGGCATTTGTTTATGTCATTGCGGATAACCCCTTTGCCGACCCCTTGTCAAAGCCTGAGCAGAGTTGAGGAACTTATTTTTGAGTCCCCTGGAGGACCTTGTGGAATTGAGGAAAATCGGGCGGAATTGATGTTCGACCTACTGAACTGCCGATAAACTGCTTCGCTAGTAGAGGACACAACACAACTAAAGTTGTACTGTTGTCACTCCTAAGTAGGGACCGGGCATTTATGCATTAAGAACGATTAAAATATGCACTAAAATGTAGATAATATGCATAAAAATATGCACAACAATAACCCAATCTTATTCACTCTTGACATGGCATTTCACTTCGAAAATCTCACATGCATTCCCGGTCAATGCATGTGAGATTTTCGAAGTGAAATGCCATGTCCTGTGGTTCGGATTCCACGTAAAAAGGAGGTCCCGTGGCTCATGATCTCAAGATTAACGGTCACGTTAAACTACAAGCTTCCTTTTTTTTATTCACTCTTCTTTCCCTCCTTTGCCGAAATGTGTGCGGTCGTGTTTGCATGTAGTTCAGGGTGAAATTTCTTTTCACATTTCACTTCCTTCGAGCATATTTGACGACAACGTCTTCAGTTGAATAATCACTATAACCTGACACCCACTGATTTTTTTAAAATTTATTTTATTTACAGCATGCCCCATTACAATGTAGCAATACTACATGCTTAATTATTACTTATTAATCATTTCAGATTAAAACTATACAATTTATATTATACATATTTTATATCTATGGCCTGTTAAATGAAATTTGTGTCACTAAAATGATTAACAGTTAAGAAAATATAAATAAAAATTATCTATTTAGTATTTCAAATGAGATAGAGTTTGCAAAAGTAAAGAATTCCCTAAGGTAGTTTCTAACAAGTTCATCTTTCTTTGTAGGCCAGTTGCCTGATCTTAAAACATGTGCTATTAATATATCTCTTTCTTTCCCTAATAACTTACACTCATATAGTAAGTGATCTACAGTCTGGTGACCGTTATTGCATATACATGTTGGACTATCTATAATTTTAAATCTGTATAAGTATGATTTAATATTGCCGTGTCCTGTTGTCATAACTGTAAAATTGGGCATTATGTAATTTTCAATTTTAGTCTGTCCTGTACACTGGGGAAAAATGATTTACACCCACTGATTTAATAAGTACTTTCTATTGTGGTGTTTGAAGCCATATTTTCAGTGTTGCCTTAATAAACAAGAGTTTAGTGCTTTTCAGTCGGTCAACATGAATGTACCCAAATGATATGGGTTATGCCCTAATCCTGAAATAAATTACATGAGATTAATAAAACACTAGGATGACCAGTTTCGATCGTCAAGCGATCATCATCAGATCCGTTACACTTAGGCTATAAACTCTATGTTTGAAATACAGGTGAAAATATTTACAATATGTACAATTATTTAGTTGCAGTATTGGTACTGCAACTGTCAGTGTATGCTAAATGCAGCATATATGTTAGGTCATATGCTAAATGGTGATAGCTATCCGGAGATTGTACTTTAGAGAGATTATATGGTTGTAAACTATGTTTAAACTATAAAATTTTAGGCTAACTACTTATCTGATTGTCTTCCGTACTACAGCTACTCGCAGTTTTCGTGCTCACTGGAACTCACTGTGCGATCGACTGCTAGTGTTTTATTAATCTCATGTAATTTATTTCAGGATTAGGGCATAACCCATATCTTTTGGGTACATTCGTGTTGACCGACTGAAAAGCACTAAACTCTTGTTAAGTACTTTCTGCTGCTCTTCTCTTTGGGCATTTTGCGGCAGCATGCTTGGGTATAATACTGTTAACTCACTATCTGTCCCTCAAAAAGTAGCTTATTAAGTATACTACCCAGATGGTGAAAGGAATGTCCCACCCCATCCATTTCTTGAAATGCCAGGGCTAACTATTATCTAGTTATCTGTTGCTCTGAAAGTTGCTTACAAGGGACGTCCAACACACGCAGGCGAAACCAATTTGGTTCAAGATATTTTAAATATACTCAATTTCAAATGTATATGCTAAATTATGCTGCTATGTTCAGAATATGTAATAAATCCAATAATACACCCAGAAAATATGCATAAAAAATAAAAGGTGGCCCTACTCATAAGATGTTCGTTCGTGACAAGTCTAAGAACGCGGCAACACCGCCTTCAAAGATTGGAAATTATAGAAATACTCATGTTAATTTTACGATGTGCGACAAGCAAGGGATGGGTCAGTCTGAGGATATGGAGTGAGGAAAAGGTTTGTTTATAAATCCAGTGACTTAATTTCGAAATTACTTTGAAAATAGTTTTAAAATAATTTAATAATTCAGCCAAATGGCCAGTTATATTGATTCACAGAGTTTCCCACACATAGGCCTACGGCAAACACACTCCGCGCATGGCTCATGAAAACGTAGGCCTATAGTCCTACAACACTTGTGATGGAAACCATGCACTGCAAATCTAGTAACTAGATGTCTTAGCTCATAATTTGCTTCTTTCCAGTGCGTCGTTATCATGTTATCCGTGGTGTAAATTTCCATCCAAATAGCTTTTTTCTAAAGTATGTGTTCCCTGACTACCTCTTTGAAGGCCGGCGTGGGCACAAGTAGCATTTTCAAGCGTAGATCTTCTTATAGCATAGTATCTTTAGATAGTTCGTAAACTAATGAAGATCTTGTGTACCTGGATACACCCATAGTTGTTTTTAAAAAGTGCGTTTTAACCTTTTCCAGCGTCCTTAGGTCAGTTGTCCTCACCCTATCCCAAATAATCTCTATCCCATAAATCAGATTAGGAATAATTTTGGCATCGAAAAAATGCCATGGCAGTCTTTGGAGACAGTCTGTTTTAAAACATGGTAGTTTTATGGCCAGTGAAGGACATGAGTGACAATAAAACGTCAAGCCAATTAGCAACAAGGGTTGGGTCAGATTGAGGGTGAAGAGCAAGGAAAAGGATTTTATGACCGCTGTGACCCCATTCTCGCAGTTTCTTTGAAAATTCTTTTAAAATATGGTGTTTTTAAGACTAGTGAAAGACAGGAGTAACAGTAAAAAGAACACGCCAATTTGCAGCAAAGAACCTTCGAAAGGAAGAGATGGGTCAATATGAGAGGGTAGAGTGAATAAAAGGAGTTTTATGAGTCCAGTGACAAAATGTCGCACTTTCTTTGAAATTACACCAGGGGGCTCAATTACAATTACATTTTATTTAGGTTCCAATGTCATGTTGAAAATATTAGAAGCCATTCACTACTCCGATGTAGACTGTCAATCATCAATTGATGTTTAGTTACAAGATGATGGGCGCGACTCTCGGATATAAATTGTGCATGTTCTCCCAAGTTCCAGCTAAGCTCCATAGCACCACAACCCTCCCTGAAATGTTGTTAGTAGGGGGCGGATTTCTAAGAGAAGTCATATTTTTTCTCTTAACATTGTGTTTTCAACACGTTTCCAAGCATGATAACCAAAACTGAACAGGTTTTATTCGGCATATAAATGCATGTTTAGGCTTTCTTAAGTTTTATGGCATATTTTGATCAAAATATCATTATAAACGGCATATTTTGGTAATTTTCAATTGAATTTCGTTTTATAAAAATCAGAATAAGCTCTAGAAATTATTGTTCAGGATGGACTGGAATATACTACTGAAGAACCATTCTAAAGTAGTGCATGGAATGTTTCTAACAGGTAGGAGCTATTGTTTGCTAGCTGGGTCAATTCCTGGAAACCGGTCTATTGTTTACACGGAAGCAGAGGTAATTCCGCAGTTTTTTGTCATCGTTCTTATCTCTCTCCTTCCCCCTTCCCTCTTCCACCTTCAACACACTGAATGACCTTGGTCACTCATTAGGGAGCTTCAGTCATTCAGTTCCTTTCAATATGCCTCAAAGAAAAGTCTCAATTTGTGGGAAGTTGCGAAGTTTTGTTCACGAGTTAGGTGAAAACATATTCAGTACGGATGGAGTACGGTAATAAAAGTGTTTCTATGTAACGTAGATGCTATTCACTAAGTCATATTTTGAATTTTATAGGTCATATTTTTATGTTTTTAGGCCATAAATGCATACATATTTCATACATTTTAGGTCATAGAAATCTCCCCCCCCCTCCCTAGTTGTTAGTAATGACTAGGGACCGGACATTTATGCACTGAAACCGATAAAAATATGCATGCAATTATGCACTAAAAATGTGGAAAATATGCACTTAACAATAAGCCAATCTTGTTCACTCACTTTGTATATGTATCATTCACTGCAGAAAGAAGTATCAAAATAGATAATTGCAAGATTTTCAATCTTTTCATGAGACAAATTACGTCTATTTTAATCGTTTTCCGTGCATAAGTGTCCGGTCCCTATCCATCAGTTGAATAATCACTATTACCTGACACCCACTGTTTTAATAAGTACTTTCTGCTGCTCTTCTCTTTAGGCATTTTGAGTTAAGGATATGCAGACTAAGAAGCATGTATAACAAACAACAAAAATAACAGAAAAAGAAGAAACAAGACAATTACAATTACAAAAATGGATAAAATCAAGAACTGGTACCGGTACTATAAACATTGTCATTTCTGATAAACATTAAGCTGTGCCACACAAATATGAATTTAATTATATTTGGCCTGACCAGTATGCGGCAAGTTCACATGCTTCTGTGGTAGCATCAATTACATTCTGGGGAGAGTATGTAGTTGGACACAACCTGCAGACAGGAAGATGGCTCATTATCTGCTCTTCGCCGCAATTACAGAGTGTGGAGTCGTTGGAGGCATAGGCAAATCCCCTCTTTTGCTTGTTGCTCTTTGTTCTTCCGACTCCTGAACGCAACCTGTTCAGTGTCTTCCATGTAGGCCAACTTTCTTGGTGACCTGGAGGGAGGCTCTCAGAGGGTATCATCCATCCTGCGAGGTGCCTGGATCTGGAACGCCATGAGTCCATTCTGAAGTTCATCGGGGATTCACTGGCTTTCTGTTGAATGGAGGAAGCTTTTCCTTGACTTGAGCCTTTGTGTTGCTGGTTGATACCCATATAAAGTATGGGTTGTCAGATTCTGTGCTTTAGATTTCTCCAGTCTCCAGGCTAAAGTAACACATTAACTGAAGAAACTCCTCACAAAACTTACCCCGGGCTACTGGCTGTCGAGACGGTTAAAGGAATGTCAGAAAGTTGCTTACTAGGGATGTCCAATACAGCAGGAAAAACCTATTTTGTTCAAGATGTTTTAAGTTATACTTAATCTCAACTGTATATGCTAATATATGCTGTTATGTTCAGAATATGCAAAAAAAAATCCAATAAACCATCAAAATATGCATTTGCATATGTGCATATGCATTTTCAAAAAATCTGGGGCCTAGTAATGGCCATAGGAAAAATTACACAATATTAGGCGAGGGTGATTGTGTGAGCCGCCTGACTGCTTCGAGGAGTCAGCCAGTGAAGTTCAAAATGTTCACATCTCCTATATAGGCGATTATCAAATAAAAATAACTGACTTGCACTTAGGGCAGCATACAAGATTAATAAAACAACACAAGTTGTTGCTTATTTTAGGGGCTGCGGCATTGTGGTCGTATAGTCCCGTGCATTTGGGTGTGTGTCTGAAATTTGTGTGATTGCTGTACAAGTGTGAATTTGTAAATGGGGGATGTGATTGGGAAGGAGGCAGCCGTGGCCTTAAGTTAGGAACCATCCCAGCATTCGCCTGAAGTAGAAGTGGGGGGAACCACGGAAAACCACTTCCAGGATGGCTGAGGTTGGAATCGAACCCTCCTCTTCTCAGTTTTGCCTCACAAGGCTGAGTGTACCCCATTCCAGCCTTCACACCAGAATTAAAACTTCTTGGCAGAGCCAGGAATCGAACCTGGACCTGGACGACAGTCTAGAATGCTAGCCGCTACACCACGAGGCGTTTCAGCACAATGACGTGTATGAATGTTCCGTTTGTAGTCTTTGCTCCCAGACAACTTGGCAAAAGCATGGGTTCAAAATATAGACTGGTAAAGAAGATCGAATCAACTGAAAACATGTTAAATTGAAACAAAAACAAAAAAGTTGGTTGGTTAGAAGCCTCTCACCGCTGGGTCCGAGGTTCAAATCCCGGTCACTCCATGTGAGATCTGTGCTGGACAAAGCGGAGGCAGACAGGTTTTTCTCCGGGTACTCCAGTTTTCCCTGTCAAAAATTTAATTCCAGCAACACTCTCCACTATCATTTCATTTCATCTGTCATTCATTTAATCATTGCCCCAGAGGAGTGCGTCAGGCCTCGGCAGCTGGCACAGTTCATATCCTCGCCGCTAGATGGGGGCTTCATTCATTCCATTCCTGACCCGGTCGGAGACTGGAAGCAGGCTGTGGATTTTCATTTCAAAAGTTGGTTGGTTCCTTAGTTTAGGGGTTGCGACAACGCGGTCATGTAGCCCCGTGTACTTTGGGTGTATGTAGAATCTGTCTGATAACCGTGTTAATTGTGATGCCTGTATTAGTGTGAGCTATCTGTTTTAATTCAAGTAAGGATTGCAGACAGTAATTTGCTACCAAATGCTACCGTCTACAACACCTAGCTTGGCTACTAGATGGCATCGCAGTCAGCACCTAGCGGCGAACGTTGGAACTAATAGAGCGTTATCAATTCTAACCTACACATTTTGGCTTCACACAAGTGTAGTTATTAGAAGGTTCTTTTTTCATGCCATAAATCTATGACATTGGACCGCCGGCTTTACTTGCCCTCCGAAGGAAGGCATACTGAGTGTTTTTTAACGCTCTTAAAAAATCCGACGAATTCGGGTTTGATTCTGCGACCTTGGGCATAGAAGATGGGCATGTCACCGAAGCCGCCAAAAGTTATGAGAGTAATAACAGTTACAATAATTACGTGTAGCCTTCTTTCATTCCTAATACAGGTCTTTCGAGTTGATGTCTATCAGCAACCTGCGCGTTATGATGTGATCACTTTCGTGATGTTTATAGTGCGTTTTTCTTTTGTGCCGCATTTGTCAGTTAAATGCTTTTGAGACCACCTAACGAAAACATATGTACTTATTCATTTCTGTTAACATTATAATGTTTATTACTAGTGTTTAATCTCTCTCTATATATATATCTAAGACTCTTACCTCAGCGTGTTAATAGGTCATGCGCCTCCAGCTTACGCTCGCATACTGAAAAGGGTGTCGACTTGCTTGCTGCCTTCCTGTATGACTGACGTCACAGCTTGCCCTGGCCAATCATCGCCCGCCAGCCTGGCTTCCAGACGTTTCTATGATGTTATTATTTAAGTGGCGGCGTTTTGCTCTCCATCAGCATTCCTTCTTCAAAACTTCTACGGTCTTCTTCAACTAGCGAGAGGCATTCGTGCCTTCCGCCCTTCTTCGGGGCCTTCTAAACTTCAGGCCTAATCTGCATTTATGAGTGAAACTACCAGGAAACGCAACAGCAGAGAGCTTCAGCACTGAGAAAGTGCATTCTACGTTTTTACTCCAAACCGCAAGAAACTGCATCAAATCGCAGTTCTAAATGCCATGTTATTTGGCATTCAAGAAATAGCATCAAAACCTAACGATGTTAGCCAATGTACAGCGCTGGTCGCCCTGGCGAAGTTATTTTCCTGATGCTGGACATTTCAAATTCTACTACCAAAAAATCTAGTGTTGGCCACGGCAGTCTCCGTCAGCATGCTTCTAGTCATCGCTACTAAAGATAAGTTTGTGCCTTTTTTTATTATTATCTTAATCATCTTCGTTTTAAGTGTTTGCTAGCAAGTGCAAGAATATTAAATTTGTGTGTGCATCAAGCAGAATGAACTTTTGAATAATAGCACATGGCTGAGCCAACCTAAATAAAATTAATGAACATTTGAAACTGCCCCAGGCGGGCCAGCATAACTAATTTTTTAATTAAGGCTTTATTAATGTGTTTGCAAGTTTCACCCTAAAAATAAAAGTATTGTATTTACTCTCAATGTTCAGTCTAGTATTGAAAGAACCAGGCCGCATTTCCTTAGCCCAATCCTTTCAGTCTAATCTTCTCTTAAGGAAGTTATTTTGTCCAGGCCTTAAGCCTGATGCTGTCCTCCCGTTTATGTTGATGAATCTGGGCTGTTCTCCACATAACCATTTTGGTGCCGAAACCCGGGATGCTTGTAAACATTCTGTTTAACCAAATCTTCAAATTTCTTAATGTTGGAACTAATTCAAAATTTAAATGCCATACTGAACATTGAGTGTGTTAATATTTTAAAAATTGTGTTTTCTAATCTACTTCGAAAGTTTCAGCTCGAGTGTATATGGTTGGCACTGAGAAGGGAGACAAACAGCAGGCCCGTATTTCACCGCAGGGGAAGCCGCACTCTCTTTTCTGGCAGACTGTCAACTTCTTCCGAAGCAAGGTGTACCAGCTCACAGTATAGTCGTGAGTACACAACAAACTTTCATAATGCCGATTGACGAGAAACTCATTAATGCTAGAGCTTCTGTCAAAGGCAAGTTAACGCGTTTTCGCACTTTTCTAGATGAGCTCCCAGAAAAAGAACGTAATAGTGACATAATTTCTCAAAGACTGAAAGGTTATGAACAGGCCTTTGAGAAATATGATGAGATCCAAAGTAATATTGAGACCAAGGATCCCGACCAGCAAAGTGACCGTTGTGAGGTTGAAAATCTATATTATAAGGGGTTCGCAGACGCGAAGCAGCTTTTAAGAAGTTTAACATTGCAGGAAAAGCAGGAGAAAATTCCTTCAGAATCTTCTTCTTTTCCTTCCCGTGTTATATTACCGAAAATAGAATTACCTAAATTTACCGGAGATGAAGCTACATGGGAACCATTTTTTGAATTATTCAATTCATTGATTCACGAAAACGATTCTCTTCCTTCAATACAGAAGTTTCATTATTTGCGTTTGTCCTTGCAAGGCAACGCACTTAAACTCATCCAAGAGCTTACGTTGACAAATGAAAATTATGAAGTAGCTTTGGCACTTCTCAGAGATCGGTTTGGGAACACTCGTTTAAAAACTCAACGTCACATAAAGGGTTTATTCAATTTACCTATTGTTCAAGCTGATAATCTTGCCTCGATTCGTAATCTGATCGATGCTGCGGAACTTCATATTCGTGCGCTTGCAAATTTGGACCAACCAGTTGACCATTGGGATCTATTTTTGATTCATCTTATTTCTGTTAAATTAGACACTAAAACTTTAAAAGATTGGGAAGCAGCTCTGTCGCAACATTCATTGTGTACCTATGAAGCTATTATTAAATTCTTAAAGGCGAAATGCCAAATTCTCTCTGCTGTAGCCAGTCAAAAGAGTAGCTCTACCTTCAAACCTCCCTCTAATAGTAAGGACATCAGCCCCACTCAGAGAGTACTAAGGTCACATGTCTTTTCTACCAATATTCGGTCTTCCAATCAAGCACAAGCTTGTGTTTTGTGTCAACAACCACATAACTTGTACCAATGCGCTCAATTCAAATCCTTATCTGTGGATGAAAGACGCAAATTAATTACCACCCACAAGCACTGCTTTAATTGTCTATCAGCGACACATATGATAAGCAATTGTCGTTCTGAACGGTTATGTTTTCACTGTAAAGCAAAGCATCATACTCTCCTGCATAGGCATGAAAGATTGCGGTCATCAGCAACCAATAGTTCATCCGCTAAATCTAATTCTGAGACTTTGCCTAATAACGCTCAGTCTTTTACTCAAAGCTCTGTTTCGTTCAGTAAAACTCAAGTTTTATTGTCCACTGTCCAAATTCTAGTGAAGAATGTTCACGGAAAATGGGTTTCTGTAAGGGGATTGTTAGATAATGCTGCAACTAACAATTTTATCAGTGAATCGCTAGTTCGCAAGTTAGGTCTACAAATATGCCCTACTTCTATAGAAGTTACAGGAATTAATGGTTCCAAATCGCAATCTCTGAGTTATGCTAAAGTGGATGTAAAAGATTCCAATAATCTTGGCATTCATTTAAATTTAGATTTTTTAATTATAAATTCCATAGGTAATGACACCCCCATTACTTCCTTTCAAGTCCAGGGTTGGAATATTCCGCATCATTTGCAACTTGCAGATCCGAATTTCAACAGAGCTTCATCTGTAGAAATTCTTTTAAGTGCCAGCATTTTTTGGCAATGTTTACATCCGGAAAAGGTTAAAGTTGCCCGTGATGTTTTCTTTCGTAGAACTGATTTTGGTTGGATTGCCACTGGGCAAATATACCGCAACCCCGTTCAACAAAAATCTCATTGTTATTTTGTTGGTGCTGATTTAAATCAAGAATTAATTAAGTTCTGGGACATTGAGGATATTCAAGTCACCTCACCTCATTCTCTCAATAATGAGATCTGTGAAACACACTACGTAGAAACCACTGTTCGCACTACTGAAGGCAGATTCGTGGTTACTCTTCCTCGCATTTTTTAACCCCCCTGTTATTACAGAATCACATTCCAGAGCTCTCAAAGCTTTATTCGCAATTGAAAATCGCTTTAAAAAAGATGCTCTCTTAAAAACTCAGTATACTTCCTTCATGGAAGAATACGAATCAGCGAATCACATGGAAGTAGTTCCAAAATCTGAAGAAATTAGTAATCCTCCTAAAGAAATAGTATATCTTAATCATCATCCGGTTTGGAAAATTCTTCCACCCGAGAACAGATAAGAGTGGTTTTTAATGGGTCATCTCCAGATGCTAATGGTGTTTCTCTCAATGACACTCTGCATTCTGGACCCGCTATTCAGACAGATCTTACTTCAGTTTTACTTAACTTTCGTCTATTCCCCATTGCTGTCCTTGCTGACATCAAGCAAATGTATAGGCAAATTCTAGTAAATTCAGAACAACGTGATTTGCAAAGATTTTTGTGGCGAGACGACAATGCAAAACCTATAAAAATATTTCGTTTAAGAACAGTGACATACGGTCTTAAGCCGTCTGCCTTTCTCGCAATACGATCTCTTCACATGTTGGCCGAACAAGATGGTCATCTTTTTCATCCTCTAGCTTCTGAAGTTTTGAAAACTGCATTTTATGTAGATGATTTTCTGTATTCCTTTCCTAGTATCTCTGACGCACTTCTTGTTTGTGAGGATTTAAACTCTCTTCTTTCTGGCGGTGGGTTTACCCTTCATAAGTGGAACTCGAACTCAACCGAATTTTTATCTAACTTTTCACAAGTAATTCCTGTTGACAAATGTGTTGCGCTTCCTACTGAGGAATCAGCTATTAAAACCTTGGGTGTTTTTTGGTCTCCTTCTTCAGATACCTTTTCCTATCAGGTACACTTATCTGAGTTTCACCCTCAAACGAAAAGGCAATTATTATCAGAAATAGCAAAAGTTTTTGATCCCTTGCAGTACATTGCTCCGGTGGTTATTACTGCAAAAATTTTCTTACAAAAACTTTGGTCATTGAAAGTTGGTTGGGATGAAAAGGTACCCTCCCCCCTTTTGGATGAGTGGTTAAAATACCGCAAGAGTTTGTTAGATCTTTCTCAAATTTCTATTCCCCGCACTTTAATTTCGGACCTTTCATGTCAGTATTTCGATTTGCACGTATTTGCAGATAGTTCTGAAAAGGCATACGGTTGCTGCGCCTACTTAGTAGGCCGCTCTTCCAATACTTTACCCGGATTTTCCAATTTAATTTGCGCAAAATCAAAGGTAGCCCCACTCAAATCCATATCTTTGCCTAGATTGGAATTATGTTCTGCTGTAATGGCTGTGGAATTAGCCAGTAAATTAAAAATCAGTTTAAATTTGAAATTTTCGAGCACATGGTTTTGGAGTGATTCTTCCATCGTGTTAGCTTGGCTTTCAAAACCTTCTTCACATTGGACCACTTTTGTGGCTAATCGCGTGTCTAAAATACAAGAGTTGTCTCATTTTGACCAATGGAATCATGTTCCGGGAAAAGAAAACCCCGCTGATATAATTTCACGTGGCTGCTTGCCCAAGAAATTAATTTCTCTTAAATTATACTGGAATGGTCCGGCGTGGCTCAGTCAGGATTTCTCTTGTTGGCCTCGTTCATCTAATCCACTCGCAGAAGATGTTCCTGATACTCGCATTGTTACCGCTTCCCTTTTTCTAACTTCTATTGCTACTAGTCTTTTTCAGCGTTACTCTTCATTTAATAAATTAATTCGTGTGGTAGCATATTTATTTCGATGGAAATTTCTTGTTCTTGATCAGCCTGTGAAACCGCAACCCTTTCTCACTAAAATGGAATTGGAATTTGCTACTCGTAGAATCTTGTTTCTCATGCAACAAGAAGTATTCTTTCTTGAGTATCAGACGCTTTTAAGCAAAAAAACTTTACCAAAGTCTAGTAGGCTGTTACCTCTCACCCCTTTTTTGGACCAAGATGGATTAATAAGAGTGGGGGGTAGGCTAGAATATTCTAGTTACTCAGATGAGAAAAAACATCCCATTATTCTCCCTTCTAGACATCCTATTACTACTCTTATCGTAAAGAAATTTCATTATCAGAATTTGCACGCTGGCACCCGCACTTTGCTTTGTTTAATTCGCGAGCAATATTGGCTCATTAACGGTGTTCATGAAGTTTCTTCTGTTATTCGGAAATGTATACCTTGTTTCAAATCCAAGCCCCCGCCAATCACGCAAATTATGGGAAACTTGCCATATTTTCGTTCCGAACCTAGTAAGCCTTTCGCCCTGACGGGTATCGATTATGCCGGTCCTTATGTCTATCAAGTTAATTCCCCTTTATCTAAGCGAAAGTTGTTAGGTAAACTTTATATTTCTTTATTTGTGTGCATGGTGACAGGAGCCATTCACCTTGAGTTGGTTACAAGTGCTTCTACTCCTTATTTTATAGCAGCCTTTTCTAGATTTGCCTCTAGAAGGGGTGTTCCCTCCGAGGTTTTTTCAGATAACGCAAAAATTTTTGTTAGTACTTTTGATCTTTGGAAAACTGCGCTTACCTCCCCTTCTGCTAAGGAACAGTTTTCTAATTTTTCGCATGCTAAGGGATTCAAATGGCATTTCACTCCCCCATACGCCCCCCATCATGGTGGTCGTTGGGAATCTTGCATAAAGCTCACGAAGAGACAGCTGAAGAAAACCCTTGGTTCAGCCATCCTTTCCTATGAGGAATTCAATTCTTTAATTATTCAGGTTGAGGGTATTGTAAATTCTAGGCCGCTCACGCCTTTGTCTAATGATCCTAAGGATCTTCTTCCCTTAACACCTGGTCATTTTTTAATAGGCTGTTCTTTAGCTTCTACGCCTCCTTTGCTGAGTCGACGCTGTGATCTCGGGTTGCCTATTTTCTGGAGGAAGTTAGACTCTTTGCGAAACTCCTTTTGGCGCCGTTGGAAGCTGGAGTATCTCGGCTCACTTAACAGAAGAGAGAAGTGGCGGCTTTCCCAGCCTGATGTGCGAGTGGGAGATATGGTTCTTTTGCGAGATCCAAGTCCCCCTCTCGTATGGAATATTGGTAGGGTAACTCACTGCCATTTGGGTCGGGATAATCATGTGAGAGTTGTAGATGTTCTCACTAGTAAGGGTGTCTATACTAGACCAATTTCTATGGTTGCTATCTTGCCTGTTGAGGCTTAGTGTCATCTTCTTTATTGTTGTTCACGTTTTTGTAACTGATTCTTTGATTGTTTTCTTTCGGGGGTCTCGGAGCATGATCACTTTCGTGATGTTTATAGTGCGTTTTTCTTTTGTGCCGCATTTGTCAGTTAAATGCTTTTGAGACCACCTAACGAAAACATATGTACTTATTCATTTCTGTTAACATTATAATGTTTATTACTAGTGTTTAATCTCTCTCTCTATATATATCTAAGACTCTTACCTCAGCGTGTTAATAGGTCATGCGCCTCCAGCTTACGCTCGCATACTGAAAAGGGTGTCGACTTGCTTGCTGCCTTCCTGTATGACTGACGTCACAGCTTGCCCTGGCCAATCATCGCCCGCCAGCCTGGCTTCCAGACGTTTCTATGATGTTATTATTTAAGTGGCGGCGTTTTGCTCTCCATCAGCATTCCTTCTTCAAACCTTCTACGGTCTTCTTCAACTAGCGAGAGGCATTCGTGCCTTCCGCCCTTCTTCGGGGCCTTCTAAACTTCAGGCCTAATCTGCATTTATGAGTGAAACTACCAGGAAACGCAACAGCAGAGAGCTTCAGCACTGAGAAAGTGCATTCTACGTTTTTACTCCAAACCGCAAGAAACTGCATCAAATCGCAGTTCTAAATGCCATGTTATTTGGCATTCAAGAAATAGCATCAAAACCTAACGATGTTAGCCAATGTACAGCGCTGGTCGCCCTGGCGAAGTTATTTTCCTGATGCTGGACATTTCAAATTCTACTACCAAAAAATCTAGTGTTGGCCACGGCAGTCTCCGTCAGCATGCTTCTAGTCATCGCTACTAAAGATAAGTTTGTGCCTTTTTTATTATTATCTTAATCATCTTCGTTTTAAGTGTTTGCTAGCAAGTGCAAGAATATTAAATTTGTGTGTGCATCAAGCAGAATGAACTTTTGAATAATAGCACATGGCTGTGCCAACCTAAATAAAATTAATGAACATTTGAAACTGCCCCAGGCGGGCCAGCATAACTAATTTTTTAATTAAGGCTTTATTAATGTGTTTGCAAGTTTCACCCTAAAAATAAAAGTATTGTATTTACTCTCAATGTTCAGTCTAGTATTGAAAGAACCAGGCCGCATTTCCTTAGCCCAATCCTTTCAGTCTAATCTTCTCTTAAGGAAGTTATTTTGTCCAGGCCTTAAGCCTGATGCTGTCCTCCCGTTTATGTTGATGAATCTGGGCTGTTCTCCACATAACCATGATGAGGATGAAATGAATGATTAAAATGTCAAAAACTGCTGAACTATAGGAAAGTTAAGAGATTGAAGTTAAAATCTCACAACTGGGCCAGAAATCGAACCTGAGGTCTATCGTACCAAAGTCAAGCACTTTGTCCACTTGATCACGGTGCTGGACAATACGTATTTATATTCGCAAAATAAAACTAGATATCAATATTGGATGGAATCAAATTTCCAAAATAGTCGACGCATTTAGCAATTTACAGAATGTGCCAATCAAAATAATAATGGCTACAATATCATCGTTTCATCAACATGTCCCACTGAGGCTGTGTCCCAATTTCAGCCGTAGTGATCTAGATAGTCGACTACTTTACCGGATGTGACGTCAGAAGTCGTGATCCGCTAGATTGTCGACTACGTCAAGGAAGTTATAGAAATTGTAGCTTATTGATGTTGTAGGTTATGTAAATTGTAGGTTGTCTTTGACTTCAGCCAAACCCAAACCATAATTAGGGCTCGGCTAAAAAGTGATCATCTTGGTGCATCCATGATCGTATCGTTCAGGTATTGTTTATTTAAAACAGCAGATGAAAGCGCAAAGAGCTTACAAGGAGTAGCAGATCACTGCCATCTTGAGTGTTGGTTTGGCACCAGCATGTAAGTCCAGTGCGTTTCAGAACACAAGTCTATGAAGAAGGCTGTGATCAAGAAGACATGCCCCAAATCTCCGTAGTGCATAGCACATTGCACATAGTAGCTAGTCAATAGCAGACAACTTGAGTATTGGGCTTGTAATTCCCAGGTGTTCTGAGAAGGAATTTCCCCGGCTAAAACCGAGTGTGGCCAATGAGCACATTCCATATGTTATCTACTAATTAGTTATGTACTGGTAGGGCCTACTCCCTTCTACTCCATACTATTGCCCCCAGCTAGTCTTCTGAGTGGATCTTTGTAATATTTAGGGACCGGACATTCATGCACTAACAATGATTAAAATATGCAAGCAATTATGCACTAACAATGTAGAAAATATGCATTAAAAATTTGAAACATTTGCACTTAACAATAAGCCAAGCTTATTCACTCTTCTTTCCTCCTTTGCCGTAATATGTGCAGTCGGTTTTGCATGTTTAAGTTGACATTTCTTTTCACATTTCACTTCCTTCGAGCATACTTGACAATAGTCGACAACGCCATCAGTTGAATAATCACTATTATAACGGAACAAGTTAGATCTGAACCTTCCGATGCGCATGTGCGTCCAGTTGCATTACGTCACCCCCCCGCCTGGATTCTTTGTCAACCAGTGAGCACATACTTCGTCACGCGCTGGTTAGATGTTGCCAAGTAGTCATTATTCTCAGAACCTTGTCAGGGTACAGATGCTGTCAAGGCACGCGAAGCAAGACTGAGCCGCTCTGTTCTTTGACAAGCACGGCAACAAGCTTGCTGTCAGGAGTGTGTGAAGTGGGCGCGCTCTCAGTTCATTACCACCAATACCAATGCTATGTCACTGGGAATGCTCCTATTGGATACTTTATGCTTGCATAATATAACCACGACGAGCAGCGAGCAGCTCCAAACAGCTGTTGCACCAAAGAGGGGAAATCGCATTTGCGCCTAGTGATCCCACTACTTCCCCTCCTAGACGAGACTCCGCCATGACAGGCCAGGTCTAACTTGCCACGCTATACCTGATACCCACTGATTTAATAAATACTTTCTGCTGCTCTTCTCTTTAGGTGTTCTGAGTCAAGGATATACAGACTAAAGTAACAATTTAACTGAAGAAATTCCTCACAAAACTCACCCCGGGCTACTGGCATCCATACAGGGTGAGAGGAATGTCCCACCACATACCCTTCTTGAAATAGCCAGGCGTAAAATACTGTTATCTCGTTATCTGTTGCACAGAAAGTTGCTTACTAGGGATGTCCAACACGCAGGCGAAACCAATTTTATTCCAGATGTTTTAAATTATACTTAACTTCAAATGTATTTGCTGAAATATGCTGTTATTTTAGGAATATGCAATTAAGCCAATAAACCCACAAAATATACATTTGCATATGCAGTTTCAAAAAGTTCGGTTCCTAGATATTATCCTTCCATCACGTAATCCTTCCACACAATAGCCCCAGTTGTGGGATCCTTCTCCTGAATTCATCCTACCTTCCATCCCTCATCATTACCATTGTGAAAACCCAAAACTGAAGATACTTTACTTTTGTTTGTGCTCGCAGAATGCCTGACTTTCACTTGAATATCCTACAAACATTCTGCCACCCAGGTTTGTACAAACCAATTATAAATCATCACGAAACACGGAAATAAAACAATGTCTTAAAAGCGACAGCAGTTATAAGGAATTTTAAATCCATGACATTAGTTTTATTAATCGTATTATTATTATTATTAAATCATTGTTTACGCCGTACTGTATAAGTAGGCAAGGGGTTCCATTCTTGGTTCTGTGCGATATCTAAGATCTTAATATGGGAGATATTCTTCTTCTTTATTAGGGATATTCTACAATAGAGTAGTTTTCCTTCAACCCAAAAATACTCTCCTCCACCACAAATTTTGGTCTTCAGCATCTTCCTCGGTTAAGCCTCTGGTAGCCATGCTTCTCTTCACACCATCCATCCATTGTTCTCTTGGTTTACCCCGTTTCCGTTTGCCTTCAGCTTGCCAATGCAACATTAAATTAGTAATTCTACTATTCTGCTGCCTTTTCACATGTCCAAACCATGGTAATCTTCTTTCTTCAACCATTTCTGGTACATTGTTTTTTTACCAGCGTAATTTCTCTGAATCGTGTATTTCTAATTTTATCCAATCTTGACTTTCTTGCCTCCTCGTCCAATAATCCATCTGTTACTAATAATTTATTAGCTTGCTGTCTGCACAACGTCAAAGTTTCTGCTCCATATAACAAAATACAGGGACTTCATTTTTGCTTGGCAAGGACATTCTCGCTCACGTGCTCCGCCAGTGACGGCTCAGTTCCCGTCTGCCGCGCGCGCGTTATGACGGCAGAATACGGTGCTTAAAATCATTATCATGCATTTTTACTCTCCTAATTAAAAGGATCTGGAAATACCACTGATTATGGGCGCAGTTCCATATCTCCCTTCGAGGCCCACGTATTAAAGTTTAAATATGAATGAAAATCCACAGCCTGCTTCCAGTCTCCGACCGGGTCAGGAATGGAATGAATGAAGCCCCCATCTAGCGGCGAGGATATGAATTGTGCCGGCTGCCGAGGCCTGACGCACTCCTCTGGGGCAATGATTAAATGAATGACATGAAATGAAATGATAGTGGAGAGTGTTGCTGGAATGAAATTTTGACAGGGAAAACCGGAGTTCCCGGAGAAAAACCTGTCTGCCTCCGTTTTGTCCAGCACAGATCTCACATGGAGTGGCCGGGATTTGAACCACGGACCCAGCGGTGAGAGACCAGCGTGCTGCCGCCTAAGCCACGGAGGCTTATTAAAGTTTAAATATAATGAGTGGAAATATTTTGAACTTTCCATTAAGACATTGAAGTTACTAAGTTATCAATTTAATGCAATGGAAATGATAGCCTTTAATAATTCGAGTTGGTATAAAAAAAACTGTTTCATAATAAAATCCAACCTGTTTCCAGTCGACCGACCGGGTCAGGAATGGAATGAATGAGGCCCCCTTCTAGCGGCGAGGATATGAACTGTGGAGGCTGCCGTAGTCTGTCGCACTCATCTAGGGCAATGATTAAATGAATGACAAATGAAATGAAATGAAAGTGGTGAGTGTTGCTGGAATCGAATATTGACAGGGAAAACCGGAGTACCCGGAGAAAAACCTGTCTGCGTCCGCTTTGTCCAGCAAAAATCTCACATGCAGTGACCGGGATTTGAGCCAGGGACCCAGCGGTGGGAGGCCGGCGTGCTGCCGCATAGGCCACGGAGGCTTCTGTTTCAGAATTATAATGTTCTAAGATATGCTCTTCAGAAAATAGGTTATTCAATACTTTGGTTTTGCGGTCATTACCTCCCTAACAGGCATAGCATTGCACAACAGGAAACGTATCGCATTGAGTAAGGTGGGGTGAGGCACCACCCCAGGGTTTGTGTCCAGGCAACTGATAAATACGCAGACCAAAGGTCACAGTGCCACTGACTACCTGCTAGCGAGGCAAACAGTCATAAATCAATGCTACCAACTTCAAAATATCCCAGAATATAAATATTCTTAACTCATCCAGGGATAAGGTCATTTACCATTTCTATTATCGGGTTATGCTTGACTTTTATTGAGGAGGGATGTTTAAATATTATTATTGCCACGGTGGGTGAGTGGTCAACATGTCGGTCTACTAACCCCAAGCAGGTTCGCTCCTGACCGTGTTAAGTGATTTTTGAAAGTCGGCAAAAATACGACACCATGTCATACGATGTTAGCATGTCATAGAACCCATTTGAATTCTGTAGGTCGTGTTCTTGATGGCAAAAATAATCTCGGGATTTACCGCCAACACAAAGTTCCTCATTTCACTACTAGAAAGCGCTATAGTGTTCAAGGAGCTTACATATCTAACCTCCTTGACTTTCATAGTGCTTCAAGGAACAGCGAAATTCGACATGGAAGCTACCCTTTGGGTGGCAAATAACAAAGCTTGCACCCGGCACCCGACGCCATACGATATTATTATTATTATTATTTTATTTATTATTATTATTCAGGCACAAGGTCTCTCACAACATACAAACAAGAGCCATAACAAGTACTAAATATGTAAAACCTTTATGTATAAATAGCTCTGGTTTCAAGAGACTTTATTATATTATACCAGCACTTCTTAATGAACTACCACCTGGACTGTCCAACATGAACAGCAAACAACGCATTAAAAACTATTACCTACCGGTAGACCACTGTAAATAAAATCTACTTACAACATAAAGTTATTATAACTACTAGAGTGTAACTATTCGTGTCTCCAACTATTTTAATTAACATTTTTCTCATTATCACCTAACATGTTAAATATGTTATGTAAATAGAAAAAATATTTAAACAAAACAAAAGAAAAGAATCAATAATTATAATGAAAATACAAATTTAAAAAAAATGAAAAGAAAAAAAGGAACATATCTTTTGCATGCACTCTGTAGACTATATAGGCTATGTTTTAAATAATAATAATGAATATGTCTCACAGATAATCTGTACTGGATTGAGGGACTTGGAAGGCAGATAGGAAAGAGGAAAGAGGAGAGGGCCCACACAAAAGTCAGGGGGAAAATCGGAACTAGCTCATGAATCCCTATGGATCGCCAACTCCCGAACTCACCAGCCGTGAGCCCCTGAGGGTGTAACAATATCCAGGGTGCACCAGAGCGGCTACACACACCCTGCCTCCGAGTAGGAGGCAGGAGATATCATGAAAAGGAAATGACGTCTGACCCCTCGAAGAAGGTATCAGGAAAGATGAGACAAGAGCCAATAAAGGCGGGACAGGAAAAGACTCCCTAGGCCTTGGATAACCTCGGAAGAGAACAAGAGTTGACCAAGAGAAATCGACAGGAAAGAAGACGGAGAGGAGCCCGGCACAAGTAAGTGGAAGCAATGCCGGACTCAGATGGAGTCCCGTGGTCGCCAACCCACGTCCCACTAGAGGTGAGCCCCTAGGGATATCACCAAATGACAACGCTATGCTCAAGTATTTGGGTGATGGTATGTACATTTATTTAGATACAACAGTTATTACAAAACTTGCTCAGCACATACAACAAGAAAGCGATTTCCATTCAGGCTAAATGTCCCGACACTTTGGTAAGAATATATTTCAACAGATGGCAGCACAAGCGAAGCTGAATTTAATTATTTATTTTTGTATCGAAGGAGAGCTCCGATCAGCGATCTGGAAACTGCTGTGTACTCTGTCTAGTATCAGAATTGATATTAATTCATTGCTTACATTGTAATTTCAAAAATAGAAAAGTTGCTGTTTGTTTTTCAAATATCTGATTAAAATTCGAAAGAAAACGGGTACGGTAATACGAAAGTTGAGTTTTACTCACTGATTCCAAAGCTGCATCGAAAACCTAAATCGGTTGAATAGAACCGTCGGGATCACTTTGGGAAGTTTGTGAATAAAAGTGTTACTGTATTTGCAACAAGGCGCGGCAGTAGAACAAGGTCATGGAGAGCGGGTTGGCGAAGGGTTGATGGGAGGGGGGAGTGGAGAGAGACAACCTTGCCAGACGGTATGGAATTCCCGAGCATCTTGTCCAAAATTGCTATTGACTGTGCTGGTTAGTTCTGAATTATTGTGATCCTTTGATATTTTACCAGTTCCTAGTTACGACTTCTAGTTTTTAGTTTATCGATCTCATTAATTACTTTTTATTTAATTTATTTTACCTGCAACAGTATTACTTTTTAATGCCCGTTAGGTGTTCAATTTTCGGCACTTTATTATTTGGACAGTATTTCTGGTAGAATAGATTTTTTCTTTTAGTCAATTTTACCCTCCAGGTTGGTGGTTACCACGCACTCAGTGAGGGAACTCACCACTACCGCCTTTCCAGGCAGTGTCCTAGAGCTGGGAACCCTTGGACGGTTTGGATACAACTGGGGAGATGTGATCAGCACTTCACCCAGGCGGTCTCACCTGCAAAGCGAACAGGGGCCTCATGAGGGATGGGATGGGAAAGGAAGATTGGGATGGATATGCAAGGAAGAGGGAAGGAGGCGGTCGTGGCCTTACAGTTGGCACCATCCCGGCATTTGCCCGAAGACGAAGTGGGAAACTACGGAAAACCACTTCGAGGATTTCACACCCGTAAGTTTCTTTCCTAGTTTATATTTGAAATTATATAATTCTTTACGCTTGCATTAGAGAATCTGTAAAGCTCTGAGCAGTTATGATTTCACTTATATTTTACCTGTAGCCTACAAGTTGGATGACTAAACGTCACCCCGAAATCTGCAGGCTACATGGCTGAACAGCGCAGCGGTTGCTTGGTATGTCAAGGCCCTTCAAGGTCTGTCGCGCCACGGGTGTAGTTTGTTTTTTACTTCTTATACATAAGTGTAGGAGTACAAAATCACGAACTATTCAGTGTCAACTTTTTTCAAAGAAGCAAGTTCGACTTCAAATGAAAACAATGCGTTGTGTGGAAAAATAAAGGCGTAGCGAATGTGTAAATGGAAAATTGGTTCCCGGAAATACTGGATTGGATTGGGATCCATAAAGACTGCAAACAGTACTTTTGAACTACCAGTGGGCAAGGTGAAGACAAACGGCGAACTGCAACCAAACTTATGCGTTATAGCTTGCAGCCCCTAATTGTAACAAGTTCCCAGCTAGTATCAAACACCACCAGCAATGCTGCCGAAAATTATGTGTCCCTTGTTGCAAAATTCACGGGAGGTAAGCAGATCAATCGAGGGAAACGAGGTTCCTTCACTCATAGAACCAAAGCTGCCGGACTGGTCTTTCAGTTTGGGCCATCCTGGCACTATAAAAGAATGAAATCCGTTTACTGAAAAAAAAAAGGCACAATAGTGAAGGTCACTGCACTCAGCAGAAATAGAAGAAGAGCAGCTTTCCGAAAAAGTTTATTTGCGTCGCGAGAAGGGAAAAGAATGTCCCGACAACAGTGTAATGAAATGAAACGTACTGTCTCACGTGGTTATAGAAAGCGATCAATGCAGTTGGATTTCGATGAGGTACTGTTGAAAGAGTTAAGTGATGAGAGATCAAGCAACTAACGCTTAGTGAAGGCCACATACAAAAACTGGAAAAGGAAACAAGGGGCCAAAGGGAAAATGAAAAGTGGCACACAGCTAGAAAGACAGACTACCGGCATCCAATCTTGGATATGTATGCAAGAGGAAACCTACTTCGAAATGGGCTCCATTAGCAAAAAAACATTCTGTACGGCGAATTTCACTCAAAAGCAATGCAGTATGACTGTGATAATGAGTGAATTACGAAACGAAATTTAGAGGAGAAATCGGTAGAAAAGTCGAAGAATGTGGTATTTTCGTACGGTACATAAAACTTATGGGTTTTTAGGTGACTCCCCAGACGGATTAATAGGAGACGACGCTATAGTCGAAGTCAAGTGTCCTTATTCTGCACGGAATATGACCATACTGAAAGCCTGCAGAAAGCTAAAGGGATTTTGTTTGGCAGAAAGTAAGCGAAAAAGAAAGCCAGAGAATACCAAGAACAGTGCCTTTCAGAAGAGAACAGATTGATAACTCTCTAACACTCTCTTGGTTTTTATTTCCACAACCAGGGCCAGTTGGAAATATCATAGCGGGAAATATGTTATTTTGTGGTATGGACGCATAGAAACAATAAAGAGGGACGAAATATGCTTATGTAACTGACATGCTGCTGCGAGAAAATCTTGTTGCCTGAGATCATTAATCCCGGGATGACCAAATCAATGGATATAAGAGAACCTGAGGTGAAGTAAAATACTGAGTGTGTGTAAATCATGAAACACTATCTTTGATATGGAAACAAGTAGTTCCGTGAAGAACTATACAGCCTATTTTCATATATCCTACTTATGTTAATTGCCTCTATCTACATACAAAATTTCAGTTTGATTGCTGTAATAGATTCGTAGATATTGAGAACCGACTAAATATTTCGGATGGTCGCCATGTTGGATTTTATATATGAAGGTCCTAGAGTTATGTACTATTACATGAAGATTATTGTGTACGTGTAGCATTCAAACTACAATCGCATAATTATGACACAAGAAGTAACAATGGGATTTTAAAATTTCGCACAGCTGCCATCTTGTGGTTATGGAAACAATTGAAATAAATTAGATGCCAGTGGATTAACATTCGTATGATGATTTACTGTACCAAGTTTCACTGCACTCGGATGGTTAAATTGCGAGAAACGTCCATGTGAATATTTATACTTCGCGTCGCCGCCATGTTGGATTTGTGATCACCAGTTATTTAAAGTCCTATAGGTGAACTTAAGTTCATATCCCCTATGAACATAAAAAAATCAGTTTGATTGCTATAATAGATTCGTAGATATTCAAAGCCATCTAAATATTTCGGATGATCGCCATGTTGGGTTGTTAAATGTATAGGTCATGGAGCCATGTACCATGAAATGAAAATTATTGCGTAGGTTCATTATTCTAACTTTCACATCGATCGCATGATATCGACACAAGAAATAAAAACTTAATTTTAAAATTCGCAAAGCCGCCATCTTGAGGTTATGTAAACAATTAAACTAAATTAGTTACCAGTGTATTACAATGTGTATAAACATTTCCTGTACCAGATTTCATTGCGGTTGGAACATTAAATCGCGAGAAAGATCTATTTAAAATCTTCAAATTCGCTTAGCCGCCATGTTCGTTTTGTAGTTAACCGGCTTTTGAAAGTCTTATAGGCGAACTTCCGGTAGTGCCCTTTATCGCCGTACAAAATGGCAGCGTGATACCGCTAATAGTTTCAGAGATATAGAATGCTGGTGAAATATTTCGCACATCCGCCATCTTGTGGTTATGTAAACAATTGAACCAAGTTAGATGTCGGTGCATTACAATGTGTATAAACATATATTGTACCAAGTTTTATTGCGTTTGGTAGGTTAAATCGCGAGAAACGTCTCGTTAAAGTCGTAAAGTCGCGTGACCGCCATGTTGGTTTTGTAGTTACCAGTTTTTCAAAGTTACATAGGTGAACTTCTAGTAGTTCCCTTTATCACCGTGAAAAATTCCAGGGTGATATCGGTAATAGTTTCGGAGATATTGAATGCTGGTGAAATATTTCGTACAGCCGCCATGTTGGATTGGTGAGACGTAACAAAATTTGAAGGGCACGGTCGGGGTCGTCGAGAATAGTGCTATGAACATACCGAGTTTCATTGAAATCGCTCCAGCCGTTTAGAAGTTATTAGGGGGACACCCTCCTCTCACTCACACCCACACACACACACGCGGACAAAAGGTGATCTCATAAGCCTATTTTTTTTTAATAATGCCAATATTGACATACGGAATAGAAATCATATGGCCTTTCCTCACTGAAAAGAATCTATCATCACTTGGAAGTGTTAAAGCATTGTACATTAAACAAGATGTTCAGTAAAGAACATATAGCCTACTTTCTCCTAAATGTATGAGTATAGTTATAACTCGTTGTTATTATCAAAGAGTATAATAGAACTATTCTTTGTTGAAGACCTTAGAAACGATTTACCTCTACCAAACGCCACAACCTAGATAAAAACTGCTACCATCATTGAAGAAAGAAAGATAAGAAGTATATCAAGAATGTTATGGATCTGGAGACATAATCGACCGGACTGGCTGCGTGGCTCAGCGGTAACGTTCTCGCTTGCTGGGCCCTAGGTTGCAGGTTCGTATCCTGGCGCAGTCAGCTGGCATTTGAGGGTGCACAAATGCGAGTGAGCAGTGTCAGTACATTTACTGGCACGTTAAAGATCCCCTTCGGGCCAAAATTCCGGCACCCCGGTGTCTCTAAAAGCAGCAGTAGTTAAAAGGGATGTAAAACCAATAACATTATTATTATTATTATTATTACATATATGACCTGCCGTGGGCAACATCCAACTTTGAGTTGAGGCATGTCTTTACACGTCTGGTTGTGCATGGCTTTCACAACCCTAATTGAATTAACAAATCTTTCCATGACGCTACAGAGACGTGTGTATACAAACTATGTGGATATTTTCGATTGCTATTTGCCTGAAATAAAAGTAGTAATTAATAACCTGAACTAACATCAACGGCTTCAATTCAGTTACTATGTGAAATCGTTTTGTTCTTTACTTCAAATAACATTTTCAAGTAACGCAAAATAGGCTGTTGCAAAGCCTTTAAAATAAAAAGTAAAAATGTATCGTAGTATCATCTTGTCATTCTTCAAATTCGATGCGCATAGAATGCCAATGGTATATTAATCAATGGAGCCCCACGTAGACTAGTCGTGACATCTAGTGCTGAAATATCGAACAATATAATCCTAACAGAGCGAGTGCATTCTAGCGGCCAGAAGAAGAAACTTTTCAATAAAATCTGGAAGTTAATAAGTACCTTTTTGGCAGCTAGATGTCTCGAGTAAATCTGCTGGCGAATTATGTTTTAATTAAATATATATTTTACACCATAATATGCACAATATAACGCTTAATTTTAAAACATCTGAAGCATTACAAAACAATAAACATATAACATTTCAAGCAAAAAACCTAGCTCCGTTCGGGTTTGAACCATAGGCATTAGAGCGATAGGCTAAAGCTCTACCACTGAGCTAATTGTGTAAACGAATATCGTACTTTATAAAATGACTTAGATAGAACTTGTTAGCAAATAATGATTTATACTAAACGATTTCATCACTGGAGTATATTATTTATATATAAAGCATTTCATACAAAGTTTATTTATTTTGTATTAGTACGCTATATTGCATGCAATACTCAAATTAGTGAAATATAAGTCAGGCACAAGATATCCGCTGCCATCTTGTCTTATTACTGAATCAGCTCAGCTTTTTAAAATCACGTCTGCACTATAGTATTACAAAATAAACTTTTAATTTCGAACGTGCCTCTTCCTTTAGAACAGTTAAAACGATTCTCGGCTCGATAATCGGAACTGGTGGGTCCCATGATATGGATTATAAAGTTTGCATAATTCGCACGGCCGCCATCCTGAAATGGTATGGCGGACGACCTTGTAGTTTGGTCACAAGACGCATCCTATACGAAGGTATGTTGTTACCAAATTTGGTAGAGATCGGATGATTTGGTTAGTCGTTATTTGATTTTACGTTTTGAACGTTTGAGTGGCCGCCATTCAGTTTTAGTAAAGATGGCGGCGATATAAAACATGACACTGAGGTGTCCTTTGCTAGTGCTACCTTTGTACCAAATTTCGTTCAATTCGCATTCACCGTGTTCGAATTGATAGGGGGGGACAGACATTCAGAGTACACACACTCACACACACACAGACACACACACACAGAGACTCACACACACACATACACACACACAGACTCACACACACACATACACACACACACACACACACACACTTTTTTCGCCCTGTGTTGATCTCATAAGTCTACTTTCATTTTTTGCAAAAATCGAAAGTAGGCTAAAAAGCTATTTGAGTTTCCAAGACGACCAAATCTCGGCTAGTCTACCTCCTCACGCGAGAAACATTCCTAATTGAAGACTTAAGAACGCTTCTAGTATTACCTAGCACAATAGGTGCGGAAAACCTATTAACGACTCTCAGAAGGAAGAGAGAAGAAATTCCACTGGAATTTTATGGAACGGGGGCCATGGTTGACCGGGCGTGGACATCTGCTAGCTTTGAGATGAGGCACATGTTCACACGCCTGGCAGTTCATGATTTCACCATTTGATTTGTACAAACAAAGCATACCATGATCCGGATGACACATGTGTATGTCAACTATGCGGACACACATGTGAACGCTACCATATTGAAAAATGCAGCAAAAGAATAAAGTCCATAAAAGACTATGCTACCCAAGGCGCAGGTGCGCAAACATAGTGTATTTAAATGTATTTAATGGCTGTTTAGCTGCAATAAAAGTATTATTATTATCAGCCTATTTCTTTTTTTCAAAATTGAAAATAGGCTAAAAATTGAAGCATTGATTTCAAGAACAGGAAATAATTAGGTATAATATTTTTTGTTTGTTTATAGTACGCAGTACTAGTGCCTGTGCTAACAATAGGCAGTTGAGAATATCTTAGGAACTTTAATTCTATTATGTACATAATAATTTTGCTCTTGTTATGCATTTTCATAATTTGTTTATTGTAATAAAATGTCCTACATAAATGAACTTTTATTATTACCTGCATGAAAATTGAAGTAAGTTATAGTGATTGGATACACGGAGTCGTTTCAGATCTCACGAAAAAAAAAGAAAAAAGGGAAAAGAACCATACGAATCACCAAAATAAATGTATGTATGTTTGTGTGTATGTATGTAAGTCTATGTGCGTGCGCATTTGGCCTCTTATAAATCGATAATAGCTGGCTCTGATTAGAATATTACACGGTTTGTGGTCTTGTTTGTTATGTCTAGAAGACGATACCTAGAGTTGGACGTCCGCATCGGATGGTTTTTAGAATAGATATTCCCAATATACCTGAACACGAAAATATCTTGTCCATCTTTTTTCTAAAATATCAAGAACGTGCTAACCACAAACCAGTCATATATTTCTATACAGTATTCAATTTCGCATCGAGTGAAACCAGTCGCTGATCAGTGCGGTAAGAATTATGCCCTACAAAGTATTACTAATGTCGGGACAATATGTTTTTGTTCGGGAGTTTATCCTCAAATAACTCTAAAACAGTTACCTAGAAGGGAATCCAACGCTGTCAGCATCTATCCTTAGTGTGTTTTCACCAGTTTTTCCACAATCCCTCCAGGTAAATGCCGAGATAGTACCGTACGTGAAGTTTCAGGGCACCTGTCCCATCCCTGACTCCAATACAGTTACACACATAATCAACTACACGGGACTGATGATAATAATAATAATAATAATAATAATAATAATGTTATTGGTTTTACGTCCCTTTTTACTACTGCGGGGTTTTAGAGACGCCAGGGGGCCGGAATTTTGCCCCGAAGGGGATCTTTAACGTGCCAGTAAATCTAATGACACTGTTCCCTCGCATTAGCGCACCCTCAAATGTTAACTGGCTGCACCAGGATTCGATCCTCCAACCTTGGGCACAGCAAGTGAGAACGTTACCGCTGAGCCACGCAGCCAGCCAAAGGTACTGATGACCAAGATGTCCCAAGCCCCTTTAATGTATTGTTATCAACAAGAATGTTAGAGGAAGTAAGAAAGGCATCTGAACGAACACATTGTGTCAACGTTACAGTATAATTTTATTGCTCAGATATTTTCCACGCCTAGGCACTTGTACACGTAACTCGTCGAACTATAATATTTGTGACAAGAGGAAGACAACTCCTTACTGTCGTCAAATTGTTCCCTTCTCCCTCCGCCCTGTCAGCATGTTCATCATTTTCCTTGCGCAAGAGATCTTGTGGAGCCGCGCCGCCTACCACCCTTTTCAAAACAATTCCCAAACTAATGCTGTCGATTCCACTCACCCGATTTTAATTCTGAAAAATGCATTGGAAACAGGAAATAAATCTCCATTTTCGTATTACCACGTTTTGTTCATATTTTAAGCAGAGATATAAAAAACTGTTAGTAACTTTTATATTTTTCACATTTTGGAAAATGCATCGAATTAATATCATTTCAATTGCAGTCTAGTATATATAGTGGTTTTCAGATCGCAAATACGAGCTTTTGTTCAAGAGAAAACTGAAAAAAGAAATTGTCTC
This sequence comes from Meconema thalassinum, assembly GCA_946902985.2. Lineage (NCBI taxonomy): Eukaryota > Metazoa > Arthropoda > Insecta > Orthoptera > Tettigoniidae > Meconema > Meconema thalassinum. The sequence goes on along the minus strand of OX336391.1, from coordinate 644,591,848 downwards.
ACTTTGGTGCTGCTACGTGGTGTCAGAATTACAAACTAAACAAGATGTTCAGTAAAGAACATATAGCCTACTTTCTCCTAAATGTATGAGTATAGTTATAACTCGTTGTTATTATCAAAGAGTATAATAGAACTATTCTTTGTTGAAGACCTTAGAAACGATTTACCTCTACCAAACGCCACAACCTAGATAAAAACTGCTACCATCATTGAAGAAAGAAAGATAAGAAGTATATCAAGAATGTTATGGATCTGGAGACATAATCGACCGGACTGGCGGCGTGGCTCAGCGGTAACGTTCTCGCTTGCTGGGCCCTAGGTTGCAGGTTCGTATCCTGGCGCAGTCAGCTGGCATTTGAGGGTGCACAAATGCGAGGGAGCCGTGTCAGTACATTTACTGGCACGTTAAAGATCCCCTTCGGGCCAAAATTCCGGCACCCCGGTGTCTCTAAAATCAGCAGTAGTTAAAAGGGATGTAAAACCAATAACATTATTATTATTATTACGACCTGCCGTGGGCAACATCCAACTTTGAGTTGAGGCATGTCTTTACACGTCTGGTTGTGCATGGCTTTCACAACCCTAATTGAATTAACAAATCTTTCCATGACCCTACAGAGACGTGTGTATACAAACTATGTGGATATTTTCGATAATATAATCCTAACAGAGCGAGTGCATTCTAGCGGCCAGAAGAAGAAACTTTTCAATAAAATCTGGAAGTTACCTTTTTGGCAGCTAGATGTCTCGAGTAAATCTGCTGGCGAATTATGTTTTAATTAAATATATATTTTATACCATAATGTGCACAATATAACGCTTAATAACATTTTCAAGTAACGCAAAATAGGCTGTTACAAACCCTTTAAAATAAAAAGTTAAAATGTATCGTAGTATCATCTTGTCATTCTTCAAATTCGATGCGCATAGAATGATAATGGTATAGTAATCAATGGATCCCCACGTAGACTAGTCGTGACATCTATTGGTGAAATATCGAACAATATAATCCTAACAGAGCGAGTGCATTCTAGCGGCCAGAAGAAGAAACTTTTCAATAAAATCTGGAAGTTACCTTTTTGGCAGCTAGATGTCCCGAGTAAATCTGCTGGCGAATTATGTTTTAATTAAATATATATTTTACACCATAATGTGCACAATATAACGCTTAATTTTAAAACATCTGAGTCATTACAAAACAATAAACATATAACATTTCAAGCAAAAAACCTAACTCTGATCGGGTTTGAACCATAGGCATTTGAGCGATAGGCTAACACTCTACCACTTTTTTTTTTTTTTTTATTAGCTCTTTACAGAATTACAGAATTTTCAGATATGATAAATACCAGACTAATACATCACAAGAAATCCAGATAGTGTCCATATTTATCGTATAATTGTCCACTTTCACTAAGCTTCCAACGCTCTTTTTGCAGGTGATACCTGAGATCCAGGAAAGAGAAATGTTGATCATTGTCCATCACGAAGTGTACATATTGGCCCATTATCCACACAATGGCAGTCTGTTTAATTTGGGGGAAGGCGGTCACCGACAAACGAACCAACTTCCTGTCATCAAGGTCATTCGAGGGCACATTTAATAGTTGACATACTTTTCCCTTACACCACAGCCACGTGGAGGCAACTCGCGTGCATGATGTGAAGCGGTGTATCGCCGTATCAGTTTGATCACATATAGTACACCATGGGTAAGCTTCAAGATGGATGGTATATCGCCGTAGAGCGGTTGGGATGAGATCGTTGAGGAAGATAAAAACTTGGGAGTGTACAGCAGAAGAAATGGACATAGCCCCAAAATTTTTCCAAACAGTGGGCCAATGGACATAGAGGATGGTGGCCTCTATTCGCGGTTTGGAGTGTACCACTTGCCGCAACATGTTATAGATACTTTTCGTCGTTGGAACAATCCCTGATGGCATTTGGCGAACAGTTTCCAGAAGGTGCTGTTGATGGTCCCTAAATATCTTCGGCAAAGCTCTATCACAACCACGGGCTCTGTTTCGAATATCTTTGTATAGCGCTTTCGTAAAAGTGTCATGTTGGGAAAGAATGGTGATATCGTTCTTGCAGAGGAGTGCACGGCATTTCATGCCATGAGCTGTTAGCCCTAGCCCGCCTTGCCGGGATGGGAGATACAACTGTTCCCGTTGTACTCGGAACAAAAATCCTTGCCATATAAACCAACCTGTATATTTTGCCAATTGGCTCTCAAACATTTTGGGAAGTGGGAAAAGTTGTGCGACATACCATATTTTAGAGAGCGCAAACACGTTGAGGACCATGACCCGTTGCACTATATTGAGGTTTCTTTGACCAAATTGGATCAGGACTCCCCTAACTTTGGCAATGACCTTAGTCCAGTTAACTTGCACTGTGTCCAGAAGCGATTGCTTCCAGGTAATGCCAAGAATTTTCACCTCATTTACTATCCGGAACCAGGGCTGTGGGGTAATCACTGAGTTAGTATTGAGCGGAAGCAAAGCAGTTTTCTGGGGGTTCGATTGTGCTCCAGAGGCGATATGGTAGAGCTGAAGGACGCTATCGATGTGGGAGATGTCTTCTTCATTGCGGATCAATATTGATACGTCATCAGCATAGGCGCACATTCCAAAAACATGTGTGGACAGTTTGTAACCCTGTAGCTTCACCTGGGTAGTCCGAATGAACGGTTCAAGGCCAATGACAAAAAGTAGCATAGAAAGGGGACATCCTTGCCTAACTGATCGTTGTATTGGAATCAGAGGGGAAAGAAAACTGTTGACGAGCACTCTAGACGTAGCATTACCATTTATCATACGAATGTAGTCAATAAGGATTTCAGGAAATTCGAAGTGTTGCAAGACCATGTACAAGTATTCATGACTGATGCGGTCGAAAGCTTTATCAAGATCTAAGGTGAGAAAACTCATTGGCTCAGTGGGGAGCATTTCGGCTTTTAGGTGTAGGTCCCGTAGTATCGCTAAGTTTGTTAACAGAGTTCTTCCAGGAATACTGCAACATTGTTCATCACCAATGATATCAGGTAGAACAGTCTTCAATCGGCATGCAAGTACTTTGGTAAGGACTTTATAGTCACTGCAGAGCAGAGTAACTGGTCGGAAGTCACCAACTGCCATGGGAGAGGATGTTTTTGGTATGAGGACTATGGTACCCTCGTGATGTGATTGACAAAGAGCACGACGTTGGAGAATGGTACGCAGGACATGACAAAATTCTTTGCCAATGAGAGGCCAGAAGTGTTTATACATTTCATATGGCAGTCCATCAATGCCAGGTGAGCGGTTGTTTGGGAGTCGTTTAACCACAGAGTGAATCTCTTCATCCGTAATATCCGCGCTGAGCAGAGTTTTGTTGTCCGGAGATAGTTTGGTACTGCAAGATGACAGCAATAGGGTCACCTGCTGTGGATCAATGGGAGCCTTAGCGTAGAATCGTTGATAAAATAATGATATTTCACTACGTATAGCGTCAGGGGAGGTGACGACACTTCCAGTACTGGTGCGGAGGCGGTGGATATATTTACGTTGCCGCTCACGTTGTCCTTTGGCGATATGGTATACACTTGCACTTTCGTCCGGGAGCACTGTACGATCTTTTAAAGCCACGTTGATATGAGCGAGCGTTCGTTGCTGTAGAGACAGGAGCTTGGTTTTAACTTCCCGGATCTGGTCATATATACGCTCCCCAGCATCAGATCTTTGCTGGAGCTGGCGAAGAACTCGATAGTAAAATTCAACTGTATCCCGTCTTTCCCGACCTCGTTGGTAAGATATGTTCTTAAAGACGCGGCGGATCCCTGGTTTAACTAAAATATCCCACCAGTCTGTGCAGTCGCGAAATTTGCCTTTTTGTTGGACCCATCGAATCCAGTGTTGTCTGAAAATATCTTGGCATTCCTCCTCCAGTAACAGCGAGCAATTCAGCTTCCAATAACCTCTTCCTATGTGAAATATGGGATGGGGGTAAGAGATTGTACATACGACAGCATGATGGTTAGTGAAACTGGCAGGAATCACTTCATATCGTCTAGGCTGGATGAGTTCCTGTGAAAAGTAGATGCGGTCAAGTCGTGATGAGGAGTTGTGACTTATACAGGTGTAATGGGGCAGGGGCACCCTTAAACTATCCACAGCATCAATGAGGTGTAGGGAGGTAAGAAGGGTCCTGAGAGCCGGGTTGACACCTCTGTAGGGACTAGTGGAATCCTCTGGGCGTTGAATACAATTGAAATCCCCTGCAAGAATAAGTTTTTCCTTAACGTCGTGCAGATGAGGCAGTATACTCTGTTGAAAGAACATTTTCCGTTCCACACGTTTATTAGACCCGGATGGGGCATATACATTTATCAGGGTGGTATTGTTTATGTGTCCAGATATTATGCGTCCTGATGGATGACATAGCACACCTGCGAGTGGGATATCATGTCTTATGAGGAATCCGGTCCCTCTATTCGTATTACCGGTATTGATGTATTGTTTGTAGAAGGCAGATATGGGTAAACACGGTATAGCAACTTCTTGAAGGAAAGCAATGTCAATGTCAGCATCTCGAAGGAATCTCTCCAACAGTTGAAATTTCAGAGGGCATTCTATTACATTGATATTCACAGTGGCCACAGTGAGAAATTGCGCCATTACGAGAAGTATAAAAGCTGTGCTAGACATACTGGAAGGTGGACTCGAAAGAAGACACAGGTGAGAATTATCCTGGTGCACTATGTCAAATTAGGTTGAGATAGTTCCTTTTGACTGCCATTCATAGGCCGGCTGTCAGCGGTTGAGAGCGTTCGTGGGTCCCTAGATGACGTAGAAAGAAGATTTTGTTTCTTTTTCACAGCTGCGGAAACGTTTGTGGAGCCAGTTTTATTCTTCGGGGCTGGTACGGCAATCGAGGCATTTGTTTTAATCTTCTTAGAGACGTTCTCGGATCCCCGATCAACAGTCTTAAGTGAGTCGGTAGGGACCAGCGAAGTCTGGGGCAGTGAAGACAAAATTTCTGTGGCAGCCTGTAGTAACGGCAGAGTTGGTTCTGAGGCTGCGATACAGGTTGCCGAGAGCACAGGGGCACTCTGTGTCTCGCAGCTCTGGTCAGGGCAAGGTATCAGTTCTGCGTCAGATGTATCCGAGGTCACTCCTGGTGTTGTCCCAGCTGACTGATCAATGATCATGTTTTCATATGACGTTTGCTGCGTCACAACTTCCGAGTATTGTACACGTCGTTGTTGTGTAGGAGTTATACCGAGGGGAATCATTTTCTTTGGGCAGTTAATACGGAGATGTGTGGTAGCATTGCAAATTAAACAGGTCTGTTTCTGTCCATTATACGTTATATAGCCAGAATGGCCACCAAAAGCCTCAGTGGAGGGGATATCTTGCTTGATTTCCATAGTTACGGCACGTATTCCATTATACACCGGGAACTGATAAGCAGAAGACCATTGTTCTTTCCTGACGTCACTCACAGTGCCATATTTCGACAGGACGGATTTGAAAATTTCAGGGGGTACTTCGAGTGGGACATTAAATATACGCACTGTGGTAAAATTGGAATCCGCTGTGGAGAGCTTAACATTGGTCATTTCGCCGGAATCATACTGAAATTTAATAGGATCTGCAAAAGTATTTAACAATTTCTGATAAATAGATATGGTGATTACCTTGATGTACATGGTTTTTTCGTGCGCATTTAACTGGATGGCTTCTACTTGGTCGACAGTCAACCGGAGGGTATCGCCAATCCAGCGGTGAATTTCTCCTGGTGAGGGGCGAGAACTCTGCCTGTCCCATTGGCAGCGTACGGTGTTTCTTCTCTGGTATCCGGACATGATTTTCAGCGGGGTTTTCTGGGTTTCTGGTTTTGTTGTCCTATCTGGAACACTACTTAAAAAAATATTGTCCGCATGACACACGGAAGGTCAGTACACACGTGGAACTAAGGAAGCACCGGTATTAGGAACCGTAACCTCTTCCAATGCGGTCACACAGCGCGCACACACGTACCGCACTCGGCCACGACCAGTGACCAACTTTCCACTGAGCTAATTGTGTCAACGAATATCGTTCTATTTAAAATGACTTACATAGAACTTGTTAGCAAATAATGATTTATACTAAACGATTTCATCACTGGAGTATATTATTTATATATAAAGCATTTCATACAAAGTTTATTTATTTTTTATCAGTACGCTATATTGCATGCAATACTCAAATTAGTGAAATATAAGTCCGGCACAAGATATCCGCTGCCATCTTGTCTTATTACTGAATCAGTTCAGCTTTTTAAAATCACGTCTGCACTATAGTATTACAAAATAAACTTTTAATTTCGAACGTGCCTCTTCCTTTAGAACAGTTAAAACGATTCTCGGCTCGATAATCGGAACTGGTGGGTCCCATGATATGGATTATAAAGTTTGCATAATTCGCACGGCCGCCATCCTGAAATGGTATGGCGGACGACCTTGTAATTTGGTCACAAGACGCATCCTATACGAAGGTATGTTGTTACCAAATTTGGTAGAGATCGGATGATTTGGTTAGTCGTTATTTGATTTTACGTTTTGAACGTTTGAGTGGCCGCCGTTCAGTTTTAGTAAAGATGGCGGCGATATAAAACATGACACTGAGGTGTCCTTTGCTAGTGCTACCTTTGTACCAAATTTCGTTCAATTTGCATTCACCGTGTTCGAATTGATAGGGGGGGACAGACATTCAGAGTACACACACTCACACACACAGACACACACACACACGCACACACACACATACACACACACACACAGACTCACACACACACATACACACACACAGACAGACACACTTTTTTCGCCCTGTGTTGATCTCATAAGTCTACTTTCATTTTTTGCAAAAATCGAAAGTAGGCTAAAAACGGGACATTTATCCTTAAGACTACGACACTATCAAACAGTAATTCAACCAGAGTTCCTGTAAGCTAACAACTAATAAAGAAATTGAAAAAAAAAAAGGAACGAGGCATTTAAAAAAAATTCTCGGACCTTAAAACTGTGCTCGCGCATACCGATTACGCAGTAACAAAGATAGCATGGACGTTACATGCAGTTAGACATTGGATCTATGGGCGGGCATCAATTCCACCAGGGAATTCCAGTCAGGTAGCCAGGATTACCTCAATTCCACCCGTTCCTCCAAGGTACCCAGAAATGAGTTCCTCAACTCCGCCCAGGCTTTTCCCCAATGACGTAAACAAATGTCATAACCCTCCTGCTCGCATACCAAGGGCCGTGTCAAACACCTTATGCAGCGCATGAGTAGAAAAAAATAGAAAACTTGGAAGACTTATGTAAAAGAATATTATGATTAATTTTAAATCACCACCACCAAGTCCGCTCAGTCGTTAAATCAGATATAAACATAATACAAAGAGCTAGATATTAATCACTGTTGTTAAATAAAAATATGGACAGGAAATTTAATAAAATAAGAAAAAAAAAGCTTCTTAAAATCACATAAATCTTTACTTCATTTCAAACTATACAAAATAAAATTAGGTGAAACTCTTTTCATTCCCTAACTATTGTGTGAGAAACACACTTCACAAGATCTAATCTACTCATTGTTTGGTTGTCGTACTGCATGAGCTTGTTTTCAATGAATTCTTTTCTCACACGACTATTCTTGTCTTTGCTCGACACCCGCCCGCTGCTGTTAAGTAGAATGTACGTGTCTGTCTGTATCTGATGAAGGCACTTTAAAAAAACAAACATATTTGGATGAGGTGTTGTACATTGTGCTTTGAATTTTGAGTGAAAAGCCTCGCAGGCATTAGTTGTTCTCCACAACTCTGCAGACGGTGGCGCCCACAGATGTGGGGGGGAACAACGTACCTGGAACCTCTTCAATGTAGGTTTCCAGAAGGTAATCCGAAAATTCACTAAGTCGCTGGTTGGTGGGCTGGAATGCAAGAATTCGCTCATGGGCTGCAGAAGGTGTTTGGACGTTGACCCGGCCCTTGGTATGCGAGCAGGAAGGTTATGACATTTGTTTACGTCATTGGGGATAACCCCTTTGCCGACCCCTTGTCAAAGCCTGAGCGGAGTTGAGGAACTTATTTTTGGGTCCCTTGGAGGACCCGGTGGAATTGAGGAAAAAAGTCTGAATTGATGTTCGACCGGATCTATCAGCGCGCGTTAAATCATGTTGGCAACAATGTCATGCATGAGTTGGTCAGAAATAATCTGAAACATTATGATCTATTGTTGTGCCAATTTTGGATGAAATCCATTTTTTAGTATCGTATAGAAGTTACGTGTATTTTAAAAGTGGACCTGTCAGCAGGCTTAGAATATGGATGATGATGCTAATTGTTGTTTAAAGGGGCCTAACATCTAAGTTATCGGCCCAGGCTTAGAATCATATTGGCAGCACAGACATATATTAGTTATTCCAAATTAATTTAGAATGTCAGGCACTATACGTTTGCAAAATTTAGAGCTGTTGGTTTGCAGACTTTCTGATATATTGATATTAGGATACAAAATACAGACGGCATTTATTCACATTTGGCGGCTCCGATTTCTCTTAAGAATACGCATGGTTATATCTGTACGGTACACATAGCAAATACGAAATTTGGTTCAAATCCAATTGATAGTATAGAAGTTACATATAGGCCTATTTAAAAATTGGACCCAACAGCAGGCTTAGAATCATGTTGGTACCACTGACGTATATTTGTTACTCCAAATTAATCTAGAATGCCAGGTACTATAAGTGTGCATAGTTTAAACCTATCGGCTTGCATACTTTCTGATATATTAGTATTTTTATTTAAAACAAGTAGTTCCGTGAAGAACTATACAGCCTATTTTCATATATCCTACTTATGTTAACTGCCACTATCAACATACACAATTTCAGTTTGATTGCTGTAATAGATTCGTAGATATTGAGAACCGACTAAATATTTCGGATGGTCGCCATGTTGGATTTTATATATGTAGGTCCTAGAGTTATGTACTGTTACATGCAGATTATTGTGTACGTGTAGTATTCAAACTTCAATCGCATAATTATGACACAAGAAGTAACAAGGGGATTTTAAAATTTCGCACAGCTGCCATCTTGAAGTTATGGAAACAATTGAAATAAATTAGATGCCAGTGGATTACCATTCGTATAAGGATTTACTGTACCAAGTTTCACTGCACTCGGATGGTTATATTGCGAGAAACGTCCATGTGAATATTTATATTTCGCGTCGCCACCATGTTAAATTTGTGATCACCAGGTTATTTAAAGTCCTATAGGTGAACTTAAGTTCATAGCCCCTATGAACATTAAAAAATTCAGTTTGATTGCTGTAATAGATTCGTAGATATTCAGAGCCGTCTAAATATTTCGGATGGTCGCCATGTTGGATTGTTAAATGTATAAGCCATAGAGTCATGTACCATTAAACGAAAATTATGGCGTAGGTTCATTATTCATACTTTCACGACAAAAGAAATAAAAACTTAATTTTAAAATTCGCACAGCCGCCATCTTGAGGTTATGTAAACAATTCAACTAAATTAGATACCAGTGCATTACAATGCGTATACGTATTTCTTGAGCCAGATTTCAGTGCGTTTGGAACATTAAATCGCGAGAAAGGTCTATTTAAAATTTTCAAATTCGCTTGGCCGCCATGTTCGTTTTGTAGTTAATCGGTTTTTGAAAGTCTTATGGATGGACTTCCAGTAGTGCCCTTTATCTCCGTACAACATTTCAGGGAGATACCGCTAATAGTTTCAGAGATATAGAATGCCGGTGAAATATTTCGCACATCCACCATCTTGTGGTTATGTAAACAATTGAACGAAGTTAGATGTCGGTGCATTACAATGTATATAGACATCTACTGTACCAAGTTTCATTGCGTTTGGTTGGTTAAATCGCGAGAAACGTCTATTTAAAAGTCGCAAATTCGCTTGGCCGCCATGCTGGTTTTGTAGTTACCATGTTTTCAAAGGTCACATAAGTGAACTTATAGTAGTTCCCTTTATCACCATACAATATGTCAGGGTAATATCTGTAATAGTTTCGGAGATATTGAATGCTGGTGAAATATTTCGCACAGCCGCCATGTTGGATTGGTGAGTCTTTACAAAATTTGAAGGGCACAGTCGGGGTCGCCCGGAATTGTGCTATGAACTTACCGAGTTTCATTGAAATCGCTCTAGCCGTTTAGATTTTATTGGACACACACACACACACGAATCACACACACACGGACAAAAGGTGATCTCATAAGCCTATTTTTTCAAAATTGAAAATAGGCTAAAAATGAGAGAACATTTATCAACAGTTGACAGACCTGGTGGCTCTTTAAAATACGCTCAGTCATATCTGCTTATGTGCACATACTGTAGTTCATAAGATATTTGGTTGAAATCCAATTGATAGTGTAGGAGTTATATGCATTTAAAATTGGATCTATCACCATGCTTAGAATCATTTCGGCAACACTGCCATGCATGGCCTCCTGGAAATTAAACTGAAATATTGTTATACATCTGTGCCAATTTTGGAATAGCTCCCATGCATACCTTCCAAGATAGCCAACATGAAGCTCAAATTTCAATTGCAGTTTTTCTTCAGTTAGTAGCACTGACATCATTTTCAAATATAGCATTGAGATATTCACGTATAGATATAGATAGACGGCTACTATTTCACGGTCACCTCTTGGGGATGACTGATGATCGAATAACGAAAAGAATATGGAGTTTCATTATGTCTAAGGTAACAAGGCCCAGATGGTTGGAGGAATGTGAAAAATATCTCAGGGAAATTGGTTTTCCAGACCGAGAAAATATCTGTCAGGAAGACATTTAGAAGATTGGTGAACAACTACCAAGGTTTTAAAATGGTATCAACTTCCGGAAGACGGAGAGGACCTTAGTCCGAAGAACATAATCAAGCACTCGTCGCTGGGGTCAGAAGATACTGGCAGAAAAACAAAGCCGGAACAATAACAAGAAAAGACCACTAAAGTGAAGTTGGTTGTTAACACGCAGACGATAGAGGCTCAACTCGATGTATATTATGCAGTAAATAAAAAGAAATAAACTTGAATGACCAGTTTCGATCGTACAATCATGTTGACTGACTGAAAAGCATTAAATTTAGATTAGTATGGCAGTACTGAAAAATAGCTTCCAACGCGATATTACCTCCACAAAAGAAATCACACGGAGTATGGTCGCCCCTTCTTGCACGCCACTGCTCAAAATTCCTACACTATAATCTTTTCCATACACCTGCAACTCCACACTGTGTAGGAATTCGCTGCTTCGTTTCGTGACAAGCTAGATTTAAAACACAATTAGAAATGTGCTGCTTCTATCCTTGGGTCGCTGGCACTGCAGAGGGCCGGGTTCGATTCCCGAATCTGCCAAGAAATTTAAATTCTAGCCTGAGGGCTGGAACTGGGTACACTCAGCCTCGTGAGGCAAAACTGAGAATAGGCGGCTTTGAATCCTACGTAAGCCATCCTGGAAGTGGTTTCCCACTTCTACTCTAGGCAAATGCCGAGATGGTACCTATCATAAGGCCACGGCTGCTTCCTACCCAGATCCTACCTTAATTACAAATACACACACGTGTACCGACATCACAGTAACACGGATTATCAGAGATATTCGTAACGCACCCAAGTACATGGGGATACAAGACCACGATGCCTCAAATTCCCTAAAGAATCAACAACTCTTATTGGGTCACAGTTGAAGGATTCCGAACTCATACTAAACACTCGGCATCAGCCCGAACATAGAATATCACATGCAACATGGTCAGTAGTAGTCTATTGACTCAAACCTAATGCTTAAGGTACCTGGCGGCTATTATAAATATATTTAAAATAAAGTGGGCACTCCATAGATGTTGAGCCGCCTTGAACAGCGAGGTGAACCGCCCAGTGACAGCTATCTTACACATGTCACCGGACAAGTTCACCCCGAGGTCTGGGGCGGGAGACGACCACGTGCTGCGAACAGTACAGTATATAGGAATCGTTACATAGAACTACATGATCACTGGTATATGACTGTTCAATAAACACACCTTTTTGTAATTAGCAATTGATCAGAACGTTGCAATCGAAAGAAGATCCATAAAATCATAACATCATAATACCAAGAGATTGCAAGTCGTGTCGTCATAACGTCACTAGAGAAAAGTAAACGGGGCAAATAACAATTAGCCTAGTTCACGAATACATTACAAATTCCTGGAAAGATATAATTACTTTGATACATGCAATTCAAATGGTAATACTGACACTTTGTATTAAGACTTCGAATGCACTTCGCAAAGCAGACTACAAGAACAAAAGCAAAAAACAAACACAAAACCAAGAACACAAAGCAAAGTTCAAAAAACGCAGAACACAACCACAAAACCAAACTCAAAGCAAAATTCAAAAACAAAAGCAGAAAACAAACACAAAAGCAAAACTCAAAACAAAATTCAAAAACAAAAAAAACAAACAAAAAAACAAACACACGAAGCAAAATTTCAAAACAAAAGCAGAAAACACAAAACCAAAGACCCAAAGCAAAATTTTAAAATAAAAACACGACACAAACACAATAACACAAAACCAAAAACAGAAATCAAAATTTAAAATCAAAAGACAAACCCAGAACCATCAACATAAAGCAAAAATCGAAAACAAAAGCAAAAGAAGGAAACGAACACGAAACTAAAAACATAAAGCAAAAAACAGAAGCAAAAGAAGAAACCCAACACAAATTTAAAAAAAAAACAAGGGGTGCCGGTAGATGAACACAACCACAACAATACCATCATTATTTGCATTGAGAAATGAAAGTTATGTTAAATGATGTTGAATGAACATTGAATATGTGACGTTGGAGGGAAAAGTCAAATGTCTGTCTATAAGATCACCTTCATATAGCCTACACAGGTCAGTCAGTTGACTCAATGACGGGTGCGGATTTAACATTTCGAAAGCCAGTAACATTCAACACCTAATCCAGCACTGGGAAATGTAAAAATACCAGGGAAATAGCATGGTCATAAGAAAATACTGAAAAATCAAACAAAGTAATATTTTGCTTCACACCTCTGAAAGTAGATGACACAGAATGGAGTTCCTCCCCCTGTAACTCTTGTACACACTGATACACAAGAAGAAACCCACTTCTGGACCATCGTTTTGCAACGCCCACATTGATCCACACACCGTCCTTTAGTCCACCAGAAGTTTAAGATAAGGCTGACAGGAACTCGAGAATAACGTTCCTGACGGCAGCATTATCTTTAACCTCGGATGAGCAATTCTACTGCAGCTGGCAAGGACACGGGGCATTATTGAGATCAACCAATTATGCCTGTACTCAATATCGTAGGGCGGCTCTTTTGGTTGATGCATGGCCCGCTTTCAAGGTGGAAGACATGGCGCCTCGGGACACTTATAATCTCAGTCCCTGTGGCTACCTTGTCTTAAACCTCAAGCCGAACGTAAGTTACCAAATATAGCCTACTAGGGTGTTCTGGCAAGTACAGTATACCCGGCAAGGAATATTTTCTGTTTGAAATCATTTAATAATGGCGATGTTCACTTCCCATAGCTTTGACCCGGCGAATTTCTGAACAAGGAAAATGAGAAATAACAAATACCATAAAACAAAAGAATAAAAGAAAAACAAAGCACAAACGTAAAATATGACATTCTGGCGGCACTGTTATGGAGTCCCAGTGGCTGACATGGCTTTAACATTAGGGCTTGGTATCCAGGGAGCCAGAATACCAGTAATTTGATAAGATTCAAATTAGAATGCTTTCAGACAACGATGACTGGCAAGATAGTAACATACTTGTGATCTCGAATGTTGACTTTCAAAGAGTAAACGCTAATAGCTTGGACCCACTTTAGGTCTAGGAGCGTCTCGAGATTCACCTAAATTTCATCTTCCAATCATGGAATACTCCTCAAACCTGGGTAACAGTTTCGTTATAGGACAGCATGATGCAGAGCAGACTTAATTTTGCCTCAAGGTTTTTGTCAATAAATATCCTTGAATTGACATCGCAGGAGACGAATTCCATCCCCACGTATCGACTGGTTAAAAAATCCCACAAGCATTGTGACGTGCAGGAAGTACAAAATATGCTGGATTCAAACCATCGACCCCCGGTTTACTACTCCACAAGTCTGACCACTGAACTAACAGTTACATTACAATTACAAGTCCATGGTTTGGCCTGAACTGCACCTCTCACGGAATGGAGCATAGGGTACAAGCTTGAGTATCGGACAGTACCAACTGTACTTGCTCTCCCTGTCCTGTTGCCCGCTACCAACGTGCCAAACACGTTCAATGATATTTGTTTATTACATTTCTTCATAACAGCTGAGGAGAGAAGGGTAATTTTCCGTAATAGTGTTACATCACCGTTAAATCAAAACTGCAGATATAGAAAGAGAAATTCTCGGAAATCTGGAACACCTATCAAAATGAGCTGCTTCTCTACATTGTCCCTGTAAAACACATGTAGAACAGACTGGGCGTATCATATGCAATATAGTCACCAGTAAGATCTTGCCCTTCGCGGCAGTATCAAATGAACACAGGATATCAGCTTGTAACGTTTATTAAAAGTCCTTAACTATGGTGACAACTGTAATGGTTCAATTAAACAAACACGATAAGAATAAATATACACTGTGGTGTGCACTTACCTTTGATAGTGTGATTCCTATTTAAGACAGTGAATCGAAATTTATTAATTAATCCTCGGCAGTCAGCAGTAGAGTTCGAGACCACTTACCCGGGCCGTAGTGTAACTTAGTTGACTAACCATTCAGTACTTATTTAAGGAGTATGATTGATTTGCCTATAGTATTTACTAACCACTATGAAAGAAATAGGCATTACGTTAAAGAAAATGAATTTATTAAATGCAAAATCAAAATATTAATAAAACAGAATAGCGATAGTCACACAATTGAATTTAAAATTACTCAATGCGGCAATTAATTTAAAAGAAAATAAACATTTGAATTGAATATTAATCTAGAAGTTACATATTACAGAGACGTCGGATATTTAATTGTTTGCTTACCCATTTGAAGTATCATCATAAAAAAGTGTTCAAGATGATCTCGATGTTCCGTTTCAAGTTGAAAATGTTGTGATATCTCAGTAGATATGGTATACCATAATCAATTACGTTGCCATCTGTGTTAAGACCGTTGAGTAGGGATATAATCCACTATCAGCTGATATGGATATTGGCAAGACATCGTTCAGTGTCGAATCTGTATACTCAGTTCGATGCTATACCAGGAAGCCAGGTTATTACTTCCTCCCTTCATTGAGAGCTGTTGATGAATGAATGTCTTGTCGAGGGTGCAGGTACTAATAGCTTCCTGATCACGTGGTCTTCGACTGTCTCCCACCCTAGTAAGCTTCCCTCTCTTCAGTGTTCATTCGTCACGAGGGCTAATTGCATCACAACTTGCAATATTTAGCAGCGTACCTACAGTAGAAATGGCGTGATTCTTCCACAATAAGGTGAAATATCAAGCTTCTATTCCTTCCAGAAGGAACTAGATGGTCAAACCCGTGATGATTACACATAGGGTTTTAGCATCCCGAGACAATGACTCTTAGCCGTGGTGAAACGATACTGCGTCATTCTGGGGTTTATAAGATCCCGGGACAATGGCTACCTGCCGTTGTGAAATAACTATTACGTCGTTCACTAATGTGACACATAGGATTGGTCCTTATTGGCAATCTTGTTGCAATATATAATACTTCGTCTCTTTACAAATAAATATTAATAAAAATCTTTCTGACTATAATAATAAAAACTGCTTACAAGTATCTGATATAAAAATCATCTCATCGATGTACTAATTAATAAGAATAATAAATATGATAATAAATTAATGAATAACCCTTTATATCTAACAGGTATGGGATCGAATCGTTACAAGCTTAACTACACAAAAGCCTGTAGATTGAAACGTACTGCCCAGCCTTCAACAGGGAGGTGTACCGCCCAGTGACAGCTATCGTACACATGCCACTGAACAAGTTCACCCCGAGGTCTGGGGCTGGAGACCTTCATGTAGTGAGTCCTATATCAGGAATCCTAACTTTGAACACTTTATTGTTCCTGAGAAACACATTCCATTTGTGGCGTATGACTGATTAATGAACACAACTTGCAGAGACTATAATTATTCTCCGAATATCACATTCATAATAACCCAAAAGTATGACCACAACAGTGAAATAAAAACATAACCAAATCAAAAGGAAAGCTCTAGGAATGGTGTTCTGACGTCGCAATGTCCCTAGAGAAAAAAAAAATACAACAAATCACAATTGTTTCAAGGAAACAACTGGAATTTTCTATAAAGATACAATTATAATCACTAGGATACAAGCAAATCAAAATGTTTACCTTACTAGAGTCAATTTGGCATTAGTCCTGAAATTGCCTCACTTTCATTCCACCCCTCTGACTTTGCAATATGTACTTACGGGACGGAAGTCACCGTCAACTGCATTGAGAAATGTAGATTATAGTAATGGATGTGTCCTCGAGGGAAAGTCTAAAACATATTGCTCATATAGGCTCCTCACTGACGCAATGGCTGTATGGATCCAACGTTTTGATAGCCGTCAACATACTCAGCATCCACTCCAGGCCTGAGGAAGTTTATCAATCGCAGGATAACAACGTTTTCTGTAGATTACAACTAAAGAATAACATATTGAAATGTACTGATATCAAGAAGGAAACACTAAAATATAACTTTATACTTTCCGCCCCAGTGAGTTGATGAAAGCAGACGACACAGAAGGGAGTCTCTCGCCCTGTAACTCTTGTGAACACAGTTACAGAGGAGGAAACCCCTTTTCGGACCATCGTTACACCACTCAGGGCACAAACTCCGAGTGACGTGGGGCACACTCTCTCACCATGTATAGGAAACTATATGACCCGGACATATCTCACCAGAAGCCTAAGATAAGGCTGTCAGGAGCCCTTGTAAAACGTTCCTAACAGTAACCATATTTTCAACCTCTGATGAGCAACTCCAATGTAGCCTATCAATAGCGCTACGACACGGAAAATGATTGAGAACATTCAATAATACATGTGATGGACATTACTGTAGGTACTGTCAGGGATCCTCAGAGGGGCGACGCTTTTGGCTGATGATTGATGCGCGCTCGAGGTGGAAGATGTGGCTCCCCGGGACCCTTAAACTCAGTCCCTGTGGCTGCCATGTCTTAAACCTCAAGCCGAATGCTTAACAAGTATATCCACCATATAGCATTTTCTGTCAAAAACGCTGATAGCTTGCAATAAGGTTGCAAACATAGTTTTGAAGTGGTAATAGTTTGATCTGTGAACAGTGAAAACGACAAAGAGCAACAGTGAGGAAGTGTATGACGGCATCCACGGACACCAGGGTGAAAAGATAACTAAATACAGGAGTGAGAATGAAGATCACGTGTGATTTAGCATGCTCACCTTCGCTCAGTAAAATTAACACCGACCCTAGCAGCAATGGGCCCACCTAATACCCCACATCACGGAGAAGAACACCAATCGCTAGAGTCCCGCGAAATTTGTGAGCAAACATGCAACGATATATTTACTCCAAATGTGTCATTTCTTTCGATAGTGAAGTCGCGTAATAAAAATATTTTGTGAAATGTGTTCCCTTCACCCTAAAATGCGAACGAAAGGTTGTAATAAGATTCTTCTGCTGTATTAAATATTTATTTTAAAATTAATTGAAGTAGTTCCACTATCTGTCGTTTGATAGAAAATAAAATACTTAAATATAAATATTTTATAAGACAATCTGCGTCCTAAAATCTTGAACAGTACTTTGGGGACAACATAAGTTTTACGAGTTACTGTAGTGAGAAAAGCACTATGGTAGTCATAGATAATATTAATTGAAGTTATTCTTCCAAATGTTTCTATAAAGTTCATTATTAAACCAAATCCGTCCACCATATACATAGACATTAAGCACACTCAAATCTCACTTCTTTACTATTTCACCTCTTTGGAGTCTTTTATATAACCACAAATAAGGGTCCCTACTTATTGCCTATCCTGTAGTCTAGGAGCAGAAGTAAGTTTCATGAGCTTAAGTTAATTACATGCTAAGTAACCTCTGCCGCGCTGTTGGTGGGGTTGATTTGTGAATAGCAGTCGGCTTACCACATGTCTTACGAAAGTGACAGGGCCTATTAGTCACAGGATAGTGGATACTATATCGAAACTACATTACCACCTTAGCATTGATGACACTCTGAAGTTGAGATGCCCCTAACAGCGAGACGGCCCTCCCAGTGACAGCTATCTCACACATGTAACCGAATAAGGTCGCCTCAGTGTCTGGGGTATCACTCGTTGTGTCCAGAAAATAACTGATGGACACAGAGGAGGATTTATCGCCATGTTACTAATGGTGACACAACTACAGATCACGAAACACACGTTTGGATCATCTATATTCCATAGTACCCTAGGAATATTTTTAAAAGCTGAAGTTCAAAGATATTGCATATCACATGGCACGAGGGAGCGATACTGGACAAGAGGTCGAAAGACGATATTACCCAACGTTACAGAGGGGACGCTCCTCAGAGTCCTCCGGCCCTGCACAACAACACACCAGAATAGAGTCGAAATCCAGTCGCACAATCTGTGTACTGAGTAGGTCTACACCCCAATTGTACACACACACAATCGTGGATCAGGGGTCCTTGTTCTCAAGAACCATCATCCTGGATTTAGGGTGGACCCAACATAGAGTGAACAAATGAGGATAGCACGTATCAACATTGCATTCTTCCACTTCTATGCCGGGTGAACGCCGAAATGTATGGATATCTACGGTCGCTTCCTTCCCCAGCTCACTTGAGGAGATCATCACGACCGAAATTTAAGAAATGACTCCCACGAACACTCAACACACGTTCCTGGGAGGACATCTCTAAAACCTCAGGACGGACGGGAAGAGGAGCCCTGGGGAGCAATATTAGTAGGGGCGTGGCTAATTAGACTATCAAAACATAAAGTACAGTACAAATATACACTAGCTGCTTTGCGCGACATTGTCCAAAGACACAGGAATAAAATGCTGAAGTAGCAGTAAAGAAGATATATCCTTGATATTGTAATTCCGAAACAACTTTCCTACACCATGTCGCACGTGTAAATTATCCTGTATTGAGTTTATCGCAGTAAATTTTATTTTACTATTACTCACGAGGCTGATTGTACCCCGTTGCTGCCCTAACACAAGGTTTACATTTCATAGCAGTGTAGGAAACCAATCGTGGAGACAGCCAAGCATGCTAGTCAGAGAAGCGGATGAAAGTAGACGACACAGAATGAAGTTTCTCCCCCTGTAACTCTTGTACACCCAGGTACAAAAGAGAAAACCCACTCCTGGACTGTCGTTTTACAACGCCCGCACTGAAAGACCATGAATACAAAGCGGTATGATCCACACACCATTCTTTGGCCCACCAGAAGCTTAAGATAAGGCTGTCAGGAACTCTTGAAAAACGTTCCCTACGCAGCATTATCTTTTACCTCGAATGAGCAATTCTACTGCAGCTGGCAAGGACACAGGACATTATTGAGATCATCCAATTACGCGTGTGACACACAATATCGTAGGGCGGCTCTTTTGGTTGATGAATGATCCGCGCTCGAGGTGGAAGATATGGCGCCCCGGAGCACAAGGGGAGTTCCAATGCATAAAATATGAAGAATTATCAATTTTCAGATTTGTATACGATGTAAAACTGGCACGTTCAAAATGATGTATAACACTTGATATTTGTTATTTGCAAAACATTGTAACGTAATCTTGATTACGGTACAAATTATTATTATTATTATTATTGAAATATCAAAGTTATATCGTTTTATTCACCCATTAATATCAAGGGAGGGGCCATACCATATTCACGTCATTACCATAATCATATATAATATTGTCAAGTGCTTAGATTAAGAAACAGGGTTTTTATAGAGGTCTAGGGCTGTTTTATTAGTTAAATTGTAAAGACAGGACGGGCATGGTTGGAAGAAGTTACGGACGGTGAAGCAACATATTGCAAGAAAATGTATTTCTGGAACGAAGCCACGCTGACTGGAGACAAGGGCTTGGAGAAAGATTTCGGCGGAATATATATATGCGCACCGAGAGGAATAGCGGGTTCTGAGTGGAATATTTGAAGTACGCGGGCCTGTATTCCCGCTCGGAGAAGTTTCAGCGTCGCTTGAGGACTGAGAAATGCTTTGCTATAATTGGTCTGATGGGTCGCGGACAAATTTATGCCGCGAAACATCGGGACCATTCAGAGTGTATAAAAGCCCAGCGCGACTTCAGCACTGGCTATTCTATAGATTCTATTCTGTCATTCACTTATTCGATCACGCACTCACTCATTGACTTTGTGAGTCGTAGACTCTGTCAGTCCCTCAGTAAGATGGGACTTAGTGAATTCAATTAGCCTGGTTTGTTCAAATTTGCTTACCATGGTAATCAAACTCAGAAACAAGCAGCAGCAACAACAACAACAACAACAAGAAAACATATGTTTTCAAAGGTCAATAAACGTGTGTTGGCGTAAGATCTCAAATTAGACTGCAAGCAGACCAACGAGATGGACTTTGAACCACAAGGCACCAGGTATGTGGACCGAGTTATTATCAACACAGAAGATCAGCGCTAGCGAGAAGACAGTCATTGCCCCGCAATTAGGGAATATTAATGCACATATTGTACACAGCTCGAAACCTCAGATCAAATGTTATTAATAATTTTGTTGTAAATAAACCAGTATTAGTTAAAATGTCTTGTTCATTGGGAGTTGAATATATAGGATAGTTGGAATGCAAAGAGTATCTCATAGAGCAAGTTTATTGCCCTACGCTCCGATGATAGATCTTGGCTCAAGGAAGGGAGCAGCCGTGGCTAAATAAAATTTTAATGTGTTATCTTTACGATAACTGGCGCCCAGTAAATCTAAATTAATAAAGTGTATGTCGTCTGTCTAGACAGGCCAATGCTAAATAAGAACGATGAGGTGGTTTTAAGGATTCTTGAGTGTAATATCTGTAGAAACGTTATAAATGATCGCCCAACTTGTAGAGCGATATCCAACGACGAAGGTAGCCGTTACAACATGTCTAATATTTTTTAAAATAATGCAGTGCGCGTTAGAAAACATTGATAATTAGAACATACAAAGGCATTTTCTCAGAACTTACTCTTTGCACATAAATATTCCATATTTTTCAGTTGTTTCTTATCACAGAAATCTCAAATTTTTACTACCTGTAGCGTGGCTTGTAAATGAGATTTTAACACAGGGATTTTGTTCTAGCTCAAATACATTATGAAAAATAAAATGTATATATCTAGATTTTTTAAACGAAAAATTTGAGATTAAAGCAAATAATAAATAAATTCAATTCAATGATTTCAAACCGAGTTGTCAGCGGTATCAAATGAAAATACTGCAGTATATTTTGGCGATGCACACTTCCCATAGCTTTGATCTGATACGGCGAACCTCTGTGGCTGACATAGTTTTAACCACGAAACCTGTAATTCAATAAGAAGACTTAAAATTAGGATTCCCTCAAATACTCGAGACTGGAACGATAGTATATATGCCATCCCCTTATTATTACCGTTTCCAAGGGGACCGGGGATGAGATGCGATGAAGTTCTATACGGGGGATTGTCTTACGGCCTGATGCCCTTCCTGATGCTAACCTCATGAGAGGTGAAATGAATGAAGATGAATAAAACTGAACAAGGATGTGGAAGGAAGTGGCCGTGGCCTGTCAGACCATCCCACCATTAGCCTGGAGTTTAAAATGGGAAACCACGGAAAACCATTTCAAGGAAGGCCAACGGTGGGGATCGAACCCACGAGGACCGAGTCCGCAGATAACGTGGCCCCATGCGCTTTAGTGAGATTAGCTACCGCTGTCGGTAGACTGGAAAGATAGTAATACTCGTATTTACAGTAAATACTCGTTCATGTGATCTAGGATGCTCACTTCCAAAGAGTAAAGTAAACGTGCTCCAACTACCACCACCAATACACCATTCACATTTTGATTACGACTTTCCAGCAATGACCACTGAATTACCCTCAAAGATGGGATGGTCGTGGGTTTATAGTAATAATAAACGATAAATAACTGAATATAACCATAAATTGCGCAGACTATTTTCTTCTTCAATAAACATCTTTGAATTACTCGCTGTAGATTAATGCGATCCCCATCTATCAACGCGAATCGTATAGGAAGTACAAACTAGGCCTATACTCTATAAGTCTCAGCACTGAGCAAATGCATCAGACATCTTAATCCTCTTAATGTACAGGTCTATGTTTGGCAAAATCACAATTTGGCTCCCACGACCGTTGGAATACCTGAACTGCACCTCTCACAGAATGGAGCGTACAGTACAGGTGCCAAATGGAATGCGAATTTTCGTCATAACAGCTAAGGAGAAAAGGCTAGCTTTCAGGGACAGTGTTTTCCATCGCCGTGAAATCACAACTGCAGATTATGCATGTACGGAAACAGACATTTTAAGCATAAGTTGTCCATATTACACTAATTATTCAAAGAATATGATTATTAATCCAAAAGCATGAACACAACAATGAAATACAAACAAGATCAATAAGAGCGTAACCACATCAACAAGAGATTGCAGTGACGTTCTAACGCCACATTGATAAACATAATAACTGGAGATGTTTCCAAACAATCCCAAATTTCTAAGTTAAATACAACTGTGTAATAACCCCGACATCTGAATCAGGTAACTATGAGTAACTTCAATTTTTTGAAATAAACTGGTGTGACAATGAACAATCGAAATATTCTTGGGACTCCAGGGCCCCACACTGGCCCCCTGCTGCCTATGCTTTACACCACTCAGGGCACAAACTCCGAGTGACCTGGGGCACACTTTCTCACCGTGTATAGGAAACTGTATGACCCGGACATATCTCACCAGAAACCTAAGATAAGGCCGCCAGGAACTCTTTTATAACGTTCCTCACAGTGACCTTATCTTCAGCCTCGGATGAGCAATTCGATAGCAGTCGGCTAGTACTGATAGCGCTATGAATTGTAAAATGATCGAGATTATTCAATAATGCATTAATGCAGGATTTGTCAGCGCCTCTGACCGGCTTCTCAGTGGGGCAACTCTTTTGGTTGATCCGTGCATGACCTGGTGGCCGGGACACTTTAAAACCCAGTCCCAGCGGCTGCCAAGTCTTCAAGATGAACGTAAGCAGATTTTTCTGTGAACAATGGAAACTGGAAACAAGGAAGACCAACAGTGAAGAGGACTCATTCGCTAAGTGTATGATATGACATCTTGGCGTAAGCCTCAGGACGCGGCATCCAGTGAGCCTCAAATGGTGAAAAGGACCACTTTTGCTCACCCTATAGCATAGGACTAAGCCCTATGGTAAACGGAAAACCTTACAAAAGCACGAACATGAGTTTCATGAGCTCAAGGCACATATAAAGGTGGACAGTACTGTAGACAATTGGGGCATACATTTAGCCTGTATATAACTCCAGTGACGTCAATGGCATGCTACGTAACTCCTGTCAGGAATGTAGGAGAGAAATATAAGCACTGCCGGTGGGGTTGTTTTACGAACAGCAGTCGGGTAATGAGATGTCTTCCAAAAATCAAGGCTACAGCTCAGTGACAGGGGTTTATGGCAGGAAGCGGATATTTAGGTTTTTAAAATTACCATTTTAGGTTTTCCAAAACAAAACCATAGCTTTTACGGTTTTAATATGTAGTGAACCCGCTGAGCTATGGTTCATGTGATATTTTTTTATGACAGAGCATTTATGAGGGGATGTTGTACTTTTGAACACACCCAGGAAGCCACGTGAAGCTGAGAGATCACGCGATACTTTGAAGTAGCGGTGAATCTCACTTTTGACTTTGGTGTAAACTGCTAATTATTATCTGAGGTCTTATTAATTATTTTTATCTTTCCTACGAGACTCAGAATATTCCATTTCGTCATGCTGCATTATTAAAACATTTTGGAGAATGTTTATTTTTACTTTAGGTAAGGTAATACCCTTGCAGATACGCAAAAAGGAACGTAAGTAGTCGCTCAACGTTTTCGTTTTGACGACCTACTTTCTAGAGACACCCAGTACCGGAGCACTGCGTCTTGAGAATCCGCCTTGTGTAGGCGTGGAATTACATTTGTCCTACGAGACGTAGAAGAATATCCGCTGTTTAGCGTTAAAAGTGATTATAAGGTGCCATCGAGCAAGCAAATACTAATATTCACTGTCGATGAAGTCCAGTGAATTAAATAAGAAGCTTGGGAAATAATTATTGGCAAGTATAGTGTATTGCACAACATTGCTGTGACATCACATATTACCCACGCGTATGTGGAGGGCAGATGCCTAGTGGAAATATACAGGTAATAGTGTTACAATTATCCTGAATAAGTGTGATTATAATAGTATGAGATATTTAAATTGCCAAAGTGGAAATTTCATCTTTGAAACGTCGTATAATTCACGGATGCTGCGTGATACAAAAGTAGCGTCACTAGCACGTGCAGCATTATAAAATAGTATTAGCTCACATGCTAATCCACATCTGCAAGATTAAGGCTGTGTCGTATCTTATAATTGAAGCCTATAATAGTCACGACGGACATTATAATTTTGGAAGTGAGAGGATGAATAATCACGCAACTTATTTCGCTACCCACGTGATTGGACTTTTATTCACCATGGTTGAAGCAGTCACCATGGGCTAATACCATCCCAGTATGGGGGGGTGACGTTTCTACAGGAACCAGCATGATGGTGGAACTTCCAGAACGATGAACGAGAGGGAAGGAGCCAAAATGCCATTTCCAGGCATATCCACGAAGATGTCGACAGGGACAAATTGAACCCTGGTCTTTGGGGGAGTCCAGATGGGAATCCTGATGAGGAGGATACCGATCCAGAGAGCCAGAGAGGTTTATGTACAACCCTTGTTGTGGAATAGAGAGCTGAGTGAGAGCTCCTCCATTTCGTGAGTTTTTGTCACACCCCTTCTTTGTTCTAGTTTCTGGTGGTGTAGTAGTTTTAATGTAGTTTGTGAATCAACCACACTCAGTGTCAGCCATTTTTTCTAGGTAGGGATGTAACTAGATTAGTTAGATGTCATTTATTTCAGTTTAGAGTGAGACACCCTTGGGGTCAGACATTTTGGTCAGCCCTGGTGCAGCTTGGTGAACGTCGTGGAACGTCAATGCCTACCTTTTTGCTGAACCTGATCGTAGTCATTTGGAGGCTATTTTGTTCAACCCTACTTGGGGTAATTTTCAAGTCTTTGCTGACTGTAGTTATGGCAATCAGATGCCTTGGTTATTAATTGACTGCATTCTTCGCAGCCATCCTTTGTTACACCCCTGACTGTCGTTAGAACGGTCGTATCATTTAGGTAGTCGACAGTAACTACCAGTTTGTAAATGCATTATATTTCATTTTGAATAAGCTCAGAAGCTATTCTTGGTCATGTTTGAACCTAACAACTAGAAGGAATGTTTCGTTGCCTAGCATCGAACGCGGTTCCCAACGTATCATTAAGCAGATCTAGTGTGTGAAACTGTGCCACATTTATCATATTTTTCTTGTGTCGTGTGAGACACGTTTTTATTTAATGTTCTAGCAACTACTGAGTTGCATTTTTAAAGCAAAGAGCTTCAGTTATTGTAAGTTTACTTTCATTTAGACGTCTTTGGTAGAAAGACGGAAGTGTATTACTATACTCAGATTTATAGCGTGCGTTTGATACACGGACTCTGTAGAGATCCGTAACATATGGTAAAGTTTTTATGAACCGGCCAAGTGCAGGTTTTGTATTGATTAAATCGCCGGCCTTGAATAAACTGGTTATGTAACCCAGTGACCTAGAGCACGCCTGCTTCATTGTGAGACAAAACTACTATAGACGAGGACAGAGTACAATTTGTATTCGCTTTTCCTTTCATTGCTATTTTGCTTATGGAAACCAGTTTCCACTCTTGTATTTGATCACTTGTTTTATGGATCGGTTTTTGTTAGTTTAGCGCTCTGTTGCGTGTATTGTCGTATGACAGGTACAGTTATGTAAGGTTTTCTATAGGATGGTGAAGTCTACCCTGTTATAGCAGGATGTTATTGTATGCTTTGTCCGGGGATGATCCCGTTGACCAGATGTTTTTGGAAGGTAACTGTTGTACAGGCCTATCCCAGTGTTATTGAACGCGAGCTTAGCGCCGCTGGTAACCCGTGTTATTGTGTGTACGAGTTGTTATACTCGTTGATTATATTCCGACTGTTGAGTCGAGGCTTTTTGGTGGAGAATGATCTCAGTTGGAGACACTCCGTGCCCAGGCTATTGTCAATGTTATTCGCCATAAACCTACGATAAACCTATAAACCGACATTCTAATAATAAAATGCATAATTGTTGTAAAACAAGCCTAACTAACGATTCTTTCTATCTAACTTTGTTCTTTGCATTCTGGAACTGTTGACATAGCCGTGCAGTTGAAGATAATTTCCTTGTGAGGAAATGACTAGGACAGTTGACATTTTTGTAGCGACCTGAAGCATGTGCGAAACTAGAGTTCGTAGTTTGTGGAGCTCAGGCCATGCGATGTCAGACGTGGTCTCAACTGCGCATTCGTCACCGTAACTATACACATTAGATGACTATGGTTTACAAAGAGTAAACCAAGGTGTAGGCAGGAATTTTTAATAAAACTACTGTGTCTATTTCGTTATTAATTTATGATGGCAAGTGTATTAAACCCTACGTGTTACTTTATTGTGTGCTGTTAGCACATAGTTATTAAGCATAATTAAATTGTTTGTTTTTCATGGCTGTACGCTTAGCTTTTGGATGTAATTGTTTTCTTTTACGGACGTCATCGCCGTAAATTTTGTTAATTGATAGGACTTAGCTAGGTGAATTAATGTTAAATTTAAATGTCGAAATGGTACCATCCTAACCTAGATTTGTTTTGCTACCCTGTTAAATGTAAATTCAGATATTAGCTTGGTCTTGTAACTTGAACTAGGGACTTGCGTCGTGCCATATTCCTAGCGTTGCTGTTGTTGCTTTATCATTGTGAGTTAGATCTTTCGCGAGGGTTTTCAGTAACTTCTCAGGTAGGGGACCTGTTCTTTATCTTAGTTTATTTATTAATTTGCGGACTAGCCGATTATAACCCTCCGAACTAGGCTAGGGGCTTGTGAATTCTAATAAATTTTCACGGTGCTTTACATGAGTCTGGATGTTTATTTTCTCAGTCTAGTTTTAAGGTGAACCTTTCCTTAGGCGGTCTATGACCATCGTCACCATGTACCACGATCCCTGTGGACTACGGACTCTCGTGCCGCTTTAGCCTTTTTGGAAGGTCACCTGATCCTCACGGTACTTTTCTTTTTATTCGATTTATGTGTCGTTAGTTGAGTCATCGTGGTTGTTGACATCAACTAAACGGTCTCAGTAGAATAGGTTTTTATGTTTTATGTGTAGCAAAAGTTGACATAAATTCCACAAAGCTTAAAATGTATGCATAATTGTTAGTAGAAAATCTGATTGCAACAAGAGTGTAAATAATTTATATAATGATACCTCACCTAATTATCACTGAGAACTTCACACTTTTAGGCAATATTTGCTCTCCTTAAATATGTTCATTATTCAAATACAATAACACCAAGGATGTCAGAGGTGTTTCCACATTCTAGCCCGGTTAAATAATTTTGTTTATTCAGAATATAGGATCCTTGCAAATAATAAGAGATTTCTTCCCAATTTCCTCAGAGTAAATGACCAAACAATAAGATACTGAATAAACTGAACATATTCGAATTTCCAGGCAGGTAGAATCTATCTCAATCAACTAGAGCTAGGAATAAACACTATCTTTAGGCTTAGTTTGAAAAATGATGGATTAAACATACAACCAAACTACATTAACTGGAACAAAACTGCAAATAGGCATCTTTAGGTACTCGCATATCATTTAATCTTTTCTTAGGTACCGTACTACAGAATTCATGAATATGGAAAAGGAAAAGATAGGGGAAAAGCTGAGAATCCGGTCCCCAGTTATTAGTCACAAGATAGTGAATGTACGAGTACATTACATGGCTGTGAAGTTGCGATGCCCCTAACAGCGAGATCTCCCTCCCAGTGACAGCTATCTCACGCATGTAACTTGAGAAGGTCGCACCGCTGTTCAGGGTATTCCTCTTTAGAGACCAGAACATAACCGGTGGACACAGAGGTAGATTTCTCGCCATGTAACTAATGTTGACACAGCCACATATCACGAAATGCACTTCAGGATCATCGACATTACACAGTACATTTAATGTAGAACAATCAGTATGCAATCATAGCAATATTAGCTGGCCATGCAAGAGTAATACCTAATAGGCTACCAAAGAGAGAACCATGCTGAAGTTCAATGATGTGAGTGCCACCAGCTGGTAAACTTGGAGTAATACCAGGCAAAAGGACGATGAGGAGGGTCTCCAAAAACGATATTAGACAACGTTACAGAGGAGACGCTCCTCAGAGTCCTCCGGCCCTGGACAACAACACACCAGAAAATAGTTGAAACCCAGTCTACACACACACTTCACAGGGTTCATGAGGATGAGGATAGAGTTAGCAAGGTGTTTGGATATGGCCACCTCTATCCCCAGCACACCTGAAATTTAAGAAATGTCTCCCACGAACACTCAACACACGTTCCTGGGAAGGCATCTTTAAAACCTAAGTTCTGACGGCAAGAGGAGCCGAGCGAAGCAATACAAGCAGGGGTCCGCGCTCAGACACTGAGCGTGGCATAACTATAGACTAACACACAATGTCCAAAATTAGTAAATTTCCCTCTATTCATTTTACCTTAGTAAATATCGTTGGAGGGTTGACATAGTATGCTATTTATTCAGGATGCATTTAGAATAAAATCTCAGGACCAACGTCTGTCGGATGCTCTGTTATCAGCTTGATTAATCTTGGAAACCTTCCCAACCAGTAGCCTCCGGCTGCCTAATTACGAGATACCTGAATGCAAGAAGTTGTCTGAACCTGTTTAATAGTAGCATATCCTTGGAAAATTCCCGGAAGGGCTCTCATAAGGGATGTCCAAAATGCGGCATGCTATTTAATTTGAGGAACTTTTGGAACATCCTGTGGTGATTGGAGACCACATTTAAAACAAGTAAACTTTACAATTTAAAAGAAATGATGACAATATAGTGTGTAACGGTTGAATTGGCTGCCCCTGATAATATTGTTTCATGCAGCCCAACTAACGCGTGTTGTCTGGAAGGTCGATATTTCTCTGTCTGTATCCCGTATGGTACTTATGTACAGCAAGCGTATCCCGCAAACGATACTGAACACTATTGTTTTTCCCTCTTATTAGTCTGTATCACATCGAGGGAAGAATAATAGTGTTCACCATCGTTTGCAGGATATAGGCTACTTGCGGTGCATTAGTAGTGTACCGTATGGGATTCAAGCAAAGAGAAATCGACCTTCCTGATGAGAACGCAAGTTGGGCTGCATAAAACTATCTTATTAGAGGCAGCTGATTCACCTGACAAACCATTTAATACAGTATGTTTTAGAGTATTATCATTCACATGTGCACTTTAATCATTCTTGTAATTCACATCAATCCGAGCTTTCAAGCAGCATATTTATTACCCTCCCATAAATTTTATTCGCCGTTCTTGGGACTAGTTAGCAACAAGCTAAGCAATAAAGCTATAAAACAGAAATAAAGTTAAGAAGATTGCTACCACGGGGTGCGACCAAGAGAGGAACACAATTGAGGGATAAGATTTAAAAAAATGGTCAAACGATGTGGGTGACGAACCGAAGTGTGGCCAGCTGGTTGAGACAAATCGCTTTATAGCTATAAAATGACTGATTTATTGCTAAGAGACCTTCACCCTAAAGCCAAACATGGTCACATTTGGGGGGAAAAGGCGATTGGAGAATCCCATAATGCTGGAGGGAGGTATATTCGCAATAATAAAGACTGACGAGACCATTACCATTGGGTACTATCAACCTGCAGCTGCATTACCACTGCCTAATCTAGAATACTCGTCTTTGAACCAGCAGTTAGTAGAAAATTAAAAATAGAATCTGTGAAGATTATAATTAGGATACTTTTAGCATTGCTGAATATCAAGACGAAGTCAAGTCAAAAGTCTTCACACAGCTAGGCGTCCAGCATCTGTCAATTTAGTTGTCAGATATCTTTGATAGGTAGAGCCGTCACTTGGAAGGATGACACACAAGAACAGACGTCGAACTCAGGAACGGGACAGCAACTTAAGTACCGACGACAATCGGTGAGTTTTATTGGCTTGTTGGTTGCAAGTCAGGCGTCATTTCGAAGTAATAACTTTAATCATTTAACGTATAATCTTCCCTTTGTGTGAACTATTTGACAGGTCGTTAGATGTATTTCATCCCTCGTTTTATTTAATAATCAATTAGAGGTATTGGATCACAATCTACTCCTACTTCCCAGAAGCCAACTTTTAAATACCAAGTGATCTATAGTTAACGTCCTGCCGCTCTACGCCCTAAGTAAAGAGTCTCTATTAATCCACATTTATAATTCATTTCGCAGCTTAACGTTCAAGATTGGCGCCCTATTAACTGAGCTATTTGCACTTTTGAGATCATTTAAACAGTCTATATGAGAGCAATAAGGGAACTGGTTCATTATAACTACCAACTGTGCAGCAAATCCTCAGTGGCCATTTACAGTAGTCCCGTGAACTTGTCTGACAACCTGTGTTATTGTGGTGCCTGTTATAGTTGTGTGTATTTGTACTTCAGGAGAGGATTAGGAAGCAGGCGGCCGTGGCCTTAATTTAGGAACCATCTGGACATTTGTCTGGAGTGAATCCTTCTAGATGTACCTCATTAAGCTGAATATAGCCCTCAGGCCAGGATTAAATTTCTTTGTAGTGATAACAGTCAAACCTGGTCCTCAGGGATGACAGCCATGAGTGCTAGAGTCGCTGCGACAAACCAAACCCCGTGGCACTACAACCCATGAAGGGCCCTAGGCCTACCAAGCGCTGCTACCCAGTCTCGCTGTCAAGACAGCACCCCGGTCAAAGAGTCCAAGATTAACGACCGAGGGGACCAACGCGCTAACCTGCAGTTCAAATGGCTGAGCAGTGGTCGCTAGGTCTAGTGCCAAGGGGTAGCTACTGTAGTTATTGTTTTAATGGACGGAAATACGAGGTCATCTGCCATTGTGTTTCGATTTCTCTTTGTCTTTTACTGCAGAAGGGAAGCACAGAAACAATTTCAAGGGCGGTGCGGATCGAGCTCACGTCTCTCAAAGTGCGGGTCCCAGCTACCGCGGTCGGTTGGTAATAACAATAATAGTTAATTGACATAATTTAAACTTATTTGATTCTCTTTGTATGTTTATGTGTTGTAAATTGGATTGACCTGCAGTGTTTTAAGGGGCGGAACTACGAGGTGATTTGCCACTGAATTAGGTAATGTAAACGCTCGTTACTTTTATTCAAGAGTGACTACCGTAGATGCTTGAAACGGGCAAAGTGAACACAGAACAGTGATGATTGACAAAGCTGGCTCGAGAGATTTATTGCTACCGTATCTCATTTATAGGGCTTGAAACTTTATGGAAAAGGAAGGAAGCTTTAATTTTACGTGACCGTTAATCATGCGGTTATGAACCACGGAACCTGCTTTTTACGTGGAATAGGAACCACAGGATATGGCATTTCACTTTGAAAATCTCAAATGCAATCCCGGTCCACCTTTGTGAGAGGCCAACAGCTTGACGGCTGCGCCACCACGCACCCTGACTTCATGGCCATGAGTGCGAGTCGAACCTACCTGATAACCCGCGTTAACAGAATGATCCTACCAGTGTACTTGTAACTAGGAGGCATCCGCGATCGGGACCCAATATCTAGGAAGCTGAGAGCGATAAAGGGAACTACTCGTGTGTGGCGGAGCTCTTTCCGGCTAGGGATAGCTCATGCAAGATCCACCCAGTCGTACCTAATGAGAAGGGAAGACCCTCCACTTTGTACCTTTGGAACCGTACTCGCCGTGGCCCACATTATAACTGAGTGTGTGGATCTTGCTCAGCTACGAAGAAACCCTACTTTGCAGATGACCCTCAATCTTATATTAGCCGATGACGTGGGGGCTGCAAATATTAATTTATTCTAAATTTGTATTGCTTGATCCATATTAAGAGTGTCAGATGACCTAGTTGTTCCCACTTAAAACTCCAATAACTAACTAACCAAATTACTTTGGGAAACAAAGAATGGACGAGAGTAGGATGCGCTCTCAAGTCGACTACAACTGGTGTCTATGGAAACACGCAACTGCTTCAAGTTCCAGTTAAAGAGACAACTCGATAAGTATAAGCTTGCATTATTTCAGTATAACCATAGTTGATTTTGTAAAACCATATAATCACCCCTAACAGACAAATTCCGGATTTTCATCACTATTTTAGAAGTTTACCTAACATTAGATATACCACATTTAACATACTAAATAATTGTACATATTGTATATATTTTTTTCACCTGTATTCTCAAACTTAGATGTTATAGCCTAAGTGTAATGGATCCGATGATGATCGCTTGACGATCGAAACTGGTCATCCTAGTGTATTTATTAATCTTATGTAATTTATTTCAGGATCAGGGCATAACCCAGCTCTATTTGGGTACATTCGTGTTGACCGACTGAAAAGCACCAAACTTTTGTTTACTTAGGCAACATTGAAAAATGGCTTCAAACCTCACAAAGATCTGTTACAAAATGTGTTAAGAAAGATAAACATGAATAATATAAGTTTTGATAAAAGCAGCGTGGAATAGAAGAGATGTGTATGTGTAACTATACAGTATCAGTGGAAATAGCAAGGCTGTAACTAAGTTTGGTATTTGCGAAGTAATGAAATGAAAACGTTGGAATAAGTGCTACAAGGTAATGTTTTGAATGGGCAGTTAGACGTCGGAAAACAGGAAAATAATTTGCTGTTACAAACACATATTGACCCTCTGTCGCCCCGGATTCTGGTGTGAGGACTGGAACAGGGAACACTCAGCCTTGTGAGACAAAGCTGAAGAAAGGAGAGTTCGACTCCCACCTCTGCCATCCTGTTCCAGGCATATACCGGCAGGATTCCTAACTTAAGGCCACGGCTGCCTCCTTACCTATCCCATCCCCAATTTACGGACAACCAACAGTTATCACTAAGGCCCGGAAGTTCATGCACTATTAAATGAATAAATATCCATGCAAAAATGCGCTAATTACTGTTGAAATATGCATCACGATTCAAAAATTATGCAGCATGAACTAACTGCGGCAATTACGATCACTCCGTATTCTTTAGCGGTTCTATTTTGAATGTTACGGAAATATGAACAGATGGACAAATGACTACACCTTTTTTAAATATCTCAACTAAGAAACAGTTCTAAATGGTAGGCAAAGTTATTTTATGGAAATTCAAGCGGAGTTGACCATCAATAATTATTTTATTACGTTAATTCTTAAGTTAAACATTTAAAATTATACGCCAAATCAATACATAAACAAATATATATTTTATATATTGGTACATGTTTCGACCCACAGTGGGGTCATCCTAAGCCTAAGAAAAAAAACAATTAAGAATTGAAAACTAAAATACCATATGTGACTTAAATCGAAATTAAATTGAAAAATTAATGATAATAATTGTAATAAATACAATATAGTAATAAAAACGGATATTCTTACAAATGTAGTAATAATTAAATAAATATAAGATTGGTCTTTTAACAATAATTTTAAAAAAGTAGTTAGAAAATGAGAACAATTAACGGTGAGTGTAAAAATGTTAAGCTTTAAAAAATTTATCAATATATACACAAAATAATTTAGAAAATCAATGAAACAATTCAGTTCGGCGCTTGAGTTAAATAAGTTGAATCCTCTTCAATAATTCTAATTTTAAGTATTACTGATGCACAATTTTAATAGCCATGGATTTTTTTAAATTGAAAATAATTTTAGAATATTTACATCGTGAATGCCTAATAATAATAATAATAACGAAGATTACACCCGGCACCCAAGGCCATTCGATATTATTATTATTAATGCTGAATAAGAAATAATTAATATTAACTTGCAAAAAGGACCTAAAATAATTTTAGTATTATTCTGTGATAGACTCTCCGAGTCCGAATCGAAATGTACGACTTTAAGAACATGAAGTAACAAAAAGGGCTTCAAAACAATAGGAAAATAGAATATTCGCTCTTCTCAAGCCAAGACATGCTCTTAAACAGGCAAAAGAGAAAAATATGATACATTGCGCCAAAATAACCAAAATATGCATAAATATGCTTGAGCTTCCGGGCCTTAGTTACCAGACAAGGTCATGTGACCATGATGTCGCGGCTATTAATTTAAGTCACTTCTTCACCCCATTTGCTACAACAGTGGAGTAACTAGAAATATGCATTTTGGAGCTTTATCTCAATGTAATGCCGGAGAAGATATCTTTCATCGCGTTCTATCGTTTTTCTTGGCTACGTGAGACTACATGAATCGCTGCGCCAGTTTCTGCCAATATTGCAATAGCATCAAGAAACTGTGACTGTGTAAATTGCTGTAATGCCTTATGTTA
Source organism: Meconema thalassinum (assembly GCA_946902985.2). NCBI lineage: Eukaryota > Metazoa > Arthropoda > Insecta > Orthoptera > Tettigoniidae > Meconema > Meconema thalassinum. Next base: position 644,556,964 of record OX336391.1, on the reverse strand, counting down.
AATATTCGTTACGTCAACGTGTAGGCCTATATCTACACAATTCGTACATAAAGTGCAGGAAATCGTGCGCTAGAACAAGACAAAAGTTACGAGTGAAATTTCCAGGGAGACACGTTCATATAAATTGGACAATAAAACAACTGGCTAAGAGATTCAAACGTACAGGTTCAGTAAACAATAAAAATAGATGCAAGGTCGTCATTTCCTTATTGAAGCTAAATTAACCAGAAACTTCGTAAGGAGATGCTGATTATGTTTGGCAGTGAATGGGGAACATGCATGATAATGATTTTGAGCACCGTATTCTGCCGTCCATATGCGTGAGCGGCAGCCGGCAACTGCGCCGTCACTGGCGGAGCGCGTGTTCGAGAATGTCCTTGCCAAGCCTGTAATAAGAATATGAAATTTTTTGAAGCTTTTGAGTACGGTTGAGTAATACTAATCTTAGGATTGGTGACAAAAATTTGGATCATGTAAGTTTATGATTACTAATTGTGCTTCTAGATAACGTTTCTCTTCATATCGTTGTCAAAGGCGCTTGACTTGTTCTTCTAATGACAACTAAATTATTCTGTTAGATATAACGAAAGCGGTAATTTGAAACCCCGTTTTCAAAAGTACTAATCCAAAATGTAAAATCTGCAGGTAATTTTGGAAGGGTGCTCTAAGAATATCAATGCGAACTCGATACTTGCAGAATGTCACGGGACTTAATAGCCAAAAATATCGTGAGAATATTGCTGTTCGCAAAAATAATAAGGAGACGTATCCGAAATGCAGAACAGAATTTTTCAATGCAATGCATATCCCCCCTGTAGTTTTTCAACCAATCCAACAATCGTTGACAGGATTAAATTATCTTTTTAAACATGGGTATGTGTTGAGCAGGGAGGCTTTCTATTATGAGCGTGGATACATTTCCTAAAGTAGTTACCATGGCGACACCAACAAGTGCAAGCACCAGTCACGATACGAAATGGACGAATGTACCCTACACTCCTGCCACCTACAGGAGTTGACTGTCGCTAGCAGATGAATGCCAACGTATGCATAATTATTACCGTACATCATTACAATAAACTGAAGAAACACCAACAAACCAACACCAAAGAGACACAGTTTGCTTACCGTTACTGGAGCACTGCTACTCATTACGGCTGCCGACACTCAACTGATGGGTCCATGGCTCCCCATTGCGAACCAAGGATACCTGGGAAATCCCATCCCCCAGTCCTTCCTGCGATACCAGGCTGTCATTGGTGCCTCCTGAGTTTGTTTATCATACACTTATCCATTGGTCAACATACATATCCTATGTTCTCATGGGCCCAACCTACTTTCTTTTAAAGTCTTCTTCTTCTTAATATTATTATTATAAATATAATAATTACGTACAATAATATTATTCAAATAATAAATGTAATTATTATTATAACTAGCAAACCGCCCCGGCTTCGCCCTGGGACAGTTATCTCAGTAATTGAATGGAGATCGTTGAAAGACATGAAAACGTAGAAACACTTATAGTGGGCGATCTTTTTTGTAGAACATTTCATGCTAAACAATTCTTACACTCATAGTCTATATACATTTTAAATGGTTTGCCCAGCGAACACTTAAAATGCGCACCGACGCCGGTTTTTTCTCTCGACATTTTCACTGAAATCGTTACTACTTGGCTTCCTTTGATCATAAATATATTATTTTCTACAGAAACCTTCCTCGATATATCCTTTACAGAATGGTGAAAACCGCAGCAATATCCAAGCTGCGGTTTTTGTGATTATCCGTGACATCCAAGGATCGGGGACTTTGTTTTATACTAAGTAGAGCTAATATAGGCCTATACCCATTCCAATTTTGTTGCAATAGAGTTGACCATTTAAGGCCACGGCCGCCTCCTTCCCAATCCTATCCTCAATTTACAAATACACACACTAGTACAAACAACATACACATTCCATATTCAATCAGAAATACACGGGTCTAGCGGTGTAGCAGGCCCTAAATAAGCAACACCAATTCGAATCTAATTTGGTATCTCGGTGAAATTTAATTCTTCTGAATCCCAAATGTTCATTGACAACTTTCCTCACAGAACGTAATAACAAACGCTGTTAGTATTTTTTGATGAAGACGAATACAGTATTTAGCAAATAAAAGGTCATTTTTCGTGAAGCCAAACATTTACATTATTTCTCAAGCATAAAACATGACTAGTCTCATTTTTTGGTTGTACTGTTTAAGTTTTTGATCAGCGTGTCCCAAAAAAGCAGTCACTGAGTCAGGAGGATTACAATTAGCCACTACACCTCGAGGGCGTCGATAATGATTTTAAAACAAGCTTGAATATGTACAGAGTTTGGTTGGTTGTTTTTTTTTTTTTTAGTCTAGGGGCTGCGACAACGCGGTCATGTACCCCCGTGTACTTTGGGTGTGTGTAGAATCTGTCTGATAACCAGTGTTAATTGTGATGACTGTATTAGTGTGTATCTGTTTTCAATTCAAGTAAGGACTGCAGGCGATAATTTCAACTACTGTAGTTCCTACTGTCGCTACCAAATGCTACCGTCCACGTCACCTAGCTTTGAACTTGGCTACTACTAAATGCAATCGCCAGCGCCTGGTGACGAACGTTGGAACTTAAGAGCATTAGCCTAATTCAAACTTAACCAACAAATTTTTCTTCACACAGTTTAGTTAGTGGAAGGTTCTTTAAAATGCCATAAATCTATGAAAGGGCCTGCCGGCTCAACTTCGCCTCCGAAGGAAAGCACACTGAGGGATATTTAACGCTCTTAATGAATCTGACGACATTGGCCGGGTTTGAACCCACGACCTTGGGCATAGAAGCTCAGCGTGCTACCAGCTACGCCACCGAAGTCGACTGAACAGAGTTTGAGTCACTCTAAGCACTGCCATCGCTAGTAAATCCGACCCATGCGTGATTAAATAACACAGAACGCAGGTATTTAAAAATAGATTCGGCAATCGTGTATTTAGAATTCATAAGTACTTGGAGCAGGTGGACCATACTAAGTAGCCTACTTAGGCTATGCATTCCCTCAGGATGGTTGTGTGGTGAAGAGAATACAGTAGAAGATGCAGAGAAGTCAACGCAGGGTGTTCCCAGTATTTTTCAAGGAAAATATTACTGTTGCTACGAAACTCTCCCTATATCGCCCAATATAAACCGACCTTAAGTGGAAGTGAGACCTGGATTGATCCAGGATATTTGATACAATACATAGAGGCAGCTGATTGAGGGTAACACGAATGATTGCTGGGACAAATAGATGGGTACAATGGCAGGAAGGTACTCGTATTGAAGTGATAAAGCCTAGGTTAGGACTAAACATGCTACATGAGGCTGTTTGGATGAGCTGACTCAGATGTGGATCTTGTGAAAAGAATGGAGGAGGAGATATAACCTCGGTTGTAAAGAGCAAGAGAAGCAGAAGTAGAGCTCGGAGTCGATGGTTAAGATTCAGTGAAAGGTGTAGAAGCAGAGAAGGCCGCAGCGCTAACTGCTAATGGGGGATCGTGGAGGCGACGTCTTCACAAAAAGAGGCTTGCAGACTGACAGGAAAAACAATCTCAATATAAAATGTATTTTTATGCATATAAATTATACAAAAGAAGATGTTAAACTATATTAAAAATTAATTACAGTCGTGCAAGAGAAGCTACAATTCAGTAATTAACATGTGAAATAAAACATTACACTATTAAAACTTGTAACGTCCTTGTTAGGCATATTACCTTAGTGCTCTTCGCCGCTAAAGTCTACATCGTCTTCCTCATTAGGAAGAATTATAACATCGCTCTTCTAATATTAATTGAGGACTGGCTGCGTGGCTCAGCGGTAACGTTCTCGTTTGCTGGGCCCTAGGTTGCAGGTTCGTATCCTGGCGCAGTCAGCTGGCATTTGAGGGTGCGCAAATGCGAGGGAGCCGTGTCAGTAGATTTACTGGCGCGTTGAAGATCCCCTTCGGGACAAAATTTCGGCACCCCGGCGTCTCTAAAAGCCACAGTGACGTAAAGGGACGTAAAAATAATAACATTATTAATATTTTTCATTACCGAATTTGGCCAACTATGGACCGCAAGGAACTCAAGACTTACTGGCTTTCTTGATCTTCTCTTCCAAGAACACCTTCATCCTGTCACTTCTTTGTTTTCTCTCTTCCTCGGAAATGATCCGTTTGGGCCTCCTGCTTGGTAGTTCCTCCTGAAATGATCTTACTTCGTCAACTCGACTGCGGAACTCTCTTCTATCGTAGGTCATCGGTGGAGTGATTCCAACCTCCACTGCATCCCTCTTTACCTCATCTACCCATTTAGATGTAACCTTTAACCCCATGATGTAGCTGAAGATCCTTTTGGTCAGCCTGCCTTCATCCATTCGTAATAAATATCCGTAGAGCTTTAGCCTCCGCTTCGTCAATACGTCTGTGATCTTCTCAGTACACTTGTAAAGTTCCTCATTTTCCCTCTTCTTCCATGTCCCATCAGTAGCCTATTATTATTATTATTATTATTATTAATTGAATATTTTATAGTCATGCAATATTTCAGCTCTAGATCCATAAAATTCGTTTAACAACCATAGAAAGGTTACAAAATTAAAAACAGTACATTTCTACAGAGATTCAGAATCTCTACGGCGTTTTAGTTAAAGATGAGACGCATTGCACCAGTCAGTGTTGTTCAGACTTCTCAGTTATCGCTATCTACCACTGGTCGAAAATACAATCGCACATGACCGGAGGAAAATCCAGACGACTCACATAAATTATTCCACGGTCAGATAAATGTCAAACAAGCAGGCATATTTCCCTTTAGTTCCACTAGAAATCAAGAAGAATCTGCAGTTTGTGTTTCGCCATCAACAATTATTAACAGAATAAAGTGACAATATATCAATCCGATGAAGTGTTATTGTTCGTTTGCTCATTTTTAGGACTCGTATGTTAATGCCTGATGATACAATGATTTAAAAAAGACTTTGCCATTAGTAGCTCTTCAGTCGGTCTACACGAATACGCCCAATGAATGGGCGGGGTACAAAGTATAAATAAGTGAATACACTCCTGGAGAAAAATAAAGGTATTGCATCATCACGACATTTATCCGTATCCGCACGTTTGTTATCCAAATCCGCTGACTTTACATTAAAAAATGTATTCCGCTTTTCCCAATTAATTGTGGTCGCGGAGCCAACCAGGCTCATTTTGGTTTTGGCCGGGGATTTAAGCCCGGATGCACTTCTTGACACCACGTGATTTTTCCGGTGAATGTTCCACCCCGCTGTTACCCGGATTCGAACCCTCGACGCCCGGTAAAAGACGAGTTGCTAAGCCACTGCGCCATCACGCTCCCAGCTGACATTATAATATTGTTAATTTATTAGATAAAGTATTAAGGCAACATATTTAGACATTTGAGGTGAAATTCGTTCTCCTAGACTGAGTGAATCGTAAGGCAATGTTGACTGTGATTTGTCCCTCTGCGTAACGGCAAGTGAAACAGCGGCTGGCTTATTATAGCACTTACATAGACGTCGGATACACCCACGCTGGCAAGCGTCGGTAGAATACCTCCACAAAAAGAAATCACACGGGCATGGTCGGGGCTTCTTGGTGGCCACTCCTCAAAATTCCTACACCGTAATCTTTTCCATACACTTGCACATGCGTAAAATAGTCAGAAAATCGACATTGTAATATCACAACTGTAGAAATTTGCTGGTTCATTTCGTAACAAGCTACGATTAAAACACAATTAGAAATGTGCTGCTTTTCTCATCGGGTCGCTGTCACCGTGTGGGGCCGTGTTCGTTTCCCGGCTCTGCCAATAAATTTAAATTCTGACCTGAGGGCTGGAATGGGGTACACTCAGCCTCGTGAGGCAACAATGAGAATAGGCGGCTTCAAATCCTACCTCAGCTATCCTGGAAGTGGTTACCCAATTCTACTCCAGGCAAATACTGAGATGGTACTATCGCCTGCAAAAAAAAAACGGGCCGTCTTGCCGTGCGAGAGTTGAGTTGAGTTGGCATCACTAGAGGCGTTCTCGGGCGGGGAATGCTGAGAGCCGTGATTGGGCACCTGTCGTTGTGGGCAAAGGGGGAGAGGAGGGGAGCGCCATCCTTGATTTTCTTTAGTTTCGCGCTTGGAAGATTGTTACAGATGAGACGGTGTTAATAAATCTATATTGAAATGCCAAGTGACCCATTAATTGTTAAGTCTCGTTAGAAAGGCACTGTTGAGTTTTACTGTGTGTGAAATTTTTTGAGAATCGAGTTTTCACAGTTAGTGATAAAAGTATTTTAATAAGAAGAAAAAGAATGAAATTGCAAACGTCCTAAACTGGTTTTTAAGCATTTTTCTTAATAAGAAATAAGTTTTGAAAAGAAAAAGACAAACCTTAGTAATTTTAAAAGCACCCACGTTAACAGGAGGTTTGTTACATCAAATAACAGAACTTGAAGCAGAGAATCTTTAAAAATGATTCAACATACCGTAAACTTCTGATTCGTTTATCATGGATAAAATCAGAGGAGGCAATTGTTAGCAGCAAAATGGTTTTTATTATTCAACATCAATAAAATATTAAGCAACAGGAAAAATCAGCTCATTATCTTTATTCCCACTTCAGTTTTTATAATATTAATAATGACAAATTCCAACCTAAAACAACCGAAACCACAGCCTCACTCTCATTTCTTGTTGTCTTAAACTAAGACACTTTCTTTGTCTCTTCATAAGATGCTTTTTAGTGTCTTAAATTAAATATCTCAAAAGTAAGACAGAATTTCAATATGTGACTGAAATCATTTTTATCAAGACACACAAAAGCATCTTGTGCGAAGCGACAAAGAATGTGTCATAATTTAGCCACCAAGAAATGACAGTGCTTTGTAGAAAATAGACGTCTATTCGTCTTATAGGCGTCAACGTTTTACATTTTCAGCAAAAATTAATTATTTCAACCATGTTTGAAATAATAAATATTTAATAGCCTAGGTTATAAGGCAACCTAGCTTATTTTAACCTTCGAAACATCTAAGCTTCAGATAACTCGACCCTGCAAAATTGCATTGGATTAGGCTTATGAAGCGGGTTATGACACGTCATTCTGAGATGTGAAGACTATTGAATAAGCTAAAAGTTTACTTCATGTTGTCATATAGTCTAACCGAGGCTAAGTTAAGTTATTTTCTGCAATTTTGAAAAACTGTTGCTACTTTGTCAGAATCATAAAAATAGCCGTCTCTTAGACGTTTATTTTCATAGGAAAGTTAGTAACAAAACGTAACACTGGTCATACCAGGCAATCACAGATTAAACTTATGTCAGTCAACATTTTTTTTATGAGTAATTACTTCAACCAAAAATGTCAGTCAAATTTAAACTTCAAGCTTTTCTTCAATGAGTAAATTATTTCAACCAAAAATGTCAGTCAAATTTAAACTTAAAGCGTTTTTTCAATGAGTAAATAATTTCACCCGAAAATGTCAGTCAAATATAACTTAATGCGTTTTTTTTTTTCAAAGAGTGAAATATTTCAACCAAAAATGTCAGTCAAATTTTAACTTAAAGCGTTATTTCAATGAGTAAATAATGTCAACCAAAAATGTCAGTCAAATTTAAACTTAACGCGTTTCTTCAATGAGCAAATAATTTCAACCGAAAATGTCAGTCAAATTTAAACTTAAAGCGATTTTTCAATGAGTGAATTATTTCAACCAAAATTGTCAGTCAAATTTAAACTTAAAGCGTTTTTTCAATGAATAAATAATTTCAACCAAAAATGTCAGTCAAATTTAAACTTAGGCCTAACACAAGTTCGCTCTCGTGTTACTGAGCCACTGTCAGCCTCTTGCATTAACAGGTGAATCCACACTCCCCCCAACCTCTCCCCCCTTACCTACAAGGACAGCTGCCCAATCACGGCTCCCAGCCTTCCCCTCCCGAGAACACACCAAGTGATAGCAACCTGCTGGCACGAAAACTCAACTCCCGCTCGGCAAGACGGCCCGTTATTTTTGCAGGCGATAGTACCTATCTTAAGGCCACGGCTGTTTCCTACCCAGATCTTATCTCAATTACAAATACACACACTGGTACAGACATCACAGTGACACGGTTTATCAGAGAAATTCGAAACACATCCTAGAACATGGGGATACAAGACCACGATCACTCAAAATCAGTAAAGAATCAACAACAACTCTTATTGGGTCACAGTTGAAGGATTCCGAACTCATACTAAACACTCGGCATCAGCCCGAACATAGAATATCACATGCAACATGGTCAGTAGTAGTCTATTGACTCAAACCTAATGCCCATTGAATCTGCGAATTTCACTGGCGGCTATTATAAATATATTTAAAATAAAGCGGGCACTCCATAGATGTTGAGCCGCCTTGAACAGCGAGGTGAACCATCCAGTGACAGCTATCTTACACATGTCAGCGGACAAGTTCACCCCGAGGTCTGGGGCGGGAGACGATCACGTGCTGCGAACAGTACAGTATATAGGAATCGTTACCTAGAACTACATGATCACTGGTATATGACTGTTCAATGAACACACCTTTTTGTAATTAGCCCTTGATCAGAACGTTGCAATCGAAAGAAGATCCATAAAATCATAACATCAAAATACCAAGAGACTGCATGTCGTGTCGCCATAAAGTCACTAGAGAAAAGAAAACGGGGCAAATAACAATTAGCATAGTTCACGAATACATTACAAATTCCTGGAAAGATATAAATACTTTGATACATGCAATTGAAATTGTAATAGGCCTACTGACAATTGGTATTAAGACTTTAAATGCACTTCACAAAGCAAATTTCAAAAGCAAAAGCGGAAAACAAACACAAAACCAAAAACACAAAGCAAAGTGCAAAATGCCAAAACAAATGCAAAAAACAAACACAAAAACAAAACCATTAAACCAAAATTCAAAAACAAAACCGAAAGCAGAAACAAATACAAAACCAAAAAATAAAACAAAATTGATAAACAAAGGCAAAAAACAAACACAAAACTAAAAACATATAGAAACATCAAAAACAAAATGAAAAGAAGAAAACGAACACGAAACCAAAAACCATCGTTATTTACATTGTGAAATGAAAGTGATATTACAAGAAGTTGATTGAACAGTGAATATGTGACGTTGGAGGGAGAAGTCAAATGTCCTGCCTAAAAGAATAGACTACCTTCATACAGCCTACACAGGTTAGTTAGTTGACTCAATGACGGGTGCGGATGTAACATTTCGAAAGCAAGTAACATACAACACCTAATCCAGCACTGGGAAATGTAAAAATACCAGGGCAATAGCATGTACATAATATTACAAATAGAGATCACTCCTAGAAGGAAATACTGAAAAATGAAACAAAGTGATATTTTGCTTCCCACCTCTGAAAGTAGATGACACAGAATAGAGTTTCTCTCCCTGTAACACTTTTACACACTGATACACGAGAAGAAACCCACTTCTGGACCATCGTTTTGCGACGCCCACATTGAAAGACCATGAGTACAAAACTGTATGTTCCACACACCGTCCTTTGGCCCACCAGAAGCTTAAGATAAGGCTGTCAGGAACTCTTGAATAACGTTCCCGACGCAGCCTTATCTTTAACCTCGGATGAGCAATTCTACTGCAGTTGGCAAGGACACGGGACATCACGAAATGATCCAGATCATACAATTACGCCTGTGAGATACAATACCGTAGAAATCATCTTAAAATCTCTGATATTCAGTCAGGCGACTCTTTTAGTTGATTGAATGATCCGCGCTCGAGGTGGAAGACATTGCGCCCCGGGACACTTATAATCACAGTCCCTGTAGTGCCTTGTCTAAAACCTCAAGCCGAATGTACCAAATATATTAAGGTGTTCTGACAAGTACAGTACCCGTCATGAAATATTTTCGGTTTGAAATCATTTAATAATGGCGATGTTCACTTCCCATACCTCTGATACGGCGAATCTCTGAACAAGGAACACTAAAAAATAAAGTAAAAAAAAAAGAACAAACGTAAAATATGACATTCTGGGGGCACTTCTATGGAGTCCCAGTGGCTGACCTCACTTTAACGTTAGGGCGTGGTATCCAGGGAGCCTAATGACCTGTAATTTGATAAGATTTAAATTAGAATGCTTTCAGACAACTCGAGACTGGCAAGATAGTAACATACATGTGATCTAGGATGTTGACTTTCAAAGAGTAAACGGTAATAGGTTAGACGCACTGTAGGTCTAAGAGCATCTCAAGATCCACCTAAATTCCATCTTCCAATCAGGGAATATTCCTCAACCGTGGGGAACAGTTTCGTTATGGGACAGCGTGATACAGAGCAGACTTAACTTTGTCTCAAGATTGTCGTCAATAAATATCCTTGAATTGACATTGCAGGAGGCTAACTCCATCCCCACGCATCGACTGGTTAAAGAGGTCCACAAGTATTGAGAAATGCAGGAAGTTAAAAATATGGTGGACTCAAACCTTCGATCCCCGGTTTAGTACTCCATAAGTTTGACCACTTAACAGTTACATTACAATCACAAATGTATTTCCGTGGTTTGGACTGAACTGCACCTCTCACCGAATGGAGCATAGAGTACAAGTGTGGTACGCTTGAGTATCGGACAGTACCAACTGCACTTGCTCTCCCTGTCCGTGTTGCCGGCTACCAACATGTGAAACACATTCGGATGATACCGAGCTCCACTAATGAGTTCTCTCCATGGGGGTCAATTAGGAGATTACATGACAGTTCCCCACACTGACACTTCCACACACTGCCCAGAATACTAACACTTCCCCACAGCCCTTGGACGCGGCTACCTGTTTAATGACTCAGAGTGAAGAAAAGGGCTCGGTCTATGTACTTCATTACTAACACGGTCCCAAAAATATCAGTGATATAGTGTAATTTCCATCAAAATAAAATAAATGCAGAGTCTGATTTCCATCACACTTTATCCAGGCTGTGGACTGGCAAAATAATTACAAAACCGATCATTTTGGCGTGTTTAAAATCAGCTTTCTAGGCTTGGTCAGTTGTTTTGTATTTATTATTATTATTTGTTTTTGTTTTTGTCATATTTGATGAACAATAATATAAACCTACTCCATTTTCTGTGAATAGGCAACTCATTTTTAATATACTAGTACTTTCACTTGTACTCATAATGCCTGAAGAATATTAAACATTTTTGCCTCGAACCTTATACAGTAGTTCAGTGTTCGTAAATGAATTCCTTGTTGGAACACCTCAAGTTTTGGCCCCGTTGTGACAAGTCAAACTTACAACTTTTCTAGTTTCCTATAACTCTCATTCGTGCACTTCTTTGACTGTATCTGGATAACATGTTAGCTGCACTGATTATAATTATATACGGAATCTCCAGGGGGTCCAGGTGTATGTAACTGTCGGTCAACTCATGGCTTAACAGACATTTTAGGAGAGGTTGCTTACCCCCACTCTCTTCACAAACCCATTAGCCTGAGCTGACATGACTGTTTGGGTTTAACCTAATTAGCGGAGTTCGACTATCCCGACACATTCAATGGTATTTGTTTATTACATTTCTTCATAACAGCTGAAGAGAGAAAGGTGACAGTGTTAAATCACCGTTAAATCCAGATATAGGAAGAGAAATTCGCGGGGATTTGGGACTCCTATAAAAATGTGCTGCTCCTCTGAATCGACTCAGTAAAGGACATGTAGAACAGACTGGGCGTATCATATGCAATCTAGTCAACAGTAAGATTTTGCCCTGGGTGGTAGTATGAAATCAACACAGGATATCAGCTTAACTACACAGCCTTGAACAGCGAAGTGTACCGCCCAGTGACAGCTATCGTACACATGGCACATAACAAGTTCACCCCGAGGTCTGGGGCGGGAAATCTTCATGTAGGGTGTCGTACCGGATGCGACCCTCCAATTTGCCATCGTGCCACTAGCGACACAAGTACTGATGTATTTGTGGAATCTGGGAATTTCTAACACATCTGTCTCTGCTAAAATTTCGCTTAGGTTAGGTTAGAGGCCTCGAAAATAGGAGAGCTTATTTCCAAAGTGACGTAAATGCAAAATTGACGGTTTGGCAGCATTTTCTTTTAGCAAGCAAGTTTATATGTTCTCTCAACGTATAGCAAAGGTTTTAAGTCAAAACAAAACCAAAAGTAGAAAACAAACACAAAACCAAAATCACAAAGCAAGATTCAAAAACTAATGTAAAAAAAAACACAATCCCAAAACCATAAAACAACATTCAAAAACAAAACCAAAAGCAGAAAACAAACACAAAACCAAAAACATAAAACAACATTCAAAAACAAAAGCAAAATACAATCACAAAAACATAAAGCAAAATTCAAAAACAAACCCAAAAGCAGAAAACAAACACAAAACAATAAAACACAAAGCAAAATTCAAAACCAATGACAAAAAGCAAAAACATATAGCAAAAAACAAAAACAAAAGAAGAAAACGAACACGAAACCAATACCAAGGGCTAGATGAACTTGATGTTCAACAATACCAACATTATTTACATTGATCAACGAAAGTTATATTACAGGATGTTGATTGAACATTGAATATGTGACGTTGGAGGAAAAAGTCAAATGCCTTGTCTACAAGAGCAACTTCATATAATAGCCTTCACATTCCGACAGCCAGTAACATACAACACCTAATCCAGCACTGGGAAATGTAACGATCCCAGGGAATTAGCTTGTAGGCCTACATAATATTACAAGAAAGATCACTCCCCGAAGACAATACTGTACTGCAAATATTTTGCTTCTCAACTCTGAAAGTACAGGGTGCCCGAGAATGTTCTCCGCAGTGGGTACTTGCAGCTGTGAGTGGTTGAGTCATGAGTTTTAGTTGGCTGCACTGCACTGTGTCCTTCAAAGCGGGACTTCCCCGTGTGAGCTGTCGGTGTATATCGCGATAAGCGCGCGAGTCTGCATGTCTTCAGCGTGTATTAGTCAGCGAGCGGTCAGATAGATTATTATTGGAAGAGTGCAACAGTACACAGGCGGCAATGTTTACTATTGAAGAGAGAGTTTTTTTGGTGGAATACATTTTTCGCGAAGGCTATCGGTTTACAGAAAATATAAAATTAAGATTTCAGGCGCGGATAAGTGTCCAAACCGTGATACCGTTCGGGATTTGGTAAGTAGATTTCGTGTGACTGGCTCAGTTCATGATGTACCGGAAACAGACGGGCCTACGCTTTTAACAGACGAAATACTTGATGAAATCTCCGATATAATGCTGCGTAGTCCGAGTAAATCAACACGAAAATTAGCTCAAAAAACAGGAATCTCTAGGTCGACAGAACATAAAGCTGTAAGAGACAAGCTTCAGTTGTTCCCTTATAGTGGGCGATATATGAAAGATAGACATATGCTCTCCAGGACTTTTTTGTAGAACTTTTCATGCTGAACAATTCTTACATTCATAGTATTTAGATATTTTTAACGGTTTGCCCAGCGTAAGCTTACAAAGCGCTCGGATACTAGGTTTCTTATCGACTTTTCCACTAAAATCGTTACTGCTCGGCTTCTTTGATCATAAATATATTATTTTCTAAAGAATTCATACTCAATATATCCTTTACAGAATGGTGGAAACCGCATTCAAATCCATCCAGTGGTTCTCGAGTTTATCCGTAACATCCAAGAATCGGGGACTAAGTTTTATAAAGATGATGCAAGCGGCAGCCATGCTACCAACGTAACTGCTGTAGCTAGCTCTCCCAGGCGCATGTAGGCGCTGCGGAGAACATTCCCGGACTCACTGTAGATGACACCGTATGGAGTTTCTCTCCCTGTAACACTTGTACACACTGATACAGAAGAAGAAACCCACTTCTGGACCATCGTTTTGCAACGCCCACATTGAAAGGCCATAAGTGAGAAACTGTACGTTCCTCACACCGTCCTTTGGCCCACCAGAAGCTTAAGATAAGGCTGTCAGCAACTCTTGAATAACGTTCCCGACGCAGCTATATCTTTAACCTCGGATGAGCAATTCTACTGCAGTTGGCAAGGACACGGGTCATCACGAAATTATCCAGATCATACAATGACGCCTGTGACATACAATATCGTAGAGTTCCTCTTAAAATCTCTGGTATTCAGTCAGGGGACTCTTAGTTCATTGAATGATCACCGCTCGAGGCGGAAGATATGGCCCCCTGGGACACTTATAATCACAGTCCCTGTGGCTGTCTTGTCTTAAACCTCAAGCCGAACGTACCAAATATATTAGGGTGTCCTGACAAGTACAGTATACCCGGGATGATATATTTTCGGTTTAAATCATTTGATAATGGGATGTTCACTTGCCATAGCTCTGATACGGCGAATTTCTGAACAAGGAATACTAGAAATAACAAGTACCAAAAAACAAAAGAATAAAAGCAAAGCAAAGCACAACCTAAAATATGACTTCTGGGGGCGTTTCTATGGAGCCCCAGTGGCTGATCTCGTTTTAACGTTAGGACGTGGTATCCAGGGAACCTTATGACCTGTAATTGGAAAAGATTTAATTTAGAATGCTTTCAGATAAATGGAGACTGGCAAGATAGTAACATACATGTGATCTAGGATGTTGACTTTCAAAGAGTAAACGCGAATTGGTTAGACCCACTGTAGGTCTAAGAGCATCTCAAGTTCCACCTAAATTCCATCTTCCAATCATGGAATATTCCTTAACCCTGGGTAACAGTTTCGTTATGGGTCAGCATGATGCAGAGCACACTCAACTTTGTCTCAAGATTGTCGTCAATAAATATCCTTGAATTGACATCGCGGGAGACTAATTCCATCCACACGTATCGACTGGTTAAATAAGCCCACAGGTAATGTGACGTGCAGGAAGTTCAAAATATGCTGGACTCAATCCGTGGACCCCCGGCTTAGTACTCCATAAGTCTGACCACTGAACTAATTCTCTTTGCGAAAGGTACATTACAATTGTTTTTCCCTGGTTTGGCCTGAACTGCAGCTCTCACGGAATGCAGCATAGAGTAGCCTACACGTCTGGTACGCTTGAGTATCGGACAGTACCAACTGTACTTGCCCTCCTTGCCCACGTTGCCCGCTACCAACATGCGAAACACATTGAATGATATTTGTTTATTACATTTCTTCATAACAGCTGAGGAGAGAAGCGTAGTTTTCCGTGACAGTGTTAATCGCCGTTAAATCGAAACTGCAGTTGTAGAAAGAGAAAGTCGCAGGTATTTGGAGATCCTGTAAAAATCATGCAGAACAGACTGGGTGTATCATAGGCAATCAACTCACCAGTACTTGCCACGGTGGGTGAGTAGTTAACGTATCGGTCTACTAACCCCAAGCTTGCAGGTTCGCTCCTGGCCGTGGTAAGTGTTTTTTTTTAAGGCGGCAAAATTGCAACAGGCATGTCACACGATGTTGGCATGTCAAAGAACCCATTTGAATTCAAAAGGCCGCGTTCATAACGGCGACATTAATCTGGGGATTTTCTGGCAACACAAAGTTCCTCAGTTCTCTACTAGAAAGCGCTATAGCGTTAAAGGAGCTTAGATATCTAACCTTCTTGACTTTCATAGGGCTTCTAGGAACAACGAAATTTGACATGCAAATAACAAATAACAAAGTTTGTACACGGCACCCGAGGCCATATGATATTATTTATGAATTCACCAGTAAGATTTTGCCCCTTCGTGGCAGTATGAAATCAACACAGGATATCTGCTTAATTTTACAGAGGACTGTAGATTGAATCGTACTGCCCAGCCTTGAACAGCGAGGTGTACCGCCCAGAGGCAGCTATCGTACACATGTCCCCCAACAAGTTCACCCCGAGGTCTGGGGCGCGAGACCTTCAGGTAGTGTGTCCTATATCAGGAATTCTTACTTTGAACACTTTATTGTTCATGAGAAAAACATTCAAACTGTGTCGTATGACTGTTTAATGAACATAACTTGTAGAGACTATAGGCTAACTATTCAGCGAATATCACATTTTTAATAACTCAAAAGCATGACCACAACAGTGAAATATAAGCAAGGTCGATAAAAACTTAACCAAATCAAAAAGTAATTGCAAGGAAGGGTGTTTGGACGTCGTAATGTCCTAGAGAAAAAAATGCAGTCAATCACAATTGCTTCAAGGAAACAACTAGAATTTTCTAAAATCAAAAGTTTGGTGCTTTTCAGTCGGTCAACCCGAATGTACCAAAAAAGAGCTGGGTTATGCCCTAATCCTGAAATAAAGTACATGAGATTAATTCATACACATTAATAAATATCCTAGTGTATTTATTAATGTCATGTAATATATTTCAGAATTAGGGCATAACCTGGCTCTTTTTGGGTACATTCGTGTTGACCGACTGAAAAGCACCAATCTTTTGTTCACTTAGGCAACACTGAAAAAATGGCTTCCAACCCCACAATTTTCTATAAAGACACAACTATAATTATTAGGATACACGCAATTCAAAAAAATTACCATACTAGAGTCAATTTGGCATTAGTCTTAAAATTCACTCACTTGCAATAGGCCTATATCCCCCCTGACTTTGCGATATGTACTTACGGGACAAAAGTTACATTAGAAATGTAGATTATGTTAATGATTGTGGCGCTCGAGGGAAAGTCTAAAAGCGTATTGCTCACATAGGTTCCTGTCTGACGCAATGACAGTATGGATCCAACGTTTTGATAAACGTCAACATATTCATTTTCCACTCCAGGGCTGAGGAAGTTTATCAATCGCAGGAAAACAGCGATTTCTGTAGATTACATCGAACCATATAACGTACCACGGACAAAACGTACCTCTTGATTTTCGAGGACATAACGTACCACCTAGGTCGTTATCTACCTAAGAACGGTTTTCCCGTAATCCCCAAATATTTACGCTAGGACATAACGTACCAGTTGATGTCAGGTGGACATTCCAGTTACAGGTTCATTACCACATAAACATCAGAGGTGATCTCACTGTGCGGCTTTAAACATTTTGGTATTGTAACATGCAGTTGTGTACAACGAATAAGGGCGGTTTATGTGCGCACTTCGACGGATGAAGTACGAATTGTACATTGAAAGTTCAAACAGAAAGAAGAAATATGTCAAGTATGATGAACGGCTTGACAGAATAATGAAGCGGTATGAAGAGAATGGAAACTTGAAATCTTGCTTGAGAGCTCTCTGTCATATTCGCAGAACTTGGAATGAAACATCCCATGACGAACTTGCTATTTAAAAATAAAAAATAATAAAAAAAAACATAGTAAAGCAAACGAAAAATGACCAGAGCTTAACCACAGCTGATTTTAAACACGCCAAAATGTTTATAAACATTTTGCCAGTCCAAGGCCTGGATAAAGTGTGGTGGGAATCCAAAAACTTACCATATGTTATATTAGTTTATGTTATGTTATTGCCCACGTATTTATTACCAGTATTAATTGAGCAATACCGAGCAAGTGGCCGTGCGATTAGGGTTTCATGCACCCTAAATACTTCCCACTCTTTAAGTGGTACGTTATGTCCTCTCCTAAATATTTCAAGGGCATTAGCTGACTCTTCGCAGGTAATCAGCCGGCCAAGTGGTACGTTATGTCTGGTGGTACGATATGTCCGTGGTACGTTATGTCCTATAACTGATTTCAAGGAGGAAACACTAACAAATAACTTTTCTACTTCCCACCCCGGTGAGTTTATGAAAGCAGACGACACAGAAGGGAGTCTGTCGCCCTGTAACTCTCGTAAACACAGTTACAGAAGAGGAAACCCCTTTTCGGATCATCGCTACACCACTCAGGGCACAAACTCCGAGTGACGTGGGGCGCACTTTCTCACCATGTACAGGAAACTGTATGACCCGGACATATCTCACCAGAAGCGTAAGATAAAGCAGTCAGTAACTGTTGTAAAACGTTCCTACCAGTAACCATATCTTCAACCTCGGATGAGCAACTCCAATGTAGTCGGCAACTAGTCTCTCAATTCCGCTACGACACGTAAAATGCTTGAGAACATTCAATAATATATGTGATGGACATTACTGTAGGTAATGTCAGGTATCCTCAGTGGGGCGACGCTTTTGGCTGATAATTGATGCGCGCTCGAGGTGGAAGATGTGGCTCCCCGGGACACTTAACCTCAGTCCCTGTGGCTGCCATGTCTTAAACCTCAAGCCGAATGCTTGACAAGTATATCCACCATTTAGCATTTTCATTTGAAAACGCTGATAACTTGCAACAAGATTTGAAACATAGTTTTGAAGCGGTAATAGTTTGATCTGTGAACAGTGAAAATGACAAAGAGCAACAGTGAGGAAGTGCATGACATGACATCCACGGACACCAGGGAGTGGTATCCATGCATTCTCAAATGGCGAGAAGATAACTAAATACAGGAGTGAGATTGAAGATCTCGCGTGAATTAGCATGGTCACTTTCCCATAGTAAAATTAACACCAACCCTATATTTGAGTCACTAGCAACAATGGGTCCACCTACTACCCCACATCACGGAGAGGACCACGCATTGCTAGAGTCCCCAGATTCTTGAGTTAATGCTATACGCGACATTTTTCAGCAAACATACAATGTTATCACAGCGATAAATTTACCCCAAGTATGCCATTTCTTTCGATATTGAATTCGCGAAAATTGGTAATAAGATGTTTTTGTTCTAAATATTTATTTTAAAAATAATTGAAGTAGTTCCACTATCTGTTGTTTGATAGAAATGAAAACATCTTGAATATAAATAATTTATAAGACAAGACAGAGAAAAAGGCTTTTCCGCCTAATCAGACAGGCGGACAAATCTGCGTCCTGAAATCATGGAAACAATACTTGGAGGACAACTGTAGTGAGAAACGGACTATGGCCTATGGCAGTCATGGAGAATATTCATTGAAGTAAACACAAAAAAATATGTTTGTTATTCCTCCCAATGCTTCCATAGTGTTCATTATCTTACCAAATCCGTGCACCGTATACATAGTTATTAACCATACTCAAATCTCTCCTTTCTTTACTATTTCACCCCTTTGGGGCCTTGTATATAACCACCTACTTATTGCCTACTCTGTAGTATAGGAGAAGAAGCAAGTTTCATACACTTAAGTTAATTACATACTAAGTAGCCTCTGTTCGCTGGTGCTGTGGTTGATTTGCGAACAGCAGTCGCTTAACCAGATGTCTTACGAAAATCATGGCTTAAGTCCCGTGACTATGAAGATGAGATGCCCCTAACAGTGAGACGGTCCTCCCAGTGACAGCTATCTCACACATGTAACCGGAGAAGGTCGCCCCGGTGTCTGGGGTACCACTCGTGACCAGAAAATAACGGATGGACACAGAGGAGGATTTGTCGCCATGTAACTAATGGTGACACAGCTACAGATCACGAAACACACTTCTGGATGATCGATATTATACAGTACATTATAAATATTTTTAAAAGTTGAAACTCAATGACATTGCCTATCACAGGGCACGAGTTTCCCAGCTGGTTACCCGGGAGCGATGCCAGACGAGAGGTCGATGTTACATACGATATTACACCAAGTTACAGAGGGGACGCTCCTCAGATTCCTCCGGCCCCATCACACAAGAATAGAGTTTAAAACCAGTCGCACAACCCCCAATTGTACACACACACAACCGTGGCTCAGGGGTCCTTCTTCTCAAGTACCAACATCCTGGATGTATGATCACGACAGGGTGGTACCAACATAGAGGGAACAAATGAGGATATAGGTAGCTCCAAATACCACGTATCAGCATTGCATTCTCCCACTCCTACGCCGCGTGAACGCCGAAAGGAGGAGATATCCACGGCCACTCCCTTCCCTAGCTCACTTGAGGAGAACATCACACCCGAAATTTAAGAAATGACTCCCACGAACACTCAACACACGTCCCTGGGAAGGCATCTCTAAAACCTCAGGACGGACGGGAAGAGGAGCCCCGGGGAGCAATATAGGTAGGAGCGTGGGCTAATTAGACTATCACAACATAGAGTACACTACAAATAATTTCTAGCTGCTTTACGCGACAATGTCCAAGTATCGTTAGACGGAAGTTCTAATGTACAACTAATAAATAAGTCCGGCACTAAATACACAGGAAGCTGTAGAGAAGCTGTAAAGAAGATATATCTTCGATAGGCTAATTTAAAATCCGAAATCACTTTCCTACACCATGTCGCACGAGTAAATTATTCTCCATTGATTTTATATTAGTAACTTTTTGTTTACTACGACGCACGAGGCTAAGTGTACCCCGTTGCAGCCCTCACACAAGATTTAATTGACATGGCAGTGTAGAAGATCGAATCGTAGTGACAGCTAAGCATGCTAGTCCGATAAGCGGATGCAAGTAGACGACACAGAATGAAGTTTATCCCCATGTGGCTCTTGTACACACAGGTACAGAAGTGAAAACCCACTCTGAACTGTCGTTTTGTGACGCCCACACTGAAAGACCATGATACAAAACTGTACAATTCACACACGGTCCTTTGGCCCACCAGAAGCTTAAGATAAGGCTGTCAGGAACTCTAGAATAACGTTTCTGACGGCTGCCTTATCTTTAACCTCTGATGAGCAACTTCACTGCAGCTGGCAAGGACACAGGACATTATTGAGATCGTCCAATTACGCGTGTGACACACAATATCGTTGGGCGGCTCTTTTGGTTGATGAATGATCCGCGCTCGAGGTGGAAGATATGGCGTCCCGGGACCCTTGACCTTAGTCCCAGTGGCGGTCATGTCTTAAACCTCAAGCCGAAGGTAATAAATACATTAGGTCGTTTTGACAAGTACAGTATAGACCATCAGGCATGCAATATTTTCATTTGACGACGCTGACAACTCGGTTTGCAATCATGTTATATTGGCGATGCTCACTTCCCATAGCTTTGATACGGCGAACCTCTGTGGCTGACATGGTTAGTAAATTAGTTATTGTTGTTTTAAGGGGCGGACGTACGAGGTCATTTGCCCCGGCTGACATGGTTTTAACCAAGAAACCTGTCATTCAACAAGAGGACTCAAAATTAGAATGTCTTCAAATTGCCTATGTATGCATAACCCTGAAAATTCCCGTTTCCAACGGGGCCGAGGATGAGATGTGATGAATTCCTGTACGGTGGTTTGTGTTACGGCCAGATGCCCTTCCCGACACCAACCTCATAAGAGGAGTTAATCAGAGAAGAAATGAATGAAGATGAATGAAGGAGTGCAAGAATGTGGAAGGAAGCGGCCGTGGGAAAATGGGAAACCACGAGTACCGTGTCCGCAGATAACTTGGCCCCATGGCCTAGCACTACGCCTTAGCGAGAGTAGCTACCGTTGTCGGTAGACTGGAAAGACATACTCGTATTTACTGTAAAATACTCGTACATGTGACCTAGGATGCTCAGTTTCAAAGATTAAAGTAAACGTGCTCCAACTGCCATCACCAAATACACCATTCACATTTTGATTACGACTTTGCAGCAATGACCACTGAACTACCCTCAAAGATGTGATGATCGTGGGTTAATAGTAATAATAAACGATAAATTACTGAATATAACCATGAATTGCGCAGAGCAGACTAGATTATTAGTTTTTTTAGTTCAAGATTATCGTCAATAAACATCTTTGAATTACTGGCAGTAGCTTATAACTAAAACCCTATCAACCAGAATCGTATAGGAAGTACAAACTATACTCCATTCTCTTAAGGTACACGTCTAAGTTTGGCAAAATCGCAATTTGATTTCCCTGACCAATGGTTGGCTTGAACTGCACCTCTCACGGAATGGAGTGTAGGGTACAACTGCGAAATGGAATGCGAATTTTAGTCATAACATTTAAGGAGAGAAGGCTAGTTTTGGGACAGTGTTTCCCATCGGCGTGAAATCACAACTGCAGGTATGGGCCTACAGAAACAGAAATTTTCGGGAAGTTGGTACACCAATAAAATGTGCTTATTGGGCTTATTGGCCAAACAAAATTTAAGGAGTACGTTTTATATCCGCTCCACATTCAGCACATCATTTACTGTTGTTAATTTATTCAAGAGGATAGGGATATCTTGGTCATCAGCCCCGTATACCTCGGTTTATCTGATAACGGTAGTCTGTGTAGTTGTGGTGACGGCAGCCTAACCGTTCTTCTCAGGGTGAGGAATTGCGAGTACAATTTGCCTGGAGCGATTGTAGAAAGCTTCACAATCAGGATGGTTGGTGCCAGCACCGGGACTCGAACCACTGGTGTCTGACCTGCTGCAGCTCCCCAACAAAGTCGTGGTGGCAACACAAGGTGCACGGCTAAGCCGTGGGGTACGTTAACTACTGCATCTAATTTTTACCGTTTAAACAAATGTAATCATTACCGATCCCATATAGGTCCTGGTAGTCGGCTGATCCCGGGTTCAATCCCCGGCTCTGCCAGAAAAAATAATTTTTCCCCGAGGGCTTGATAAGGGCACACTCAGCCTTGCGAGGCTAAACTGAGAAGAGGTGGGATCGATACCAATGTCGGCCATCCTGGAAGAGCTTCTCAGTTGTTTCCCACTTCCCCTCCAAGCAATCGACGGGATGGTTCCTCACTTAAGGCCACAGCCGCTCCCTTCCCAATCCTCGCATGAATTACAAAAATATACAATAACCACAATATTACAGGTTACCAGACTTATATACAGACTGTATAAACACCCAAGTGAATGGGGCTGAGGGACGCCGATGCCCAAGCTCCTCAACAACAATAGTTCTGGATCCAAAAGAAGTTCCTTGTAGTCTGAGAGGACTCTAAACCCACACGAAGGCCAAATTTAGTTTAATTTGATTTGAAAACCCAGTCAATGAATATATTATCTCTACTTACTATAATACAAAGCCCCAGATACTTGGATGTTACCCGTAAACTCGAGAACCTCTGCATGGATTTTGATGCGGTTTCCACCATTCTGTAAAGGATATCTCGAGGATGATTTCTGTGGAGAATAATTTATTTATGATCAAAGGAAGCCGAGCAGTAACGATTTCAGTGGAAAAGTCGAAATAAAACCTGACGTCCGAGCGTTTTGTAAGCTTACGCTGGGCAAACCGTTAAAACTATCTCAATACTATGAGTGTAAGAATTGTCCAGCATGAAAAGATCTACAAAAAAGGCCGGGAGAGCATATGTCTATCTTCAATACATAGCCCACTATAAGTGTTTTTACGTTTAAATTTCTTCCAACCATGTCCATTCAACTACTGAGGCGACAATTTACGAGCTAGCTAAGGGCGAGTCTATCATCCCTGTTACGGCCCAGCTAGCGGGCGAACCTATCGCCCCAGATATAGCCAGCAGCGAACCATTGAGTCATGTTGAGATAATACTTCTGAGAGGGGTCGTTGTGTGTGGAGTTTCCCTGGAAGTGCAACTCAGGTTTTCTTCACTTCGCATGTGAAACATAGTCAATTTAAGATTGGACGGAAGGGGGATTATATTATATTAAATTATACTGATTGGCGTATCATCTCTACTTAGTATAAAACAAAGTCTCCGATTCTTGGATGTCACGAGAACCACTGAATGGATTTTGATGCAGTTTTCACCATTCTGTAAAGGATATCTCGAGGAAGGTTTCTGCAGAAAATAATTTATGTATGACCAATAAAGTCAAGCACTAACGATTTCAGTGAAAACGTCGAAAAAACTGGCGTCCGTGCGCTTTTTAGGCTACTTTTCACATTTTGCAAAAATGAGGAAAAAGTAGACTTATGAGATCGGGCAAATGTGTGTCTGTCTGTCTGTGTGTACCCCCCCTTATCAACTCCTAAACGGCTATAGCAATCGAAACAAAATTTGGTAGGAGTAAAGATCTATACCTGAATATATCACGGCCATATTTGAAAATGACGTCAGTGCTACCAACTGCTGAAAAATCGCAATTGAAATTTAAGCTCCATGTTGGATATCTTGGAAGGTATGAATGGGAGCTATTTCAAATTGGCACACGTATAGATAATAATATTGCAGTTTAATTTCCGAGAGGCCATACATGGCAGTGTTGCCAAAATGATTATAAGCTTGCTGATAGGTCCAAATTTAAAATGCATATAACTTCTAAACTATCATTTGGATTTCAACCAAATTTTGTATGTTCTATGTGTACATAAACAGATATGACTGAGCGTATTCTTAAGACCCACCAGGGTTGCCAACTGTTAATAAATGCTCTCATTTTTTTAAAATCCAAGTAACTTCCATACTATCAATTGGATTTCAAGCAAATTTCGTGTGTGCTATGTGTACCATAACAGATATGACTATGTCGATTCTTAAGAGTAGCCAGGGCTGCCAACTGTTAATAAATACTGTCTCTATTTTTGTTACGGTACCCTAATATTAATATATCAGAAAGTATGCAAGCCAATAGCTCTAACCTTTGCACACGTATAGTACATGGCATTCTAGATTAATTTGGAGTAACTAATATAGGCCTACGCCAGTGCTGCCAACATGATTCTAAGCCAGCTGATAGGTCCAATTTTTAAATGCATGTAACTTCTATACTAACTAATGGACTTCCTTCAAAATTGACACAGCAATATATCATAATATTTCAGATTTTTTTCTGACCAATACATGCATGTCATTGTTGCCAACATGAATTTACGCGCCCTGTTAGATCCAATGTTTAACTGCATGTAACGACCAAGCTATCCATTGGACTTCAACCAAATTTTTTATTCTGTACCTTAAGACATGGAACTAAGAATATATTCAGTCACCAGGGCTGCCAACTGTAGTTCTCTATTAGGCTACGTTATGCCAGGTATACAGTATTTCGAACTAATTAGAAATTTCGATATTACCAACTTAATTTCGTCATTATTCTAGATCCATATAGAGAGTAATCATTGTCATGAATCTTAGATTTTTAAAAAAGTAGGCTCTTTAGTTCGTCACGGAACTTCTTGTTAAGCTTACACTGGGCAAACCGTAATAAATTTCCATATACTATGAGCGTAAGAATTGTTAAGCATGAAAAGTTCAACAAAAGAAAAGCCCGGGAAAGCATATCTCTATCAATACATCGCCTATCATAAGTGTTTTTACGGTTTCATTTCTTTCAACAATCTCCATTCAGTTACTGAGGTGACAGATTACGAGCTAGGTAGGGGCGCGTCTGTCACCCCAGTTACAGCTTAGTTAGCGGACGAGCTTATTGCCCCAGATACAGCCAGCAACAAACTTTCGTGTTGAGTTAAAATCTTTAGAAAAGAGTCCTTGTGCTTGGAGTTTCCCTAGAAGTGCAACTCAGCTTTCCTTCATTTCGCCTGTGAACTTTTCGTTCCGCAAAATTCACAGTCAAGTTAAGATTGGACGGAAGGGGGATTTGTGTTTCATGCACCCCGCCATTTTTAATTTACGTCTGACAGGAATTTGTTGCACATGCATCTCCATGATAATATAATTAATAGTCCAGTGAGTGAATTTAACCCATCATGCCGAGACGTAAAAAGGATATTGGTCGTTGTTCGTTGACATTGAAAAAAAAAAGCCCTTATCACGTAATGCATTCATAACTGTTCCCGGGCGAAGCCGGGTCGGGTTGCTAGTTTATCAATAACAATTAGTATTATTTAGTATTGCCTCATAAATAGCTCCTCCGACCTGTGCACTGTATGGTGTAGACAAACCGTAATGTTCACTAAAATACGCGGCACAAAATTCACAGCTGTTTGTGGTTATTGTCGTCTGAAGACGGGAAACGTTAACATTGGTGTTGTAATATCACGAACAACAATCTCCATTACGACACGCATGTCGTACGATGTTGGCATGTCAAAGATCTCATTTGAATTCAGTAGGCCGTGTTCATAATGGCAAAATTAACCTCGGGATTATCCTCCAACACAAAGTTCCTCAGTTTTCTACTAGGAAGCGCTATAGGGTTCAAGGAGCTTAGATAACTAACCTCCTTCACTTTCATAGCGCTTCAAGGAACAACGAAATACGACATGCAAGCTACCCTCTGGATGTCAAATAACAAAGCTTGCACACGGCACCCGCGGCCATACGATAATATTTTTTAATTCACCAGTAAGATTTTGCTCCTTCGTGGCAGTATGAAAACAACAATGGATATCTGCTTAACTTCATGTAGTGTGCCCTATATCAGGAATTCTTACCTTGAACACTTTATTGTTCATGAGAAAAACATTCAATTGTTGGCGTGTGACTATTTAATGAACATAACTTGCAGAGACTATAATTATTCAGCGAATATCACATTTACAATAATTCAAAAGCATGACCACAACAGTGAAATACAAACAAGGTCGATAAAAACTTAACCTAATCAAAAAGGAATTGCAAGGAAGGGTGTTTGGACGTCGTAATGTCCTAGAGAAAAAAATTTGCAGCCAATCACAATTGCTTCAAGGAAACAACTAGAATTTTCTATAAAGATACAATTATAATTATTAGGATACACGCAATTCAAAATGTTTACCTTACTAGAGTCAATTTGGCATTTGCCTTAAAATTCACTCACTTTCAATAGGCCTATATCCCGGCTAAATTTGCATTTTGTATTTAGGGGACAGAAGTTACATTGAGAAATTTAGACCTAGATTAAATGAATGAATGTGGCGCTCGAGGGAAAGTCTAAAAGCGTATTGCACACATAGGCTCCTCACTGACGCAATTACGGTATGGATCCAACGTTTTGATAGCCGTCAACATATTCAGCATCCACTCCAGGGCTGAGGAAGTTTATCGATCGCAGGAAAACGTTTTCTGTAGATTACAACTGAAGAATAACACGTTAAAATGTAGTGATTTCAAAAAGGAAACACAAAAAAATAACATTTCTACTTCCCACCCCGGTGAGTTGATGAAAGCAGACGACACAGAAGGGAGTATCTCGCCCTGTAACTCTTGTAAACACAGTTACAGAAGAGGAAACCCCTTTCCGGACCATCGTTACACCACTCAGGGCACAATCTCCGAGTGACGTGGGGCACACTTTCTCACCATGTACAGAAAACTGTATGACCCGGACATATCTCACCAGAAGCCTAAGATAAAGCCGTCAGGAACTCTTGTAAAACGTCGCTAAAAGTAACCATATCTTCAGCCTTGGATGAGCAACTCCATTGTAGTCGGCAACAAGCCTCTCAATAGCGCTACGACACGTAAAATGATTGAGAACATTCAATATTGAATGTGATGGACATTACTGTAGGTATTGTGAGGCATCTTCAGAGGAGCGACACTTTTGGCTGATGATTGATGCGCGCTCGAAGTGGAAGATATGGATCCCCGAGACACTTAACTCAGTCTCTGTGGCTGCCATGTCTTAAACCTCAAGCCGAATGCTTAACAAGTATATCCACCATTTAGCATTTTCTTTTGAAAACATTGATAACATGCAACAAGGTTTGAAACGTAGTTTTGAAGGGGTGATAGTTTGATCTGTGAACAGTGAAAACAACAAAGAGCAACAGTGAGGAAGTGTATGACATGACATCCACGGACACCAGGGCGTGGTATCCAGGCAGTCTCAAATGGCGAGAAGATAACTAAATACAGGAGTGAGATTGAAGATCACGGTAAGATATGTGTGAATTAGCAAGCTCACCTTCGCATAGTAAAATTAACACCAACATTATATTCGAGTCACTAGCAGCAATGGGCCCACCTACTACCTCATATCACGGAGAGGACCACCCATTGCTAGAGACCCCAGATTCTTGGTGTTAATGATATACGAGACATTTTTCAGCAAACATACAAATATTATCACAGCCATATATTTACCCCAAATAAGCCATTTATTTTGATATTGATTTCACGAAATAACATTATTTTGCGAAATGTGTTTCCTTCACCCTAAAATGCGAACGAAATGTTGTTAATAAGATTTTTATTGTTCTAAATGTTTATTGAACTAATTGAAGTAGTTCCACTATTTGTCGTTCGATAGAAAACAAAATATCTTTAATATAAATATTCTATAAGACAAGACAGTGAAAGAAGCTTTTCTGCATGCTCAGAGAGGCGGACAAATCTGCGTCCTGAAATCATGGAAACAATACTTTGGGGACAACTGTAGTGAGAAAAGGACTATGGCATTCATGGAGAATATTCATTGAAGTAAACACAAAAAATATGTTTGTTATTCCCTCAAATGCTTCTATAGTGTTCATTATTTTACCAAATCCGTGCACCGTATAGGCTACATAGTCATTAAGCGCACTCAAATCTCACCTTTCGTTACTATTTCACCTCTTTGGAGCCTTTTATATAATCACAAATAAGGGTCCCTACTTATTGCCTACCCTGTAGTCTAGGAGCATAAGCAAGTTTCATGAGCTTAAGTTAATTACATGCTAAGTAACCTCTGCCCCACTGTTGCCGTGGTTGATTTGCGAACAGCAGTCGGTTAACCAGATGTCTTACGAAAATCATAGCAACAGGACCGTGACAGGGCTTATTAGTCATAGGATAGTGAATATATCGAAACTACATTACCATCTTAGCATTGATGACACTATGAAGTTGAGGTGCCTCTAACAGCGAGAAGGCCCTCCCAGTGACAGCTATCTTATACATGTAACCAGAGAAGGTCGCCCCGGTGTCTGGGGTATCACTCGTTGTGACCAGAAAATAACTCATGGACACAGAGGAGGATTTCTCGCCATGTAACTAAAGGTGACACAGCTACAGATCACTAAACACACTTCTCGATCATCGACATTACATAGTACATTAGAAATATTATTAAAAGTTGAAGTTCAATGACATTGCACATCACAGGGCACGAGTTTCCCAGCTGGTCGATGTTACATACGATATTACACCAAGTTACAGAGGGGACGCTCCTCTGATTCCTCCGGCCCCATCACACAAGAATAGAGTTTAAAACCAGTCGCACAACCCCCAATTGTACACACACACAACCGTAGATCAGGGGTCCTTCTCAAGAACCAACATCCTGGATTTATGATCACGACACGGTGGACCCAACATAGAGGGAACAAATGGGGATAGAGGTAGCTCCAAATACCACGTATCAGCATTGCATTCTTCCACTTCCACACCATGTGAACACCGAGATGTATAGTAAGCCACGGCCACTCCCTTCCCCAGCTCACTTGAGATCATCACAACCGAAATTTAAGAAATGACGCCCAGGAATACTCAACACACGTTCATGGGAAGACATCTCTAAAAACCTCAGGACGGACGGGAAGAGGAGCCCTGGGGAGCAAGACAAGTAGTGATGTGGGCTAATTAGACTATCACAACATAGAGTACAGTACAAATATTTACTAGCTGCTTCACGCGACATTGCCCAAGTATCGTCAGATGGAAGTTCTAGTCTACAACTAATAAATAAGTCCTGTACTAAATACACAGGAAGCAGTAAAGAAGATATATCGTTGATAAATTAAAATCCAAAACAACTTTCCTACGTCAAGTCGCACAAGTAAAGTACCCTCCATTGATTTTATCTTAGTACATTTTTGCTTACTATGACGCACGAGGCTGAGTGTACCCCGTTGCAGCCCTCACACCTGATTTAAATTTCATGGCAGTGTAAGAAATCGAATCGTGGTGACAGCCAAGCATGCTAGTCAGAGAGGCGGATGAAAGTAGACGACACAGAATGAAGTATCTCCCCCTGTAAGGTACAGAAGAGAAAACCCACTTCTGGACTGCCGTTTAACAACGCCCACACAGAAAGACCATGAATACAAACTGTAGTCTATGATAGGCTATACACACCGTCCGTTGGCCCACCAAACGTTTAAGATAAGGCTGTCAGGAACTCTAGAATAACGTTCCTGACGACAGCATTATCTTTAACCTCGGATGAGTAATTCTACTGCAGCTGGCAAGGACACGGGAGATTATTGAGGTCATCCAATGACGCCTGTGACATGCAATATCGTAGGGCGGCTCTTTTGGTTGATGAAGGATTCACGCTCGAGGTGGAAGATATGACCACCAGGGACACTTAACCTCAGTCCCTGTGGCTGCCATGTCTAAAACCTCAAGCCGAAGGTAATAAATACATTAGGTCGTCCTGACAAGTACAGAATATCAGGCATGCAATATTTTCATTTGACACCGCTGAAAACTCGGTTTGCAATCATTTTATATTGGCGATGCTCACTTCCCATAGCTTTGATACGGCGAACCTCTGTGGCTGACATGGTTAGTTAGTTAGTTATTGTTGTTTTAAGGGGCGGAACTACAAGGTCATCTGCCCTGGCTGACATGGATTTGACCACGAAACCTGTATTTCAACAAGAAGACTTAAAATTAGAATGTCTTCTAATAGCCTATGTATGCAAAACCCTTAATATTCCCGCTTCGAACGGAGCCGAGGACGAGATGTGATAAAGTCCTATAAGGCGAATTGTTTTTACGGCCAGATGCCCTTCCTGTCACCAAACTCATAAGAGGAGTTAATCCGAGAAGAAATGAATGAAGATGAATGAAAGTGTGCAAGAATATGGAAGGAAGCGGTCGTAGGAAAATGGGAAATCACGTGTACCGTGTCCACAGATAACTTGTCCCCATTGGCCTAGCACTACGCCTTAGCGAGAGTGGCTACCGCTGTCGGTAGACTGGAAAGATAGTAATACTCGCATTTACTGTTATATACTCGTACATGTGATCTAGGCTACTCGCTTTCAAAGAGTAAAGTAAACGTGCTCCAACTACCATCACCAATACACCATTCGCATTTAGATTACGACTTTGCAGCAATGACTACTGAATTACCCTCAAAGATGGGATGATTGAGGGTTAATAGTAATAATAAACGATAAATAACTGAATATAACCGTAAATTGCTCAGAGCAGACTAGACTATTAGTTTTTTTTCCAAGGTTATCGTCAATAAACATCTTTGAATTACTCACAGTAGATTAATTCGAACCCCATCTATCAACGCGAATCGTATAGGAAGTAATATCTATACTCCATTATGTCAGACCACTGAGCTAATGAAGTAGACATCTCACTCCTTTTAAGGTACAGGTCTACGTTTGACAAAATCGCAACTTGATTTCCACGACCTTTGGTTGGCCTCAACTGCATTTCTCACGGAATGGAACGTAGGGTACAGGTGCGAATTTTCGTCATAACAGCTACGGATAGAAGGCTATTTTTCCGGGACAGTGTTTTCCATCGCCGTGAAATCACAACTGTAGACATAAAGTAGGCCTACAGGAACAGAAATTGCGGGAATTTGGTACACCTATAAAAAGTTTAAGGAATGCGCAAGGCTTTCTGTTGATCAACAAACGTTTGTGTTATATTCAATTGAAAAATGATTTAAATGCCCTATAGTCTTTCCGTTTGGTCATGATACCCAGAGGATTAAGGGACTTCTCGGAATTCAACTTACGTCACTCACTCATCCTCCCGGACCGCTCGCCGGACCGGCCGGTGCAGAGTAGGTCAAAATCGAAATCTAGGAGGACGAAATTATTTAATTTCATAATTAACAAGAAGTTCCATGAAGAACTGTACAGCCTACTTTTCATGCCAATGATTATTCTACAGTATATGAACCTAGAAATTAAGTTGGTAATATCGAAATATCTAATTAGTACAAAACATACCAGGTATAGTGTAGCCTAATAGAGCACTACAGTTGGCAGCCCTGGTGACTGAATATATTCTTAGTTCCATCTCTTAAGGTACAGAATACAAAATTTGGTTGAAGTCCAATGGACGTTACATGCAATTAGACACTGGATCTATCAGCTCGCGTAAAAGCATGTTGCCAACAATACCATGCGCGTGCTGGTCAGAAATAATCTGAAATATTATGATATTTTGTTGTGCCAATTTTGGATGTAATCCATTTCTTAGTATAGAAGTTACATGTATTTTAAAATTGGACATATCAGCAGGCATAGAATCATGTTGGCAGCACTGCCTTGTATTAATTACTCCAAATTAATCTAGAATGTCAGGTGCTATACGTGTGCAAAATATAGAGCTGTTGGCTTGCATACTTTGCATAGGGTAAAAAAAATATAGACAGCATTTATTAAGAGTTGGCAGCCCTGATTGCTCTTAACAATAGTTTTAGTCATATCTGTTATGGTACACATAGCACATACGAAATTTTGTTGAAATCCAACTGATAGTATAGAAGTTACATGTATTTAAAAATTGGTACTATCAGCAGGTTTATAATCAAGTTGGTAGAACTGACGTATATAAGTTACTCCAAATTAATCTAAAATGTCAGAATATATGTGTGCATAGTTTAAAGCTGTTGGCTTGCATACTTTCTGATATATTGGTATTTGGATAAAAAAAAAATAGAGAGAGCAATTATTAACAGTTGGCAGCCCTGGTGGCTCTTAAGAATACACTCAGTCATATCTGTTTATGTACAGATATTACATACAACATTTGGTTGAAATCCAATTGATAGTGTAGAAGTTATATGCATTTAAACATTGGACCTATCAGAATGCTTAAAATTATTTTGGCAACACTGTCATGGTTGGCCACCTGGAAATTAAACTGAAATAGTATTATCTACATGTGTGCCAATTTTAGAATAGCTCCCATGCATACCTTGCAAGATATCCAACATGGAGCTCAAATTTCAAGTGCGTTGTTTCAGCAGTTGGTAGCACTGACATCATTTTCAAATATGGACGTGAGATATTCCAGTGCACATCTTTACACATACTAAATTTGGTTTTGATTGCTGTAGCCGTTTAGGAGTTGATAGGGGGGGACACACACACAGCCAGATAGACAGACACACATTTTCCCGGATCGATCTCATAAGTCTACTTTTTCCTCATTTTTTCAAAATGTGAAAAGTAGGCTAAAAAATCAAAATGTATTACTTCTACAGCATTCTCATATAATTGCCACTCACTATTCTGGGATATAAACCCATCCTAGTGTAAATCTGTCACCACTGTTCGAGCAGTCTGAATTGGAGGGCGGCTGTGGTTTGGTTGTTTTTGAGGTTAGTGTAATGCTTTAAGATGGAACATGCAGCTGAAGGTATGATCTTTGTAACGTGTTTCAGTTATAAATGGACGTAATTGTTACGTAATTTTAGCTATATTTGCATTATATAATATTTAATTGTCATTTTAAAAATTATATTTTCACTTAGATTTTTACTATGTCGCGTCACTCTACGTCACTTGTAGATAAATTCTTGTAGTTTACGCCCGGTATAAGATTTTTTGCATCTTTTTTGCAACTTACTCAGTTACCTTACGTTTTAGAAGATGCCGCGCAACCAGTTCTCACGCGTTTACAACTGTTTGGAGCACCGTGTTCGACGATTATGTCAAAAGTGGAACTTTGTGACTTTGGTAAAAGTTAATTAGGGGTAGAAAATTGCTCTAAGAGATAACTGAATGCTCTATCCAACTTCAAGTCATAGACAATTTCTTGCACGTGTAGACGTAGCCTAAAAAAGGTCTTAACTGATGTTTATTATGAAGTAAACAAATTATATACGTTGCTTTCACTCTAAATTCATGATTGAAATGAAAATCCACAGCCTGAAACCAGTCGACCGACCGGGTCAGGGAATGGAATGAAGCCCCCATCTAACGACGATGATATGAAATATGCCGGCTGCCGAAGCCTGTCGCACTCCCGTGGTGCAATGATTAAATGAATGACGGATGAAATGAAATGATAGTGGAGAGTGTTGCTGGAATGAAACTAGTGACAGGGAACACCTGAGTACCCGGAGAAAAACCTGTCTGCCTCCGCGTTGTCCAGCACTAATCTCACATGGAGTGACCGGGATTTGAACCATGGATCCAGCGGTGAGAGGCCGGCGAGCTGCCGCCTAAACCACGGAGGCTCTAAATTCATGATTCATAGTGCTCTGTGTCATTGCTCACCACCGGCCGGTCCGGCGAGCGTAACAAAAGGGTGTGTGACGTCAGTTGAGTTCCGCGAAGGCCATTAATCCCCTGGGTAGCACGGCCTAAAGGAAGGACTATAACTAGAGTCCTGCACGGATAAACAAAACGTTTACGCATCCGCCCCGCGCGACTCGTATCCGCATCCGCACGATTCTTATCCGCATCCGCACGTTTGCTATCCTAATCTACTGGCTTTACAATAATAGTTTTAATTAGATAAAGTATTAAAGCAACAAAAGCCTCCGTGGCTTAGGCGACAGCACGCCGGCCTCTCACCGCTGGGTCCGTGGTTCAAATCCCGGTCACTCCATGTGAGATCTGTGCTGGACAGAACGGAGGCAGACAGGTTTTTCTCCGGGTACTCCGGTTTTCCCTGTCAAAATTTCATTCCAGCAACACTCTCCACTATCATTTCATTTGTCATTCATTTAATCATTGCCCCAGAGGAGTGCGTCAGGCCTCGGCAGCCGGCACAGTTCATATCCTCGCCGCTAGATGGGGGCTTCATTCATTCCATTCCTGACTCGGTCGGAGACTGGAAGCAGGCCGTGGATTTTCATTTTCATTAAAGCAACACAGACATTTGAGGAGAAAGGCGTTCCCCTAGGCTATGTACAGTAGAAAGTCGTTTATCCAGCTGAGTGGCTCAGGGGTAACGTTCTCGCTTGCTGAGCCCAAGGTTGCAGGTTCGAAACCTGGCGCAGTCAGCTGGCATTCGAGGGTGCGGAAATGCGAGGGAGCCGTGCCAGTACATTTACTGGCACGTTAAATATCCCCTTCGAGGCAAAATTCCGGCACCCCGGCGTCTCTAAAAGCCAGTGTAGTTAAAAGGGACGTAAAACCAATAACATTATTATTACGTTTATCCGGACGTCAAACAACCCGAACGTCAATTATCCGGACGAAAAAAGAAAAAACGGAGCAGCGCTTCAAACCAGTCAGCAGACTCGAGACTGAAACAACACCAACGACACAGGGCTGCCAACCTTACAGCAGGAGCGATCGTAAGGTGGAGGCATTGATGATCGTTTCCAATTGTTGTCTCCATCCGGTTGTTTACTCTATAATGTTCAATGTGTTACAGTGTGTGTGTACAGGACTGTATTACGTTGTGAAAATGGCTTCTACGAGTGACAAAAAAGAAAAACGAAAACGCAATGTTTTATCCATTGAGAAGAAGGCGGAGATCATTAATAAACTGGATAAAGTTGAGAGTGTGTAGTGTCTAATGAAAACTTAGTCTTGGAAAATAAACAATTTATGATTTGAAGAAAGGAAAGTTGAAATTCTGAATTATGCATCGAAGTTAGACAGGGAAGAAGGGATTAAAAAGAGTACAACCATGAGATCAGCTGGGGATAAACATTGGAAGAAGCGGTGTACTTATGGTTTATTCAGACAAGAAGTAAGGGAGATCCCATTTCTGGACCTTTGTTATGTGAGAAAGCGTTGCAGCTAAATGAGGAGCCTGGTGGTTCTTACCATAATGTACTGTGCATGTTTTTTCCTAGGATATAAACGCATGTTTGATTATCCGGAAAAATCGTTATACGGAGCACTTTCGGTCCCAATTAGTCCGGATGAATGACGCTCTACTGTATATCATGTGCTATGTTTAAAATGAATGTTATACATCCAGAATTTCAACCCTCTTCAGTTTGGAGCGTTATTATGCTTAATGACATTATTTGAAAGAAATTAGCTTAATTCATCATCATTTATCATGAAAATCACATAATGGAAAAATATATTATGTCATACACATCCAGGTGGTAGTAATGATATTCAACAAGTTCGGATTGTATTCTAAAAACTATCCGCAAATTTACTCCAAACATTATCCACAGCTTATCCGCTATCGCGAAAAGTTTTGCGGATATCCGCATCCGCACAGGGCTCTAGCTATAACCCATTACGCCCAGTAGAGAAACTGTTTCAAAATTGAAAATAGGCTAAAAAATAGAAACATAACATTACTAGGATACAAAAGTTTGGTGCTTTTCAGTCGGTCAACACGAATGCCCTATGGGTTATACCCTAATCCTGAAAAAAAATACATGAGACTAATAAATACACTAGGATGACCAGTTTAGATCGTCAAGCGATCATCATCAGATCCATTACACTTAGGGTGTAAAATCTATGATTGACAAAACAGGTGAAAATATTTACAATATGTACAATTATTTAGTTGCAGTATTGGTAATGGAACTTGATGCATGCTAGTCAGAGAAGCGGTTGAAAGTAGACGACACAGAATAACGTTTCTCCCCCTGTAACTCTCGTACACTCAGGTACAGAAGAGAAACCCGCCCTGTGTTTTAACAACGCCCACACAGAAAGACCATTCATGCACCAACCAAAAGCTAGGATAAGGCTGTAAGGAACTCTAGAATAACGTTCCTGACGGCAGCATTATCTTTAACCTCGGAAGAGCAATTCTACTGCAGCTGGCAAGGACACGGGACATTTTTGAGATCAACCAATTATGCCTGTACACAATATCGTAGGGCGGCTCTTTTGGTTGATGAATGATCCGCGCTCGAGGTGGAAGATATGGGCCAACGGGACACTTAACTTCAGTCCCTGTGGCTGCCATGTCTTAAACCTCAAGCCGAAGGTAATACATATATTTGGTTGTTCTGGCAAGTACAGTATAGACTATCAGGCATGGAATATTTTCATTTGATACCGCTGACAACTCGGTTTGAAATTATTTAATATTGGCGATGCTCACTTCCCATAGCTGTGGTGTGGTGAACCTCTGTGGTTGACATGGTTCTAACCACGAAACCTGCAATTCAATAAGAAGACTTAAAATTAGAATGCTTTCAAATACTCGAGACTGGAACGATAGTATGTTTATCTACCCTTTATTATTCCCTTTTCCAACGTGGCCGGGGATGAGATGCACTGAAATTCAATTGTATTACGGCCAGATGCCCTTCCTGACGGCAACCTCAGAAGAGGAGTTGATGAAAGATGAATTGAATGAAGAACTGGGCAAGGATGTGGAAGGAAGTGGCCGTGGCCTGTCAGACCGTCCCACCATTTGCCTCAGGTTGAAAATGAATACCACGGAAAACCATTTCAAGGGCGGCCGACGCGGACGGTGGGGATCGAACCGGCGTGTACCGAGTCCGGAAATAATTCGGCCGAGCACTGCGATATAGCCAGAGTAGCTACCGCCGTCGGTAGATTGGAACGTTAGTAATACTGTACTCGTATTTACTGTAAAATACTCGTACATGTGATCTAGGATGCTCACTTTCAAAGAGCAAAGTAAACGTGCTCCAACTACCATCACCAATACACCATTCACATTTAGATTACGACTTTGCAGCTATCACTACTGAACTACCCTCAAAGATGGGATGATTGAGGGTGAATAGGAATAAACGATAAATAACTGAATATAATCATAAATTGCGCAGAGCAGACTAGACTGTTAGTTTTTTGTTTCCAAGGTTATCGTCAATAAACATCTCTAAATTAGTTTGAATTACGGTATCAACGCGAATAGTATAGAAAGTACTGACTATACTTCATAAGTCTGACCACTGAGCTAATGCAGAAGACATCTTAATCCTCTTAAGGTACAGGTCTAAGTTTGGCAAAATCGCAATTTGATTTCCATGACCGTTGGTTGGCCTGAACTGCTCCTCTCATGGAATGGAACGTAGAGTACAGGTGCGAAAGTGGGAACTTTCGTCATGACAGCTGAGGAGAAATGACTAGCTTTCTGGACAGCGTTTCCATTGCCGTGAAATCCCAACTGTAGATAGAGGCCTACAGAAACAGAAATTGGTGGGAATTTGGTACACCTCTAAAAGTTTACTTAGTGACCAAACTAAATCAAAGGCTTTCTGTGTTGTATTCAATAGAAACGGCCAGCAGAGGAACTGTTCCTTTAAGGTAGGACAGGGGCGTTTTGTCTCCGCGCCATATTTAGCACATTATCTAGTGTTGTTAATTTACTCTAGGGGGTAGGGACACCTCGGTCATTGGCCCCGTATACCTGAGTTTGTCCGATATCGCTAGCCTGTGTTGTTGCGGTGACGGCAGTACAGTGTCTAGCCTAACAGCTACTATCAGGGTAAGGAATTGCGAGTACAATTTAGTTATTTGCCTGGAGGGATTGTAGATGGAGCATCACACTCAGTATGCCATTTCTTTCGATATTGAAGTCGCGAACTCAGGAAGGTTGGTGCCAGTTCCTAACAAAGTAGCTGTGCGCGACACAAGGCGCGGTACGTTATCTACTGCATCTAATCTGGACTGTTTAAACAAATGTGAACATTACCGATCCCATATTGGTCCGGGTAGTCGATAGAGGTCCGAGGTCAATCCCCAGCTTTGCCAATATATTTATTTTGCCCCGAGGGCTGGAACAGGGCACACTCAGCCCTGCGGGGATAAACTGAGAAGAGGTGGGATCGTTACCCATGTCGGCCATCCTGGAAGCGCCTTAGGCACATATAAAAGGGGACTGTTCAGTAGAAAATTGGGTCATACATTTAGCCTGTACACAGCTACAGCTCTTAGACAGGGGTTATTAGCAGGAACTGGATTTTTTTGGGTTTAAAAATTGTCCTCTTGGGTTTCCCAAAACATAAAATAGCTTACGTTTTTGTGTTTTAAGTGTAGTAAAAGTTGACATAAATTCCACAAAGATTAAAATTACTGCATAATTGTTAGTAGAAAATCTGATTGCAACAAGAGTGTAAATAATGATAACTCATCTAATTATCACCGAGAATTTCACACTTTTAGGCAATATTTGCTCTCCTTAAATACTCTATTATTATTAGTATTCAAAAACAATAAAATCAAGGTTGTCAGAGGTATTTTCCAAGCTCTAGCCCGGTTAATTAACTAATTTTGTTTATTCAGAATATAGGATCCTTGGAAATAAGATATTTAATCCCCACTTTCCTTACAGTAAATAACCAAGCAATAAGCTATAAGCTGAAAACTGCTGAACATATTCGAATTTTTTGGCAGGTAGGATCTCTCGCAATCAACTAGAGCTAGGGAAAAACACTATCTTTAGGTTTACTGTAGTTTTAAAAATGACGGACTAATAATTCAAATATACTACAATAAATGGCACAAAACTACAAATAGATATCCTTAGGTACTCGCATACCGTTCAGTCCTTTTTATATACTACGGAATTCATTAATATGGCTCTTTTGGATGTGATTCGGATGAGTATTAAAGTACTTTTGTATTTAGAATTAAGGACGTAAGAATCCGGTCCCCAGTTATTAGTCGCAAGATAGTGAATGTACGAGTACATTACAGGACTGTGGAGTTGAGACACCCCTAACAGCGAGACGTCCCTCCCAGTGACAGCTATCTCACACATGTAACTGAAGAAGGCCGCCCCGGTGTTTGGGGTATTCCTCTTTAAAGACCAGAACATAACCGACGGAAACAATGGTAGATTTCTCGCCATGTAACTAATGAGGACACATATACAAATCACGAAATTCACTTAAGGATCATCGATACTACACAGTACATTTAATGAAGAACAATCAGTATTCAATCATAGCAATATTAGCTGGTCATGCAAGAGTAATACCAGAAAGGAGACCCAATCTTGGAGTAATACCAGGCAAGAGGACGATGAGGAGGGCCTCCAAAGACGATATTAGACAACGTTACAGAGGAAACGCTCCTCAGAGTCCTCAGGCTCTGGACAACAACACGTTAGAAAATGAATACATTTGCCTCCATTCATTCTACCTTAGTAAATACCGTCTGAGGCTTGACATAGTATTTGTACAATGCTATTTATTGGGGATGCATGTTGAACAAAATCTCACAATCAGGAGGAATATCTGCCTGATGCTATGTTATCAGCTTGGTTAACCCTGGAAACCTTCCCAGACAATATTCCCCGGCTGCCTAAGTGCGAGATACCACCTAAATGCTGGAAGTTGTCTGAACCTGTTTAATATAGCATATTCTCTGAAAATTCCCGGAAGGGCCCTCATAAGGGAGGGCTGTGCAAAATGTGGCAAGTTGTTACCCTCCCATAAATTGTCATTCGTCCTTCTTGGGACTTGGTTAAAACAAGCTAACCAATAAAGCCATAAAACAGCAATAAAGTTAAGAAGATGGGTACTGTGGGGTGCAACCCTGGAAGATACGATTCTAAAATATTGTCAAACAATGTGGGTGACGAACAGGAACAGAAGCGTGGCCACCTCCTTGGGACAAATCGCTTTATAGCTCTAAAACAAGGACTGGTTTATTGCAAAAAGACCTTCACCGGAAAAAATAGCTAGGAATATAACATACTAACATACGCCAAGCAGGGTGACAATACAGATATACGGTGATTGGAGAATCCCATATATCTGAAAGGAGGTATATTTGCAATAATAAAGACTGGCGAGACCAATGCGAAAGGACTAACTTACTTAAATTCGATATTAGTCTACCATTGGGTACTACCAACTTGCACCAGTACTACCACTGCTTAATCTAGAATACTTGTCTTTGAACCAGCAGTTGGTAGAAAATTAAAAATAGAATCTGGGAAGATTAAAATTAGGGCATTATTAGCATTGCTCAATACCTAAACGAAGTCAAGTAAAAAGTCTTCACACAGCTAGGCGTCCAGCATCTGTCAATTTAGTTGTCAGATACCTTTGATTGGCAGAACTGTTACTTGGAAGGATGAAGCACAACACCAGATGTCGAACTCAGGAATGAGATGACGT
The DNA here is from genome assembly GCA_946902985.2 of Meconema thalassinum. Taxonomy (NCBI): domain Eukaryota; kingdom Metazoa; phylum Arthropoda; class Insecta; order Orthoptera; family Tettigoniidae; genus Meconema; species Meconema thalassinum. The sequence continues at coordinate 644,516,220 of OX336391.1, read as the reverse complement.
TGATCGACAATCGGTGAGCTTTATTGGCTTGTTGGTTGCAAGTCAGGCGTAATTTTGAAGTAATACCTTGTATCATTTAACGTACACTCTCCCCTCTAACTGAACTATTTGACAGGTCGTTAGATGTATTTCAACCCTCGTTTTATTTAATAAACAATTAGAGGTATTGGATCACACTCTACTCCTACATTCCAGAAGCCAACTTTTAAATACAAAGTGATCTATAGTTATCGTTCTGCCGCTCCACTCCCTAAGTAAAGAGTCTCTTTTAATCCACGTTTATAATTCAAACTAGCAGAAGTGCCCATTCTTCGAACGGTCTTCGGTATTAATAAGCAGACGTAATCAATTGAGCTACTGTTGCAATGGTTGGAACCTGATTCTCGACAGAGAAAAGTGATTAGTTAAAATATGCTCTGAAACTAAATTCACCTAACGTGTACTTCCGGACGTGAAAACAAATGAAAACCTCGTAGACGAAACGCAATACACGTCAAATAAAACTGACCTTCACTGTTGTGTCAAGTCCCCATCCAGAGGAAGACCCCTTTAATAATTTATAAAGGCTTGTGGTGCATGAAAATTCAGGTTTTTTAGACTCCAATGGCCCAAATTCCTAAAAGAAAAAAACTACTGTATTTCAATTCAGGAATTTTTGAAAATAATGTTTCCGTTTGGAGAAATAATAGACCTTCTGTACGACATGACGCACATTTTAGTCGGGTGAAAAAATCTAGGGTACCCCCTTAAACGCAGTGATGAATTTTACAGTTTTAGTTGATTCCGTAATAACCTTATAGCCATTTGCAAACATTCACAGAAATTTAATAAATGGAGTGGCTTTACTTCTTGCAGAAATGGATGGAAAGTTGGATGTCACCTTTTCAGATATTGTTGTCATGGTTACTGGCTTGCATTTCTTCATTAGTTTATTAAATGAAATTAGTTTTCTGAGAATATCTCAGAAACTGTTGGTTTTAGAGCCTTAAAATGTACTTTTCGGGGACCCTTTACTGCAATTTAGGGGCACCGAGTTTTGTTTTTGGTACCAAGGGGCTGAAAATAAGCTTTGTCTCGTCGTTGTAGGCCGTAGTATAATAATAATAATTATAATAATAATATGAAAATATATGGATAGGGATATAGTAGACCTTCCGTAACACACCCGCACGTGTAAATCGCGTGAAAAAAATCTAGAGTACACCTTGACCCCCTTAAGCGCATTATATGGCATTGATGAATTTTACAGCTTAATTTGGTTCCGTTATAACCTTATAGCCGTTGCAAACTACACACTTATACAGTCATCACAATTAACACCGGTTATCAGACAGATTCTACACACACCCAAAGTACACGGGGCTACATGACCGCGTTGTCGCAGCCCCTAAACTTAAGAACCAACCAACCAAACTATCTCAGTAATGTAATAAATGGAATTGTATTTCGTCTTACAGCAATATATGGACCTGTGATATTCCGTTGCCATGGTAACCGGCTTGCATTCTTTCGTTATTGTAAATGAAAATCCACAGCCTGCTTCCAGTCTCCGACCGGGTCAGGAATGGAATGAATGAAGCCCCTATCTAGCGGCGAGGATATGAACTCTGCCGGCTGCCGAAGCCTGACGCACTCCTCTGGGGCAATGATTAAATGAATGACAGATGGAATGAAATGATAGTGGAGAGTGTTGCTGGAATGAAATTTTGACAGGGAAAACCGGAGTACCCGGAGAAAAACCTGTCTGCCTCCGTTCTGTTCAGCACAGATCTCACATGGAGTGACCGGGATTTGAACCACGGACTCAGCGGTGAGAGGCCGGCGTGTTGCCGCCTAAGCCACGGAGGCCTCCTTTCGTTATTGTATTAAATGAAAGTAGTATTCTGGAAATATCTCAAAAACTGTTGGTTTTAGGGCCTTAAAATGTGATTTTCGTTTCGTTTCTCACATTGAGGGGCTGAAAATGAGCTTTGTCTCGCCCGTCTACGCCTATTTCAGCAAGTGTTTTAAGGAGGTAGGCCCCCTTTTATTGGAGCTACTGAGAAGAGTTACATCAATGATTAGTGTCGTGCCTCTGAAGGATATCTGTACCAAATTTTACGTTGATCCACCCAGCCGTTCTCGAGTTATAAGGGAACATACTTGTCCACAGACAAACAGACACAAATTTTATTTTCGCGCGCATCCGTCATAAAACAGTCTGAAACGCGTAAATAACGCAAATTTCCGTAGAAATTCAGAAAAAACAGACAAACTTTCATTCTTATATATAGAGAGATTGCAACTTAACGCTCAAAATTGGCGCCCTAGCAACCGAGCTATTCACACTTTTGAGATCATTTAAACAGTCTATATGAGAGCAATAAGGGAACTGGTTCATTATAACTACCAACTGTGCAGCAAATGCTCCGTGAGCCCGGCACGGTACAATCGTGGCCATTTACAGTATTCCTGTGTACTTGTCTGATAACCTGTGTTATTGTGGTGCTTGTTGTAGTTGTGTGTATTTGTAATTCCGGTGAGGATTAGGAAGCAAGCGGCCGTGGCCTTAATTCAGGAACCATCCGGCCTTTTTCTGGAGAGAATCCTCCTAGTTGTGCCTCACTAAGCTGAATGTATCCCGTTCTAGCCCTCAGGCCAGGATTAAATTTCTTGGTAGAGATAGCAGTCAAACCCGGTCCTCAGGGATGCCAACCATGAGTGCTAAAGCCACTGCGCCACCGAAAAATAAGTAAAACCCAAACCAAACCCCGTAGCACTACAGCCAAGCTTAGGCCTTCCAAGCGCCGCTACCCAGTCTCGTTCTCAGGACAATTGCCGTCTGACAGCATCCTGGTCAAGGAGACCAAGAATAACGACCGAGAGGACCGATGCGCTGACCTGCAGTGAAAATAGCTGAGCAGTGGTCGCTAGGTCTAGTGCCACGGGTTAGTTAGTTATTGCTTTAAGGGGCGGACCTACGAGGTCATCTGCCATTGTGCTTCGATTTCTCTTTGGGTTTTTTTTTCTGCAGAAGAGAAGCACGGAAAACCATTTCAAGGGCGGTGAGGATCGAGCTCACGTCTCTCAAAGTGCGGGTCCCAGCTACCGCGGCCGGTTGGTAATAACAATAACAGTTGAAAATGAAAATCCACAGCCTGCTTCCAGTAAGCTAAGAGCGATAAAGGGAACTACTTGCGTGTGGCGGCGCTCTTTCCGGTCACGGCGGGAGTCCACCATTTTGCGTAGGCAAGGGATAGGTCATGCAAGATCCACCCACTCGTACCTAATAAGAAGGGAGGACCCTCCACTTTGTACCTTTGGAGCCGTATTCGCCGTGGCCCACATGTTAACCCAGTATGTGGATCTTGCTCATCTACGAACAAATGACACTCAATGTTATATTAGCCGATGACGTGGGGGCTGTAAATTTTAATTTACTCTAAATTTGTATTACTTGATCCCTATTAAGAGGGGCAGATGACCTAGTTGTTCTCCCCATAAAACTCCAATAACTAACCAACCAAATTCCTTAGGGAAACAACGCATGGACGAGAGTAGGATACAAACCCACCGTTCCTCTCAAATGCGCTACAGAGGATAACCAACACACACTAGGATTAAAATTCATGATGTGAGCCTAAAATCATTTTGTGGAATTGTGTTACCAATTATTAATATATTCTGCTTGTCCATATTACTGGAAATACCTTTCCATTCAAACTAACTATAGTACTGTGTTATTTTTAAAGTCTATTTAAATCAACTACTGAGGTATTAAAATACTGGTACGGTAAACAAACAAAACGGCTACAAGAAACTAGGCTACTTGTTTTTTTTTTTTTTTTTTTGCTGTAAAAGCTACAGGCGCAATAATAGGGTGAAATCAGGTATTATATACGAACTCCAGGGTCGTAAACAACGGTATAGCGCAGTAAGCCGGCGCGTAACGACTTGTTTTTACTGTATATATTTATACGAAATTCACGATTCGTTGATGTAACTCAGTTTGGAAAGGCGGGGACTTAGGCACTACGCTTTCTGAACAATGATCTTTCATGGCGCCAAGAGTTAGCGAAGTCCCCACCCGAGCTTGATTGGTTGAAGTCCTGAAATCACGGAAACTATGCTCTGCTAAGTGTCACGAAGTAAGTGAGAAAAGGACTATGGTAATCATGGAGAATATTTGTTGAAGTAAATGGTAGGTTCGATAAGGTTATTAAACACACTAGCGGGCTATGTCCTGCCCGAATATAATAGAGCGGGGCAGCAGACATTTGAATTTGCGAGAACAATATACTAAGTGACAATTATAGTAAAATTTATATAACCATAGACTAACCATATACTGTATATTGCACTGGCTTCAGTCATAGTGATCTTCCTCAGCGTAATTTTGGACATGAAAAGGTTCAAGGACATATAAGTTACTTAATATAAATTAGCCATAACAGAGGTTTTTATCAAAAACTCTAAAAATACTCTTCGTCCAAAAGCTCACACACTAAAATAAACAAGATGTTCAGTAAAGAACATATAGCCTACTTTCTCCTAAATGTATGAGTATAGTTATAACTCGTTGTTATTATCAAAGAGTATAATAGAACTATTCTTTGTTGAAGACCTTAGAAACGATTTACCTCTACCAAACGCCACGACCTAGATAAAAACTGCTACCATCATTGAAGAAAGAAAGAAAGAAAGAAAGAAAGAAAGAAAGAAAGATAAGAAGTATATCAAGAATGTTATGGATCTGGAGACATAATCGACCGGACTGGCGGCGTGGCTCAGCGGTAACGTTCTCGCTTGCTGGGCCCTAGGTTGCAGGTTCGTATCCTGGCGCAGTCAGCTGGCATTTGAGGGTGCACAAATGCGAGGGAGCCGTGTCAGTACATTTACTGGCACGTTAAAGATCCCCTTCGGGCCAAAATTCCGGCACCCCGGTGTCTCTAAAAGCAGCAGTAGTTAAAAGGGATGTAAAACCAATAACATTATTATTATTATTATTACGACCTGCCGTGGGCAACATCCAACTTTGAGTTGAGGCATGTCTTTACACGTCTGGTTGTGCATGGCTTTCACAACCCTAATTGAATTAACAAATCTTTCCATGACCCTACAGAGACGTGTGTATACAAACTATGTGGATATTTTCGATAATATAATCCTAACAGAGCGAGTGCATTCTAGCGGCCAGAATAAGAAACTTTTCAATAAAATCTGGAAGTTACCTTTTTGGCAGCTAGATGTCTCGAGTAAATCTGCTGGCGAATTATGTTTTAATTAAATATATATTTTACACCATAATGTGGACAATATAACGCTTAATAACATTTTCAAGTAACGCAAAATAGGCTGTTACAAACCCTTTAAAATAAAAAGTTAAAATGTATCGTAGTATCAACTTGTCATTCTTCAAATTCGATGCGCATAGAATGATAATGGTATAGTAATCAATGGATCCCCACGTAGACTAGTCAGGACATCTAGTGGTGAAATATCGAACAATATAATCCTAACAGAGCGAGTGCATTCTAGCGGCCAGAAGAAGAAACTTTTCAATAAAATCTGGAAGTTACCATTTTGGCAGCTAGATGTCTCGAGTAAATCTGCTGGCGAATTATGTTTTAATTAAATATATATTTTACACCATAATTTGCACAATATAACGCTTAATTTTAAAACATCTGAGTCATTACAAAACAATAAACATATAACATTTCAAGCAAAAAACCTAGCTCTGATCGGGTTTGAACCATAGGAATCTGAGCGACAGGCTATCGCTCTACCACTGAGCTAATTGTGTCAACGAATATCGTTCTATTTAAAATGACTTACATAGAACTTGTTCGCAAATAATGATTTATACTAAACGATTTCATCACTGGAGTATATTATTTATATATAAAGCATTTCATACAAAGTTTATTTATTTTTTATCAGTACGCTATATTGCATTCAATACTCAAATTAGTGAAATATAAGTCAGGCACAAGATATCCGCTGCCATCTTGTCTTATTAATGAATCAGCTGAGCTTTTTAAAATCACGTCTGCACTATAGTATTACAAAATAAACTTTTAATTTCGTACGTGCCTCTTCCTTTAGAACAGTTAAAACGATTCTCGGCTCGATAATCGGAACTGGTGGGTCCCATGATATGGATTATAAAGTTTGCATAATTCGCACGGCCGCCATCCTGAAATGGTATGGCGGACGACCTTGTAGTTTGGTCACAAGACGCATCCTATACGAAGGTATGTTGTTACCAAATTTGGTAGAGATTGGATGATTTGGTTAGTCGTTATTTGATTTTACGTTTTGAACGTTTGAGTGGCCGCCATTCAGTTTTAGTAAAGATGGCGGCGATATAAAACATGACACTGAGGTGTCCTTTGCTAGTGCTACCTTTGTACCAAATTTCGTTCAATTCGCATTCACCGTGTTCGAATTGATAGGGGGGGACAGACATTCAGAGTACACACACTCACACACACACACACATACACACACACAGACTCACACACAGACATACACACACACAGACAGACAGACACACTTTTTTCGCCCTGTGTTGATCTCATAAGTCTACTTTCATTTTTTGCAAAAATCGAAAGTAGGCTAAAAATAAACAGATCTGTTACAAAATGTGTTAAATAAGAAAATCATGAAAAATTAAGGCTTGATAAAAAACAGCGTGTAATAGAAGGGATGTGGATGTGAAACTCTAAGTGGAAATAGTTAGGCTCTAACTGATAGTTGGGTATTTGCGAAGTAATGGAGAAATAACGGAATGGAAACGTTGGAATTAGTGCTACGAGGTAATGTTTTGAATGGGCAAGCAATGTATTGGATGATAGAAAACAGGAAAATAATTTGCTGTTCCAAATATATATTCACCCTCTGTCGGCCCGCATTCTGGTGTGAAGACTGGAACAGGGAGGCGAAACTGAAGAGAGGAGAGTTCGACTCTCACCTCTGCCATCCTGCCTTCTGCTCCAGGCATATACCGGCAGGATTCCTAACTTAAGGCCACAGCTGCCTCCTTCCCTATCACATCTCCAATTTACGGACAACCTACAGATATCGCAATAACACAGTTACCACCAAGGCCCGGAAGTTCTTGCACTATTAAATAAATATGCATGCAAAAATGCGCTAATTACTGGTGAAATATGCATCACGTTTTCAAAAATTATGCAGCAAGAACTAACTGCGGCAATTACGATCACTCCGTATTCTTTAGCGTTTCTATTTTGAATATCACGAAAATATTAACAGACGGACATGTAACTACACCTTTTTAAAATATCTCAACTAAGAAACAGTTCTAAATGGTAGGAAATGTTATTTTATGGAACTTGAAGCGGTGTTGACCATCAAAAAATATTTTATTATGTTAATTTTTAAGTATAACTGATGCACAATTTTAATAGCCATGAATTTTTATAATTGAAAATAATTTTACAATATTTACATCTTGAATGCTGAATAGGAAATAATTAATATTAACTTGCAAAAAAGGACCTAAAATAATTTCAGTATTATTGTGTGACAGACTCTCCGAGTCCGAATCTAAATGTACGACTTTGAGTAACAAGAATCGCTTCAAAACAATATGAAATTAGAATATACGCCCGTCTCAATCAGAGATAAGCACTTAAACAGGCAAAGGAGAAAAATATGATACAATGTGCCAAAATATACATAAATATGCAAAAAAGTAACTTTGCTTGAACTTCCGGGCCTTAGTTATCAGACAAGGTCATGTGGCCATGATGTCGCAGCCCCTAATTTAAGTCACTTCTGCACCCCATTTAATACAACAGTGGCGTAACTAGAAATATGCACTTTGGAGCTTTTACCTCAATGTAATGCCGGAGAAGATATCATTCATCGATTGAACAAATCGACGCGTTTCTATCGTTTTTCTTGGCTACGTGAGACTACATGAATCGCTGCGCCAGATTCTGCTAATATTGCAATAGCATCAAGAAACTGATTGTATAAATTGCTGTAATGCCTTATGTTAAATAATCGTTACGTCAACGTGTAGGCCTATATCTACACAATTCGTACATAAAGTACAGGACATCGTGCGCTAGAACAAGACAAAAGTTTCGAGTGAAATTTCCAGGGAGACACATTCCTATAATTCGGACAATAAAACAACTGGCTAAGAGATTCAAACGTACAGGTTCAGTAAACACTAAAAATAGACGTAAGGTCGTCATTTCCTTATTGAAGCTATATTAACCGGAAACTTCATAAGGGGATGCCGATTATGTTTGACAGTGAATGGGGAACATGCATGATAATGATTTTGAGCATCGTATTCTGCCGTCCATATGCGTGAGCGGCAGCCGGCAACTGCGCCGTCACTGGCGGAGCGCGTGACCGAGAATGTCCTTGCCAAGCAAATATGAAGACCCTGTAGTAATAATATGAAATTTGTTGAAGCTTTTACATAGGGTTGAGTAATACTAATCTTAGGATTGGTGACAAAAATTTGGATTATGTACGGTAAGTTTATGATTACTAATTTTGCTTCTAGATAACGTTTCTCTTCATATCGTTGTCAAAGGCGCTTGACTTGTTCTTCTAATGACAATTAAGTTATTCTGTTAGATATAACGAAAGCGGTAATTTGAAACCCCGTTTTCAAAAGTACTAATCCAAAATGTAAAATCAACAGGTTATTTTGGAAGGGTGCTCTAAGAATGTCAATGCGAACTCGATACTCGCAGAATATCACGGGACTTAATAGCCAAAAATATCGTGAGAATATTGCTGTTCGCAAAAATAATGAAGAAACTTATCCGAAATGCAGAACAGAATTTTTCAATGCAATGCATATCTCCCCTTTCATTTTTCAACCAATCCAACAATCGTTGACAGGATTAAATTATTTTTTAAAACATGTGTATGGGTTGAGCAAGGAGGTTTTCTATTCTGAGCGTGGATACATTTCCTAAAGTAGTTACCATGGCGACACCAACAAGTGCAAGCAGCAGTCAAAATACGAAACGGACGAATGTACCCTGCACTCCTGCCACCTACATGAGTTGACTGTCGCTAGCAGATGCATAATTATTACCGTACATCATTAAAATAAACTGAAGAAACACCAACAAACCAACACCAAAGAAACACAGTTTGCTTACCTTAACTGGAGCACTGCTACTCATTACGGCTGCCGTCACTCAACTGATGTGTCCATGGCTCCCCGTTGCGAACCAATGATACCCGGGAAAACCCACCCCCCAGTCCTTCCTGCGATACCAGGCTGTCATTGGTCCCTCCTGAGTGTTTATCATACACTTATCCTATTGGTCCACATACATATCCTATGTTCATATGGGCCCAACCTACTTTCTTTTAAAATTCTTCTTCTTAATATTATTATTATAAATATAATACGTATAATAATATTATTAAAATAATAAAGGTAATTATTAATATAACTAGCAACCCGGCTTCGCCCTGGAACAGTTTTCTCAGTAATTGAATGGAGATCGTTGGAAGACATGAAAACGTAAAAACACTTATAGTGGGCGATGTATTGAAGAAAGAGATATGCTCTCCTGGTCTTTTTTGTAGAACTTTTCATGCTAAACGATTCTTACGCTCATAGTCTATATATATTTTAAAATGTTTGCCCAGCGAACGCTTAAAATGCGCACGAGCACCAGGTTTTTTCTCGACCTTTTCACTGAAATCGTTACTACTTGGCTTCCTTTGATCATAAATAAATTATTATCTACAGAAACCTTCCTCGATGTATCCTTTACAGAATGGTGAAAACCGTATCAAAATCCATGCTGTGGTTTTTCAGATTATCCGTGACATCCAAGAATCGAGGGCTTTGTTTTATACTAAGTAGAGCTAATATAGGCTTACAACCATTACAATTTTGATGCAATCGAGTTGACCATTTCAGGCCACGGCCGCCTCTTTCCCAATCCTATCCTCAATTTACAAATACACACACGAGTACAAACAACATACAAATTCCATATACACTCAGAAATACACGGGTCTATTTGACCGCGGTTCTAATGTGGTATCTCGGTGAAACTTAATTCTTCTGAATCCCGTACGCTCATTGACAACTTTTTCTGAGAACGTAATAATTAACGTTGTTAGTATTTTGTGATAAAGACGAATACAGTATTTAGCAAATGAAAGGACATTTTCGTGATGCCAAACATTTACATTATTTCTCATTTTTTGGTCGTACTGTTTACGTTTTTGATCAGCGTGTCCCAGAAACGCAGTCATTGAGTCAGGAGGATTAAAATTAGCCACTACGCCTCAAGGGCGTCGATAATGATTTTAAAACAAGCTTGAATATGTACAGAGTTTGGTTGGTTGGTTTTTTAGTTTAGGGGCTGCGACAACGCGGTCATGTAGCCCCGTGTACTTTGGGTGTGTGTAGAATCTGTCCGATAGCCGGTGTTAATTGTGATAACTGTATTAGTGTGTGTTATCTGTTTTTAATTCAAGTAAGGACTGCAGACGATAACTACTGTAGTTCCTACTTTCACTACCAAATGCTACCGTCCACGTCACCTAGCTGTGAACTTGGCTACTACTAGACGCAATCGCCAGCGCCTGGCGACGAACGTTGAAACTCAAGAGCATTAGCCTAATTCAGACCTAACCTACAAATGTTGCTTCACACAAGTTTAGTTAGTGGAAGATTCTTTAAAATGCCATAAATCTATGAAATGGGTCTGTCGGCTTTACTTCCCCTCCGAAGGAAGGCATAGTGAGGGATATTTAACGCCCTTAAAGAATCCAACGATTTCGGCCGTGTTTGAACCCGCAACCTTGGGCATAGAAGCTCAGCATGCTACCTACTACGCCACCGAAGTCGACTGTACAGAGTTTAACTCACTCTATTGTAGTTCAAGGACGGCCATCGCTAGTAAATTGGTCCCATGCGTGATTAAATAAAACAGAACGCAGGTAATTAAAAATAGATTCGGCAATCATGTATTTAGAATTCATAAGTAATTGGAGCAGCCGCACCATTTTAAGTAGCCTACTTAGGCTATGTATTCCCTCAGGATGGTCGTGTGGTGAAGAGAATACAGTAGAAGGTGCAGGGAAGCCAACGCAGGGAGCTCCCAGTATTCTTCAAGGAAAATATTACTGTATTCACTTATTGAAACCGGCCAGTCAAACACTAAAGAAACGTTTAATTACATTACTAAACGTACATGTTTCGGTATTTCATTGAACCTTCCTCAGCGTGATTGATATTAAATCTTAAACCTAGTTAACAAAGACAAAAGGAAATGGATATTCTTACAAAAATTGTTTTAAATAAAAAATGGAAAAGCTTGCAAATAATTAAATGCCATGTATTAACAAGTAGTTCCGTGAAGAATTATACAGCCTATTTTCATATATCCTACTTATGTTAATTGCCACTATCAACATACACAATTTCAGTTTGATTGCTGTAATAGATTCGTAGATATTGAGAACCGACTAAATATTTCGGATGGTCGCCATGTTGGATTTTATATATGTAGGTCCTAGAGTTATGTACTGTTACATGCAGATTATTGTGATCGTGTAGTATTCAAACTTCAATCGCATAGTTAGGACACAAGAAAAAACAAGGAGATTTTAAATTTTTTCACAGCTGCCATCTTGAGGTTATGGAAACAATTGAAATAAATTAGATGCCAGTGGATTAACATTCGTATAAGGATTTACTGTACCAAGTTTCACTGCACGCGGATGGTTAAATTGCGAGAAACGTCCATGTGAATATTTATAATTCGCGTCACCGCCATGTTGGATTTGTGATCACCAGGTTATTTTAAGTCCTATAGGTGAACTTAAGTTGATTGCTAAAATAGATTCGTAGATATTCAGTATCGTCTAAATATTTCGGTTGGTCGCCATGTTGGATTGTTAAATGTATAGGCCATAGAGTCATGTACCATTAAAGGAAAATTAGTGCGTAGGTTCATTATTCAAACTTTCACTTCGATCGCATGCTACATCACAATGAATAAAATCTTAATATTAAAATTCGCACTGCCGCCATCTTGAGGTTATGTAAACAATTGAACTAAATTAGAGACCAGTGGATTACAATGTGTATAAATATTTCCTGTGCCAGGTTTCAGTGCGCTTGGAACATTAAATCGCGAGAAAGGTCTATTTAAAATTTTCAAATTCGCTTGGCCGCCATGTTCGTTTTGTAGTTAACCGGTTTTTGAAAGTCTTATAGATGGACTTCCAGTAGTGCCCTTTATCTCCGTACAAAATTTCAGGGTTTTACCGCTAATAGTTTCAGAGATATAGAATGCCGGTGAAATATTTCGCACATCCGCCATCTTGTGATTATGTAAACAATTGAACGAAGTTAGATGTCGGTGCATTACAATGTATATAAACATATACTGTACCCAGTTTCATTGCGTTTGGTTGGTCAAATCGCGAGAAAAGTCTATTTAGAAGTCGCAAATTCGCTTGGCCGCCATGTTGGTTTTGTAGTTACCAGATTTTCAAAAGTCACATAAGTGAACTTATAGTAGTTCCCTCTATCACCATAGAAAATGTCAGGGTAATATCGGTAATAGTTTCGGAGATATTGAATGCTGGTGAAATATTTCGCACAGCCGCCATGTTGGATTGGTGAGTCCTAACAAAATTTGAAGGGCACGGTCGAGGTCGCCGGGAATAGTGCTATGAACTTTCCGAGTTTCATTGAAATCGCTCCAGCCGTTTAGATTTTATTAGGGGGGGACACACACACGAATCACACACACACACACACACACACACGCACACACACACGGACAAAAGGTGATCTCATAAGCCTATTTTTTCATAATTGAAAATAGGCTAAAAATGATAGTAAAAGATGCTATTAAAATAGGAGATGTACCTTATAAACTGCCTACGTCAATACTCCAATAATTTTGATCGAAAAACTGTAATGACAGAAGATGTCGCTGTCAGAAGAATGAAGAAGCGCAAAGGATGTAGGTCAATTGGTCGCTTCAAAACGGAACAAACATTTTGTAATCCAGTCCTCCAACCTAAAACTTCAGTCGATTCCCAACTTAATGGCCCACTCTGTTGTTATAGTTTCTTAATGGGTGACGCAATGTGCAGGTTATTTAACAAACACAGCAAACAAGGTACACGGGGCTAAATAACCGCGTTGTCGCAGCCCCTAAACTAAGGAACCAACCAACCAACACTCCTGGGAAAAAATACATGTATTGGCTAATTAGCACTATAAATGGGGCAATTGAGGATTACGATTTTCTAACCTCAAGTGGCCATCATCACATCTCCATCACTGTGTTACACTAATAATAATTACACTACCGTTGTCATAGCTAAAGCACTGCGCGGATACGGATATCCGCTGATCAACCCGAGGATATCCGCAACATTTTTCGTCATGCAGATATCGTTTGCATTGCTATGGGGATAGCGGATAAGCTGTGGATAATGTTTAGAATATAATCCGATCTTCTTATTATATCATTATTAGGACCCGGATGTTTATGACATATCATACTTTTCCGTGAAGTTATTTTTCATGACCAAAATGTAAGTTGTTGATTTAAGCTAATCTCATTCAAATTATGTAATTAGGCCTAAGCATAATTAACACTCCGAACAGGAAAGAATTGCAATTATTCTGGCTGTATAACATTCATTTTAAATATAGCACATGACATGCAAAGCCCAAGGGAACGATTTTTTCCTCAAATGTCTAAATACATTGCCTTAGTAATTTATGATTCATCTAAAAATATTATTGTATTGCCAGTAGATTCGGATAACAAACGTGCGAATGCGGAATAATTCGTGCGGATGCGGATAACAGGAAGATACTCGTATTGAAGAGATAAAGGCTAAGATAGAAATAAACATGCTAAAGGAAGCTGTTCGCATGAGCCGACTCACATGTGAAGAAAATGGGAGAGGAGATACTACCTCGGCTGTAAAAGGTAAAAGAAGCAGAAGCAAACCTAAGAGTTGATGGTTAAGATTCACTGAGGGGTGTAGAAGCAGAGGAGGCCGCAGTGCTAACTGCTAATGAGGGATCATGAAAGCGACGTCTTCGCTAAGTGCAACTTGAAAACTATACTGAAAGGCATAACAGTTTTTAATTAAAATGCATGTTTTTCTTTCTTAGTCTTTTAACCTCCAGGGTTGGCTTTTCCTCGGACTCAGCGAAGGATTCCACCTGTACCGTCTCCGGGGTAGTACCCTGGAGCTTGAAACTTCGGGTTCGGGGATACAACTGGGGAAGTGGGACGAGCACTTCACCCAGGCGGCCTCGCCTACAAAGCAAACAGGGGCCTTCTGAGGGATGGGTAGGGAAGGAAAGTTTGGGAGGGATTGGCAAGGATGGAGGCGGCCGTGGCCTTACTTTAGTTACCATCCCGGTATCTACCTGGAGAAGAAGTGGGAAACCACGGAAAACTACTTCGGAGATGGCTGAGGTGAGAATCGAACCCGCTCTACTCATTTGGGCTCATTTAAGTAGACCCCGTTCCAGTCTTCTTACCGCGTTTCGTGGCAGAGCCGGGAATCGAACCTCAGACCTCCGGGGTGGCAGCTAAGCACGCTGACCACTACACCACGGAGGCGACCCAAAATGTACGGCACAGTACGTAAATAATACTTCATTACAAAACAAAAGAAGTCAAAGTATATTTAACACATATTACAGTTTTGCGAGAGAAGCTACAATTCAGTAGGCTAATTAACACGTGAAATAAAACATTACACTATTTTCTAAAATGTGTAACGTCCTTGTTGAGCGGATCACTTTTAAAGTCTATACCGTCTTCATCATCAAGGAGAATAAATACAATGAGTTTGAACTCATGCAATATTTCAGCTCTAGATTTATAAAATTTGCTAAAGCGGCATAGAAAGGTTAGCCCACAAAATTAAAAACAGTATATGTCTATGGAGAGAAGCCTCCGTGGCTTAGGCGGCAGCACGCCGGCCTCTCACCACTGGGTCCGTGGTTCAAATCCCGGTCACTCCATGTGAGATCTGTGCTGGACAAAACGGAGGCAGACAGGTTTTTCTCCGGGTACTCCGGTTTTCTCTGTCAAAATTTCATTCCAGCAACACTCTCCACTATCATTTCATTTCATCTGTCAATCATTTAATCATTGCCCCAGAGGAGTGCGTCAGGCCTCGGCAGCCGGCACAGTTCATATCCTCGCCGCTAGATGGAGGGTTCATTCATTCCATTCCTGACCCGGTCGGAGACTGGAAGCAGGCTGTGGATTTTCTTTCATATTTCTATGGAGATTCAGAATCTCTTGGCAGAGATGCATTGCACCAGTCAGTGTTGTTCAGGCTTCTCAGTTATCGCTATCTACCACCGGTCGAAAATAGAATCACACATGCCCGGGGAAAATCCAGACGACTCACGTAAGTTATTCCAGGGTCAGATAAATGACAAACAAGCAGGTATAGTTCCTTTTCGTTCCCCTGCAATTGTACACTGATAAATCATGCTAGAAGAAGCTGCAGTTTATCTTTTGCCATTAACAATAATGTATGTAAGTCTACCCCTTATTATTCCCGATTTTCAACGGGGCGAGGATGAGAAGCGATTAAATTCTATGTGGCGGATAGTTTTTACGGCCGGATGCCCTTCCTGACGCCAACCTCAGAAAAGGAGTTAATGAGATATTAAATGAATGAAGATGAATGAAACTCGTCAAGGATGTGAAAGGAAGCGGCCGTGGCCTGTCAGAAGGTACCGTCCCCGCATTTGCCTGGAGTTGGAAATGGGGGAAATTACGGAAAACCATTTCAAGGACGGCGGATGGTGGGGCTTGAACCCACGTCTACCGAGTCCGCAGAGAGCTTGGTCCCATGGCCTAGCGCTGAACAAACTGGCTTGCAGATATCATTCGAAAAAACAGAAGTAATGACCAACATCAAAGACGCCCCAGCAAAACTGCAGACAAAATACGGGAAGATCAACAGAGTGGAAAAATTTAAGTACTTGGGAGAGATGATCATGAAAAGTGGACTGGACAAAGAAGCACTCATGGAACGAGTACGCAAACTCGAAATAGCCTATCAAACATCGCGCTCAATATACAACAAAAAATCCCTGTCCAAAAATACTAAACTACGTCATTATGAAACTGTTCTGAAACTAGTAGTTATGTATGCAGCCGAAACCCTATCCCTAAATGCTAATAAAGGACTCCTTGAAGAACTGGAGAAAAAAGAGCGCAAAATCGTCAGAGGTATAATGGGATCAAATTACAAGAATGGCATCCAATATAAAAAATCCAACAAAGAAGTCTACAGTGAAATAGAGAAAATTTCGGGATCGATCCGTAAAAGGCGGGCACGGTATTATGGTCATCTCAAACGAATGGACGGAAACAGGCTGACTAAACAGATTTTTCATTTCTTTGACTCCAAACCCAAAACCACAATGCCCTGGTTTATGAATACCAAAGACGACCTCAAAATGCTGCATCTAAAACCCGACGACGCCTTCAATAGAGATCTCTTCCGCAAAAAGATACTGACTAATGGGCTAACCCGAGACGAGACATCGAACCCGAAAAGAAGACAAGGTACCACTTGGACAGCGGAGCGCAAGATGGCCACTCACTGAGAATGACGGAATTCTGGGCTCAGAGCAAGGCGAAACAAATTGCCAAGTGTAGCAAGACTTAACGTGGTCCTAGATGGCCTCAACGAATTATATATATAATAATAATAATAATAACAAAATTTAAGCTATCGAATTACAATACTGATATCTTACCTGCTCATGCTTTCTTAAGTTCGCTGTGGAACTGCAACTGCTCTTTTTTTATCTTTATTTCTACTGGTGCGCACTTTACATTTAAAAGTATCATTTTTTCCATCCGATTTTCAAGAAATTCAAGAAATTGACGACTAAGGCATCTGTTCCTTTTCTCCATAACAACGGCACAACTTCAGGTACAAACACGTCTCAAATTCAATCTCACCAGAGAAGTAATAGGCCTACCTCTCGGATGATTACAACGAGACACTTGGCGTAAATCATAAGTGGCAGAGGTTTAACAATTAACAGAATAAAGTGACATTATATCAATCCGATTAAGTGTTATTGTTCCTTTGTTCATATTTAATACTCGTATGTTAATGACTGATGATACAATGATTTAAAAATACTTAAATGGATCTTCTGTTGCGGTACCGGTAAGGATTTTAATAATGCAGCTAATGGCCATGTATTTTCTGTTCAGGACGGGTCAGGGAACGGATTTTTGAAGCAAATCGGCCGTGGACCTATTGAAAGGAACCGTCCCGGCATTTGCCTGGTGGTGAAAATGGAAAACCCACGAAAACAATTTTCAGGACGGCGGAGGTGAGATTTGAACCCACTCTCTCCCGGTGTCAGCGTTAGCGCTCTCGGCCTCCACGGCCGGTTTCTGTTGTGGTAATAAAAACATAAGAAAATAACCCGCATAATTTACAATATTCATTAATGGTCGATGATAACCCTAGAATACTAACATTATCCAATTGATGCTTAATACTAATGATACGTTAAATTTACGTACAATACGAACTTTGTGCTAAGGCACCAATTAGTTAAATGGTTGAAATTAATATTTATTTCGTATGTAACATTATTTATATACATTGAATCCTCTGTGGTCTTTGGAGTTTAATGCGCTAAGTTCCGTCTTAAATACAACAAATACAGAAGTCGTTTACTTTGACGTAAATAGCAGTACGTACTCTCTCCAGCCTCTTGTACTGTCTCTGGTTTTATGAGGTTGTTTTTATAATTCGCCTGAAGGGATGTTACATATCTAAATCAAATTAACCACCTCTTTGTTATTGCCACGGAGAAAACAATATGTTGTTAAATTTAAGGGTAGTTTCCAGGCATTTCTTTGCCCCATGATTATACCTCTAGAACTGATTGGTATTAATAACAAAAACATTGACATCACCACCAGAGACCAGCAGAAGCACTGCTGGAAGATGGTAGGGTGGGGACAGATATAGAGGGAATTCTAAGCAGTTAAATTATTCATACACGAAAACTTTGCGTTTGGTAGTATTGTACAAAGTTTACTCACAAAATCTGACCCCACTCGAAATTATATTTAAAATGTAAGCTTCTACTAAAAATCAGTGTTTTGTCTTAATCAATCTCCAAATAGAAGGGGGAGCTAGTAATAGTAGCCCCATGTCTTGTTTTAATCATCCAATTTCTCCCAAAACAAGCAGGCAACTAGTAATATTGTTGTCACTGCGTTTTTGAGCGGCTCGCATTCTTGGCTGTCACTCCGGAGGTCTGGGTTTGACTCCCGGATCGCCAAGAAATTTTAACTCTGGTCTGAGGTCTGGAACGGGGTACACTCAGCCTCGTGAGGCAAAACTGAATAGAGGAGGGTTCGATTCCCACCTCATCCATTTTGTAAGTGGTTTTCCTTGGTGTTCTACTTCTACTCCAGGCAAATGCCGAGATGGTTCCTAACTTGAGGTCTCGCTCGCATCATTCCCAATTCTCATCGGAATTACAAATACACACACTAACAAAAGTTTGGTGCTTTTCTGTCGGTCAACACGATTGTTCCCAAAAGAGATGGGTTATTCCCTAATACTGAAAAAAATACATGAGTTTTTTTTTCAGGGTTAGGGAATAACCCATCTCATTTGGGTACATACGCGTTGACCGACTGAAAAGCATGGAATTTTTGTTTACTAAGGCAACACTGAAATTGGCTGCAAACACCATAAAATACACACACTGCTCTAATACAATAATAAATCAGACAATTTCCATTGCCATTATAGGCTCGTTGCATAATGTACTGTTATTGTTTTTGTGACCGAATGCTCTTCTTGCCACCAACCTCTAAAATAACGGCCGTAGCTTATTAGAAGAAGGTACCTTCCTGACATTGGGGTTGTAACGTGTTTTTCGAGGGTTTTTTATGCAACTGGCATAAGTCAGTAGGAAGCCATTCTGTATTTATTTACGCGGCAAATCGTTCAGCCAAGATAATTTTTCATGTTAATTTATTATTATTATTAATTTATTATAATTATTATTAAGATATTTTCGGAGCATTTTATAAAAATTATAAGCATACAGATAGGTTTTCTATGTCTTAGAAAACGCTATCAAGCAAATTATTACGAACGACAATATCATAGAAAGTTATGTGATTACGGAATTTAACGGAGTTTCGTCAGTTAGGGTATATCGAGAGACGTGACTCACTGGGAATTCAAGTACACGCTTAATCTTGTCGGGAAGTATTACGCAAGCGGGGTTGCAGCGTCAAGAAAAGGCGGATAGTTGGAACGGAACCCTCCCGCCGAGTGTAATGAGCCAGAGGAGGGGAGTATAGCGCGTGGGGTGCAGCCAATCAGTGGAGACCACGTAAGCTAGAAGTCGGGACTGGAGTGGGGAGCCGACGTGTGGATATATCGTTCGACGCGCCGTGGAACGAGGACAATCTGTGTAGAACTTGCTGAGTATGGTCGTACGCGGGAGTCGCTCCGATGTTCCGTGGAACGTGGACAATCTGTGTAGAACTTAACGAGTACGGTTGCACGCGGGAGTCGCTCCGATGTTCCGTGGAGTGGAGGACTAACTTTTGTAAAACTTAACCAGTGTGGTTGTACGAGTGTTTGGGTCCGATGTACGGACCATAGAATTATCTAATCTACCAGAATATCATCAAATATCGACGGAGATGGAGACGTCCAGGAGACTGTGGGAAGCTCACAGCATCATCCAGTACGAGGGAAAGGCTTCGGCCATTTCCAGTGGTAAGCGCGAATGACGCAGAAATACGCAATCTCTCATTTCTCTTTGTTTTATATTTCATATTTCAATAACTTCATAGCTTGGAAATAAGAGTAAAACCAATAATTTATCAGACTCCGTTTTCACGTAATTTTCTATCGGTAATATTAAAATCGCAACGCTCCAACTTAAATTTTAAACTTATTATTATTATTAATTTTGCTATACTTGTTTTATATAATAAATTCAATTCTTTTACAACGCAATCTTTGCTTTCAGTAGGTAGCATTAGATATAGACCAATTCCTTCTCCTGATACAATTGTTTGTTGGGTTAATGATCAAATCATACCACGATCTGAGTGAATAGAGTCTTGAAGGTGTTCTGCCAGAGTTAGACGTTGTTAAATACAAATTTAGATTTCAGCATTGCGTTGAGGTCTTGGCGCCCATTAAAACAACATAGCTTAGGCAAAGGTAAACAGTTACATTTATCACCCAACAGTTAGGGGCAGTCAAACTGTTACACTTTGTCGCTACCAACGTGAGGGCTAGCAAAACTGCTACAACTGTCGCTACCAACATGGGGCATTAATTAACATTACACTTTGTCGCTCAACGTGTGGGCTAGCGAAACCTGCTACAATTGTCGCCGACAATTTGGGGCTGAAAACCTAATAACATTTGTGGAAGGAGAAGGGTATATATTTCTGTGCCTGTATTTTGGGGGTTATTTGTCTGTATCAGTGTATATCATTATGGGGGATGAGAAAGAAAGACAGATGAGGTTACGTAGTGGTCATCAACTGGAGAGTGATGATACGAGCAGTATGTCGAGTGATGGTAGTACCGGGGTAGCGGAGGTAAATCCCGATACTGAAACAGGGAGTGTAGGCGGCCAACCAGAATTAAAAACTTTACTTCTCGAGTTCGCCTCCGTGGCTTAGGCGGCAGCACGCCGGCCTCTCACCGCTGGGTCCGTGGTTCAAATCCCGGTCACTCCATGTGAGATCTGTGCTGGACAAAACGGAGGCAGACAGGTTTTTCTCCGGGTACTCCGGTTTTCCCTGTCAAAATTTCATTCCAGCAACACTCTCCACTATCATTTCATTTCATCTGTCATTCATTTAATCATTGCCCCAGAGGAGTGCGTCAGGCCTCGGCAGCCGGCACAGTTCATATCCTCGCCGCTAGATGGGGGCTTCATTCATTCCATTCCTGACCCGGTCGGAGACTGGAAGCAGGCTGTGGATTTTCACTTCTCGAGTTCATGTATCAGAACAAAGTTAGTAGTGATGCCTTAAATGCAAAATTAGAACAAAACAGTAGGGAAAATAAAGAAAGTACAGATGCCTTAATCGCCAGATTAGAACAAAACAGTAGGGAAAATAAAGAAAGTACAGATGCCTTAAATGCTAAATTAGAACAAAACACTAGGGAAAATAGAGAGAGTAATGAAACTTTAAACGCCAGATTAGAACAAAACAGTAAGGAAAATAGAGAGAGTAATGAAACTTTAAACGCCAGATTAGAACAAAACAGTAAGGAAAATAGAGAGAGTACTGAAACTTTAAATGCTAAATTAGAACAAAACAGTAGGGAAATGAGTGACAAATTCGAACTGATTAGAGGTGAGATCAGGGGGGTGATGGAAGAAAAGGCTAAAGAGATTATTGCAGACGTAGACAGAAAATTACGAAAAGTACAGGAGGAGTTGGAAATTAGAATCAGTACACAGGCTGAAAATTTAAAAGAACTAGTGCAACTGGAAACACAGCAGGTCAAAAAGCAATTGGGGGGAGAATTTGAAAAAATTCAGGTAGCTACTAAAGAGGTTAAGGAACAGCTGGGGGGTAGAATTGAGAAAGTCCACTCACAAATAGTTGCAGAAGTAAATGATTTAAGAGAGAGTAATAGAGAGAGCATTAGCAAGATTGAGGAGAAACAAGCAAAGCTATATGATAAAGTAGAAGAATCAGAAGGAAACATTAAATTAACTGTAAACAGTATTGAGAGGAAGGCTGAGGAGAAAATCGCAGAATTAGAGTTAAAATTAAAAGCTAGGATCAGGCAAGAAAATAGTCAGAATAGGCCAGTTTTTGTGAATAGCACACACAGGGAGGTAGAACTGGGTAAGTTCAGCAATCGACAGGGGTGCCCAATGGAGTTCATGAACACTATAGAAAATAAATTCGGGGAGAGGTTGGAAAATGGTAGTATTGAGTGGTGCCAGGTAGTTGAAATTTAAGAACAAGTGTTTGTGGGGGAAACGAGGAATTGGTTTGCTGTCTACAGAGACAAGTTTACTGATATCAATGATTTTAAAATGAAATTCTGTGAAAAGTTCTGGAATGAGGTTATTCAGTCGCAGCATCGTGAGGGAGTAGTGTGTGGTAAATATAACCCTAAAGGAAGCTCCACCATGACCGAATACTTTTTAGGGCAGGTATTAGTGTGTAAATATCTGGATGGGTTGAAGGAGGAAAGTGATGTGGTGAGGTTGCTACTTAGGCACTTTCCCTATAGGATCAAGGAGGCTGCTTGTATCCAGAATGTAAAGACAATATCACAAGTAGAAAATTTGTTAAGCACATTTGATGCACTAGGGAGAGGGGGTTATGAGGACAATTTCAATCGGAACCAGGGTAATAATAGACCTAATGAAGCCAGGCATCAAGAAGTTCAAGGGAACGGTGGCGAAGGGGCCAACGCTCAAAATAGAAATAACAATAATCAGCTAAATCAGAACAGAGGAAATGGCTATGGTAATCAGTATCAAGGGAGGAACAATGATTTCAGGGGAAATCAAGGGAGGAACAATGATTACAGGGGAAATCAAGGGAGAAACAATGATTTCAGGGGAAATCAAGGGAGAAATTATAATGACAATAATTACAACCAGAATAGGGGTCAAGGAAGAGGACAGCCTAGTGGTAGTAATATACAGCCAAACAATGACAACACAGCCCAGAACAACCAGACCAGTTCAGTAGTTAGTAGTACTACGGCCAGCTGTAGCGGTTCTTTAAACGCGAACCAGGCTGCGAAGTAAGGTCAGAATCTCAGTCTGTAGCAAGCCCTGTCCATACAATTATACAGGAACCCTATGACCTAAATGTAAGAAATGAATTATTACATGAACTAAATGATGAAGGTATTATTCAGGAAGTGGTTAGTAAGAGCCCCATAGTTAAATTTAACGTGTCCGAGGCGTACACAGATGTTTTAATTGATAGTGGTTGTATGAAGAGTTGCATAAGTAGTGCATTTTATGATAAAATGAAAGGAACTGGAGTAAATTTTGAGGAGATGCCAATTAAAAGCACTTTTGTTATCACAGCTGTTGGGAAGAGGTTCAAAGTAATTTCTAAGCAAGTTTTAGTAGACATTAAAATTAATAATCATGCAGGGAAGCAGATTTGCCTTGTAATTCCAAATTTAGTATTCAGTGTTATCTTGGGTTCAGAGTGGCTAAGTAGAGTGTCTGGTAACTTATGTTATGATGTAGGGAGTTTGAAATTTAAATGGGGAGAATCTGAAGTAGAAGTAGCGTTCAATGACCATATTCAGAGGAGTAGTATTGTAGGTGTGAGTTGTACTTTAAATGAGATATCGCCAGCCGTAGAGCGGGGTTCTCCATGTTTTGTGGGCAGTGTGATTACGAACGGTAGTCTAAAGGACTCGTTACGTGATGCTGCATTTCAGGGAAATATAGAGGATGAACAGTGTGTTCGGCTCTATGATGTGTTATTGTGTAATAGGAGAGTTTTTGAGGATCGCATTGGTATGGCCAATTGCTATACACATTCATTGAACGTTATTGATAGGTCAGTATTCACAGGACATAGATATCCTGTACCTTTCGCTTATCAGAGTGCAGTTGAGGCACAAATTAATCAGATGCTTGAAGATGGGATTATTGAGCACTCTAACAGTCCATATGTTAATTCTTTGATCACGGTACCCAAGACCGACGGCACAGTTCGTATTTGTTTAGACGCTCGTTTGGTTAACAGTAGAATTAGTTCAGATCAGCTGAAATCTATGTCAATAGAGGAATTAATGCAAACATTTGAGGGGAAGAAGTATTTCACTTGTGTAGATTGGCGGCTTCGGTGGCGTAGTTGGTAGCATGCTGAGCTTCTATGCCCAAGATAGCGGGTTCAAACCCGGCCGAAGCCGTCGGATTTTTTAAGAGCGTTAAAAAATCCCTCAGTATGCCTTCCTTCGGAGGGGAAGTAAAGCCGGCGGTCCCATGTCATAGATTTATGGCATGTTAAAGATCTTTCCACTAATTACACCTGTGTGAAACTAAATTGGATAGGTTAAGAATGTAAACAACGCTCTTAGGTTGCTACGTTCGTTGCCAAGAGCCGACTGCGGTGGCGTCTAGTAGCTAGTTCTGAACTAGGCCTAGTAGTCGTTGACGGTGGCGTTTGGCGGCAAAAGTAGGAACTATTTGAAAATTCAAAGTTGCAGTCCCTACTTGAATTAAAAAACAGATACACACACTAATACAGTCATCACAATTAACACCGGTTATCAGACAGATTCTACACACACCCAAAGTACACGGGGCTACATGACCGCGTTGTCGCAGCCCCTAAACTAAGGAACCAACCAACTTGTGTAGATTTGAGTTCCAGTTTTTGGCAAGTGCCACTTATGTACGAAGATAGACCATTTACAGCTTTTAGTCATAAATATAACCTTTATCAATTTTGTAGAACACCTTATGGGTTAAGGAGTAGTTCAGCAGCTTTAATTAGGGCTTTAAACATCGCATTAGGGGATGACACAGGAGAGTTTGTAACCATTTACATAGATGATATGGTAATTAGTTCACGCAGTTTTGAGGAGCATCTACGTCATTTAGATATAGTTTTTCAGAAGTTAGATCAGGCAGGGTTCACTTTGAAGCTGTCTAAGTCATCATTCTGTCAGTCAGAAGTGACATTTTTAGGTCATAGAGTGTCGAGTAGAGGTGTTACACCAGAGGAAAGTAGGGTTAGCATGTGTGGACAGTAGCAACAGGGCATCGTTACAGACACTGAGAAATATGCTAGTAGGGCAACGTGATGACGTTCATTTAAAGGGAGCCACTTGCAAGGTTGGAAGCAGGTGACACAGAAACATTTATAGTTTCCAAACGTATTGGCAAAACAGCATATGTGCTGGAGAATAGTGAGGGAAACAGATTATACGGAACGTATAATATACATAGTCTCCGAAAATATGTGTCATAAAGTGAGGGTGTTTAGCTGGCGAGCCAGCCTATCAAATGAGTAAGTGTGGTGTTTGGTGCGTGGAAGATCTGGTCTTCCAGGCAGGCGTATCAGAAGTCACACAGGGGGGTAGTATGTAAGTAAATGAGAGTTTTTAAGGTACAGGGAAATATGACGGGATTGTCGGATGCTCTTGAGCACTAAAATGTCTCGATACACCAAGGCCAGAATTTGGTAGCGCTGGTGAATTCCCATTTGCCTCCTAGAGATGGGTGAGCGCTTGGACAGGGTATTTTTGCTTAAGGCGTCCACGAGGCAAAAGATGGGCCATCAGAATGCGAGACAGTCCTTCATGAAACTCATACATATCAGCACACGTGATTTCTGTTTACGGCCTCGCCATGTAAGATTTGTAAGTGTGTAATTTAAGGTAATTTGTACAAAGGTATTATTTGTGTCAGGAGAACTGGTCTGTGTTGAGAACTAGTATTAAGTAGAATATGGTCTACGGGAACTTAACAAGACAGGGCGATTACGGCACAGAAATATTTGGTGTTATATGTAATGCGCATTTACTGGTTTTTTTTTTCAGAAGTCAATATTAATTTAATCTACTTTAAAGAGAGATTAAGTATTATGGTCACGAGGCGCTGCCACAATAGTGTGATCGTGTGCTCAGTGATAAGTGAGATTAAATTTCACCATAAGGAAGGGACCTCCAGTGAAATTAGGAAGTTCTATGGAGATATAAATATATCAGAACACATTCAATGCGTGTGATATGACATCATAAATACATAGTGCTCACACATTAATTATGTCTATTTCTCCAACATAGAGAAATTTGAGAGGCGGAAATATCCGTGGAACACTATTCTATATGTAAAACATTGGACTGGTTGCAAAGTGCAATCCATAGTGACAACAAACTTTGACGCAAAGTGCGTGAAGAAAAATTATGAGTGTATATATCTGTAATTTAGGGTGATCTCATTTATGTAATATGTATTTTGGATGGGGTTTATTAACGTGTCTGGGTTAATCGGATAATGGACCGTCGTCACGGTAAATCATCCGATGATCCGAGGCGAATATGTAACGTGTTTTTCGAGGGGTTTTTATGCAACTGGCATAAGTCAGTAGGAAGCCATTCTATATTTATTTACGCGGCAAATTGTTCAGCCAAGAGAATTTTTCATGTTAATTTATTATTATTATTAATTTATTATAATTATTATTAAGATATTTTCGGAGCATTTTATAAAAATTATAAGCATACAGATAGGTTTTCTATGTCTTAGAAAACGCTATCAAGCAAATTATTACGAACGACAATATCATAGAAAGTTATGTGATTACGGAATTTAACGGAGTTTCGTCAGTTAGGGTATATCGAGAGACGTGACTCACTGGGAATTCAAGTACACGCTTAATCTTGTCGGGAAGTATTACGCAAGCGGGGTTGCAGCGTCAAGAAAAGGCGGATAGTTGGAACGGAACCCTCCCGCCGAGTGTAATGAGCCAGAGGAGGGGAGTATAGCGCGTGGGGTGCAGCCAATCAGTGGAGACCACGTAAGCTAGAAGTCGGGACTGGAGTGGGGAGCCGACGTGTGGATATATCGTTCGACGCGCCGTGGAACGAGGACAATCTGTGTAGAACTTGCTGAGTATGGTCGTACGCGGGAGTCGCTCCGATGTTCCGTGGAACGTGGACAATCTGTGTAGAACTTAACGAGTACGGTTGCACGCGGGAGTCGCTCCGATGTTCCGTGGAGTGGAGGACTAACTTTTGTAAAACTTAACCAGTGTGGTTGTACGAGTGTTTGGGTCCGATGTACGGACCATAGAATTATCTAATCTACCAGAATATCATCAAATATTGACGGAGATGGAGACGTCCAGGAGACTGTGGGAAGCTCACAGCATCATCCAGTACGAGGGAAAGGCTTCGGCCATTTCCAGTGGTAAGCGCGAATGACGCAGAAATACGCAATCTCTCATTTCTCTTTGTTTTATATTTCATATTTCAATAACTTCATAGCTTGGAAATAAGAGTAAAACCAATAATTTATCAGACTCCGTTTTCACGTAATTTTCTATCGGTAATATTAAAATCGCAACGCTCCAATTTAAATTTTAAACTTATTATTATTATTAATTTTGCTATACTTGTTTTATATAATAAATTCAATTCTTTTACAATGCAATCTTTGCTTTCAGTAGGTAGCATTAGATATAGACCAATTCCTTCTCCTGATACAGTTGTTTGTTGGGTTAATGGTCAAATCATACCACGATCTGAGTGAATAGAGTCTTGAAGGTGTTCTGCCAGAGCTAGACGTTTTTAAATACAAATTTAGATTTCAGCATTGCGTTGAGGTCTTGGCGCCCATTAAAACAACATAGCTTAGGCAAAGGTAAACAGTTACATTTATCACCCAACAGTTAGGGGCAGTCAAACTGTTACATTTGTCGCTCAACGTGAGGGTCAAACTGTTACACTTGTCGCTACCAACTGAGGGCTAGCAAACCTGCTACAGGGTTGGAAATGGGAAAGCATCCCAAGGACTGTCGACTGTAGGGTTCTAACCGAATTGCCTTTCGAGTCCCGAGATACCGTAGCCCTACGTCCTTGCATTTCAAGACGAGGACGAAGCATCTCTGTCTGTGATTTTATAGTGGAGGATGTAAACAAACTCAAACTCACATTAGACGATGACGCGGTGGCTGCTGATCTCGTCATCCGCTATATAAGTGAGAGTGGGTGAGGGCCAGCAATCTAAATTTTCCAGTGTACATTGACTCAACGATTTTTTCGTTTTTGAATGTAGAATTATTGTCTTTCCGTAATTTTTGTTTATATTATAATATTAATTATTAGTCTTATTTTTAATTCTTGGTTTTATTAATTTTCGGTCTTTACAAAATGTAGGTGTCCACCTCTACATTTTAAATTCCATTCCAAATTTGTATACTTTAATCTCTAATAAGACGGGCAGGTGACCTCGTAGTTCCGCCCAATAAAACCTAACTAACGATGTAAACAAACCTATGGACTAAATTTATACGACTATATATTACGTCTTTTTAAAATTAATTACTTTGATTTATTTTAAAATTAATTTTCTTATTTTTAATTTTAAAATGCATTTTAGTTGATTTTTTGTTTTAATTATTTTTGATTTATTTATTTGTTTACTTTGAATTCATTAATTAAAGTTTTTTGTAGGATAAATTTTATTTTTATCTTATTTTATTTACTTATTTTTAGCCTATTTTCAATTATGAAAAAATAGGCTTATGAGATCACCTATTGTCCGTGTGTCTGTCTGTGTGTACGTGTGTGATGGTGTGTGTGTGTGTGTCCCAGCTAATAACTTCTAAACGGCTGGAGCGATTTCAATGAACTTCGGTAAGTTCATAGCACTATTCTGGACGACCCCGACCGTGCCCTTCAAATTGTGTTACGAAATATTTCACCAGCATTCAATATCTCCGAAACAATTACCGATATCACCCTGGAATATTTTACGGTGATAAAGAGAACTACTAGAACTTCACCTATGTGACTTTTGAAAACCTGGTAACTACAAAACCAACATGGCGGCCAAGCGAAATTGCGACATTTAAATAGATGTTTCTCGCGATTTAACCAACCAAACACAATAAAACTTGGTGCAGTATATGTTTATATACATTGTAATGCACCGACATCCAACTTCGTTCAATTGTTTACATAGCCTCAAGATGGCGGCTGTGCGAAATATTTCACCGGCATTCTATATCTCTGAAACTATTATCGGTATCACCCTGAAATATTGTACAGAGATAAAGGGCACTACTGGAAGTTCATCCATAAGACTTTCAAAAAACGGTTAACTACAAAATGAATATGGCGGCCAAGCGAAGTTGAAAATTTTAAATAGACCTTTCTCGCGATTTAATGATCCAAACGCAATGAAACTTGGTACAGGAAATGTTTATTCACATTGTAATGCACTGGTTGCTGGTTCAATTGTTTACATAACCTCAAGATGGCGGCTGTGCGAATTTTAAAATTAAGTTTTTATTTCATGTGTCGTTATCATGCGATCGAAGTGAAAGATTGAATAATGAACCTACGCAATAATTTTCATTTAATGGTACATGACTGGCTTATACATATAACAATCCAACATGGCGACCATCCGAAATATTTAGCTGGATCTCAATATCTATGAACCTACTACAGCAATCAAACTGATTTTTTAAATGTTCATAAGGGCTAGCATGCGTTATAAAGAACATGCGGCAAACGAAAATGGAACACAAGTGGTTTTAAATTATTTAAGTTGATTGGTTTGTTCCTTAGTTTAGGGGCTGCGTCAACGCGGTCATGTAGCCCCGTGTACTTTGGGTGTGTGGAAATGGCCTGAATCGCTTTCGCCATTAGATACAATTGGCGAACATAACTAATTTGATAGACTCGGATATCGTGGTCACTCTGCCCCGTGTACTTAAGTGTGTGTAGAACTATCTCTGATAACCTGTGTTAATGTGATGGCTGTATTATTGTGTGTATTTGTAATTAAGGTGGGAAATGGGGAGTTGACGGCCGAAGCTTAGGAACTATCCCTGTATTTGCCTGAAGTGGAAGTGGGAAACCACGGAAAACCCCATCCAAGATTGTTGAGGAGGGAATCGAACCTTCCACTTCTTAGTTTTGCCCGTTCCAGGCCTCAGGTCCGCATCCTCGGGCCGATAGCAAAGAATGTAGCTTCAGCTTCCCGGTGTTATTACGATTTTTGACATGCACGGGTCATATAATTCTAAATCAGTCTCCATTACGGTGGCTGGCGAAGTGATTCCATGCACCCTTGCGTAATTTACTGTCATGAAAATGCAAAGGATTGCACCTCTACCAGGTGATGGAAATTGCTTATTTTGAGCAGTTTCGTACTGTTTATATCAAAATGAAGAACGTTATCCTGAACTGCGTTTGCAAGCTATTGCAAAAATTGTTGCTGGCGGGGATAATTATAAGGATTTTATTATTGGCGATCAGTCTCATCGCATTCTGGGGCATGGTAGCGCAGTGGCCAAGCTGTTGGCCTCTCACCAAGGTGGACCGGGTTCGAGTTTGAGTACATGACAATGAGCCTAACGCTGTTGATTTTGGCTTTGGAAGTATTATTTGCCATTTAATATTTGGCGGCTCCGATGATGCAGGCCACAGTGTTATCGAATATGACGTTAATTTTGGGAGAAATGCTACTATAAATAAATCCATTTGACGAAAAAGAACGTTAGCCGCAAAAAATATAAGCGACGTTCATGCGGCCAGTTGTATATATTAGACTTCTCAGAAGCTAATCGAGTCAGATCTGCAAATCAAGTGAATTCTTGCAAAACAATATTTTGCAAGAGCATAACCCCTACATTTAACATTCAAAATACCTCTAAATTAAATTGTAATCCAGCTGACGATATTCGATTAGCATGGCTCATAATATGGGATGGAGCCCCAATGGCAAACATTCATTCATTAATGTGTGTGAATCGCCTTTTATAAGATACGTAATGACATTATTCCTCTTTGTGGGAACAGTATTGTTTTTGGAGGAGACTTCAGGTCGATTTTGCCTGACGTGCCGCACGCTTCTCGCCAAAGAGTTATTCACAATATTGTATTAAATACTCTTCTCCAAAATACGCCGCTTACATAACAACACGCGATCAAAAACAGATGCAATGGAATGTTCTGATTTTTTGCTGTATGTTAACGACGGCTACTCCTCTGTGGATGGTGATGAATCAAATGTTACTGAATTACCAGCCAGGCTTTCAACACATGAGGATATCGTGACTGAGATTTACGGCGGTACATTCACTTCTCCGAAGGATATAATACATTTCTCGAAAGTTTGCATTCTTATACCAAAACCTGAACAATGTAATGAAATTAATGTATAAGTCTTTGAACTTCTATCCAGTAGTTCAAAAACATACGTCAGCGTTGCCAGATTAAATACTGAAGATGAAAGCCAGGTACTTCAGTTTCGTACAGAATTCTTCAATTTCTGGGAATTAAGTGATTTGCCTCCACGGCCCACAGTTATGCTCTTTAGAAATCTGAACGTTTTCCAAGGTCTCCTAAATACAACCATGTTAATAATAAGAAATACAGTATGTATGAAAATTGCTTGGCTTTGGAAATAATAAGTGCAGTTAAAATTAGGCAGAGAGGTCTAATCCTTCGACTTGATTTAAATCCATCCGATAAAACACTACCGTACCATTCTATTTTAAGAGGCAACAATTTCCAAATCGCTTGGCATACTTTATCACAATCAATAAGGCTCAAGGGTAAACTCTGGAACGTATAGGTCTCAATTTGCCTCATCAAGTTTTCAGTCATGGCCAGCAGGATGTTGCAATGTCGAGAGTGCAATCTTTTGACACCCGTAAAGTTTTCATCAGTCCCAAAAAGTAATCGAACAAAGAATGTATATAAGAACATTCTTCAGTAAATACTTTCCCACTGACCGTCATGTTTTGACGGGATTTAACTAGTTACGTATAATTGTACCTATGTATTGGTCGATGTGTGCCCCTGTGTATAATGCGAATCAGCTAATTTACAACAATGAACAACTTGGCAGCACAGCTCAGCTGTTCCAAGCTTCTGTCATATCTGTGACGTTCTTTCTTTGGGAGTAGTGAAAAGAGGTGGGTTGGAATCATACCTCAGTTGTTTCCTACCCACCGGGAATTTTATAATGTCACCGTGACTACTTAAGTGAAATGTGTGTCTGTGGAGTAATAGCCAAGCCTCGGATTTTTAGATTCTAAAAAGTTAAAATTATGTTCTACTAGCAGAAGTACCCATTCTTCGAACGGTCTTCGGTATTAATAACCAGACGTTATCAATTGAGCTACTGTTGCAATGGTTAGGGGCTTGGAACCTGTTTGTCGACAAAGAAAAATGATTAGTTAAAATGTGCTCTCAAACTAAATTTACCTAACGTGTTCTTCCTGACGTGAAAATAAAATTGAAAACCTCGTAGAAGAATCGCAATACACGTCACATACAAACTGACCCTAACTGTTGTGTCAAGTGCCTAATCACAGAGAGACCCCTTTTATAAATTATAAAGGCTTGTGGTGCATAAACAGTTAGGTTTTTTTTAGCCTCCAATGGCCCAAATTCTTAAAGCAGCAAAAAATAGTCTACTATTTCAAAACAGGAATTTTTGAAAATAATGTTGCTGTTTGGAGATATAATAGACCTTCTGTACGACATATCGCACGTGTAAGTCGTGTGAAAAAAATCTAGGGTACTCCTTGAACCCCTTAAGCGCATTGATGAATTTTACAGTTATAGTTGGTTCCGTGATAACCTTATAGCCATTTGCAAACTTTCACAGAAATGTAATAAATGGAGTGGCATTACTTCTTGCAGAAATAGATGGAAAGTTGGATGTCACCTCTTGATAGTGTTGCATTCCTTCATTAGTTTATTAAATGAAATTAGTTTTCTGGGAATATCTAAGAAACTGTTGGTTTTAGAGCCTTAAAATGTAGTTTTCGGGGACCCTTTACGGCTATATAGGGGCCCCGAGTTTTGTTTTTGACACCAAGGGGTTGAACATGAGCTTTGTCCCGTCCTTGTACGCCATAATATAATAATAATCATAATAATAATTTAATAATATAGGGATAGGGATATAATAAACCTATATAATACCACACCCGCAGGTGTAAATCGCGTGAAAAATTTCAAGAGTATCCCTTGACCCCCTTAAGCGCATTATACAGGGTGTATTTGATATGATGGAAGTCTGTTACACTGGTGATAGAAGAGACTATTCTAAGCTTCCTAGGTAAAAAATTTGTCACCTATCTTGAAATTGATAATTAATCATTAAAAAGTCAATGTTTTTAGTTATTTCAGAAACTAATCAGGCAGAAAGTCGTGCGGCTGGCTGGGGAAACGAGGTGGAGCCAGATGTGACGACGCGCGAAGGGGAAGTTGTTACGTAATCGGAGCATTGACCTTACCGGTTGACTTGAGGGGTGGTAGGCTATCAGCTGTTATGAGGATGAGCTCTACCGTCTCGTAAGAAAATGTGCATTGCCGTTGTTCTTGTTGTTGTTGTTGACGACGCACGCAATGGCTTGGGACGTCAGGACCGGTAGTATTGTGTAGCCTACTTTGTAAGTGTGGAATTCATTGATTGATGTTCATGTATAAAATAATTTCGATACTCAGCCCTGATGTATCATTGGCGTCCGTGTCGGACCTTCTGTTGACTAGTTTCTGAAAATACTAAAAACATTCTCTTAATGAAATGCAGTGTGACAAAATTCCGACATCCCGCAGTCTGTTCAGAACTAGGCATTTAGGACGGAAGTAAAAAACTTGATGTTTTGTTTGAGAGGCTTGGCGATTTTGGTCATTTAGCCCCATGTAGCTGGGTGTGGGTAGAATTTGTGTGATAACCTGTGTTTTGTGGTTTCTGTAGTAATGTGGGTATTTGTAATTCAGGTGAGGATTCGGAAGAAGGCGCCGGCCCTGTGGTGTTGGGGCAGTGCAACTGCCTCTCACCTGGAGGCCCTGGGTTCGATTCCTGGCTCCATCAGGGATATTAGAAACTGACGTGAGGGCTGTAACGCAGTGCACTAAGCCTCGTGAGGGCAATTAAGTAGCTGTCTGACAGTGAGGCAGTGCCCGAGTCAGGAAAATCAAGATTAATGGCCGAGGGGACCCGATGCACTGACCACGCGTCACCCTAATATCTGCAGGCCAAATGGCTGGACAGCGGTCGCTTGGTAGGCCTAGGGCCTTCATGGGCTGCACTGCCAGCGGTTATGATTATTGAGAAGAAGGCGGCCGTGGCCTTAAGTTAGGAACAATCCCGACATTTGCCTGGGGTAGAAGTGGGAACCCATGGAAACCTACTTCCAAGATTTAATACTAGTATGGTACCACATGTTCATATTGTGAATTGTCCCATCCCATCTCCAGCCCTCGGGTGGCCATTAACTGGAGAGGGGGGGGGGGGGGGAGAGGGAGGATTGATTTATTGGTCCATCAACAATGTAAATACATATGAAAATACACGAAAATGAAAATAAAATACAAATTCATTGTTATAATACAGTGTTATAATAATAATAATAATAATAATAGTCTAATAATAATAATAATAATAAGAGTCAGCATGTGTAGTTCTGGTGGTAGAGTGCTAACCATCCCGAGGGTGCGATCTACGTTCAGTCATGTAGTAAATGAATGGGATCTAATAAGATCATCTCCATGGATTTCATGGCACATACAAGAAATCCTACGTACATTAAAGTCTGGCAACTCGACATACCAAAAAGAAACATAAAAGAAGTTAGTGTGTCTAAAAGCCTACTATTACTATTATTAGTATTATTAATAAGTTTATTACAGTTGTTGCACTATCTTCACACAAAGATAGACCAACAGTTCCTTAAATTAATTTACTAAATTGTACCAATTTTGCAAATCGGTACATGTTCATCTTATCTTCGAGACGCAGCTGGAGCTCCAGGTCTGGGCAGATTCTCATGTGAAAATACACCAGCCCTCTTCTGAGAATCCCATTCACCAAGGTGGCACCTGGCTACTGCTGAAATGGGTTCGCCGAGGCCTTCCTGCCAGGATTTGTGCCTTTGTGTGTGCTGTCACTTATTGGATTATCGTGATAGACACTCGTCAAGAGAGAAAATCGAGCTTTGTGTCTGCAAACTTTGGAAAAGCGAACATTTACGGTCAGCTGCATTCGTCAAGCTCTTATTCTGAGAAAGATCTTACAAAGGACATTGTGTAACACCTCGACTCCTAGAAGGTTTCTAGGCAGTAACCTGTATGGGCTGATATTCTATAGTACCCACTCAAGACCTTGAACCCTGGCTTTTGTTTTGGCCGGTTGTGCTACTGGTCGCAGTTGGTACTACTGGAGGGTTGTGGAGGGGGATACGCTGATATACTAGGGTGGAATCGGTGACTCAAAAAACAGTGTGTGAGGAAGTTTGGTGACAGAAAGACTCTTGAGCACTTGCCTCCGGGGAAAACGTGTGTGCAGTTTTCCCCGGAGGGTTCGAAGATACCAGGTGGTACTATCATGATTTAATTACTAAGGGGCATAACCAAGGACGATCTATACAAACTTTGACTGCTAAATTTTGTAACGTCATTTTAAGGCCGCGTGTCGGCGGTCCGTAAGCTTAACTAGATAAAGTCTATTTTAACTCTTTAGTATGTAATCTTTTGGAGGGTCTAGTAATACTTTGGTGGTACCTTTATATGTAATTACTGCAGGGTGGATTATTATTATCCTATTTCCGGTTAGCTGGATGGGACCCTCGTGGTTTTAACTTTGGTCAGAAAGGCTGCTGAAGACGTTAAATCAAAAGCAGGCTTTCGGACCGCCTTAGTCGTATTAAACGGCTCTTAAATTACTTATGTAACCTTGTTTTGGAAGTGGCACAGAGTCTAACTTCATGTTATTATTCCATTAGTTTTGACGTCAGGGGAATCATTCCTGATAAATTCGTTTCTATCACAAATGTAGATGTGTCAAACCTTGCCAAACGGGCAAGTGTCTGGTTTGTTTAAATTAAGTCATTCATTTGTGTTTAATTAGATCATATTTGTCAGTTAGTTAATTAAGTGGTGGAAGGCCGTCTCTTGTAATTGTTTTATTTTACTGCTCAATACATGTTAGCTTATTTCGATTTGTCATATTATTTATTGCATGAAGTCACTAGGAAGATTATTCCCCTTTTCATTCTTCATCTTTGGCAAGGTCAATTTAATACGGCCTGCTGAGGTACGCATTCAGCGTTCCACCCAACAAGCTGGTCTTGACATTGGTTTCGTCCCACCTGTTCTCTCTTTTCTAAATCAAATCGGGGATGTTCTTGAATACCAAGCAAATCGGAACATTCACTCCTAGGTTTTATTTGCTGTGAACTCAGCTGACCTAGTGAGTAATTAAATTAGCCTTTTCATGTGTTTTTTTTATTATTAATTCTGGGTGTGGTAATGTCATGTGATCATTTATTTTGATATGCTAATATTATTATTATTATTATCATTTTGGCCTATAAACAGGGTAAGGAGGGATGAGGCTTTCTGTTACAATGGTAGCAATGAGCATGGTTTTGCTCTGTGATCTTGCCATTAGCATACAATCCTTCCTATTGACTGATTGCAGTAATTAATTAAAATTAAATTCAGTAACTTAATTAATGTAGATTGGGCCCTCCATACTACTAATCTTTTCTCCAATAGGTAGGCTAGTAATTAGAGCAGAACCTAATACATGTTGTGATTTGATTTCATGTAAAATAACTTGCTGTGTACACCATGGACCATATGAGCATTCATATCGTCAGCTGTCAGGCGAGAAGTGGCAGTCACATGCGCTGAACGAAATTCAGGACTGCTGAGATAAAAATGGCGTTGCTGCGTTGCCAGATTGACGAGTCGACCGGCTGAAAGAATTTCACACGTGGTGAGTTTTGATATGCTGTTTGTATGTTTTGGGGTGGTTGTAAATTCATTCTGTTCTTGTAGGAACTAGTCCAGCTCAATTTTACTGCACCTGTGTTAAATCTACACCTCGGGAAGTGTTGTTTTGACTAAATTGTGTCACGTGTTTGAAATAATAAAATGTTTGTCTGGTTGGAAGTAGTGTTGGTAAAATTTAAATTATTGACGTTTTAAATTCTCTTGAAAATAGGCTGAAATTGATAAACTTGTATTTCCAGTAAGAATAACTTAGTGTCTGTTTTGATGTGCATTTAGTGCACGCCTGTTGGATCACGTAGTGATTTTGAACTATCATGGCGGCGACTGTGACCAAGTTATTATTTTATGCAACTGATGTCGGTAAAAATGTGAATTGCGTGTGTGGATTTATCATCAGCAGGTTCCTTGGGGTAAATCTGTAATTATTCTTAATAATTGTTAGTGATGTAAGGCTGAAATTCTGCGATTCGCTGTGCATAATACGTGTGAGGTATAATTGGTAGTGATCAGCTGTTCATTAGGCCAAACATTTCAAGTTTTGTTGTCATTTCTTTAGCTGGGGGTTAATTATTTCGCTGTTGGTAGTTCTGTCAAATTAAATTGGACCGTGAGAGTATTAAAATTTGGTATTGTCAACTTATTCTGCGTTAAATTAATTCTGGAAAATGGTCGAATTGCTGTCTATATGTACGTTCGGTAATTGTGTTTTGAATGGTGTTAAATGTCGAATTGCGTGTGTGCTAATTCAGTATAAATGAATCAGGTGAGTGTTTATGTATGTATGATTTAGGTTTAAGTTGCTTAGCAATTGGGGGGCGAGTAAATTGTCTTGTTGTGACATAGGATTTTTAAGGTTAGATTGTCATCTAAATTGGTCAAGTACTAAATGGCTTTAATATACAGTATCTTAGTGTGTTTTTCGTTGAGTGACTTACTAAGTGGGATGTTTCTGGGAGGCAGTCACCTTCACGTCGCATCTCATTTAGGGTGTAAATAAATATTTTCCCCCGATTCGTGTCTTTCGTTTTAGGACGTTTTCCTACGATGTAAGGAGAACTGTGATTTCAGGGCTACAACTACGGGTTGTTTTATCAGGTCCTCACGTGAGTTGATACTCCGTTGGCGTTATAGTGTCTTGACGATCCGAATACTAACATACTGATGTAAATGGGGAATTTTAGGGTTGTCCAGGGAAGGGAGCACGTATGTCTGGTGCATGCATGAATGTATTTCTGTGGTTGATTGTGTTCAGGATGAAAGAGTGTGTGTAATGCGAATTTTATTGCTGCCCTGACTAGGAATCGAACTGGTGTTCTTTGGTGGTCAAAATTGTATTTATTTTCTTTTGTAATCCTTCAGTTTTTTTAATCCTGCTGATTGAATGAAAGTCATGTGTGAATGAATTGATGTAAGTTTGCAATTTGAATTTGGGTGGGAGTAATTGAGGCCTAATTGCCAGTAACGTAAGATGGATTATTATTAATTTTATATTAGTTGTATTAGTTGCATTTTGAAAATGGACCTATTATGCAGATGTGCTTCGTATGGGGATCTACTGTCAGGAGTCCATTTAATTTGGGGTGTGAGTACCATCTTGATTGGGGCCGGGCAGGGTGTATATAGTATTTGCCCGAGTCGAGTGACTATAGGTATGGGACTTCGTTATCTCGGTGAAAGGCGATTTTTTTTTTTTTTTTTGGGTAGTTGAGGCCGCTCAGTCAGTGGGGAGTCGGGGTTAAAAGACCTCTACGGAGGCCCTCTTGGTAAGAGTCCGCAATACCATTAATTTTGTGTTCATGATATCTGTACGATTGCTAATTTGCATAATTGAATGTAATGGGTTATTGTCGTGGGTGGTTAAATCTTATAATGGGATGTTTGAGAAGGATGTGTGATGGATGATGGATGAATGTTAGGAACTGGAGTCCTGTGTTCGGGTTCCAGTGATGAAGTTGCTAACTCTGGGAATACTTGTTGATTTTTGGTATATAAAAAAATAATTATTTGGTAGTTCGGTTGGTGAAAGTTTTCCTTTAGGGAGATATCCTGCGGTGGCATGCTGAGCTGTCGTTGTATGTCAGCTGCTGTGTTCACTAGTCTGATTTTGAGATTTTTTTGAGGTTGCAGTGCTTCGTTTGCGATGGCATTGAAAAGGGCTGGTTCGTTAGTTATTCATAACTTGCAGTTTCTTGCTGTTAGGCGGCTAGGTTATTTCTATTGTGGTCGCATTTCTGAAGGGTTGTAGGTTCGTGAGATTTCATGTAGACTCCCGTTAGCTTGGGTGTGTTCACTTCACAATCAGCTGTTGTAGGCGTTCATGCATATTTTGATATTTTGATTCTGGAGTTTTCACTTGAGGGTGCTTCAGTGCATTAGTTGGTTAGTTATTTATAACTTGCAGCCTTGATCTGTTAGACCGCTAGGGTCTCTGTTGTAGTCTCAACTCTGAAAAGTTCTGGGTTCATTAAAATTTGGTGTAGCCCTGTCACCATTGGGTGTGTGCGAGTTCGGCTGTTGCCACCGGATGTTCTGATCGATTGTGAGCCTTAGTGACAGTTAGTGTCCTGGGTAGTTACTGGAGTAATCATGTTTGGTGGTAAAAATAATTTAAATTCTCTGAGTAATAGAGTGTTGATAGCTTGGCAGTTTTTTTTAGTGCGAGGTTCCAATGTGGTTTGGTGAGAGCTGGATTTATGGATTTATTTTGAAGATTTTAATTGCTTCGTGCCTTTTGAGATGTAACATCTGTCATTTCTGTGATTTGTAATTCTGAATAAATTAGTTTTGATATTCTGGGAGGAATTTTATTGGCGTTAGCATTTGGTGAGATACAGACACGTGTTGTTAGTCGAGGAGGTTGTGAATTTTGAGATTTTAAGTAGCTTCGTGAAGTTAATGTTTTAAGAACGTTTTGATGACAGTGGTGAGTTGAAGCATCATGGGTTCAATTTGAGTGTGGTCATAAAGTGTCACCCGGTATTTGGATGGTGAATATTAATGGTAGGTGACACACGTTGTTAGTTGGAGATGTCTGTAGTCTGTGGTACGCCACGTAGAGAAATTTTCGGGGTTGTGATTGTCTGTGTTGTGTGATTGGAAGGTGAACCACGTGCACTTGGGTGTGTGTGACGCTTAGTGGGTGCCCTACCTTGTGTCGAATGTGTATTTATGTTTTGGTAATGTGTTGTACTGTCATCTTCTGAGGCGGCCATGCCTTTGTAGGGGAAGATGTTGATTACCCTCTGTGGGGTCGTGTGCTGATCCGGAGGGGGAGCTCAGGTACCGAGCTGATTTTGTCGTGATGGCCAGGGTTTGGTGGCGCAAGAGTGATGTTCCTCCCGGTGTCATAAGGGAGAGGACCTGTCATGTGAAGGACAGGGCGGTGTTTGTTTGTGTAGTGTGTGAATGACAGTGCATACTGTTTTAATAATTCACGTCAGGTTATGCACTGCAGTCCTCGTGCTGTTTTCCTGGTTCGCTAGTTGTCCTATGGAATTTAGGGTTATTTATGTTTTGTGTTGTCGCCGGGAACAAGTGCCCGTAGGCAGTTATGGAGTGGGAGCGTTGTGTTGTCGCCGGGAACAGAGCCCGTAGGCAGTTATGGAGTGGGAGAAATATCAGGGTGACAGCCCGATGGAATTTAGGGTTATTTATGTTTTGTGTTGTCACCGGGAACAGTGCCCGTTGGCAGATATGGAGTGGGAGAAATATCGGGGTGACAGCCCGATGGAATTAAGGGCATTCTTATTGTTAAAGAGTGAATGTGTGTGTGAATTATGTGGGTGACGTGGTTTTTCCTTATTTTGTTTGTCTTGCTGCTAGTGCGCTTGCGTGATAGGATGTTGTGGTCTCTGTTCCTCCTGTCCTTGGAGGCCACTGAGGGCAGTGTGGGTCAGGAACATGTAAAATTGAGCAAGACATGTAATTTGTGTTTGTGTGCATATCAAAACGAGCTCTGTGTAATGCCTTCGGTGCGGTAGGTAATTTTGTAATGTATTAACTTGAGCGGTGTCACGGGCGGTATAGTAAATGTAGTTCTGATGGAATGCCCCGTGCGGCATGTTAATGTAATTGTCATTGTGAATTTTGGAAATAGTTACGTGCTGTCCTGATTTCGTGAAGTCGCAGAAAAATGGTCCTTCGGTTTTGTTAAAGTAAATTCATTTTGGAAAAATTGTTTAAAAATTTTGGTGGGCAAGTTTGTAGGTGCCTTTGATTTGCATATTCTAAAGAAAAATTCTGGGTTCTGTACACCTTAGTTAAATTTTAGTTATTCTTGCTAAGTATTGTAGTGAACTTTCAATTAAGCTTGTTAACGTCAGTCATATCGTATAGTTGGTTGCCCCTTTCGTGTGTTTTTCGTACTTCAGTGGACCTTTAATTATGCCCTGGACACTATCTCTTTGCGCAGAACCTTGTTTGAAGCATCAAGTATCCCTTGTGATTTGAAAGACTCTTAAGTGAACTTGGATGGCACACTAATGCTTCGTGTGATGTTTTTTTTATCCTTCCTGGGATAACTTCAGCTGTTATGGGCTGGTTGGCTGGCCTGGAACGATTGTTCCCTCTAAGGGAACTGTATTTGGACCATACGCTGCTGTTCTGATGTGTGTTTCAGCGGTCACTATGTGGGACGTGTACTACCAATCTGGGCCCAGTTTGGAGGTACCATCTAGGTCCCATGGCATCTTTCTACCCGAGGAGATCTACTTCAAGGTCCGCTGGCGGAGATTGGAGTAGCCTCTTCAGCTACCAAGAGACCAGCTGGACACCATCACCCTGTTCATCATCCCCCCATCGTCTTCCTTTGGAGGAGGAGGATGTACCAATTTTGCAAATCGGTACATGTTCATCTTATCTTCGAGACGCAGCTGGAGCTCCAGGTCTGGGCAGATTCTCATGAGAAAATACACCAGCCCTCTTCTGAGAATCCCATTCACCAAGGTGGCACCTGGCTACTGCTGAAATGGGTTCGCCGAGGCCTTCCTGCCAGGATTTGTGCCTTTGTGTGTGCTGTCACTTATTGGATTATCGTGATAGACACTCGTCAAGAGAGAAAATCGAGCTTTGTGTCTGCAAACTTTGGAAAAGCGAACATTTACGGTCAGCTGCATTCGTCAAGCTCTTATTCTGAGAAAGATCTTACAAAGGACATTGTGTAACACCTCGACTCCTAGAAGGTTTCTAGGCAGTAACCTGTATGGGCTGATATTCTATAGTACCCACTCAAGACCTTGAACCCTGGCTTTTGTTTTGGCCGGTTGTGCTACTGGTCGCAGTTGGTACTACTGGAGGGTTGTGGAGGGGGATACGCTGATATACTAGGGTGGAATCGGTGACTCAAAAAACAGTGTGTGAGGAAGTTTGGTGACAGAAAGACTCTTGAGCACTTGCCTCCGGGGAAAACGTGTGTGCAGTTTTCCCCGGAGGGTTCGAAGATACCAGGTGGTACTATCATGATTTAATTACTAAGGGGCATAACCAAGGACGATCTATACAAACTTTGACTGCTAAATTTTGTAACGTCATTTTAAGGCCGCGTGTCGGCGGTCCGTAAGCTTAACTAGATAAAGTCTATTTTAACTCTTTAGTATGTAATCTTTTGGAGGGTCTAGTAATACTTTGGTGGTACCTTTATATGTAATTACTGCAGGGTGGATTATTATTATCCTATTTCCGGTTAGCTGGATGGGACCCTCGTGGTTTTAACTTTGGTCAGAAAGGCTGCTGAAGACGTTAAATCAAAAGCAGGCTTTCGGACCGCCTTAGTCGTATTAAACGGCTCTTAAATTACTTATGTAACCTTGTTTTGGAAGTGGCACAGAGTCTAACTTCATGTTATTATTCCATTAGTTTTGACGTCAGGGGAATCATTCCTGATAAATTCGTTTCTATCACAAATGTAGATGTGTCAAACCTTGCCAAACGGGCAAGTGTCTGGTTTGTTTAAATTAAGTCATTCATTTGTGTTTAATTAGATCATATTTGTCAGTTAGTTAATTAAGTGGTGGAAGGCCGTCTCTTGTAATTGTTTTATTTTACTGCTCAATACATGTTAGCTTATTTCGATTTGTCATATTATTTATTGCATGAAGTCACTAGGAAGATTATTCCCCTTTTCATTCTTCATCTTTGGCAAGGTCAATTTAATACGGCCTGCTGAGGTACGCATTCAGCGTTCCACCCAACAAGCTGGTCTTGACATTGGTTTCGTCCCACCTGTTCTCTCTTTTCTAAATCAAATCGGGGATGTTCTTGAATACCAAGCAAATCGGAACATTCACTCCTAGGTTTTATTTGCTGTGAACTCAGCTGACCTAGTGAGTAATTAAATTAGCCTTTTCATGTGTTTTTTTTATTATTAATTCTGGGTGTGGTAATGTCATGTGATCATTTATTTTGATATGCTAATATTATTATTATTATTATCATTTTGGCCTATAAACAGGGTAAGGAGGGATGAGGCTTTCTGTTACATAAATCTTTAGGATTTCTATTTTCTATGCATAGTTCATGAAGCTGGAAAAATCCTAGACAGATCCACCATCACTAGTCATGTAGCCACTCCCCATGAAGGTGTGAATCAGCTGTTCATAGGCTCGGTTTGTGTATTTCAATGTCATTGGCAAACAAGGCGAGGAGGTCACTCAACTGCAGACTCTGGTCAACATTCCTCAGCGTAGGAGGGGAGGGAGACGGGGAGAAGTCAGCTCTGCTGCTGAGGGGAACGAAGTGAAAGCCCGTTTCCAAGATATTGACCGACGATTTTTGTGATTTAATTCCACCTACACTAATTAAGATCCGACTTAATTTCATGAAGATATTTGCTTAGAATACCATCTTCTATCACCAGTGTAAAGGACTTCCATCATATCAAATACACCCTGTATACATATTGATGAATTTTACAGCTTAAGTTGGTTCCGTGATAACCGTATTGCCGTTTGCGAACGTTCACAGAAATGTAATAAATGGAATGGTATTGCGTCTTACAGAAATAGATGGACTTCTGATACTGTGTTGCCATGGTTACTGGCTTGCATTCTTTCATTAATTTATTTATTAAGTGAAATTAGTTTTCTGGGAATATCTCAAAAACTG
Source organism: Meconema thalassinum (assembly GCA_946902985.2). Taxonomy (NCBI): domain Eukaryota; kingdom Metazoa; phylum Arthropoda; class Insecta; order Orthoptera; family Tettigoniidae; genus Meconema; species Meconema thalassinum. The sequence continues at coordinate 644,472,567 of OX336391.1, read as the reverse complement.
TTGGTTTTAGGGCCTTAAAAATGTGGTTTTCGGGGGGGGGGGAGGGGGGGGGGGCGAGTTCTGTTTCTCACATTGAGGGGCTGAAAATGAGCTTTGTCTCACCCTTCTACGCCTCTTTCAGCATGTATTTTAAGGTGGTGGGCCCCCTTTTATGAGAGATATGGAGAAGAGTTACATCAATGATTAGTGTCGTGCCTCTGATGGATATCTGTATCAAATTTTACGTTGATCCACCCGGCCGTTCTCGAGTTATAAGGACACAAAAAATGTCCACAGACAGACAGACAAAAATTTTATTTTTGCGCGCATCGGTCATAAAACAGTCTGGAACGCGCAAATTACGCAATTTCCGTGGAAATTCAGAAAAAAAAAGACAAACTTTCATTTTTATATATAGAGAGATCTACCAGTATAGTAGGATTTTATAGGATCTTATAAAAATGAAAATTCACAGCCTGCTTCCAGTCTCCGACCGGGTCAGGTATGGAATGAATGAAGCCCCCATCTAGCGGCGGGGATATGAACTGTGCCGGCTGCCGAGGCCTGACGCACTCCTCTGGGGCAATGATTAAATGAATGACGGATGAAATGAAATGATAGTGGAGAGTGTTGCTGGAATGAAATTTTGACAGGGAAAACCGGAGTACCCGGAGAAAAACCTGTCTGCCTCCGTTTTGTCCAGCACATATCTCACGTGGAGTGACCGGGATTTGAACCACGGAACCAGCGGTGAGAGGCCGGCGTGCTGCCGCCTAAGCCACGGAGGCTTCTTATAGGATCTTATATGCTTAATTTATGAATTTATATGATTTTTGGGAAATATTCTGTATGAATCATCTGGGCCCGCTCCCCGGAGAGTTGGTGTAATGCGCCTGTCTCGCACCCGGTACTCCGGGTTCGATTCCAGGCTCCGTTAGGGAATTAAGAATCTGAGGTGAGGGCTCTAAATTAGAATGTTTTTAATATTTCAAAATATTCATCACAATAGAATTACGGCATGTCAAGGTATACCTGTCCTGTATAAACAGGCAGATGAATATAAGAGCATGTATGTAGTTCGCAGGTGCACTGATAAGGAAGACGTTGTGATGACGTGTGGATTTTCCCCGGCTAAAACAAAGTGTAGACAACAAACACATTCCAATTCTTATCTACTAATTAGTAAAGTTGTATTGTATTGTTACGTGCCACCCCCTAGTGGCACTTACGTTAACTGGATTACGGTGGGGGTACAAAGCACAACACCAATTACAGCTTAAAGAAATAATTAACTTTATTGCGGCCAGAAAATTACACTAGTCAGCAAATACAAGCAATTAGGAGCCTTATTCCAGTTTCCGCAAATCTCTTCCTTATGCGCTCTTGGCCCCTTTCACTTGCAACAGACCACAGAAGTTAATCCGTCCTAATGAGTACGGTGGCCTTGACAGAAACTACCTGTTCCTCTCATTTATGTTCTCCGACCACAATTACTTACGATCACTTGCTGCAGGCTATTTCGCTGTCCACAAGCTGGGAGAAACAATGTCACAGGATTTCGTAACTCGCACAGCACTTCGTCACCACACTTCTGTCGCACAAGATAATCGCTCGCACTAGCTCGTAAAACACACACAACTGCTTCACGGGTCACTCTTATATAGCAGGCCGGTGACTCAATAAATGGTTCTAGATCCATCCAGAGTCCACGGCTTCTCGAGGTTTCCACCGCTGGTCTAGTCACGAATCTTCTGGACTATCCCTTTGTCTGTAGTAGCCCTGTTGCATAAGGCGCGCGCAATACAGGAGGCAAGCCACAGCCCAGCCCCTGGGGCAGTTGTGACTCAAGCGGCGAGCGATGACACAAACTCACAGCCGTAACACCACCCCCTTCCTAAAAAGGCTGATCGTCCCGATCAATCATTGGTCCGTCTGTGTCCCTCCGTAGGCTGCCAGGCGATCTCGATGCACGATCTTCATCTTCGCCCTCGGGCTCCGCTGGATCCTGTAGACGACATCGTTGATCCGTTTCACGACTCGGTACGGGCCCTCCCAGGACTTCTGCAGTTTGGGTGACAGGCCTTTCTTCCGTAATGGGTTGAAGAGCCAGACCAGGTCGTCCTCGTGGAATCCGCCGGCATCCGTCTGCTGGTCGTATCGGGTCTTCATTCTGTCGGTCTCGATCCGCAGTTTCCTCCTCGCGAACGCGTGCACGTCCTCCAGTTGGTCGACCAGTTCTTGACAATACTGGCTTACCGGGATCGGATCATTCCCAGGTCGGCCAAAGGCAAGATCGACAGGTAGACGGAGCTCCCTCCCAAACATGGCCCGGGCTGGTGTGCACCCGGTGGCTTCATGCACGGCGGCGCGGTAGGTCAGGAGAAATAGTGGAAGATGTTTGTCCCAATCCCTCTGGTGCTCGCTGACGACTATTCGAAGATGGTTCTCGATGGTGCGATTGAATCGCTCTACCATCCCGTCGGACTGAGGGTGTAGTGGCGTTGTCCTTGTCTTCCGGATTCCCAGCAGCTGGCATAGGTTCTGGAACACCTGCGACTCGAAGTTCCTTCCTTGGTCGGAGTGCAGCTCCAGGGGTACTCCGTACCGGCTGACGAATTCCTTCACCAGGGTCTCTGCGATCGTCGCGGCTTCTTGGTTAGGGAGCGCATACGCCTCCGGCCATTTGGTAAAGTAGTCGCTGACGACTAATATGTAGCGGTTCCCTGCCTCGCTTAACGGGAATGGCCCAGCAACATCGATGGCCACTCTCTCCATGGGGCCGCCCACGTTGTAGGTCTTCAGTGGACCCCGTCGTCTTCGTCCTGGGCCCTTGCTGGCTGTGCAATCGTGGCACCTCGCGCAGTGGTTCTCCACGTCTGTTCGGCATCCGATCCAGTAGAACCGCTCTCTCAGCTTCTCCAGGGTCTTCTTTATCCCTAGGTGTCCACCAGATGATCCTCCATGAACTTCCTTCAGGACTTCCTCCGTCATAGCCTTTGGAACGACGACTTGTTCCCGAGATGTCTTCCCGTCGGTGCTCTCCCAGGTACGGCAGATGAGGCCATCCCTTACAATCAGCGAGTCCCACTGTGCCCAGTAGGACTTAAACTTTGGGCTGCAGTCACTCACAATGTTCCACCCGGGTCTGGGGACACAGGGCCTCTTCCATTCGGCTATCAGTCCCAGGTCATCATCCTCTGCTTGTGCCCGCGTGAAAGATTCGCGGCTCCAGTTCCCTTGAAGTTCCACAGTAGTCCGTCGGCACAGTATCCCGGTGTTCTCCTCCCTTCGGGCACAGAAGGTGCAGTCTTCGGGGCACGGTCTTCGTGACAGGGCGTCGGCGTTAGAATGCAGTTGGCCTTTCCTGTGCTGAATCTCAAAGTTGTACTGTTGAAGTCTCTCTAACCACCGCGCGAGTTGACCCTCGGGCTGCTTGAAGTTCAGGAGCCACCGCAGGGATGCATGGTCGGTCCTGATGAGAAATTCTTGCCCGTACAGGTACTTGTGGAAGTGTTCAATGGTCTTCACGATGGCGAGCAGCTCCTTCCTGGTGACGCAGTAGTTCCTTTCTGGCTTTGACAAGGCCTTGCTGAAGTAGGCCACTACTCTCTCCTCGCCGTCCACTACTTGCGACAGGATCCCCCCTATGCCAAAGTCGCTGGCATCGGTATCGACGATGAACCTTGTTCCAGGTCTGGGGTAGGCCAGAATAGGCGCGGCGCACAGAGCCTGCTTGAGTTGTTCGAAGGCACTGTGGCATTCTGCTGTCCACGTGAAGAGTTGGTCCTTCTCAGTCAGTCGATGTAAAGGTTTGGCGATGTCGGCGAATCCTCTCACGAAGCGACGATAATAAGTGCAGAGTCCCAGGAAGCTTCGTAGTTGCGACTTGTCCTTCGGAACTGGCCACTCCCTCACAGCTGCGGTCTTCTCTGGGTCGGTGCGCACCCCTTCCTCGGAGACGATATGCCCAAGGTACTGGACCCGCTTCTGGAAGAGCTGACACTTCTTGGGGCTCAACTTCAGCTGGGCAGCCCGTAGCTTCAACAAGATCTCCTTCAGGTTGCTGTAGTGCTCCTCGAAGCTCCTCCCCAGAACGATGACGTCGTCTAGGTATACCAGGCAGGTCTTCCAGTGTAGTCCCCTCAGAATGGACTCCATTAGCCTTTCGAAGGTTGCAGGGGCGTTGCACAGACCGAATGGCATGACGGTGAACTGCCAGAGCCCGCTGCCCACAGAGAACGCCGTTTTCTCGCGGTCCTTCGGGTGGACCTCCACCTGCCAGTAGCCACTCTTCAAATCCAAGGTGGAGAACCATCTTGATCCTGATATGGTGTCCAGCGTGTCGTCGATCCGGGGTAGAGGGTAGCTGTCCTTTTTCGTGACGTCGTTCACCCGCCTGTAGTCCACGCAGAACCTGGTGGAGCCGTCCTTCTTCTTCACTAGCACGACCGGAGAACTCCAAGGACTATGTGATGGCTCGATCACCCCTTGCTCCTTCATCTCTTCTACCATCCGGTCGACTTCGGCTTGCTTGGCGAGCGGGACACGTCGGAATGGGGCCCTTATCGGTGCGCTGTCCCCAACGTCGATTCTGTGCTGGACCAAGCTTGTCCTGCCGAAGTCTTTGCTCCCCACGGAGAAGACATCCTGGAATTCGCGTAGCAGGTCCTGAAGTTGGCGTGATTGCTCTTCGTCTAGATGGTCCTGGGATCCTTGGTACAGCTTCTGTAGTTCTTCTGGCAGGGCGCGTCTTCTTCGGTTGTCCGTCTGCAGGTTTCCGTCCGTCGTATCTGTGATGCGGGCAATCCAGGTAACGAGCTCGCAGACTCCTAGGTTGGTGTCCCGGTGAACCGTAATGTCGTAGTCGTTCAGGTTGGACAGGCGGACGTACGGCCGAGACGTCGTGCTGATGAGGGTCTTGGCAACTAGCAACCCTTTTGTCTGGATGTCCTCATATTTTGGTTCGATGACAGCCGCCACTCCCTCAGCTGTTCCGTCGACAATTACGGCAGCGCTGACTTCCGTCGTGGCGGGAACGATGACGTCCTCTCTCAGCCTTACTCGTCGTGCGGCGACGGCCTCGTGTGCTGGTCGCAAAGCAAGTTCCTCCCTTCCGAAGTGCAGAGTGTTGGTACTCAGATCCAAGATGATGTTGTTCTGGTCCAGGAAGTCCAGTCCGATGATCACTTCATTTGATACGTCAGCCACAAGCACTGGATGCTTTATCGCCCGTCGACCAATGACGAACTCCAGTGATGCTTCGCCATGTACCGGTGCGGTCTCTCCGGTCGCGGTTATTAGCTGGAGGTTCCTTTGTGTGGGTTGCACTCTCCACTTCGGGATCACGGTGGGGCTGACGATGGTCCTCGATGCTCCCGTGTCGATTAGCATGGGCCAGCTCACTCCGTTGATGAATCCGTCGACCATCAGGCTGCTTTTATCCCTCCGTAACTGCGTCACACGAACTTGGACTGCCGGGGCTTGAGCCAACCTTCGCCCCTCATGGCTGGCTGATACTTGCTTTCCTGGGCCGCGCGGTTTCCCTACGACTGACTGTCCCGACGGAAACTCTTGGCGGCGGCGATCACCGCAGTCCTTGCTCAGGTGGCCTCTCTTATGGCAGGTCCAGCAGGTTGGTAGTCCTCTTCCGGGCCGCCTCACCGGATGTCCTTCGGCTAAGTTTTTGTTGGTGGTACTGCGACTCTTGAAGAACCGGCCTAGCACCTCCATCAGTTCATCGGCCAGGGGCTTGGTCTTGTTGGCTTTGGCTGGTTCGTCAACGTCCACCTGACGCACCCGCGCGCACATTCTAGATACCTGCTTTGCCGTCTCGAACTCAAGTGCGTGGCTCAGCGCATCTGCCAGGGTCTTATTGCGCGCAAGACGCAGCGCCTGTTGAGTGTCCGAGTCCCGTAGCCCGTCGGTGAAAGTCTGCGTCGCTATCTGCTCCAGAAAGTCGGCCGGCGCTGTTGGGTAGGCGAGCCTTACGAGGCGTGCGATGTCCATCTCGAACTCCTGCAGGGTTTCCGCGTTCTTCTGTACCCGGGTCCGGAGCTGCATCTGGTAGGCCTGCTGAAGATGGCTATCTCCATATCGGGACTCCATATGGGCGATCAGGGAAGCGTAGTCCTGGGATCCAGTCGGGATGGCCTGAAGGACGTTAAGGGCGTCACCTCTCAGCGCTACAATGAGAGCTGTAGCCTTTTCTGTGCTGTTCCAGTTATTTATGGAACAGGTCGCCTCGAACTGACGTAAGTAGGTGCTCCACGGGGCCTTTCCGTCGAAGGTTGGGGGCGTCACTCTGCTATGTCCCGTTCCTAATATTCCCGGTGTAACGGTGGGCGGGCGTTGGCGCAGCTCGGCAACTTCCTCTCTTAGAGCGTTGAATTTCTCCTCCACCCCCGTCAGTGGGCGTTGGCGCAGCTCGGCAACTTCCTTTTGTAAGGCGTTGAATTTCTCCTCCACCCCCATCAGCGGGCGTTGGCACAGCTCGGCAACTTCCACTTGTAAGGCGTTGAATTTCTCCTCCACCCCCATCAGCGGTCGTTGGCACAGCTCGGCAACTTCCTTTTGTAAGACGTTGAATTTCTCCTCCACCCCCATCAGCGGGCGTTGGCGCAGCTCGGCAACTTCCACTTGTAAGGCGTCGAACTTCTTTTCCACTGCCGTGACTTCCTCACGCAGACCCAGTTCTAATTTCTTCAGGTCCTGTGTCAACTTATTCTGACCGTCTTCCATCTTCTTCTGGCCGTCCTCTATCCTCTTCAGGTCCTCCGCTTGCTTATTTTGACCGTCTTCCATCTTCTTCTGGCCGTCTTCTAGCTTCTTCTGGCCGTCTTCTAATTTGGTAGTTAGCTCCTTGGCTAACTTCTTCTGGCCGTCTTCTAGTTTGGCAGTTAGGTCCTCGGCTAACTTCTTCTGGCCGTCCTCCATCTTCTTCTGGCCGTCCCCCATCTTGGTTTCCATGCCATTTAGCTTTTCAAGCAATGCTGCCAATTTCTCCTCCATTTTAGTTGTTTGTCTTGTAAAGGGCATGCACTCACAGGAAAATTAGAGAAAATGACCTGCTCGGGTTTTGAAACCAGGACCGTCAGGTGTTGTGCTTGAGTTCGTAATCCGGCTTCTGACACCAATTGTTACGTGCCACCCCCTAGTGGCACTTACGTTAACTGGATTACGGTGGGGGTACAAAGCACAACACCAATTACAGCTTAAAGAAATAATTAACTTTATTGCGGCCAGAAAATTACACTAGTCAGCAAATACAAGCAATTAGGAGCCTTATTCCAGTTTCCGCAAATCTCTTCCTTATGCGCTCTTGGCCCCTTTCACTTGCAACAGACCACAGAAGTTAATCCGTCCTAATGAGTACGGTGGCCTTGACAGAAACTACCTGTTCCTCTCATTTATGTTCTCCGACCACAATTACTTACGATCACTTGCTGCAGGCTATTTCGCTGTCCACAAGCTGGGAGAAACAATGTCACAGGATTTCGTAACTCGCACAGCACTTCGTCACCACACTTCTGTCGCACAAGATAATCGCTCGCACTAGCTCGTAAAACACACACAACTGCTTCACGGGTCACTCTTATATAGCAGGCCGGTGACTCAATAAATGGTTCTAGATCCATCCAGAGTCCACGGCTTCTCGAGGTTTCCACCGCTGGTCTAGTCACGAATCTTCTGGACTATCCCTTTGTCTGTAGTAGCCCTGTTGCATAAGGCGCGCGCAATACAGGAGGCAAGCCACAGCCCAGCCCCTGGGGCAGTTGTGACTCAAGCGGCGAGCGATGACACAAACTCACAGCCGTAACAGTATTGTCATCAACACTCAGAAGCATAATTTTACGTTAACCACATATCACCACACAATGTTGGTTACTCTGCAAACGTTGGGACGTTTTACCAGTATTTTGCAGAGCCCTTGGTCTAAAACCCACTTTTCAAGCAGCTTCTGTCAAACGGGAGATATGGAACTGCACCCATAATCAGTGGTATTTCCAGATCCTTTTAATTAGGCCGATTGAACTGCGCACATAGTCAAGTCGGCTGTTAGCCCAAGGTCGGTTTAAGGGGAAGTGACGGACTGTCTCCCACCACTAGCTTCTGCACTCCGGGGTTGGCAGCTAATCACACTAACCACTACACCACAGAAGCGAATAATAATAATAATAATAATAATAATAATAATAATAATGAAATGAAAATCCACAGCCTGCCTCCAGTCTCCGACCGGGTCAGGAATGGAATGAATGAAGCCCCCATCTAGCGGCGAGGATATGAACTGTGCCGGCTGCCGAGGTCTGACGCACTCCTCTGGGGCAATGATTAAATGAATGACAGATGAAATGAAATGATAGTGGAGAGTGTTGCTGGAATGAAATTTTGACAGGGAAAACCGGAGTACCCGGAGAAAAACCTGTCTGCCTCCGTTTTGTCCAGCACAGATCTCACATGGAGTGACCGAGATTTGAACCACGGACCCAGCGGTGAGAGGCGGGCGTGCTGCCACCTAAGCCACGGAGGCTTAATAATAATAATAATAATAATAATAATAATAATCCACAGCCTTTCTCCAGTCATTGGACCAGGTCAGGGTTGGAATGAATGAAGCCCCCATCTAGCGGTGAGGATAGGCATTATGCCGCCTTCCAAAGCCTGTCGCACTCCTCTGGGACAATGATTAATGAATTTCAGATGAAATGAAATGATATTGGAGAGTGTTGCTGGAATGAAATTTTGACAGGGAAAACCGGAGTACCCGGAGAAAAACCTGTCCCGCTTCCGCTTTGCCCAGCACAAATCTCACATGGAGTGACCAGGATTTGAAGCACGGGACCCAAGGGTGAGAGGCCGGCGCCCTGCTGCCTAAGCCACGGAGGCTACACTTATAATAATAATAATAATAATAATAATAATAATAATACAACTCTCTCTAATCCACCATAAATAACTACCCCTGTAGTTTTGTTATACAATAAAAACAACAACATAATAATCTTCTAAATGGTAAGATTACCTCAGACTAGATTATTAAATATTTGCAATAACAAAACTATTTTTTTAATATGGTTAGATTGTCGAAAACATCCCAATGTACCAGTTAATGTTAATATTGCTAGAACAAAAATTAAATATTAGTCTGTTTTGCAAACTGTACCTGTTTCATGTATCCCAGGCCAACACTAATCTCTTGTCCGCAATCTGGACAGGGTATATTTAGTTGTTCGCAATCTGGACGGTTTTTGACTTGTTTGCAATCAAGACACAACCGATTTGAAATTAGTCACTTCAAATTCACACCACTCGACACAACATAATTCGGTAGAGGGGTGGAGGGAAGGAAGCTACCCGACCGCTCTCAATGGACGAATTCCACTGCCAATTTTTGAAGGCTGATGCTAATGACCAGGGTCATTAGTGAAGCTTGGGTGCAGTTCCATACAACCCTGTCAAACATTGTCATTCAAATGGAATAGTTCTTCTTGAAGTATCATATCAAAAAGGCCTTTGTTTATTGTTGATTCTTTAGTCGTTTTGCGACATCGTGGTCATGTAACTCCGTGTATTTGGGTGTGTTAAATATATTATTAAAGAAAGCTTTCCAGTCGGTCTGAACAAATTGTGCCCAATTATATTTGGCGGGGAAACAAGTATTTACATGCCCTAACCTTACAGTGACCATATATTTGACAGTCAAAATCGGGACAGCCTTTTTGGGGGGGGATTGTTGGAGGATAAAGCGATTATAGTTTGACTCTAACATATAGAGTTTTTTTTAAAGTAATGTCCTTTTACAAAATGTAATTTTAAAAAGTTCCACAAAAATCGATCCATCAAAGAAATCCCATAGCCTATAGAGGGATAAATGAATACAATAGTGCATTATGCAACGAGCCTATACGAGTGTCTTAATTACCATTATAGGCGAGATGCATACGACTGTTTATGTTCGACGATAATTATTATAACTATTTTATGTTCGAACAGAAATATTCATAAATATCTGTCGAGATTTCGCAAGTTTTATGTACTGAACAGAGCATGAGACGCAGAGAATGCCTTGTGTTTGACCTTGGCCTCCTCGATTACCCTACTATGACACTAGGCCAGGCAGTGAAATTTAAATTAGAAGGCCGTGGAACTCAGCGCATCTAATTATCTAATTGGTCAAACAACTGTTTCTTGAGCTCTGTTTGGTGGGAGACACTGTTTCATAATGAAAAATAGTGTTATCATGAGCCTCATTTTAATACAGTTTTCTGACATATAATAGTCAGGGTCGAACATAAAGTTTATTTTAGTGTTGGTTTTTGTTGTTGTAATTTTAGCAAGTACGGTACCTTACAAGTTTTGTGGAAAAATAAATAAATTACATTACATTATGCGAACCAGCCAAAACTAAGGACAACGCAAATATCATTTCATTTCCTTCTCATAGTTCTTTCTTCCTTTCTCTTCCTCCACACTTCCTTCATTCTTTCAGATAGTTGCGCCTTTCTCTCTGCTGTCCAACTTCCTCCCTTGCGTTCTCACTGTTCTCCCACAAGAACCTTTATGTTAGAAAGTATTTCCCTGAATTGTATTCTGTCTCGACAGTCATCTCTAATTTCTAGCCTACGGAGTTCTTCCTTCATCTGCTTGGTGTAACCCCCTTGGCTCTTCAGATTGTATATTTTATCAAACTTTAGTAAGAGTAGTGGAGTAAGGCGGTTTCTAAATAGTGACACGAGCCACTCGGCTACGCTGAACTCTCATGTATATTTCATGAAACCATGGGCATGCGACACATCGTTGGACTCGGGCTGATGTCCTCTTTCCTATGGACCATGTATTATATTTTTCAAAAAAAATTTGAAATTTTTCGTTTTCGAAAATAGGCGATAGTTTGAAAACCAAACATGATAGTACGTTGTGCCATGGCTCAAACGAATGGTCTTTAAGACCTTTATATTTTGTAATAAAACTTTTTCAATTTTTATGTTTTTTTGAAAACACTCGAATTTTGAAAATCCCATATTTTGGAAACTAGGAATTCTACAAAATCGTTTATTTGACGTAAATGAAATGGCCCTACGCCCTCTACCCCAAAAATAAATTTCATGTCTCTAGGGCAAAAATTTGTGTTTTGTAAGTAGTGGGATGGGGATAAAGCTGCTTCCAAAAGCAAGTGGTGAGCCCCTGCGACCTTGGAATGGAAGGAGCCATGCTAGGAGGGCGTGCTTGGATTCGTTTTTTTCGTCTCGTCGTGCTCTTTACGGGAATGTAGGTGTCGAAAAGGTGAAATGCTGGAAACATGTTTTTTTTGGGGGGGGGAAAAACGTGATTTTGAACTTTTTGCCTTATCTCGCGAACTAATCATGCTAGAGGCGTGTACGACGGGTCCAAGGACTCGGGGTGACGTCATCTTTGCTATGGAATACTCATTGTAAAAATTTGGGAAACTCGATTTTGGGGTAAACACGTGTTTTTTGTGATTTTTGCCGATATCTCACGAACCAATAACGCTAGAGACGTGTACGAGGTGTCCTAGGACTCGGGCTAACGCCCCCTTTCAAATGTGGTAGATATATTTCCCAAAAAAAATTCACAAAGGGCCTAACGCCATACATGTTGAAAAAAAGTTTTCTTTTTCTTTATCTGTTTATAATGTTCATGAAGCGTGGTGGTTGAGAGAGACGATACTGCAGTGTGTGTGTGTTTCAACGAACCTGTTGCTTAGCACAAGGACCATGCTTAATAGAACAATCGCTATTTCGGCAGGTCGGTGTATGACAGAGCGAGCGTGCGTTTTCTGATATTTTACCTTTAACGTGTAAACAGTGATGAGAACTTGGTTCTATGTTGGTCGACGCGAGTACAGAAAACAAACTTGCCGAGGAGCAGGAGGTGAATGTCATTTGAGCTTATTGGATGGCGTTGATCTGACTTGACAACAGGTGACGCTTGAAGGTGAAATAATCTGACCATCGTGGTGGCAGGGGAGTGTGAAAGGCATGCACACACATGTGTGAAACCACATGTACGCTAAACAAGTTACATCCTGTTTTGCTTCGTACGTGACAAAATGCAAGTTCATGTGAAATTTGATCTACCACAGGTGTTCGCCTGGGACGTTAGCTGTCCACGTGCGCGATAACTGTTAACAAGTGACATCCTGTTTTGCTTCGTACGTGACAAAATGCAAGTTCATGTGAAATTTGATTCGCCACAGGTGTTCACTTTGGGCGTCAGCTGTCCACGTGACCGATAACAGAATGTTCAAAGCGTGGGAAAAAATGATTATACATGCAACGTAGCATATATAAAGACATGTCGTTAACATTTCCACTCTCACTTGGGTGGACTACCTTTGAACACACTGCGTTGCATGAAACCCCTGGTCTTGTTTAACATTTTTGGTGTTGGTGGAAAATACTTAACCTTGTTGTGGGGTAGGTATATATTTATTCATTTATATATTTAGTGATATATATATATATTTACATGCAATTATTTAGTGCTTAGGTAATTAATGATTTTTTAATTTATTTGTTTGCAGATAACCGGTATACCTTACATGTCTGAGAGAGAAGAAACCATTGCACGTTTGAGCCCACTAGAAGGAAGCAGCAAGAAGCCACTGCAAGTAAAGGTGGGATTATTTTTTTAAACTGACTTGTTTTATTTTTTTGTTTCATATTTTATTTTATGAAATATATGTATTAACCTGAATTTAGGTATTTATAACGGTTTATTTTATTTATTTTTAGAAACTTGGAAAGAAAAGCCTTACCGCCGTAGCAGTCGCTGAAAACCCGAGACGCAGTAAAGTGCAACCATTGTTTCCAGGCAGTGAACTATTTAAAACTCAGGTAAGCCTAACATAAAATGCTATTCCATTTTACCACTACTGAAAGCTCATAGACAAAAAAAAAATTCATTACCTGTACATGACTAGGACGATGATTGCTTTCTTGATTAATGACTATGTATTGGCAACCGGTACAAGACCATATTGGTTGTTTACCGGGAAAGTACAAGGCCATATTGGATTTTGTAAAAAACAAAAATTTTAATTTAACTGACAGGTCGTTCCCTATAATAATAATAATAATAATAATAATAATAATAATAATAATAATAATGATAATAATAATAATAATATCGTATGACCTCGGTTCCGGGTGCAAGCTTTTTTATTTGACACACAGAGGGTGGCTTGCATGTCGAATTTAGTTGTTCCTTGACTATGAAAGTCATGGAGGTTAGATGTTAGATATCTAATATCTTTAAACTCTATAGCACTTTCTAGTAGAAAAATGAGGAACTTTGTACTCTATGAACTCAACGAATATTCACAGGTTTGAACATGATAATCTGAACAAAATGACATGACATTATAATTTTTTGTTTATGTATTGGTTAAAGGGGAATGTAAATGACTGTAGGTTTATAAAAAGAAAATAAGTACATGGGTTACTGTTAGTGCCGACATACAGTTTATTATAATTTTTATGGTGTTTTGATATATTAATGCCAATTAACGTTAAAGTTTTATTTACAAGTATTGATTGATTGATTGATTGAGTGATTGGTTATTTTGTTTGCTTTTAAGTGTCATTATGCGCCATTAACGTAATGAACAGACAGTGAACAAGCATACATTGTGCTTTAAAGTACTCTGTGCAACGTTAATAACTTACAATAAGATTTTTTATTTATTATAACACATGGCGTTAGTACCAAATACAACAAGTGAGCATGTTGGTTTACCACGTGGGTTAAATTTAAAATCAGAACATGATCGATGGTTAACATTTGAATCCTGGCCTGTAGGCTTTTTGTCGACGCATGAACTTGCAAAAGCCGTTTTTTTTTTACTTGAACCGAGAAGATGTGGTGCGCTGTGTGTTTTGTCGTATTGAACTTTCACACTGGGAAGAAGGGGATGATCCCTTTAGAGACCATTTGCGATGGTCTCCTCACTGTCCTTACATGCTTGGAAAGCAAGTGGGTAACCTACCCGTGCATTCATTTTACCGAACCACAAGGCCGTTGGCCGCTACTTACGTTGCTGAATCACAAATAAATAATAATAATAATAATGATGTATTACCAGCCAACGGTAGTGTCGATATATGTGGTCCATATGCCATAGACAGTGTTGAATTGGCGTGTGCTTTTGAAAAATTGGGAGTTTGCAAGACTAAAGCACACTCAGAGTACAGCTCTGTTGAAAAACGTTTCGAATCTTATAAAAATGTTTTGGCCATTAATATTAAAACACCTTACCAAACAGCTAAGTGAAGCTGGATTTTTTTATACTGGTGAAGGGGATAAAACAATATGTTTTATTGTGGATTTGCTTTAAAGGATTGGCAAATGACTGATGACCCTTTTGTGCAACACGCTCGTTGGTTACCAAACTGTAAATACATGGTGTTGCTTAAAGGTCAGGAATTTGTGAACACTATTCGTAAAGAAAAAGTGATTGCAGCACAAGACATAAAAGTGCCTTTAGAGTTAGAGCACGCGGAGCAAATACATAAGGCTGAAAGAAAAGACCTGTCTCACGAACAGATACAAAAGTGTGACCAACAATTATGTAAAATTTGTTATCAAGATGAACTAGGTGTTGTATTTTTACCCTGTGGACACATGATAGCCTGTGTCAAGTGTGCATTAGAACTTAACACTTGTGCTATATGCAGAAAAGTAGTATCCGCTACTGTTAGGGCATTTCTTGCATAACAAGTATAATTTATTCGCCATGCATAGTGCAAAATCCCTAATTGCACAATATTATTAATGCTGTTTTAGAGTGTAATAGATATGCTTTTGTTTTGTTTATAGACTACTACAATGAATGTTTTGAATGCTGTGGGACAATCATGTGGCTTAGAGACAAAGAAGCTCAGCGAATTGCCAACGCATATTCCATTCCGCATTATCAAGATTCGGAAATTGAAAACAGCATATGGTGATCGTGTACTTTGTGTATGTGAAAACTTTGAGACATTTCTGCCTATACGGTTTAATGATATGTCGGAAAGTGTTTTTGATGAAGTCAATAATGCTGTGCAACCTGTACACTTAATTTATGAAGGTTTTAAAAACAATAGGTGCATGGTTCGTTTTAATTAAATAAATTTAAAAAAATGTGAAATAATAATGGAAAATATAAGTAATGACAATATACTGAAAAAGAAAGAAAATATGTGTATAGAATAGTAATGTTTTAGTGTTTAGTGTTGTCTTTAAAAATATTATGATGAAACAAAAAAAAAACAAGAAATGTATATAAAGTTTGTAAATAAATGCAAAATCATGTTACAATGTTGTTTTATTTTATACAAAGTTAGTATATTTAACATTGCAGAGTATACATGACTAGCAGGTACCCGCGGCTTCGCTCGCGTCATAGTTGTGACATATTGTTCTTCAATGAAATGCAGGTTTAACCCCGTTCACACCCCTTTAGAACTTGAATATCCAAAAATCCCTCCTTAGTAGACGTTTTCGACGCACAACAAACATAATCCCAAAATATCATTCTTCTAACTTAAATAGTTTTGGTTGGTCGATGAGAGTGAATATCCAAAATTCCTTCCTTAGTGGACGTTTTTCTTCCAGAATTTCACCCCTCCCCATGAGCCCCTTAAATTGGATTTATGAAAATACGGTCGAACACCTATTTATTAAATTATTTATTCATGTATTTATTTATTTATTTATTATTAAGCTGATTGTTTTCCTCTGAGTTTCAAACTCCTCGCCTATGTCGTTTAGGAGATGCATGCTCCGTTAGGAATCCTTCAACCCCCACTTTTCACCCCTTTACTCTTAATATACATTACATCGAAAAATCATTAGACATGTTTCAGCTTATTTTTAATGATTGGTTTATATGCCAAGTATCACATCCCCAAATGAAACCACTCGTGAGATATTGTTATTCATTTAAATGCAGGTTTACCCCCCTTAACACCCATTTAGAAGCTGAATATCCAAAAATCTTTCCTTAGTGGACGTTTTCGACATACAATGAACATATCCCCAAAATTTCATGTTTCTAACTTCTATAATTTTGGCTGGGCGATGATGAGTGAGTGAGTCAATCAGGTCATTTTCTTTCAATTATTTTTACCAGAATTTTACCCCTCCCCATGGGCCCCTTAAATTGAATTTATGAAGAAACGCTCGAACACCTATTAACTTATTTTTTAAGCTGTCTTTTTCCCCTGAGTTTGATGAGTGAGTGAGATAGTCAGTCAGTTAGGACACTTTCTCTCCTTTTCCCCCCAGAATTTCACCCCACACCATCGGCCCCTTAAGTTGAATTTATGAAAAAACGTTCGAACACCGATTTACTTAATTTTTAAGCTGATTTTTTCCGCTGAGTTTCAAACTTCTCACCTATGTCTTTTAAGAGATACACGCTCCGTTAGGAAACCTTCAACCCCCACTTTTCACCCCTTTCACCTTATAATATACACCACATCGAAAAACCCTTAGACACATGTCTGCTTATTTTTAATGATTAGTTTATGTGCCGAGTATCACATCCACAAATGAAACCACTCGTGATATATTGTTATTCAATAAAATGCAGGTTCAACCCCCTTAAGACCCCTCTAGAACCTGAATATCCGAAAATCCTCCCTTAGTGTACGGTTTTGACATACAACGAACATATCCCCAAAATGTCATGTTTCTAACTTCATTAATTTTGTCTGGGCGATGATGAGTGAGTGAGTGAGTGAGTCAGGACATTTTCTTTCATTTCATTTTCTCCAGAATTTCACCCCTCCCCATGAACCCCTTAAATTTGATTTATGAAAAAGAAACTGTCGAACACTTATTTACTTATTTTTAAGCAGCTTTCACTCCCTGAGATTGAAGAGTGAGTGAGTCAGGACATTTTCTTTCATTTTTTTCTCCAGAATTTCACCCCTCCCCATGAACCCCTTAAATTTGATTTATGAAAATGAAACTGTCGAACACTTATTTACTTATTTTTAAGCAGTTTTCACTTCCTGAGATTGAAGAGTGAGTGAGTCAGTCAATCAGTTAGGACACTTTCTTTCCTGTCCCCCGCCCCCCCCCCCGAATTTCACCCCTTCCCATGGGCCCCTTAAATTGGATTTATGAAAAAAATAACGGTCAACACCTATTTACTTATCTTTTAGGCTGATGTTTTTCCGCTGAGTTCAAACTCCTCGCCTATGTCGTTTAGGAGATACACGCTCCGTTAGGAATTCTTCAACCCCCACTTTTCACCCCTTTCACCTCATAATATACACCACATCGAAAACCCCTCAGACACGTGTCTTCTTATTTTTAATGATCAGTTTATATGCCGAGTATCACATCCACAAATGAAACCAATCCGGAGTTATTGTTATTCAATGAAATGCAGGTCTTACCCCCTTAACACCCCTTTAGAACCTGAATATCCGAAAAACCTCCCTTAGTGGACGGTTTGGACATATAATGATCATATCCCCAAAATGTCTTGTTTCTAACTTCAATAATTAAGGCTGGGCGATGATGAGTGTGTCAGGACTTTGTATCTTTCAATTTTCTTTTTTCAGAATTTCACCCCTCCCCATGGGCCCCTTAAATTCGATTTATGAAAAAACGGTCAAACACCTATTTACTTATTTTTTAAGCTGATTTTTTTCCGCTGAGTTTCAAACTCCTCGCCTATGTCGTTTAAGAGATACACGCTCCGTTAGGAACCCTTCAACCCCCACTTTTCACCCCTTTCACCTCATAATATACACCACATCGAAAAACCCTAAGACACATGTCTTCTTATTTTTAATGATACGTTTATATGCCGAGTATCACGTCCCTCAATGAAACCAAGCCGGAGATATTGCTATTCAATGAAATGCATGTGTACCCCCTTAAGACACCTTTAGAACCTGAATATCCAACAAGTAGTTCCGTGAAGAACTATACAGCCTATTTTCATATATCCTACTTACGTTAACTGCCTCTATCAACATACAAAATTACAGTTTAATTGCTGTAACAGATTCGTAGATATTGAGAACCGTCTAAATATTTCAGATGGTCGCCAGGTTGGATTTTTATTTTTGTACTATTACATTAAGATTATTGTGTACGTGTGGTATTCAAACTTCAATCGCATGATTAGACAACAAGAAGTAAAAACGAGATTTTAAAATTACGCACAGCAGCCATCTTGTGATAATGCAAACCATTGAAATTAATTAGATGCCAGTGGATCAACATTTGTATAAGCATTTAACGTGCAACGTTTCACGGCACTCGGATAGTTAATTCTCGAGAAACGTCCATTTAAATAGTTATACTTCGCGTCGCCGCCATGTTGGATTTGTGCTCACCAGGTTCCTGAAAGTCCTATAGGTGAACATATGTTCATAGTCTCTATGAACATTAAAAAATTCAGTTTGGTTGCTGTAAAAGATTCATAGATATTGAGAACCGTCTAAATATTTCGGGAGCTCACCATTTAGGAGTGTTATGTGTATAGGCCATAGAGTTATGTACCATTCAAGGACAATTATTGCCTAGGTTCATTATTCAAACTTTCACTTCGATCGCATGATTACGACACAAGAAATTAAAACTTAATTTTAAAATTTCGCACAGCCGCCATCTTGAGGT
Organism: Meconema thalassinum; assembly: GCA_946902985.2. Classification (NCBI taxonomy): domain Eukaryota; kingdom Metazoa; phylum Arthropoda; class Insecta; order Orthoptera; family Tettigoniidae; genus Meconema; species Meconema thalassinum. Next base: position 644,453,943 of record OX336391.1, on the reverse strand, counting down.
TATGTAAGCAATTGAATTAAATTAGATGGCAGTGCATTACAATCTGCAAAATCAATTACTGTACCACATTTCACTGCGCTCAGAGAGTTAAATCACGAGAAAAGTCTATTAAAATATTTTAAATTCGCTTGGTCGCCATGTTCGTTTCGTACTTTACAGGTTTATGAAATATACATAGGTATACCTGTATCAGTACCCTTTATCACCGTACAAAATTGCAGGGTGATATCTGTAATAGTTTCGGAGATATAGAATGTCAGTGAATTATTTCGCACAGCCGCCATTTTGAGGTTATGTAAACAATTGAACTAAATTAGACTCCAGTGCATTACAATGTGTATAAACATTTGCTGTACCAAGTTTCATTACATTTAGATAGTTAAATCGCGAGAAAAGTCTATTTAAATGTCTCAACTTCGCTTGGCCGCCATGTTGGTTTTGTAGTCACCATATTTTTGAAAGTCTCATAGGTGAACTTCTAGTAGTGCCCTTTATCACCGTACACCATTTCAGGGCGATATCGGTAATAGTTTCGGAGATAGTGAATGTTAGTGAAATATTTCGCACAGCCGCCATGTTGGATTGGAGAGACGTAACAAAATTTGAAGGGCACGGTCGAGGTCGCCGGGAATAGTGCTATGAACTTCCCGAGTTTCATTGAAATCGCTCCAGCCGTTTCGATTTTATTAGGGGGGGACCCACACACGAACCACACACACACACGCACACACACACACACACACACACACACACACGCACACACACACGGACAAAAGGTGATCTCATAAGCCTATTTTTTCAAAATTGAAAATAGGCTAAAAATCCTTTCTTAGTGCGCATTTTCGACTTACCACGAACATATCCCCAAAATTTCATGTTTCTAACTTTAATAGTTTTGGCTGGGCGATGATGAGTCAGTCAGTCAGTAAGTCAGTCAGGACCCTTGTTTTTATATAAGAGATTATGACAATAAATGCACACTGAATACAAGCCTTTCTCACTTTACAATACTCTGTTATAGTTTTAAACACAAGGCTTGTTGTAGATTATTTTATAGCAATGTCCATTCAACGTTGTTTTCGAAAAGTGGGAAGCCGCAATGGTTGTATAGGCATAAAAACCTTATTGTTATTACTATTTAGTCACTTTGATCCCCTTGCATATCAGGAGCACATGACCTAGTTGTTCCACTCTTTAAAACGACAACAACAACACTACCTCTTGCATAGTTTGTGATGTTGATGGCTCTTGCGACGTGGAAGATGGATTAAAAATAACTTTTAGAACTGGGGTTAAACGTTGCTCATTAAACAATGCACTATTTTGAGTAGCAATATGGTTTTCTTGATTTTTTGTCGATGGCAACTGTGTTTCATGCAGCACACTACATTGATGATCACCGACACTTAAAACCTCACTATTTTTACTTTTTAGGTCACCACGACAATGTTTGGAACGTTGCTTTGAACAACGCCAAATAACAGTTCCATTTTTATTGGTTCGTTTCACAATATATGAATATCCTTTATAGTATGCGTAAGGCTTACCATACCTAGTCACTGATACTTCCATATCAACTGTCAAGCATAGACTAAGCTCTAGTAAAGTCAACATGGTAATAAGAATACTAGTTTAGTGTGAGAGCAAATATGGATCCAAAGAGTTCAGGTAAAAGTGAAAGCAAATAAGCAAATATAAGAAACAAGAGTGGGGGGTAAAAGTGGTCGCAAAGTGGCAGACTCATTACACAATAATTTCAGCACGACGAAGCTCTTGTTCAATTTCTTTGATTTCCCAATCGTGACCGATATGCCCAGCTTGTCGTAAAGCATGCAATTGTCGAAGCCGTTGAATTAGCTTACTGGGTTTGTTCCAGTATACAAATTTAACAAATGATTTTTTAGGTGTAAACAAAGCATTACCATTATCATGATCATTATCATCATCATCATCATCATCATCATCATCATTATCATCATCATGATCACCATTATCATCATGACCATCATCACTGTTACTATATAGTCCTTTTTGATCCTCTTGCAATACCACTTTATTTATAGTCTGAGTTGATTTTGATAGTGTTGAAGGTTTCTTGGACGTTGACAACTGTCCTAACATGACGTTTTGAGGACATGATAAGTCCTTTTGAACAAACACTGCACTATCTTTAACCGCAATATCGTTTTCTTGAACTTGCTTTTTAGCATTTTGATAATTGTTTGTAAACAGTAAGCGTGGTTCGTTTCGAGCACTACATTGATGAACACTCACACTTAAAACCTTTCCATTTTTACTTTTCAGATTGCCTCGACAATTTGTTGACCTCTCTTTTGAGCATCGCCAGAATATTATTCCATTCACATTCTGGCGATTATAGTTATAGGAGTAGCCTTGATAGAGTGCACGTAGCCTACCTTTGTTGGTTGTAATAAGTTCCATAGTAGTAACTGATCTGTCAGTACGATGTTCACACTACAAAGGTTACAACTGATTTGCTGATGGAGTGACCTACCATAAGCTTATATATTGGCTTATGTGTTGGCTTTTTGTGTTGGCTTTTTGTGTTGGCTTTTCGTGTTGGCTTTTGTGTTGGCTTATGTGTTGGCTTTTTGTGTTGGATTTTTGTGTTGGCTTTTTGTGTTGGCTATTCATGTTGGCTTTTCGTGTTGGCTTTTCGTGTTGGCTTTTTGTGTTGGCTTTTCGTGTTGGCATTTCGTGTTGGCTTTTGTGTTGGCTTTTCGTGTTGGCTTTTTGTGTTGGCTTTTCGTGTTGGCATTTCGTGTTGGCTTTTCGTGTTGGCTTTTTTTGTATTGGCCTTTCGTGTTGGCTTTTTGTATTGGCTTTTTGTGTTGGCTTTTTGTGTTGGCTTTAGTATTGGCTTTTGTATTGGCTTATTTGACAAGTTATTTGTGTCAATGTATTTAGTGGATTTTTTTCTTGGTGTTGGAAAGTAGTTGAAAGAGAGGGAATATTTAAAGACTTAACCTCAGCTCACTAACCTAACCTAACCTAACCTAACCTTTCAACTCTCAGATGTTAATTAAATTCTGTGCATAGTCGAGTTGGAACCCAAGACCTCAGGGGTAAAAAAACAATTATTTTTGACGACTTATTTTGGTAACTTATTTTAATGGCTAACCTAACTTTACCTAACCTAACCTAACCTCAGCTCACTTTGGATATTACTAGTAAGTGTTCATATCCTCTGCTAGGTAGCATGCTAGTAGTACAGGTAGTGCTCATATTTACCGCTAGGTAGCGGAAACATACTTTGCATGTTGCATGTGACACTTGTGAAGTTTAACCACATGCAAGACGTGCTTGTATAAGTTCTCTATTTAAACTCAATATACAATTAACCACTAAATGTCCAGAACTAACATGTACAGCCATGTTTGGGGTATATAGGAGACCCTTAGCAAGAAAGGCTGTCTAACCCACGAGTGTACAGCCTTGTCATACGCAGTAAGCACCTGTTGGCAGAAAACAACAACAACAACAATTTGAGAAAGCCAACAAAAAACTGTTTCCTTTAAATACATTAATGGATATGGATGTGGATATGCACAGAATTTAATTAACATCTGAGAGTTGAAAGGTTAGGTTAGGTTAGGTTAGGTTAGTGAGCTGAGGTTAAGTCTTTAAATATTCCCTCTCTTTCAACTACTTTCCAACACCAAGAAAAAAATCCACTAAATACATTGACACAAATAACTTGTCAAATAAGCCAATACAAAAGCGAATACTAAAGCCAACACAAAAAGCCAACACGAAAAGTCAATACAAAAAGCCAACACGAAAGGCCAATACAAAAAAAAGCCAACACGAAAAGCCAACACGAAATGCCAACACGAAAAGCCAACACAAAAAGCCAACACGAAAAGCCAACACAAAAGCCAACACGAAATGCCAACACGAAAAGCCAACACGAAAAGCCAACACGAAAAGCCAACATGAAAAGCCAACACAAAAAGCCAACACAAAAAGCCAACACATAAGCCAACACAAAAGCCAACACGAAAAGCCAACACAAAAAGCCAACACAAAAAGCCAACACATAAGCCAATATATAAGCTTATGGTAGGTCACTCCATCAGCAAATCAGTTGTAACCTTTGTAGTGTGAACATCGTACTGACAGGTCAGTTACTACTATGGAACTTATTACAACCAACAAAGGTAGGCTACGTGCACTCTATCAAGGCTACTCCTATAACTATAATCGCCAGAATGTGAATGGAATAATATTCTGGCGATGCTCAAAAGAGAGGTCAACAAAATGTCGAGGCAATCTGAGAAGTAAAAATGGAAAGGTTTTAAGTGTGAGTGTTCATCAATGTAGTGCTCGAAACGAACCACGCTTACTGTTTACAAACAATTATCAAAATGCTAAAAAGCAAGTTCAAGAAAACGATATTGCGGTTAAAGATAGTGCAGTGTTTGTTCAAAAGGACTTATCATGTCCTCAAAACGTCATGTTAGGACAGTTGTCAACGTCCAAGAAACCTTCAACACTATCAAAATCAACTCAGACTATAAATAAAGTGGTATTGCAAGAGGATCAAAAAGGACTATATAGTAACAGTGATGATGGTCATGATGATAATGGTGATCATGATGATCATAATGATGATGATGATGATGATGATGATGATAATGATCATGATAATGGTAATGCTTTGTTTACACCTAAAAAATCATTTGTTAAATTTGTATACTGGAACAAACCCAGTAAGCTAATTCAACGGCTTCGACAATTGCATGCTTTACGACAAGCTGGGCATATCGGTCACGATTGGGAAATCAAAGAAATTGAACAAGAGCTTCGTCGAGCTGAAATTATTGTGTAATGAGTCTGCCACTTTGCGACCACTTTTACCCCCCACTCTTGTTTCTTATATTTGCTTATTTGCTTTCACTTTTACCTGAACTCTTTGGATCCATATTTGCTCTCACACTAAACTAGTATTCTTATTACCATGTTGACTTTACTAGAGCTTAGTCTATGCTTGACAGTTGATATGGAAGTATCAGTGACTAGGTATGGTAAGCCTTACGCATACTATAAAGGATATTCATATATTGTGAAACGAACCAATAAAAATGGAACTGTTATTTGGCGTTGTTCAAAGCAACGTTCCAAACATTGTCGTGGTGACCTAAAAAGTAAAAATAGTGAGGTTTTAAGTGTCGGTGATCATCAATGTAGTGTGCTGCATGAAACACAGTTGCCATCGACAAAAAATCAAGAAAACCATATTGCTACTCAAAATAGTGCATTGTTTAATGAGCAACGTTTAACCCCAGTTCTAAAAGTTATTTTTAATCCATCTTCCACGTCGCAAGAGCCATCAACATCACAAACTATGCAAGAGGTAGTGTTGTTGTTGTCGTTTTAAAGAGTGGAACAACTAGGTCATGTGCTCTTGATATGCAAGGGGATCAAAGTGACTAAATAGTAATAACAATAAGGTTTTTATGCCTATACAACCATTGCGGCTTCCCACTTTTCGAAAACAACGTTGAATGGACATTGCTATAAAATAATCTACAACAAGCCTTGTGTTTAAAACTATAACAGACTATTGTAAAGTGAGAAAGGCTTGTATTCAGTGTGCATTTATTGTCATAATCATGTATACTCTGCAATGTTAAATATACTAACTTTGTATAAAATAAAACAACATTGTAACATGATTTTGCATTTATTTACAAACTTTATATACATTTCTTGTTTTTTTTGTTTCATCATAATATTTTTAAAGACAACACTAAACACTAAAACATTACTATTCTATACACATATTTTCTTTCTTTTTCAGTATATTGTCATTACTTATATTTTCCATTATTATTTCACATTTTTTTAAATTTATTTAATTAAAACGAACCATGCACCTATTTTTTTAAAAACCTTCATAAATTAAGTGTACAGGTTGCACAGCATTATTGACTTCATCAAAAACACTTTCCGACATATCATTAAACCGTATAGGCAGAAATGTCTCAAAGTTTTCACATACACAAAGTACACGATCACCATATGCTGTTTTCAATTTCCGAATCTTGATAATGCGGAATGGAATATGCGTTGGCAATTCGCTGAGCTTCTTTGTCTCTAAGCCACATGATTGTCCCACAGCATTCAAAACATTCATTGTAGTAGTCTATAAACAAAACAAAAGCATATCTATTACACTCTAAAACAGCATTAATAATATTGTGCAATTAGGGATTTTGCACTATGCATGGCGAATAAATTATACTTGTTATGCAAGAAATGCCCTAACAGTAGCGGATACTACTTTTCTGCATATAGCACAAGTGTTAAGTTCTAATGCACACTTGACACAGGCTATCATGTGTCCACAGGGTAAAAATACAACACCTAGTTCATCTTGATAACAAATTTTACATAATTGTTGGTCACACTTTTGTATCTGTTCGTGAGACAGGTCTTTTCTTTCAGCCTTATGTATTTGCTCCGCGTGCTCTAACTCTAAAGGCACTTTTATGTCTTGTGCTGCAATCACTTTTTCTTTACGAATAGTGTTCACAAATTCCTGACCTTTAAGCAACACCATGTATTTACAGTTTGGTAACCAACGAGCGTGTTGCACAAAAGGGTCATCAGTCATTTGCCAATCCTTTAAAGCAAATCCACAATAAAACATATTGTTTTATCCCCTTCACCAGTATAAAAAAATCCAGCTTCACTTAGCTGTTTGGTAAGGTGTTTTAATATTAATGGCCAAAACATTTTTATAAGATTCGAAACGTTTTTCAACAGAGCTGTACTCTGAGTGTGCTTTAGTCTTGCAAACTCCCAATTTTTCAAAAGCACACGCCAATTCAACACTGTCTATGGCATATGGACCACATATATCGACACTACCGTTGGCTGGTAATACATCATTATTATTATTATTATTTATTTGTGATTCAGCAACGTAAGTAGCGGCCAACGGCCTTGTGGTTCGGTAAAATGAATGCACGGGTAGGTTACCCACTTGCTTTCCAAGCATGTAAGGACAGTGAGGAGACCATCGCAAATGGTCTCTAAAGGGATCATCCCCTTCTTCCCAGTGTGAAAGTTCAATACGACAAAACACACAGCGCACCATATCTTCTCGGTTCAAGTTAAAAAAAAACGGCTTTTGCAAGTTCATGCGTCGACAAAAAGCCTACAGGCCAGGATTCAAATGTTAACCATCGATCATGTTCTGATTTTAAATTTAACCCACGTGGTAAACCAACTTGCTCACTTGTTGTATTTGGTACTAACGCCATGTGTTATAATAAATAAAAAATCTTATTGTAAGTTATTAACGTTGCACAGAGTACTTTAAAGCACAATGTATGCTTGTTCACTGTCTGTTCATTACGTTAATGGCGCATAATGACACTTAAAAGCAAACAAAATAACCAATCACTCAATCAATCAATCAATCAATACTTGTAAATAAAACTTTAACGTTAATTGGCATTAATATATCAAAACACCATAAAAATTATAATAAACTGTATGTCGGCACTAACAGTAACCCATGTACTTATTTTCTTTTTATAAACCTACAGTCATTTACATTCCCCTTTAACCAATACATAAACAAAAAATTATAATGTCATGTCATTTTGTTCAGATTATCATGTTCAAACCTGTGAATATTCGTTGAGTTCATAGAGTACAAAGTTCCTCATTTTTCTACTAGAAAGTGCTATAGAGTTTAAAGATATTAGATATCTAACATCTAACCTCCATGACTTTCATAGTCAAGGAACAACTAAATTCGACATGCAAGCCACCCTCTGTGTGTCAAATAAAAAAGCTTGCACCCGGCACCGAGGTCATACGATATTATTATTATTATTATTATTATTATTATTATTATAGGGAACGACCTGTCAGTTAAATTAAAATTTTTGTTTTTTACAAAATCCAATATGGCCTTGTACTTTCCCGGTAAACAACCAATATGGTCTTGTACCGGTTGCCAATACATAGTCATTAATCAAGAAAGCAATCATCGTCCTAGTCATGTACAGGTAATGATTTTTTTTTTGTCTATGAGCTTTCAGTAGTGGTAAAATGGAATAGCATTTTATGTTAGGCTTACCTGAGTTTTGAATAGTTCACTGCCTGGAAACAATGGTTGCACTTTACTGCGTCTCGGGTTTTCAGCGACTGCTACGGCGGTAAGGCTTTTCTTTCCAAGTTTCTAAAAATAAATAAAATAAACCGTTATAAATACCTAAATTCAGGTTAATACATATATTTCATAAAATAAAATATGAAACAAAAAATAAAACAAGTTAGTTTAAAAAAATAATCCCACCTTTACTTGCAGTGGCTTCTTGCTGCTTCCTTCTAGTGGGCTCAAAAGTGCAATGGTTTCTTCTCTCTCAGACATGTAAGGTATACCGGTTATCTGCAAACAAATAAATTAAAAAATCATTAATTACCTAAGCAATAAATAATTGCATGTAAATATATATATAAATCACTAAATATATAAATGAATAAATATATACCTACCCCACAACAAGGTTAAGTATTTTCCACCAACACCAAAACTGTTAAACAAGACCAGGGGTTTCATGCAACGCAGTGTGTTCAAAGGTAGTCCACCCAAGTGAGAGTGGAAATGTTAACGACATGTCTTTATATATGCTACGTTGCATGTATAATCATTTTTTCCCACGCTTTGAACATTCTGTTATCGGTCACGTGGACAGCTAACGCCCAAAGTGAACACCTGTGGCGAATCAAATTTCAGATAAACTTGCATTTTGTCACGTACGAAGCAAAACAGGATGTCACTTGTTAACAGTTATCGCGCACGTGGACAGCTAACGTCCCAGGCGAACACCTGTGGTAGATCAAATTTCACATGAACTTGCATTTTGTCACGTACGAAGCAAAACAGGATGTAACTTGTTTAGCGTACATGTGGTTTCACACATGTGTGTGCATGCCTTTCACACTCCCCTGCCACCACGATGGTCAGATTATTTCACCTTCAAGCGTCACCTGTTGTCAAGTCAGATCAACGCCATCCAATAAGCTCAAATGACATTCACCTCCTGCTCCTCGGCAAGTTTGTTTTCTGTACTCGCGTCGACCAACATAGAACCAAGTTCTCATCACCGTTTACACGTTAAAGGTAAAATATCAGAAAACGCACGCTCGCTCTGTCATACACCGACCTGCCGAAATAGCGATTGTTCTATTAAGCATGGTCCTTGTGCTAAGCAACAGGTTCGTTGAAACACACACACACTGCAGTATCGTCTCTCTCAACCACCACGCTTCATGAACATTATAAACAGATAAAGAAAAAGAAAACTTTTTTTCAACATGTATGGCGTTAGGCCCTTTGTGAATTTTTTTTGGGAAAAATATCTACCACATTTGAAAGGAGGCGTTAGCCCGAGTCCTAGGACACCTCGTACACGTCTCTAGCGTTATTGGTTCGTGAGATATCGGCAAAAATCACAAAAAACACGTGTTTACCCCAAAATCGAGTTTCCCAAATTTTTACAATGAGTATTCCATAGCAAAGATGACGTCACCCCGAGTCCTTGGACCCGTCGTACACGCCTCTAGCATGATTAGTTCGCGAGATAAGGCAAAAAGTTCAAAATCACGTTTTTCCCCCCCCCAAAAAAAACATGTTTCCAGCATTTCACCTTTTCGACACCTACATTCCCGTAAAGAGCACGACGAGACGAAAAAAACGAATCCAAGCACGCCCTCCTAGCATGGCTCCTTCCATTCCAAGGTCGCAGGGGCTCACCACTTGCTTTTGGAAGCAGCTTTATCCCCATCCCACTACTTACAAAACACAAATTTTTGCCCTAGAGACATGAAATTTATTTTTGGGGTAGAGGGCGTAGGGCCATTTCATTTACGTCAAATAAACGTTTTTGTAGAATTCCTAGTTTCCAAAATATGGGATTTTCAAAATTCGAGTGTTTTCAAAAAAACATAAAAATTGAAAAAGTTTTATTACAAAATATAAAGGTCTTAAAGACCATTCGTTTGAGCCATGGCACAACGTACTATCATGTTTGGTTTTCAAACTATCGCCTATTTTCGAAAACGAAAAATTTCAAATTTTTTTGAAAAATATAATACATGGTCCATAGGAAAGAGGACATCAGCCCGAGTCCAACGATGTGTCGCATGCCCATGGTTTCATGAAATATACATGAGAGTTCAGCGTAGCCGAGTGGCTCGTGTCACTATTTAGAAACCGCCTTACTCCACTACTCTTACTAAAGTTTGATAAAATATACAATCTGAAGAGCCAAGGGGGTTACACCAAGCAGATGAAGGAAGAACTCCGTAGGCTAGAAATTAGAGATGACTGTCGAGACAGAATACAATTCAGGGAAATACTTTCTAACATAAAGGTTCTTGTGGGAGAACAGTGAGAACGCAAGGGAGGAAGTTGGACAGCAGAGAGAAAGGCGCAACTATCTGAAAGAATGAAGGAAGTGTGGAGGAAGAGAAAGGAAGAAAGAACTATGAGAAGGAAATGAAATGATATTTGCGTTGTCCTTAGTTTTGGCTGGTTCGCATAATGTAATGTAATTTATTTATTTTTCCACAAAACTTGTAAGGTACCGTACTTGCTAAAATTACAACAACAAAAACCAACACTAAAATAAACTTTATGTTCGACCCTGACTATTATATGTCAGAAAACTGTATTAAAATGAGGCTCATGATAACACTATTTTTCATTATGAAACAGTGTCTCCCACCAAACAGAGCTCAAGAAACAGTTGTTTGACCAATTAGATAATTAGATGCGCTGAGTTCCACGGCCTTCTAATTTAAATTTCACTGCCTGGCCTAGTGTCATAGTAGGGTAATCGAGGAGGCCAAGGTCAAACACAAGGCATTCTCTGCGTCTCATGCTCTGTTCAGTACATAAAACTTGCGAAATCTCGACAGATATTTATGAATATTTCTGTTCGAACATAAAATAGTTATAATAATTATCGTCGAACATAAACAGTCGTATGCATCTCGCCTATAATGGTAATTAAGACACTCGTATAGGCTCGTTGCATAATGCACTATTGTATTCATTTATCCCTCTATAGGCTATGGGATTTCTTTGATGGATCGATTTTTGTGGAACTTTTTAAAATTACATTTTGTAAAAGGACATTACTTTAAAAAAAACTCTATATGTTAGAGTCAAACTATAATCGCTTTATCCTCCAACAATCCCCCCCCCCAAAAAAGATTTTTGGATATTCAGCTTCTAAATGGGTGTTAAGGGGGGTAAACCTGCATTTAAATGAATAACAATATCTCACGAGTGGTTTCATTTGGGGATGTGATACTTGGCATATAAACCAATCATTAAAAATAAGCTGAAACATGTCTAATGATTTTTCGATGTAATGTATATTAAGAGTAAAGGGGTGAAAAGTGGGGGTTGAAGGATTCCTAACGGAGCATGCATCTCCTAAACGACATAGGCGAGGAGTTTGAAACTCAGAGGAAAACAATCAGCTTAATAATAAATAAATAAATAAATACATGAATAAATAATTTAATAAATAGGTGTTCGACCGTATTTTCATAAATCCAATTTAAGGGGCTCATGGGGAGGGGTGAAATTCTGGAAGAAAAACGTCCTCTAAGGAAGGAATTTTGGATATTCACTCTCATCGACCAACCAAAACTATTTAAGTTAGAAGAATGATATTTTGGGATTATGTTTGTTGTGCGTCGAAAACGTCTACTAAGGAGGGATTTTTGGATATTCAAGTTCTAAAGGGGTGTGAACGGGGTTAAACCTGCATTTCATTGAAGAACAATATGTCACAACTATGACGCGAGCGAAGCCGCGGGTACCTGCTAGTCATGTATACTCTGCAATGTTAAATATACTAACTTTGTATAAAATAAAACACCATGTATTTACAGTTTGGTAACCAACGAGCGTGTTGCACAAAAGGGTCATCAGTCATTTGCCAATCCTTTAAAGCAAATCCACAATAAAACATATTGTTTTATCCCCTTCACCAGTATAAAAAAATCCAGCTTCACTTAGCTGTTTGGTAAGGTGTTTTAATATTAATGGCCAAAACATTTTTATAAGATTCGAAACGTTTTTCAACAGAGCTGTACTCTGAGTGTGCTTTAGTCTTGCAAACTCCCAATTTTTCAAAAGCACACGCCAATTCAACACTGTCTATGGCATATGGACCACATATATCGACACTACCGTTGGCTGGTAATACATCATTATTATTATTATTATTTATTTGTGATTCAGCAACGTAAGTAGCGGCCAACGGCCTTGTGGTTCGGTAAAATGAATGCACGGGTAGGTTACCCACTTGCTTTCCAAGCATGTAAGGACAGTGAGGAGACCATCGCAAATGGTCTCTAAAGGGATCATCCCCTTCTTCCCAGTGTGAAAGTTCAATACGACAAAACACACAGCGCACCACATCTTCTCGGTTCAAGTAAAAAAAAAACGGCTTTTGCAAGTTCATGCGTCGACAAAAAGCCTACAGGCCAGGATTCAAATGTTAACCATCGATCATGTTCTGATTTTAAATTTAACCCACGTGGTAAACCAACTTGCTCACTTGTTGTATTTGGTACTAACGCCATGTGTTATAATAAATAAAAAATCTTATTGTAAGTTATTAACGTTGCACAGAGTACTTTAAAGCACAATGTATGCTTGTTCACTGTCTGTTCATTACGTTAATGGCGCATAATGACACTTAAAAGCAAACAAAATAACCAATCACTCAATCAATCAATCAATCAATACTTGTAAATAAAACTTTAACGTTAATTGGCATTAATATATCAAAACACCATAAAAATTATAATAAACTGTATGTCGGCACTAACAGTAACCCATGTACTTATTTTCTTTTTATAAACCTACAGTCATTTACATTCCCCTTTAACCAATACATAAACAAAAAATTATAATGTCATGTCATTTTGTTCAGATTATCATGTTCAAACCTGTGAATATTCGTTGAGTTCATAGAGTACAAAGTTCCTCATTTTTCTACTAGAAAGTGCTATAGAGTTTAAAGATATTAGATATCTAACATCTAACCTCCATGACTTTCATAGTCAAGGAACAACTAAATTCGACATGCAAGCCACCCTCTGTGTGTCAAATAAAAAAGCTTGCACCCGGCACCGAGGTCATACGATATTATTATTATTATTATTATTATTATTATTATTATTATTATTATTATTATAGGGAACGACCTGTCAGTTAAATTAAAATTTTTGTTTTTTACAAAATCCAATATGGCCTTGTACTTTCCCGGTAAACAACCAATATGGTCTTGTACCGGTTGCCAATACATAGTCATTAATCAAGAAAGCAATCATCGTCCTAGTCATGTACAGGTAATGATTTTTTTTTTGTCTATGAGCTTTCAGTAGTGGTAAAATGGAATAGCATTTTATGTTAGGCTTACCTGAGTTTTGAATAGTTCACTGCCTGGAAACAATGGTTGCACTTTACTGCGTCTCGGGTTTTCAGCGACTGCTACGGCGGTAAGGCTTTTCTTTCCAAGTTTCTAAAAATAAATAAAATAAACCGTTATAAATACCTAAATTCAGGTTAATACATATATTTCATAAAATAAAATATGAAACAAAAAATAAAACAAGTTAGTTTAAAAAAATAATCCCACCTTTACTTGCAGTGGCTTCTTGCTGCTTCCTTCTAGTGGGCTCAAAAGTGCAATGGTTTCTTCTCTCTCAGACATGTAAGGTATACCGGTTATCTGCAAACAAATAAATTAAAAAATCATTAATTACCTAAGCAATAAATAATTGCATGTAAATATATATATAAATCACTAAATATATAAATGAATAAATATATACCTACCCCACAACAAGGTTAAGTATTTTCCACCAACACCAAAACTGTTAAACAAGACCAGGGGTTTCATGCAACGCAGTGTGTTCAAAGGTAGTCCACCCAAGTGAGAGTGGAAATGTTAACGACATGTCTTTATATATGCTACGTTGCATGTATAATCATTTTTTCCCACGCTTTGAACATTCTGTTATCGGTCACGTGGACAGCTAACGCCCAAAGTGAACACCTGTGGCGAATCAAATTTCAGATAAACTTGCATTTTGTCACGTACGAAGCAAAACAGGATGTCACTTGTTAACAGTTATCGCGCACGTGGACAGCTAACGTCCCAGGCGAACACCTGTGGTAGATCAAATTTCACATGAACTTGCATTTTGTCACGTACGAAGCAAAACAGGATGTAACTTGTTTAGCGTACATGTGGTTTCACACATGTGTGTGCATGCCTTTCACACTCCCCTGCCACCACGATGGTCAGATTATTTCACCTTCAAGCGTCACCTGTTGTCAAGTCAGATCAACGCCATCCAATAAGCTCAAATGACATTCACCTCCTGCTCCTCGGCAAGTTTGTTTTCTGTACTCGCGTCGACCAACATAGAACCAAGTTCTCATCACCGTTTACACGTTAAAGGTAAAATATCAGAAAACGCACGCTCGCTCTGTCATACACCGACCTGCCGAAATAGCGATTGTTCTATTAAGCATGGTCCTTGTGCTAAGCAACAGGTTCGTTGAAACACACACACACTGCAGTATCGTCTCTCTCAACCACCACGCTTCATGAACATTATAAACAGATAAAGAAAAAGAAAACTTTTTTTCAACATGTATGGCATTAGGCCCTTTGTGAATTTTTTTTGGGAAAAATATCTACCACATTTGAAAGGAGGCGTTGGCCCGAGTCCTAGGACACCTCGTACACGTCTCTAGCGTTATTGGTTCGTGAGATATCGGCAAAAATCACAAAAAACACGTGTTTACCCCAAAATCGAGTTTCCCAAATTTTTACAATGAGTATTCCATAGCAAAGATGACGTCACCCCGAGTCCTTGGACCCGTCGTACACGCCTCTAGCATGATTAGTTCGCGAGATAAGGCAAAAAGTTCAAAATCACGTTTTTCCCCCCCAAAAAAAAACATGTTTCCAGCATTTCACCTTTTCGACACCTACATTCCCGTAAAGAGCACGACGAGACGAAAAAAACGAATCCAAGCACGCCCTCCTAGCATGGCTCCTTCCATTCCAAGGTCGCAGGGGCTCACCACTTGCTTTTGGAAGCAGCTTTATCCCCATCCCACTACTTACAAAACACAAATTTTTGCCCTAGAGACATGAAATTTATTTTTGGGGTAGAGGGCGTAGGGCCATTTCATTTACGTCAAATAAACGTTTTTGTAGAATTCCTAGTTTCCAAAATATGGGATTTTCAAAATTCGAGTGTTTTCAAAAAAACATAAAAATTGAAAAAGTTTTATTACAAAATATAAAGGTCTTAAAGACCATTCGTTTGAGCCATGGCACAACGTACTATCATGTTTGGTTTTCAAACTATCGCCTATTTTCGAAAACGAAAAATTTCAAATTTTTTTTGAAAAATATAATACATGGTCCATAGGAAAGAGGACATCAGCCCGAGTCCAACGATGTGTCGCATGCCCATGGTTTCATGAAATATACATGAGAGTTCAGCGTAGCCGAGTGGCTCGTGTCACTATTTAGAAACCGCCTTACTCCACTACTCTTACTAAAGTTTGATAAAATATACAATCTGAAGAGCCAAGGGGGTTACACCAAGCAGATGAAGGAAGAACTCCGTAGGCTAGAAATTAGAGATGACTGTCGAGACAGAATACAATTCAGGGAAATACTTTCTAACATAAAGGTTCTTGTGGGAGAACAGTGAGAACGCAAGGGAGGAAGTTGGACAGCAGAGAGAAAGGCGCAACTATCTGAAAGAATGAAGGAAGTGTGGAGGAAGAGAAAGGAAGAAAGAACTATGAGAAGGAAATGAAATGATATTTGCGTTGTCCTTAGTTTTGGCTGGTTCGCATAATGTAATGTAATTTATTTATTTTTCCACAAAACTTGTAAGGTACCGTACTTGCTAAAATTACAACAACAAAAACCAACACTAAAATAAACTTTATGTTCGACCCTGACTATTATATGTCAGAAAACTGTATTAAAATGAGGCTCATGATAACACTATTTTTCATTATGAAACAGTGTCTCCCACCAAACAGAGCTCAAGAAACAGTTGTTTGACCAATTAGATAATTAGATGCGCTGAGTTCCACGGCCTTCTAATTTAAATTTCACTGCCTGGCCTAGTGTCATAGTAGGGTAATCGAGGAGGCCAAGGTCAAACACAAGGCATTCTCTGCGTCTCATGCTCTGTTCAGTACATAAAACTTGCGAAATCTCGACAGATATTTATGAATATTTCTGTTCGAACATAAAATAGTTATAATAATTATCGTCGAACATAAACAGTCGTATGCATCTCGCCTATAATGGTAATTAAGACACTCGTATAGGCTCGTTGCATAATGCACTATTGTATTCATTTATCCCTCTATAGGCTATGGGATTTCTTTGATGGATCGATTTTTGTGGAACTTTTTAAAATTACATTTTGTAAAAGGACATTACTTTAAAAAAAACTCTATATGTTAGAGTCAAACTATAATCGCTTTATCCTCCAACAATCCCCCCCCCCAAAAAAAGATTTTTGGATATTCAGCTTCTAAATGGGTGTTAAGGGGGGTAAACCTGCATTTAAATGAATAACAATATCTCACGAGTGGTTTCATTTGGGGATGTGATACTTGGCATATAAACCAATCATTAAAAATAAGCTGAAACATGTCTAATGATTTTTCGATGTAATGTATATTAAGAGTAAAGGGGTGAAAAGTGGGGGTTGAAGGATTCCTAACGGAGCATGCATCTCCTAAACGACATAGGCGAGGAGTTTGAAACTCAGAGGAAAACAATCAGCTTAATAATAAATAAATAAATAAATACATGAATAAATAATTTAATAAATAGGTGTTCGACCGTATTTTCATAAATCCAATTTAAGGGGCTCATGGGGAGGGGTGAAATTCTGGAAGAAAAACGTCCTCTAAGGAAGGAATTTTGGATATTCACTCTCATCGACCAACCAAAACTATTTAAGTTAGAAGAATGATATTTTGGGATTATGTTTGTTGTGCGTCGAAAACGTCTACTAAGGAGGGATTTTTGGATATTCAAGTTCTAAAGGGGTGTGAACGGGGTTAAACCTGCATTTCATTGAAGAACAATATGTCACAACTATGACGCGAGCGAAGCCGCGGGTACCTGCTAGTCATGTATACTCTGCAATGTTAAATATACTAACTTTGTATAAAATAAAACACCATGTATTTACAGTTTGGTAACCAACGAGCGTGTTGCACAAAAGGGTCATCAGTCATTTGCCAATCATTTAAAGCAAATCCACAATAAAACATATTGTTTTATCCCCTTCACCAGTATAAAAAAATCCAGCTTCACTTAGCTGTTTGGTAAGGTGTTTTAATATTAATGGCCAAAACATTTTTATAAGATTCGAAACGTTTTTCAACAGAGCTGTACTCTGAGTGTGCTTTAGTCTTGCAAACTCCCAATTTTTCAAAAGCACACGCCAATTCAACACTGTCTATGGCATATGGACCACATATATCGACACTACCGTTGGCTGGTAATACATCATTATTATTATTATTATTTATTTGTGATTCAGCAACGTAAGTAGCGGCCAACGGCCTTGTGGTTCGGTAAAATGAATGCACGGGTAGGTTACCCACTTGCTTTCCAAGCATGTAAGGACAGTGAGGAGACCATCGCAAATGGTCTCTAAAGGGATCATCCCCTTCTTCCCAGTGTGAAAGTTCAATACGACAAAACACACAGCGCACCACATCTTCTCGGTTCAAGTAAAAAAAAACGGCTTTTGCAAGTTCATGCGTCGACAAAAAGCCTACAGGCCAGGATTCAAATGTTAACCATCGATCATGTTCTGATTTTAAATTTAACCCACGTGGTAAACCAACTTGCTCACTTGTTGTATTTGGTACTAACGCCATGTGTTATAATAAATAAAAAATCTTATTGTAAGTTATTAACGTTGCACAGAGTACTTTAAAGCACAATGTATGCTTGTTCACTGTCTGTTCATTACGTTAATGGCGCATAATGACACTTAAAAGCAAACAAAATAACCAATCACTCAATCAATCAATCAATCAATACTTGTAAATAAAACTTTAACGTTAATTGGCATTAATATATCAAAACACCATAAAAATTATAATAAACTGTATGTCGGCACTAACAGTAACCCATGTACTTATTTTCTTTTTATAAACCTACAGTCATTTACATTCCCCTTTAACCAATACATAAACAAAAAATTATAATGTCATGTCATTTTGTTCAGATTATCATGTTCAAACCTGTGAATATTCGTTGAGTTCATAGAGTACAAAGTTCCTCATTTTTCTACTAGAAAGTGCTATAGAGTTTAAAGATATTAGATATCTAACATCTAACCTCCATGACTTTCATAGTCAAGGAACAACTAAATTCGACATGCAAGCCACCCTCTGTGTGTCAAATAAAAAAGCTTGCACCCGGCACCGAGGTCATACGATATTATTATTATTATTATTATTATTATTATTATTATTATTATTATTATTATTATTATTATTATTATTATTATTATAGGGAACGACCTGTCAGTTAAATTAAAATTTTTGTTTTTTACAAAATCCAATATGGCCTTGTACTTTCCCGGTAAACAACCAATATGGTCTTGTACCGGTTGCCAATACATAGTCATTAATCAAGAAAGCAATCATCGTCCTAGTCATGTACAGGTAATGATTTTTTTTTTGTCTATGAGCTTTCAGTAGTGGTAAAATGGAATAGCATTTTATGTTAGGCTTACCTGAGTTTTGAATAGTTCACTGCCTGGAAACAATGGTTGCACTTTACTGCGTCTCGGGTTTTCAGCGACTGCTACGGCGGTAAGGCTTTTCTTTCCAAGTTTCTAAAAATAAATAAAATAAACCGTTATAAATACCTAAATTCAGGTTAATACATATATTTCATAAAATAAAATATGAAACAAAAAATAAAACAAGTTAGTTTAAAAAAATAATCCCACCTTTACTTGCAGTGGCTTCTTGCTGCTTCCTTCTAGTGGGCTCAAAAGTGCAATGGTTTCTTCTCTCTCAGACATGTAAGGTATACCGGTTATCTGCAAACAAATAAATTAAAAAATCATTAATTACCTAAGCAATAAATAATTGCATGTAAATATATATATAAATCACTAAATATATAAATGAATAAATATATACCTACCCCACAACAAGGTTAAGTATTTTCCACCAACACCAAAACTGTTAAACAAGACCAGGGGTTTCATGCAACGCAGTGTGTTCAAAGGTAGTCCACCCAAGTGAGAGTGGAAATGTTAACGACATGTCTTTATATATGCTACGTTGCATGTATAATCATTTTTTCCCACGCTTTGAACATTCTGTTATCGGTCACGTGGACAGCTAACGCCCAAAGTGAACACCTGTGGCGAATCAAATTTCAGATAAACTTGCATTTTGTCACGTACGAAGCAAAACAGGATGTCACTTGTTAACAGTTATCGCGCACGTGGACAGCTAACGTCCCAGGCGAACACCTGTGGTAGATCAAATTTCACATGAACTTGCATTTTGTCACGTACGAAGCAAAACAGGATGTAACTTGTTTAGCGTACATGTGGTTTCACACATGTGTGTGCATGCCTTTCACACTCCCCTGCCACCACGATGGTCAGATTATTTCACCTTCAAGCGTCACCTGTTGTCAAGTCAGATCAACGCCATCCAATAAGCTCAAATGACATTCACCTCCTGCTCCTCGGCAAGTTTGTTTTCTGTACTCGCGTCGACCAACATAGAACCAAGTTCTCATCACCGTTTACACGTTAAAGGTAAAATATCAGAAAACGCACGCTCGCTCTGTCATACACCGACCTGCCGAAATAGCGATTGTTCTATTAAGCATGGTCCTTGTGCTAAGCAACAGGTTCGTTGAAACACACACACACTGCAGTATCGTCTCTCTCAACCACCACGCTTCATGAACATTATAAACAGATAAAGAAAAAGAAAACTTTTTTTCAACATGTATGGCGTTAGGCCCTTTGTGAATTTTTTTTGGGAAAAATATCTACCACATTTGAAAGGAGGCGTTAGCCCGAGTCCTAGGACACCTCGTACACGTCTCTAGCGTTATTGGTTCGTGAGATATCGGCAAAAATCACAAAAAACACGTGTTTACCCCAAAATCGAGTTTCCCAAATTTTTACAATGAGTATTCCATAGCAAAGATGACGTCACCCCGAGTCCTTGGACCCGTCGTACACGCCTCTAGCATGATTAGTTCGCGAGATAAGGCAAAAAGTTCAAAATCACGTTTTCCCCCCCCCCCCAAAAAAAACATGTTTCCAGCATTTCACCTTTTCGACACCTACATTCCCGTAAAGAGCACGACGAGACGAAAAAAACGAATCCAAGCACGCCCTCCTAGCATGGCTCCTTCCATTCCAAGGTCGCAGGGGCTCACCACTTGCTTTTGGAAGCAGCTTTATCCCCATCCCACTACTTACAAAACACAAATTTTTGCCCTAGAGACATGAAATTTATTTTTGGGGTAGAGGGCGTAGGGCCATTTCATTTACGTCAAATAAACGTTTTTGTAGAATTCCTAGTTTCCAAAATATGGGATTTTCAAAATTCGAGTGTTTTCAAAAAAACATAAAAATTGAAAAAGTTTTATTACAAAATATAAAGGTCTTAAAGACCATTCGTTTGAGCCATGGCACAACGTACTATCATGTTTGGTTTTCAAACTATCGCCTATTTTCGAAAACGAAAAATTTCAAATTTTTTTTGAAAAATATAATACATGGTCCATAGGAAAGAGGACATCAGCCCGAGTCCAACGATGTGTCGCATGCCCATGGTTTCATGAAATATACATGAGAGTTCAGCGTAGCCGAGTGGCTCGTGTCACTATTTAGAAACCGCCTTACTCCACTACTCTTACTAAAGTTTGATAAAATATACAATCTGAAGAGCCAAGGGGGTTACACCAAGCAGATGAAGGAAGAACTCCGTAGGCTAGAAATTAGAGATGACTGTCGAGACAGAATACAATTCAGGGAAATACTTTCTAACATAAAGGTTCTTGTGGGAGAACAGTGAGAACGCAAGGGAGGAAGTTGGACAGCAGAGAGAAAGGCGCAACTATCTGAAAGAATGAAGGAAGTGTGGAGGAAGAGAAAGGAAGAAAGAACTATGAGAAGGAAATGAAATGATATTTGCGTTGTCCTTAGTTTTGGCTGGTTCGCATAATGTAATGTAATTTATTTATTTTTCCACAAAACTTGTAAGGTACCGTACTTGCTAAAATTACAACAACAAAAACCAACACTAAAATAAACTTTATGTTCGACCCTGACTATTATATGTCAGAAAACTGTATTAAAATGAGGCTCATGATAACACTATTTTTCATTATGAAACAGTGTCTCCCACCAAACAGAGCTCAAGAAACAGTTGTTTGACCAATTAGATAATTAGATGCGCTGAGTTCCACGGCCTTCTAATTTAAATTTCACTGCCTGGCCTAGTGTCATAGTAGGGTAATCGAGGAGGCCAAGGTCAAACACAAGGCATTCTCTGCGTCTCATGCTCTGTTCAGTACATAAAACTTGCGAAATCTCGACAGATATTTATGAATATTTCTGTTCGAACATAAAATAGTTATAATAATTATCGTCGAACATAAACAGTCGTATGCATCTCGCCTATAATGGTAATTAAGACACTCGTATAGGCTCGTTGCATAATGCACTATTGTATTCATTTATCCCTCTATAGGCTATGGGATTTCTTTGATGGATCGATTTTTGTGGAACTTTTTAAAATTACATTTTGTAAAAGGACATTACTTTAAAAAAAACTCTATATGTTAGAGTCAAACTATAATCGCTTTATCCTCCAACAATCCCCCCCCCCCAAAAAAGATTTTTGGATATTCAGCTTCTAAATGGGTGTTAAGGGGGGTAAACCTGCATTTAAATGAATAACAATATCTCACGAGTGGTTTCATTTGGGGATGTGATACTTGGCATATTAACCAATCATTAAAAATAAGCTGAAACATGTCTAATGATTTTTCGATGTAATGTATATTAAGAGTAAAGGGGTGAAAAGTGGGGGTTGAAGGATTCCTAACGGAGCATGCATCTCCTAAACGACATAGGCGAGGAGTTTGAAACTCAGAGGAAAACAATCAGCTTAATAATAAATAAATAAATAAATACATGAATAAATAATTTAATAAATAGGTGTTCGACCGTATTTTCATAAATCCAATTTAAGGGGCTCATGGGGAGGGGTGAAATTCTGGAAGAAAAACGTCCTCTAAGGAAGGAATTTTGGATATTCACTCTCATCGACCAACCAAAACTATTTAAGTTAGAAGAATGATATTTTGGGATTATGTTTGTTGTGCGTCGAAAACGTCTACTAAGGAGGGATTTTTGGATATTCAAGTTCTAAAGGGGTGTGAACGGGGTTAAACCTGCATTTCATTGAAGAACAATATGTCACAACTATGACGCGAGCGAAGCCGCGGGTACCTGCTAGTCATGTATACTCTGCAATGTTAAATATACTAACTTTGTATAAAATAAAACACCATGTATTTACAGTTTGGTAACCAACGAGCGTGTTGCACAAAAGGGTCATCAGTCATTTGCCAATCCTTTAAAGCAAATCCACAATAAAACATATTGTTTTATCCCCTTCACCAGTATAAAAAAATCCAGCTTCACTTAGCTGTTTGGTAAGGTGTTTTAATATTAATGGCCAAAACATTTTTATAAGATTCGAAACGTTTTTCAACAGAGCTGTACTCTGAGTGTGCTTTAGTCTTGCAAACTCCCAATTTTTCAAAAGCACACGCCAATTCAACACTGTCTATGGCATATGGACCACATATATCGACACTACCGTTGGCTGGTAATACATCATTATTATTATTATTATTTATTTGTGATTCAGCAACGTAAGTAGCGGCCAACGGCCTTGTGGTTCGGTAAAATGAATGCACGGGTAGGTTACCCACTTGCTTTCCAAGCATGTAAGGACAGTGAGGAGACCATCGCAAATGGTCTCTAAAGGGATCATCCCCTTCTTCCCAGTGTGAAAGTTCAATACGACAAAACACACAGCGCACCACATCTTCTCGGTTCAAGTAAAAAAAAAACGGCTTTTGCAAGTTCATGCGTCGACAAAAAGCCTACAGGCCAGGATTCAAATGTTAACCATCGATCATGTTCTGATTTTAAATTTAACCCACGTGGTAAACCAACTTGCTCACTTGTTGTATTTGGTACTAACGCCATGTGTTATAATAAATAAAAAATCTTATTGTAAGTTATTAACGTTGCACAGAGTACTTTAAAGCACAATGTATGCTTGTTCACTGTCTGTTCATTACGTTAATGGCGCATAATGACACTTAAAAGCAAACAAAATAACCAATCACTCAATCAATCAATCAATCAATACTTGTAAATAAAACTTTAACGTTAATTGGCATTAATATATCAAAACACCATAAAAATTATAATAAACTGTATGTCGGCACTAACAGTAACCCATGTACTTATTTTCTTTTTATAAACCTACAGTCATTTACATTCCCCTTTAACCAATACATAAACAAAAAATTATAATGTCATGTCATTTTGTTCAGATTATCATGTTCAAACCTGTGAATATTCGTTGAGTTCATAGAGTACAAAGTTCCTCATTTTTCTACTAGAAAGTGCTATAGAGTTTAAAGATATTAGATATCTAACATCTAACCTCCATGACTTTCATAGTCAAGGAACAACTAAATTCGACATGCAAGCCACCCTCTGTGTGTCAAATAAAAAAGCTTGCACCCGGCACCGAGGTCATACGATATTATTATTATTATTATTATTATTATTATTATTATTATTATTATTATAGGGAACGACCTGTCAGTTAAATTAAAATTTTTGTTTTTTACAAAATCCAATATGGCCTTGTACTTTCCCGGTAAACAACCAATATGGTCTTGTACCGGTTGCCAATACATAGTCATTAATCAAGAAAGCAATCATCGTCCTAGTCATGTACAGGTAATGATTTTTTTTTTGTCTATGAGCTTTCAGTAGTGGTAAAATGGAATAGCATTTTATGTTAGGCTTACCTGAGTTTTGAATAGTTCACTGCCTGGAAACAATGGTTGCACTTTACTGCGTCTCGGGTTTTCAGCGACTGCTACGGCGGTAAGGCTTTTCTTTCCAAGTTTCTAAAAATAAATAAAATAAACCGTTATAAATACCTAAATTCAGGTTAATACATATATTTCATAAAATAAAATATGAAACAAAAAATAAAACAAGTTAGTTTAAAAAAATAATCCCACCTTTACTTGCAGTGGCTTCTTGCTGCTTCCTTCTAGTGGGCTCAAAAGTGCAATGGTTTCTTCTCTCTCAGACATGTAAGGTATACCGGTTATCTGCAAACAAATAAATTAAAAAATCATTAATTACCTAAGCAATAAATAATTGCATGTAAATATATATATAAATCACTAAATATATAAATGAATAAATATATACCTACCCCACAACAAGGTTAAGTATTTTCCACCAACACCAAAACTGTTAAACAAGACCAGGGGTTTCATGCAACGCAGTGTGTTCAAAGGTAGTCCACCCAAGTGAGAGTGGAAATGTTAACGACATGTCTTTATATATGCTACGTTGCATGTATAATCATTTTTTCCCACGCTTTGAACATTCTGTTATCGGTCACGTGGACAGCTAACGCCCAAAGTGAACACCTGTGGCGAATCAAATTTCAGATAAACTTGCATTTTGTCACGTACGAAGCAAAACAGGATGTCACTTGTTAACAGTTATCGCGCACGTGGACAGCTAACGTCCCAGGCGAACACCTGTGGTAGATCAAATTTCACATGAACTTGCATTTTGTCACGTACGAAGCAAAACAGGATGTAACTTGTTTAGCGTACATGTGGTTTCACACATGTGTGTGCATGCCTTTCACACTCCCCTGCCACCACGATGGTCAGATTATTTCACCTTCAAGCGTCACCTGTTGTCAAGTCAGATCAACGCCATCCAATAAGCTCAAATGACATTCACCTCCTGCTCCTCGGCAAGTTTGTTTTCTGTACTCGCGTCGACCAACATAGAACCAAGTTCTCATCACCGTTTACACGTTAAAGGTAAAATATCAGAAAACGCACGCTCGCTCTGTCATACACCGACCTGCCGAAATAGCGATTGTTCTATTAAGCATGGTCCTTGTGCTAAGCAACAGGTTCGTTGAAACACACACACACTGCAGTATCGTCTCTCTCAACCACCACGCTTCATGAACATTATAAACAGATAAAGAAAAAGAAAACTTTTTTTCAACATGTATGGCGTTAGGCCCTTTGTGAATTTTTTTTGGGAAAAATATCTACCACATTTGAAAGGAGGCGTTGGCCCGAGTCCTAGGACACCTCGTACACGTCTCTAGCGTTATTGGTTCGTGAGATATCGGCAAAAATCACAAAAAACACGTGTTTACCCCAAAATCGAGTTTCCCAAATTTTTACAATGAGTATTCCATAGCAAAGATGACGTCACCCCGAGTCCTTGGACCCGTCGTACACGCCTCTAGCATGATTAGTTCGCGAGATAAGGCAAAAAGTTCAAAATCACGTTTTTCCCCCCCCAAAAAAAACATGTTTCCAGCATTTCACCTTTTCGACACCTACATTCCCGTAAAGAGCACGACGAGACGAAAAAAACGAATCCAAGCACGCCCTCCTAGCATGGCTCCTTCCATTCCAAGGTCGCAGGGGCTCACCACTTGCTTTTGGAAGCAGCTTTATCCCCATCCCACTACTTACAAAACACAAATTTTTGCCCTAGAGACATGAAATTTATTTTTGGGGTAGAGGGCGTAGGGCCATTTCATTTACGTCAAATAAACGTTTTTGTAGAATTCCTAGTTTCCAAAATATGGGATTTAAAAATTCGAGTGTTTTCAAAAAAACATAAAAATTAAAAAAGTTTTATTAAAAAATATAAAGGTCTTAAAGACCATTCGTTTGAGCCATGGCACAACGTACTATCATGTTTGGTTTTCAAACTATCGCCTATTTTCGAAAACGAAAAATTTCAAAAAATATTTGAAAAATATAATACATGGTCCATAGGAAAGAGGACATCAGCCCGAGTCCAACGATGTGTCGCATGCCCATGGTTTCATGAAATATACATGAGAGTTAAGCGTAGCCGAGTGGCTCGTGTCACTATTTAGAAACCGTCTTACTCCACTACTAGTAAGTTTCTTACATTGCATCTTATGGTTACAATAACAAACAATATTGATGAGTTCTATACCACTTTGTACTTGAAAATATCTCAAAATGATCAAAACAAAACGTATTTTTCGTTTAATTACGCTTATTCTTCAGAGAATTATTATTAATTATATCAAACTTAAACATCAAGACACTTTTATTAATATTTGGGATGCCGGGACATACTCCTTTAAATCGGGAATGTCCCGACTTTTTCGGGACGTATGGTCACTGTACCTTACCTGGAGTGCGTTCTTTCTAAACAAAATTTAAGGGGTACTCTCAGTTGTAGTCGACAAAACACTGCAATTACTTTATGGTCTCACATGTTAAATGAAAGGTTGCATTAATAATAAAGAATAACCCCTGGCACTACAGCCCATGAAGGGCCTAGGCCTACCAAGCGACCGCTGCCCAGCCAATTGGCCTGCAGATCAGCGTGATCAGCGCATCGGGTCCACTGGGCCGTTAATCTTGGTTTTCGTGATCGGGGCGCTGCCTCACTGTCAGACAGCTACTCAATTGTCCTCACAAGGTTGAGTGCACCCCGTTCCAGCCCTCACGTTAGTTTCTAAAATCCCTGACGGAACCGGAAACCGAACCCGGGGCCTCCGAGAGGCAGGCGCGCTGCCCCTACACCACGGGGCCGGCAATGAAATGTTGCATTGGGTTAATTTATTAAATCATTAATTCATTAGCTTCAGCTTTTTAGATGCCTGGGTCGATGTAAAATAGTTCGTTATTTTTCTTCATCCTTCAAAACAAACCGCACACACAAACTAACAACCTGCCCCACCTCCAAACATTAGCCAGCGTGCTTATAAGAACAGAAGTTCCTTTCCACGATTGTTACAGTATGTTACTTTTTTTGGCTAAACAAATAAATTTCTTCGAAAAGGGCAGCAATTACACAAAGCTTTTGTCGAACAGAAAATGATATGGCCTATTGTTTCTGTCTGTGTGTGTGTGTGAGTGTGTGTGTACCGTGGCCTACGTTATATACAAGGCCTGGAAATGAGGCGCCAGACAACATTGCGAGCGATGGTTCAAACTTGTTCCGCGTTTTGCCACTGCGCCCTTAATCGTACCGTTTGCATTACGTACAATGTGATTAGTGTGTCTGTATTTGGCGGTAAATAAGGTGTGCTAATGAGTGAGAAAGCTAAGGTGAGTTTAAAATTGACTGGCGAAGCGTGTCGTATTATAGTTGTGCTTTCGTTAAGAGCAGTAGACTGCTGTTTGACTGATATTGAGATGGGTGTTAAGTGGTCTTCATGAACAAGACGCAGTGAAAAACAAGTTTTAATCCAGTGTACTAGCGTAAATGTGACATGTATGTGTGAAAGATACTTTAGGTATAAATCACTGAATGATTTTAATACAGTAACTTATGTGTAAATATTAGTGTTATTATTGTGTTCGTCAAAAATGGTGTACTGTAGCGCGCCGTATTGTAAATCTCGTCGTCAAGTTAAAGGCAATGGACTTTCGTTTCATAAATTTCCATTGAAAAATGACATACTGAAACAATGGGTTTTAGCTGTATCACGTGAGGGGGGTAAAGCAAAGATCTTTGTGGACACCAAAACGGTCTTCTGCAATTTGTAGCAAGCATTTCAAGGATTCTGATTTTAGTATAAGTACTACAAAGAGAACGCTTTTACCGAACGCATTTCCGAAGGTTTTTTGAGGACTAACCCGAACATAAACAAGCACAAATAAATAGAAATACGCGCAAAAGAGCACGTGTCGATAGAGACATCCTACATATCAACAATAAAAGGAAATGTTCAGGTAATTTAAATTTTACGGAAGACTATTGTGATGAACGAATTGAAGAAAACCACGATCAACCACGTGTTAGTGTAGGAACGCAATGTTCTACAATCAAGCAAACTCATTGCAAGTCAGCAAAATTAAAATTAAGGAGTGCACTAAGAAAAAATACAGTATACAGAACTACAATTAAGTCATTGAATCAGAAGATAATTTCATTGAAACAAAAATTACACTCAGTGCATCGTCAGGACAAACTCGATGTTCAAATATCGAAGCTCAAGAGTGAAGCGGATCGTGGGGACTTGATGGCTAATTTCTTACTTGAACAAATTCGAGCTTTCACGAAACGAAAGTTTAAATACAATGAAACAACAATGAAAATATGTGTATTGCTCTCTAATAAATCACCGTCGGCTTACCGCTCAGTGGGAGATATAAATATTTTTCAACTTCCTCATCCACGAACACTGAAAACGTACATTGGGTATACGAACGGAGAGACAGGTGTCACGTCACTTGCAAAAGCTAGGTTGACAGCTGAAGAAACGTCACTGACTCACGATAATGAGAAGGTTGGTTCCTTAATCATTGATAAAATGGCCATAAAGTCTAGGCTATTGTATGACAAGAATTTAGACATGTTTCTCGGCATTGGTGATATTGAGAAACATGCAATTGGAATCGAGCGTAAATTAGCTTATAAATTATTATGCATTACTGTTCAAGGGCCTGTCATCCTTCTACAGGATACCTGTTTCGTTCTACTTTACATGTGGACTCACAGGACAACAGTTATCTAGGATAACACTGGACGCACTGACTGCGGTTGAGGAATGCGGCTTCAAGGTCATCAGAATAGTGACGGACAACTGTCAGGTGAATGTGTCAATGTTTGAGGCGCTGTGTGGCGGATGTGTTACTCAAGAAATTCGTCACCCGAAAGACGAGCAGAGGCCACTTTTTCTTAGTTTCGATCCGAGTCATATCATTAAGAATGTACGATCACAATATCTGAGTAGGAACTTCTATGTAGATGACAATTTAATAACTAGTGATCATCTCAAGAATCTGTACCACTTACAGAAAAAGCTAGTAGTAAAGCCAGTTAGAAAATTAAGCAGGAAGGTTGTATATCCAAGCAATTTAGAAAAAGTGAATGTGGCGAGAGCCAAATTGGTGTTTACTCCAGAGACAATAGCTGGGCTTAAGAGCATGCAAGTCGTGTGCCCAAAGAAAGTTGAAGATAAGAACAGACTACACGAAACAACAAAATTCTTGGAAATTTTTAGAAAATGGTTTGATATAAGTTACATGATATCTGCAATACCACACACGGACTTCATTCCAGAAACACGGACAAGCTTATTTTCAGTGAAGTTAATGATGAGAGACTTTCATGGCTGACCAATGAATTTCTGCCCTACTTGTCACAGATTCAAAGTTATCCCGATAAAAAGATGAGACTTACAAAGGAAACTTATCAAGCTTTGGTGCTAACAACTTCATCAACCGTGTCCTGCATACGATTTCTAATCAGTTTCGGCTTCCATTATGTGCTTACGCGGAATCTCTCAAGTGACGATGTAGAGCTGCTCTTCAATCACCTGAGAAATAAGGGAGGTAACAATGACATGATGGACGTGAGATCATGCCTGCATGCCATCGAGTCAACACTTATCACAGGAATTATCGCATCTTCTAGAAGTGGGAATGTGGAGCTGAGGGAAGATGCAGTCGTAACAGGCGCCTTGACCAAGTTTCTGAAGCCTAAAAAATCGCGGAAGGTGCAAAACCCAGCCAATGCTAAAGAAACACCCCAGCTTCCGGCACATGGCTTGGAGATTCTTGAAAGCCCTGTTCAAGGTAAGAATATGGGGCATATAACCTATATTAAGTTCATTGAAATAAAACATTATGGTTGACATTTTAGTATTAACTTATCTATTTTTGTTTTCAGAAAAGCCAGCGTCTCTATCTTCCATTTCAATTGCAATGGTAGCGGGATTTATTGTAAGAGTGGCATAAGAGAGAACATACTGTGAAGGTTGCTTAGAGAAAATGTCAGCTCCAGCAAATTCAAGCCTGTCATTTAGTTTAATACATTTTCAAGACAGAGGGGGATTAAGATATCCCAAATCTTCTTTTATTTATCTGTTGGAAACAATTTCTCACTTTGTCACAATAACCGTAAATTTCATGACTCGAAAATATTTAGTTTCAAATTTCACAAATATTTTAACTGACACGTTTTCCGAGCACACAAAATGCGAACTGTGTATTGACAATTCTCTCTCCGTAGTTCTTCTGCAAAAGTTCTTAAGGCCGCTTTTAAAGAATATTGGTGTGAACCACGTGGGCAGTAGTGCAAAGTTTCTGAATTTAAGAAGTAAACCACTTGACAGAAAAATTCTTAAAATGAAGTGAAATACAGTCAAGAGTGAGCTGTATTCGTCATTTGGGGGAAACTGTAGGAAAACCGGTAAGAAGTGCTAAAAAAATATGTATTAAATGCACTTGAGTTGCATGTAACGCATAGACAAAAGCAGACAACTAGGGCGCCGAGCCGCGATCCTAGTGGCGTAAAGTGGAACTACCAGTTTGGCGTACCAAGTCTCCGCTCTATTTCCAGGCCTTGAGTATAACGTAGGCCACGGTGTGTACTCTGAATGTCTGTCCCCCCCCCCCGCTTATCAATTCGAACATGGTGAAACCGAATTGAACGAAATTTGGTACAGAGGTAGAACTTGCAAAGGGCACCTCAGTGTCATCTTTTATATCACCGCCATCTTGACGGAAACGTAATGGCGGCCACCCAAATGTTCAAAGCTTAAATCAAATTACGACTAACCTAATCATCCAATCTCTACCAAATTTTGCAACAATATATATGTATATGGCGAGCGTCTTCTGACTAAGCTACAAGGTCATCCGCCCAATAGTTTGCAGATGGCGGCCATTTATGTGTGCAAATAGATTCCCCCTATCAATTCAAACACGGTGAAACCGAATTGAACGAAATTTGGTACAGAGGTAGCATCAGCAAATGGCACCTCAGTGTCATGTTTAATATTGCCACCATCTTGACGAAAACGTAATGGCGGCCACCCAAATGTTAAGAACTTAAATCTAATTACGACGAACCTAATCATCTGATCTCTACCAAATTTTGCAACGTTAGGCCTATGGCTTTAAGTATGAAAAATCTTTTGTACAAACTACAAGGTCATCAGCCCAATACTTTGCAGATGGCGGCCATGTATGTGTGCAAATCGATTCCCCATATCAAGTTAAACACGGTGAAACCGAATTGAATGAATTTTTTTACAGAGGTAGCACTAGCAAAGGGCACCTCATATTCTTGTTTAATATCCCTATAGCACGTTGTATTTCAACAAGCAACTACAACCAACATTCAATTATACTCTTTGAAAAGGACAAAAAGTTATAACAATACCCAAGTATTTAGGAGAAAGTAGGGTGTGTGGTCTTTACTGAATATCTTGTTTCTTAAACAATTTTCAAATGTTTAAGGGGTACGCGTACCCCCACGTTCCTGCCTGAAAGAAATTAGATATTACAAAATAACACGCTCTTATGTACAAAATAGGGTGAATGTTCCGAATGTCAAGCGTTCGTCTTCAGATCCTATTCACTTAGGCTTAATTAATGTAGAATGTTTATGAATTACACTCATGCTCAAATATATACAATGTTAGATTACATAAGTTTTATTATGGTGTTTGAAGCCATTATTCAGTGTTGCCTTAGTAAACGAAAGTTTGGTGCTTTTCAGTCGGTCAACACGATTTTTCCCGGCTCTCGTGCATTGTCCATTACCCGTTTCAAAGTGCGTTATTTTTAGCCTACTTTGGATATTTGCAAAAAATGAAAGTAGACTTATGAGATCAACACAGGGCGAAAAATTGTGTGTCTGTGTGTGTGTGAGTCTGTGTACTCTGAATGTCTGTCCCCCCCCCCCCCTATCAATTCGAACACGGTCAAACCGAATTGAACGAAATTCGGTACAGATGTAGCTCTAGCAAAGGGCACCTCAGTGTCATGACTTATATCGCCGCCATATTAACGGAAACGTAATGGCGGCCACCCAAATGTTAAAAGCTTAAATGAAATTACGAACAACCTAATTATCTGATCACTACCAATTTTTGCAATTTTATATCGTTATGTATAAAGAATCTTTTGACCAAACTACAAGGTCATCAGCCCAATAATTTGCAGGATGGCGGCCATGTTTGTGTGCAAATCGGCTCCCCCTATCTATTCAAACACGGTGAAACCGAATTGAACGAAATTTGGTATAGAGGTAGCATTAGCAAAGGGCACCCCAGTGTCATGTTTTATATCGCCGCCATCTTGACGGAAACGTAATGGCGGCCACCCAAATGTTAAAAGCTTAAATTACATTACGACCAACCTAATTATCTGATCACTACCAAATTTTGCAACATTATACCTGTATGTACGAAGAATGTTTTGACCGAACTACAAGGTCATCAGCCCAATAATTTGTGGATGGCGGCCATGTATGTGTGCAAATCAATCTCTCTATCTATTCAAATACGGTGAAAATGAATTGAACTTTGGTACAGAGGTAGCACCAGCAAAGGGCACCTCAGTGTCATGTTTTATATCGCCGTCATCTTGACGGGAACGTAATGGCGGCCACCCAAATGTTGAAAGCTTAAATCAAATTACGACCAATCTAATCATCTGATCTCTACTATATTTTGCAACAATGTACCTTTCTGTAATAAGCATCTTTTGACTAAACGACAAGGTCATCAGGCCAATAGTTTGCAGATAGCGGCCATGTATGTTTTCATATTGATTCACCATATCAATTCCAACACGGTGAAACCGAATTGAATGAAATTTTTTACAGAGGTAGCACTAGCAAAGGGCACCTCATATTCTTGTTTAATATCCCTATAGCACGTTGTATTTCAACAAGCAACTACAACCAACATTCAATTATACTCTTTGAAAAGGACAAAAAGTTATAACAATACCCAAGTATTTAGGAGAAAGTAGGGTGTGTGGTCTTTACTGAATATCTTGTTTCTTAAACAATTTTCAAATGTTTAAGGGGTACGCGTACCCCCACATTCCTGCCTGAAAGAAATTAGATATTACAAAATAACACGCTCTTATGTACAAAATAGGGTGAATGTTCCGAATGTCAAGCGTTCGTCTTCAGATCCTATTCACTTAGGCTTAATTAATGTAGAATGTTTATGAATTACACTCATGCTCAAATATATACAATGTTAGATTACATAAGTTTTATTATGGTGTTTGAAGCCATTATTCAGTGTTGCCTTAGTAAACGAAAGTTTGGTGCTTTTCAGTCGGTCAACACGATTTTTCCCGGCTCTCGTGCATTGTCCATTACCCGTTTCAAAGTGCGTTATTTTTAGCCTACTTTGGATATTTGCAAAAAATGAAAGTAGACTTATGAGATCAACACAGGGCGAAAAATTGTGTGTCTGTGTGTGTGTGAGTCTGTGTACTCTGAATGTCTGTCCCCCCCCCTATCAATTCGAACACGGTCAAACCGAATTGAACGAAATTCGGTACAGATGTAGCTCTAGCAAAGGGCACCTCAGTGTCATGACTTATATCGCCGCCATATTAACGGAAACGTAATGGCGGCCACCCAAATGTTAAAAGCTTAAATGAAATTACGAACAACCTAATTATCTGATCACTACCAATTTTTGCAATTTTATATCGTTATGTATAAAGAATCTTTTGACCAAACTACAAGGTCATCAGCCCAATAATTTGCAGGATGGCGGCCATGTTTGTGTGCAAATCGGCTCCCCCTATCTATTCAAACACGGTGAAACCGAATTGAACGAAATTTGGTATAGAGGTAGCATTAGCAAAGGGCACCCCAGTGTCATGTTTTATATCGCCGCCATCTTGACGGAAACGTAATGGCGGCCACCCAAATGTTAAAAGCTTAAATTACATTACGACCAACCTAATTATCTGATCACTACCAAATTTTGCAACATTATACCTGTATGTACGAAAAATGTTTTGACCGAACTACAAGGTCATCAGTCCAATAATTTGTGGATGGCGGCCATGTATGTGTGCAAATCAATCTCTCTATCTATTCAAATACGGTGAAAATGAATTGAACTTTGGTACAGAGGTAGCACCAGCAAAGGGCACCTCAGTGTCATGTTTTATATCGCCGTCATCTTGACGGGAACGTAATGGCGGCCACCCAAATGTTGAAAGCTTAAATCAAATTACGACCAATCTAATCATCTGATCTCTACTATATTTTGCAACAATGTACCTTTCTGTAATAAGCATCTTTTGACTAAACGACAAGGTCATCAGGCCAATAGCTTGCAGATAGCGGCCATGTATGTTTTCATATTGATTCACCATATCAATTCCAACACGGTGAAACCGAATTGAATGAAATTTTGTACAGAGGTAGCACTGGCAAGGGGCACCTCAAATTCATGTTTAATATCCGTATAACACATTGTATTTCAACAAGCTACTACAACCAACATTCAATTATACTCCTTGAAAGGACAAAGAGTTATAACAATACCCATGCATTTAGAAGAAAGTAGGCTATATGTTTTTTACTGAACATCTTGTTGTTAGTAACGCTCTGCACACTTTAACAAGATGTTCAGTAAAGAACATATAGCCTACTTTATCCTAAATGTATGAGTCTAGTTATAACTCGTTGTTATTATCAAAGAGTGTAATAGAATCATTTCTTGGTTGAAGACCTTAGAAACTATATATTTACCTCTACCAAACACCACAACCTAGAAAAAAAACTACTACCATCATTGAAGAAAGATAGATAAGAAGTATCTCAAGAATGTTATGGATCTGGAGACATAATCGACCGGACTGGCTGCGTGGCTCAGCGGTAACGTTCTCGCTTGCTGGGCCCTAGGTTGCAGGTTCGTATCCTGGCGCAGTCAGCTGGCATTTGAGGGTGCACAAATGCGAGGGAGCCGTGTCAGTAGATTTACTGGCACGTTAAGGATCCCCTTCGGGCCAAAATTCCGGCACCCCGGCGTATCTAAAAGCAGCAGTGGTTGAAAGGGACGTAAAACAAATAACATTATTATTATTGTTATTATTACATAATCGACCTGCCGCGGACAACATCTAACTTTGAGTTGAGGCATGTCTTTACACGTCTGGTTGTGCATGGCTTTCACAACCCTAATTGAATTAACAAATCTTTCCATGACCCTACAGAGACGTGTGTATACAAACTATGTGGATATTTTCGATTGCTATTTGCCTGAAATAAAAAGTATTAATAACCTGAACTAGCACCAACGGCTAGAATTCAGTTACTATGTGAAATCGTTTTGTTCTTTACTTCAAATAACATTTTCAAATAACGCACAATAGGCTGTTACAAACCCTTTAAAATAAGAAGTAAAAATGTATCATAGTATCATCTTGTCATTCTTCAAATTCGATGCGCATGGAATGCCAATGGTATACTATCAATGGAGTCCCATGTAGACCAGTCGTGAAATCTAGTGGAGAAGTATCGAACAATATAATCCTAACAGGGCAAGTGCATTCTAGCGGCCATATGAAGAAACTTTTCAATAAAATCTGGAAGTTAATAAGTAGGCCGGCGTGCAGTTACCTTTTTGGCTGCTAGATGTCTCGAGCAAATCTGCTGGCGAATTATGTTTTAATTAAATATGTGTTTCCCACCATAATATGCGCAATATAACGCTTAATTTTAAAACGTCTGAGTCATTACGGAGCAGTAAATATGTAAAATTTTAAGCAAAAAACCTAACACTGATGGGGTTTGAACCATAGGCACATGAATGATAGACCAACGCTCTACCACGGAGCCAATTGTGCCAACGAACATTTTTCTATATAAAATGACTTACATAGAACTTGTTAGCAAATAATGATTTAGACCTAACGATTTCATCAGTGGAGTATATTATTTATATATAAAGCATTTCATACAAAGTTTATTTATTTTGTATCAGTACGCTATATTGCATGCAATACTCAAATTAGTGAAATATAAGTAAGGCACAAGATATCCGCTGGCATCTTGTCTTCTTACCGAGACGGCTCAGCTTTTTAATATCACTTCTGCACTATAGTATTACAAAATAAACTTTTAATTTCGAACGTGCCTCTTCCTTTAGAACAGTTAAATCGATTCTCGGCTCGATAATCGGAACTGGTGGGTCCCATGATATGGATTATAAAGCTTGCATAATTCGCACGGCCGCCATCCTGAAATGGTCCTGGGGATGACCTTGTAGTTTGATCCCAAGACGCGTCCTATATGAAGGTATGTTATTACCAAATTTGGTTGAGATCGGATAATTTGGTTAGTCGCTATTTGATTTTACGTTTTGAACGTTTGAGTGGCGGCCATTCAGTTTTAGTAAAGATGGCGGCGATATGAAACATGACACTGAGGTGCCCTTTTCTTGTTCTACCTCTGTACCAAATTTCGCTCAATTCGGTTTCACCGTGTTCGAATTGATAGAGGGGGACAGACATTCAGAGTACACACACTCACACACACACACACACACACACACACAGACTCACACACACACATACACACACACAGACAGACACACAATTTTTGGCCCTGTAGTGATCTCATAAGTCTACTTTCATTTTTTGCAAAAATCGAAAGTAGGCTAAAAATTAGGAAAGTGTCAACATTAACTTTCAAATAATAAACTTACCAAAAAAAACACGTCGCCATGTTGGATTAGGCAATGCTGCCAACTTAATTTCACCGCAATCCCCTGTTGCTGGTAGGCAAAACCATTGGCCTGAATAAAGATTATTGATGCTTGACCAACTCCACGTGCGTGACAAAAACGATTACATGACAGTTCCCCACACTGACACTTCCATACACTGCCCAGAATACTGACAATTCCCCACAGCCCATGGACGCGGCTACCTGTTTAATGACTCGGAAATAATCCCGACTGACAGTTCCACACACATTCCCCACCCCCCACCCCTCCTAAGGCTTCAGCGATCATCGTTACAGCCACACCAGTGACAATGCACCTTAACATAATAATCCTTTGGAGTGAAGAAAAGCTCTCGGTCTATGTACTTCATTACAAACACGGTCTCGAAAATATCATTGTGATGTAAGTTAGTGTAATTTCCATCAAAATAAAATAAAGGCAGAGTCTGATTTCCATCACACTTTACCCAGGCTGCGGACTGGCAACATAATAACAAAACCGCTGGCATCGGGAGAGCGTAGGTTCGAATCCCACCTTGGCCGTCCTGAAAATGGTTTTCGTGGTTTCCCATTTCCACCGCCAGGCAAATGCCGGGACGGTTCCTTTCAATAGGTCCACGGCCGATTTCCTTCCAATATCCCTTCCCTGACCCGTCGTGAAAAGGAAATACATGGCCATTGGCTGCATTAATAAAATTGTGTTTAAAATCAGCTTTCTAGGCTTCGTCAGTAGTTTTTTTTTTTTGTTCAACAATAATATTAACCTACTCCATTTTCTGTGAATAGGCTACTGCCTTCAGAAAAAAATTCTTTTTTTTTTTTTTGTTATTTTCGAACTCTCCCTGAATGTTCTCAATCCGTCCGTCCAGTTTGACATATTTTCGTCTTCTTTTTTCCCTTCCATGTTGAGCTCGGACTTTACGAATGCGCAGTTTGTCTTCTCCGCTTCCGTCTTCAACACTTTGACAACCTCTTTTAATTTGGGGCGAGGTCTCCCGACAAGATTGTTCCAGCCCTCAACAGCATTCGTTGTCCTGTGTCGTGCTTGGTGGCAGTTCCACATCTCGATTGGATTGTCTTGGTTATCTAGCTAGTTGTCAACGAAGTATTCAAAAAACTGGCTAAGTTTGGGACTTTCTGGAGCTTGAGAGTGTATTTCCACCCATCCATCGAGCACATCTTCAGGCTTTAAAAACGCAAGTGCTGCGCACATACGGACATGAAGGCTGATTTCGTTATTCTATCGGTACTCCACCGACAATCCGAGATCCTGCACCTTTCTCCATAAGCATTTTGTCATGTGAAAATGACAGCCATGTATTTTTGTTGTTGGAAATACGTCTTTCAGAGAATCAATTACAGCAGCTTCAAAATCCACATTTATGTCCTCAACTTGATCGTTTTCATAGTAGCCTTGGTGGTGGGGTGGAGGAGATGTGTGTGGAAATGTCAGTCGAGATTATTTCTGAGTCATTAAACAGGCAGCCACGTCCAAGGGCTGTGGGGAAGTGTCAGTATTTTTTGCAGTGTGTGGAAGTGTCAGTGTGGGGAACTGTCCGGACACCGACAAAAACCAGGGGTGTTCATATTAGCTGGGCCACGCTAACTAACTATTAATGGTGTAGGCGAAAACATTTAAACTGGTCATAGTATCCGCAACTTCCACAATCCATATTGCAAGGATTCCACGTTTCGAACAGGCGGCAAAACCAGTGCCAATCAATAATGTTGGCACTACTGAGAAAATGCAATAACATCCTCTAGCGATAAACTATTCAACTCCTGTATCTTAGTAACATTAACCATTTCTATAGAAAATTTTGCGGATTGTCATGGCGGCGGGCAATGGACACTGCTCGAGTTCCTTTTTCCCAAATAAGATGGGTTATTCCCTAACCCTGAAAAAAATGACATGAGATTATTAAATACACTAGGATGAACAGTTTTGATCGTCAAGCGATCATCATCAGATCCATTACACTTAGGCCCTAAAATTTATGTCAGAACGTATGGGTGAAACTATTTAGAATATGTACACTTATTGAGTTGCAGTTGCTAAGGCGGTAGCTCGCCGGCCTCTCACCGCTGGGCCCGTGGTTCAAATCCCGGTCACTCCATGTGAGATCTGTGCTGGACAAAACGGAGGCAGACAGGTTTTTCTCCGGATACTCCGGTTTTCCTTGTCAAAATTTCATTCCAGCAACACTCTCCACTATCATTTCATTTCATCTGTCATTCATTTAATCATTGCCCCAGACGAGTGCGTCAGGCCTCGGCAGCCGGCACAGTTCATATCCTCGCCGCTAGATGGGGGCTTCATTCATTCCATTCCTGACTCGGTCGGAGACTGGAAGCAGGCTGTGGATTTTTCATGAGTTCACGAGGAGAATTATCTTGCAGGTGGTTGGTTCCTCAGTTTAGAGGCTGCGACCCTGATGTCATGTAGGCCCGTGTACTTTGGGTGTGTGTAGAATCTGTCTGATAACCTGTGTTAATTGTCATGGCTGTATTAGTGTGTGTTATCTGTTTTTAATTCACGTAAAGACTGCTGACATTCGATTTTTCAAGTAGTTCCAACTTTTGCTACCAAACCCCTTATTCAACGACCAACTAGTTCTGAACTTTGTTACTAGATGCCACCGCAGTTGGAACCTCAGAGCGTTAGTCAAATATAACCTATAATTTAGCATCTCACAAGTGTAATTAGTGTATCATGCCATAAATCTGTGACATGGGACCGCCGGCTTTACTTCCCCTCCGAAGGAAGGCATACTGAGGGATTCTTAACGCTCTTAAAAATCCGATGACTTCGGCCGGGTTTGAACCCGCGACTGTGGTCATAGAAGCTCATCATGCTACCAACTACGCCACCGAAGCCGCCTCCTGGCCGTGGTAAGTGATTTTTGAAAGGCGACAAAAATCTCGGCTCGCATGTCATATGATGTTGGCATGTTAAAGGACCAATTTGAATTCAGTAGGTCGTGTTCATAATGGCAAAATTAATCTCTGGATTTTCCGCCAACCCAAAGTTCCTCATTTCTCTACTAGAAAGTGCTATATTGTCAAGGGGCTTAGACATCTAACCTCCTTGACTTTCATAGTGCCTCAAGTAAAGACAAAAAATTGACATGCAAACTGCCCTCTGGGTGTCAAATAACAAAGCTTGCACCCGGCTACTGAGGCCATACGATATCATTATTATTAATGTAAGAATCATTGAAACACAGAAAGCAATAATTCCAATGGTTATAGGACATAACGTACCACTTGAAAGAGGGGGAAGTATTTAGGGAGCATGGAACCCTAACTGCACGGCCACTTGCTCAGTATTGCTCAATTAATCCTGGTAATAAATACGTGGGCAATAACATAACATAAACTAATATAAAATATGATAGGTTTTTGGATTCCCATCACACTTTATCCAGGCTTTGGACTGGCAAAATGTTTATAAACATTTTGGCGTGTTTAAAATCAGCTGTGGTTAAGCTCTGGTCATTTTTCGTTTTCTTTTCTTTTTATTTATTTTTAAAATGTTTATGTGGATTTTATATCCTAGTGAATAGCAAGTTCGCCATGAGAAGTTTCATACCAAGATCTGCGAAAATGAGAGAGCTCTCAAGTAAGATTTCAAGTTTCCATACTCTTCATACCGCTTCATTATTCTGTCAAGCCGTTCATCATACTTGATATATTTCTTCTTTCTCTTTCAACTTTCAACGTACAATTCGTACTTCATCCGTCGAGCTGCGAACATAAACCGCCCTTATTCGTTTTACACAACTCCATGTTACAATACCAAAATGTTTAAAGCCGCACAGTGTGATCGCCATTGAGGTTTATGTGGTAATGAACCTGTAACTAGAATGCCCGTCTGACATCAAGTGGTCCTAGAGTAAATATTTGGGGATTACGGGAAAACCGTTCCTAGGTAGATAACGACCTACTGTAGGTGGTACGTTATGTCCGGACACCAATTCCAATAACCGCAATTCAATGTAATGAAAAACAAGAAGTTCCGTGACGAACTAAAGAGCCTACTTTTCTTAAAATTAAGATTCATGCGAATGATTAATCTACAGTTTATGAACCTATCTAGAATAATGACGAAATTAAGTTGGTAATATTGAAATGTCTAATTAGTTCGAAATATACTTGGTATAATGTAGCCTAATAGAGCAATACAGTTGGTAGCCTTGGTGATTGAATATATTCTTAGTTCCATCTCTTAAGGTACAGAATACACAATTTGGTTGAAGTCCAATCTACGTTACATGCAGTTGGACGTTGGATTTATCAGCACGCGTAAAAGCATGTTGGCAACAATGTCATGCGTGTGCTGGTCAGAAATAATCTAAAATATTATGATATCTTATTGTGCCAATTTTGGATGAAATCCATTTGTTAGTATAGAAGTTACATGTATTTTAAAATTGGAACTATCAGCAGACATAGAATCATGTTGGCAGCACTGATTTTCATTAATTACTCCAAATTAATCTAGAATGGCAGGTACTATACGTGTGCAAAGTATAGAGTTGTTGGCTTGCATACATTCCGATATATTGATATTAGGGTAAAAAGAATACAGACAGCATTTATTAACAGTTGGCAGCCCTGATTGCTCTTAAGAATACCTATAGTCATATCTGTTATGCTACACATAGCACATACGAAATTTGGTTAAAATCCAACTGATAATATAGAAGTTAGATGTATTTAAAAATTGGTCTTATCAGCAGGCTTAGAATTATGTTGGTAGAACTGATGTATATAAGTCACTCCAAATTAATCTAAAATGTCTGGTACTATAAGTGTGCATAGTTTAAAGCTGTCGGCTTGCATACTTTCTGATATAATTGTATTTGGATAAAAACATAGATAGAGCAATTATTAACAGTTGGTACCCCTGGTGGCTCTTAAGAATACGCCCAATCATATCTGTTTAGGTACACATATTACATACAAAATTTGGTTGAAATCCAATGGATAGTGTAGAAATTATATGCATTTAAACATTGGACCTATCAGAAGGCTTAGAATTGTTTTGGCTGCACTGTCATGTATGGCCTCCTGGAAATTAAACTGAAATAGTATTATCTACATGTGTGCCAATTTTGGAATAGCTCCCATGCACACCTTTCAAGATATCCAAGATGGAGCTCAAATTTCTAGTGCGTTTTTACAGCAGTTGGTAGCACTAACATAATTTTCAAATATGGGCTTGAAATATTCCGGTATACATCTTTACTCATACTAAATTTGGTTTCGACACACAGCCAGACACACAGAAGGACAGACAGACACACATTTTCCCGGATCGATCTCATAAGTCTACTTTTTCCTCATTTTTGCAAAATGAGAAAAGTAGGCTAACAATAATCAAAAACAACACTGATATGTCTCCACTTAACACCACACGGAAATTTCACAAGCTCGGCATTGCCGTTGTGTGGACTGCAGTAGTCTCATTTCAACACTAAACGGTGGGCCTACCATCATCTGTAGTATCGCATCAAAACCTAATATTTCGTAAAACCTTTTTACATCAAGCGATCCATAGGTGTTTAGAGTTTCGCTGTTCACCTCGGCTTTTCTGAATTGCGTCTGGGACCTGCCGTCCGAGCGCTTTTTATGCTTACGCGGGGTAAACCGTTAAATATACCGGACGAAGCTGGGGCGGGTTTCTGGTATATGTTGTTGTTTGAGTCCTCAGTCTTTTGACTGGTTTGATGCAGCGGTCCACGCCTCCCTGTCCCGAGCTATTCATTTCATCTCTACATAGCTACCACACCCTACATGCGAGGCAATCTGTTTATCATATTCTAACCTTGGACTACCCCTACAGTTCTTGTCCTCGACCCTTCCTTCCATAACTAAACTTGCTATTCCTAGGTGCCTTAGTATGTGTCCTACCAACCTATCTCTTCTCTTCATTAGCAGTCTCCAGAAACATTTCTCCTCTCCCACTCTTCGTTTGTAACCCTATCTACCAATCTGACCTACACCATTCTCCTGTAACACCACATTTCAAACGCTTCAATTCTCCTCTTTTCTGTTGCACCAATAGTCCAAGTTTCACTTCCATAGAGCGCCACGCTCCAGACAAAGGCTTTCAATAATGACTTCCTATTAACCTAAATCTATATTCCATGTCAACAGATTCCTTTTTTGTAGAAAACCTACTTTTTATATCCTCCTTGCTTCGTGCATCACTTTTTATTTTGCTTCCTAAGTAACAGAAGTCTCCTACTTCCTTCAGCTTTTCACCTGCCAATTTGATGTCCATAGAGGTTTCTGTTTTTTTTTTCGGCTGCATTCCAATTCTACATTTATTAATTTTCATCATGAATTCTTTCCTCAAGACGGAGTCCATACCATTCAAAATCTCATTCAAATCCTCAGGCGTGTCGGCCAAGACAACGATGTCATCGGCAAATATCAGAGTTGAAATTATTTCTCCTTGAATTTTCACTCCCATTTAATTTTGTTCTCCAATGTCTTTCATTGCTTGTTCAATGTAAAGATTGAAAAGTATGGGTGATATGTTGTAGCCTTGCCTTACACCTTTCTGAATACCAGCTTCTCTCTCATGTCCTTCAGATCGAATGACTACTGTCTGGTTTCTGTATAGATTGTAGATCACCCACTTATTTCTGTACTTTTTGTCTACTTCCTCTATTAAAGGAAAACATCTCTCCAACAGTTCCTGCAAATAGATTGAATACGTCTCACCATCGCCGTCTATAATTCGCAAGCCGTGCTGTTTGTAGAATTGTGTCTGTGTGTGTGTGTGTGTGTGTGTGTGAGTGTGTGTGTGAGTGTGTGTGTGTAGAGATCTTAAGTTCTATAATAAACACGGAAGACCACATGCTAAGTTTTATTCATACATATACGAGTAGCTTCATTTGATATGACAGCATCTAAAAGCAGTTCGTAATAACTATTTCAACACCCGTGAAATTCCTCGTGGTAAATCAGACCTGCTGAAAGTTGTAGAAATGAGTATTTACCGTATTAAGTTGAATGTGTAACTAATACCTGCTAATGAATTTAACCGACACATTCTTCACTAATATTTCATTCAACTACAGTATTCCAGATGCCTAGGAAGTGATGTATGCCTGGCTGTAAGTGCCTC
The DNA here is from genome assembly GCA_946902985.2 of Meconema thalassinum. Taxonomy (NCBI): domain Eukaryota; kingdom Metazoa; phylum Arthropoda; class Insecta; order Orthoptera; family Tettigoniidae; genus Meconema; species Meconema thalassinum. Next base: position 644,409,803 of record OX336391.1, on the reverse strand, counting down.
GCAGCACTATTAAAATAATTATATCACTACGTTTTGACCACTACTGCGAGGTGGACTTTCAGTGCCTAGTAATTTAGTTTTGGTATATATCTTCATGTGGCCTCTATATTCCAGTACATTATGAACTGTACTTAGATGGCAAGTGCCTTTAGGTAGATTTCATTAGAAAACTACCTATTTTGAGCCTACTTTCGATTTTGCAAAAAATGAAATCAACACAGAGCGAAGAATTGTGTGCCTGTCTGTGTGTGAGTGTGTGTACTCTGAATGTCTGCCCCCCCTATAAATTCGAACACGGTGAAACCGAATTGAACGAAATTTGGTACAGATGTAGCACTAGCAAAGGGCACCTCAGTGTCATGTTTTATATCGCCGTCATCTTGATGGAAACATAATGGCGGCCACCCAAATGTTCAAAGCTTACATCAAATTACGACCAACCTAATCATCTGATCTCTACCAATTTTTGCAACATTATACCTTTATGTATGAAGAATCTTTTGACCAAACAAGGTCATCAGTCCAATAGTTTGCATATGGCGGCCATGTAACTTATGTGTGCAAATCGATTTCCCCTATCAATTCAAACACGGTAAAACCAAATTGAACGAAATTTGGTACAGAGGTAGCACTTGCAAAGGGCACATCAGGGTCATGTTTTATATCGCCGCCATCTTGACGGAAACGGAATGGCGGCCACCCAAATGTTAAAAGCTTAAATCAAATTACGGCCAACCTAATTATTTGATCACTACCATATTTTGCAACAACATACCTTTTTGTGGGAAGCATCTTTTGACTGAACTACACGGTCATCAGCCCAATCGTTTGCAGATAGCGGCCATGCATGTGTGAAAATCGATTCACCATATCAATTCAAACACGGCGAAACCGAATTGAATGGAATTTTGTACAGAGGTAGCACTAGCAAAGGGCACCTCATATTCATGTTTAATATCCGTATAGCATGTTGTATTTCAACAAGCTACTACAACCAACATTCAATTATACTCCTTGAAAAGGACAAAGAGTTATAACAATAACAATTTAGGAGAAAGTAGGCTAAATGTTCTTTACTGAACATCTTGTTTAAATTAAGTGACCAGTGAAGCATTATTCTTTGACTGTCAACATAAGCTTGGGGGCCTATTGTGACTTGATGAGTTCATCTGTGGACAAAAAGTGAAGAATTTATTATCAATGGCAGTCTCTAAGTTCGTAAGAATTGTCTTAAATAGGTCACCACGTACTCTTACACGATGAAAAATTATATTTTTGTGGCATTACTTTACTAAGTATTTTCTGGGTTTATGCTAAAGGTACAGCTATGATGATGATGATAATTGTTGTTTTAAGGGGCCTAACATCGAGGTTATCGGCCCGTACAGCTATGATTCTACTCACATATAGGAAGCGGTATATTCTGAGCTGTTTTTGACCATGTAGTGCTACTTTGCTTTTATAGGATGTGTGAAATGAATACAAATTTGGACAGATGCATTTTCAGGTACACATTTCTCAGTTGTTTTTCAATCAAATATTCTCAAATTTTGTTCACATACTTGGAATGGATCATGGCAGATGAATAACCACTTTGTTTCATTATTATTGGGACAGAATACAAGACAAAAATCCGAACTCTTTCTTTTTAAATATATTCAAAAATGAATTTTTCTCTTCCCAATCCATGCCTACTATGTTTTGGAAGTGAAAATAGGTTAACATTCAAGTACTCCATTAAGCAAAAAAATCAGCCCTTTATCTTAAATGGTATCCTAGTTATTGGTACCTAAACATGAAAAATGAGTATTAACGGAAAACAGCTGGCAAAGTTAAAAGTGTATTATTCAGAGCATGGGACGCTAAGTTAAAAAAAAAAAAAAAACGAATTTAAGGTAGTTGTAGACATCAAATCCCCAACAAACTATATATATTTGAATTCAGAAAAGAATGAAGAATTTTATGGCGCTAAAATAAAAAAAATCGATTGTTTCATAATGCAAGGGCCTACGTGGTGTCCTTAAATATTTTTTCTGAGCGCGTCAATGACGGCAGCAAAATAAGGAAACTCCAGACATTGGGACATTGAGGCACAGTACAGCCTTTTATTATTACCTTATTGGGTGTCGACAGTCACGGCCGACTGAATACGAGCTGCGCTCTATACCGGCCTTGACATTCCCAGTCAGAACCCATGTATAACATGTAATTGGAAAGTTTCTACTCGTTGCCGGTAGAGCGCACCCCTTCCTATTATAGGCGCGATAAGGAATCAGCTGTACAGTACGTATATTAAATGTGTAATCTCAAGAACCACTGGATGGATTTTGATGCTGCTTTCACCATTCTGTAAAGGTGATCTCGAGGAAGATTTGTGTAGAAAATAATTTATTTATGACCAAAGGGAGCCAAGCCGTAACGATTTCAGTGAAAAGGTCGAAAAAAATAGCCTGGCGTCCGTGCGCTTTTTAAGCTTACGCTGGGCAAACCGTTAAAAATATCAATATATTATGAGTGTAAGAATTGTTCAGCGTGAGAAATTCTACAAAAAAGTCCGCGAGAGCATATCTCTATCTTCGATACATCGCCCACTATAAGTGTTTTTAGTTTGGACGGGAGGGGGATTTGGCTTGCACCTCGCCATTCTTAAATTACGTCTGACAGGAATTCCTTGCACATTCATAACTGTTCCCGGGCGAAGCCGGGGCGGGTTGCTAGTGACACTATATAATTATTATCATTATAATTTCCGCATTATCAAAATTAAAATTATATCACAAAATAAAATAGCGTGCTAATAAATCTAAGAGAAATTAGACATACCTTGTACCTTCTTCGGGTACAAGGACACAACTCCAGCACCGTCTCATCAAAAGGAAAGAGAGGATGAAAATTACAGCCGGGAACAAGTAGCAGCCAATCGTGTGTTGTGTTTTGTGCTAAGAGATCTTTCGACAAATTATCAGATACCGTGTGCCTTCTTTTTCACGAAGCAGCTGTCAGGACGGGACTTACATAAACTCCTGCTGGACGTTATTCTCGAGGTTGAACAATACGGTTTCATAATTATAATAACTGTCTCTGATAATCACAAAACTAACACTACAATGATGAGGCATTTAGGGGGAGGGAATTTGCAACCAATGGTCAATCACCCATACGACGAGTCTAGGAATGTATTCCCTAGTTTTGATCATTGTCACATTCTAAAAAAAACCATTAGAACGCAGTTTCTGTAACGAGAGATGACTGATGGTACTGGAATAATTTCAGGGAAATACTTGTCATTACTATACACAATGCAAAAGGGTAAGATCGTCAAACCGGTCAGACACCTCACTAAAAAACTCATCGAACCCACTAAATTTGAAAAAAATGAATGTTCGGCGTGCCAAGGAAGGGTTCTCGTCAGAAGTTATTGGTGCCATTAGTACACTGAAAGAAAATATAGGCATGCACCCGGAAGCGTACACATTCATGGACGCAGAAGCAACCATATTTTTTTTGAAAAACGTTAATGGTTTGCTATGCATGACGTAAGCATCACATATCATCATATTCAGTCTAGAAATCCAGATAAAGGGCATTTTTAGCCTATTTTCAATTTTGAAAAAAATAGGCTCATGAGATCACCTTTTGTCCGTGTGTGTGTGCGTGTGTGTGTGTGTGATTCGTGTGTGTGTCCCCCCTCCTAATAAAATCTAAACGGCAGGAGCGATTTCAATGAAACTCGGAGTGTTCATAGCACTATTCCCGGCGACCTCAATCGTGCCCTTCAAATTTTGTTACGACTCACCAATCCAACATGGCGGCTGTGCGAAATATTTCACCAGCATTCAATATCTCCGAAACTATTACCGATATTACCCTGACATTTTCTAATGTGATAGAGGGAACTACTATAAGTTCACTTATGTGACTTTTGAAAACCTGGTAACTACAAAACCAACATGGAGGCCAAGCGAATTTGCGACTTTTAAATAGACGTTTCTCGCGATTTGACCAACCAAACGCAATGAAACTTGGTACAGTATATGTTTATAAACATTGTAATGCACCGACATCTAACTTCGTTCAATTGTTCACATAATCACAAGATGGCGGATGTGCGAAATATTTCACCGGCATTCTATATCTCTGAAACTATTAGCGGCATCTCCCTAAAATTTTGTATGGAGATAAAGGGCACTACTGGAAGTCCATCTATAAGACTTTCAAAAACCGGTTAACTACAAAACGAACATGGCGGCCATGCGAATTTGAAAATTTTAAATAGACCTTTCTCGCGATTTAATGTTCCAAGCGCACTGAAACCTGGTACAGGATATATTTATACACATTGTAATCCACTGGTATCTAATTTAGTTCAATTGTTTACATAACCTCAAGATGGCGGCAGTGCGAATTTTAAAATTAAGTTTTTATTTCTTGTGATGTAGTCATGCGATCGAAGTGAAAGTTTGAATAATGAACCTTCGAAATAATTTTCCTTTAATGGTACATGACTCTATGGCCTATACATTAAACAATCCAACATGGCGACCATCCGAATTATTTAGACGATACTGAATATCTACGAATCTATTTTAGCAATCAAACTGCATTTTTTAATGTTCATAGGGGCTATGAACTTAAGTTCACCTATAGGACTTTAAATAACCTGGTGATCACAAATCCAACATGGCGGTGACGCGAATTATAAATATTCACATGGACGTTTCTCGCAATTTAACCATCCGCGTTCAGTGGAACTTGGTACAGTAAATCCTTATACGAATGTTAATCCACTGGCATCTAATTTATTTCAATTGTTTCCATAACCTCAAGATTGCAGCTGTGCAAAATTTTTCTTGTGTCCTAATTATGCGATTGAAGTTTGAATACTTCACGTTCACAATAATCTGCATGTAACAGTACACAACTCTAGGACCTACATATATAAAATCCATCATGGCGACCATCCGAAATATTTAGTCTGTTCTCAATATCTACGAATCTATTACAGCAATCAAACTGAAATTGTGTATGTTGATAGAGGCAATTAACATAAGTAGGATATATGAAAATAGGCTGTATAGTTCTTCACGGAACTACTTGTTTCTCATTAAATGTCAGTCGCCTAAACTGGCTAGAGGAATATTTTCTTTCTTACCTTGAAACTTTGAAAGCTGCTAGTAACGCTGCTAGAAAGGACTTCCTGAGTTCTGAGACTTACGAAGCTACCTATACAATTAATCACGGATTCAACTGTCCAGTGCATAAGGTATCTTCTAAAAATGGGTAGAGGAAAGTCGCCAAATATGGGGAGTTTTTTTTATAGGGCTCACATTAGACATAAGAAGGAACGGAATAATTTTGGTTTTCTCACCAATGTAAACCTCAGGCGATATACTATGTATATTACAAATATGGACACTTTTGATGTTGTAATACCCTCTGATATTATTGTTAACTTTAAAAGTGCACTTTCCCCGTATTAAGCAACCGGGTTTCGTAATATGGGGAGGTGAGAAACCTCACGGTTTTTATTTATAATAGGTACACTGAATAGTATACCCTACTAATTAAAGCATTTCCTGAGAGGCCGAGTGCAGGTCTTTCTAGTCGACGCCCGTGGGCGACCTGCGCGTCAGGATGAGAGATGGAATGGATGAAGATGAATAAAACTGGGCAAGGATGTGGAAGGAAGCGGCCGTAGCCTGTTAGAAGGTACCGTCCCAGCATTTTCCTGGTGTTGAAAAATGGGAAACCACGGAAAATCATTTCAAGGACGGCCGACGGTGGGGCTCGAACCCACGCGTCTACCGAGTCAGCAGAGAGCTTGGCCCTATGGCCTAACGCTGCTCTTTAGCCAGCGTAGCCACTACTGTCGGTGATTCTGACAATGTAATGAAATCATGAACACAAATAGTACAAAAATACAAAAATGAATATTTTAAGTAAATAACAGTCCTAGTTTCCTGTTGCCGAACATCCAAACCGTTCAGCAGAAAAATGCATAAACTTTAATGAAAACCGAGTGATTCTGATCGAATTCAACTGTAACGAGGTGCAAGGTATGTCTAATTTCTCTTAGATTTATTAGCACGCTATTTTATTTTGTGATATAATTTGCATTTTGATATTGTGGGAATTATAATGATAATATAATAGTGTCACTAGCAACCCGCCCCGGCTTCGCACGGGAACAGTTATGAATGTGCAAGGAATTCCTGTCAGACGTAATTTAAGAATGGCGAGGTGCAAGCCAAATCCCCTTCCCGTCCATACTAAAAACACTTATAGTGGGCGATGTATCGAAGATAGAGATATGCTCACGCGGACTTTTTTGTACAAGTTTTCATGCTGAACAATTCTTACACTCATAGTATATTGATATTTTTAACGGCTTGTCCAGCGTAAGCTTAAAAAGCGCACGGACGTCAAGTTCTTTCTTCGACCTATTCACTGAAATCTAAAATCGTTACTGCTTGCCTCCCTTTGATCATAAATAAATTATTTTCTACAGAAATCTTCCTCGATATTGCCTGTACAGAATGGTGAAAGCCGCATCAAAATCCATCCAGTGGTTCTCGAGATTACCCGTGATATCCAAGAACCGGGGACTTCGTTTTACACTAAGTAGAGATAAGTCTTATTAGTCGTGCAATGCTTGGTGAACAGCGCTGTGTGGGCAGTTGAGTAACTAACAAGATTTCATGTAAAAGGTCTCATTGTCTAGGCCGGTATGAGCGCATTCAGTCGGCCGTGCGACAGTACATAGTGTTACGGCTGTGAGTTTGTGTCATCGCTCGCCGCATGAGTCACAACTGCCCCAGGGCTGGGCTGTGCCCTGCCTCGTGTATTGCGTGTGCCTTATGCAACAGGGCTACTAGGACAAAGGGATGGTCCAGAATATTCGTAACCGAGCCAGCGATGGAAACCTCGAGAAGCCGTGAACCCTGGATGGATCTAGAAGCATTTATTGAGTCACCGGCCTGCTATATAAGTGCGACCTGTCAAGCAGTGGTTGTTGTTGTGTTTTACGAGCGAGTGCGAGCGTTTTTTCCTGAGCGACAGAAGTGTGGAGACTTGCGAAACCCCTGGTGAAGCCGATTCTCTTGACAGCGAAGCTTACAGGGGACTGCCTGTGTTGTGAGCGAGTGTGCTTACCTAGTGCGAGAGAGGTCATTGTGGTGAGTTGCAAAACAGTGAGTGACAGACCTAGTGCAGCTATTTCCAGCCTGCGTACGGGGCCGGACTCATTAGCGAGAGGATTAACTGTGGTCTGTTGACAACTGAAAGGGGACGTATTCTCGACGTGAGGAAACTGGAGTAAGGTAATAATTGCTTGTATTTGCTGTTGAGTAGTGTATCTTTCTGGCCACAATAAAGTTAATTATTTCTTTAATCAGTAATTGGTGTTGTGCTTTCTACCCACCGTAATCCAGTTAACAAAAGTGCCACTAGGGGGGTGGCACGTAACGATAGCATGATCATATGTATCCTTTATTTGTGATATTTGTGTGTAGATTAAGTGGACGTTATGTTCTGTTGTATTTTCGGAAACATTTTTTTTTTTTTTAGTCGTTTACCCTCCAGGTTGGTGGAACCCACGGACTCAGCGAGGGAACTCACCACTACCGCCTCTTCGGGCAGTGTCCTAGAACTGGGAACATCGAATCGGAAGGGATACAAACTCGCCCAGGCGGCCTCACCTGCAAAGCGAACAGGGGCCTCATGAGGGAAGTTAAGGAATGGTGAGGATGGATAGGCAAGGAAGAGGGAAGGAGGCGGCTGTGGCCTTGAAGAAGGTACCATCCCGGCATTTGCCCGAAGACGAAGTGGGAAACCACGGAAAACCACTTCGAGGATGGCTGAGGGGGAATCGAACCCCCTCTACTCATTTGGACCACCCGAGGCTGAGTAGACCCCGTTCCAGTCCTCGTACCACTTTTCAAATTTCATGGCAGAGCCGGGAATCGAACCCAGGACCTCCGGGACGGCAGATGACCGCTACGCTACGGAGGCGACATTTCGGAAACATTTGGCGTCAAAATCTATGTGTTTACGCAGTGTTATCAATTACCATGTGCTTGTGCTAGGCCTCTCAAATGACAGATGGGCGGTGATGCCAAACCTCATGACACGGCTTAAGATTTGTAGACGGCGATGGTCTCACGGTAAAACTGTCCGACAGTAAAAGGATGGTTTCCTGTAGCCCCTACTATTTCAAGTTAAAGAACAATGAAGGCCTGTTGGGCTGATTTTTCGGGAGAACTTTGCAGAGGTTAGGGGATGTGAACGGTCACCACTGGCTCCCAAGAAGCACAGGGTGCATCAAAAGTAGACTACATCGACACATCAGAATGTTCATAAACAAAGCTTATTGACCTAAAGAGATGCATTTTTTTAAATAGTGTCCGCAAAGAAAAGAAACGTTGATTAGATTATTTTAATGCGTTCGGTATGTCCGTGTCCGTAATCGCGAGTTTCCGTAACTTAACCGATAAATCGATCAGGTCTACTAATATGTTAATTGAATCACTTTTCTATCGGTCAACACGCGGTCATATAGCCCCATATATTTTGGGTGTGGAATTTGTGTGGTAACCTGTGTTATTGTGAGGGCTGTAGTAGTATGTGTATTTGTAATTTAGCTGAGGATTGGGAAGGAGACGGCAGTGGCCTTAAGTCAGGCACTATCCCAGCATTTGCCTGGAGTAGAAGTGGGGAAGACATGGTAAACCACTTCCAGGATGGCTGAGGTTGGAATCGAACCCACATCTCTTCAGTTTTGCATTACGAGTCTGAGGTGACCCCGTTCCAGCCCTCAGATTAAAATTGAACCCTGACCACCGGGGTGACAACCGCTACACCACGAGGTGGTCATTATGACGTGTAACCGCCCGCTAACAAGGGACATCGCGAATGTAAATCTCGCTGAAACTTTGCTGTTTATTTAGGAACTTGTAGCCCGTGTACTTAGGTCTCAGGAGGCGTCCGTGGCCTTACGTTAAGAACTATCCTGACTTTTGCTAGGTGGGTTTGCCTATTACCAATACCCTCTCCAACCAAGCACGCCCAAAATTGATGTTGTGTGTTATACTCTGATTTACAAAATATGTTCGGTGAAAGCTGTCATCCGCTTGAAGGGTGCGGTGAGGAGTGGAGACGAGAGGGGTAACGGTCTCCATAGCAACAACAAGCAATGTTGCAATGTATGCCGACACGGCAGTAAGCACATGGTTTGACTCAGTGTGTCTTCACTCGTCACGGTCATTAGAGCGCCAGGCTGGGGGGTTAACTTCCCTAGTATTTGTGTCTTCCTGCAAGCCTCTTAGAATGTTATGAGTCATGATCTGCCTCAGTGGTAACGCTGCATTTCCCCACGTGCTAGCTTTGACAGTTGTCAACGATCATTATTGGCAATTCAGAGTATAGGTGGAATTTTGAAGGAGTGATTCATTGGGAGTTTGTTCCAAACGGTCGAGCAGTAAATGCGTATCTTTATTCCCAACAACTGGAACGAGTTCATGACATTTTGAGATGGAAATTCCCAACATTAGTTAACCGAAATAGAATTCTCTTGGAGCAGGACACTGTGAGAGCTAATACTACACTAACAACCAGGGCAAAAATTCAGGAATTGGGAGGAGTGGAACCAGTGGCGAATTCTCCCATGCATCGCATATATCGGCGGTATACCACGGTGATAAAAATATAAAATGTTTATCTCGACATTTTCTCGACTTGTATGTAGCACTGCAGACAGGAAAATCGAGCATGTCATCATTCATGTTCCGCCGATTGTGGTCATGGAAGCTGGCGCTCGAACCCAGCTTAACTCGCTAATTTTCTTCTAGGGTACACACTTTTAGCTGTGAGTGACTGTACTTTGGTATACCGCAAGTCTATCCCGGTCGTTGAAAGGGCTCGACACTGTCACGCGGGGCGGGGGAGGGTGAGAGTAGCCCAGTGAACCCAGCAAAGTTCCGTATGGGGTATCGCGCTACAGACTAGCGGTGAGTGTAGTGATGATTGGCTGATTTCAAACAGTACTTTCACCCTGCTCACAAGGGAAGGCACACCAGCGCAGTGCCTCGTACACTTCAGTTATGTTGTGAGTTCGTCTTGGCGTGAATTACTTCCCACGGAAATATTAACATCTTTAGATTAAGTGAAACACTGGAAGTGGATAGTAGCGTTGTTGAAACGATTTTATTCCATTGGATTTCCTCAGTAAGATGAAATTAAAGCGATCTATGGGATGTAGGCTACTAAAATTTCTTTGTGCAAGGAAATGAAGGCATTGGCTTCTGCCGAAATCAGGTAGAATTTTACACTTGGAATATTTGTTGCTTTGCAGTTGTTGATTCAATTAGGGGCTTTGAAGCATCGTGGTCATGTATCCCCGTGAACTTGGTTCAGGGGGGGATTTAAGACAAGGTCATGGAGGTAAGCGAACACACCGGGGAGTCTAGATATTATGGAATACCCCTAGCTTAGAGAGGAGGGGGGGAGGGGGAGGGGGAGGGGGAGGAGGTCCGGGGTAGGATCATTTTGCTTAAACTAGGCCCAAATTAGTGAGCAATAGGACATTTGGGTTATTTTTTGATATTTTGGAGTAAAAATAAATGTTACCGATCACGGTGGCCGAGAGCAGTAACGCGCTAGCTCGTGTCTCGCTGGCATCGGGAGAGTGTGGATTTGAATCCCACTTCAGCCGTCCGGAAAATGGTTGTCGTGGCTTCCTATTTTCACCACCAGGCAAGTGCCGTGACAGTTCCTTTCAATAGGTCCACGACCGACCGACTTCCCTCCAAAATCCCTTCCCTGGTCCTACCTAAATTTGACCCAAGTTAGCGGTCGCCTGTCACCATCCCCAATTATATCTGCGGACAAAGTGTATCCAGCTCCCAGACACCATCCTTGGGACGGTAAAGGAATGATCCCTCGCAGAGTCCGTTCTGTGACTTGGGAAAAATTTGCGTGATATTAGCCATTTTAAGTCAAATATTTATTGTATTCCAAATTATTTTAGTTTTGGAAGTCCTATTATTTACTGTCATAGCCTACGCGTGGTTTAAAACTATTTTTTAGGGAACTGTCAAAAATGTGTAGTATTCTTCCAAATATACAGACATCTTCATTTGAGACTGTTTTACCTTTCAGCGTCCAGTCCAGTCTGCAAGCCTCTGTTTGCGAACACGTCGCCTCCGTGATTCCCTATTGGCAGTTATCAATGCGGCTCCCTCTGTTTCTACATTTCTGACTTTGAAATCGTTCAACACTGAAACTAACCATCGCCTCATAGCTCTACCTCTGCTTCTGTTATCCTCTACAGCCGAACACTCAAAATAGTCGGTTATCGTAAAATGTGCATTTTGATTTAGAGTATTTAAGTGTGAAAGAATGTGTCTAAAGCCAATGTTTTCGTCATGTTTTTAATGTATAACAGCAAGATGAATCGTTCACTCCTTAAATCCACCCCTGGCTTGGTGCGTGTGGGAACTGTTCAGATATGTCGTTATGATGGCTGTACCGTTGCCAGGATTTTGGTAGGAGGCGGCTGTGGCCTTGAGATATGTACGAGTGAAAGTGGGAAACCACGAAAGACCATTTCTAGGATGGTTGGGGTTGGAATCGAACCACCTGTTCTCATTTCTGCCTCTTGGGGGTTGAGTGAATCCCAACCCTCAGACCAGAATTACATTTCTTGGTGGAGCAGAGAATCGAACACGGACCTCCGCAGTAACAGCCCCAGAATACTAGTCGCTACGCCACGAGGTGGACCTTTAGAAATGTAAGTGAATGGAACTTGCTTTCAAGTAAAATTCTTCCTGGCAGACCAAGGTTGGGAAACAACATGACAGGGTAGTTTACACGATACAGTAATTATTTTATTGATTGAGGCTGAATGTTCGCTTTCCAGAAGATATTTTCACTTTGAGATACTGGCTCTTCTTTAATTGCATTATTACATTGGTTATGAATGAATGCGCTTCTCATGTTTGGACGTGTCTAATGATGTGACAATGCATAATTGAGATCCTTCGGAAATGGATCAATGTTTATTTGTTTTCGTAAAATTTAAGACCTGGTCAAGAACGGGGAGAAAGAGAAGGTAGCGTAAATATGAAATGTACTCTGTACGTTGCCAAAAGGAACTAGGAGGGCGAGGGGATTCGAAGGCTATTTACCTAGAAGCAGTTTCAAGTAGGCAGTGTTCAGGCGTTAAACGAAGATTTTTTTAATGTATAAGGACATAGTCCTTACAGAGGGAGGATGACGCACTGGCTTTACCCGGACGGTCGAGGTTTGAATTCCGGTGACAGCACGCTAAATATTTCACATGGTAGATCACGTGGCGTTAGGAAGGGAATCCGACCTTTTATCCCCGTCCAAAACAATTGGCTAGAGACCTCAATTTATTGGGATAACCTATTCAAAATTATAGCGATAAAGTGTGTTTCTTAGAAGTTATGTAAATGTTCTCCAATACATATAATAATAATAATAATAATTCAAATTTGACAAGAGGTTGAGGCATGAAAAAAAAAGGGGGGGGTGTAAGGGGTAAATGGTGCGGTATACCAAGAACGGTGACCACCAGTCGCCACTGGTTGAAGGATTCCTAACGAAGCGTGTAGGCCTATCTCCTAAAGGACATAGGCGAGAAATTTGAAACTCAGCGAAAAAAAAAATCAGCTTATAAATAAGTAAATCGGTTTTCCACCGTTTTTTCATAAATTAATTTAAGGGGCCAATGGGGTGGGGTGAAATTCTGGGGGGAAAAGGAGAGAAAGTGTCCTAACTGACTGACTAACTCACTCACTCATCAAACTCAGGGGAAAAAGACACCTTAAAAATAATTTAATAGGTGTTCAAGCGTTTTTCCATCAATCCAATTTAAGGGGCCCATTGGGAGGGGTGAGATTCTGGTGAAAATAATTGAAAGAAAATGTCCTGTCTGACTCACTCACTCATCACGCCTAGCGAAAACTATTTAAGTTAGAAACATGAAATTTTGGGAATATGTTCGCTGTATGTCGAAAACGTCAACTAATGGATGATTTTTGTTATTCGGGTTTTAAGGAGGTGTTAAGGGGGTAAACGTGCATTTCATTGAATAACGATATCTCATGAGTTGTTTCTTTGGGGATGTGATATTCGGTAATCATTAAAATAATCCAACATATGTCTAAGGGTTTATCGATGTGGTGCATATTATGAGGTGAAACGGGTGAAAATTGGGGGTTGAGGGATTCTTAACGGAGCGTGTATCTCTTAAACAACATAGGCGAGAAGTTTGAAATTCGGCGGGGAAAAACCAGCTTAAAATATAAGTAAATAGGTGTTCGACCGTTTTTTCATAAATCCAATTTAAGGGGCCCTTGGAGAGGGGTGAAATTCTGGGAAAAAATCAGGAAAGAAAGTGTCCTAACTCACTCACTCATCAAACTCAGGGGGGAAGAACAGCTCAAAAATAAGTAAATAGGTGTTCGACCGTTTTTTTTTCATAAATCCAATTTACGTGGTTCATGAGTGGGGTGAAATTCTGAAAAATAATTGAAAGAAAATGTCCTGACTTACTCACTCATCATCCCCCAGCCAAAATTATTGAACTTAAAAACATGACATTAAGGGGCTATGTTCGTTGTATGTCAAAAACGTCCACTAAGGAAGGAATTTTGGATATTCAGGATCTAAAGGGATGTTAAGGGGATAGACTTGCATTTAATTGAATAACAATATCTCCCGATTGGTTTCCTTTGGGATGGGATACTAGGCATACAAACTCATCATTAAGAATAAGAAGACACATGTCTGAGGGTTTTTCGATGTGGTGTATATTATGAGGTGTATGTGTGAAAAGTGAGTGTTGAAGGATTCTTAACGGAGCAAGTATCTCTTAAAATACAGAGGCAAAAAGTAAGAATCTCAGGGAGAAAAATCAGCTTGAAAAAGTATTAAATAGGTGTTCGATCGTTTTTTCATAAATCCAATTTAAGAGGCTCATGGGGAGGGATGAAATTCTGGGGAATGAAGTCCACTAAGGAAGGATTTTTGGATATTCACCCATCATCCCCCAGCAAACCTATTGCAGTTAGAAACTTGAAATTTTGGGGATATGTTCGTTGTGTAACGATTCGATCCCATAGCTGTTATATTTAAAGGGTTATTCATTTATTATCATGTTATTATTATTATTATTAACTAGTACATCCATGAGATGATTTTTATATCAGATAATTGTAAGCGGTTTTGATTATTATATTCAATTAGATTTTTATTAACAATTACTTGTAAAGAGACGAAGTATTATATATTGCAACAAGACTGGCGATATGGACTAACCCTGTGCGTCACAAACTGAACGACGTAGTAATAATTACACCACGGCAAACTGCGTCATTTTCCTGAGATGTTAAGAAACCCACTATGGTGTAACCAACACGCCATTTTCTACGGTACGTACGCGTCTAAAGATTACAAATTGTGGTGCAATTAGCCCTCGTGAGAGAATGAACACTGAAGAAAGGGAAGCTTACTGGAGGGGGAGACCGTCGAAGACCACGTGACAAGGAAGTCATTAATACCTGCGACTCCGACAAAAGACGCATTGATCTACAGCTCTCAATGAAGTAAGGAAGTTGTAACCTTGCTTTCTGGGTCCTAATGGACTGAGCACCGAGAGTCGACACTGAACGATGTCTTGCCGACATCTATATCAATACATAATGGGTTATATCCCTGATCAAGAGTCTTTCTACAGATGGCAACATACTTAATGAGGATATTTCATAGTAAATGAGATATCACATCATTTTTTAAACATAAGCGACGTAACATCGAGATCATCGATCATTTCTTAAATATGACGAATCTTCGACTGGGTGAGCCAACAATTCAATAAAACTATCGTCTCTATTATAATTTAACTTCATTTAACTTTCAATTCATTTTAATATTCATTTTCTTTTAAATAATTAATTGCCGCATTGAGTAATTTTAAATTCAATTGTGTGACTATCACTATTCTGTTTTATTAATATTTTGTTTTTGCATTTAATAAATTCATTCTCTTCAAAGTAATGCCTATTTCTTTCATTGTAGTTGGTACTTTAAGGCAATCATACTCCTTGATTAAATACTGGATTGGTTAGATGACTTTGTCTCACTACGGCCCGGGTAAGTGGTTCTCAACTCTACTGCTGATAGCCGAGGTTAAATCAATAAATTTCGATTCACTATCTTAAATAGGGATCTGGCGCTCAACAACTTATTATATTACACTATCACAGGTAAGGTCACACCACAGTGTATATTATTTATTCATATCATGTTTGTTAAATAGAACCTTTACAATTGTCATCACCACGTTTAGTTAACGACTTATAAAAATGTTACATTTGGCGCCCAACGTGGGGCACGAAAACCATTCGGTATTTAGTCAGAGGAGTGTATAATTTCAGTGCAAATTGTCAGTGCTTTTGGGGGACAGTGAAGTGAAGTGAAATTTTGGAAGGGCAATTGTTATACGGTGTACTTCGAGATGTCGGAGGAGGAACAGAGGCAGTTGAGAAGTAGGAATAACGTCGAGAAAGTTAATTATAAGGAGGTTGATACCGGTAGCGATGTTGAAAGCGTAGAGAATAATACCAAGATGTCGGAGGTAAATCTTGAGAATAATCCTGAGGTTAACCCTGACAAGAATACAGAGGTACATCCTGAGACTAGTGGTAGTCTAGAGAAAGAAAAGTCTATAGAGATTCCTGAAGATCCATTAACTGTGTTTATGAGGGAGATGAGAAGTAATAGTAAGGAGATGAAAGAAGATATTGGTAGGCTAAATCAAAATATGGAAGAGAATAAGAAAGATAATTTAGAAAGTAGGAAGGAATTCAATGATAAATTTGAGAAATTAGATAAAGATATGAATAAAAATATGGAAGAGAATAAGAAAGATAATTTGGAAAGTAGGAAGGAATTGAGTAGAGATTTAGGTGAGAAATTAGATAAGAGTAATCAAGAGATGAGAGAGGATATGAGTAAAATAAATCAGAAATTGGAAGAGAATAATGTAAAACTAGATATTGTGGAAACGATGAATAGAGAATTAAGTATGAAGTATGATATGCTACAGGAGAGTATTCAGGGGGTGAAACAGGAAATCAGAGGTGAAATTAAGGAGGAGGTAGAGATGAAGGCTAAAGATATTATTAAGACAGTAGATAAGAAATTAGAAGCAGCAGAAAGTAGGATTCAGGAAAGAATAGTAACTGTGATTGAAGATAAAATAGCAATTCAAGGTGAAAGTTTTAGAAAATTGGTAGAAGCGGAAACTAGGCAGGTGGTAGAGACTTTAGGGGATACTGAAGTAGAATCAGTCAAGACAGCCTGTAAGGAGACTGTAATTGAAAGTAGATTAGAGTCAGAGGAGATAGTAGGAGAAAGCATAGTAGAGTTCGAGGAGATTGTAGGTGAAAGCAGATTAGAGTCAGAGGAGATTTTAGATGAAAGCAGGATAGCTGTAGAAGAAATTATAGGTGATGAACAGCAATTAGCGGATATAATAGGAGAAAACATAGTAGAGTTGGTAGAGATGCTAGACATAGATGAAAGTAGCTTAGGTAAGGAACAGCAATCAGCGGAGATGATAGATGAAAGCAGGACAGCTATAGAATGTAGTGAAAAAGAAGTGGAGAAGATGAGAGAAAAGATAGGGATAGAAGTAGGTAAGATAAAGAAAGTACTAAGCACCCAAGAGATTAAGATGCAGACAATCATAGATAAATTAGATAGGCAAACTAGGGAAGAATTTAGTCCTGTGATAGAGGAAGTTAATATGAAATTATTAGTGGCAGAGAAGCGTGCGTTAAGTCATAGTCAGAAGAACATAATTAGTAAACAGGTTAAGAGGAGGAGAGAGATAGATAAGAGGAGAAGCAATGGGCAACGGCTAAAGAGAAAATTAAATATTAGTAGTGGAGAAGTGAAGGGAAGACATGTAGGTAGATATTTTAGAAGTAAAATGAAAGAGAAGAGAATTAAGTTGTTAGAGGAAAAAGAAATCAGAATGAAAGAGAGAAAGAAAGCATATGATGTGCAGTGGCGTAATGAATTAGCCAGACTTGGGGAAATGATAGGAGGAAAGCCGAAGTACTGTGTTACTATGGATGAATGTAGTACAGAGGAAGTAGAAACTAATGTAACACGGAAGGAATTATGTGGAATTCTAGTTAAAGATAGAATTGAAGATGAATGTGGTAAGAACGGTGAAATGCCAGTGAACGTATTTATGTAAATTTATATTACCGATAGTTACTGTTCCGTATGACTTAAATATTAAGTAATGAAGTTTAATAGGATTTAACAGAGGTAGATAAGGAACCTGCTGTGTGTAATTTTAATTCAGTCGTGAAGTTAGGATGGTAAGGGGCGCGTAGTGCCTACGCTTATTGATTTAGATTGACTAAAATCATTTAATTTGGAAGACAGAGATTGTCGTGCTATTGAGCAATTCAGGTAAGTTGAATGTGGGTCCTTAAACTGCAGGTAAGTTGGATGAAGTGAGAATTAAATTTAAAAAGTAGGAAGGTTATTACATAGGTAAGTAATCGAAAGAAAGTAGTAATAATTATTATGGCAACCATAATTATGAATATAATGGTAATAAAGATTTGATTCAAAAGTGAGTGAAGATAAGATGCTACAATGGTAATAAAACGAAAGAGTTGAAGAATTAAGTATTGATTTAATAAAGAAGTTTCAGTTGAGGACAGCGAGGTTATCAGTGGATATATTTTGAGAAATTTATAAGTGGTTTAGAATTGTTAATGGTAATGCGTTGTATGAATTAACCAACATCGGATTGAAATGAGGAAGTAGTAACTAATTAGGACATCTGGTACTTGTTGACAGATATGTGTGTGTGTATGTGTGTATTTTCACGTAAATGGACGTGAGTTTGAAGAAGTAGGCCAACGAAGGTAATGCCGTTGAGCAATGTGGTTTTAAAGTTTTGGTAAGATGCCAAATGAAGTTTTTTAAGGAGGAAGTTTTGGTAAGATGCCAAATGAAGTTGTTTTTTGAGGAAGTTTTTGGTAAGATGCCAAATGAAGTTGTTTTTTGAGGAAGTTTTTGGTAAGATGCCAAATGAAGTTGTTTTTTGAGGAAGTTTTTGGTAAGATGCCAAATGAAGTAGGTTGGAGGAAGTTTTTGGTAAGATGAAGTAGGTCAGCGAGGTATATTCCGTTGAGCAATAATTATTTTTTTATGGTATCTACGGGACTACGTGAAGTTAATAAGGGAGTTTTTTTTTTAAGTATATATGGATGTATGCACACAAGGTAATAAGAGATTACAAAGGTAAGATTGTCCAAGTTTTTGTTACAGTTACGCACGTTTTAAAGATATTACAAGGCTTGTTATCGAGCTAAACCACTTTGTAGTAAAAAGTTACTGATGATTAATAACGAATTAATGATGTGGTAGATTGTTGTCCTACACACAGGTTAAAGTAAAGATAATAATTATAATTAAAAGGTTGACATAATATTTACTAATATTGAAAGGAATTTGTTATAATTCGACGTTTGAGGATTTAAAGATAAATCTTTTTTTTTAGTAGACAGGAAATTAAAGTTTTATTTATGTCATACGGAGTTAGTAAAGATAAGTTAATATTTTGAAGGAAGAATAAGTTGGTAAGATAAGTGTATACCTAAGGGGTAATAATGAAGTTACAATTAAAGGCAGGTGTAAGTTACGCATTTAATTTGATAGAGAAGAAAGTATCTGAACTGTGTTAGAACTCAGAACTTGCTTTATGAAGTGATTATGGGAGAATATTTGCTAATTATGAGTGTCAGTGTTATTGACTGTCAACTGGAACACTGTCATTATTTGAGGAAGACAATAGTTAGGAAAGCAAAGGGTGATGTTATTATTCCAAGGAGTTAGTCGAAGCATGTAAGATTTTTTTTTAGCTGAAATTTAATGTGTTATTGGTCAGTAAGAGGTGACCTGTAACAGTAAGAAGAAGTGGGATTATACCACGAATAGGGGAGGTTTTTTTGTATGTGACGTGTGATGTCACGATGAGTTTTGAGAGATTCTGGTATAGCAAGTGTGAGCTATAGTCCAGGCGGTCAGAACAAGTAGGAAGTGGTGTTTGGAGGACACGGTACTTAATTAAGAGTTTTGAGAGAAAACTAAGGGGGGTTTTTAGGCATTCAGCAAAAAGTCAAATCATGAATAGACTAAGTTCAAAGTATAAGAGCATTAATATTTTGTGGAACGAAATATTTATTCCGAGGAGTTTGTCATGTGTTTTTGTGAAATAGTTTAATGATATACGTAATTCAGGTATTGAGTAGTATTTTGTCCAAGTCTTAATCATTTTGTTATGGTAAGTAAGGAATGACGTTACGGTAAAGTTATATCTTGACGCTAAGTTAAATTTTATAAAGTGAACGAGAAGTCAGATTTTATGTTTATTGGTGATTTAAAAAAAACAAGTTATTGTTTTCGAGAAGTAGTAAAGAGGAATTATGGTTTTATGAGAAGTTAAGAAGTCGTGGAGACTTAGGAAGTATTAATTTGGAAGGAGGCGGCCGTGGCCTAAGAAAGAATTAAGCCACGAAGGCAGGTGAGTAGTAACTTGGATATTTAAATGAACTGTTTAATAACTGCTTTGAGGTATTTCGATGTCATTATGTATTTGGGGAAATATTTACATGTATGACATATGCACTGAAATAGGAATTGCCTTAGGTATCTTGCTAAGTTATTTTTTTCTTCAATTATTGAAATTTTACTGCATTTGAGTAATCCCTTTATAAAGACGAAAGGAATATTGTATTGTTTGCATCCTATTATCGTGTGCTGTAATAGTTATTATGGGTTAATCAGCTGGTATTACAACAATGTACTTCTACGCCAGACTGATATACCAAAAACTACGTTCAAAAGAGATGAAGCCAAAATTGTATGTCATGCATACGATCACCGAAATATAAACGAGTGCAGCGTTGACATATATGTCAAAAATAAAAGTGAAGGGCATTTTATATGTATTTTTTTTACAGCATATAAAAAAAATGAACATTAGGAACATTTGGAAGAATGAGATGAATGAAAGTTAAAATATGATTTTTTTTGTGAAGAATACATTTATGTATATTTTTTTTACAACATATATAAAGAAGAATGAACATTATGAACATTTGGAAGAATGAGAAATGATAGTACAAATATGTAAAGTGAAAAGAGTATGTTCTTGTATATTTTTATGTATTGTTGAAGGGTATTTTTTGTATGTTGTCGTTATGGGGGTATTAATATTTAAATTTGTATTCATTTGTGTAGGATGTGTAGTGATATAAATAATGTTACATTTTATTTTAAATTATTTATATCAGGGGCGATTGTAACGATTCGATCCCATAGCTGTTATATTTAAAGGGTTATTCATTTATTATCATGTTATTATTATTATTATTAACTAGTACATCCATGAGATGATTTTTATATCAGATAATTGTAAGCGGTTTTGATTATTATATTCAATTAGATTTTTATTAACAATTACTTGTAAAGAGACGAAGTATTATATATTGCAACAAGACTGGCGATATGGACTAACCCTGTGCGTCACAAACTGAACGACGTAGTAATAATTACACCACGGCAAACTGCGTCATTTTCCTGAGATGTTAAGAAACCCACTATGGTGTAACCAACACGCCATTTTCTACGGTACGTACGCGTCTAAAGATTACAAATTGTGGTGCAATTAGCCCTCGTGAGAGAATGAACACTGAAGAAAGGGAAGCTTACTGGAGGGGGAGACCGTCGAAGACCACGTGACAAGGAAGTCATTAATACCTGCGACTCCGACAAAAGACGCATTGATCTACAGCTCTCAATGAAGTAAGGAAGTTGTAACCTTGCTTTCTGGGTCCTAATGGACTGAGCACCGAGAGTCGACACTGAACGATGTCTTGCCGACATCTATATCAATACATAATGGGTTATATCCCTGATCAAGAGTCTTTCTACAGATGGCAACATACTTAATGAGGATATTTCATAGTAAATGAGATATCACATCATTTTTTTAAACATAAGCGACGTAACATCGAGATCATCGATCATTTCTTAAATATGACGAATCTTCGACTGGGTGAGCCAACAATTCAATAAAACTATCGTCACTATTATAATTTAACTTCATTTAACTTTCAATTCATTTTAATATTCATTTTCTTTTAAATAATTAATTGCCGCATTGAGTAATTTTAAATTCAATTGTGTGACTATCACTATTCTGTTTTATTAATATTTTGTTTTTGCATTTAATAAATTCATTCTCTTCAAAGTAATGCCTATTTCTTTCATTGTAGTTGGTACTTTAAGGCAATCATACTCCTTGATTAAATACTGGATTGGTTAGATGACTTTGTCTCACTACGGCCCGGGTAAGTGGTTCTCAACTCTACTGCTGATAGCCGAGGTTAAATCAATAAATTTCGATTCACTATCTTAAATAGGGATCTGGCGCTCAACAACTTATTATATTACACTATCACAGGTAAGGTCACACCACAGTGTATATTATTTATTCATATCATGTTTGTTAAATAGAACCTTTACAATTGTCATCACCACGTTTAGTTAACGACTTATAAAAATGTTACAGTTGTATGTCGAAAAAGTCCACTAAGGTTGGATTTTTGGATATTCATGTTCTGAAGGGGTGTTAAGGGGGTTAAACTTGCATTTCATTGAATAACAATATCTCACGAGTTGTTTCATTTGGGGATGTGATATTCGGCATATAAACTAAGCATTCAAAATAAGCAGACATGTGTCTAAGGGTTTATCGATATGGTGTATATTATGAGGTGAAAGGGGAGAAAATTGGGGGTTGAAGGATTCTTAACGGACCGTGTACTGTATCTCTTATTCAACATAGGCGATAAGTTTGAAATTCAGCGGAAAAAGCAGCTTAAAAATAAGTAAATAGGTGTTCGACCGTTTTTTTTTCATAAATCCAATTTAAGGGGTTCATGGGGAGGGGTGAAATTCTCAAAAATATATGAAAGAAAATGTCCTGACTGACTCACTCACTCATCATCACCCAGCCAAAATTATTGAAGTTTGAAACATGAAATTTTGGGGATAAGTTCGTTGTATGTCGAAAACGTCCAGTAAGGAAAGAGTTTTGGATATTCAGGTTCTAAAGAGGTGTTAAGGGGGTAAACGTGCATTTCATTGAATACCAATATCTCATGAGTGGTTTCATTTGGGGATGTGATACTTGGCATATATACTAATCATTAAAAATAAGCTGACACATGTCTAATTGTTTTTCGATGTGGTGTATATTATGAGGTGAAAGGGATGAAAAGTGGGGGTTGAAAGATTCCTAACGGAGCGTGTATCTCTTAAACGACATAGGCGAGGAGTTTGATTTTCTCCGAGTTTCAATCAGCTTAAAAATAAATAAATGAATAAATAACTAAAATAAGTAGGTGTTCGACCGTTTTTTTTTTCATAAATCCAATTTAAGGGGCCTATGGGGAGGGGTGAAATTCATGAAGAAAAACGTCCACTAAGGAAGGATTTTTGGATGTTCACTCTCATCGACCAATCAAAACTATTAAAGTTAGAAGAAGGGGATATGTTTGTTGTGTGTCGAAAAAGTCTACTAAGGAGGGATTTTTGGATATTCAGGTTCTAAAGGGTTGTTAACAGGGTTAAACCTGCATGTCATTGAATAACAATATGACACGACTATGACGCGAGCGAAGCGAGCCTAAAAATGAGATGGTGTGTGTCTGTGTATTACTCAATCACGCAAGAACCACTGGTCCGACTTACATGAATTTTACATGGAAGTAGCTGATTTACCTGGTTAACATATAGGCTACTTTTGATATTAATACTTTGCACTATTTAAAGATGGCGACCATTTTAGTGACGTCACTACACCCTTTGGTTTCAAACTTTCATATTTCCATTTCAAATAAAAAGTGAACGCTAAGAAATAGCAAACTTTTGATGGCATATACGAGGTTTAAAATTACATTTTATATGCGAAAGGTATCTCCAACGGTTAGCGAGTAAAACCTAAATTTGTGCTATAAAACACGGTCAACGCCGAACGGTGTAGTTGGACAAAATGCTCCATCCTTAATCTGCCTCTGCGCAGCACCTCGCCTATCCCCTGTTTTAACTGTCACCTTCACATTTGAATTTATTTATGACGCGTAGCGAAGCACGGGTACTTCAGTTAGTTTATCATATGACTAGCAGTAGTGCCCGGCTTCGCGCGGTGGATTTCTTTGTTTTATGGATGACTAGCTGAAGTACCCGTGCTTCGCTACGCGTCATAAATAAATTAAAATATGAAGGTGACAGTTAAAACAGGGGATAGGCGAGGTGCTGCGCAGAGGGAGATTAAGGATGGAACATTTTGTCCAACTACACCGCTCGGCGTTGACCGTGTTTTATAGCACAAATTTAGGTTTTACTCGCTAACGGTTGGAGATACCTTTTGGATAGAAAATGTAATTTTAAACCTCGTACATACCATCAAAAGTTTGCTATTTCTTAGCGTTCCCTTTGTATTTGAAATGGAAATAAGAAAGTTTTAAACCAAAGGGTGTAGTGAAGTCACTAAAATGGTCGCCATCTTTAAATAGTACAAAGTATTGAAATCAAAAGTAACCTATATGTTAACCAGGTAAATCAGCTACTTCCATGTAAAATTCATGTATATCGGACCAGTGGTACTTGCGTGATTGAGTAATACATAGACGCACATCATCACATTTTTAGCCTCGCTTCGCTCGCGTCACAGTCGTGTCATATTTTTATTAAATGCAATGCAGGTTTAACCCCATTAACACCCCTTTAGAACCTGAATATCCAAAAATCCCTCCTTGGTAGACGTTTTCGACACACAACAAACATATCCCCAAAATATCATTCTTCTAACTTTAATCGTTTGGGTTGGTCGATGAGAGTGAACATCCAAAAATCCTTCCTTAGGGGACGTTTTTCTTCCAGAATTTCACCCCTCCCCATAGGCCCCTTAAATTGGATTTATGAAAAAAAAAAAACCGGTCGAACACATATTTATTTATTTATTTATTTATTTATTTATTTATTTATTTATTTATTTATTTATTTATTTATTTATTTATTTATTTATTTATTTATTTATTTATTTATTTATTTATTTATTTATTTATTTATTTATTTATTTAGTTTTAAGCTGATTGATTTCCTCCGAGTTTCAAACTCCTCGCCTATGTCGTTTAAGAGATACAGGGTCCGTTAGGAATCTTTCAACCCCCACTTTTCATCCATTTCACCTCATAATATACACTACATCGAAAAACCATTAGACATGTGTCAGCTTATTTTTAATGATTAGTATATATGCCAAGTATCACATCCCCAAATGAAACCACTCGTGAGATATTGTTATTCAATGAAATGCACGTTTACCCCCCTTAACACCTATTTAGAACCTGAATATTCAAAACTCTTTCCTTAGTGGACGTTTTCGACATACAACGAACATATCCCCAAAAATTCATGTTTCTAACTTTAATAAGTTTGGCTGGTCTATGATGAGTGAGTGAGTCAGTCAGGACATTTCCTTTCATTTATTTTTGATAATTTCACCTCTCTCCAAGGGCCCCTTAAATTGGATTTATGAAAAAAAAAACAGTCGAACACCTATTTACTTGTATTTTAAGCTGTTCTTTTTCCGCCGAATTTCAAACTTCTCGCCTATGTCCTTTAAGAGATACACGCTCCGTCAAGAATCCCTCAACCCCCAATTTTCACCCCTATCACCTCATAATATACACCACATCGATAAACCCTTAGACATATGTCTGATTATTTTTAATGATTAGTTTATATACCAAATATCACATCCCCTAAGAAACAACTCATGATATATCGTTATTCAATGAAATGCACGTTTACACCCTTAACATCTCTTTAAAACCCGAATAAACAAAAATTATTCCTTAGTTGACGTTTTCGACATACAGCGAACATATTCCCAAAATTTCATTTTTCCAACTTAAATAGTTTTTGTTGGGCGTGATGAGTGAGTGAGTCAGACAGGGCATTTTCTTTCAATTATTTTTACCAGAATTTCACCCCTCCCCATGGGCCCCTTAAATTGGATTGATGAAAAAACGCTTGAACACCTATTAATTTATTTTTAAAGCTGTCTTTTTCCCCTGAGTTTGGTGAGTGAGTGAGTTAGTCAGTTAGGACACTTTTCTCTCCTTTTTTCCCCCAGAATTTCACCCCACTCCATTGGCCCCTTAAATTAATTTATGAAAAAACGGTCGAACACCGATTTACTTATCATTTTAGCTGATGTTTTTTCGCTGCGTTTCAAATTTCTCGCCTATGTCGTTTAAGAGATAGGCCTACACGCTCCGTTAGGAATCCTTCAACCCCCACTTTTCACCCCTTTCACCTCATAACAATACACCACATCGAAAAACCCTTAGACACATGTCTGCTTATTTTTAATGATTAGTTTATATGCCGAGTATCACATCCACAAATGAATCCACTCGTGAGATATTGTTATTCAATGAAATTCATGTTTAACCCTTAAGACCCCTTTAGAGCCTGAATATCCAAAAATCCTCCCTTAGTGTAAGGTTTTGACATACAACGAACATATCCCCAAAATGCCATGTTTCCAACTTCAATATTTTTGGCTGGGCGATGATGAGTGAGTGAATGAGTAAGGACATTTTCTTTCATTTTTTTCCCCTTCAGAATTTCACCCCTCCCGATGAACCCCTTCAATTTGATTGATTAAAAAAAACTGTCGAACAGCTATTTACTTACTATAAAGCAGTTTTTCTCCCTGAGTTTGATGAGTGAGTCAGTCAGTCAATCAGTTAGGACATTTTCTTTCCTGTCCCCCCCCCCCCCAGAATTTCACCCCTCCCCATGGGCCTCTTAAATTGGATTTATGAAAAAACGGTCAAACACATATTTACTTATTTTTATGCTGATTTGTTTCCGCTGAGTTTCAAACTCCTCGCCTATGTCGTTTAAGACATACACGCTCCGTTAGGAATCTTTCAATCCCTACTTTTCACCCCTTTCACCTCATAATATGCTCCACATCGAAAAACCCTCAGACACGTGTCTTACTTTTTAATGATGAGTTTATATGCCGTGTATCACATCCCCCAATGAAACCAATCGGGAGATATTGTTATTCAATGAAATGCAGGTTTAACCCCATTAAGACCCCTTTAGAACCTGAATTTCCGAAAATCCTCCCTTAGTAGACTGTTTTGAAATACAATGAAAATATCCCCAAACTGTCATGTTTCTAACTTCAATCATTTTGGCTGGGCGATGATGAGTGAGTGAGTCAGGACATTTTCTTTCAATTTTCTTTTTTCAGAATTTCACCCCTCCCCATGAACCCCTTAAATTTGATTTATGAAAAAAAACTGTCGAACAGCTGTTTACTTACTTTAAAGCAGTTTTTCCCCCTGAGTTTGATGAGTGAGTGAGTCAGTCAATCAGTTAGGACACTTTCTTTCCTGTTTCTCCCCCCACCCCCCTCCAGAATTTCACCCCACCCCATGGGCCCCTTAAATTGGATTTATGATGAAACAGTCAAACACATATTTACTTATTTTATGCTGATTTTTTCCCGCTGAGTTTCAAACTCCTCGCCTATGTCGTTTAAGAGTACACGCTCCGTTAGGAATCTTTCAATCCCCACTTTTCACCCCTTTCATCTCATAATATACACCACATCGAAAAACCCTCCGACTCGTGTCTTCTTATTTTTAATGATGAGTTTATGTGCCGAGTATCACATCCCCCAATGAAACCAATCGGGAGATATTGCTGTTCAATGAAATGCAGGTCTACCCCCTTAACACCCCTTTAGAACCAGAATATCCAAAAATCCTCTCTTAGTGGGCATTTGCGGCCCTTGGGGAAGCTGCATACCAAATTTCATTCCAATCCGTTTGATGGTTTCTGAGATTTCGTGATAAATGAATGAGTGAGTGAGTGGTATTTGACAAATATATAGTAGAAGATAGTGTCAAGTCTTTGTTATGCTAAACTCGGTTGACAGTGCTGTGTGAGAAGTTGAGTAACTAACGTGATTTCAAGTAAAGATCCTCATTTTCTATACCGGTAGTGCAGAGCGCAAATGGCATCCAGTCGGCCGTGTCTCGACTTGAGCTATGTTGCCATGGAAACTATCCGCCTTGCCATTCCTTCATGAGTATATTTTATGATTTGATTAGCATGTGCTGGAGTGCAAAAGGGTCGAAATCAGAAGAATGAGAAAGACTATCGTAAATTCATGTAGCTAGCGGTTCCTTCTGGGTCCTAAACTATGTGTATGCAAAATTTGGTTGAGATTGGTGGAACGGTGTAGATTTGTATACGGAACAGATCCACATACCCACATACATACAGACTTTCACTTTTATATATTAGATAATGAATACTACTACAGAACTGGCATATAATACTTAAATTAACAGAAAAAATATTTTAAAAGTATAACTTTTTGTGGTGATAAGTTGTACAGTATAATGGACGAAACATTCAGGTCATTTTCCCGTAATGATAATGACAATAATGAATAGGGAAACGGTAACTACAGTACTGACACATGTAATTTACTAACAAATTGAAAAAAAAAATGATTAGAAACAGGAGTATGTGACATAAAAGACACTGCCTAGGGCCTATATCTCATTGGCTGTTAGAAAAATAGAGATCAAAAGTGTCGTCTTTTGTCACATAGTGCCATAGGAAAATTATCAGAGCACTTCGGAAAACGTTGGCTGTCCCGAGCTCCTGAAGTAGCAATAGTGTCATTTATCGCCACATACCGCTCAAGGATAAGGAACTGAATAAATGAAAGTAAAATTGAAAGCACCTATGCTTATTGCAGCTGATTACCTCTATGTACAGCACCAACACCATCGCACTTATACAGAGGCATAATATTTTCATGATGATAACTGTTTTACGGGGCCTAAGAAATCTTCTTGCAATAATTACTCCCAGTGACTCCAATTTATAAGCAGCACAAGTTGTAACTATTTTGGCAAGTCTGGTAGGGGCGACGTGATGCAGCTCGCATTGCCAGCCAACAATTGACTTATTAAAATATTCTCACAGTTACACTATACGGGCATGAATGGTTCTAGGACCTTAAAACGTAGTTTTCAAGTTCATTTTGCCTGTTGTTCTAAATGTAGGGAATGGAGAGAGTTGTTCAAAATATCAAGTGGATAGTGTTACCCGCAGCGTTTCGAAGGGTAAGTACATTAAGTGTGGTTAAGATCGGTGAAATGATTTAGACTTGTGCCAAAGAGCCTAAATGCAGGGAATGGAGTGGTCTGTCCGAAATTTCATGTAAACAGTGTTACTCGCAGGGCTCCAAAGGGTAAGTATACAAATGTTGGTTCAGATCGGTGAAACGGTGTAGATTTGTATAAATAATAGACAGACCAACATTGAGCTTTATGCCGTATTTACACATGCTAGTGCAACAATCACAATAACGCAGGTTATCACATAAATTCTACACACACACCCATGTACACGGGGCACAATGACCACGATGTCTAACTTGTAAGCCCCGCAAATGAAATATTAACTGTGCATAAGATAGCATAGAGAATACTACAGTCCAATTCAATCCTTGATTGTCAATCGGACAGTTTTCCCACGTGTCCTTTAGCAAATTTTACCGGAGTATCATGATACAGAGTAAATCGTTGTTGCCTAGTGACAACCTGTCCATCAAGTTATTAGATCGGTGAAACGGTGTAGACTTGTGAAAAAGGGCCTAAATGCGGGGAATGGAGTGGTCTGTCCGAAATTTAACATAGCCTAAACTATTCCTCTTGAATCAGGCTATCATATACAAAAATACTTTTTCGAATCCGACTGGTAGTTCCAGAGATTAGCGCGTTTAAACACATAAACACACAAACACACAAACTCTTCAGCTTTATTATATTAGTATAGATAACACGCTTTTATGTGCGACGATGTCGAAATGTAAATATTATACACACATCAAAAAAAGTTTTGCATCACCTCGGTTTCCAGATCTCCGGCATATAGACGTTGACTGTGTATATTGTATCCAAGATACAGTCCCTTTGACTGTTCATAGATGTCACTAAAACTGCTCAAAGATGTAAACAACCATGCATGAGCAGGGCCTATTAGACGGAGGGGGTACGACAGCCGATCAGTTCCAGTCATTCCACCAGGACGAAGGTACGCTGCTCATGTTGTCTGTAGTTCTACCATGCCTAGAAGGTCAATACCGCAGTTCGATCGCGTCCGCATTGTTACTTTGTGTCAAGAAGGGCTCTCAACAAGGGAAGTTTCCAGGCGTCTCAGAGTGAACCAAAGCGATGTTGTTCGGACATGGAGGAGGTACAGAGATACAGGAACTGTCGATGACAGGCCTCGCTCAGGCCGCCCAAGGGCTACTACTGTAGTGGATGACCGCTACTTACGGATTGCCGCTCGGAGGAACCCTGACAGCAATGCCACCATGTTGAATAATGCGTTTCGTTCAGCCACAGGACGTCGTGTTTCAACTCAAACTGTGCGCAATAGGCTGCATGATGCGCAACTTCACTCCCGACGTCCATGGCGAGGTCCAGCTTTGCAACCCCGACACCATGCAGCGCGGTACAGATGGGCCCAACAACATGCTGAATGGACCCCACGGAATTGGCATCACGTTCTCTTCACCGATGAGTGTCGCATATGCCTTCAA
Source organism: Meconema thalassinum (assembly GCA_946902985.2). Lineage (NCBI taxonomy): Eukaryota > Metazoa > Arthropoda > Insecta > Orthoptera > Tettigoniidae > Meconema > Meconema thalassinum. Next base: position 644,379,967 of record OX336391.1, on the reverse strand, counting down.
CCAGACAATCGTCGGAGACGTGTTTGGAGGCACCCTGGTCAGGCTGAACGTCTTAGACACACTGTCCAGCGAGTGCAGCAAGGTGGTGGTTCCCTGATGTTTTGGGGTGGCATTATGTGGGGCCGACGTACGCCACTGGTGGTCATGGAAGGCTCCGAAACGGCTTTACGATACCTGAATGACATCCTCCGACCCATAGTGCAACCATATCGGCAGAATATTGGAGAGGCATTTGTCTTCATGGACGACAATTCTCGACCTCATCGTGCACATCTTGTGAATGCGTTCCTTCAAGATAACGACATCGCTCGACTACAGTGGCCAGCATGTTCGCCAGACATGAACCCTATCGAACATGCCTGGGATATGTTGAAAAGGGCTGTTTATGGACGTCTTGACCCACCAACCACTCTGAGAGATTTACGCCGAATTGTCGTTGAGGAGTGGGACAATTTGGACCAACAGTGTCTTGATGAACTTGTGGATAGTATGCCACGGCGAATGCAGGCATGCATCAATGCAAGAGGACGTGCTACTGGGTATTAGAGGTAGTGGTGTGTACTGCAATCTGGACCACAAATGCTGAAAGTCTAGCTGTATGATGGTACAACATGCAATGTGTGGGTCTCATGAGCAATAAAACGAGCTGAAATGTTGTTTGTGTTGATCTCGATTCCCTTTGTATTTAACGGTTCCGGAACTCTTGGAACCGAGGTGATGCAAAACTTTTTTTGATGTGTGTATGTCAGAAAACTGTATCATAATGAGGGTAATTATAACACCATTTTCCATTATGAAACAGTTTCTCCCACCAATCAGAGCTCAAGAAATAGTTGTGTGACCAATTAGGTAAGGATAGCATCGCACCTGCACTGACTTCCACGGCCTCCTATTTTAAATTTCACTGCGTGGCTTCTAGTGTCATAGTGTGGTATTCCAGGAGGCCATGGTATTCTCTGCGTTCCATATGCTCTGTTCAGTACATAAAACTGGCGAAATTTCGACAGATATTTATGAATATTTATGTTCGAACATAAATTAGTTATAATTATCGTCGAACATAAACAGTCGTATGCAACTCGCCTATAATAGTAATTAAGACACTCGTATGGGAATTATAAAACTCCCTTCGCTCGTTTTATAAACATACTCGTGTCTTAATTATTGCCATTATAAGCTCGTTGCATAATGTACTATTATGTACTAACATGGGGGAGGGGGAACTTAATTGAATCACATGCTTCGATCGTCAAGCGATCATCGTCAGATCGCCTCTCATAGGCCTAGATAATGCACGATTGTTTCAGTAGCCTGTACATGACAAGATAGGCTACGGTAATTTGTTGTTTGAGTCTTCAGTCGTTTGACTGGTTTGATGCAGCTTTCCATGCTCCCTATCCTGAGCTAACCGTGTTATCTCTGATTAGATTGGCTTGCCATACATCCCGGTTTGACCGGGACAGTCCCGGTATTTGCTCTTGTCCCGGTATCCCGCCTGGTTTTATCAATGTCCCGGAAACGGCTGTAAGATGTAAAAAGTAAGGAATTTATGTGTTTAAGAATCTTTTATGAATCGGTTACTTTTCAACAATCAACATCGTTGACTATCGCGCACAGCGTCAAAGAGGTGAGAAGCATTGTTAACTCATTAATTGTTTTTTTTTTGTTTGTTTGTTTAGACAAAAAGTTGTAGTTTTTCAAAAGATAATAAGATTTAGTAGTTGTTCAATTAAACAATTTTATGAAGTATTTTAAATTGTATTTTATTAACACTTCTTCGGCTTCGGTGGCGTAGTTGATAGCATGCTGAGTTGTTGTGCCCAAGTTAGCGGGCTCAAACCCGGCCGAGGTCGTCAGATGTTTAGGGCGTTAAAAATCCTTCACTATGCCTTCTTTCGGAGAGGAAGTAAAGCCAGCGGTCCCATGTTATAGATTTATGGCATGTAAAAGATCCTTACACAGACTAAACATGTGTGAAGCTAAATTGTTAGGTTATATTTCGTCGGAACGCTCTATCAAAGTTCCAACGTTCACCATTAGGTATCTTTGACATCTGGTGGCGAAAGTTGGAACTACTTGAAATTGATCAATTGAACGTAACTTGTAGCTCACCCTAAGGGTTCCGCTGGAAGCAGCTACAGATCAGGCGAACCAAACATGTCCTTGGATACTCCTGCAACTAAAAGCCATACGATAAATAAATAGATCTAGATGGTAGACCAGAAAATACGAGTATTATCATTAAAAATGAAAAATTATATATTTTTATGTAGCAAAAAATCGTTTTTTATTTTTAAAAGGTGTGTAGAACTAACAATTTAGTGTGCCAGATTCTCCCCTCCCGTCACTTGCGAGGCTTAAAAAAAGGCTTAAAACACACCATTTTGCTTCTAATTTTAAAAAAAAATCCCAGATCCCCTGTGAGGCCATCTCGTATTAATGTGTCTCGGTTTCACTCAAGAAATATATGGCAAGGCTATGCATAGGTACCACGTCTTACATCCAAGGCAATCTGTTTTATATATTCTAACCTTGTACAACCCCTACAGTTCATTTCCTTGACCCGTCCTTCCAAAACTACGTTTGCTATTCCTGGTGGTCTTAGATTGTGTCCTACCAACCTTTCTCTTCTCTTCTCTTCATTTGCAGTCGCCAGAAACATCTCTCGTCTGCCACTCGTCGTTATACTTATTTTTCTACTACCCATCTGATCTTCATCATTCTCTTGTAACACCACATTTCAAATACTTATATTCTCCTCTTTCCTGCGGTGCTACCAGTGCTAACAGTTCAAGTTTCACTTCCATAGAGCGCCACGCTCCAGTCAAAGGCTTTGAAAAATGATTATCTAACACCTACAGCAAATCTATATTTGATGTCAACACAAGACTAGGGTAGGCTATATGTTGGGAGACATGCTTGTAGTAGTGCGATTGGACGGGTAGGATGTGAGAGCTAGGCAGACGAACCCACCTTGCTTGTTAGTTATTATGCAAGCAGATATGACCTTAAAAATGACGAAATATGACCTGAAAATGATTTTTAAATATGGCCGTTTGTTTTAATTATAATCCAAGTCCGAATCCCTTCAAGATTAAATTGTTAATTTTCAGAATTAATTTTCTGAATATACTGAATATACATGTTATGTTATTTTCGGTCTATTTCTGTAAACACTATATGATTGCACTCCTACAACTGCCGTCAAACTGCCAAAATATGACGTTCTTACCAAAAATGCTCAAAATAAGACCTAATGTTTAAACAATGTTCAAAATATGCATTTATATGACACATTAAAACCACTGTATTGTGACGGTAATCACTTGATTTGCATCAGAGAGCAATCGGGCATGAAATTAGAGGCAAAGAAAAAATACCGGTATATGTTTTTCCTAAACATCCGAGCCCTAAAAAGTATATATGTTTTTCCTAAACATCCGAGCCCTAAAAATATATATTTTCCTAAACATCCGAGCCCTAAAAATATATGTTTTTCCTAAACATCCGAGCCCTAAAAATATATGTTTTTCCTAAACTTCCGAGCCCTAAAAAATACATGTTTTTCCTAAACATCCGTTCCCTAAAAAATATATGTTTTTCCTAAACATCTGAGCCCTAATTATTATAGAGTTTTAGGAGGCGGAACAACTGGCGTGTACCCAGTCCTATGAGCGCAAGAAATTTCATCCTTTGTATGGATGGCTTAAGTGAATTTGCGATCTAACCAACTCTTGTGTTAAGATATTTTGTTGAATTAATTTATGATTGTTGCCTTAGTAATCGAAATTATTGCTTTTCAGTCGGTTAACACGATTGTACCCAATTATGTTGGATGTTTCCCTAAACCTGAAAAACATTTACAAGAGATTAATGTAAAATGACCATGATAGTCCGATTCCTTATTGACATATTAATTATAATAAAATATTTACTACCTTAAGTCAATAATCAATATTTAGTACATTGAAACCGTAACTTACCTGTTTCGATGACATTGTGACTTTCTCCAGCGTCGTATAGGATAAGTAAATGTGAAGTAACATACAACTTTGTGGGGTTTGAAGGCAGTTTTCAGTGTTGTCTTGGTAAACAAGAGTTTAGTGCTTTTCAGTCGGTCAACACGAATGTACCCAAAAGAGCTGGGTTATGCCCTAATCCTGAAAAAATTACATGAGGTTTTTTTTTTTTTTTTTTTTTTTTCAGGTCACAAATGATGGGGGAGCAGAGGAAGATGTTCGAAGCCGTATCAGGAAGGCAAATGGTGCCTTTGTCCAGCTCTACCCCATCTGGAGAAATAGAAACATTTCCAGGAAGACCAAGCTGCGCCTTTTCAATAGCAACGTAAAGTCGATTCTTCTCTACGGCTGTGAAACATGGAAAGTCACAAAACCGATCAACAACCAGCTACAGGTGTTCATTATCAGATGTCTGCATCGCATCATGAATGTGAGGTGGCCGGACATAATCTCAAATGAAGATCTTTGGACCATCACCAATCAACAACCGATTAGCATCCAGATCAAGGAGAGGAAATGGCGCTGGATTGGTCACACACTAAGGAAGCCGGACGGAGCTATTGAGAGGGTGGCGCTAGACTGGAATCCTCAAGGCGCCAGGAAGCGATGTCGACCTAAGAAGACCTGGAAGAGGACGATCGAAAATGAAATTGCAGAGGTGGACAAGAACTGGAGTCAAGTGAAGAGAAAGGCCAGGAACCGTACTGCGTGGAGAAATTTCGCCAAGGCCCTATGCTCCGGAAGGAGCGGCAGGAATTAAGTTTGTAAGTGTTTTTTTTTTTAGGATTCGGGCAAAACCCAGCTCTTTTGGGTACATTCGTGTTGACCGACTGAAAAGCACTAAACTCTTGTTAACATACAACTTAATAAAAATGTTGTCATAATAGAGGATACTATAAATATTTATGTTCCAAAAGCTCACAGAGTAAAATTTCAATAACCAGATCTGTAACAAATATTTTGTTGATAAAGCAAAAAAAAAAAAGGATACAGTCAGTCTGAGAGACTAGACTTTATATCTTTCCAAATGACGTATGCTACAAATGCTACACATGTTAGAAAGGCTCAGGACTCTTTCAACAGACTCCATCACCCATTAACTAAGGCTTCCCGCGCGGGGAACGGAGAGCGGGAGGTGCACTCTGCTGCATGACGTCACGCACTCGCCGTCTCCGTATCGCATAACGCCAGACCCCAGGAATAATCTCAGACTCGGTGTATATGCACTGAACAACATGATGACGTCATACACGCCGTAACCGTAATGCATAACGGTAGACCAAAGCATAACGATGTAGTCGACAAGATCATATTTTGAAATGATAAAAGTCTTGATAATTCAGCGTTGAATTGAAAAGATGTGTATGTTGAAAATACGTATATACGCTGAATAAGTTAGGTTATGTGTATTTGCCAGGTAGAGAGATATTGTAGATATAACTTTGGAAATACGGGTGATTAAGTTATTATGAAATGGTAAGAAATGTATTGGTTATGTAGTTGAGATTAATGTGGTGAATTTATGAATATAATGAAATTATTAAACTCATGTTTTTAGCCTACTTTTCACATTTTGCAAAAATGAGGAAAAAGTAGACATGCGATCGAGCAAATGTGTGTCTGTATGTCTGTCTGTCTGTCCTTCTCTCTATCTGTCTGTCTGTCTGGCTGTGTCTGTGTGTCCCCCTACCAACTCCTAAACGGCTGCAGCAATCGAAACAAAATTTGGTAGGAGTAAAGATCTATACATGAATATCTCACGTCCATATTTGAAAATGATGTCAGTGCTACCAACTGCTGAAAAATCGCAATTGAAATTTGAGCTCCATGTTGTATATCTTGGAAGGTATGAATGGGAGCTATTTTAAAATTGGCACACATATAGATAATAATATTGCAGTTATATTTCCAGGAGGCCATACATGTCAGTGTTGCCAAAATGATTATAAGCCTGCTGATAGGTCCAAATTTTAAATGCATATAACTTCTACACTATCAATTGGATTTCAACCAAATTTCGTATGTGCTATGTATACATAAACAGATATGAGTGAGCGTATTCTTAGGAACCACCAGGGCTGCCAACTATTAATAAATGCTCTCAATTTTGTTAATCCAAATACCCATATATCAGAAAGTATGCAAGCCTACAGCTTTAAACTATGCACACGAATAGTACCTGACATTCTATATTAATTTGCAGTAACTTATATACGTCAGTGCTACCAATATGATTCTAAGCCTACTGACAGGTCCAAATTAAAATACATGTGACTTCTATACTATCATTTGGATTTCAACCAAATTTTGTGTGTGCTATGTGTACCATAACAGATATGACTATGCCTATTCTTAAGAGCAACCAGGGCTGCCAACTGTTAATAAAAGCTGTCCCTATTTTTGTTGCCCTAATATCAATATATCAGAAAGTAGGCCTATGCAAGCCAATAGCTCTTATCTTTGCACACATATAGTACCTGCCATTCTAGATTAATTTGGAGTAACTAATATACGTCGGTGATGCCAACATGATTCTAAGCCTGCTGATAGGTCCAATTTTAAAATGCATGTAACTTCTATACTAACTAATGGATTGCATTCAAAATTGACACAACAATAGATCATATTATTTCAGATTATTTCTGACCAATACATGTATGTCATTTTTGCCAACATGATTTTACGCGCGCTGTTAGATCCAATGTTTAACTGCATGTAACCTCCATGCTATCCATTGGACTTCAACCACATTTTGTATTCTGTACCTTAAGAGATGGAACTAGGAATATATTCAGTCACCAGGGCTGCCAACTGTAATTATCTATTAGGCTATATTATGCCAGGTATACAGTATTTCGAACTAATTAGAAATTTCGATATTACCAACTTAATTTCATCATTATTCTAGATAGATCCATATAGATTAATCATTGGCATGAATCTTAAATTTTAAGAAAAGTAGGCTCTTTAGTTCGTCACGGAACTTCTTGTTTTTAATGATTATGGAAACATTACAATCGCGCTGACTGACTAAAAAGCATTCATTTCGATCTTGTGCTACGCCTTAACGAGATCGGGAGAGTCGAATACCTTGCATGTATTCTCGGTCATCTAGATACATTTTATTGATACCTTCTGACCTCTGTTAATCTCCTGTCTGTAGCAGTGGATGTATTTTTAATGGAGATCAGGATCCGGAAGGAGATAGCTCGAACTTTTACTAGTGCAGTAGAAAATCCACTGCTAGGGATCGAAGCCTTTTTTCTTTTTTTTTTTTTTTATATAAAAACTGTCTTCATACCTTCAAACTTCCCCGGGGCAGATGACCTCGTAGTTCCGCCCTTTAAATCTCAATAACTAACTAGGTGGGAGCCTCCCGACTTTTGTAAATTACTGGCGAATTTCAAAGATTTTCCAGTATTTTCGGAAGTATCTATAGTGGGCACGCAATGAATGTTATTTGGGTACCTGAATTCGTAAATGGGATTTGTTTCAGTGTAAGCGAATGTTTATTGTCTTTGTTGTAACATTTTCGTCACATTCTAGTGTTCTTCCTCGGTGTTTGACTTTTCACTCTGGCCAAAAAAATACAATAATTGAATCGGTCGGGGCTGAAAAGCATTACCGTAAGTCAAGAAAGGTCATTTCTTAAAGAACTTGTATTCTGAAGTAATGGGTCAAGGGCCATGGAAAGGCATAGGGAAGAAATAAGTCAACCTTCTGTTTAAGTCAGAAGCCACTGCTACATGTAATGCGATCAGAGGAGAAAGGCATTCAATGACTTGCTGCCTTTCAACGCTGTATTCCGTGCTAATGTTGGCCACACTGCCAGTTTCCCGCGTGTTACAGTGCTATTGTAAAATACATTTGTGCTGGGTTTAGGTGGTTTTTATGTTACAAATCCATTTTTAAATAAAATTTCATGTGAAATATTCATTCTGGATTGCTTTATGCCGGACTAAACTAACCACGGAGCTGAAACTCACGTTTCGAAAAATTATTTGAAAAATTTGTTTATTAAATTAAAATTGACATTCCGCTAACTCAAATATAACCTGAATAGTTGCTTCACAACATAGATGACTAGTATAGTGTGTTTGTTAAGTTCTGTTCTGTCAATACCGTTTTATGTGTGTCCTGAAAAGTAGTGAACATTGACTTAATGCTTTTCATCTCCGGCCGATAAAATTGTTTTTTTGAAACAGATTTCGGAACAATTTCCGTGCATGGTTGAATCCAGAAAAGGACAATAATTTTCCATTCTGTACTGTTTTCCGATGTAATGATTTTTTTTATAACACATGGTGGAGAAAGTGATACAGTATTTCGAAACGCGTGGGAACAAAGAAGCTCCAAGAAAATGTAAAATATAGGAAAGGTCGAATATCAATTCCGCCCGATTTTCCTCAATTCCACTCGGTCCTCTAAGGAACCCAAAAATAAGTTCCTCAACTCCGCTCAGGCTATGACAAGGGGTCGGCGAATGGGTTATCCCCAATGACGTAAACAAATGCCATAACCCTCCTGCTCGCATACCAAGGGCCGGGTCAACGTCAAACACCTTCTGCAGCGCATGAGCGAATTCATGCATTCCACACGACAACCTACATTGAAGAGGCTCCAGGTACCATGGAAGAAGAATGGAAGAAGTATTCTTCTTCCATGCAGGTACGTTGTTCCCCCCACATCTGTGGGCGTCACCGTCTGCAGAGTTGTGGAGAACAACTAATGCCTGCGAGGCTTTTCACTCAAAATTCAAAGCACAAAGTACAACACCTCATCCAAATATATTTGTTTTTTTCAAGTGCCTTCATCAGATACAGACAGACACGTACGTTCTACTTAACAGCAGCGGGCGGGTGTCGAGCAAAGACAAGAATAGTCGTGTGAGAAAAGAATTCACTGAAAACAAGCTCATGCAGTACGCCAACCAAACAATGAGTAGATTAGATCTTGTAAAGTGTGTTTCTCACACAATAGTTAGGGAATGAAAAGAGTTTCATCTAATGTTTTTTGCATAGTTTGAAATGAAGTAAAGATTTATGTGATTTTAAGATGCTGATTTTTCTTATTTTATTAAATGTCCTGTTCATATTTTTATTTTAACAACAGTGATTAATATCTAGCTCTTTGTATTATGTTTATACCTGATTTAACGATTGAGCGGACTTGGTGGTGGTGATTTAAAATTAATCATAATATTCTTTATATAAGTCTGCCAAGTTTTCTATTTTTTTCTACTCATGCGTTGCATAAGGTGTTTGACACGACCCTTGGTATGCGAGCAGGAGGGTTATGGCATTTGTTTACGTCATTGGGGAAAAGCCTGGGCGGAGTTGAGGAACTCATTTCTGGGTCCCTTGGAGGACCGGGTGGAATTGAGGTAATCCTGGCTACCTGACTGGAATTCCCGGGTGGAATTGATGCCCGCCCATTGGAAAAATAATAAAAATGAAAAAGAAATGGTGTCAAAAGTGAAAGTAATGGGATAGGTTCCGTAGTTTAGGGGCTGCGACAAGGCGGTCATGTAGCTCCGTGTACTTTGGGTGAGTGTAGAATGTGTCTAATAACCGGTGTTAATTGTGATGACTGTATTAGTGTGTCTTACCTGTTTTAATTCAAGTAAGGACTGCAGACGATAATTTCAAGTAGTTCCTACTGTTGCTACCAAATGCTACCGTCCACGACATCTAGCTGTGAACTTGGCTACTACTAGATGCCATCGCAACCAGCGCCCGGTGACGAACGTTGGAACTTAAGAGCATTAGTCAAACCTAACCTACAAATTTTGGCTTCACACAAGAGTAGTTAGTGAAAGGTTCTTTTTCATGCCATACATCTACTACATGGGACCGCCGGCATTACGTCCCCTCCGAGAGAAGGCATACTGAGGGATTTTTAGTGCTCTTAAAAAATCCGAATACTTCGGCCGGGATTGAACCCGCGACCTTGGGCATAGAAGGTCAGCTTGTTACCAACTACGCCACCGAAGCCGACAAAAAATGGGATAGTAAATGCAGAATGATTATTTACTTCATCCAATTTGAAGCATAGTTTGTCAATGAATTGAACTAATATGCACTAGTTGCATCTCTTGAATTTCTCTGATTATCATATCAAAATCTCCTAATTTTTGGTTTTGTAAGATTGGCAAGTATGTGTGTTTTGCCTCACTGAAAGTTGATTGTAATCATTTCATCCCTCAGTCGGGCATATAACCCAGGATCCTGTGGGATTGGAGTCTCCACGTGCTCCCACGTGTTTGGTAAGTATGCCTAATAAATAAGGGCCTTATATTTTGGTGAAATAAAACCGTTGATTTTGGTGTTAAAACTGACGCTATTTTGGTGGATATTTCGCGAAATAAATTGTCATAATGATCAATGTTTCTTCTGAAATCTTCCTTATAGTATGGGGTAAATCTAATAGATTATGTGATAAGGGGGTTTTAAGCTTCTTTGCAATGTGTAGAGTATCGCCGAATGTTATTTTCCGCTTAGAATTATGTTCGTTTCCTTCTTTCTTCCTCTTTTTATGCGTTGCTGAATCTCTGCAGTGTTTATTGCACGCGTCTTTTCGCTCCCACTGTATACGAACATTGGAGTATTTACACATTAGAATCTTTCCTGCAGCGTCAAATACATAGAACTCCTCACTGTTGTATTCCTCGGCCCTCGAGAAAACTGATGTCACTTTAATTTTCGGCATTTTTATACTTAAATGTTGGATGTTTGCCGATAGTTTTATCAATCGCAAACTCGCCATTTGATGTAATCGATAGCGGATATCGATTTTCATCGATAGCCATAGAGATCGTGGAACTGAATACACAAACTACCGGCGTTGTGGGCTTTTGTGTAGAAAATATACAGCCCTATCAATCAAATGAGAAGGAAACCACGACAGTCAATGCCTCAGAAGCATTTAAACGTGTATTGGAGAGCTTTTTCGATAATATTTAGCATTTTCGTACCACGTGGAGTAGCCTATATTTCGTGATTATGTGCAATTCGTGCAATAAATCAGATTTCGTGATATTTCGCGAGTTCATTTTGCTAAAATACGCTACTTTAAGTACTTACAAGGTCATATATAGGCAAGAAAGGAGACATGAAAAAAATTCGCGCGTATCGCTATTACCAAAAAATACGGCCCCTGCTAATAAATCATATTAATAAACTTACTTCTCCTGAAGGGTAGGCTATCTGGGTAGGTAGGTCAGGAGCAAGATCTCTTTTCAGTAGAGATTCTGGATTCAGAGCAGCAGCGCCAACAAGCAAGGTGCGGCGCATCACAAAATGTACCAGCAGTTTACTGCAGAAACCAGCCAAGCGGTGTCATTTAACTGGTTTCTGGACTAAATATGAAGTTCAACGTAATGCATGATCATTATAGGAGGACGTTTCTTGCCTGGTTTCAGCACTAAAATGTGCTTATATCCTTTTAGTAACATATTCTGCCATTAACTATTTTTTTCATTTTTTTGGCACTTGACTGCTCTCTGAAATAATCGATTCAATTAGAGTAGGCTACTGTACTCTTCGTTCTGTATCTCGGGTTGCCAGAAATTGGGAGAGTGATATTTATTGATGATGATGATGATAATTGTTGTTTTTAGGGGCCTAACATCTAGGTTATCGGCCCCTGATGGTTTGGGTGATCGTGAAGATGAAAATGAAATGCAAACTTAAAACTAAAACTAACTACTAAACTACATACTAGAAGAAGAAATGGAAAACTAAAGGAGAATAAGGCAAATAAAGTACAGGAGGAAAATAAATGCCCTCTACCCTCGAAGAAGAATGCGGATTGAGGGACTTGGAAGGAAGGAGAGCCATGAAAGGCAGATAGGAAAGTGAAAGAGGAGAGGGTCCGCCCCAAAGGTAAGGGACAAAAGGGGAAAACGGACCCAGCTCAGGAATCCCTCGGGGTCGTCAACTCCCGAACTCACCAGCCGTGAGCCCTTGAGGGTGTAGCATTATCTAGGGTGCACCAAAAGTGGTGGGGCTATATACACCCGGCCTCCATGAGGGCCTTGAGCAGAAGGCAGGAGATAACACGAAAAGAACAAGAAGTTCCGTGACGAACTAAAGAGCCTACTTTTCTTAAAATTTAATATTCATGCCAATGATTAATCGATATGGACCTATCTAGAATAATGACGAAATTAAGTTGGTAATATCGAAATTTCTAATTAGTTCGAAATATTGTATACCTGGCATAATGTAGCCTAATAGAGCACTACAGTTGGCAGCCCTGGTGACTGAATATATTCTTAGTTCCATCTCTTAAGGTACAGAGTACAAAATTTGGTTGGAGTCCAATGAATAGCATGGACGTTACATGCAGTTAAACATTGGATCTAACAGCGCGCGTAAAATCATGTTGGCAACAGTGTCATGCATGTATTGGTCAGAAATATTCTGAAATAATATGATCTATTGTTGTGCCAATTTTTGAATGAAATCCATTAGTTAGTATAGAAGTTACATGCATTTTAAAATTGGACCTATCAGCAGGCTTAGAATCATGTTGGCAGCACTGACGTATATTAGTTACTCCAAAGTAATCTAGAATGCCAGGTACTATACGTGTGCAAAGTTTAGAGCTATTGGCTTGCATTCTTTCTCATATATTGATATTAGGGTAACAAAATTAGAGACAGCATTTATTAACAGTTGGCAGCCCTGGTTGCTCTTAAGAATACGCATAGTCATAGCTGTTGTGGTACACATAGCACATACGAAATTTGGTTGAATTCCAAATGATAGTATGGAAATGACATGTATTTAAAGTTGGACCTCTCAGCAGGCTTAGAATCATGTTGGTAGCACTGACGTACATAAGTTACTCCAAATTAATATAGAATGTCAAGTACTATACGTGTGCATAGTTTAAATCTGTCGGATTGCATACTTTCTCATATATATTGGTATTTGGATAAAAGAAATTAAGAGCATTTTTTAACAGTCGGCAGCACTGGTGGTTCATAAGAATACGTTCAGTCATATCTGGTTATGTACACATACAACATACGAAATTTGGTTGAATTCCAATTGATAGTGTAGAAGTTATATGCATTTAAAAATTGGACGTATCAGGAGGCTTATAATCATTTTGGCAACACTGCCATGTTTGGCCTCCTGGAAATTAAACTGAAATATTAAGATCTGTACGTGTGCCAATTTTTAAATAGCTCCCATTCATACTTTCTATGATATCCAACATGGAGCTCAAATTTCAATTGCGACTTTTTAGCAGTTGGTAGCACTGACATCATTTTCGAATATGGCCGTGAGATATTCAGGTATAGATCTTTACTCCTACCAAATTTTGTTTCGATTGCTGCAGCCGTTTAGGAGTTGATAGGGACACACACACACACAGACAGACAGACAGACAGACAGAAGGACAGACAGACAGACAGACAGACAGACAGAAGGACTGACAGACAGACAGACACACATTTGCCCGATCTCATAAGTCTACTTTTTCCTCATTTTTGCAAAATGTGAAAAGTAGGCTAAAAAGAAGGCTGACCCCTCGCAGGAGGGAATCAGAAAAGATGAGACAAGGGCTAATTAAGAACCTAATACCGTCAGGTTCGGAAGAGAACAAGAGTTGACCAAGTGAGGTCGACGAGAAAGAAGACAGTTAGGAGCCGGCACAAATAAGTGGAAGCAATGCCGGACTCAGCTGGGGTCCCGTGGTCGCCAACCCACGTCCCACTGGATGTGAGCCCCTGGGGGAGATATTTATTGGCACATGGTTGTGATCATATAATTATCGTTATTGATAACAACGGTCAATGAATGTGAGATATTCAAAGTGAAATATCCTTTGGTTCGGATTTCACGTAAAATGGAGGTCCCGTGGCTCCTGATTGCGTGATTAACGGTCAGGTAAACCTACAATCTTCCTTACTTCTTTCCAAAATATACTAAACATTTCTTAAATAAATACATTTCCATTAACAAGTTGCAAAGTAAGCAACTGATGAGCAATTATAAAATTCCCCGGCTAATAAGGAAGAAGGTGAAAGCTTTTCCGGCATGTTGGTATAAACACACAATACTTGTCCTTGCATAATCACAAGGTATCCAGTTGAATAATCCCGTGTTGTCGAATTGAGCAAACTTCCGAGTTGGTCTTTCTTATCTTGTAATTCCATCGCGCAGCCCTTTCATGGCACTTGCCTTAGGCCAAGTTCTAGTTCTTCCGCTGAAATTATCCTACCTTCGTCCCCCACCACTAGCATTGTGAAAACCCAAATGCCAAGATATTCTTATTGTACTTGCAGAATGACCAACTGGTTCTTGAATTTCCAGTAAACAAATTGTCATGCAGGGCTGTACAAAATGCATTGGGATCTAGCAAAAAAAAAAAAAACTGAAATAAGCTATGTGTATTTATATTTTAAATGCCACAGCAGTTAAGTGGGACGTTAAACCCATTACGTTATTATTTGGCAGCAGAGGTGGAATGACGATCTCAGTGGAAGATGGACAGCTCGGCTGATACCGAGTCTGGTCGAGTGGACGAGTAGAAAACATAGAGAAACTAATTATTTTCTGACTCAGATGTTGACAGGTCATGCCTACTTTCGGTGTTACATTCATCGTATGGCCAAAGTAAGGAGTCCAGTTTGTATTTACTGCGAGAACGAACTAGATGACGTATATCATACGTTCTTCGTCTGCGATCGTTGGGCAGCAGAAAAACAATGACTTGAAGCTGAGGTTGGTCCAATAACGCCAGACAATATAGTTGGAATTATGCTGAGGAACGAGCTCAGCTGGGATACGGTCGCTTTCTTTGTTGAGGTGGTCCTTCGTCAGAAGAAGTCGGACGGGGACTTGCTCGATTTAGTTGATTAAGTCTGCGATCCGCGGACTATGAATTGAGAAGTAAGATACTGCTTGTGAAGCAAAGAAAATGGCTCCATCCTGAAGTAATACGAAAGTGGTCCCGGGATGGGTTTTGTCAAGAGGACAGGGTGTGGTTTTTTAGTGGGGAAGAATCCCACACTTGAGGAGTGCGGACCCTTCTCAAGGTCTTATGCAAGATTTTTCCACGTCCCTCGTAAAAAAAAAAAAAAAAAAAAAAAAAAAAATATATATATATATTATTATTATTATTATTGTTATTAATGTTGTCGTCCCTCTATTGATGAAATATTCTTTTGATAGAGTTCTTCCACATAGTTGTTACCATATCCTGAACGCTAGGTCATATATGTGAGTTGGTAGTATTTGACACCCCTGGGACGGTCAAACTGAGAGTCACTTCCCCTCCAACAGTCCATAATATGACGAAAGGTTGGAACAAGTGAACAGTATGATATGTGTTGGCTGCAGTGAGGGGGAAGAGAGGGGAAGTTGTTAATGAGCTAACACAGGCGTAATCGGACTATGAAATATCGAAGGGACAGATCACACTAGCGTCAAAAGTCTGTTCGATTTTGTCAGTGTAATTAACTGGCACAATTGGACTGCGCCCGAAAAATCTACCGGAAACCAGCCTAATATGAGGTTGTACTAATTTTACAAGAGTGAAATTTGAAAGTTTGGACCACATTAGATGTATAAATAAGAACATACTGCACATGCAAATAATTAAGATGCAATCTAAGCCTATTTTTGGCCGATTCTTGATAGAAGATTTTTTCAGTAAACGTACAAAATATCTTCTGTTCAAACTAAGGAATATCAGTGGTTATCTTGCGGAGCAAGGGCCATGATGGCTCAGCGGTGAAGCTGCTTGCCTTCCACCAAGGTTAGAATTAGAGTTCTCCCCCAATTGGGGAGTGATTATTACTAGCAACCTACCCCGGCTTCGCCCGGTATCTTTAACAGTTTACCCAGCGTAAGCTTAAAAGGCGCACGGACGACAGGTCCCAGACGCAATTCAGAAAAGCCGAGGTGAACAGCGAAACTTCAAACACATATACTCTTCCCTGAAGTCATAATTCGACATGACTCGACAGTTTGATCGTAGCCGAAGCTGGGGTGATAGGATTGCTCGCTAGCTCGTAAACTCGCTCCGAACCCAGTAAGTTTAATTTAATTTTCCACTGAATGTAGATTGTTGGAAGAAATGAAAACGTAAAAACACTTATAGTGTGCGATGTATTGAAGATAGATATAAGCTGTCGTGGACTTTTTGTAGAACTTTTCACGCAGAACAATTCTTACACTCATAGTTAATAATATCGTATGGCCTTGGGTGCAAGGTGCAGGCTTTGTTATTTGACACCCAGAGGGCAGCTTGCATGCCGAATTTTGTTCTTCCTTGAAGCACTATGAAAGTCAAGGAGGTTAGATATCCAAGCTCATTGACACTAGAGCGCTTTCTAGTAGAGAAATCAGGAACTTTGTGTTGGCGGAAAATCCCAAGATTAATTTTGCCATTATGAATATGGCCTACTGAATTCACATGCCAACATCGTATGACATGCGTGTCGTGTGTTTTCCGCCTTTCAAAAATCACTTGCCACGGCCAGGAGCGAACCTGCAAGCTTGGAGTTAGTAATCCGACACGATAACCACTAACCCACCGTGGCAAGCACACTCACAGTATATGCTGTAGATATTTTTAACGGTTTACCCAGCGTAAGCTTAAAAGGCTCATGGACGACCGGTTTTTCTTTTTTGACTCGATTCACTGAAATCGTTACTGCTCGGCTTCCTTTGGTCATAAATGAATCTATTTCTACAGAAACCCTCCTCGAGAAATCCTTTACAGAATGGTGAAAACTGCATTAAAATCCATCCCGTGGTTCTCGAGATTACCTGTTACATACAAGAATCGGGGACTTTCTTTTATACTAAACACGCTGTACCCGGCATGCGTTGCAATGCCAATCAAAGAAAGTGTTGGCGTTGAAATTCTGTTTCTTGAAGTGCTTTTGGATACATAACATGTTAACTGCCTCTAAGCTATCGTAAAATGGATTTTCTAATTTAGAACCATTCGTGGAAGCGTGCACAACAACTTTCAAAAGCTTCATCGCTGTCACTCATTTGTTGAATCTACTCGAACGCTACCTATTATGAAATGGATTTACTAAGTCGAAACCCTTCCCTGGCGTGTACACAATAACTCATCAATGATTCATCGCAATCGGATGAATGGTATATGCACGTATAGGGGTTTTTGTTTAAACGATTCGTGCGCTGTCACTCATTTGTTGAATCTACTCGTGCGCTACCTATTGAGAAATGTATTACTAAGTCGAAGCCCTTCCCTGGCGTGTACACAATAACTCATCAAGGTTTCATCGCAATCGAAGAATGTTATATGAACGCAGTAGGGGATTTTGTTGAAACGCTTCGCGCGTCGTCACCCATTTGTTGCATCTACTCTTGCGCTACTTATTGTGAAATGGATTTACTAAGTCCCCTTCCCTGGCGGGTACACAATAACTGATCAATGTTTCATCGCAATCGGATGAATAGTATATGAACGCATACCAGATTTTGTTTAAACGATTCGCGCTCCGTCACTCATTTGTTGAATCTACTCGTGCGCTACCTACTGTAAAATGTATTTACTAAGTTAGAAACCGTCACGTAAGTGTCCACAACATCTCACCCAAGTTTCATCGCTATCGGACTAATGGGATATGAAGACATTGGGGACAGTATTGAAACGCTCCGCGTGTCGTCGTTCAATTGTCGAATCTACTCGTGTGCTACCTACTGTGAAATGTATTTACTAAGCCAGAAACCTTCCTTGGAGTGTCCACCATATTTCACCCAAGTTTCACCGCTAACGGCAGAATGGTATATGACCTTATACGGGACTTTGTTGAAACGCTTCGCGCGTCGTCCCTCATTTGTTGAATCAACTTGTGCGCTGTAAATTGTATAGGGGATTTACTAAGCCAGACATTTTCCATGACGTGTACACAACATCTCACCCAAGTTTCATAGCTACGGACGAATGGTACATGTATGCATACGGGACTTGGTTGAAACGCTTCGCGTGTCGTCGCTCATTTGTTGATTCTACTCTTGCGCTACATATTGTAATATGGACGTACTCAGCCAGAAACCTTCCCTGGAGTGTACACAACATCTCACCCAAGTTTCATCGCAAACGGATGAATGGTATGTGAACGTATACGGGACGATGTCGAAACGCTTCGCGCGTAGTCACTCATTTGTTGAACATACACGTGCGCTTCGTATTGTAAAATGGATTTACTTAGCCAGAAAGCTTTCCTGGAGTGTACACAACAATTCACCAAACATTTATCACTATCAGACGAATGGTATATGACTTTATACGGGACTTCGTTGAAACGCTTCGCGTGTCATCGCCCATTTGTTGAATCTACTGGTGCGCTACCTATTGTAAAATGTATGTACTAAGCCAGAAACCTTCCCTGGAGTGTACACTACATCTCACCTAAGTTTCATCGCTATCGGATGAATGGTATATGAAACTATATGGGACTTTGTTGAAACGCTTCGCGCGTCGTCGCTCATTTGTTGATTCTACTCGTGCTCTACCTATTTTTAAAGGGATTTACTAAGCTAGAAACCTTCCCTGGAGTGCACACAAAATCTCAGCCTAGTTTCATCGCTATCGGACGAATGGTATATGAACGCAAACGTGACTTTTTTGAAATGCTTCACGCGTCGTAGCCCATTTGTTGAATCTACTCGTGCGCTGCCTATTGTAAAGTGGATGTACTAAGCCAGAAACCTTCCCTGCAGTGTACGCAACATTTTACGCAAGTTTCATCGCTATCGAACGAATGGTATATGAATGCATACGGGACTTTGTTGAAACGCTTTGCGTGTCGTCGCTCATTTGTTGAATCTACTCGTGCGCTACCTATTGTAAAATGGATTTACTAAGTCAGAAACCTTCCTTGGAGTGTACTCAACATCTCACCCAAGTTTCATCGCTATCGGACGAATGGTATATGAACACATGCGGGGCTTTGTTGAAACGCTTCGCGTGTCGTCGCTCATTTGTTGATTCTACTCGTGCTCTACCTATTTTTAAAGGGATTTACTAAGCTGGAAACCTTCCCTGGAGTGTACACAACATCTCACCCAAGTTTCATAGCTACGGACGAATGGTATATGAACGCATACGGGACTTGGTTGAAACGCTTCGCGTATCGTCGCTCATTTGTTGATTCTACTCTTGCGCTACATATTGTAATATGGACGTACTCAGCCAGAAACCTTCCCTGGAGTGTACACAACATCTCACCCAAGTTTCATCGCAATCGGATGAATGGTATGTGAACGTATACGGGACGATGTCGAAACGCTTCGCGCGTAGTCACTCATTTGTTGAACATAAACGTGCGCTTCGTATTGTAAAATGGATTTACTTAGCCAGAAAGCTTTCCTGGAGTGTACACAACAATTAACCAAACATTTATCACTATCAGACGAATGGTATATGACTTTATACGGGACTTTATTAAAACGCTTCGCGTGTCATCACTCATTTGTTGAATCTACTGGTGCGCTACCTGTTGTAAAATGTATGTACTAAGCCAGAAACCTTCCCTGGAGTGTACACAACATCTCACCCAAGTTTCATCGCTATCGGATGAATGGTATATGAAATTATATGGGACTTTGTTGAAACGCTTCGCGCGTCGTCGCTCATTTGTTGATTCTACTCGTGCTCTACCTATTTTTAAAGGGATTTACTAAGCTGGAAACCTTCCCTGGAGTGCACACAAAATCTCAGCCTAGTTTCATCGCTATCGGACGAATGGTATATGAACGCAAACGTGACATTGTTGAAATGCTTCGCGCGTCGTAGCTCATTTGTTGAATCTACTCGTGCGCTGCCTATTGTAAAGTGGATGTACTAAGCCAGAAAATTTCCCTGCAATGTACACAACATTTTACGCAAGTTTCATAGCTATCGGACGAATGGTAAATGAATGCATACGGGACTTTGTTGAAACGCTGTGCGTGTCGTCGCTCATTTGTTGAATCTACTCGTGCGCTATCTACTGTGAAATGTATTCACTAATTTTGAAACCTTCACGTAAGTGTACACAACATCTCACCCAAGTTTCATCGCTATCGGACGAATGGTATATGAACACATATGGGACTTTGTTGAAATGCTTCGCGCATCGTCGCTCATTTGTTGAATCTACGCGTGCGCTACCTATTGTAAAATGGATTTACTAAGTCAGAAACCTTCCTTGGAGTGTACTCAACATCTCACCCAAGTTTCATCGCAATCGGACGAATGGTATATGAACGCATAGGAGACATACATACCCACAGACAGACAAACTATCACGTAACATTGATTTTTAGCCTATTTTCAATTTTGAAAAAATAGGCTTATGAGATCACCTTTTGTCCGTGTATGTGTGCGTGTGTGTGTGTGTGTGTGTGTGATTCGTGTGTGTGTCCCCCCCCCCCCCCCTAATAAAATCTAAACGGCAAGAGCGATTTCAATGAAACTCGGAAAGTTCATAGCACTATTCCCGGCGACCTCGACCGTGCCCTTCAAATTTTGTTACGACTCACCAATCCAACATGGCGGCTGTGCGAAATATTTCACCAGCATTCAATATCTCCGAAACTATTACCGATATTACCCTGACATTTTCTAATGTGATAGAGGGAACTACTATAAGTTCACTTATGTGACTTTTGAAAACCTGGTAACTACAAAACCAACATGGATGCCAAGCGAATTTGCGACTTTTAAATAGACGTTTCTCGCGATTTGACCAACCAAACGCAATGAAACTTGGTACAGTATATGTTTATATACATTGAAATGCACCGACATCTAACTTCGTTCAAATGTTCACATAATCACAAGATGGCGGATGTGCGAAATATTTCACTGGCATTCTATATCTCTGAAACTAATAGCGGTATCTCCCTAAAATTTTGTACGGAGATAAAGGGCACTACTGGAAGTCCATCTATAAGACTTTCAAAAACCGGTTAACTACAAGACGAACATGGCGGCCAAGCGAATTTGAAAATTTTAAATAGACCTTTCTCGCGATTTAATGTTCCAAGCGCACTGAAACCTGGTACAGGAAATATTTATACACATTGTAATCCACTGGTATCTAATTTAGTTCAATTGCTTACATAACCTCAAGATGGCGGCAGTGCGAATTTTAAAATTAAGTTTTTATTTCTTGTGATGTAGTCATGCGATCGAAGTGAAAGTTGGAATAATGAACCTACGCAATAATTTTCCTTTAATGGTACATGACTCTATGGATTTAACAATCCAACATGGCGACCATCCGAAATATTTAGACGATACTGAATATATACGAATCTATTTTAGCAATCAAACTGAATTTTTTAATGTTCATAGGGGCTATGAACTTAAGTTCACCTATAGGACTTTAAATAGGCTTATGAGATCACCTTTTGTCCGTGTGTGTGTGCGTGTGTGTGTGTGTGTGTGTGTGATTCGTGTGTGTGTCCCCGCCTAATAAAATCTAAACGGCAAGAGCGATTTCAATGAAACTCGGAAAGTTCATAGCACTATTCCCGGCGACCTCGACCGTGCCCTTCAAATTTTGTTACGACTCACCAATGCAACATGGCGGCTGTGCGAAATATTTCACCAGCATTCAATATCTCCGAAACTATTACCGATATTACCCTGACATTTTCTAATGTGATAGAGGGAACTACTATAAGTTCACTTATGTGACTTTTGAAAACCTGGTAACTACAAAACCCACATGGATGCCAAGCGAATTTGCGACTTTTAAATAGACGTTTCTCGCGATTTGACCAACCAAACGCAATGAAACTTGGTACAGTATATGTTTATATACATTGTAATGCACCGACATCTAACTTCGTTCAAATGTTCACATAATCACAAGATGGCGGATGTGCGAAATATTTCACTGGCATTCTATATCTCTGAAACTAATAGCGGTAACTCCCTAAAATTTTGTACGGAGATAAAGGGCACTACTGGAAGTCCATCTATAAGACTTTCAAAAACCGGTTAACTACAAAACGAACATGGCGGCCAAGCGAATTTGAAAATTTTAAATAGACCTTTCTCGCGATTTAATGTTCCAAGCGCACTGAAACCTGGTACAGGAAATATTTATACACATTGTAATCCACTGGTATCTAATTTAGTTCAATTGCTTACATAACCTCAAGATGGCGGCAGTGCGAATTTTAAAATTAAGTTTTTATTTCTTGTGATGTAGTCATGCGATCGAAGTGAAAGTTGGAATAATGAACCTACGCAATAATTTTCCTTTAATGGTACATGACTCTATGGATTTAACAATCCAACATGGCGACCATCCGAAATATTTAGACGATACTGAATATATACGAATCTATTTTAGCAATCAAACTGCATTTTTTAATGTTCATAGGGGCTATGAACTTAAGTTCACCTATAGGACTTTAAATAACCTGGTGATCACAAATCCAACATGGCGGTGACGCGAATTATAAATATTCACATGGACGTTTCTCGCAATTTAACCATCCGCGTGCAGTGAAACTTGGTACAGTAAATCCTTATACGAATTTTAATCCACTGGCATCTAATTTATTTCAATTGTTTCCATAACCTCAAGATGGCAGCTGTGCAAAATTTTAAAATCTCCTTGTTTTTTCTTGTGTCCTAATTATGCGATTGAAGTTTGAATACTACACGTTCACAATAATCTGCATGTAACAGTACATAACTCTAGGACCTACATATATAAAATCCAACATGGCGACCATCCGAAATATTTAGTCGGTTCTCAGTATCTACGAATCTATTACAGCAATCAAACAGAAATTGTGTATGTTGATAGTGGCAATTAACATAAGTAGGATATATGAAAATAGGCTGTATAGTTCTTCACGGAACTACTTGTTATATATATAGATAGATATTATTATTTATTGCCACATGCGGTTATTATACCATTATTGTTATTAATATATATTAATATATAAAAATGAGATGTTGTGTGTCTGTGTATTACTCAATCACGCAAGAGCCAATGGTCCGATTTACATGAAATTTTACATCGAAGTAGCTGATTTACCAGGTTAACATATAGGCTAATTTTGATTTCGATGTTGTGCACTATTTAAAGATAGCGACCATTTTAGAGACGTCACTACACCCTTTGGTTTCAAACTTTCATATTTCCATTTCAAATAAAAAGAGAAAGCCAAGAACTAGCAAACGTTTGATGGCATATATGAGGTTTAAAATTCAATTTTCTATTCGATAGGTCCGTATCACTTTTCATGTATCTCCAACGGGTAGCGAGCAAATCCAAAATGTGTGCTATAAAACACGGTCAACGCCGAGCGGTGTAGTTGGACAAAATGTTCCATCCTCACTCTCCCTCCGCGCAGCACCGGTACTTCAGCCAGTATAATAATAATA
This sequence comes from Meconema thalassinum, assembly GCA_946902985.2. Lineage (NCBI taxonomy): Eukaryota > Metazoa > Arthropoda > Insecta > Orthoptera > Tettigoniidae > Meconema > Meconema thalassinum. The sequence goes on along the minus strand of OX336391.1, from coordinate 644,356,547 downwards.
ATAATAATAATAATAATAATAATAATAATAATAATAATAATAATAATAATAATAATAATAATAATAATAATAATGATTCACTGATAGGTCAGTACAATAAATTCTGAAAATAATTTTTAAAATGTAAAAATTAAACAAATATGGAGATTTAAAGAAATGAATTTCAAAATGTAATTAACATTACCGGTATACATAAATATATTCACTTGCACGAGAACGGAACTCACATCGCTCAAACAATAAGCTAAGTACATATTCAATTCCAACCTGACCATTCACTAACAATCAGGTGAGTTAGCCATGGTCGTTACGGCATGACTGCTGGCAGTCGCTCACATCCGGGAGGCGAGGAGGTTCGAATCCCCCCGCCGGCAACCTTGAAGATGGTCTTCTGTGGTTTCCCATCTTCCTTCCAGGCAAGATCACCAGGCAAATGCCGGAGTTGGTCCCTCACTATAGGCCACAGCCGCTACCTTCCAACTCCTCGTCCTTACATTCAAACTTTCCTCCCCAGGCAACACCCGTTGGTACTTGTAGCTCACCCATTGGGTGTCCACCTCGAAGCAGCTACATCACTGGCGAGCCGAACATGTCCTCGGACACTCCCGGCACTAAAAGCCATACGCTAAAAAAGAGAAAATAAAAATAAAAAACTAACAATCACAGATATCGCACTAAGCAAGGAAACCTGAAGGTCAATAACCACTAGCAATATCTGAACAGAAGATCACATATAACTATAACAAGTTACGCAAGTTTCATCATAATCGATACTAACTCTTCATGATTTCAGTTTTCTTTGGCGTCAGTATTCCTTCATTCGGTCAGAACATCAAATTACAAAGAGTCCAGAAAGCATGTGTTCGGTACATTCTGAGTGTAAGGCGAGATGAACACATCACACCTTATTACGTGCTGAAACTCCACGAGTGCAGACAGCTATCAGTTGCCATTCTGACACATAAAATATTACATACCCAGACCCCGTTATATCTCTACAATGCCTTTACACCAATGTATTCTGCTTATAATCGAGAAAATAGATACACAAAATTAACACCTCAGATTCCTATACACCGAATAAATCGTTTGTTTGCACCGCCTCACGCCTCTTCAACACCTTCGATTTATATAAGTTCGTCAACATTGCAAGCACTGCAGCTCTCAAAAGACATCTTTCATCCTGCTTCTTGGAGCAACATACCTTTCACATCTGATTACTGCATTGTGTTAAAATACTACGAGTATTATTAGTTCAATTATAACATCGGGACAATAGCTGACAACCTGCTTTTCTTGTATATGGTGTTTGTTTTTCGGGCTGATACTGTGTCTGTATGCACTGTTTTGTATATATTTTCCCATTATTAGCCTATTATTATTATTATTATTATTATTTATTTGTTTCCCCCAACTTTGGGGTACATGAAATCAATCACTTTTTTATTGTTTTGAGCTTTCCTTTTGGCCCAGTATTGCCTCATCCTTTGAGATCTTGCTTCCCTTTCTTCGGCAGAGATGTGGATCGTACGCTTTTGTTTGAGTTTCACTTGGAACCGTTGCTTCTTATCCTTGGTGACGGTTTTGGCTGCTTTGTCCATGAGCATGGTGTCTGTAATTTGGAGTTCCACGAGGTCTTTCTCAGTTTCCTTAAACTAAAGAGGTTATTTTTGTTGCCAACATCTTTTTGGTTAGTCTATTTGAATTCATTCCGAGGATGTCCCCATAAAAATCAATTCTCCGTTTTCTTATTGTGTCCGAGAGTATTATTACTGTCTTTTTGTTACTATCATTGTTAGACTATTGTTGTTTATATTGTGAATGTAATTGAAATGGTTTGTTTTCATAAGCCCTAATCTTATTTTATGTAGGGCACAACTGTAAAGGAGCTCTTAAGCTCTAAGTGTAGCCGTGAAAGTAAATCAAATCAAATTCTCTTGCTCACAGCTTCACTCTTTTCAGCTGCCCAATGTTGTTTCTTCTTGGACGCTGTTTCTGGCTCTAGGAACCCCTCAAATGTGTACATCTTATTTTGGAAAGTGGTTCTGTTGCGGATGTCTTGATCAGTGATGTTCATTTCTTGTAGATCCTTCTTGGTGTTAGAAAAAACATTTTTCACAAGAGTTGCCTTATCTATTAAGCTTGTTGAAGTGGTTAAGAATTTTTTTGTGAGTTTGTCGCCAGGCATTCTTGAAATATGTCCAAAGAATTTAACCCATCGTTTTCGTATGGCATCTGAGATACTGCTGCATGTTTTATACGGTATACTTCTTTGTTACTGCGTAATCGGCATGTGTCAGCTCATTTTTGGTGGTCCGAGAATTTGTCTTAAAAATGTTCGTTCGTTTTATTATATTTCTTTTTTAGTTGTTAGTCCCAGGCATTCCGAAGCATACAGGCACTCTGTTTGAATTACTGTTTAGTAGTTTAGTCTTAATATAAATCGCTTTCATGTTGTATGTGTTTATAATAACTGTTGTAACTAAATAAATGTACATATTGTGCATAGACTACCATCGCCCAAATATTTAAGCATAGCCTTGTCATCTGATGATGATCGCTCGACGATCGAAACTGGTCATCCAAGTGAATTTATTCATCTAATGTATTTTTCTTTTAGGATTGGGGAAACACCCATTACACAGTCGTGTTGACCGACTGAAAATAATTCGCATTTAGATGCAATAGGTAGGTGGAGCTCATGACCACAACGACCAGCAGTAAAGCATTCACTGAAAAAAAAAAGATTCAAAGCTCTGCTGAGTTAAGAATGTGTATAAAGAGTAAGAAAGTAGTACGCCGATGGAAGATTAAAAATCGATATAACTCCGGGATGTGGAGATAGCTAACCGATTCTTGACCAATAAAGCTGTTATAAAACGAGGACCAAAAGTTTAATTTATTGAATACTATTGATATTACATTAATGTGTTATGTCTCACGAATCTGACGGCAAATCCAGTACAGACGTTCTGTGAGACATATTTAGTATTATTTACAACATATATACGGATTGTATTTCAATACAAGAGTGCATGCTTCTTTCTTCTCTTCAAGTTTTTTAAATTTATATATATTAATTACAATTATTAATTTTAACATGTTAGGTGATAATGGGAAAAATTAATGTAAATAGTTAAAAACACAATAGTTAGACTATAGTAGTTTATGTTATAAGTTATTGTTTATTTAGGTAATAATTTTTAATGCGACGTAAAGATAGTTGTTCGCTGTTCATGTTGGACAATCCAGGTGGTAGTTCATTAAGTAGTGATGGTATAATATAATTTAGCCTCTTGAAGCCATAGCTATTTATACATAAAGGTTTTACATATTTAGTACTTGTTATGGCTCTTGTTTGTACGTTGTGACAGACCTTATGCCTGATTAATAATAATAATAATAATAATAATAATAATAATAATAATAATAATAATAATAATAATAATATTTAATCATTGCTACTCAATAACAGACAAGAATAACTCGATAATAAGAATTGTAAATGACTATAACCCCAGAGTATTTATATTCTGGGATATTTTGAAGTTGGTAGCATTGATCTCTGACATTGTTTGGCTCGCTAGCAGGTAGTCAGTGTCACTGTGACCTTTGGTCGGCGTATTTATCAGTTGCCAGGACAGAAACCCTGGGGTGGTGTCAAACCCCACCTTACTCAATATACTGTACGTTTCCTGTTGTGCAATGCTGTGCCTGTCAGAGAAGTAAAGATCGCTATACCAATGTATTTTGTGGTGTTTGTAAAAGACCTGTATACAAAGTGATCACCTGCAATAATTGCATTGCCTGAAAAGTGTGAAATTAACCTCCTTTCTGAAAAGCATATTTTAGAACATTATTTTGAAACAGTTTTTTTGTATGTTCTATTTCGCAGTCAGTTTACCCTCCAGGTAGGCTTTTTCCACGACCTGACCGAGGGATCTCATCGTCACCGCCTCGACGGGCAGTATCCTGGAGCTTGACAAAGATTCAGGAGATACAGCTGGGGAGGCAGGAGAATCGCCTCGTCTAGGCGGCCTCACCCGCAAAGCGAACAGGGTGCCTCATGAGGGATGGGAAGTATGGGAGCGAGAGACAAGGAAGAGGGAAGGAGGGGGCCGTGGCCTGACGGCAGGCACCATACCGGCATTGACCGAAGACGAAGTGGAAAACCACAGAAAACCACTTCGAGAATGGCTGAGATGGGAATAGAACCCCCTCTACTCATTTGGACCACCCGAGGTTGAGTAGACCCCGTTCCAGTCCTCATATCATTTTCAAATTTCGTGGCAGAGCCTCCGGGGTGGCAGCTAAGAACGCTGACCACTACACCACGGAGGCGACTGTATTAAAAACTATCATTTTCATTGCATTGAATTGATAATAGAATGTTATCAACATTGTTGTCCCACTTCGTCATTGTTAGTAACTTCCAAGTATTAAAAGAGTTCAAAATATGTCCACTCTCTATATTTTAAACTTAAATACTGCTGTAACAACTACACATTCCTCATCTAATCAATGTAACAGAATCCCCGCAGGGGCTCACATCTAGTGGGACGTGGGTTGGTGACCACGGGACTCCAGCTGAGTCCGGCATTGCTTCCACTTACTTGTGCTGGGCTCCTCTCCGTCTTCTTTATTGTCGACCTCTCTTGGTCACCTCTTGTTCTCTTCCGTCCCCGAAGGTATTAGGGTATCCGAGGCTTAGGGAGTCTCTTCCTTTCCTGCCTTAATTGGCCTTCTTTTTCCTTTTCATGTAATCTCCTGCCTTCTGCTTACGCCCTCAAGGAGGCAAGGTGTATGTAGCCCCAACACTTCTGGTGCACCCTGGATTGTGCTACACCCTCAAGGGCTCACGGCTGGTGAGTTTGGGAGTTGGCGACTCCGAGGGGTTCCTGAGCTGGGTCCGTTTAGTCCCTTTTTTCCGCTGACATTGGGGTGGGTCCTCTCCTCTTTCCCTTTTCTATCTGTATTTCATGGCTCTCCTTCCTCACAAGTCCGTCAATCCTCATTCTTCGAAGGCTGAGGGAATTTCTTTTCTTCCTGTCCTTTATTTGCCTTATCCTTTATTTGTTTACCACTTCTTCTTCTAGTATGTAAGTCGGTAGTTAGTATTTAGTTATAGTTTTCATATATCCTCCTTGATTGTGGTGTCCGAACATAACGTACCACGGACAAAACGTACCTCTTGATTTTCGAGGACATATCGTATGACCTAGGTCTTTATCTATCTAAGAACGGGTTTTGTCGTAATTCCCAAATATTTACGCTAGGACATAACGTACCAGTTGATGTCAGGCGGACATTCCAGCTACAGGTTCATTACCACATAAACATCAGTGGCGATCACACTGTGCGGCTTTAAACATTTAGGCATTGTAACAAGCGCCTTCATGAAGTACGAATTGTACATAGAAAGATCAAAGAGAAAGAAGAAATATGTCAAGTATGATGAACGGCTTGACAGAATAATAAAGTGGTATGAAGAGAATGGAAACTTGAAATCTTGCTTGAGAGCTCTCTCATATTCGCAGAACTTGGAATGAAACTTCTCATGGCGAACTTGCTATTCACTTAGAATGAAACATCCCATGATGAACTTGCTATTCACTTAGAATGAAACATCCCATGATGAACTTGCTATTCGCGAGGATATAAAACCCACAAAAACAATTTAAAAATTTAAAAAAAAACATAGAAAAGAAAACAAAAATGACCAGAGCTTAACCACAGCTGATTTTAAACACGCCAAAATGTTTATAACGATTTTGCCAGTCCAAAGCCTGGATAAAGTGTGATGGGAATCCAAAAACTTATCATATTTTATATTAGTTTATCTTATGTTATTGCCCACGTATTTATTACCAGGATTAATTGAGCAATACCGAGCAAGTGGCCGTGCGGTTAGGGTTTCATGCACCCTAAATACTTCCCACTCTTTCAAGTTGTACGTTATGTCCGTGGTACGTTATGTCCTATAACCCTCTATTGTAGTTCAAGCACTGCCCATATACTAGGTTACGACACGGCCGAGGGGACCCAATGCGCTGATCACGCATCACCTTAATATCTGCAGGCCAAATGGCTGGGCAGCGGTCACTTGGTAGGCCAAGGCCCTTCACGGGCTGTAGTACCAGGGGTTATTATTATTATTATTTTTGTTATTATTAAATGGCTTGGCAGCGGTCGCTTGGTAGGCCTAGGTCCTTCACGGGCTGTAGTGCCAGGGGTTATTATTATTATTACTATTCCCTCTTGACCGCCTAACGCGCATTATACGTATTGATGAATTTTACAGCTTAATTTGGTTCCGTGATAACCTTATAGCCAGTGGTGATTCCTCCATGTAGGACGTGAGGATCATCCTACAGTCAGCACTTAGCTGTAACTGTTAAAAAAAAAAAAGTTTTGTAAAATTGTCTTTGGGGCCACCTTGTGCGCCCTCTCGATATGCTCTGTCTCACTGTTACTGTCAGTACTTGTAACTAGTTCTACACTTCGCCCCTAGATGGGTGAAGTGTGACCTTCACCACCCGGAGTAGAAAGCTGTGAGGAAGTAAGAATTAGGTAATCTGTGGAAGTAAGCCTTGCGTCCTCAAAGCACGTGTTTATATCCTTAGAAATGTGTTGGCAGCCCCTGAGGGGGAAGGGGAAGGTTTGGTCTGATTAATGGCATTCTGAGGACGTCGACTGAGATCCTCAAGTCTCGCTATTGGTTGAATTTTAAACCAACACTACGGGCTTATTGGTTATGATTTTGCGCGGTCAGAATGGATAGTCTGTTTTCAGCGTGTGCACATCTTTGGAGTGGAATTCGATTGTATTGTATTGTGTAATGTGTTCGTAATAGTGCTGTGCGACAGAATAACTGAGTCTAATATCTCAACTTGGCCCAGCTATTATAATTATCTTAGGTTAATAAGTAGCCTATCTTATTACGTCCTACACATTATGAAAATTAGGAGTCGCCACTGCTTATAGCCGTTTGCAAACTTCACAGTAATGTAATAAATGGAATGGCGTTGCATCTTACAGTAATAGATGTTCCTGCGAGATTTTGTTGCCATGGTTACCTGCTCGCATTCTTTCAATAGTTTATTAAATGAAATTAGTTTTCTGGGAATATCCCAAAAACTGTTGGTTTTAGGCCCTTAAATGTGGTTTTCGGGGGCCCTGTTTTGTTTCTCACATTGAGGGGCTGAAAAAAAAAGCTTTGTCTCGTCCCTCTACGCCTATTTGAGCATGTATTTTAAGGGGATAGGCCCCCTTATATGAGAGGTACGGAGAAGAGTTAGTGTTGCCATGGTAACTACTTTAGGAAATGTATCCACGCTCATTAGAGAAAAACTCCCTCCTCAACACATACCCATGTTTAACCCCTCAAGCCGGTTGGCCGTACACTGTACGTCCGCTGGATTCTACTCGTCCAGCCGGTTCGACATACCACAAACGGCCGGTGCAGGCGGAAGTTAGAATGCCTATTACACATGAACCACTGCTGCTTCGCGGGATCTTTTTGCATGTTATGAACCGAGACGTTGTGTACTTTCATGCCATCTCTGTTTCATAATTAGAACTAATACGAAGTTGATCGATATCCGTTGCTTTTGACGACTCATATCGATCAGCGAAAGAACTTGAAACGCGCTCTGTTGAGTTTCAAATTAGTTGCTTTAGAAGGTATCACGGTCTCTCCTGCCATCTCGAGAATGTTTTGTGAACTATGTATCTTGACAATTTTTGCCACTTATGAAGGGGAAGCACCGAAAGCAAATACTACGTAGATAATTTTTTGCTTCGTAGGCTTGAGGCTACTCAGTCGCAGATAAATAATTGCCGGGCTGTCTCATTATCTTACGTGTGCAGAGATTATTCTTTTGATAGTTGACAGTAGTGGAAGTGATGTATAGGGAAGAGATATTTCGGTAGTGATACGGACTATGCACACACAGCATGATGTTATTGGGGAAGTGGCAGACAGCGCTGATGAAGAAGAAATAGCTTCAGCTGTAATAACAACGACCGCTGTTCAGTGTTTGTTGCGAGAGGTTCACGGGTATGCCGGGAACAGGAAAGCATTTCACGTCTGTTTTAGATTCTATTTTGCTGTTTTTCGACGACAAATTGATTGAACTAATTGTTTGAGAAACAAATATGTACGCGACAGAATGTATAGTTGGCGCGCCCTTGAAACCAAGGTCGTGCGCCAATAAGTGGGAGTTAGTGACAGGGTGCAACAACATTTATGTGGCTTGTAATGTTGATGGGGATAATGCAGAAACCTACCCTAAAGAGGTATTTCACCAGGGATGAATTTTTAGAAACCCCTAGCCTATATTCCCTCAAACAATGCCAAGTGACAGGTTTGAATTAATATCGCGATGTTTACATTTTGTTGACAATTCTACACGGGATACATATACGGGGCCAAAAAACTTTTCAAAATTCAGCTTTTCCTGGAAATTATACCCGAAAATTAAGTTATGTAGGTTGAGCATTATCATATCTTGTTTTCATTGTAAATATACCTGAAACAAATAACAAAAGTGGAACTTATCAAATTATTATATTTTTGTAAATATTGCGTGTGATCATGGACAACCCTGAAAAGCAGTCGTTACATATATTACTGAGAAACATTGGACATGTTATCGGTAAGTATTCCCAAAATGTTCATTACGTTATATTTCGTAGTTCTTACATTATTAATTATTTACCTTGTTGGTGTCTACACCTCTGCTGAGCTTCAATTTAAATACCGCCGGAGAAGGGAACACCTCCAGATTAAATAGCCGGCCTGAAGAGTTAAAAGATAATTTTATCCTCTCAACCGTTGTTGAATTGGTTGAAAAATTACAGGGGATGTGCATTGCTTTGAAAAACTATATTCTGCATTTCGGATACGTTTCCTATTTATTTTCGAACTCCAATATGCTCACGATATTTTTGGTTCTAAAGTTCCGTGACATTCTGGAAGTATCGAGTTCGCATTTATATACTTAGAGCCTTCCAAAACTACCTGTAGGTTTAACATTTTAGATTAGTACGTTTTAATACTGCGATTTTAAATCACCCCTTTCGGTATATCTGACGGAATAATTTAACTGACACAAGAAGAACATGTCAAGCGCCTTTGACAACGATATGAAGGAAAGCGTCATCTAGAAGCAAAATTACTAAGGATACACTTGCATAATCCAAATTTTTGTCACCAATCCTAAGATTAGTTTTACTCAACCCTATGTAAAACTTCAACAAATTTCATATTCTTACGACATATTTGCTTGGCAAGGACATTCTCGCTCACGCGCTCCGCCAGTGACGGCTCAGTTGCCGGTTACCGCGCGTGCATAAGAACGGCAGAATACGGTGCTTAAAATCAGTATCTTGCATTTTTACTCACCATGTTTACATTAGCTGCTGAAAATGTTCCCCATCCGCTGCCAAACATGATCGGTACCTTCTTATGAATTAATTTAGCTTCAGTAAGAAAATAATGACCTTTACGTCTATTTTCATTGTTTACATAACCTCTCCGTTTAAATCTCTTAACCAGTTGTTTAATTGTGTATAGTGCTGAAATGCCTTATATGAAATATTCGTTACGTGAACGTGTAGGCTATATCTGCACTATATGTACATTAACTACAGGAAATCGTGAGCTAGAACAAAAGTAATGTTTCGAATGAAATTTCCAGGGAGACCCATGACCAAAGACCCTAAGGAATCAAAACAATAAAAAGACGTTTTAAAATGTCAAAATTCATATCGTAGCTACTTTCAAAATTTGGTTTTTGCTATGGGCTGATTTTCACTCTTTCCCTTATATCGGTCATGTCTATTTTAAAGTGGGTGTTATGCCTTCAGCTACAAAATGAATCTGAGCAAATGTTTTAACATTACATAGAAATACGAATTAAATAAACGATTTGAGTGGAAGTAAATTTACATTAAAAATGTAAAACAGGCACAGTTACAATATTAACCAATCCCTCTCGGCACGCCGGAAGGCGGAGGTAGATTTCACCGGGTAAAGGAAAATACTTGGAATTCACTGAATTTGCCAATTTTTGTACACCTAAAAACGTTCTACGTGTTAAGCATAGGAGAAGCCCGATCTTGAAATTCCGAAAACATTTTGCTCTTGGCGTAACGAAGGGTCATATCAAAAATTATTTCAAACAAAAGTTTCAGGTAATTTTTAGAGGACTATTGACATTTTAAACGGTATTTACATTCTGCATATGTCGGCTTTTTTATGAGCGTTAAAAATCTCCCAGTATGCCTTTGTTGGAAAGGAAAGTAAGGCCGGCAGAACCATGTCATAGATTTATGGCATGTAAATGTAAATTGTTGTTAAAGAATTGTGTGAATGTACAGGTTAAGTTTGATTAATGCTCTTTAACCCGCTAGGCCTATATTGTCAAAGATGCTGATGGTAGGATCTTTCAGCCATATGCCAACGAATTCACTTTTGGAAGTGTTAATATTGCAGAAAGCCAAGTAGTGTGCTTTTATCTTCTTGACCTAAGATGCTTGATGAAATGTAATTCTTTTAATAAAAACGATTAAAATTAACAAGTAATAAATACAATTTTATGAAAATTGAAAATAAATATGCTTGTAAAAATGAAAAATTAATAATCTTACAAAATTAGATAAACTTTTGCAGTTAAAAATAAATAAGCTTATAATAGTCTACTAGAATTTAAAAAAATAATTTCATAAAAAAATATACAAAATTAAAATTATAAAGATTTAAGTTACATAAACATAAAATAAAAATGAGCAGTTAAAATTTAAGGTAAAATAATTAAATAAATACAATAATTTAATAAGAGTCCTGTCCTAAAGGCGTAAGTTCCAACTATCGCCGCCAGTTGCCTGTTGCGGCGGCTATTAGTAGCCAATTTCACAGCTAGGTGTCGTTGAATTTGATAGCAAAAGTAGGAACTACTTGGAATTGATTGTCTGCAGCCGTCACAATTAACACCAGTTATCAGACAGATTCTACACACACCAAAGTACACGGGGCTACATGACCACTGAGGAACCAACCAATCTGTTGTTAGAAGCTTTTCTGTCGGTCAACACGAGTGCGCCCTAATTAGATTGTATGGGGAATTACTGTGCAATTAATTTCCTAGCGCCTGAAATAAATTAAGCGAATTATTGTTATACTTAATTAAACACCTCTCATATAAAATGGGGACTAGATTGGATGACCACTGTAGTTTCGTTCATCATGCACACATCATCAGACCCTTGTCACGTAGGCTTAGTTTATGTGTATAGCACTTGACACAGGCCTAAATTAGAGTGACCATGAGATCTGTATTTAGCCTATTTTCAATTTTGGAAAAATAGGCTTATAAGATCACCTTTTGTCCGTGTGTGTGTGCGTATGTGTGTGATTCGTGTATGCCCCCCCCCCCTAATAAAATCTAAACGGCTGGAGCGATTTCAATGAAACTCGGTATGTTCATAGCACTATTCCGGACGACACCGACCATGCCCTTAGAATTTTGTTACGTCTCACCAATCCAACATGGCGGCTGTGCGTAATATTTCACCAGCATTCAACATCTCCGAAACTATTACCGATATCAACCTGGAATTTTTTACGGTGATAAAGGGAACCACTAGAAGTTCACCTATGTGACTTTTGAAAATCTAGTAACTACAAAACTAACATGGCGGCAAAGCGAATTTGCGACGTTTAAATAGACGTTTCTCGCGATTTAACCAACCAATCGCAATGAAACTTGGTACAGTATATGTTTATACAAATTGTAATGCACCGACATCTAACTTCGTTCAATTGTTTACATAACCTCAAGATGGTGCGAAATATTTCACCGACATTCTATATCCCTGAAACTATTACCGGTATCACCATGAAATTTTGTACGGAGATAAAGGGCACTACTGGAAGTTAATCTATGAGGCTTTCAAAAACCTGTTAACTACAATACGAACATGGTGGCCAAGCAAAGTTGAAAGTTTTAAATAGACTTTTCTCGCGATTTAATGATTCAAACGCAATGAAATTTCGTACAGGAAATGTTTATACACATTGCAATGCACTGGTATCTAATTTAGTTCAATGTTTGCGTGGCGGGTGTGCGAATTTCGAAAATTAAGTTTTTATTTATTGGGATCGAAATCAACATTTGTATAATGAACGCACACAATAATCACCATCTAATAGTAGTCTACATAACTCTATGGCGTACATATATTAAAATCTAACATGGCGACCATCCGTAATATTTAGACGGTTCTCAATATCTATTAATTTACTACAGCAAACTGAAATAGAGGCTATAAGCATAAGTTCACCTATGGGACGTTCAATAACCTGGCCAGCACAAATCCAACATGGCGGCTACGCGAAATTTAAATATTCAAATGGACGTTTCTTGCGTTTTAACCATCCGAGCGCAGTGAAACTTGATACGGTACAGGCTTATACAATTTATAATCGACTGGCATCTAATTCATTTAAATTTATTTCATAACCACAAGATGGCGACTGAGCGAAATTTTAAAATCCTGTTTTATTTCTTGTGTCGTAATCATGCGATTGAAGTTTGAATAAAACACCTACAGAATAATCTCCATGTAATTGTACTTAACTCTAAGGCCTATAATACAAAATCCAACATGGTGACCATCCAAAATATTTAGACGGCTCTCAATATTTACGAATCTATTACAGCAATCAAACTGAAGTATGTTGAAAGGGGCAATTAATATTAGTTGGATATATGAAAATAGGCTGTTTAGTTCTTCACGGAACTACTTGTTTTTATTCTAATTTTGGAACAAGACAATTTTTAGAATCCTATGTTATGGTAAAATTTATATTGAGTGTATGTTCTTGCACATTTATATAATTACGCTGAGGAAGGTCCACAATGCGCCTGAAATCGGTACGGTTATAATGTACAACATGTATTGACTAATGTTTACATTTACTTCCATGATACTTATGTACAACTATTTATAATTGAATCGCTCGTTGTTGAAAGGCACTTAGAAAATATGCAGCCCTATCAATCAAATGAGAAGGAAACCACGACGGTCAATGCCTCAGAAGCATTTAAACGTGTATTGGAGAGCATTTTCGATAATATTTAGAATTTTCGTACCTCGTGGAGTAGCCTATATTTCGTGATTATTTGTGCAATTCGTGCAATAAATCAGATTTTGTGATATTTCGCGAGTTCATTTTGCTAAAATACGCTACTTTAAGTACCTACAAGGTCATATATAGGCAAGAAAGGAGGTATGAAAAAATTTCGCGCGTATCGCTATTACCAAACAAGTAGTTCCGTGAAGAACTATACAGCCTATTTTCATATATCCTACTTATGTTAATTGCCACTATCAACGTACACAATTTCAGTTTGATTGCTGCAATAGATTCGTAGATATTGAGAACCGACTAAATATTTCGGATGGTCGCCATGTTGGATTTTATATATGTAGGTCCTAGAGTTATGTACTGTTACATGCAGATTATTGTGAACGTGTAGTATTCAAACTTCAATCGCATAATTAGGACACAAGAAAAAACAAGGAGATTTAAAAAAATTTCACAGCTGCCATCTTGAGGTTATGGAAACAATAGAAATAAATTAGATGCCAGTGGATTAACATTCGGATAAAGATTTACTGTACCAAGTTTCACTGCACGCGGATGGTTAAATTGCGAGAAACGTCCATGTGAATATTTATAATTCGCGTAACCGCCATGTTGGATTTGTGATCACCAGGTTATTTAAAGTCCTATAGGTGAACTTAAGTTCATAGCCCCTATGAACATTAAAAAATGCAGTTTGATTGCTAAAATAGATTCGTAGATATTCGGTATCGTCTAAATATTTTGGATGGTCGCCATGTTGGATTGTTAAATGTATAGGTCATAGAGTCATGTACCATTAAAGGAAAATTATTGCGTAGGTTCATTATTCAAACTTTCACTTCGATCGCATGACTACATCACAAGAAATAAAAACTTAATTTTAAAATTCGCACTGCCGCCATCTTGAGGTTATGTAAACAATTGAACTAAATTAGATACCAGTGGATTACAATGTGTATAAATATTTCCTGTACCAGGTTTCAGTGCGCTTGGAACATTAAATCGCGAGAAAGGTCTATTTAAAATGTTCAAATTCGCTTGGCCGCCATGTTCGTTTTGTAGGTAACCGGTTTTTGAAAGTCTTATAGATGGACTTCCAGTAGTGCCCTTTATCTCCGTACAAAATTTTAGGGAGATACCGCTAATAGTTTCAGAGATATAGAATGCCGGTGAAATATTTCGCACATCCGCCATCTTGTGATTATGTAAACAATTGAACGAAGTTAGATGTCGGTGCATTACAATGTATATAAACATATACTGTACCAAGTTTCATTGCGTTTGGTTGGTCAAATCGCGAGAAACGTCTATTTAAAAGTCGCAAATTCGCTTGGCCGCCATGTTGGTTTTGTAGTTACCAGGTTTTCAAAAGTCACATAAGTGAACTTATAGTAGTTCCCTCTATCACCATAGAAAATGTCAGGGTAATATCGGTAATAGTTTCGGAGATATTGAATGCTGGTGAAATATTTCGCACAGCCGCCATGTTGGATTGGTGAGTCGTAACAAAATTTGAAGGGCACGGTCGAGGTCGCCGGGAATAGTGCTATTAACTTTCCGAGTTTCATTGAAATCGCTCCTGCCGTTTAGATTTTATTAGGGGGGGACACACACACGAATCACACACACACACACACACGCACACACACACGGACAAAAGGTGATCTCATAAGCCTATTTTTTCAAAATTGAAAATAGGCTAAAAATACAGCCCCTGCTAATAAATCATATTAATAAACAGTAGGGGGATGAGGGGGGTTCTAACCCCCCCCCCCCCCCCCCCACCTATACTCCCAATGCGAGCCGATAACTCCCGAACCCTTGGTCGGAGATTCACGAATGAGGTGTCGTTGGACTCGGGCTGACGGGGGCTTTGCTATGGACCACTTATTTCAACCCCTAAATAAAACCTACCCCTACTAGGGGGTGAAATTGTAATATTTAGTGAAAGTCTCTTTTCAAATACGACATGTATAAGGTGCGCTGCTAAAATGAACTTAAATGTTGTTGCTCATATCGCGCATGCGTTTTTCTGGCTGTCGCTATGGATGAACATTTTTGTTTTTGTTTTTTACGCATGCGCACTTGGGATTTTTGTAAGAGGGCGAGCTCTTTGAAAAAAAAAATGATTGATAAGAAGAGGTTTTGGTGGTGAGGAGAGAGCCAGATAGTCGCCTACTTTCCTACGAAGTTTGTCGATATCTCTATAACGCAAGGTCGGATTTGGACGTGTGACGTGTCAAATCGATTGTCTCGAAGCCCTATACATGTTATTAATAGGTTAAAGTTTTGAGAATGAGGGAAACAGGCTTTTTGGGGGTAAAACCGTGATTTTAGACTTTTTCCGATATTTCACGAATGCATGGTCGGATTTGGTCCTATGACGTGTCAAATGGCTTGTCTCGAAACCCTGTGTATTTTGGTAATAGGTTAAAGTTTTTGAGAATGCTGGAAACACGGTCTTTTTGGGGTAAAACGTGATTTTAGACTTTTTGCTATATCTCGCGAACCAAGTATGCTAGAGGCGTGTACGACGGGTCCAAGGACTCGGGCTGACGTCCTCTTTGCTATGGACCACATGTTATATTTTTTAAAAAAATTTGGAAACTCGATTTTGGGGTAAACACGTGTTTTTTGTGATTTTTGCCGATATCTCATGAACCAATAACGCTAGAGACGTGTACGAGGTGTCCTAGGACTCGGGCTTTCGCCCCCTTTCAAATGTGGTAGATATTTTTTTCGAAAAAATAATTCACAAAGGGCCTAACGCCATACATGTTGAAATAACGTTTTCTTTTTCTTTACTTGTTTATAATGTTTATGAAGCGTGGTGGTTGAGAGAGACGATACGGCTGGGTGTGTGTGTGTGTTTTTCAACGAACCTGTCGCTAACCACAAGGACCATGCTTAATAGAACAATCGCTATTTCGGCTGGTCGGTGTATGACAGAACGAGCATGCGTTTTCTGATATTTTACCTTTAACGTGTAAACGGTGATGAGAACTTGGTTCTATGTTGATCGAAGCGAGTACAGAAAACAAACGAGCAGGAGGTGAATGTCATTTGAGCTTATTGGAAGGCATTGATCTGACTTGACAACAAGTGCAATGGAAAAAATGACCAAGACGCTTGAAGGTGAAATAATCTGACCATTGTGCTGGCAGGGAAGTGCGAAAGCCATGTGAACACATGTGTGAAACCACAGGCACGCTAAACCAGTGACATCCTGTCTTGCTTCGTACGTGACAAAATGCAAGTCCAGGTGAAATTTGATCTACCGCAGGTGTTCACCTTGGACGTTATCTGTCCACGTGCATGATAACTGTTAACAAGTCACATCCTGTTTTGCTTCGTACGTGACAAAATGCAAGTTCAGGTGAAATTTGATCCGGCACAGGTGTTCGCTTGGGTGTTATCTGTCCACGTGCACGATAAGAGAATGTTCAAAGCGTGGGAAAAAAAGATTATACATGCAATGCGATATATAAAGACACGTCGCTGACATTTCCACTCGCACTTATGTGACTACTTTTGAACACGCTACAGCGTTGTGTGAAACACTTGGCCTTGTTTAACAGTTTTGGTGTTGGTGGAAAATACCTAACCTTGTTGTGGGGTAGGTATATATTTATTCATTTATACATTTATTGATTTATATATAAATACATGCAATTATTTATTGATTAGGTAATTAATGATTTTATTTATTTATTTGTTTGCAGATAACCGGCATACCTTACATGTCTGAGGGAGAAGAAACCATTGCACTTTTGAGCCCACTAGAAGGGAAGAACAACAAGTCACTGCAAGTAAAGGTGAGATGATTTTTTTTAAACTAACTTGTTTCATTTTTTTTGTTTTATGTTTTATTTTATGAAATTTATGTATTAACTTGAATTTAGGTATTTATAGCGGTTTATTTTATTTATTTTTAGAAACTTGGAAAGAATAGTCTTACCGACGTAGTAGTCGCTGAAAAAAAAACGAAACGCACTAAAGCGAAACCACTGCCAAAGAGTGAACTGTTTAAAACTCAGGTAAGTCCAACTTAAAAATGCTATTCCATTTTACCACTACTGAAAACTCGTAGACAAAAAAAATTCATTACCTGTACATGACTGGGACAATGATTGCTTTCTTGATTAATGGCTATGTTGTTGTTGTTGACTGGGAAAAGTACAAGGCCATGTTGGATTTTCTAAAAATAAAAATAATAAATTTAATTTATGGGTGGTTCCCTATGGACTCAACGAATATTCACAGGTTTGAACATGATAATGTGAACAAAATGACATGACATTCATTTTTGTTTATATATTGGTTAAAGGGAGGGTGGGGGAATGTAAATGACTGTAGCTTTATAAAAAAGAAAATAAGTACATGAGTTACTGTTAGTGTCAACATACAGTTTATTTTTAATGGTGTTTTGATATATTAATGCCAATTAACGTTAACGTTTTATTTACAAGTATTGATTGATTGATTGATTGATTGATTGAGTGATGGGTTATTTTGTTTGCTTTTAGGTGTCGTCATGTGCCATTAACGTAATGAACAGACAGTGAACAAGCATGCATTATGCTTTAAAGTACTCTGTGCTCTTGTGCAATGTTAATAACTTACAATAAGAAAAAGTTTTATTATAACACATGGCGTTAGTACCAAATACAACAAGTGAGCAAGTTGGTTTACCACGTGGGATAAATTTAAAATCAGAACATGATCGATGGTTAACATTTGAATCCTGGCCTGTAGGCTTTTTGTCGACGCATGAACTTGCAAAAGCCGTTTTTTTTTACTTGAACCGAGAAGATGTGGTGCGCTGTGTGTTTTGTCGTATTGAACTTTCACACTGGGAAGAAGGGGATGATCCCTTTAGAGACCATTTGCGATGGTCTCCTCACTGTCCTTACATGCTTGGAAAGCAAGTGGGTAACCTACCCGTGCATTCATTTTACCGAACCACAAGGCCTTTGGCCGCTACTTACGTTGCTGAATCGCAAATAAATAATAATAATGATGTATTACCAGTCAACGGTAGTGTCGATATATGTGGTCCATATGCCATAGACAGTGTTGAATTGGCGTGTGCTTTTGAAAAATTGGGAGTTTGCAAGACTAAAGCACTAGCACACCCAGAGTACAGCTCTGTTGAAAAACGTTTCGAATCTTATAAAAATGTTTGGCCATTAATATTAAAACACCTTACCAAACAGCTAAGTGAAGCTGGATTTTTTTATACTGGTGAAGGGGATAAAACAATATGTTATTATTGCGGATTTGCTTTAAAGGATTGGCAAATGACTGATGACCCTTTAGTGCAACATGCTCGTTGGTTACCAAACTGTAAATACATGGTGTTGCTTAAAGGTCAGGAATTTGTGAACACTATTCGTAAAGAAAAAGTGATTGCAGCACAAGACATAAAAGTGCCTTTAGAGTTAGAGCACGCGGAGCAAATACATAAGGCTGAAAGAAAAGACTTGTCTCACGAACAGATACAAAAGTGTGACCAACAATTATGTAAAATTTGTTATCAAGATGAACTAGGTGTTGTATTTTTACCCTGTGGACACATGATAGCCTGTGTCAAATGTGCATTAAAACTTAACACTTGTGCTATATGCAGAAAAGTAGTATCTGCTACAGTTAGGGCATTTCTTGCATAACTAGTATAATTTATTCGCCATGCATAGTGCAAAATCCCTAATTGCACAATATTATTAAAACTGTTTTAGAGTGTAATAGATATGCTTTTGTTTTGTTTATAGACTACTACAATGAATGTTTTGAATGCTGTGGGACAATCATGTGGCTTAGAGACAAAGAAGCTCAGCGAATTGCCAACGCATATTCCATTCCGCATTATCAAGATTCGGAAATTGAAAACAGCATATGGTGATCGTGTACTTTGTGTATGTGAAAACTTTGAGACATTTCTGCCTATACGGTTTAATGATATGTCGGAAAGTGTTTTTGATGAAGTCAATAATGCTGTGCAACCTGTACACTTAATTTATGAAGGTTTTAAAAACAATAGGTGCATGATTCGTTTTAATTAAATAAAAAAAGTCAAATAATAATGGAAGATATAAGTCATGACAATGGACTGAAAGAAAAAATATGTGTATAGAATAATAATGTCTTAGTGTTTAGTATTGTCTTAAAAATATTATCATGAAACCAAAAAATGTATATAAAGTTTGTAAATAAATGAAAATAATGGTACAATGTTGTTTTATTTTCTATAGAAGTCAGAATATTTAACATTGCAGAGTATACATGATTATGACAATAAAAAGCACACTTAATACAAGTCTTTGCCTTTACGATAGTGTGTTATAGTTTTAAAAACAAAGCTTGTTGTAGATCTTTTTTCTTCCACGGTAAACAATAGGCATGAAAACGTTATTGTCCTGTTTTGGATCATTATCACTATCATAATCATAAGCTGCGTGATCTATATCACTATTATTATAATCACTATAATTATCCTCAACATTATCCTCAACATTACTAAAACCAGTTATATATTCCTGGTCCTCTTCCTGTTCCTCTTCCTCTTCCTCTACAGTGTCCTCGTGTAGAGTCTGCGTGGCTTTTGATAATGTTAAGGGTTTTTTGAACATTGAATTATTTTCAATAGTAGTATTGTTTTGTAGCACTTGCTTTTTAACATTTTCATGATTTTCTGTTGACAGCAACAGTGTTTCATGCAGTACACTACATTGATGATCACTGACACTTAAAACCACACTATTTTTGCTTTTTAGCTCACTGCGACATTGTTTTGAACGTTGTTTTGTACAACGCCAAATAACAGTTCCATTTTTATTGGTTCGTTTCACAATATATGAATATCCTTTATAGAATGCATGAGGCTTACCATACCTAGTCACAGATACTTCCATATCAACTGTCAAGCTTAGACTAAGCTCTAGTAAAGACAACTTGGTAATAAGAACAATAGATTAATGTGCGAGCATATATGGGTGCAAATGTGGGAGCAAAAAAAAGTGGGAGCAAAAAGTGGAAGCAAGAATTGGGAGCAAAAAAAGTGGGAGCAAAAAGTGGGCGCAAAAATTGGGAGCAAAAAGTGGGAGCAAAAAGTGGGAGCAAAAGTGGGAGCAAAAGTGAGTGTAAAAGTGAGTGCAAACGTGGGTTCAAAAGTGAGTGCAAAAGTGACTGTAAAAGTGGGTGCAAGAGTGGGTGCAAAAGTGGGTGCAAAAGTGGATGCAAGAGTGAGTGCAAAAGTGGGTGAAAAAGTGGGTGCAAAAGTGAGTGCAAAAGTGGGTGCAAAAGTGAATGCAAAAGTGGGTGCAAAAGTGGGAGCAAAAAGTGGGAGCAAAAATTGGGAGCAAAAAGTGGGAGCAAAAGTGAGTGTAAAAGTGAGTGCAAACGTGGGTTCAAAAGTGAGTGCAAAAGTGAATGTAAAAGTGGGTGCAAAAGTGGGTGCAAGAGTGGGTGCAAAAGTGGGCGAAAAAGTGGGTGCAAAAGTGGGTGCACGAGTGGGTGCAAAAGTGGGTGCGAAAGTGGGTGCAAAAGTGAGTGCAAAAGTGGGGGCAAAAGTGAATGCAAAAGTGGGTGCAAAAGTGGGAGCAAAAACTGGGAGCAAAAAGTGGGATCTGAAGAAAGTAGGAGCAATTATGAGAGTAAATGTGAAAGGAAAAGTGGGAGCAAGTATGGGAGCAAATGTGAAAGCAAAAGTGGGAGCAAAAAGTGAGAGAAAAAAGTGAGAGCAAAAAGTGGGAGCAAATATGAGAGCAAAAAAAAGTAGGAGCAAGTATGGGAGCAAATGTGAAAGCAAAAGGGGGAGAAAAAAGTGAGAGAAAAAGTGGGACCAAAAAGTGTAAGCAAAAGTGGGAGCAAATATGAGAGCAAAAAAATGTGGGAGCAAAAAGTGGGAGCAAAACGTGTAAGCAGAAGTGGGAGCAAACAAGTGTGAGCAAATATGGGAGCAGAAAGTGGGAGCAAATGTGAAAGCAAAAGTGGGAGCAAAAAGAGCGAGCAAAAGTGAGTGCACAAAGGGGGAGCAAAATGTGTGAGTAAAAAGTGGGGTCAAATGTGATGTTTTACTAAAACAATCCCCCCTAACCTAACCTAACCTAACTTGACTCAACCTAATTTCACCTAACCTAACTTCACCTAACCTAACCTTCCAACTCTCAGATCAAAAATTAAATTCTGGCTATAGTCGCGTTGGAATCCAAAACCTCTGGGATAACACCCAAGTATACTAGCCACTACACCGCGAAATGGGCAAATTATCATGCAACACAACACAAAAATAAAAAGTTTTCTGTAGTGTAACTCATTGGCTGACAATCATAGTTGAGAATTCAAACCCAAGACCTCAGGACTTTAGTTTTGAACATTATCAGAAATATTATTCCATTTACATTTTGCTGTTGCTTATAGTTATAAGAGTTGGCATTAATATGGGAGCAAAAGTGAAAGCAAAAAGTGGGTGCAAGCATGGCTGGTTGTAGAGACTTTCATATCAACTAATACACATAAATTAAATTTTAGTAAAGTGACTTGGCTAATAATAATAATAATATTAACAGTTTTAAAAAAATTCAAGGGGATTGATATTTTTCAGGGTGTAATTTCCAAAGTACTGTCAAGAATAATAATTACATGAACAGATTCCAAGAACTCTAGAGTGCTTTTAAGGTTAATGATTGGCTAGGAGTGAGATAGAGCTAGCTAACCTAAGTTAACCTCAGCTCAGTAAACCTAACCTTGTCACATGGCATGTTCTACAAGTATAGACTTGCTTTGAGACTGGCTATGACGTCACAGATGAATGGCGGTGGGAGGCTGGCAAAAAGGACAATGTTTTTGGGTAATAAAAAGTCGTGTCCAGCCTCCCACCGCCATTCATCTGTGACGTCATAGCCAGTCTCAAAGCAAGTCTATACTTGTAGAACATGCCATGTGACAAGGTTAGGTTTACTGAGCTGAGGTTAACTTAGGTTAGCTAGCTCTATCTCACTCCTAGCCAATCATTAACCTTAAAAGCACTCTAGAGTTCTTGGAATCTGTTCATGTAATTATTATTCTTGACAGTACTTTGGAAATTACACCCTGAAAAATATCAATCCCCTTGAATTTTTTTAAAACTGTTAATATTATTATTATTATTAGCCAAGTCACTTTACTAAAATTTAATTTATGTGTATTAGTTGATATGAAAGTCTCTACAACCAGCCATGCTTGCACCCACTTTTTGCTTTCACTTTTGCTCCCATATTAATGCCAACTCTTATAACTATAAGCAACAGCAAAATGTAAATGGAATAATATTTCTGATAATGTTCAAAACTAAAGTCCTGAGGTCTTGGGTTTGAATTCTCAACTATGATTGTCAGCCAATGAGTTACACTACAGAAAACTTTTTATTTTTGTGTTGTGTTGCATGATAATTTGCCCATTTCGCGGTGTAGTGGCTAGTATACTTGGGTGTTATCCCAGAGGTTTTGGATTCCAACGCGACTATAGCCAGAATTTAATTTTTGATCTGAGAGTTGGAAGGTTAGGTTAGGTGAAGTTAGGTTAGGTGAAATTAGGTTGAGTCAAGTTAGGTTAGGTTAGGTTAGGGGGGATTGTTTTAGTAAAACATCACATTTGACCCCACTTTTTACTCACACATTTTGCTCCCCCTTTGTGCACTCACTTTTGCTCGCTCTTTTTGCTCCCACTTTTGCTTTCACATTTGCTCCCACTTTCTGCTCCCATATTTGCTCACACTTGTTTGCTCCCACTTCTGCTTACACGTTTTGCTCCCACTTTTTGCTCCCACATTTTTTTGCTCTCATATTTGCTCCCACTTTTGCTTACACTTTTTGGTCCCACTTTTTCTCTCACTTTTTTCTCCCCCTTTTGCTTTCACATTTGCTCCCATACTTGCTCCTACTTTTTTTTTGCTCTCATATTTGCTCCC
Organism: Meconema thalassinum; assembly: GCA_946902985.2. NCBI lineage: Eukaryota > Metazoa > Arthropoda > Insecta > Orthoptera > Tettigoniidae > Meconema > Meconema thalassinum. Next base: position 644,333,448 of record OX336391.1, on the reverse strand, counting down.
ACTTTTTGCTCTCACTTTTTTCTCTCACTTTTTGCTCCCACTTTTGCTTTCACATTTGCTCCCATACTTGCTCCCACTTTTCCTTTCACATTTACTCTCATAATTGCTCCTACTTTCTTCAGATCCCACTTTTTGCTCCCACTTTTTGCTCCCAGTTTTTGCTCCCACTTTTGCACCCACTTTTGCATTCACTTTTGCACCCACTTTTGCACTCACTTTTGCACCCACTTTCGCACCCACTTTTTCACCCACTTTTGCACCCACTCGTGCACCCACTTTTGCACCCACTTTTTCGCCCACTTTTGCACCCACTTTTGCACCCACTTTTGCACCCACTCTTGCACCCACTTTTGCACCCACTTTTACATTCACTTTTGCACTCACTTTTGAACCCACGTTTGCACTCACTTTTACACTCACTTTTGCTCCCACTTTTGCTCCCACTTTTTGCTCCCAATTTTTGCTCCCACTTTTTGCTCCCACTTTTTGCTCCCACTTTTGCATTCACTTTTGCACCCACTTTTGCACTCACTTTTGCACCCACTTTTTCACCCACTTTTGCACTCACTCTTGCACCCACTTTTGCACCCACTTTTTCACCCACTTTTGCACCCACTTTTGCACCCACTCTTGCACCCACTTTTGCACCCACTTTTACATTCACTTTTGCACTCACTTTTGAACCCACGTTTGCACTCACTTTTACACTCACTTTTGCTCCCACTTTTGCTCCCACTTTTTGCTCCCAATTTTTGCTCCCACTTTTTGCTCCCACTTTTTGCTCCCAATTTTTGCTCCCACTTTTTGCTCCCACTTTTTTTTGCTCCCAATTCTTGCTCCCACTTTTTGCTCCCACTTTTTTTTGCTCCCACATTTGCACCCATATATGCTCGCACATTAATCTATTGTTCTTATTACCAAGTTGTCTTTACTAGAGCTTAGTCTAAGCTTGACAGTTGATATGGAAGTATCTGTGACTAGGTATGGTAAGCCTCATGCATTCTATAAAGGATATTCATATATTGTGAAACGAACCAATAAAAATGGAACTGTTATTTGGCGTTGTACAAAACAACGTTCAAAACAATGTCGCAGTGAGCTAAAAAGCAAAAATAGTGTGGTTTTAAGTGTCAGTGATCATCAATGTAGTGTACTGCATGAAACACTGTTGCTGTCAACAGAAAATCATGAAAATGTTAAAAAGCAAGTGCTACAAAACAATACTACTATTGAAAATAATTCAATGTTCAAAAAACCCTTAACATTATCAAAAGCCACGCAGACTCTACACGAGGACACTGTAGAGGAAGAGGAAGAGGAACAGGAAGAGGACCAGGAATATTTAACTGGTTCTAGTAATGTTGAGGATAATGTTGAGGATAATTATAGTGATTATAATAATAGTGATATAGATCACGCAGCTTATGATTATGATAGTGATAATGATCCAAAACAGGACAATAACGTTTTCATGCCTATTGTTTACCGTGGAAGAAAAAAGATCTACAACAAGCTTTGTTTTTAAAACTATAACACACTATCGTAAAGGCAAAGACTTGTATTAAGTGTGCTTTTTATTGTCATAATCATGTATACTCTGCAATGTTAAATATTCTGACTTCTATAGAAAATAAAACAACATTGTACCATTATTTTCATTTATTTACAAACTTTATATACATTTTTTGGTTTCATGATAATATTTTTAAGACAATACTAAACACTAAGACATTATTATTCTATACACATATTTTTTCTTTCAGTCCATTGTCATGACTTATATCTTCCATTATTATTTGACTTTTTTTATTTAATTAAAACGAATCATGCACCTATTGTTTTTAAAACCTTCATAAATTAAGTGTACAGGTTGCACAGCATTATTGACTTCATCAAAAACACTTTCCGACATATCATTAAACCGTATAGGCAGAAATGTCTCAAAGTTTTCACATACACAAAGTACACGATCACCATATGCTGTTTTCAATTTCCGAATCTTGATAATGCGGAATGGAATATGCGTTGGCAATTCGCTGAGCTTCTTTGTCTCTAAGCCACATGATTGTCCCACAGCATTCAAAACATTCATTGTAGTAGTCTATAAACAAAACAAAAGCATATCTATTACACTCTAAAACAGTTTTAATAATATTGTGCAATTAGGGATTTTGCACTATGCATGGCGAATAAATTATACTAGTTATGCAAGAAATGCCCTAACTGTAGCAGATACTACTTTTCTGCATATAGCACAAGTGTTAAGTTTTAATGCACATTTGACACAGGCTATCATGTGTCCACAGGGTAAAAATACAACACCTAGTTCATCTTGATAACAAATTTTACATAATTGTTGGTCACACTTTTGTATCTGTTCGTGAGACAAGTCTTTTCTTTCAGCCTTATGTATTTGCTCCGCGTGCTCTAACTCTAAAGGCACTTTTATGTCTTGTGCTGCAATCACTTTTTCTTTACGAATAGTGTTCACAAATTCCTGACCTTTAAGCAACACCATGTATTTACAGTTTGGTAACCAACGAGCATGTTGCACTAAAGGGTCATCAGTCATTTGCCAATCCTTTAAAGCAAATCCGCAATAATAACATATTGTTTTATCCCCTTCACCAGTATAAAAAAATCCAGCTTCACTTAGCTGTTTGGTAAGGTGTTTTAATATTAATGGCCAAACATTTTTATAAGAATCGAAACGTTTTTCAACAGAGCTGTACTCTGGGTGTGCTAGTGCTTTAGTCTTGCAAACTCCCAATTTTTCAAAAGCACACGCCAATTCAACACTGTCTATGGCATATGGACCACATATATCGACACTACCGTTGACTGGTAATACATCATTATTATTATTTATTTGCGATTCAGCAACGTAAGTAGCGGCCAAAGGCCTTGTGGTTCGGTAAAATGAATGCACGGGTAGGTTACCCACTTGCTTTCCAAGCATGTAAGGACAGTGAGGAGACCATCGCAAATGGTCTCTAAAGGGATCATCCCCTTCTTCCCAGTGTGAAAGTTCAATACGACAAAACACACAGCGCACCACATCTTCTCGGTTCAAGTAAAAAAAAAACGGCTTTTGCAAGTTCATGCGTCGACAAAAAGCCTACAGGCCAGGATTCAAATGTTAACCATCGATCATGTTCTGATTTTAAATTTATCCCACGTGGTAAACCAACTTGCTCACTTGTTGTATTTGGTACTAACGCCATGTGTTATAATAAAACTTTTTCTTATTGTAAGTTATTAACATTGCACAAGAGCACAGAGTACTTTAAAGCATAATGCATGCTTGTTCACTGTCTGTTCATTACGTTAATGGCACATGACGACACCTAAAAGCAAACAAAATAACCCATCACTCAATCAATCAATCAATCAATCAATCAATACTTGTAAATAAAACGTTAACGTTAATTGGCATTAATATATCAAAACACCATTAAAAATAAACTGTATGTTGACACTAACAGTAACTCATGTACTTATTTTCTTTTTTATAAAGCTACAGTCATTTACATTCCCCCACCCTCCCTTTAACCAATATATAAACAAAAATGAATGTCATGTCATTTTGTTCACATTATCATGTTCAAACCTGTGAATATTCGTTGAGTCCATAGGGAACCACCCATAAATTAAATTTATTATTTTTATTTTTAGAAAATCCAACATGGCCTTGTACTTTTCCCAGTCAACAACAACAACATAGCCATTAATCAAGAAAGCAAACATTGTCCCAGTCATGTACAGGTAATGAATTTTTTTTGTCTACGAGTTTTCAGTAGTGGTAAAATGGAATAGCATTTTTAAGTTGGACTTACCTGAGTTTTAAACAGTTCACTCTTTGGCAGTGGTTTCGCTTTAGTGCGTTTCGTTTTTTTTTCAGCGACTACTACGTCGGTAAGACTATTCTTTCCAAGTTTCTAAAAATAAATAAAATAAACCGCTATAAATACCTAAATTCAAGTTAATACATACATTTCATAAAATAAAACATAAAACAAAAAAAATGAAACAAGTTAGTTTAAAAAAAAAATCATCTCACCTTTACTTGCAGTGACTTGTTGTTCTTCCCTTCTAGTGGGCTCAAAAGTGCAATGGTTTCTTCTCCCTCAGACATGTAAGGTATGCCGGTTATCTGCAAACAAATAAATAAATAAAATCATTAATTACCTAATCAATAAATAATTGCATGTATTTATATATAAATCAATAAATGTATAAATGAATAAATATATACCTACCCCACAACAAGGTTAGGTATTTTCCACCAACACCAAAACTGTTAAACAAGGCCAAGTGTTTCACACAACGCTGTAGCGTGTTCAAAAGTAGTCACATAAGTGCGAGTGGAAATGTCAGCGACGTGTCTTTATATATCACATTGCATGTATAATCTTTTTTTCCCACGCTTTGAACATTCTCTTATCGTGCACGTGGACAGATAACACCCAAGCGAACACCTGTGCCGGATCAAATTTCACCTGAACTTGCATTTTGTCACGTACGAAGCAAAACAGGATGTGACTTGTTAACAGTTATCATGCACGTGGACAGATAACGTCCAAGGTGAACACCTGCGGTAGATCAAATTTCACCTGGACTTGCATTTTGTCACGTACGAAGCAAGACAGGATGTCACTGGTTTAGCGTGCCTGTGGTTTCACACATGTGTTCACATGGCTTTCGCACTTCCCTGCCAGCACAATGGTCAGATTATTTCACCTTCAAGCGTCTTGGTCATTTTTTCCATTGCACTTGTTGTCAAGTCAGATCAATGCCTTCCAATAAGCTCAAATGACATTCACCTCCTGCTCGTTTGTTTTCTGTACTCGCTTCGATCAACATAGAACCAAGTTCTCATCACCGTTTACACGTTAAAGGTAAAATATCAGAAAACGCATGCTCGTTCTGTCATACACCGACCAGCCGAAATAGCGATTGTTCTATTAAGCATGGTCCTTGTGGTTAGCGACAGGTTCGTTGAAAAACACACACACACACCCAGCCGTATCGTCTCTCTCAACCACCACGCTTCATAAACATTATAAACAAGTAAAGAAAAAGAAAACGTTATTTCAACATGTATGGCGTTAGGCCCTTTGTGAATTATTTTTTCGAAAAAAATATCTACCACATTTGAAAGGGGGCGAAAGCCCGAGTCCTAGGACACCTCGTACACGTCTCTAGCGTTATTGGTTCATGAGATATCGGCAAAAATCACAAAAAACACGTGTTTACCCCAAAATCGAGTTTCCAAATTTTTTTAAAAAATATAACATGTGGTCCATAGCAAAGAGGACGTCAGCCCGAGTCCTTGGACCCGTCGTACACGCCTCTAGCATACTTGGTTCGCGAGATATAGCAAAAAGTCTAAAATCACGTTTTTACCCCAAAAAGACCGTGTTTCCAGCATTCTCAAAAACTTTAACCTATTACCAAAATACACAGGGTTTCGAGACAAGCCATTTGACACGTCATAGGACCAAATCCGACCATGCATTCGTGAAATATCGGAAAAAGTCTAAAATCACGGTTTTACCCCCAAAAAGCCTGTTTCCCTCATTCTCAAAACTTTAACCTATTAATAACATGTATAGGGCTTCGAGACAATCGATTTGACACGTCACACGTCCAAATCCGACCTTGCGTTTGAGAGATATCGACAAACTTCGTAGGAAAGTAGGCGACTATCTGGCTCTCTCCTCACCACCAAAACCTCTTCTTATCAATCATTTTTTTTCAAAGAGCTCGCCCTCTTACAAAAATCCCAAGTGCGCATGCGTAAAAAACAAAAACAAAAATGTTCATCCATAGCGACAGCCAGAAAAACGCATGCGCGATATGAGCAACAACATTTAAGTTCATTTTAGCAGCGCACCTTATACATGTCGTATTTGAAAAGAGACTTTCACTAAAAATTACAATTTCACCCCCTAGTAGGGGTAGGTTTTATTTAGGGTTGAAATAAGTGGTCCATAGCAAAGCCCCCGTCAGCCCGAGTCCAACGACACCTCATTCGTGAATCTCCGACCAAGGGTTCGGGAGTTATCGGCTCGCATTGGGAGTAGTGGTGGGGGGGGTTAGAACCCCCCTCATCCCCCTACTATAAACTTACTTCTCCTGAAGGGTAGGCTATCTGGGTAGGTAGGTCAGGAGCAAGATCTCTTTTCAGTAGAGATTCTGGATTCAGAGCAGCAGCGCCAACCAGCAAGGTGCGGCGCATCACAAAATGTACCAGCAGTTTACTGCAGAAACCAGCCAAGCGGTGTCATGTAACTGGTTTCTGGACTAAATATGAAATTCAACGTAATGCCTGATCATTGTATGAGGACGTTTCTTGCCTGGTTTCAGCACTAAAATGTGCTTACACCCTTTTAGTAACATATTCTGCCATTAATTATTTTTTTCATTATTTTTTTTTTTTGGCACTTGACTGCTTTCTGAAATAATCGATTCAATTAGAGTAGGCTACTGTACTCTTCGTTCTGTATCTCGGGTTGCCAGAAATTGGGGGAGCGATATTTATTGATGCTGATGATGATAATTGTTCTTTTAAAGGGCCTAACATCTAGGCTATCGGCCCCTGATGGTTTGGGTGATCGTGAAGATGAAAATGAAATGCAAACTTAAAACTAAAACTAACTACTAAACTACATAGTAGAAGAAGAAATGGAAAACTAAAGGAGAATAAGGCAAATAAAGGACAGGAGGAAAAGAAATGTCCTCAACCCTCGAAGAAGAATGCGGATTGAGGGACTTGGAAGGAAGGAGAGCCATGAAAGACAGATAGGAAAGTGAAAGAGGAGAGGGTCCGCCCCAAAGGTAAGGGACAAAAGGGGAAAACGGACCCAGCTCAGGAATCCCTCGGGGTCGCCAACTCCCGAACTCACCAGCCGTGAGCCCCTGAGGGTGTAGCATTATCTAGGGTGCACCAAAAGTGGTGGGGCTACATACACCCTGCCTCCTTGAGGGCCTTGAGCAGAAGGCAGGAGGTAACATGAAAAGAAAAAGTAGGCTGACCCCTCGCAGAAGGAGGGAATCAGAAAAGATGAGACAAGGGCCAATTAAGGCGCGAAAGGAAGAAACTCCCTAGGCCTCGGATACCCTAATACCGTCGGGGTCGGAAGAGAACAAGAGTTGACCAAGTGAGGTCGACGGGAAATAAGACAGAGAGGAGCCGGCACAAGTAAGTGGAAGCAATGCCGGACTCAGCTGGGGTCCCGTGGTCGCCAACCCACGTCCCACTAGATGTGAGCCCCTGGGGGAGATATTTATTGGCACATGGTTGTGATCATATAATTATTGTTATTGATAACGGTCAATGCATGTGAGATTTTCAAAGTGAAATGACATGTCCTTTGGTTCGGATTTCACGTAAAATGGAGGTCCCGTGGCTCCTGATTGCGTGATTAACGGTCAGGTAAACCTACAATCTTCCTTACTTCTTTCCAAAATATACTAAACATTTTTCAAATAAATACATTTCCATTAACAAGTTGCAAAGTAAGCAACTGATAAGCAATTATAAAATTCCCCGGCTAATAAGGAAGAAGGTGAAAGCTTTTCCGGCATGTTGGTATAAACACACAAGACTTGTCCTTGCATAATCACAAGGTATCCAGTTGAATAATCCCGTGTTGTCGAATTGAGCAAACTTCCGAGTTGGTCTTTCTTATCTTGTAATTCCATCGCGCGGCCCTTTCATGGCACTTGCCTTAGGCCAAGTTCTAGTTCTTCGGCTGAAATTATCCTACCTTCGTCCCCCACCACTAGCATTGTGAAAACCCAAATGCCAAGATATTCTTATTGTACTTGCAGAATGACCAACTGGTTCTTGAATTTCCAGTAAACAAATTGTCATGCAGGGCTGTACAAAATGCATTGGGATCTAGCAAAAAAAAAAAAAAAACCTGAAATAAGCTATGTGTATTTACACACATCAAAAAAAGTTTTGCATCACCTCGGTTCCAAGAGTTCCGGAACCGTTAAATACAAGGGGAATAGAGATCAACACAAACAACATTTCAGCTCGTCTTATTGCTCATGAGACCCACACATTGCATGTTGTACCATCATACAGCTAGACTTTCAGCATTTGTGGTCCAGATTGCAGTACACACCACTACCTCTAATACCCAGTAGCACGTCCTCTTGCATTGATGCATGCCTGTATTCGCCGTGGCATACTATCCACAAGTTCATCAAGACACTGTTGGTCCAAATTGTCCCACTCCTCAACGACAATTCGGCGTAAATCTCTCAGAGTGGTTGGTGGGTCAAGACGTCCATAAACAGCCCTTTTCAACATATCCCAGGCATGTTCGATAGGGTTCATGTCTGGCGAACATGCTGGCCACTGTAGTCGAGCGATGTCGTTATCTTGAAGGAACGCATTCACAAGATGTGCACGATGAGGTCGAGAATTGTCGTCCATGAAGACAAATGCCTCTCCAATATTCTGCCGATATGGTTGCACTATGGGTCGGAGGATGTCATTCAGGTATCGTAAAGCCGTTTCGGAGCCTTCCATGACCACCAGTGGCGTACGTCGGCCCCACATAATGCCACCCCAAAACATCAGGGAACCACCACCTTGCTGCACTCGCTGGACAGTGTGTCTAAGACGTTCAGCCTGACCAGGGTGCCTCCAAACACGTCTCCGACGATTGTCTGGTTGAAGGCATATGCGACACTCATCGGTGAAGAGAACGTGATGGCAATTCCGTGGGGTCCATTCAGCATGTTGTTGGGCCCATCTGTACCGCGCTGCATGGTGTCGGGGTTGCAAAGCTGGACCTCGCCATGGACGTCGGGAGTGAAGTTGCGCATCATGCAGCCTATTGCGCACAGTTTGAGTTGAAACACGACGTCCTGTGGCTGAACGAAACGCATTATTCAACATGGTGGCATTGCTGTCAGGGTTCCTCCGAGCGGCAATCCGTAAGTAGCGGTCATCCACTACAGTAGTAGCCCTTGGGCGGCCTGAGCGAGGCCTGTCATCGACAGTTCCTGTATCTCTGTACCTCCTCCATGTCCGAACAACATCGCTTTGGTTCACTCTGAGACGCCTGGAAACTTCCCTTGTTGAGAGCCCTTCTTGACACAAAGTAACAATGCGGACGCGATCGAACTGCGGTATTGACCTTCTAGGCATGGTAGAACTACAGACAACATGAGCAGCGTACCTTCGTCCTGGTGGAATGACTGGAACTGATCGGCTGTCGTACCCCCTCCGTCTAATAGGCCCTGCTCATGCATGGTTGTTTACATCTTTGAGCAGTTTTAGTGACATCTATGAACAGTCAAAGGGACTGTATCTCGGATACAATATACACAGTCAACGTCTATATGCCGGAGATCTGGGAACCGAGGTGATGCAAAACTTTTTTTGATGTGTGTATATTTTAAATGCCACAGCAGTTAAGTGGGACGTTAAACCCATTACGTTATTATTTGGCAGCAGAGGTGGAATGACGATCTCGTGGAAGATGGACAGCTCGGCTGATACCGAGTCTGGTCGAGTGGACGAGTAGAAAACATGGAGAAACTAATTATTTTCTGACTCAGATGTTGACAGGTCATGGCTACTTTCGGTGTTACCTTCATCGTATGGCCAAAGTAAGGATTCCAGTTTGTATTTACTGCGAGAACGAACGAGATGACGTATATCATACGTTCTTCATCTGCGATCGTTGGGCAGCGGAAAAACAACTACTGAGGTTGTTCCAATAACGCCGGACAATATAGTTGGAATTATGCTGAGGAACGAGCTCAGCTGGGATACGGTCGCTTTCTTTGTTGAGGTGGTCCTTCGTCAGAAGAAGTCGGATGGGGACTTGCTCGATTTAGTTGATTAAGTCTGCGATCCGCGGACTATGAATGGAGAAGTAAGATGCTGCTTGTCAAGCAAAGAAAATGGCTCCATCCTGAAGTAATACGAAAGTGGTCCCGGGATGGGTTTTGTCAAGAGGACAGGGTGTGGTTTTTGTTGTTGTTTGAGTCTTCAGTCTTTTGACTGGTTTGATGCAGCTCTCCATGCCTCCCTGTCCTGAGCTAATCGTTTCATCTCTACATAGCTACCACACCCTACATCCGAGGCAATCTGTTTAACATATTCTAACCTTGGTCTACCCCTACAGTTCTTGTCCTCGACCCTTCCTTCCATAACTAAGCTTGCTATTCCTGGGTGTCTTAGTATGTGTCCTACCAACCTATCTCTTCTCTTCATTAGCAGTCGCCAGAAACATCTCTCCTCTCCCACTCGTCTTAATACCTCTTTGTTTGTAACCCTATCTACCCATCTGATCTTCATCATTCTCCTGTAGCACCACATTTCAAATGCTTCAATTCTCCTCTTTTCTGCTGCACCAATAGTCCAAGTTTCACTTCCATAGAGCGCCACGCTCCAGACAAAGGCTTTCAAAAATGACTTCCTAATACCTAAATCTATATTCGATGTCAGCAGATTCCTTTTTTGTAGAAATGCTTTTCTTGCCTGAGCCAACCTACTTTTTATATCCTCTTTGCTTCGTCCATCACTGGTTATTCTGCTTCCTAAGTAACAGAAATCTCCTACTTCCTTCAGCTTTTCACCTGCCAATTTGATCTCCATAGAGGTTTCTGATTTATTTCGGCTGCATTCCAGTATTTTTGTTTTACATTTATTAATTTTCATCATGAAATCTTTCCGTAAGACGGAGTCCATACCATTCAAAAACTCATTCAAATCCTCAGGCTTGTTGGCCAAGATGACGATGTCATCAGCAAATCTCAGAGTTGAAATTATTTCTCCTTGAATCTTCACTCCCACTTTAAATTTTTCTCTAATTTCCTTCATTGCTTGTTCAATGTAAAGATTGAAAAGTATGGGTGATAAGTTGCAGCCTTGCCTTACACCTTTCTGAATACCAGCTTCTCTCTCATGTCCTTCAACTCGAATGACTGCAGTCTGGTTTCTGTATAGATTGTATATCACCCTCCTATCCCTGTACTTTATTCCAATCGATTTCAAAATGTCAAACAATTTAGTCCAATCAACGTTATCAAAAGCCTTTTCTAAGTCTACAAAAGCCATGAACGTTCTCTTATCTTTCCTTATTCTACCTTCCAAAATCAGCCTAAGACTTAGTACAGCTTCCCTTGTTCCTACATTTCTCCTGAAACCAAACTGGTCTTCACCCAACTCCGTTTCTATCTGGCTCTCAATCCTCTTGTAAATTATTCTAGACAGGATCTTTGAAGCATGAGAAATCAAGCTGATTGTACGATAATCTTCACATCTGTCAGCTCCCACTTTCTTTGGTATAGGGATGATTACATTCTTCTTGAAATCAGGGGGTACCTCACCTGTCTCATAAATCCTACACACCAAGTGAAATAACCTGATCAGACCTTCCTCTCCTATGCAGCGTAGCAACTCAATCGGTATATCATCTATGCCTGGTGCTTTGTTCCTGCTTAAGTCTTCCAAAGCTCTATCAAATTCTGATCTCAATATTAAATCTCCTTTCGCATCCTCATCAATTTCCTCCTCCCTTTCCATTACATGATTCTCAATCTCCTTTCCCTTATACAAACTCTCTATGTAAGCTTTCCATCTCTCAACCTTTTCTTCCCTATCTGTTAGAGGCTTTCCATGTGTGTCCTTAATATTACAGCACTTAGTCTTCTTTTCCCCAAAAATATTCTTAATCCTTCGATAAGCTGTGTCTACTTTTCCTAATTTCAGACAATTTTCTATACCAGCACATTTCTCTTTCAACCATTCTTCTTTCGCTTCCTTGCACTTCTTGTTAACCTCATTTCTCAGACGTCTGTATTCTGCTTTCCCCTTTTCATCTCTTACATTCTTGTGCTTCCGCCTTTCATCCATCAATTCGAGTATATCCTGAGTGATCCACGGTTTTCTACCTATTCTCTCTTTCCTACCAATGTTTTCTTCTGCGGATTTTGTTATTTCATTCATCAAAAGTGCCCATTCGTCTGCAATTGAAGCTTGTTTAGGGTTTTTCATTAGTCCTTCCTTTATACTCTTCTTGAATCTTTCGTTTACATCCTTCTCTTTCAGTCTGTCTATTGCCCACCTTTTTGGCTTTTGACTTTTCTTCAGTTTCTTCAACTTTAATCTGCATTTCATTACAACCAGATTGTGGTCAGAGTTTATGTCAGCACCAGGATATGTTTTACAATCCAAAATCTGGTTTCGAAACCTCTGCTTGACCATAATGAAGTCGATTTGGTAACGCCCTGTATCTCCTGGTCTCATCCATGTGTATATTCTTCTATTGTGGTTATTGAATAAGGTGTTAGCTATGACCAACTCATGCTCAGTGCAGAATTCTACCAGCCTGCTTCCTCGATCATTCCTTTCACCTAATCCGAAATCTCCTACTATCTTCCCTTCTCTCCCTTTTCCTACCACAGCATTCCAATCTCCCATTACTATAACATTTTCATCACCCTTGATATACCTCAGAATTTCGTCTATTTCTTCGTAGACCTTTTCAACATCCTCATCATCAGCTTGACTGGTAGGCATATAGACTTGTATCACTGTGGTGCAGGTAGGTTTAGTATTTATTTTTGCTACAATAATCCGTTCACTATATTGCTCATAATATTCCACCCGCTGTCCAAGTTTCCTACTCAATATGAGGCCAACCCCTGCTTGGCCATTGTTTGATTTAGTGCTAATGACCCTATAGTCTCCTGACCAAAAGTCCTGTTCTTCCTGCCAGCGCATTTCACTAATCCCAACCAAATCCAACCTCAACCTATCCATTTCCCTTTCTAAGTTTTCTAACCTTCCATTTCCTAGCAGACTTCTAACATTCCACGCTCCGATCCGTAGAATGTCAGAGTTCCTCTTTGTCACTTCTGTGATGTTAACCCCCTCTCGAGTAGTCCCCACCCGGAGATCCGAACGGGGGACTAGTTTACCTCCGGATTGAAATTTTACAAGGGAGGAGGCCATCATCACATGTATTTATGCATAGAGAGGTGCATATCCTCGGGAATAGCAAACGGCTGTAGTTTCCCCTTGCTTTCAGCCGTGCAGCAGGACGCAGTGTAGCCATTATTTGGCTTATATTATCAATATCTTAACCGTCTATAAGACTAGTAAAGAATTGATTTATTCTGAAAGGCTGCTACTCCCTTTCAGAATAAGTAAAGAGCAATTCTACTAACAAAAATACTAACCTTCTACTGTACTAACAATTAAATACCAAAATTCTACTAACGAAAAAATACTAATTTTCCACCAACAACAAATACTACCACTAAAACAGTCTGTCACCAGCGACACTCACATGCAATCACACATCACAGTCTACTGAAACAATGAACTATAACTAATAAACAATGCAACTGTTACCAGACACACTCACACACCACAGTCTAATAGAACAATGACATATATCTAATAGACAAACTAACTACCTACTTACAACTACAACTAACTACATACTTACTGTACTGTTATTTGAATTGACAATATTTACAAAATGCAATTTAGATAGAAAATTACATTATAGTGCGCAAAATATGGCGGTCGCTGAACGACAGCTACAACAAGCTATTCGGAGAGTGGAACGCTGGACACTGGAGCATGGCTTTCTATTCTCAACCGCTAAGTCCTCGGTTGTCCATTTCTGCCGAAAGCGCACCCTCCATCCAGATCCTGAGCTTTATCTGGGCATTGTAGCTTTGCCTGTTGTTGCTGCGTACCGGTTCCTTGGGCTCCTTTTCGATCAGAAATTGACGTGGGAACCACACGTGCGGTGTTTGAAAACTGCCTGCGCTAAGAAACTCAACATGTTGCGGTTTCTTAGCGGCACATCATGGGGGGCGGACCGCGCGGTGCTCCTGCGTTTTTATAAGTCACTGATTTTATCTAGGTTAGATTATGGCAGTGTAGCATATGGTTCGGCCCATAAGTCAGTGCTAGTTAAACTGGAGAGTGTCCACCACGGCGGTGTGAGGCTGGCGACGGGTGCCTTTCGGACAAGCCCAGTCGTCAGCTTGCTCGCCGAGGCTGGCGTACCTCCTTTACACCTGAGGCGCCAACAAGTACTGCTGACCTATGCTGCAACTATTCGACAGATGCCACTTCATCCAAGCTATCCATGTTTGTTTTACAATCCGAATCGCCGGCTGTATGATGTGCTCGCCCGGGCCACTCGGCCGGCGGGGATTCGCTTGGATGACTTATATCTTCAGTTCCGATTTCCTTCTGTCTCCTGTATCGTCCGAGTACCTAGCAAGGCCCCTCCGTGGATGGTCTCTCGCCCTGATATCATCCTGGATCTGCACACCGGCCCCAAGTCGGACACGGACTCCTCCGTCCATCGGAGGCTGTTCCAGTCCGTGGTGACACGGTATCCGGGATCAGGGCTTTTATTCACGGACGGTTCGAGGGTAAACGAGAAAATAGGCTGTGCATTTGTGGTTGAGGATCGTCGGTTTCTCTTTTCACTTCCCGAGGCCTGTGGCGCGTACACTGCGGAGCTCTATGCCATCTTAGAGGCTCTGCGGTACACGTTATCAGACGTTCACCAGCACTTTCTTGTGTGTACTGACTCTCTGAGTGCGCTGCAGGCGATCGATGTGTGTTTCCCGAAGCACCCATTGGTCCAGCGTGTGCACGACCAGCTCGTCAGTTTGCGTAACGCTGGAACCGGGGTGACCTTTGTGTGGCTTCCTAGCCACATGGGTATTGCGGGAAACGAGCTTGCTGATCAGGCGGCGAGAGAGGCAGTCGCAATGCCCTCGCTACCGTATAAGGTGCCTGCTAGTGATGTGCGCTCTCAGTTGCGGCATTCGATCCTATCGCATTGGGAGGAGGCATGGCGTGCCACGCCTCCACCCAACAAACTGAGAGGCATCAAGGAGACAACGAAGGTGTGGAAATCTTCCTTCCGATCTCTCCGGAAGGAAGCTGTGGTACTCTGTCGACTCCGGATCGGCCATGGGATTGCTACGCACTCTCACTTGCTAAAGAGAGAAGATCCTCCTGTGTGTACTTGCGGCGCCCACCAAACCGTGGCACACCTTCTCTTGGAGTGTGTGGATCTGGCCGATCTGCGCGGGACTCTTAAACTGCCTAATACCCTCTCCCTTATTCTCCGTGATGACGGGCCGTCAGCTGACCTCGTCATCCGGTTCATGAGGGAGAGTGGTTACTTTTTTGTGTTTTAATGTGTAGTTACGACTTTTAATTCTGGTTAAATCTGTTTTATGTTTTTTATTGTGTTCTGTATTATATTGTTCACTATGCCTTATTTGTTTTATCCTTTTTTACCATCCGCCTTTTATTCCTTTTTATTCAAATAAGGCATAATTTTTGGGGCTCACTGTCTGTTTTATAAACACAATTTTCGCTTCATCCATGGCAGTGAGTTGTTTTTATCTACATCCGTTCATTTCACGTCATTCCATTCCATTTCATTAGGGTCCGATAACCTCGATGTTAGGCCCCTTAAAACAACAATTATCATCATCATCATCATCATCAAAACAGACTGATAATCATGATAATAACCTTCAGACTGAAATCTTTTGATTGTAGAATGAACTCTTAGTGGGTAAGAATCCCACACTCTTGAGGAGTGCGGACCCTTCTCAAGGTCTTATGCAAGATTTTTCCATGTCCCTCGTAAAAATAAAAATAAAATAAATATATATATATATTATTATTACTATTATTAATGTTGTCGTCCCTCTATTGATGAAATATCGTATTCTTTTGATAGAGTTCTTCCACATAGTTGTTACCATATCCTGAACGCTAGGTCATATATGTGAGTTGGTAGTATTTGACACTCTTGGGACGGTCAAACTGAGAGTCACTTCTCCTCCGACAGTCCATAATATGACGAAAGGTTGGAACAAGTGACCACTATGGTATATGTTGGCTGCAGAGAGGGGGAAGAGTGTGAAATTGCTAATATGCTAACACAGGAGCAATCGGACTATGAATTATCGAAGGGACAGATCACACTAGCGTCAAAAGTCTGTTCGATTTTATCAGTGTAATTAACTGGCACAATTGGACTGCGCACGAAACATCTACCGGAAACCAGCCTAATATGAGGTTGTACTAATTTTACAAGAGTGAAATTTGAAAGTTTGGACCATATTAGGTGTATAAATAAGAACATACTGCACATGCAAATATGATGAAATCTAAGCCTATTGTTGGCCGATTCTTGATAGAAGATTTTTTTCAGTAAACGTACAAAATATCTTCTGTTCAAACGAAGGAATATCAGTAGTTATCTCGCGGAGCAAGGGTCATGATGGCTCAGCGGTGAAGCTGCTTGCCTTCCACCATGGTTCGCCCGGTATCTTTTACGGTTTGCCCACCGTAAGCTTAAAAGGCGCACGGGCGGCAAGTCTCAGACGCAATTCAGAAAAGCCGAGGTGAACAGCGAAACTTCAAACACATATACTCTTCCCTGAAGTCTTAATTCGACATGACTCGACAGTTTGCTGGTAGCCGAAGCTGGGGTGATAGGCTTGCTCGCAAGCTCGTAAACTCGCTCCGAACCCAGTAAGTTTAATTTAATTTTCCACTGAATGTAGATGGTTGGAAGAAATGAAAACGTAAAAGCACTTATAGTGTGCGATGTATTGAAGATAGAGATAAGCTGTCGTGGACATTTTGTAGAACTTTTATGCAGAACAATTCTTACACTCATAGTTAATAATATCGTATGGCCTTGGTACCGGGTGCAGGCTTTGTTATTTGACACCCAGAGGGCAGCTTGCATGTCGAATTTTGTTCTTCCTTGAAGCACTATGAAAGTCAAGGAGGTTAGATATCCAAGCTCATTGACACTAGAGCGCTTTCTAGTAGAGAAATCAGGAACTTTGTGTTGGCGGAACATTTTGCCATTATGAACACGGCCTACTGCATTCACATGGGTTCTTTAACATGCCAACATCGTATGACATGCGTGTCGTGTTTTTTCCGCCTTTCAAAAATCACTTGCCACGGCCAGGAGCGAACCTGCAAGCTTGGAGTTAGTAATTCGACA
The DNA here is from genome assembly GCA_946902985.2 of Meconema thalassinum. Classification (NCBI taxonomy): domain Eukaryota; kingdom Metazoa; phylum Arthropoda; class Insecta; order Orthoptera; family Tettigoniidae; genus Meconema; species Meconema thalassinum. The sequence goes on along the minus strand of OX336391.1, from coordinate 644,316,391 downwards.
CGATAACCACTAACCCACCGTGCAAGCACACTCACAGTATATGCTGTAGATATTTTTAACGGTTTACTCAGCGTAAGCTTAAAAGGCTCATGGACGACCAGTTTTTCTTTTTTGATTCGATTCACTGAAATCGTTACTGCTCGGCTTCTTTTGGTCATAAATGAATCTATTTCTACAGAAACCCTCCTCGAGAAATCCTTTACTGAATGGCGAAAACTGCATTAAAATCCATCCAGTGGTTGTCCAGATTACCTGTTACATACAAGAATCGGGGACTTTCTTTTATACTAAATAGATATTATTATTTATTGCCACATGCGGTTATCATACCATTATTGTATTTTTTTTAATCGTTTACCCTCCAGGTTGGTGGAACTCACCACTACCGCCTCTACGGGCAGTGTCCTAGAGCTGGGAACATCGAATCGGAAGGGATACAACTGGTGAGGTGGGATTGGCACCTCGCCCAGGCGGCCTCACCTGCAAAGCGAACAGGGGCCTCATGAGGGAAGGTAAGGGATGGTTAGGATGGATAGGCAAGGAAGAGGGAAGGAGGCGGCCGTGGCCTTGAAGAAGGTACCATCCTGGCATTTGCCTGAAGACGAAGTGGGAAACCACGGAAAACCACTTCGAGGATGGCTGAGGGGGAATCGAACCCCCTCTACTCATTTGGGCCACCCGAGGCTGAGTTGACCCCGTTCCAGTCCTTAACCACTTTTCAAATTTCGTGGCAGAGCCGGGAATCGAACCCAGGACCTCCGGGGCGGCAGCTAACGATGCTGACCGCTACGCTACGGAGGCGACCGTATTATTGTTATTAATATATATTAATTTATAAAAATGAGATGTTGTGAGTCTGTGTATTACTCAATCACGCAAGAGCCAATGGTCCGATTTACATGACATTTTACATGGAAGTAGCTGATTTACCAGGTTAACATAGCCTATAGGCTAATTTTGATTTCGATGTTGTGTACTATATAAAGATAGCGACCATTTTAAAGACGTCACTACACCCTTTGGTTTCAAACTTTCATATTTCCATTTCAAATAAAAAGAGAAAGCCAAGAACTAGCAAACGTTTGATGGCATATATGAGGTTTAAAATTCAATTTTCTATTCGATAGGTCTGTATCACTTTTCATGTATCTCCAACGGGTAGCGAGTAAATCCTAAATTTGTGCTATAAAACACGGTCAACGCCGAGCGGTGTAGTTGGACAAAATGTTCCATCCTTACTCTCCCTCCGAGCAGCACCTCGCCTATGCCCGTTTTACCTTTCACCTTTACATTTAAATTTATTTATGACCCGTAGCGAAGCACGGGGACTTCAGCCAGTATAATAATAATAATTATGATTCACTGATAGGTCAGTACAATAAATTCTGAAAATAATTTTTAAAATGTAAAAATTAAACAAATATGGAGATTAAAAAAATGAATTTCAAAATGTAAATAACATTACCGGTATACATAAATACATTCACTTGCACGAGAACGGAACTCACATCGCTCAAACAATAAGCTAAGTACATATTCAATTTCAACCTGACCATTCACTAACAATCAGGTGAGTTAGCCATGAACGTTACGGCATGACTGCTGGCAGTCGCTCACAGGCGCGGATTCAGGGGGGGGGGGGGGGTCACGGGGGTCATGACGGTCATGACACCCCCCCAAACGGAGACCAGATTTTTTTGCAAACTCAAAAAACGAAAACACAATTACCAGACAAATAAAACTTAACGAATTTTAACTGAAAAACAGTTTTGTTTCATTTTATTCAATACTGAATTATCTTTATTGGAATTATTATGTTCTGTTACAACTGTACATATTTACAACTTCAAACCTCTTGTATAAAAACTATTAGTTATAAAACAAAATCAACTCGTCTATTTTGTTTAGCAAACCTTGTGATTACCGAATCGATGTTTATAGTGATGTCACGATGAATATGCAGCACTGCACGGATAGGAAACTGGGGCTTTTTTCGCACCAAAAAATTTTGCCGACGTCCAAACTGCAAGCTTGGTTGGCAATTTAAGCTGTGACTTTCTCCCTTTGTCGGTATCAACTCGACTTGCCGAAACTGTAACGAACCTTGATCCTTTTCTCGAAGCTCGATGTAAGAGTCGCAAAACAAGCCGTTGCAATTTGTACGAATATTTTTGGTGCGCTAAACGCATCAAATTTCTATCCATGTAGCTTGCTAAAAATTTGGTCTGGTTTTGTACGTTTGGTTATTTTGTGATACCATTTTTCTTAACAATTTCGATTCTCTGACCGACCCCCCCCCCCCCCCCTCCCCCCCAAAGCCAAACTCTAGATCGAATCTCTGACCCCCCCCCCCCCCAAACCAAACTCTAGATCCGCGCCTGGTCGCTCACATCCGGGAGGCGAGGAGGTTCGAATCCCCCCGCCGGCAACCTTGAAGATGGTCTTCTGTGGTTTCCCATCTTCCTCCAGGCAAGATCACCAGGCAAATGCCGGGGTTGGTCCCTCACTATACGCCACAGCCACTATCTTCCAACTCCTCGTCCTTACATTCAAACTTTCCTCCCCAGGCAACACCCGACGGTACTTGTAGCTCACCCATTGGGTGTCCGCCTCGAAGCAGCTACAACACTGGCGAGCCGAACATGTCCTCGGACACTCCCGGCACTAAAAGCCATACACTAAAAAATAAAAATAAAAAAACTAACAATCACAGATATCGCACTAAGCAAGGAAACCTGAAGGTCAATAACCACTAACAATATCTGAACAGAAGATCACATATAACTATAACAAGTTACGCAAGTTTCATCATAATCGATACTAACTCTTCATGATTTCAGTTTTCTTTGGCGTCAGTATTCCTTCATTCGTTCAGATCATCAAATTACAAAGAGTCCAGAATGCATGTGTTCGGTACATTCTGAGTGTAAGGCGAGATGAACCATGGCCGGCTCTACGGAAGGCCGCGGCGTTCGACCTTGCAACGCTGCACTTCTCTGAACTGGGATGGCCATAGCAGCCGGCCAGCTGTTGATGCGTGTGCTGCTCTGAACTGGGATGGCCATAGCAGCCGGCCAGCTGTTGATGCGTGTGCTGCTCTGAACTGGGATGGCCATAGCAGCCGGCCAGCTGTTGATGCGTGTGCTGCTCTGAACTGGGATGGCCATAGCAGCCGGCCAGCTGTTGATGCGTGTGCTGCTCTGAACTGGGATGGCCATAGCAGCCGGCCAGCTGTTGATGCGTGTGCTGCTCTGAACTGGGATGGCCATAGCAGCCGGCCAGCTGTTGATGCGTGTGCTGCTCTGAACTGGGATGGCCATAGCAGCCGGCCAGCTGTTGATGCGTGTGCTTCGCCACGAAAACAAATTGAAATAACGAAATAATATTTGTTCTTTTCAACATTAAAGTAAAAGGATTGTCAAGAGTGAGTAGGGCTTACTTGGAGTAACAAAACAATTTGTTTTCAATATTTATTTGACATTTACAAAATATACAATAGGTTGGCCTCTAACAAAGAATAGCAAGTTTTCTGTGATTACTATGGCAAGATACCCGTTCATTCCTCAACTTCCTGGAATTATTTAACAAAATATTACTCATTGTTAAGACAATACTTGTGACTATTGTCATAACATTACATCCACAGGTACAAGTTTTCTCGGCAGTTTCTGACAATTCAATATCTGATAAAATACCGAGTAGACTAAGATTTTGAATTACTTGGCGTTGATTGTTACATTTACATTTTAAACATTTTTCCTCAAACTTATCAGAAATTAGTGCCTGCGTAATTCCAACAACATGTTTACACACTGATAAAATCAAATCTGCAGGAACTGAAAGTCCGCCCCTATTTATTTCATTGAAGTAGCTGTCATTTATCTTTTCTTTATTTCTAAGCAAAGCCAAACATTCTTCACATTTTATTCTTGAACATTGCTTGAACGATATGTAACCACAGGCATATATAAAACCCGACTCATCGAATTGTATGTTTTCAGTGTACTTGTCTTCTAAAATACTGTAAAAGGTATCGTCAACAGTAGCTGACGAAAGGCTGCTTGTTGTACTTTCTCCTGAATTTGTATCGGAAGAGGACATTATCATTTCTTTCGAAAAAGTAACTGCTCCATACCTGGCTGAATGAAGGCCAAGTACGCTTTTCAACCTTATTTTCAATTCGGCCTCCATTACCTGAGTAACTGTTATATTATAGTTGCCGCCTGTTAGTTAGCGGTACTGCCCAAACCTGGATTCTAATTGGTCACTCTGAAATTTGCCAGTTAACACATAAGAGGGGTTCACATTCTGTAGAGCATAAATAATAATCACACGTAATACATAGGTTGTTACATACAAAGCGTTGTAAGTTTCATTGGTTAAACAACTCTTTTTTGAGGAATCATTTTCATCGTTCTTTTTCCACGTGGACAACCATTGGAACTGCCTTTAGGAAAGCCAACCTTTTGTCTTCGGGATTTTTGGAATGCATTTGAAGACTATTACGTTTAACAACATGGGTGAGAGGCCGCTTAATATTAACAATGGACCACCACATTAGGATTACTCTGACCAAAAAAAAGCAGTACCTTTATAACAATACTTGTTTAGAGCAGAAACTGTAGATTCGTGAAACACGTTTGTAACCAAAGAAACCCTTTGGCGTTCAAGTGAATTTGGATAAACACTTTTAAATGTTAACTTTGGTGCAGACTTAATCAGTAAATCGGATTCCTTTTTGTAGATCGCTCTTATGTCACTAAATGATGCTTGAGTTACCTCTTTAAAATCAGGGTTACAGTCATCTGAACTTAAAAGATTTGAAAATGAGTCTAAATCTTCCCATACAGGAATAATAAATGACTTATCAATGCCACTTAAATTCAGTCAATTATTTCGTATATTTTTAATACATGGACACTGCCATATAAAACAAAGGTTTTTAGGGGGTTTCCATCAATATGGAACCAGTAATTACTATCAGAATGTTTGGTTAGTTCTTTGAACATAGCACGATTCACACCATTATTATCAGCTATGATAGACAGAATATTTAGGCCACAATCCTGTATTTGCCTGATAACACCTTTTGCAATATCAGCTAGTTTCAAACCCGTTAATTGTTTCACTGGAACTAATTTAACAACCTCTTTCAAATTTCCAAAAGCAGAACTAACGAGAAAGGCCAGAACTGTCTTAGCTAAATCGACAGATTCATTCGTAGCAACACCAAATAATTGCCCATTTTTAAAATCTAAAGTTTGTTTGACATGTATTTCATCAATCTGTAAATTTACAACCCTTTCTAAATTTGATAAATCTTTCACAATGTGACTTAGAAAGTTACTGTTCTCTTCATCAGCTTTCGGGGATATGGCGAAGGAAGTTGTTAATTTTTGTAAAACTCGGGGATGAGGTAGGGATAAAATATGGTTAAATCTAATTGCGTTATAACACTTTGTAGACTGCATATAAATGAGGAATGCATTTAGAGTTGTAGTGACGTTATATCTAGGTTTATTTTAAAAAGTAAGTGCAAACTGATCTTGCAGAAACATTAACTTTTTTTAACAGAATCTCTGAAGTTTCGTCTCCCTGGTTTTCAAGGTCAGGTTTTAGGTTATCTATTAAACTATTAATCTGGACGACTAGTGAACTTACAGAACTTCCAGGTAAGAAAAAGTCGTGGCAAAATTATATTGCTTGGAACAACTGACTCCACTTACTTAATAATGAATTTCGAAATATTACAGAGCCACAATGAAGAACAACAGCGTTAGGAATTACGCCTCCATTGATATGAATTTCGACCGTAAAATCATTGTTTATCCTTATACTTGACCTTATTTTAGGTATGTTTGACACATATAATTTATACAAAATACAATAATTTTCACTAGTACTTACAGACCAGTCTGTTTTATGCTCCACCAATTTATTTTGTATATCACAAACAAAGGACTCGAAAGTCGTAATTTTGTTGGCTTCCTCAGCAAGGGTCTTCTCACATTCCTCTGCAGACCTTTTCCGTTCTTTTTCTTCTTCTCGTCTTTCTTCTGGAGATTTCCTTTTCTTGGAGGAGCTCTTACTCAAATACGATGGTAAGTTTGGGAATACCTTTGGAACCGCACGAGGTAACAATACAGGCTTCTTCCGTGTAAATTCCTTATTATTCCCATCACCATCCTTGTATTTTTCAACATAACTTACGTCTTCAGGAAGAAAGTGTTTAATACATACGAAGGAATATTTCGTAGGTACCCAATTGGCTCGAGGAATAGCACGTTCCCATATGGCTTTCAATTGTGGATTTTTAGGAAACCCAAACACTGTCACAAATCCTTCAGTTTTTATCGATGAACGATAATTAGACTTGCAATTCGGCACAACACAAGTCTTTGGCATTGTAGCTAGCCACTATACAGTAATAATCAATGGTATAATTTCATTTACATAGAGTGTTTTGAAGAAAACACGAGCGCGTGACACATTTTCCATGTAACTCAGTGGGCTAGGCAGAGCAGACTGGCCATTTCAAGAAGAAAAAGGAATTTGAGCTCTCTTTGTTATAGCTGCCAAAATTACTAATGCAGTAATAATATATATAATTCTAGAATTCTTTATTACATCCAAATAATAAATATAATTTCATCTTCCAAAATTTAATATCCAAGCAATAGCCATCAATAAAGCTACATCACCAATACGATTAGATAAAGCTGTTAATACATCTTACAGCCGTTTCCGGGACATTGATAAAACCAGGCGGGATACCGGGACAAGAGCAAATACCGGGACTGTCCCGGTCAAACCGGGATGTATGGCAAGCCAATCTAATCAGAGATAACACGGTTAGCTCAGGATAGGGAGCATGGAAAGCTGCATCAAACCAGTCAAACGACTGAAGACTCAAACAACAAATTACCGTAGCCTATCTTGTCATGTACAGGCTACTGAAACAATCGTGCATTATCTAGGCCTATGAGAGGCGATCTGACGATGATCGCTTGACGATCGAAGCATGTGATTCAATTAAGTTCCCCCTCCCCCATGTTAGTACATAATAGTACATTATGCAACGAGCTTATAATGGCAATAATTAAGACACGAGTATGTTTATAAAACGAGCGAAGGGAGTTTTATAATTCCCATACGAGTGTCTTAATTACTATTATAGGCGAGTTGCATACGACTGTTTATGTTCGACGATAATTATAACTAATTTATGTTCGAACATAAATATTCATAAATATCTGTCGAAATTTCGCCAGTTTTATGTACTGAACAGAGCATATGGAACGCAGAGAATACCATGGCCTCCTGGAATACCACACTATGACACTAGAAGCCACGCAGTGAAATTTAAAATAGGAGGCCGTGGAAGTCAGTGCAGGTGCGATGCTATCCTTACCTAATTGGTCACACAACTATTTCTTGAGCTCTGATTGGTGGGAGAAACTGTTTCATAATGGAAAATGGTGTTATAATTACCCTCATTATGATACAGTTTTCTGACATACACACATCAAAAAAAGTTTTGCATCACCTCGGTTCCAAGAGTTCCGGAACCGTTAAATACAAAGGGAATCGAGATCAACACAAACAACATTTCAGCTCGTTTTATTGCTCATGAGACCCACACATTGCATGTTGTACCATCATACAGCTAGACTTTCAGCATTTGTGGTCCAGATTGCAGTACACACCACTACCTCTAATACCCAGTAGCACGTCCTCTTGCATTGATGCATGCCTGCATTCGCCGTGGCATACTATCCACAAGTTCATCAAGACACTGTTGGTCCAAATTGTCCCACTCCTCAACGACAATTCGGCGTAAATCTCTCAGAGTGGTTGGTGGGTCAAGACGTCCATAAACAGCCCTTTTCAACATATCCCAGGCATGTTCGATAGGGTTCATGTCTGGCGAACATGCTGGCCACTGTAGTCGAGCGATGTCGTTATCTTGAAGGAACGCATTCACAAGATGTGCACGATGAGGTCGAGAATTGTCGTCCATGAAGACAAATGCCTCTCCAATATTCTGCCGATATGGTTGCACTATGGGTCGGAGGATGTCATTCAGGTATCGTAAAGCCGTTTCGGAGCCTTCCATGACCACCAGTGGCGTACGTCGGCCCCACATAATGCCACCCCAAAACATCAGGGAACCACCACCTTGCTGCACTCGCTGGACAGTGTGTCTAAGACGTTCAGCCTGACCAGGGTGCCTCCAAACACGTCTCCGACGATTGTCTGGTTGAAGGCATATGCGACACTCATCGGTGAAGAGAACGTGATGGCAATTCCGTGGGGTCCATTCAGCATGTTGTTGGGCCCATCTGTACCGCGCTGCATGGTGTCGGGGTTGCAAAGCTGGACCTCGCCATGGACGTCGGGAGTGAAGTTGCGCATCATGCAGCCTATTGCGCACAGTTTGAGTTGAAACACGACGTCCTGTGGCTGAACGAAACGCATTATTCAACATGGTGGCATTGCTGTCAGGGTTCCTCCGAGCGGCAATCCGTAAGTAGCGGTCATCCACTACAGTAGTAGCCCTTGGGCGGCCTGAGCGAGGCCTGTCATCGACAGTTCCTGTATCTCTGTACCTCCTCCATGTCCGAACAACATCGCTTTGGTTCACTCTGAGACGCCTGGAAACTTCCCTTGTTGAGAGCCCTTCTTGACACAAAGTAACAATGCGGACGCGATCGAACTGCGGTATTGACCTTCTAGGCATGGTAGAACTACAGACAACATGAGCAGCGTACCTTCGTCCTGGTGGAATGACTGGAACTGATCGGCTGTCGTACCCCCTCCGTCTAATAGGCCCTGCTCATGCATGGTTGTTTACATCTTTGAGCAGTTTTAGTGACATCTATGAACAGTCAAAGGGACTGTATCTCGGATACAATATACACAGTCAACGTCTATATGCCGGAGATCTGGGAACCGAGGTGATGCAAAACTTTTTTTGATGTGTGTATATTTTAAATGCCACAGCAGTTAAGTGGGACGTTAAACCCATTACGTTATTATTTGGCAGCAGAGGTGGAATGACGATCTCGTGGAAGATGGACAGCTCGGCTGATACCGAGTCTGGTCGAGTGGACGAGTAGAAAACATGGAGAAACTAATTATTTTCTGACTCAGATGTTGACAGGTCATGGCTACTTTCGGTGTTACCTTCATCGTATGGCCAAAGTAAGGATTCCAGTTTGTATTTACTGCGAGAACGAACGAGATGACGTATATCATACGTTCTTCATCTGCGATCGTTGGGCAGCGGAAAAACAACTACTGAGGTTGTTCCAATAACGCCGGACAATATAGTTGGAATTATGCTGAGGAACGAGCTCAGCTGGGATACGGTCGCTTTCTTTGTTGAGGTGGTCCTTCGTCAGAAGAAGTCGGATGGGGACTTGCTCGATTTAGTTGATTAAGTCTGCGATCCGCGGACTATGAATGGAGAAGTAAGATGCTGCTTGTCAAGCAAAGAAAATGGCTCCATCCTGAAGTAATACGAAAGTGGTCCCGGGATGGGTTTTGTCAAGAGGACAGGGTGTGGTTTTTGTTGTTGTTTGAGTCTTCAGTCTTTTGACTGGTTTGATGCAGCTCTCCATGCCTCCCTGTCCTGAGCTAATCGTTTCATCTCTACATAGCTACCACACCCTACATCCGAGGCAATCTGTTTAACATATTCTAACCTTGGTCTACCCCTACAGTTCTTGTCCTCGACCCTTCCTTCCATAACTAAGCTTGCTATTCCTGGGTGTCTTAGTATGTGTCCTACCAACCTATCTCTTCTCTTCATTAGCAGTCGCCAGAAACATCTCTCCTCTCCCACTCGTCTTAATACCTCTTTGTTTGTAACCCTATCTACCCATCTGATCTTCATCATTCTCCTGTAGCACCACATTTCAAATGCTTCAATTCTCCTCTTTTCTGCTGCACCAATAGTCCAAGTTTCACTTCCATAGAGCGCCACGCTCCAGACAAAGGCTTTCAAAAATGACTTCCTAATACCTAAATCTATATTCGATGTCAGCAGATTCCTTTTTTGTAGAAATGCTTTTCTTGCCTGAGCCAACCTACTTTTTATATCCTCTTTGCTTCGTCCATCACTGGTTATTCTGCTTCCTAAGTAACAGAAATCTCCTACTTCCTTCAGCTTTTCACCTGCCAATTTGATCTCCATAGAGGTTTCTGATTTATTTCGGCTGCATTCCAGTATTTTTGTTTTACATTTATTAATTTTCATCATGAAATCTTTCCGTAAGACGGAGTCCATACCATTCAAAAACTCATTCAAATCCTCAGGCTTGTTGGCCAAGATGACGATGTCATCAGCAAATCTCAGAGTTGAAATTATTTCTCCTTGAATCTTCACTCCCACTTTAAATTTTTCTCTAATTTCCTTCATTGCTTGTTCAATGTAAAGATTGAAAAGTATGGGTGATAAGTTGCAGCCTTGCCTTACACCTTTCTGAATACCAGCTTCTCTCTCATGTCCTTCAACTCGAATGACTGCAGTCTGGTTTCTGTATAGATTGTATATCACCCTCCTATCCCTGTACTTTATTCCAATCGATTTCAAAATGTCAAACAATTTAGTCCAATCAACGTTATCAAAAGCCTTTTCTAAGTCTACAAAAGCCATGAACGTTCTCTTATCTTTCCTTATTCTACCTTCCAAAATCAGCCTAAGACTTAGTACAGCTTCCCTTGTTCCTACATTTCTCCTGAAACCAAACTGGTCTTCACCCAACTCCGTTTCTATCTGGCTCTCAATCCTCTTGTAAATTATTCTAGACAGGATCTTTGAAGCATGAGAAATCAAGCTGATTGTACGATAATCTTCACATCTGTCAGCTCCCACTTTCTTTGGTATAGGGATGATTACATTCTTCTTGAAATCAGGGGGTACCTCACCTGTCTCATAAATCCTACACACCAAGTGAAATAACCTGATCAGACCTTCCTCTCCTATGCAGCGTAGCAACTCAATCGGTATATCATCTATGCCTGGTGCTTTGTTCCTGCTTAAGTCTTCCAAAGCTCTATCAAATTCTGATCTCAATATTAAATCTCCTTTCGCATCCTCATCAATTTCCTCCTCCCTTTCCATTACATGATTCTCAATCTCCTTTCCCTTATACAAACTCTCTATGTAAGCTTTCCATCTCTCAACCTTTTCTTCCCTATCTGTTAGAGGCTTTCCATGTGTGTCCTTAATATTACAGCACTTAGTCTTCTTTTCCCCAAAAATATTCTTAATCCTTCGATAAGCTGTGTCTACTTTTCCTAATTTCAGACAATTTTCTATACCAGCACATTTCTCTTTCAACCATTCTTCTTTCGCTTCCTTGCACTTCTTGTTAACCTCATTTCTCAGACGTCTGTATTCTGCTTTCCCCTTTTCATCTCTTACATTCTTGTGCTTCCGCCTTTCATCCATCAATTCGAGTATATCCTGAGTGATCCACGGTTTTCTACCTATTCTCTCTTTCCTACCAATGTTTTCTTCTGCGGATTTTGTTATTTCATTCATCAAAAGTGCCCATTCGTCTGCAATTGAAGCTTGTTTAGGGTTTTTCATTAGTCCTTCCTTTATACTCTTCTTGAATCTTTCGTTTACATCCTTCTCTTTCAGTCTGTCTATTGCCCACCTTTTTGGCTTTTGACTTTTCTTCAGTTTCTTCAACTTTAATCTGCATTTCATTACAACCAGATTGTGGTCAGAGTTTATGTCAGCACCAGGATATGTTTTACAATCCAAAATCTGGTTTCGAAACCTCTGCTTGACCATAATGAAGTCGATTTGGTAACGCCCTGTATCTCCTGGTCTCATCCATGTGTATATTCTTCTATTGTGGTTATTGAATAAGGTGTTAGCTATGACCAACTCATGCTCAGTGCAGAATTCTACCAGCCTGCTTCCTCGATCATTCCTTTCACCTAATCCGAAATCTCCTACTATCTTCCCTTCTCTCCCTTTTCCTACCACAGCATTCCAATCTCCCATTACTATAACATTTTCATCACCCTTGATATACCTCAGAATTTCGTCTATTTCTTCGTAGACCTTTTCAACATCCTCATCATCAGCTTGACTGGTAGGCATATAGACTTGTATCACTGTGGTGCAGGTAGGTTTAGTATTTATTTTTGCTACAATAATCCGTTCACTATATTGCTCATAATATTCCACCCGCTGTCCAAGTTTCCTACTCAATATGAGGCCAACCCCTGCTTGGCCATTGTTTGATTTAGTGCTAATGACCCTATAGTCTCCTGACCAAAAGTCCTGTTCTTCCTGCCAGCGCATTTCACTAATCCCAACCAAATCCAACCTCAACCTATCCATTTCCCTTTCTAAGTTTTCTAACCTTCCATTTCCTAGCAGACTTCTAACATTCCACGCTCCGATCCGTAGAATGTCAGAGTTCCTCTTTGTCACTTCTGTGATGTTAACCCCCTCTCGAGTAGTCCCCACCCGGAGATCCGAACGGGGGACTAGTTTACCTCCGGATTGAAATTTTACAAGGGAGGAGGCCATCATCACATGTATTTATGCATAGAGAGGTGCATATCCTCGGGAATAGCAAACGGCTGTAGTTTCCCCTTGCTTTCAGCCGTGCAGCAGGACGCAGTGTAGCCATTATTTGGCTTATATTATCAATATCTTAACCGTCTATAAGACTAGTAAAGAATTGATTTATTCTGAAAGGCTGCTACTCCCTTTCAGAATAAGTAAAGAGCAATTCTACTAACAAAAATACTAACCTTCTACTGTACTAACAATTAAATACCAAAATTCTACTAACGAAAAAATACTAATTTTCCACCAACAACAAATACTACCACTAAAACAGTCTGTCACCAGCGACACTCACATGCAATCACACATCACAGTCTACTGAAACAATGAACTATAACTAATAAACAATGCAACTGTTACCAGACACACTCACACACCACAGTCTAATAGAACAATGACATATATCTAATAGACAAACTAACTACCTACTTACAACTACAACTAACTACATACTTACTGTACTGTTATTTGAATTGACAATATTTACAAAATGCAATTTAGATAGAAAATTACATTATAGTGCGCAAAATATGGCGGTCGCTGAACGACAGCTACAACAAGCTATTCGGAGAGTGGAACGCTGGACACTGGAGCATGGCTTTCTATTCTCAACCGCTAAGTCCTCGGTTGTCCATTTCTGCCGAAAGCGCACCCTCCATCCAGATCCTGAGCTTTATCTGGGCATTGTAGCTTTGCCTGTTGTTGCTGCGTACCGGTTCCTTGGGCTCCTTTTCGATCAGAAATTGACGTGGGAACCACACGTGCGGTGTTTGAAAACTGCCTGCGCTAAGAAACTCAACATGTTGCGGTTTCTTAGCGGCACATCATGGGGGGCGGACCGCGCGGTGCTCCTGCGTTTTTATAAGTCACTGATTTTATCTAGGTTAGATTATGGCAGTGTAGCATATGGTTCGGCCCATAAGTCAGTGCTAGTTAAACTGGAGAGTGTCCACCACGGCGGTGTGAGGCTGGCGACGGGTGCCTTTCGGACAAGCCCAGTCGTCAGCTTGCTCGCCGAGGCTGGCGTACCTCCTTTACACCTGAGGCGCCAACAAGTACTGCTGACCTATGCTGCAACTATTCGACAGATGCCACTTCATCCAAGCTATCCATGTTTGTTTTACAATCCGAATCGCCGGCTGTATGATGTGCTCGCCCGGGCCACTCGGCCGGCGGGGATTCGCTTGGATGACTTATATCTTCAGTTCCGATTTCCTTCTGTCTCCTGTATCGTCCGAGTACCTAGCAAGGCCCCTCCGTGGATGGTCTCTCGCCCTGATATCATCCTGGATCTGCACACCGGCCCCAAGTCGGACACGGACTCCTCCGTCCATCGGAGGCTGTTCCAGTCCGTGGTGACACGGTATCCGGGATCAGGGCTTTTATTCACGGACGGTTCGAGGGTAAACGAGAAAATAGGCTGTGCATTTGTGGTTGAGGATCGTCGGTTTCTCTTTTCACTTCCCGAGGCCTGTGGCGCGTACACTGCGGAGCTCTATGCCATCTTAGAGGCTCTGCGGTACACGTTATCAGACGTTCACCAGCACTTTCTTGTGTGTACTGACTCTCTGAGTGCGCTGCAGGCGATCGATGTGTGTTTCCCGAAGCACCCATTGGTCCAGCGTGTGCACGACCAGCTCGTCAGTTTGCGTAACGCTGGAACCGGGGTGACCTTTGTGTGGCTTCCTAGCCACATGGGTATTGCGGGAAACGAGCTTGCTGATCAGGCGGCGAGAGAGGCAGTCGCAATGCCCTCGCTACCGTATAAGGTGCCTGCTAGTGATGTGCGCTCTCAGTTGCGGCATTCGATCCTATCGCATTGGGAGGAGGCATGGCGTGCCACGCCTCCACCCAACAAACTGAGAGGCATCAAGGAGACAACGAAGGTGTGGAAATCTTCCTTCCGATCTCTCCGGAAGGAAGCTGTGGTACTCTGTCGACTCCGGATCGGCCATGGGATTGCTACGCACTCTCACTTGCTAAAGAGAGAAGATCCTCCTGTGTGTACTTGCGGCGCCCACCAAACCGTGGCACACCTTCTCTTGGAGTGTGTGGATCTGGCCGATCTGCGCGGGACTCTTAAACTGCCTAATACCCTCTCCCTTATTCTCCGTGATGACGGGCCGTCAGCTGACCTCGTCATCCGGTTCATGAGGGAGAGTGGTTACTTTTTTGTGTTTTAATGTGTAGTTACGACTTTTAATTCTGGTTAAATCTGTTTTATGTTTTTTATTGTGTTCTGTATTATATTGTTCACTATGCCTTATTTGTTTTATCCTTTTTTACCATCCGCCTTTTATTCCTTTTTATTCAAATAAGGCATAATTTTTGGGGCTCACTGTCTGTTTTATAAACACAATTTTCGCTTCATCCATGGCAGTGAGTTGTTTTTATCTACATCCGTTCATTTCACGTCATTCCATTCCATTTCATTAGGGTCCGATAACCTCGATGTTAGGCCCCTTAAAACAACAATTATCATCATCATCATCATCATCAAAACAGACTGATAATCATGATAATAACCTTCAGACTGAAATCTTTTGATTGTAGAATGAACTCTTAGTGGGTAAGAATCCCACACTCTTGAGGAGTGCGGACCCTTCTCAAGGTCTTATGCAAGATTTTTCCATGTCCCTCGTAAAAATAAAAATAAAATAAATATATATATATATTATTATTACTATTATTAATGTTGTCGTCCCTCTATTGATGAAATATCGTATTCTTTTGATAGAGTTCTTCCACATAGTTGTTACCATATCCTGAACGCTAGGTCATATATGTGAGTTGGTAGTATTTGACACTCTTGGGACGGTCAAACTGAGAGTCACTTCTCCTCCGACAGTCCATAATATGACGAAAGGTTGGAACAAGTGACCACTATGGTATATGTTGGCTGCAGAGAGGGGGAAGAGTGTGAAATTGCTAATATGCTAACACAGGAGCAATCGGACTATGAATTATCGAAGGGACAGATCACACTAGCGTCAAAAGTCTGTTCGATTTTATCAGTGTAATTAACTGGCACAATTGGACTGCGCACGAAACATCTACCGGAAACCAGCCTAATATGAGGTTGTACTAATTTTACAAGAGTGAAATTTGAAAGTTTGGACCATATTAGGTGTATAAATAAGAACATACTGCACATGCAAATATGATGAAATCTAAGCCTATTGTTGGCCGATTCTTGATAGAAGATTTTTTTCAGTAAACGTACAAAATATCTTCTGTTCAAACGAAGGAATATCAGTAGTTATCTCGCGGAGCAAGGGTCATGATGGCTCAGCGGTGAAGCTGCTTGCCTTCCACCATGGTTCGCCCGGTATCTTTTACGGTTTGCCCACCGTAAGCTTAAAAGGCGCACGGGCGGCAAGTCTCAGACGCAATTCAGAAAAGCCGAGGTGAACAGCGAAACTTCAAACACATATACTCTTCCCTGAAGTCTTAATTCGACATGACTCGACAGTTTGCTGGTAGCCGAAGCTGGGGTGATAGGCTTGCTCGCAAGCTCGTAAACTCGCTCCGAACCCAGTAAGTTTAATTTAATTTTCCACTGAATGTAGATGGTTGGAAGAAATGAAAACGTAAAAGCACTTATAGTGTGCGATGTATTGAAGATAGAGATAAGCTGTCGTGGACATTTTGTAGAACTTTTATGCAGAACAATTCTTACACTCATAGTTAATAATATCGTATGGCCTTGGTACCGGGTGCAGGCTTTGTTATTTGACACCCAGAGGGCAGCTTGCATGTCGAATTTTGTTCTTCCTTGAAGCACTATGAAAGTCAAGGAGGTTAGATATCCAAGCTCATTGACACTAGAGCGCTTTCTAGTAGAGAAATCAGGAACTTTGTGTTGGCGGAACATTTTGCCATTATGAACACGGCCTACTGCATTCACATGGGTTCTTTAACATGCCAACATCGTATGACATGCGTGTCGTGTTTTTTCCGCCTTTCAAAAATCACTTGCCACGGCCAGGAGCGAACCTGCAAGCTTGGAGTTAGTAATTCGACACGATAACCACTAACCCACCGTGCAAGCACACTCACAGTATATGCTGTAGATATTTTTAACGGTTTACTCAGCGTAAGCTTAAAAGGCTCATGGACGACCAGTTTTTCTTTTTTGATTCGATTCACTGAAATCGTTACTGCTCGGCTTCTTTTGGTCATAAATGAATCTATTTCTACAGAAACCCTCCTCGAGAAATCCTTTACTGAATGGCGAAAACTGCATTAAAATCCATCCAGTGGTTGTCCAGATTACCTGTTACATACAAGAATCGGGGACTTTCTTTTATACTAAATAGATATTATTATTTATTGCCACATGCGGTTATCATACCATTATTGTATTTTTTTTAATCGTTTACCCTCCAGGTTGGTGGAACTCACCACTACCGCCTCTACGGGCAGTGTCCTAGAGCTGGGAACATCGAATCGGAAGGGATACAACTGGTGAGGTGGGATTGGCACCTCGCCCAGGCGGCCTCACCTGCAAAGCGAACAGGGGCCTCATGAGGGAAGGTAAGGGATGGTTAGGATGGATAGGCAAGGAAGAGGGAAGGAGGCGGCCGTGGCCTTGAAGAAGGTACCATCCTGGCATTTGCCTGAAGACGAAGTGGGAAACCACGGAAAACCACTTCGAGGATGGCTGAGGGGGAATCGAACCCCCTCTACTCATTTGGGCCACCCGAGGCTGAGTTGACCCCGTTCCAGTCCTTAACCACTTTTCAAATTTCGTGGCAGAGCCGGGAATCGAACCCAGGACCTCCGGGGCGGCAGCTAACGATGCTGACCGCTACGCTACGGAGGCGACCGTATTATTGTTATTAATATATATTAATTTATAAAAATGAGATGTTGTGAGTCTGTGTATTACTCAATCACGCAAGAGCCAATGGTCCGATTTACATGACATTTTACATGGAAGTAGCTGATTTACCAGGTTAACATAGCCTATAGGCTAATTTTGATTTCGATGTTGTGTACTATATAAAGATAGCGACCATTTTAAAGACGTCACTACACCCTTTGGTTTCAAACTTTCATATTTCCATTTCAAATAAAAAGAGAAAGCCAAGAACTAGCAAACGTTTGATGGCATATATGAGGTTTAAAATTCAATTTTCTATTCGATAGGTCTGTATCACTTTTCATGTATCTCCAACGGGTAGCGAGTAAATCCTAAATTTGTGCTATAAAACACGGTCAACGCCGAGCGGTGTAGTTGGACAAAATGTTCCATCCTTACTCTCCCTCCGAGCAGCACCTCGCCTATGCCCGTTTTACCTTTCACCTTTACATTTAAATTTATTTATGACCCGTAGCGAAGCACGGGGACTTCAGCCAGTATAATAATAATAATTATGATTCACTGATAGGTCAGTACAATAAATTCTGAAAATAATTTTTAAAATGTAAAAATTAAACAAATATGGAGATTAAAAAAATGAATTTCAAAATGTAAATAACATTACCGGTATACATAAATACATTCACTTGCACGAGAACGGAACTCACATCGCTCAAACAATAAGCTAAGTACATATTCAATTTCAACCTGACCATTCACTAACAATCAGGTGAGTTAGCCATGAACGTTACGGCATGACTGCTGGCAGTCGCTCACAGGCGCGGATTCAGGGGGGGGGGGGGGGTCACGGGGGTCATGACGGTCATGACACCCCCCCAAACGGAGACCAGATTTTTTTGCAAACTCAAAAAACGAAAACACAATTACCAGACAAATAAAACTTAACGAATTTTAACTGAAAAACAGTTTTGTTTCATTTTATTCAATACTGAATTATCTTTATTGGAATTATTATGTTCTGTTACAACTGTACATATTTACAACTTCAAACCTCTTGTATAAAAACTATTAGTTATAAAACAAAATCAACTCGTCTATTTTGTTTAGCAAACCTTGTGATTACCGAATCGATGTTTATAGTGATGTCACGATGAATATGCAGCACTGCACGGATAGGAAACTGGGGCTTTTTTCGCACCAAAAAATTTTGCCGACGTCCAAACTGCAAGCTTGGTTGGCAATTTAAGCTGTGACTTTCTCCCTTTGTCGGTATCAACTCGACTTGCCGAAACTGTAACGAACCTTGATCCTTTTCTCGAAGCTCGATGTAAGAGTCGCAAAACAAGCCGTTGCAATTTGTACGAATATTTTTGGTGCGCTAAACGCATCAAATTTCTATCCATGTAGCTTGCTAAAAATTTGGTCTGGTTTTGTACGTTTGGTTATTTTGTGATACCATTTTTCTTAACAATTTCGATTCTCTGACCGACCCCCCCCCCCCCCCCTCCCCCCCAAAGCCAAACTCTAGATCGAATCTCTGACCCCCCCCCCCCCCAAACCAAACTCTAGATCCGCGCCTGGTCGCTCACATCCGGGAGGCGAGGAGGTTCGAATCCCCCCGCCGGCAACCTTGAAGATGGTCTTCTGTGGTTTCCCATCTTCCTCCAGGCAAGATCACCAGGCAAATGCCGGGGTTGGTCCCTCACTATACGCCACAGCCACTATCTTCCAACTCCTCGTCCTTACATTCAAACTTTCCTCCCCAGGCAACACCCGACGGTACTTGTAGCTCACCCATTGGGTGTCCGCCTCGAAGCAGCTACAACACTGGCGAGCCGAACATGTCCTCGGACACTCCCGGCACTAAAAGCCATACACTAAAAAATAAAAATAAAAAAACTAACAATCACAGATATCGCACTAAGCAAGGAAACCTGAAGGTCAATAACCACTAACAATATCTGAACAGAAGATCACATATAACTATAACAAGTTACGCAAGTTTCATCATAATCGATACTAACTCTTCATGATTTCAGTTTTCTTTGGCGTCAGTATTCCTTCATTCGTTCAGATCATCAAATTACAAAGAGTCCAGAATGCATGTGTTCGGTACATTCTGAGTGTAAGGCGAGATGAACCATGGCCGGCTCTACGGAAGGCCGCGGCGTTCGACCTTGCAACGCTGCACTTCTCTGAACTGGGATGGCCATAGCAGCCGGCCAGCTGTTGATGCGTGTGCTGCTCTGAACTGGGATGGCCATAGCAGCCGGCCAGCTGTTGATGCGTGTGCTGCTCTGAACTGGGATGGCCATAGCAGCCGGCCAGCTGTTGATGCGTGTGCTGCTCTGAACTGGGATGGCCATAGCAGCCGGCCAGCTGTTGATGCGTGTGCTGCTCTGAACTGGGATGGCCATAGCAGCCGGCCAGCTGTTGATGCGTGTGCTGCTCTGAACTGGGATGGCCATAGCAGCCGGCCAGCTGTTGATGCGTGTGCTGCTCTGAACTGGGATGGCCATAGCAGCCGGCCAGCTGTTGATGCGTGTGCTTCGCCACGAAAACAAATTGAAATAACGAAATAATATTTGTTCTTTTCAACATTAAAGTAAAAGGATTGTCAAGAGTGAGTAGGGCTTACTTGGAGTAACAAAACAATTTGTTTTCAATATTTATTTGACATTTACAAAATATACAATAGGTTGGCCTCTAACAAAGAATAGCAAGTTTTCTGTGATTACTATGGCAAGATACCCGTTCATTCCTCAACTTCCTGGAATTATTTAACAAAATATTACTCATTGTTAAGACAATACTTGTGACTATTGTCATAACATTACATCCACAGGTACAAGTTTTCTCGGCAGTTTCTGACAATTCAATATCTGATAAAATACCGAGTAGACTAAGATTTTGAATTACTTGGCGTTGATTGTTACATTTACATTTTAAACATTTTTCCTCAAACTTATCAGAAATTAGTGCCTGCGTAATTCCAACAACATGTTTACACACTGATAAAATCAAATCTGCAGGAACTGAAAGTCCGCCCCTATTTATTTCATTGAAGTAGCTGTCATTTATCTTTTCTTTATTTCTAAGCAAAGCCAAACATTCTTCACATTTTATTCTTGAACATTGCTTGAACGATATGTAACCACAGGCATATATAAAACCCGACTCATCGAATTGTATGTTTTCAGTGTACTTGTCTTCTAAAATACTGTAAAAGGTATCGTCAACAGTAGCTGACGAAAGGCTGCTTGTTGTACTTTCTCCTGAATTTGTATCGGAAGAGGACATTATCATTTCTTTCGAAAAAGTAACTGCTCCATACCTGGCTGAATGAAGGCCAAGTACGCTTTTCAACCTTATTTTCAATTCGGCCTCCATTACCTGAGTAACTGTTATATTATAGTTGCCGCCTGTTAGTTAGCGGTACTGCCCAAACCTGGATTCTAATTGGTCACTCTGAAATTTGCCAGTTAACACATAAGAGGGGTTCACATTCTGTAGAGCATAAATAATAATCACACGTAATACATAGGTTGTTACATACAAAGCGTTGTAAGTTTCATTGGTTAAACAACTCTTTTTTGAGGAATCATTTTCATCGTTCTTTTTCCACGTGGACAACCATTGGAACTGCCTTTAGGAAAGCCAACCTTTTGTCTTCGGGATTTTTGGAATGCATTTGAAGACTATTACGTTTAACAACATGGGTGAGAGGCCGCTTAATATTAACAATGGACCACCACATTAGGATTACTCTGACCAAAAAAAAGCAGTACCTTTATAACAATACTTGTTTAGAGCAGAAACTGTAGATTCGTGAAACACGTTTGTAACCAAAGAAACCCTTTGGCGTTCAAGTGAATTTGGATAAACACTTTTAAATGTTAACTTTGGTGCAGACTTAATCAGTAAATCGGATTCCTTTTTGTAGATCGCTCTTATGTCACTAAATGATGCTTGAGTTACCTCTTTAAAATCAGGGTTACAGTCATCTGAACTTAAAAGATTTGAAAATGAGTCTAAATCTTCCCATACAGGAATAATAAATGACTTATCAATGCCACTTAAATTCAGTCAATTATTTCGTATATTTTTAATACATGGACACTGCCATATAAAACAAAGGTTTTTAGGGGGTTTCCATCAATATGGAACCAGTAATTACTATCAGAATGTTTGGTTAGTTCTTTGAACATAGCACGATTCACACCATTATTATCAGCTATGATAGACAGAATATTTAGGCCACAATCCTGTATTTGCCTGATAACACCTTTTGCAATATCAGCTAGTTTCAAACCCGTTAATTGTTTCACTGGAACTAATTTAACAACCTCTTTCAAATTTCCAAAAGCAGAACTAACGAGAAAGGCCAGAACTGTCTTAGCTAAATCGACAGATTCATTCGTAGCAACACCAAATAATTGCCCATTTTTAAAATCTAAAGTTTGTTTGACATGTATTTCATCAATCTGTAAATTTACAACCCTTTCTAAATTTGATAAATCTTTCACAATGTGACTTAGAAAGTTACTGTTCTCTTCATCAGCTTTCGGGGATATGGCGAAGGAAGTTGTTAATTTTTGTAAAACTCGGGGATGAGGTAGGGATAAAATATGGTTAAATCTAATTGCGTTATAACACTTTGTAGACTGCATATAAATGAGGAATGCATTTAGAGTTGTAGTGACGTTATATCTAGGTTTATTTTAAAAAGTAAGTGCAAACTGATCTTGCAGAAACATTAACTTTTTTTAACAGAATCTCTGAAGTTTCGTCTCCCTGGTTTTCAAGGTCAGGTTTTAGGTTATCTATTAAACTATTAATCTGGACGACTAGTGAACTTACAGAACTTCCAGGTAAGAAAAAGTCGTGGCAAAATTATATTGCTTGGAACAACTGACTCCACTTACTTAATAATGAATTTCGAAATATTACAGAGCCACAATGAAGAACAACAGCGTTAGGAATTACGCCTCCATTGATATGAATTTCGACCGTAAAATCATTGTTTATCCTTATACTTGACCTTATTTTAGGTATGTTTGACACATATAATTTATACAAAATACAATAATTTTCACTAGTACTTACAGACCAGTCTGTTTTATGCTCCACCAATTTATTTTGTATATCACAAACAAAGGACTCGAAAGTCGTAATTTTGTTGGCTTCCTCAGCAAGGGTCTTCTCACATTCCTCTGCAGACCTTTTCCGTTCTTTTTCTTCTTCTCGTCTTTCTTCTGGAGATTTCCTTTTCTTGGAGGAGCTCTTACTCAAATACGATGGTAAGTTTGGGAATACCTTTGGAACCGCACGAGGTAACAATACAGGCTTCTTCCGTGTAAATTCCTTATTATTCCCATCACCATCCTTGTATTTTTCAACATAACTTACGTCTTCAGGAAGAAAGTGTTTAATACATACGAAGGAATATTTCGTAGGTACCCAATTGGCTCGAGGAATAGCACGTTCCCATATGGCTTTCAATTGTGGATTTTTAGGAAACCCAAACACTGTCACAAATCCTTCAGTTTTTATCGATGAACGATAATTAGACTTGCAATTCGGCACAACACAAGTCTTTGGCATTGTAGCTAGCCACTATACAGTAATAATCAATGGTATAATTTCATTTACATAGAGTGTTTTGAAGAAAACACGAGCGCGTGACACATTTTCCATGTAACTCAGTGGGCTAGGCAGAGCAGACTGGCCATTCACGGCGAGGTTGCCAATTTTCGCTCGCCGCGGCCTTCCGTAGAGCCGGCCATGGATGAACACACCACACCTTACTACGTGCTGAAATTCCACGAGTGCAGACAGCTATCAGTTGCCATTCCGACACATAAAATATTACATACCCAGGCCCCGTTATATCTCTACAATGCCTTTACACCAATGTATTCTGCTTATAATCGAGAAAATAGATACATAAAATTAACACCTCAGATTCCTATACACCGAACCATGAAGTTCAATAAATCGTTTGTTTGCACCGCCTCACGCCTCTTCAACACCTTCGATTTATATAAGTTCGTCAACATTGCAAGCACTGCAGCTCTCAAAAGACATCCTTCATCCTGCTTCTTGGAGCAATATACCTCTCACATCTGATTACTGCATTGTGTTAAAATACTATAGGTATTATTACTTCAATTATAACATCGGGACAATAGCTGACAACCTGCTTTTCTTGTATATGGTGTTTGTTTTTCGGGCTGATACTGTGTCTGTATGCACTGTTTTGTATATATTTTTCCATTATTAGCCTATTATTACTATTATTTTTATTGTTATTATTATTATTATTATTATTATTATTTATTTGTTTCGCCCAACTTTGGGGCACATGAAATCAATCACTTTTTATTGTTTATCTTTTTGGTTAGTCTATTTGAATTCATTCCGAGGATGTCCCCATAAAAATCAATTCTCCGTTTTCTTATTGTGTCCGAGAGTATTATTACTGTCTTTTTGTTACTATCATTGTTAGACTATTGTTGTTTATATTGTGAATGTAAGTGAAATGTTTTGTTTTCATAAGCCCCAATCTTATTTTATGTAGGGCGCTACTGTAAAGGGGCTCTAAGTGTAGCCGTGAAAATAAATCAAATCAAATTCTCTTGCTCACAGCTTCACTCTTTTCAGCTGTCCAATGTTGTTTCTTCTTGGACGCTGTTTCTGGCTCTAGGAACCCCTCAAATGTGTACATCTTATTTTGGAAAGTGGTTCTGTTGCGGATGTCTTGATCAGTGATGTTCATTTCTTGTAGATCCTTCTTGGTGTTAGAAAAAACATTTTTCACAAGAGTTGCCTTATCTATTAAGCGTGTTGAAGTGGTTAAGAATTTTCTTTGTGAGTTTGTCGCCAGGCATTCTTGAAATATGTCCAAAGAATTTAACCCATCCTTTTCGTATGGCATCTGAGATACTGCTGCATGTTTTATACGGTATACTTCTTTGTTACTGCGTAATCGGCATGTGTCAGCTCATTTTTGGTGGTCCGAGAATTTGTCTTAAAAATGTTCGTTCCTTTTATTATATTTATTTTTTAGTTGTTAGTCCTAGGCATTCCGAAGCATACAGGCACTCTGTTTGAATTACTGTTTAGTAGTTTAGTCTTAATAGAAATCGCTTTTTTGTTGTATGTGTTTATAATAACTGTTGTAACTAAATAAATGTACATATTGTGCATAGACTACCATCGCCCAAATATTTAAGCATAGCCTTGTCATCTGATGATGATCGCTCGACGATCGAAACTGGTCATCCAAGTGAATTTATTCATCTAATGTATTTTTCTTTTAGGATTGGGGAAACACCCATTACACAGTCGTGTTGACCGACTGAAAATAATTCGCATTTAGATGTAATAGGTAGGTGGAGCTCATGACCACAACGACCAGCAGTAAAGCATTCGCTGAAAAAAAAAAAAAAGATTCAAAGCTCTGCTGAGTTAAGAATGTGTATAAAGAGTAAGAAAGTAGTACGCCAATGGAAGATTAAAAATCGATATAACTCCGGGATGTGGAGATAGCTAACCGATTCTTGACCAATAAAGCTGTTATAAAACGAGGACCAAAATTTTAATTTATTGAATACTATTGATATTACATTAATGTGTTATGTCTCACGAATCTGACGGCAAATCCTGTACAGACGTTCTGTGAGACATATTTAGTATTATTTACAACATATATACGGATTGTATTTCAATACAATTACTATGATTAATTTTAACATGTTAGGTGATAATGGGAAAAATTAATGTAAATAGTTAAAAACACAATAGTTAGACTATAGTAGTTTATGTTATAAGTTATTGTTTATTTAGGTAATAGTTTTTAATGCGACGTAAAGATAGTTGTTCGCTGTTCATGTTGGACAATCCAGGTGGTAGTTCATTAAGTAGTGATGGTATAATATAAATTAGCCTCTTGAAGCTATAGCTATTTATACATAAAGGTTTTACATATTTAGTACTTGTTATGGCTCTTGTTTGTACGTTGTGACAGACCTTATGCCTGAATAATAATAATAATAATAATAATAATAATAATAATAATAATATTTAATCATTGCTACTCAATAACAGACAAGAATAACTCGATAATAAGAATTGTAAATGACTATAACCCCAGAGTATTTATATTCTGGGATATTTTGAAGTTGGTAGCATTGATTTCTGACATTGTTTGTCTCGCAGGTAGCAGGTAGTCAGTTTCACTGTGACCTTTGGTCGGCGTATTTATCAGTTGCCAGGAGAGAAACCCTGGGGTGGTGTCAAACCCCACCTTACTCAATATACTGTACGTTTCCTGTTGTGCAATGCAATGCCTGTCAAAGAAGTAAAGATCGCTATACCAATGTATTTTGTGATGTTTGTAAAAGACCTGTATACAAAGTGATCACCTGCAATAATTGCATTGCCTGAAAAGTGTGAAATTAACCTCCTTTCTGAAAAGCATATTTTAGAACATTATTTTGAAACAGTTTTTTTTGTATGTTCTATTTCGCAGTCAGTTTACCCTCCAGGTAGGCTTTTTCCACGACCTAACCGAGGGATCTCATCGTCACCGCCTCGACGGGCAGTATTCTGGAGCTTGACAAAGATTCAGGGGATACAGCTGGGGAGGCGGGAAAATCGCCTCGTCTAGGCGGCCTCACCCGCAAAGCGAACAGGGTGCCTCATGAGGGATGGGAAGTATGGGAGCGAGAGACAAGGAAGAGGGAAGGAGAGGGCCGTGACCTGACGGCAGGCACCATCCCGGCATTGTCCGAAGACGAAGTGGAAAACCACGGAAAACCACTTCGAGAATGGTTGAGATGGGAATAGAACCCCCTCTACTCATTTGGACCACCCGAGGTTGAGTAGACCCCGTTCCAGTCCTCATATCATTTTTCAAATTTCGTGGCAGAGCCTCCGGGGTGGCAGCTAAGAACGCTGACCACTACACCACGGAGGCGACTGTATTAAAAACTATCATTTTCATTGCATTGAATTGATAATAGAATGTTATCAACATTGTTGTCCCACTTCGTCATTGTTAGTAACTTCCAAGTATTAAAAGAGTTCAAAATATTTCCACTCATTATATTTTAAACTTAAATACTGCTGTAACAACTACACATTCCTCATCTAATCAATGTAACAGAATCCCCGCAGGGGCTCACATCTAGTGGGACGTGGGTTGGCGACCACGGGACTCCAGCTGAGTCCGGCATTGCTTCCACTTACTTGTGCTGGGCTCCTCTCCGTCTTCTTTATTGTCGACCTCTCTTGGTCACCTCTTGTTCTCTTCCGTCCCCGAAGGTATTAGGATATCCGAGGCTTAGGGAGTCTCTTCCTTTTCTGCCTTAATTGGTCTTTTTTTTTTCCTTTTCATGTTATCTCCTGCCTTCTGCTTACGCCCTCAAGGAGGCAGGGTGTATGTAGCCCCAACACTTCTGGTGCACCCTGGATTGTGCTACACCCTCAAGGGCTCACGGCTGGTGAGTTTGGGAGTTGGCGACTCCGAGGGGTTCCTGAGCTGGGTCCGTTTAGTCCCCTTTTTCCGCTGACATTGGGGTGGGTCCTCTCCTCTTTCCCTTTTCTATCTGTATTTCATGGCTCTCCTTCCTCCCAAGTCCGTCAATCCTCATTCTTCGAAGGCTGAGGGCATTTCTTTTCTTCCTGTCCTTTATTTGCCTTATCCTTTATTTGTTTACCACTTCTTCTTCTAGTATGTAAGTCTGTAGTTAGTATTAGTTATAGTTTTCATTCTCATCTCATCTTTCACTATCACCCAATCCATTAGGGGCCGATAACCTAGATGTTAGGCCCCTTAGAACAATCATTATCATCATCATCATCAAAGTAACAGAGTAAATTTTATGGGACATTACGTTGGAGAATAAACATCACTTTACTGCAAACCCACGGGTAAGGACCGCCGCTCCATGGACGGAAGAAAGTGAGAAAAGGAGGAGATGAAAGGAAATTGATCTGTTATCGCGCTCCTTAGTTGGACGTAAGAGTGTAAAATAATAATAATATCTCCCACAGTAAGATCTTAGATATCGCGCAGAACCGAGAATCGAACCCGGGGCCTCCTAGGTAAGAGACAAGTTTGCCACTTATACAGTACGGCGCAAACAATGATTTAATAATAATAATAATATTTTGGACCAGGCTATACAGGGGGAATCTGGATATAAAGACAATCCCAAGACTTATACCAGCACTCGGAGAAAATCTCAGACACATTTAGGCAAATTTGATTGAAATTTTACGGGCATATCCTCAGCGTGGGCAATCAGAGACTGACCAAACGGATTCTTAACCTTGCCCTGTCAATGAAAGTTAAAAAGTGACAGTCAGTCTGAAAGACTAGACTTTGTATCATTTTAAATGCTACAATTGCTGAAAAATGCTAGAAGGACTTCTCGCTTCGCTCGAAGCCAAAGCCTCTTGAAATGTTAGAAAATTATCTGCATAATACTTATCTTGCGTATCTTGTTTCAAATTACTCGCGAAGGGCAAGTGCAAACCAAGGTCCGGCGCGGGGAATGCCGCACGCTCACCAGAGCGCGCGGGGACTTGCCCCTCCCATCCAGTCTAAAAACACTTATAGTGGGCGATGTATTGAAGATAGAGATATCCTCTCACGGACATTTTTGTAGAACTTTTCATGCTGACCAATTCTTACGCTCATAGCATATTGATATTTTTAACGGTTTGCCCAGCGTAAGCTTAAGAAGCGCACGGACGCCATGTTTGTTTTCGACTTTTTCACTGAAATCGTTACTGCTTGGCTTCCTTTGATCATACATAAATTAATTTCTACAGAGTCTTTCCTCCAGATATCCTTTACAGAATGGTGAAAACCGCATCAAAATCCATCCAGTGGTTCTCGAGATAACACGTGACATCCAAGAATCGGGGATTTTTGTCTTATACTAAGTAGAGATTGTCGGGGTACACATGCACCGAGCGGTACTATGACGTCACACACCTCAGTGCATCTGTCCGTCCGTCACCGTAACGTAACGCCAGACCCCAGCGTAACGACGAAGTCGATAAGATCATTTAAAATGACCTGGCTGCTTGAAGTTGGAAAAGATCTTTAGGAAATAGGCATCACAGATGGCATTGTACTAGACAGAGCTAAGTTCAGAGAATTAGTCGATAATCACCGTTTTGCAAACCATCCAAGCAATATCGCCAACAAAACCTGGTCAGAAGATCGCAAGAGAAGCCACAGCGAGAAGATCAAGAGATTTTGGGAGAAGTGAAAGGCAATGCCATCAGCTAAATAAGTTCAATCGCGCTCCTTAGTCGGGCATGACGGAGAGAAAAAGAAAGAAAGAAAGAAAGAAAGAAAGAATATAAATACAATTAATGTCATGGATTTAAAATCTCTTTTAACTTCTCTGGCTTTAAAACATTGTTTTATTTCCGAGTTTCGTGATGATTTATAATTGGTTTGTACAACCCAGCGTGGCAAATGTTTGTAGGATAAGTCAAGTCATTCTGTGAACACAAATATGAGAACAATAGTCTATCTTGAGTTTTGGGTTTTCACAATGGTAATGAAGGGGAAAGGAAGGTAGGATAAATTCAGCGAAAGGACCCCAGAACTGGGGTTATTACGTGATGGTTGACAAGATTACAAAGATCCACTCAGAAGACTAGCCGGGGCAATAGAAGGGAGTAGATAAAATATGGAATGTGTTCATGGTCCACATTCGGTTTTAGCCGAGGAAATTCCTTCTCAGAACACCTGGGAGTTACAAGCACAAGAGCATCTTTACTCAGTGGGACATGTTGATGAAACGATGATATTATTTTGATTGGCACATTCTGTGAATTGCTAAATGCATGGACTATTATGAATTGTTTATTCCGTTCATTTTGCAAATATAAATGCATATTGTCCGGCACCGAGGCCAAGTGGATAAAGCGCTTGACTTTGGTGCGATGTACCTCAGGTTCGATTCCTGGCCCAATCGTGAGATTTTAACTTCAATCTCTTAACTTTCCTATAGTTCAGGAACGTAGAGTTTATGACGTTTTCATCATTCATCTCATCCTCATCATATCGCGCAGGTTGCTGACAGACATCAACTCGAAAGACCTGCATATTATTATTATTATTATTATTATTATTATTATTATTCATTTTAACATGTTTTCATTTGATTCGATCTCTCTTACTAGTCTACCATATTTTCAAGCCATGATTTTGCAAAGTTGTGTGGGAGCAAAGACTACAAACGGAATATCTAATAGCCTACATTGTGTACACCTCGTGGTGTAGCGGCTAGCGTTCTTGGCTATCGTCCTGGAGGTCCGGTTTCGATTCCCGGCTCTGCCAAGAAATTATAATTCATGTGTGAAGGCCGGAATGAGGTACACTCAGCCTTGGGAGACAAAAGTGAGAAGAGGAGGGTTCGATTCCAATCTCAGCCATCCTGGAAGTGGGTTTCCGTGGTTCCCCCAGATCTACTACAGGCAAATGCTGAGATGGTTCCTATTTTAAGGCCACGGCTGCCTCCTTCCCAATCACATCCCCCACTGGCATTCAATACCTCCAAAACTATTTATGGTATTATCCTGACATTTTGTACTGCTACAAGGTTATCTATGTAACTTTCAAAAATCTGGTAACTACAAAACGAACATGGCGGCCAAGCGAAGTTGAAACATTTAAATATACTTTTCTCGTGATTTAACTCTCTGAGCATAGTGAAATGTGGCACAGTAAATGACTATACATATTGTAAT
The DNA here is from genome assembly GCA_946902985.2 of Meconema thalassinum. Taxonomy (NCBI): domain Eukaryota; kingdom Metazoa; phylum Arthropoda; class Insecta; order Orthoptera; family Tettigoniidae; genus Meconema; species Meconema thalassinum. Next base: position 644,286,185 of record OX336391.1, on the reverse strand, counting down.
GCATTGGCATCAAATTTAGTTCATTTGTTTACATAACCTCAAGATGGCGGCTGTGCAAAGTTTTAAAATTAAGTTTTTATTTCTTGTGTCGTAATCATGCGATCGAAGTGAAAGTTTGAATGATGAACCTAGGCAATAATTTTCTTTAATGGTACGTAACCCTGTGGCCTATACATTTAGCAATCCAAAATGGCGAGCATCCGAAATATTTAGACGGTTCTCAATATCTACGAATCTTTTACAGCAATTAGGCTGATATTTTTTATGTTCATAGAGGGTATGAACATAAGTTCACCTATAGGACTTTCAGTAACCTGGTGAGCACAAATTCAACATGGCGGCGACGCGAAGTATACATATTTAAATGGACATTTCTCGCGATTTAACCATCCGAGTGCAGTGAAACTTTGCACGTTAGATGCTTATACAAATATTAATCCTCTGGCATCTAATTTATTTCAATTGTTTTCATAAACACAAGATGGCAGCTGTGCGAAATTTTAAAATCTTGTTTTTACTTCTTGTGTTCTAATCATGCGATTGAAGTTTGACTATCACACATACACAATAAACTTCATGAAATAGTTCTTAAATAAAAATCCAACCTGCGAACCATCTGAAATTTTTAGACGGTTCTCAATATCTACGAATCTAACACGACAATCAAACCGAAATGTTGTATGTTGAAATGAAAATCCACAGCCTGCTTCCAGTCTCCGACCGGGTCAGGAATGGAATGAATGAAGCCCCCATCTAGCGGCGAGGATATGGACTGTGCCGGTTGCCGAGGCCTGACGCACTCCTCCTCAATGATTAAATGAATGACAAATGAAATGATAGTGGAGTGTGTTGCTGGAATTAAATTTTGACAGGGAAAACCGGAGTACCCGGAGAAAAACCTGTCTGCCGCCGGTTTGTCCAGCACAGATCTCACATGGAGTGACCGGGATTGGAACCACGGACCCAGGGGTTAAAAGTCGGCGTGCTGCCGCCTAAGCCACGGAGGCTTCGAAATGTTGTATGTTGATAGAGGCAATTAACATGAGTAGGATATATGAAAATAGGCTGTATAGTTCTTCACGGAACTACTTGTTTTTAATTGGTAATCACCTATATAAGAGATGTGAACATTTTTAACTTCACTGGCTGACTCCTCGAAGCAGTCCGGCGGCTAACCCAATCACCACCGCCTAATATTGTGTAATTTTTCATTTGGTCATTACTAACAACATTTCAGGGAGGGCTGTGGTGCTATTGACCTTTGCTGGAACTTGGGAGGACATGGACAATTTATATCCGAGAGTCGCACCCATCATCTTTTTATAAAACCTCAATTGATAAATGGCATAGTCTACTTAGCAACATGAAATCGGAGTAGTGAATGGCTTCTAATATTTTCAACATGATATTGGAACCTAAATAAAATGAAATCCTGACTATTTGGTAAATTGTTATTGATCCCCCTTCTGTAATTTCAAAGGAAGTGCGAAATGTCGTCACTGGACTCACTTTTATTCACTCTACACCCTCACATTGACCCTTCACTTCCTTTCGAAGGTTCATTGTTGCAAAATGGGGTGTCCTGTCTTTCACTAGTCATAAAACGACGATATTTTAAAAGGATTTTAAAGAAAGAGATTGGTGTCACAGGACTCATAAAAATCCTTTTCCTCACTCTTCACCCTCAAACTGACCCGACCCTTGTTGCTATTTGGCTTGTCGTTTTATTGTTGCCCCTGTCCTTCACTGGCCATAAAACTAACATGTTTTAAAACAATTTTTAAAGGAAATAAGTTACTGGGCTCATAAACAAACCTTTTCGTCACTCCATATTCTGAGACTGACCCATCCCTTTTGCTTGTTGCAAACATGAGTATTTCTGTCATTTCCGAAAGATCCCCGAGCCCAATCGTTGAAGGGGGTGTTGGCGAGTTCCTAGACTTGTCACGAACTAACATCTTACGAGTAGGGGTTATTGGATTTATTGCATATTCTGAACATAGCAGCATAATTTAAAACATCTTGAAGGAAATTAGTTTCTCCTGCGTGTTGGACATCCCTTCTAAACAACATTCTGAGCAACAGATAACGAGACAATAGATGGGGTGAAACATTCCTTTCACCATCTGGGCAGTATCCCTTGCAAGCTACTTTCTGAGGCAGGGGAATGACAGATCATACATAGGGAGCGCGTGGGTATCGATAAAGCTCCGCTATTCCATGGAGGAAAGAATAAGAGGAGATGCCCTGAGCTCGTATGAGTGAAGCCAAGCGCTGCAACCAAAGTGGGCGTAACCTTAACTCGTGTTCGGTGTTCTGTGACTTGCATGAGGCATTGTGCATGGCTAAACCTTATTTAGGCCTTGGTTTTTATCGCGCACCGGTTATGCAACTTTGGAAACGTAATAAAAGTGGTGATAAGTTATTTAAAAATAAACCTCTACAATTCTAATCTCAGCATGTGTATGCCTACCCTATAGGTCTATACCAAAAAAATAAAAATCATTCCTCTGGAAATCCCAAATTATCAAACGGCTGTCGGTCAATAATTACGGTAGGCCTACGTAATTAATCAATTCGAGGCTAATCGTCAAGTTTCTACCCCCCACAAAGAAAATACCGTACGGTACCGAAACGTATAGGCTATACCGTATTTCTGTGCAAATATGCGTCGTTTTTTAATTGTTCTGTTTATTAATTTTGAGGTTCGTATTCTTGAATATCAAAATGTGTACGACCAATGAGTGAAGTGGCTGTGCTCGAAATTAGGCCTAAAAACTGATGAATGCCCCAGCACCAATAAGAACATAAAACTCAATTAGGTGTAAATACCGTAATTAGTTCGGCATCATTAATTCCCAAGATGTTCCTTCTCGCATCTTCAGACACCTGTATTCAATTTAATCAATGTTTCAGCGTATTATTACGTTTTGCCGCGTCTTCCTTACAAAACTAGCCTCGCAAAGGTGCTCTCATATTTATATTTAAATTGGCTTTTGAAACGATAACGCAGCTTATTTGTGCCAAATACCGTGATGTACAGAGTCTATTCTGCCTATCCAAGAAAAAATCTTGACTTGTCATTGCAGTTTTATGTCACTAAAATCTATTACTAGTTGGAGTGGTTTACGGCTTTAAGCATAGGGACAGCCATTTTCTTGCAACCAAAGTGGGCGAGCCGTTTGGCTTCAGCAGCTTGCGCTAGGCTGCGCAGCGAAGGCATCTCCTCCCTTTCTTTCCTCCATGCCGCTATAGATGTTCTGACAACCAACGAAGAATTAATTTCAGTACTATGTTTCCGTAGTTGGCACTCACCCAACGCTCACTCCAAACCGACTGGCGGCAGCGGGAATAGTCAGTTTTGATTGATTTTCCTCGTGGTGTTGTTGGTTGTTTTGATTTGTTGTGTATTTTGATTATTTATTTGAATTGAATTGAGACTCAATCATGCCACTGCAAGGGAGGACAAATTGCCAAGAACCGGGATGTAAGAATTATAATGATAGTAAGAACAATACGGCAATTTTCATCTTCCTGGTGTTGACCATGTGTGAAACTAGTGGGCAATATGGACTACTCTCGAATAAAAATATATAGAGAATAAATGTGTGCATTTCATCTCTTGTTTGTTTTCTTACCCATTCTCCTTTGCATTGCAATAAAATTTGTGGTTTAGGGCTACGGGGAGGGGTGGGTGGCAGCCGGCATGCTAGGCAAAAAAGTGAGGTTATGGCAATATAGTGTGTGTATTTGGACAGTTTTCTTTATATTCATCGAATATCCCAACTATTCTGTAGAGTAGGAGATCATTTTTAATTAGCCTAAAAGTGAATTAAGCCCTAGAACGTCATAACTGTGTCCTTTGACAAACCTATTGCCAACATTTATACAGGGTGTATTTGATATGATGGAAGTCCTTTACACTGGTGATAGAAGATGGTATTCTAAGCAAATATCTTCATGAAATTAAGTCGGATCTTAATTAGAGTAGGTGGAATTAAATCACAAAAATCGTCGGTCAATGTCTTGGAAACGGGCTTTCACTTCGTTCCCCTCAGCAGCAGAGCTGACTTCTCCCCGTCACCCTCCCCTCCTTCGCTGAGGAATGTTGACCAGAGTCTGCAGTTGAGTGACCTCCTCGCCTTGTCTGCCAATGACATTGAAATACACAAACCGACCCTATGAACAGCTGATTCACACCTTCATGGGGAGTGGCAACATGACTAGTGATGGTGGATCTGTCTAGGATTTTGCCAGCTTCATGAACTATGCATAGAAAATAGAAATCCTAAAGATTTGGTAAATTAATTTAAGGAACTGTTGGTCTATCTTTGTGTGAAGATGGTGCAACAACTGTGATAAACATATTAATAATACTAATAATAGTAATAATAGGCTTTTAGACACACTAACTTCTTTTATGTTTCTTTTTGGTCTGTCGAGTTGCCATACTTTAATGTACGTAGGATTTCTTGTATGTGCCATGAAATCCATGGAGATGATCGTATTAGATCCCATTCATTTACTACATGACTGAACGTAGATCGCACCCTCGGGAAGGTTAGCACTCTACCACCAGAACTACACATGCTGACTCTTATTATTATTATTAGACTATTATTATTATTATTATTATTATTATAACACTGTATTATAACAATGTATTTGTATTTTATTTTCATTTTCGTGTATTTTCATATGTATTTACATTGTTGATGGACCAATAAATCAACCCTCCTCCCCCCCCCCCCCCCCCCTCTCCAGTTAATGGCCACCCGAGGGCTGGAGATGGGATGGGACAATTCACAATATGAACATGTGGTACCGTACTAGTATTAAATCTTGGAAGTAGTTTTCCATGGGTTCCCACTTCTACCCCAGACAAATGTCGGGATTGTTCCTAACTTAAGGCCACGGCCGCCTTCTTCTCAATAATCATAACCGCTGGCAGTGCAGCCCATGAAGGGCCTAGGCCTACCAAGCGACCGCTGTCCAGCCATTTGGCCTCCAGATATTAGGGTGTCGCGTGGTCAGTGCATTGGGTCCCCTCGGCCATTAATCTTGATTTTCCTGACTCGGGCACTGCCTCACTGTCAGACAGCTACTTAATTGCCCTCACGAGGCTTAGTGCACTGCGTTCCAGCCCTCACGTCAGTTTCTAATATCCCTGATGGAGCCAGGAATCGAACCCAGGGCCTCCAGGTGAGAGGCAGTTGCACTGCCCCAACACCACAGGGCCGGCGCCTTCTTCCGAATCCTCACCTGAATTACAAATACCCACATTACTACAGAAACCACAAAACACAGGTTATCACACAAATTCTACCCACACCCAGCTACATGGGGCTAAATGACCAAAATCGCCAAGCCTCTCAAACAAAACATCAAGTATTTTACTTCCGTCCTAAATGCCTAGTTCTGAACAGACTACGGGATGTCGGAATTTTGTCACACTGCATTTCATTAAGTGAATGTTTTTAGTATTTTCAGAAACTAGTCAACAGAAGGTCCGACACGGACGCCAATGATACATCAGGGCTGAGTATCGAAATTATTTTATACATGAACATCAATCAATGAATTCCACACTTACAAAGTAGGCTACACAATACTACCGGTCCTAACGTCCCAAGCCATTGCGTGCGTTGTCAACAACATCAACAAGAACAACGGCAATGCACATTTTCTTACGAGACGGTAGAGCTCATCCTCATAACAGCTGATAGCCTACCACCCCTCAAGTCAACCGGTAAGGTCAATGCTCCGATTACGTAACAACTTCCCCTTCGCGCGTCGTCTCTCCTGGATCCGCCTCGTTTACCCCAGCCTGCCGCACCACTTTCTGCCTGATTAGTTTCTGAAATAACTAAAAACATTGACTTTTTAATGATTAATTATCAATTTCAAGATAGGTGACAAATTTTTTACCTAGGAAGCTTAGAATAGTCTCTTTTATCACCAGTGTAACGGACTTCCATTATATCAAATACACCCTGTAAATATCAAAGAGTACTATTTTCCTATCTGGACGTACATTTCTACGCCTAGCGAAAGGCGCAGTTATGTTTGTGTTATTTTCATCAATAATCAATAACTCATCGCAGAACATAAGTTACTGTTCAATTATGTGTAATAAAGGCTACATTCATATGGCTTTTTACTTTTTATGTTGCCAGACTTGGTATAGCGGTACGTAGCCTCAAGCGGTGCTCTCTAGGAAATTCTATAACCAAAAGTGACGAATCCCTTATAGTTACATGATCCTTGTTCTGAGGGACAGATAGCGAGTTAAGAGTATTATACGCATGCTGCCTCAAATGCCTAAATAGAAGAGCAGCAGAAATTATTTATTAAATTATTGGATGTCAGGTTATGGTGATTATTCAACTGATGGCGTTGTCGTATATTGCCAACTATGCTCGAAGGAAGTGAAATGTGAATAGAAATGTCAACTTGAACAACATGCAAAAATTAACCGCACATATTACGGCAAAGGAGGGAAAGAAGAGTGAATAATTTTGGTTTATAGTTTAGTGCACATTTTATTCGTCTTTCGTGCATAAATGCCCAGTCCTTACTTATGAGTAGTTCGTCGGCAGTTCAGTAACTATTTACATTCGTCACCAGGCGCTGGTTGCGATGGCATCTAGTTGTAGCCGAGTTCACAGCTAGGTGGCGTGGACAGTAGCATTTGTCAGCGAACGTAGGAACTACTTGAAATTACCATATGCAGTCCTTACTTGAATTAAAAGCAGATAACACACTCTAATACACTCATCACAATTAACACAGGTAATCAGATATATTCTATACACACCCAAGTACACGGGGCTACATGACCGCGTTGCCTCAGTCTCTAAACTATGAGACCAACCAACCAAACTCTGTACATATTCAAGCTTGTATTAAAATCATTTTAATCCTCCTGGCTCAGTATTTGGGACATGGTGAAAAACACAGTAGAAGGTGCAGGGATTTCACAGTTGCAATGTGCAGTATTATTAAGTGGAAGTGAGACCTGGATACAATACCTAGAGGTAACTGATTGAGGGTAACACGAATGATTGCTGGGACAAATAGATGGGTACAATGGCAGGAAGGTACTTGTATTGAAGAGATAAAGCGTAGGTTAGAAATAATCTTGCTAAATGTTTAAATAGTACATTATGCAACGAGCCTATAATGGCTATAATTAAGACACGAGTATTTTTATAAAACGAGCGTATGCTAGTTTTATAATTTCCATACGAGTGTCTTAATTACCATTATAGGCGAGGTGCATACGACTGTTTAAGTTCGACGATAATTATAACTTTATTATATGTTTTATCATAAATATTCATAAATATCTGTTGAGAGTCAGCCACTTGAATTTTGTGATCGGCGAGCGAGCGCTGGGTGTGATATCTCTGTCTTTCAAGATCTCTGAACGATCGACACATGCGCTCTGTGTGCTTGCAATGCCATATTATGCAGGCCATATGTTTACATATGCCGTCCCTCAGTAATATTGTCACCGGAGTCGTTTGAAGGCAATGCGCTGTGTAGAAATTAGGGTTGGTGATATTAAGGTACAGTGCTATTTCTTGTCTCATATTCGCCAGTTTATTTACGCGAACATATGGCGGTGCGTATTCCATGTCGGTAATTTATTATAGTTCAATGTTTTGTTTATGTCCGACATGTTGGATGTTGAGCGCATGCGCGAAGGTATCGTTACCTAATTGGTCAATGAACGAGCTCTGATTGGCTGGAGAAACTGTATCGAAATGAAAAACAGTGTTATAATGACCATCATTATGATACAGTTTTCTGACACATAATAGTGAGGGTCGAACATAAAGATAATTTTATCCTCTCAACCTTTGTTGAATTGGTTGAAAAATTACAGGGGATGTGCATTGCTTTGAAAATCTCGTGAAAAAATTCTAGTGTACTCCTTGACCGGCCGGCTCCATGGTTCTGGGGTAGGCCCCGGGTTCGATTCCCGTCTCCGTCAGGGATTTTAGAAACTGACGTGAGGGCTGGAACGGGATGCACTCAGACTCGTAAGGACAATTAAGTAGCTGTCTGACAGTGTGGCAGTGCCCCGATCACGAAAACCAAGATTAACGCTCATAAAAAATCCGACGACTTCGGCCGGGTTTGAAACCGCGACCTTGGGCAGAGGAGCTCAGCATGCTACCTACTACGCCACCGAAGTCGACTGTACAGAGTTTAACTCACTCTATTGTGGTGTCCGGACATAACGTACCACTTGATGTCAGACGGGCATTCCAGCTACAGGTTCATTACCACATAAACATCAGTGGCGATCACACTGTGCGGCTTTAAACATTTTGGTGTTCTAACATGCGCCTTCATGAAGTACGAATTGTACATAGAAAGATCAAAGAGAAAGAAGAAATATGTCAAGTATGATGAACGGCTTGACAGAATAATGAAGCGGTATGGAGAGAATGGAAACTTAAAATCTTGCTTGAGAGCTCTCTCATATTCGCAGAACTTGGAATGAAACATCCCATGATGAACTTGCTATTCACTTAGAATGAAACATCCCATGACGAACTTGCTATTCACTTAGAATGAAACATCCCACGACGCGAGGATATAAAACCCACAAAAACAATTAAAAAATTAAAAAAAAACATAGTAAAGAAAACAAGAGCTTAACCACAGCTGATTTTAAACACTCCAAAATGTTTATAAAGCCTGAATACAGTGTGATGGGAATCCAAAAACTTATCATATTTTATATTAGTTTATGTCATGTTATTGCCCACGTATTTATTACCAGGATTAATTGAGCAATACCGGTTAGGGTGATATGCTAATGAGTTCTCTCCACGGGGGTCAATTAGGAAAATCCTAATAGGGGAAGTTGCCTGAGGCGTGTTTTACTGCCCCCCACTCCAAACTGGACCTGAAGGTAGTAATATTAACGGAATGTGTCAACCTGCTATGATCTTCACTATCTACTCTTGTTATCTCAAACACATAGAGTCCATACCACTCATTAGAAATTCTAGGCGTACTATACAAATCAATATGCACATTTTAATTTGTATGTTGTAGCTTTGTAAAAATGTTATCATATGAAAGTTATAACCAGCAGTATGAGCATTACAACGAAATTCTGCTACAAGGTGCAAAACTGCAGACAAAAGCTTTACTTCCACTGACAGTTCGTGTAGTTGACGTTAAAACTTTGACGGTATGAAAATAATTCATCTTCTTAGTATTTTCATTCAATCAAGACGAAGTACTGGTATAAGAACAAAATTGAATGTAGAAATTTTATGACACATCGTTTAAGTCTTAAGAGAATAAAAATAACCTTTACCACAAGGTGATTTCTTAAAGTCTGCAAATGTGTAAATTGGGGATCAAAGTGAAACGATCATGGTGGGGGGGAATTGTGTTTAAATGTACCTCCTGTATTAGTCCAATAACTAACCAAAATACTCATTCTACTAATATTTCATATAACAACCGCTTTTTTTTTTTGGTGGGATGTTAAATTTGTCACCGCACTGGTAGCCCCACTAAACTACATTTAGTGGCAATACCTAAATGAAATCTTGTTGTTGTCACATTGCATTACATTTCATTTGCATATTCCTTGTTGGTGCACACTGTTTCTTGAAGATACTTAGTTGAGTTTATTCTCGACTTATCCATATATTTTGACCCATCAATGTCCAGGTATTTCATTCAACCTATAAATATACTTGGCAAATTGAATTATGATATGAAATAAATCACCCGTTTGGACAGCTAGTTCTACAGAGCTAACCTAGATGTAGGATCCTCTGGTTTTATTCGAGGTTAGTTAGTTAGTTAGATGGCTTTATCATTTATAAAATTGTCTGGCTGCGTGGCTCAGGGGTAACGTTCTCGCTTGCTGAGCCCAAGGTTGCAGGTTCGAAACCTGGCGCAGTCAGCTGGCATTTGAGGGTGCGCAAATGCGAGGGAGCCATGTCAGTAGATTTACTGGCACGTTAAAGATCCCCTTCGGGGTAAAATTCCGGCACCCCGGCGTCTCTAAAAGCCAGTGTAGTTAAAAGGGACGTAAAACCAATAACATTATTATTATTATTATTTCATTTATAAAACATATTTACGGTGTTCGACCATCTGGAAACAACATATTGTAACCACGAATATATTTCAACAGGACTCTTTATAAGGTTAGATGACTTCAAAAATCTTACGCATTGTTCCATATCAGTATGCCTGGCTGGAAACAACATCCCATAGCATCCATCAGCGACATACATTTCAATATATAATAATAATAATAATAATAATAATAATAATAATAATAATAATAATAATGCTTGCCACGGTGGGTGAGTGGTTATAGTGTCGGACTACCAACCCCAAGATTGCAGGTTCGCCCCTGGCCATGGTAAGTGATTTTTGAAGGCGACAAAAATCACGATACTCATGTCATACGTTGTTGGCATGTTAAAGAACCCATTTGAATTCAGTAGTCCGTGTTCAATGGCAAAGTTAATCTCGGGATTTTCGCCAACACAAAGTTCCTCCATTCTCTACTTGAAAGCGCTGTAGTGTCAAGGAGTTTAGATATATAATAGATTAATAATAATAATAATATCATATGGCCTCGGGTGCCGGCTTTGTTATTTGACACCCAGAGGGTAGCTTGCATGTCGAATTTTGTTGTTCCTTGAAGCACTATGAAAGTCAAGGAGGTTAGATATCTAAGCTCCTTGACACTATAGCGCTTTCTAGTGGAGAAATGAGGAACTTTGTGTTGGCGGAAAATCCCGAGATTAATTTTGTCATTATGAACACGGCCTACTGAATTCAAATGGGTTCTTTGACATGCCAACATCGTATAACATGTCGTAATTTTTGCCGCTTTTCAAAAATCACTTACCCCGGCCAGGAGCGAACCTGCAAGCATGGGGGTTAGTAATCCGACACTATAACCACTCACCCACCGTGGCAAGCAATATATTATTATTGAGCCGTATTGAAGAAATCTAGTCTAATATAGGCCTAATATAGAAAGTTTGGGTTCAACTGGAACGAATTTCAAGGTTAGAGGACTTTATCAGTCAAAAATTGTTACGCATTTCACCAATTCTTTATACGTGGAAACAACACCTTTTTGCAATCAACAGGAGATCCGATTCATTATATTGAACCATAATGAAGAAGTATAATGTAGACAATCTATTAAGGTACTTTATATTAACTTTAGTCTTGTTTCGTTTATGTATTTTTCTTGTTTTTTGTGACCTTTCATTTTATTAAATTTTAATGTGTACTTTGTAAAGATATCCATTTTCACTTTGGCATTTCTTAACATAGTTTTTAAGATTCTTTTATTATTTCAAAATACGCTGACGATTATCATTGTATACAGAAACATGTACGTATTAATTTAAATATTAAACGTCTTTTAAGTGTTTGACATGGCGACTATTGTAATTTGAGATTAATATAATGAAAACCAAAATGTTAATGTATAAGTCAGTCTATATCATTTTAAAGCTCATAAAACAGGTTACAATGTTAATACTGAGAGCTCTCCGTTATTTTTTGAAGGAGGTCCATGTTTTATTCCCGGCTCTGCCAAGAAATTTAATTCTGGTCTATGGGTTGGAAGGGGGTACACTCAGCCTCGCGAGGAAACACTGAGAAGAGATGGATTCAATTCCCACCTCAGCCATCCAGGAAGTGGTTTTCTGTGGTTTCCCCACTTCTACTCCAGGCAAATGCTGGAAGGTTCCTAATTTAAGGTCACGGCCACCTCCTTCCTAATCCTCCAGTCTAGTCTGCAAGCCTCTGTTTGTGAACAAGTCACCTCCATGATCCCCTATTAGCAGTTAGCACTGCGGCCTCCTCTGCTTCTACACCTCTACATTGAAATCGTTCAACACTGAATCTAACCATCGCCTCCTAGGTCTACCTCTACTTCTCTTACGCTCTACAGCCGAACTCATTAACCTCTTAGGTAATCTCTCCTCCCCCTTTCTCTTCACATGACCCCACCATCTGAGTCGGCTCATACGAACATCTGGCGTTTTTATTTCTAACTTATCCTGTTTCTCTTCATTTACATACAACAATACTTAAATGTTCCGTCTGTAAAAATAGTTTCTCTTTTACACAAGTATTTCAAATTTGATGCAGTAGAAAACATAATAATGTTATTCTCTCTGTCTTTTACCAGAAGCATATTTTCTTTTAGTCGGCCCCGTGGTGTTGGGATAGCGCGTCTGCCTTTCACCCGGAGGCCCCGGGTTCGATTCCCGGCTCCGTCAGGGATTTTAGAAACTGACATTAGGGCTGGAACGGGGTTCACTCGGCCAATATTAACGGCCGAGGGGACCCGATGCGCTGATCACGCGTCACCCTAATATCTGCAGGCCAAATGGAAGGGCAGCGGTCTTTTGCTAAGCCTAGGCCCTTCACGCACGGGCTGTAGTGCCAGGGGTTATTATTATATTTTCTTCTAAGTTCGATCGAATGTCCATAATGGCTAGAGTATCATGAACTTCTTGCTTATATTGAGGCAGAGGTGGTAAGTTTCTCAGTCGCAATATTATTTTAAATCCTCTCTATGCCATTTGATAGTAAATAATCAGACAAGTGCTTAGAGGCAGCAAGTATATCCTTTCTCATCAACTTCGATGGCCGTTCACATATATTGTCACGTACATATCTTTTTACACTGTTCGAAATAAATTCTTGATTAATCGTCGTACATGGTTCGTGATTGTGAGACCCACATAACAGAAAGTTACCACCATTTGTAAATAAATGGGCAGAACATTCCTTGACACCTCCACTGTTGGCCCCATTTTGACAACTCACACTTATGAAATTTATAGTTTCCTATAATTCTCAATTCTCCAACTCTTTGGCTGTACATGTACATGGATAACATGTTCGCTGCACTGATTATATCTACAGAAACCCCAGGGGGTCCAGGTGTATGTAGCTGTTAGTCAACTCATGACTTACAAACATTTCAGGAGAGGTTGCCTACCCCCACTCTCTTCCCAAACCCATTAGCGTGAGCTGACAGGACTGTTTGGGTTTAACCTAAACAGCGGAGTTCGACCATCCCGAGGGTTTCATGCACCCTAAATACTTCCCACTCTTTAAGTGGTACGTTATGTCCTCTCCTAGATATTTTAAGGTCATTAGCTGACTCTTTGCGCGTAATCAGCCGGCCAAGTGGTACGATATGTCCGGTGGTACGTTATGTCCTATAACCCTCTATTGTAGTTCAAGCACTGCCCATAGGCTAGGTTATGACACGGCCGAGGGGACCCGATGCGCTGATCACGCATCTCCTTAATATCTGCAGGCCAAATGGCTGGGCAGCGGTCACTTGGCAGGCCAAGGCCCTTCACGGGCTGTAGTACCAGGGGTTATTATTATTATTATTAATATTATTGTTATTATTAAATGGCTGGGGAGCGGTCGCTTGGTTGGCCTAGGTCCTTCACGGGCTGTAGTGCCAGGGGTTATTATTACTATTACTATTATTATTATTATTACCTCTTGACCGCCTAACGCGCATTATACGTATTGATGAATTTTACAGCTTAATTTGGTTCCGTGATAACCTTATAGCCGTTTGCAAACTTCACAGTAATGTAATAAATGGAATTGCATTGCGTCTTACAGAAATAGATGGTCCCCTCAGATTTTGTTGCCATGGTTACCTGCTCGCATTCTTTCAATAGTTTATTAAATGAAATTAGTTTTCTGGGAATATCTCAAAAACTGTTGGTTTTAGGCCCTTAAATGTGGCTTTCGGGGGCCCTGTTTTGTTTATCACATTGAGGGGCTGAATAAAAGCTTTGTCTCGTCCCTCTAGGCCTATTTGAGCGTATATTTTAAGGGGGTAGGTCCCCTTATATGAGAGGTACGGAGAAGAGTTACATCAATGATTAGTGTAGTGCCTCTGATGGATAACTGTATCAAATTTTACGTTGATCCACTCAGCCGTTCTCGAGTTATAAGGACACAAAGTTGGCCACAGACAGACAAAGTAACAAACGAACAGACAGACAGAAATAAAATTGCGCGCATCCGTCATAAATCAGATAAATTTTCATTTTTATATAAGTTATATAGAGATTATAATAATTATTATATTTATAATAATAATAATGAGAATAAGAATAAGAAGTTTAAAAGAAGGTAGGTTGGGCCAGTGTCAAGGTACGATATGTATGTTGACGAATGGGATAAGTGTATGATATGCCAACTCAGGGGGACCAATGATAGCCTGGTATCCCAGGAAGGACTGGGGGGTGGGTTTTCCCAGCAATCCTTGGTTCACAAGGGACACATCAGTTGTGTGGCGGCTGCCGTAATGATTAGCAGTGCACCAGTAACGGTAAGCAAACTGTGTTTCTTTGGTGTTGGTTTTTTAAATTTATTTTTTATAATTTATAGTATTGATGTACGGTAGTAATTATGCATATGTTGGCATTCATCTGCTAGACGGTCAGCTCTTGTAGGTGGCAGGAGTGTAGGGTACATTCGTCCGTTTCGTATTATGACTCGTGCTTGCACTTGTTAGTGTTGCCATGGTAACTACTTCAGGAAATGTATCCACGCTCATTAGAGAAAGACTCCCTCCTCAACATATACCCATGTTTAAAAGATAATTTTATCCTCTCAACCGTTGTTGAATTGGTTGAAAAATTACAGGGGATCTGCATTGCTTTGAAAAAATATATTCTGCATTTCGGATACGTTTCCTATTTATTTTCGAACTCCAATATGCTCACGATATTTTTGGTTCTAAAGTTCCGTGACTTTCTGGAAGTATCGAGTTCGCATTTATATACTTAGAGCCTTCCAAAACTACCTGTAGGTTTAACATTTTAGATTAGTACGTTTTTATACTGCGATTTTAAATCACCCCTTTCGGTATATCTGACGGAATAATTTAACTGACACAAGAAGAACATGTCAAGCGCCTTTGACACCGATATGAAGAAAAGCGTCATCTAGAAGCAAAATTACTAAGGATACACTTGCATAATCCAAATTTTTGTCACCAATCCTAAGATTAGTTTTACTCAACCCTATGTAAAACTTCAACAAATTTCATATTCTTAGGACATATTTGCTTGGCAAGGACATTCTCGCTCACGCGCTCCGCCAATGACGGCTCAGTTGCCGGTTACCGCGCGTGCATAAGAACGGTAGAATATGGAGCTTAAAATCAGTATCTTGCATTTTTACTCACCATGTTTACATTAGCTGCTGAAAATGTTCCCCATCCGCTGCCAAACATGATCGGTACCTTCTTATGAATTAATTTAGCTTCAGTAAGAAAATAATGAATGACCTTTACGTCTAGTTTCATTGTTTACATAACCTCTACGTTTAAATCTCTTAACCAGTTGTTTAATTGTGTATAGTGCTGAAATGCCTTATATGAAATATTCGTTACGTGAACGTGTAGGCTATATCTGCACTATATGTACATTAACTACAGGAAATCGTGAGCTAGAACAAAACTAATGTTTCGAATGAAATTTCCCGGGAGACCCATGACCAAAGACCCTAAGGAATAAAATGATTAAAAAAAAGGTTTTAAAATTTCAAAATTCATGTCGTAAATACTTTCAAAATTTGATTTTGCTTTGTGCTGATTTCCACTCTTTCCCTTATATCGGCCATGTTTATTTTAAAGTGGATGTTCTGCCTTCAACTACAAAATAAATCTGAGCATTTTTTTTTTACATTACATAGAAATACGAATTAAATAAACGATTTGAGTGAGAGAAATTTTACGTTAAAAATGTAAAGCAGGCACAGATACAATATTAACTAATGCCTCTCGGCACGCCGGAAGGCGGAGGTAGATTTCACCGGGTAAAGGAAAATACTTGGAATTCACTGAATTTGCCAATTTTTGTACACCTAAAAACGTTCTACGTGTTTAGCATAGGAGAAGCCCGATCTTGGGATTCCGAAAACATTTTGCTCTTGGCGTAACGATGGGTCATATCAAAAATTATTTCAGACAAAAGTTTCAGGTAATTTTTTAGAGGACTATTGACATTTTAAACGGTTTTTACATTCTGCATATGTCGGCTTTTTTATGAGCGTTAAAAATCTCCCAGTATGCCTTTGTTGGAAAGGAAAGTAAGGCCGGCAGAACCATGTCATAGATTTATGGCATGTAAATGTAAATTGTTGTTAAAGAATTGTGTGAATGTACAGGTTAAGTTTGATTAATGCTCTTTAACCCGCTAGGCCTATATTGTCAAAGATGCTGATGGTAGAATCTTTCAGCCATATGCCAACGAATTTACTTTTGGAAGTGTTAATTTTGCAGAAAGCCAAGTAGTGTGCTTTTAACTTCTTGACCTAAGATGCTTGATGAAATGTAATTCTTTTAATAAAAACGATTAAAATTAACAAGTAATAAATACAATTTTATGAAAATTGAAAATAAATATGCTTGTAAAAATGAAAAATTAATAATATTACAAAATTAGATAAACTTTTGCAGTTAAAAATAAATAAGCTTATAATAGTCTACTAGAATTTAAAAAAATAATTTCATAAAAAATATACAAAATTAAAATTATAAAGATTTAAGTTACATAAACATAAAATAAAAATGAGCAGTTAAAATTTTGGTAAAATAATTAAATAAATACAAATACAATAATTTAATAATAGTCCTGTCCTAAAGGCGTAAGTTCCAACAATCGCCGCCAGGTACCTGTTGCGGCATTTAGTAGCCAAATTCACAGCTAGGTGTCGTTGAATTTGATAGCAAAAGTAGGAACTACTTAGAATTGATTGTCTGCAGTCCTTACCTGAATCACAGATAAAACACACTAATACAGTCATCACAATTAACACCGGTTATCAGACAGATTCTACACACACCAAAGCACATGGGGCTCCATGACCACTGAGGAACCAACCAATCTGTTATTAGAAGCTTTTCCGTCGGTCAACACGAGTGCGCCCTAATTAAATTGGATGGCGAATTACTGTGCAATTAATTTCCTAGCGCCTGAAATAAATTAAGCGAATTATTGTTATACTTAATTAAACACCTCTCATATAAAATGGGGACTAGAGAGGATGACTACTGTATTTCGTTCATCATGCACACATCATCAGATCTTAGCCACTTAGGCTTAGTTTATGTACAACATAATATAGGCCTGAGAGTGGCCATGATTCCTTATTGATGATGTAATTATAATAAAACTCTATATAACAATAATTCAATATATGGTGTACATTAAAACCGAACCGTACATTGTGACCTTCCTTATTTAGTAACAGATCTGTTTTTTTTATTCTAATTTTGTGAGCTTTTGGAACAAGAATATTTTTAGAATCCTCTAAACTTCTATGAAGAAGGTGTGCCACGCTATGACAAATGCCTGCAAAAGTTCGGCAGTTATGTGGAAAAGTAGTTTAAGAGGTGTAGAATGTTGTGCAGTAAATAATTTTTCTGTATCTGCAAACAATTTTATTTTATTACCAAACGGAACTTACTTTCTGGACGTGCCTCGTATATGCCCCAATTTTCTACCAAGCAGTCCACCTTTATAAATGCCTATACCTCATGGAACTTATGTCTGTGCTTTTGCAAGATTTTCAGTTTGCCATAGGGCGTAGTCCTAGGATATGGGGTGAGTGAAAAGTGGTCCTCTCCGTGGTGTGGAATATCTAGTTATCTGAGGGTATCTTCTCACCATTTGGGGCTCGATGTCGCGCCCTGAGGCTTAAGCCCAAGATGTTATACCATACACTTAGTGAGTGGGTCTTCTTCACGGTTGGTCTCTCTTGTTTCCAGTTTACATTGTTCACGTTTATCTTGAAGTTTAGGACATGGCAGCTACTGGAACAGAGTTTTAAGGTGTCCCGGGTCCAGGTCTTACATGGATCATTCATCGAACAAAAGAATCGCCCCACTAAGAAACCGGTCAGGGTCCCTGACAAATCCTGCATTATTGACTTGTTGAATAATCTCGATCATTTTACAATTCATAGCGCTATAAACACTAGCCGACTGCTATCGGATTACTCTTAGTTATTATGTTTATCGATGTGGCAGAGGGCTCCTCTGTCCCTTAAGTACCGACTGCTAAGTCAGTATGGGTATGTGGTGAGTGATTTCGAGGCTAAATTCAATTGGACAGCAGTGTATTAATAGTACGTTATGCAACGAGCCTATAATGGCAATAATTAAGACACGAGTATCTTTATAAAACGAGCGTGTGCGAGTTTTATAATTTCCATACGAGTGTCTTAATTACCATTATAGGCGAATTGCATACGACTGTTTATGTTCGACGATAATTATAACTTTATTATATGTTTTAACATAAATATTCATAAATATCTGTTGAGTTTGTCACTAGAATTATGTGATCGGGTGCTGCGCTAAATATAGGATATCTCTGAGTTTCAAGCTCTCTGATCGACGCATGCGCTCTGTGTGCTTCAATCCCATATTTGCAGATTGAGCGCCAGTATTCAGTAAAAATGTCACCGAATGCGTTTGAAAACAACGCGCTGTGTAGATATTGGATTTGGAGATATTAAGGTACAGTGCTATTTCTTGTCTCATATTCACCAGTTTTACCGGAACATATGGACGTTGCACTTTCGGTAATTTATACAGACATGTTGGATTTTGAGCGCATGCGCGAAGGTATCCTTATCTAATTGGTCAATCAACTGTTTCTTGAGCTGTGATTGTTGGGGGAAACTGTTTCATAATGAAAAATAGTGTTATAATGACCACCATTATGATATAGTTTTCAGACATATAATAGTCAGGGTCGAACATAAAAATATTAAATTGCGTGTATCCTAGTTATTATGTTTTTATCTTTATAGATAATTGTCTAAAAATGTAATTTCGAGCAATTCCGACAAATAGCGTGTAATTTGGTCCAGTTAATATGATCACTTGTAAGTTATTTATGAGGTAATACTAGATAATATTAATTGATATTGATTAGATAATAGTCTATATTAACTTAAACTAAATTTGACTTTTGAGAGGGTTTAGAGCCCTCTCATATTACAAGTAACTTCTTTTGGACTAGAAATAATGTTGTTGTTAAGGAGCTTGGGCAGCGGGGTCCCTCAGCCCCATTCACTTGGGTGTTTATACAGTCTATATATATATGTTTTATTTGTCTGGTAATCTGTGTTATTGTGGTGCCAGTGGTATTGTGTGTTTTTGTAATTCAGGCGATGATAGGGAAGGGAGCGGCTGTGGCCTTAAGTTAGGAATATCCCGGCGTTTATTTGGAGTGAAGATGGGAAACCACGGAAAAGCGCTTCCAGGATGGCCGACATGGGTATCGACCACCTCTTCTCAGTTTAGCCTCGCAAGGCTGAGTGTGCCCTGTTTCAGCACTCGGGGCAAATTTAATCTTTTGGCAGAGCTGGGGATCGAACACGGGCCTCCCCCGTGTACCAGGACCTATATGGGATCGGTAATGTTCACATTTGTTTAAACGGTCAAAATTAGATGCAGTTGTTAACGCCCCCCGCAGCTTAGCCGTGCGCCTTGTTGGGAAGCTGCAGCAGGTCCACAGACCAGTGGTTTGAGTCCCGGAGCTGGCACCGGCCATCCTGAGTGTGATGCTTTCCACAATCCCTCCAAGCAAATGCCTAAATTGTACTCGCAATTCCTTACCCTGATAATAACTGCTAGGTTAAGCACTGTACTGCTGTCACCACAACAACACAGGCTACCAGTATCGGACAAACCCAGGTATACAGGGCTGATGACCAAGATATCCCTACCGTCTAGGGTAAATTATCAACAGTAGACAATGTGCTGAATATGGAGCAGAGACAAACCGCCATATCCTACCTTAAGGAACAGTTTCTCTGCTGGACGTAATGGGTTAGGGTATTTAAATCTTTTTTCAATTGAATATCACAAATATATGTTGATCAACAGAAATTCTTGAGTGTTCCTTAAAGTTTGTTTGGTCACTAAGTTCATATTAACAGGTGTACCAAATTCCCGCGAATTGCTGTTTCTGTGGGCCTACTATATCTGCAGTTGTGATTTCACGGCGATGGAAAACATTGTCCCAGAAAACTAGCCTTCTCTCCTTAGCTGTTATGAAGAGAAGTCGCATTCCATTTCGCACCTGTACTCTGCGACCCATTCCGAGAGAGGTGCAGTTCAGCCCAACCAACGGTCATGGAAATCAAATTGGGATTTTGCCAAACTTAGATCACATGTACAAGTATTTTGCAGTAAATACGAGCATTACTATGTTTCCAGTCTAACGACAGTGGTAGCTACTCCCGCTGAAGCGCAGTGATAGGCCATGGGGCCAATTTATTTGCGGACTCGGTACAGGTAGGTTCAATCCCCACCGTCAGCCGTTCTTGAAATGGTTTTCCGTGGTTTCCCATTTTCAACTCCCGGCAAATGGTGGGACGGTCTGACAGGCTACGGCCGCTTCCTTCCATATCCTTGCCCAGTTTCATTCATTTCATCTCTGCTTAACTCTTCTCGTGAGGTTGGCGTCAGAAAGGGCATCTGGCCGTAAAACAACCCACCGTAAAGAACCTCATCTCCGGCCCCGTTGGAAACGGGAATCATAAGAGGTAGACGTACATACTATCGTTCCAGTCTCGAGTATTAGGAGGCATTCTAATTTTAATTCTTCTTATTGAATTCCTGGTTAAAACCTTGTCAGCTACAGACGTTAGCCGTATCAGAGCTATGGGAAGTGAGCATCGCCAATATTAAATGATTTCAAACCAAGTTGTCAGCGCTGTCAAATGAAAATATTGCATGCCTGATATACAGTAGCCTACTTGTGTAGACGACCTAACATATTTATTACTTTCGAGTTTCGGCTTGAGGTTTAAGGTATGGCACCACAGGGACTGAGGTTGAGTGTCCCGGGGCCCATATCTTCCACCTCGAGCGCAGATCATTCATCAACCAAAAGAGCCACCCTACGATATTGTGTGCCACAGTCGTGATTGGATGAACTCAATAATGCCCCGCGTCCTTGCCAAATGCAGTAGAATTGCTCATCCGAGGTTAAAGATAAGGTGCGTCAGGAACGTTATTCTAAAGTTCCTGACAGCCTTATTTTAAGCTTCTGGTGGGCCAAAGGACGGTGTGTGGATCATACAGTTTTGTATCGTGGTCTTTCAGTGTGGGCGTTGTAAAACTATGGTCCAGAAGTGGGTTTTCTCTTCTGTACCTGTGTGTAAGGGGGGGGGGGGGGGACTTCTTTCTGTGTCGTCTACTTTCATCCGCTTCTCTGACTATCATGCTAGGCTGTCACCACTGTTCGATTTCCTACACTGCCATGAAATGTAGATCTGGTGTGAGGGCTGCAACGGGGTACACTCAGCCTCGAGAGTCATAGTAAACAAAAATTTACTCAGATAATATCAATGGAGGATGTATTCTCGTGCAACATGGTGTTGGAAAGTTATACAGGATTGAAATTATCAAGGGTATATTTTCTTTACTGCTTCTACAGCATTTTATTCCTGTGTATTTAGTGCCGGACTTATTTTTGTAGTTGTACACTAGAGCTTCCGTCTAACGATACTTGGACAATGTCGCGTAATGCAGCTAGTAATTATTTGTGCTGTACTTTATATTGTGATAGTCTAATTAGGTCACGCCCCTACTTGTCTTGCTCCCCGGGGCTCCTCTTCCCGTCCATCCTGAGGTTTTAGAGATGTCTTTCCAGGAACGTGTGTTGAGTGTTCGTGGGAGCCATTTCTGAAATTTCGGGTGTGATGATCTCCTCAAGTGAGCTGGGGAAAGGAGTGGCCGTGGATATCTCTACATTTCGGCGTTCACCTGGCGTAGAAGTGGAAGAATGCAATGCTGATGCGTGGTATTTGGAGCTACCTATACCCTGATTTGTTCCCTCTATGTTGAGTCCAACTTGTCGTAATCATAAATCCAGGATGATGGTTCTTGAGAAGAAGGACCCCTGATCTACGATTATGTGTGTGTGTACAATTGGGGTAGAGTCAGTACGCTGATTGTGAGACTGGATTTCAACTCTAATTCTGGTGTCGTGTGCAGGGCCGGAGGATTCTGGGGAGTGACTCTTCTGTACGTTGGTGTAATAACGTCTTTGGAGACCCTCCCCATCGCCCTCTTGTCTGGTATCGCTATCTCGCGCCCTGTGATATGAAATATTTTTGAACTTCAACTTTAAAAAAAATTCTTATGTACTGTGTAATATGAGCCAGAAGTGTGTTTTGTGATCTCTAGCTGTGTCATCATTGATTACATGGCAAGGAATCCTCCTCTGTGTCCATCAGTTATTTTCTGGTCACAACGAGTGATACCCCAGACACCGGGGCGACCTTCTCCGGTTACATGTGTGAGATAGCTGTCACTGGGAGGGCCTTCTCACTGTTAGGGGCACCTCAACTTCATAGTGTCATCAATGCTAAGATGGTAATGTACTTTCGATATATTCAGTATCCTGTGACTAATAGGCCCTGTCACGGTCCTGTAGCTATGATTTTCGTAAGTCATCTGGTTGACGGGCTGCTGTTCGCAAATCAACCCTACCAACAGCGGAGCAGAGGTTACTTAGCATGTCATTAACTTAAGCTCATGAAACTTGCTTCTTCTCCTAGACTACAGGGTAGGCAATAAGTGGGGACCCTTATTTGTGGTTATATAAAACGCTCAAAAGAGGTGAAATAGTAAAGAAAGGTGAGATTTCAGTGTGCTTAATGACTATGTATACGGTGCACGGATTTGGTAAAATAATGAACGCTATGGAAGCATTTGGAGGAATAAAAAACATATATCTTTTGTGTTTACTTCAATGAATATTCTGCATGACTGTCATAGTCCTTTCCTCACTACAGTTGTCCCCAAAGTATTGTTTCCATGATTTCAGGATGTAGATTTGTCCACCTGCCTGAGAATGCGGAAAATCCTCTTCCACTGTCTTGTCTTATAAATTACTTATATTTAAGATATTTTATTTTCTATCAAACGACAAATAGTGAAACCACTTCAAATATTTAGACCAAAAATTCTTATTAACAACATTTCGCATTTTAGGGTGAAAGGAACACGTTTCGCAAAATAATGTTATTTCGCGAATTCAATATCGAAAGAAATGGGATATTTGGGGTATATATATTGATATATATTGATGTGATAATAATTGTATGTTTGCCGAAAAATGTCGCGTATATCATTAACCCCTGAGGTTGAAGATATGGTTACTGTTAGGAACGTTTTACAAGAGTTCCTGACGGCTTTATCTTAGGCTTCTGGTGAGATATATCCGGGTGATACAGTTTCCTATACATGGTGAGAAAGTGTGCCCCAGGCCACTCGGAGTTTGTGCCCTGAGTGGTGTAACGATGGTCCGGAAAGGGGTTTCCTCTTCTGTGACTGTGTTTACGAGAGTTACAGGGCGAGAAACTCCCTTCTGTGTCGTCTGCTTTCATCAACTCCCAGGAGTGGGAAGTAGAAGAGTTATTTCTTAGTGTTTCCTTCTTGAAATCAGTACATTTTAATGTGTTATTCTCTAGTTGTAAACTACAGAAAACGTTTTCCTGCGATTGATAAAGTTCCTCAGCCCTGGAGTGGATGCTGAATATGTTGACCGGTATCAAAACGTTGGATCTATACAGTCATGCGTCAGACAGGAGCCTATGTGAGCAACACGCTTTTAGACTTTCCCTCGAGCGCCACATTCATTAATATAATCAAGGCCTACATTTCTCAATGTAACTTCTGTCCCGTAAGTACATATCGCAAAGTTAGCCGGGATATAGGCCTATTGAAAGTGAGTGAATTTTAGGGCTAATGCCAACTTGACTCTAGTATGGTAAAATTTTTGAATTGCGTGTATCCTAATAATTATAGTTGTATCTTTTCAGAAAATTGTGGGGTTGGAAGCCATTTTTTCAGTGTTGCCTAAGTGGCACTTTTCAGGCGGTCAACATGAATGTACCCAGAAAGAGCCGGGTTATGCCCTACACTAGGATATTTATTAATGTGTAATGTGTATGTATTAATCTCATGTAATTTATTTCAGGATTAGGGCATAACCTGGCTTCTTTTTTGGTACATTCGTGTAGACCGACTGAAAAGCACCAAACTTTTTGATTTTAGAAAATTCTAGTTGTTTCCTTGAAGCAATTGTGATTGCCTGCAATTTTTTTTTCTTCTCTAGGACATTACGATGTCCAAACACCCTTCCTTGCAATTACTTTTTTATTTGGTTAAGTTTTTATCGACCTTGTTTGTATTTCACTGTTGTGGTCATGCTATTGAATTATTGTAAATGTGATATTCGCTGAATAATTATAGTCTCTGCAATTTATGTTCATTAAGCAGTCATAAGACAAAAATTGAATGTTTTTCACATGAACAATAAAGTGTTCAAAGTAAGAATTCCTGATAATAGGACACACTACATGAAGGTCTACCGCTCCAGACCTCGGGGTGAACTTGTTTGGTGACATGTGCACGATAGCTGTCATTGGGCGGTACACCTCGCTGTTCAAGGCTGGGCAGTACTTTTCAATCTAATGTCCACTGTAAAGTTAAATAGATATCCTGTGTTGATTTCATACTGCACGGAGGGCAAGATGTTACTGGTGACTAGATTGCATATGATACGCCCAGTCTGTTATACATGTCCTTTAAAGGGTCGATCAGATGAACAGCACATTTGTATAGGTGTTCCAAATCCCCCCGAATTTCTCTTTCTATATTTGCAGTTTTGATTTAACGGCGATTTAACACTGTCACGGAAAACTACCCTTCTCTCCTCAGCTAAGGTTAGAGCCATGTCAGCCACCGGGACTGCATAGAAGTGCCCCCAGAATGTCATTTTTTAGGTTTGTGCTTAGCTTTTATTCTTTATTTTTTTGGTATTTGTTATTTCTAGTGTTGCTTGTTCAGAGATTCGCCGTATCAGAGCTATGGGAAGTGAACATCGCCATTGTTAAATGATTTCAAACCGAAAATATTTCATGCCGGGTATACTGTACTTATCTGAACACCGTAATATATTTGGTACGTTCGGCTTGAGGTTTAAGACGAGACAGCCACAGGGACTGAGATTATAAGTGTCCCGGGGCGCCATGTATTCCAATTCAAGCGCGGATCATTCAAACAACTAAAAGAGTCCCCTGACTGAATACCAGAGAAGAACTCCACGATATTGTATGTCACGAGCGTAATTGTATGATCTGGATCATTTCGTGATGTCCTGTGCCCTTGCCAACTGCAGTAGAATTGCTCATCCGAGGTTAACGATAAGGTGCGTCAGGAACGTTATTCAAGAGTTCCTGACAGCCTTATCTTAAGCTTCTGGTGGGCCAAAGGACGATGTGTGGAACAAACAGTTTCTCACTTATGGCCTTTCAATGTGGGCGATGCGAAACTATGGCCCAGAAGTGGGTTTCTTCTTGTGTATCAGTGTGTACAAGTGATACAGGGACAGAAACTCCATTCTGTGTCATCTACTTTCAGTGTTGGGAAGCAAAATATTAGTTTGTTCGATTTTTCAGTTTTGCCTTCTTGGAGTGATCTTTCTTGTAATATTATGTAGGCCTACAAGCTAATTCCGTGGGATCGTTACATTTCCCACTGCTGGATTAGGTGTTGTATGTTACTGGCTGTCTGAATGTGTAGGCTACAATTATGAAGATGCTCTTGTAGACAAGGCATTTGACTTTTTCCTCCAACGTCACATATTCAATGTTCAATCAACATCCTGTAATATAACTTTCATTTATCAATGTAAATAATGTTGGTATTGTTGATCATCAAGTTCATCTAGCCCTTGGTTTTTGGTTCCGTGTTCGTTTTGTTTTTTACTATATGTTATTGCTTTTGTATTTGCTTTTTGCCTTTGTTTTTGAATTTTGCTTTGTGTTTCATTGTTTTGTCTTCTGCTTTTGCCTTTGTTTTTGAATTTTGCTTTGTGTTTTATTGTTTTGTGTTTGTTTTCTGCTTTTGGTTTTGTTTTGACTTAAAACCTTTGCTATGCGTTGAGAGAACCTTTAAACTTGCTATGATAGACAATGCTGCCAAACCGTCAATTTTGCATTTACGTCACTTTGGAAATAAGCTCTCCAATTTTCGAGGCATGTAACCTAACCTAAGCGAAATTTTAGCAGAGACAGATGTGTTAGAAATTCCCAGATTCCACAAATACATCAGTACTTGGGTCGCTAGTGGCACGATGGCAAATTGGAGGGTCACATCCGGTACGACACCCTACATGAAGGTCTCCCACCCCAGACCTCGGGGTGAACTTTTTCTTGGACATGTGAACGATAGCTGTCACTGGGTGGTACACGTCGCTGTTCAAGGCTGGGCAGTACGTTTCAATCTACAGTCCTCTGTGTAGTTAAGCTGATATCCTGTGTTAATTTGGTACTGCCACGGAGGGCAAGATCTTACTGGTGAGTGGATTGCATATGATAAGTCTGGTCTGTTCTACATGTCCTTTACAGGGTCGATGCGAAAGAGCAGTACATTTGTATAAGTGTTCCAAATCCCCGCGAATTTCTCTTTCTATATCTGCAGTTTTGATTTAACGGCGATTTAACACTGTCACGGAAAACTACCCTTCTCTCCTCAGCTGTTATGGAGAAATGTAATAAACAAATATCAATAAATATGTTTCGCATGTTGGTAGCGGGCAACACGGGCAGGGAGAGCAAGTACAGTTGGTACTGTCCGATACTCAAGCGTACCACACATGCACTCTATGCTCCATTCCCTGAGAGTTGCAGTTCAGGCCAAACCATGGAAATACAGTATTCTAATTGTAATGTAACTGTTAGTTCAGTGGTCAGACTTATGGAGTACTATACCGGGGGTCGACGGTTTGAGTCCAGCATATTTTGAACTTCCTGCACTTCTCAATACCTGTGGACCTTTTTAACCACTCGATGCGAGGGGATGGAGTTATTATTCTCATACAATGTCAATTCAAGGATATTTATTGACGACAATCTGCTCTGTATCATGCTGTCCCATAACAAAACTGTTATCCAGAGTTGAGAAATATTCCATCATTGGAAGATGGAATTTAGATGGAACTTGAGATGCTCTTAGACAGGCTGTTCTAGCCGAGCAGCTCGCTCGTGAGCAGTGGAGTACTCGCCGCCTTCCGTGAGTAAACCTGCAACATGCAATACAGCTCTGCTGTAGGGGGGCTGCCGTCACTGCGCGGTGGATACATCATTACTGACTGGAAGCACATTGTCTTGTGTTATGACCTTCGCCCAGTGACGTATTGGCTATCACCCCCAGTCCCTCTCCAACCGTGCTCCGAGCATCACTGCTGAGTACTCGAGTGTACTCATTCTCAAACTCATGGATTTGGAACAGCCTGCTCTTAGACATACAGTGGGTCTAACTTATTAGCGTTTACTCTTTGAAAGTCAACATCCTAGTTCACATGTATGTTACTATCTTGCCAGTTTCGAGTTGTCTGAAAGCATTCTAATTTAAATCTTATCAAATTACAGGTCATCAGGCTCCCTGGATACCACGCCGTAACGTTAAAGCTAGGTCAGCTACTGGGGCTGCATAGAAGTGCCCCCAGAATGTCATAGTTTACGTTAGTGCTTTGTTTTTATTTTATTCTTTTTTGGTACTTGTTATTCGTGGTTTTCCTTGTTCTGTGATTCGACGTATCAAAGTTATGGGAAATGAACATCGCCATTATTAAGTGATATCAAACGGAACAGAACACCCTAATATATTTGGTACTTTCAACTTGAGGTTTTAGACATGGTACCACAGGGACTGTGATTATAAGTGTCCCGGGGCGCAATGTCTTCCACCTCGAGCGCGGATCATTTAATCAACTAAAAGAGTCACCTGACTGAATAACAGAGATTTTAAGAGGATCCCTACGATATTGTATGCCACAGGGGTAATTGTATGATCTGGATCATTTCCTGATGTCCCGTGTCCTTGCCAGCTGCAGTAGAATTGCTCATCCGAGGTTAAAGATAAGGCTGCGTCGGGAACGTTATTCAAGAGTTCCTGTCAGCCTTATCTTAAGGCTGTGCGGTCAAAAATTGAAATTTTTATTTTTATTTTTACTCTTAATCTCTAATGTAGGTCTTTGTGAGATATTATATGCGTTTTCAAGAAAATAACGACGGCTCGTTTGCTGAGGACATGGCTTCAAAGTGGCTATTTTGAGCGTTAAAGGTACAATCTCCACGACGAAACTAATAATCGGAAGACACCGAAATTTATGTACAACAACCCCTGTAGTAGTACCTCAATAGGAACAATTCTTATTACGAAATTCAAATTTTGTATTAACCTCTTCCGATTTGAATACCATTTTTAGTGAGAAAAAATTGTTATATTAACTTCAAAGTTTTATTAATTTGATGTGGCTCTTATTCTGAGCAGTAGAAAAGTTCGATAAAGAAAATTGGTTCAGCGATATACCCGTGGTGATTGTACCTTTCAGACTCTACAAAACGCAGGTTGAATCAGTCACACACACATACACACACGCGTGCACACACACAGCGGTAAGACAAGGTCTTGGGCAAGAGCGCGCTCGGGCACCTGCCTTACACTCTCCTTCAACACCTTTGCTATCGCAGCTTCCGCCTCCCTCCCGTCCTGACTCATCATGCCAGTCCACACGACCACAGACTAGAGCAGAGTTTACCAACCTTTTGAAGTTCACGGCACCTTTGGGAATAGCATTAAACACTAGGGGCATCCTTCCTTGAATAAAAAAAAAAAATGTTTCATATGTAAATTTATTGAAATATTTTATAATAAGTAACGTACACCATAACATAATACAGTCAACTTTACTACAGTCAGTGAGTAAAAATACATCAAAATTTTGTTCGATAAATCGTTAATGAGAAACTTGTGATTCATGTTTAGAGCACAGATACGTGATATCGGGCCTTGCAGTTGACAATGAAACACGTAAATCATCCTCAAGGTTATTCAGTCTATTTCTTGCTTTGGATTTTATTGTCACCAGAGCAGAGAAGACTTGCTCGCATAGATAGGATTTTGGAAGGGGCGAAAGTGTGTTAATTGCTTTCTTCATTAGGTTAGGATACTACTCTCTCCGCTGAAGCCCAAAAGTAGCCACCGACGCCTCACTCTTGGTGGACTTACCTTTGAGTGTGGAATCGGCACAAAGATCAATAAATTCATCTCGTTCGCAACCAGTGAAATCTATTTCCTCGCACTATCTATGAAATCAAATGGTGAGACAACCCAGTTGACATTCATAGTGGAAATAGATGGAAAGTATGTATCTATTGCTTCTTGCAATCTTGATAAGTGATCACAAATGCGGTCTTTCAGCTTACCCAGATCGTTATCTACTGCCAGATGAAGAAAGTTTAAAAGATCTCCTTTCTGAACTGCAGACGTCCAAGAACTAAGTTTTCTTTTAAAATCTTTCATTTTATTTGTTGAGGAAATTATTGTTTCCTGTCTACCCTGCATTGAAACATTCAGTTAATTCAGTTTATGAAAAATATCTGCCAGATACGACAGTTCCAAGCACCAAGAATCAGTTAGTAACAGCTCATAAAATGTATCTTGATTTTCATCCTTAAAAAGAGTTTTCACCTGTTCTCTAAGTTCAAGAAACTGCTTCAATACACGACCCCGCGACAACTACCTTACTCTGTATGAAGTAACAAAGAGGCATGAGGTGCATCCGTTGCGAGACATAACTGTTTAAAAATCCTGCACATTAAAGGTCGAGACTTGATGTAGTTCACCATTTTCACAACTTCGATAAACACTGCAGCAAAATCTTGAGCTCTTGCAGTAAAAACCTTCAAATTTCCCAGACATAGATTGTTCACCATCTGTACATATACCACAACAGTCTTTCCATGCCGGCCGAAGTCGTCGGATTTTTTAAGAGAGTTAAAATCCCTCAGTATGCCTTCCTTCGGAGGGGAAGTAAATCCGGCGGTCCCATGTCATAGATTTATGGCATGTTAAAGAACCTTCCACTAATTACACCTGTGTGAAGCTAAATTATATATAGGTTAAACATTTGACTAACGTTCTTAGGTTCCTACGTTCGTCGTCAAGAGCCGACTGCGGTGGCGTCTGGTAGCTACGTTCTGAACTAGTAGTCATTGACGGTGGCGTTTGGCAGCAAAAGTCGGAACTATTTGAAAAATTCAAAAGACTGCAGTCCTTACTTGAATTAAAAACAGATAACACGCACTAATACAGTCATCACAATTAACACCGGTTATCAGACAGATTCTACACACACCAAAGTACACGGGGCTACATGGCCGCGTTGTCGCAGCCCCTAAACTTAAGAACCAACCAACCAGTCTTTCCATGAAAGATCTTGGACATTGAGAAAGGAATTAATAGAAACAAAAATATCATGGCCTGAGGTTGTAGTCTCCAGCGGTCTACAGAACAGAAACGGCTCATTAATATCTTTATCATCAATATATCTGGTAAAACCAAGGAGTTGCAGTTTGTCACCACTATCGATACTCTCATCTACTTGCAAAGCAAATGCTCTATCAGTTTTTATTTTCCCCACGACTTGTTCGTTGATATTGCAAACATTTCAGATATCCTGCGACTGATTGTGTTGTTGGAAAGAGGAAATTTCGAAATTTGATTAGCTGCTCCTTCACCAAGTATTGTTGAAACTATAATTTTCCATGCAGGACCTATGATTTCCTCTGCAAGAGTATGAGGTGTGTGTGTGATTTTTTTCCTATCAGTTCTGCTACTTTAAACGAGGCTTCAAGAGCAGTATCACTTATGGTCATTCTCTTTACCATTCGCACAGCTGGTTTTTTTCTCCCCTTCTAGTACACGTGAAAAATACATCACACTCTTCCCTGACCCACTAGGATGCTTAATTGTGAGATGCCACTTCAGTTTGCTAGGTACCATGGCCTCGTGTTTCGCCACAAACTAAATACACAGGGATAGGGTTTTCCTCGTTCTTATTCAACGTAAATCCATACACAACGTAACTGTCCTGGTATGTTCTTTTCTTTCGTTTGTCTTCTTTATGTTGAATTCGACGGTTCGGGAGTAGGAGCCGACTGCTCACTTTCACTCTCCAGGCGTTTACGTTTAACAATGAACTTGTCCATAGCTAAACACTGCTACTGTAATCAACGCCAAGAAAACATGTTAAAGTGGCGTAGGAACGGGTACACTTTTATATATTTATATATATGTAAGTGACTGATGTGAAACAGCTTTTGTCAAAGCATTTCGGCCCTGAGTGGCACAACAGAGAGGATCTAGGCTTCTACCGAGACTTGCTACTATGTGGCGAAGACATAGCTCGACAAAATGTATCTTAAGTAGAAGAAGAAGAAGAAGAAGAAGACCCCATGGAATGACGTTGCTGTGCAGTCCAATGGACTCTATTTCGCCTAGTTTGAAAAGCTGTGAGCATATTGTGAATGGAAATTTAAGGTTGAAAGGTTACTTTTATTGTATACTGGGTAGTTTCTTAGAGAACTTTAAAATATAGCAATAATTTCACTTTCACATAGAAACCATAATTACTGACTTATTGAAACTAATCCAAAACTACTTAAGTCCTAGATCCTGTATCAAAACTGCTTAAGTGCAATATATTTTCTATTATTACGTAAAAACTGCTTTTACTGTATTTTTAAAACATACATAAAATGAAAACTAATCGTATTTTGTAACTATTATACAAACTGTTTCTATTTAAACGCGCACGGATAACTCAAGACAGTTTTTTGCCCTTTCTCACAAATTTCATGAAATTGACTTAGGTAGTTCTGGAATTGGACGACTCACATACATATCTTTATAACCTCTGTTATTTATTTTATTTGTTATTTAATTTCCAATGAATTTGTTATTATTAAGTCCTTTTTTTTGTTAAATTTTATTGTTTGTTTTCTTACTGTCAATACTTTATATTGTTATACAGTCAGTATAAAATGGTGTACTTCGTACCTGTATCAGATTATTACTAAAAAAAGATGTTTCAATATAGAACAATATGATATGTAAATGATTTTTCAAAATCTGAAATAATAAAATTTGTTTTCATGAGAATATTTGCTCATAATAAAATATGTGTGTGTTTCGTTTACAGAATGTTAAAAATTATTTATGAGTTACTTTATAAAATTCTGTAAGTTATATTCGCAGAATAAATCATGTTTAAGATCAATAGAACTTTATAGGCCAGGCGACAGGTCGAAAAACAAAAGCCTCAATAAGGAAATAATTAGTGGAAAGCTGGAAATTGCTTTAATTGCTTTATTTTGACCCAGATATTACTCTCCCAAGTTTTTCCCCTCAAGCGAAGTCGGCGTTGGCCCTTCTGGCCCTAAGAAGGTACCATTTTTCCTTTTCTTTTTCTTTTTTGCTAATATCTCCCAAACCATCAACTTTATCAACAAAATGCCTAGTATAAAAATAATCTAGAGTACATTTTCTACAAAAATGCTCTGTACCTTTTGTCTCTAATGTGAACTGTTACGATGCTACGACCATTCAAATTGGAGCCCTTTTAGATTCTTGCGGAAAAGCTATGGAGATGATATGCCATATCAAAGTTTCTACATATTATAAAATATTTGTCAGCATTCCAGGTGCACAAGCTGTTAACTTGTTACAAGTATAACAGATTTTCAATGTAAACAGCTGTGGCCTCAATTTCTCCGTCATCGCTTACATCGTCTGTATCGGTACATTTCGCCGACGTCACAGGGCGCTCAAGATTAACATCGATGTCTCCGTCACAATCATCCATATCATCTTCCTCGGCAGCATTTGTACATGACCGTCCCATACAATTCATGCAGATTCTGGAGCATCGGAGGCCCGTTTTCCTGCAACCACAAGCTGCGTTACATCCTTCCGAACATTTGCTGGACACTGTGTTTAGAAGCGTTTGTGGCACCGGATCCCTCGTAGGTATGGGAGCCAAACCACAATGAGAATTTTTCCAGCCCCAATCCAGTGGATTTGTATAATTTCCATACCATGTTTGGATTTGATGATATGTTCTTAAAGAGTGCTCACGTGCCGCTGATTCGGTGGGAGGTAAGCTTGCGAGATTAAATCGATGTTTGCTTAGAGATTTTTCAAACAGTTGAACCGCAGCTCATTCAGGGTATTTCCCGTGGTTTTGTTGTCATAAAGCCCAGCCAAAACCAACTGGCCCGCTTTGTCAATTTCATCGGGGTTTGCGTTCACGTCTCGGAAAACCCTAACAGCTGTCTGCAGTTCCTCATTACTCTTCAGCAGTGTTACGAATTTCATTTTGCACTGCCTGTGAAATGAAGACGTTATATCGCACCCACTAAACGCATGCAAAAAGAGGAAGTTTTCTTGCACACATGTTGGGAGATTGAAACTTGTTGTGCACAATAGTTGTTGTTTGGTTGAACCTTGGCCGGGTTTCATAAAATACATTTTCGTGGAGGGTGGCACACAAGCCGCCAAGATGACCAGGATATCTATATCTTCAGCCACTATAATGACTGAATTGTCGGGCCGAGATAACTCGAGTGGGGTGGTAACGATGAGCACATCGGTATCTTCTGGAGCTTGTCTGGTTTCGATTCCTTCGCTTTCGAATTTGACGCGCAACAAGTCGATCAATCTTCGTTTGTTTGTGACATTAGACAAAAAGTTTGCTTGTGGCATAGGTGCCGTCATGGACTCATAAAAAAAAAAACATTAGCAGCTTCATGCTTGTGCGATCGTCGAAGACGTTCAACGGACTTGGTACTGCGAGCTCCTGGGTCATCAGGATGAAAAATCCACAGCCTGCTTCCAGTCTCCGACCGGGTCAGGAATGGAATGAATGAAGCCCCCATCTAGCGGCGAGGATATGAACTGTGCCGGCTGCCGAGGCCTGACGCACTCCTCTGGGGCAATGATTAAATGAATGACAGATGAAATGAAATGATAGTGGAGAGTGTTGCTGGAATTAAATTTTTGACAGGGAAAAGCGGAGTACCCGGAGAAAAACCTGCCTGCCTCCGTTTTGTCCAGCACAGATCTCACATGGAGTGACCGGGATTTGAACCACGGACCCAGTGGTGAGAGGCCGGCGTGCTGCCGCCTAAGCTACGGAGGCTTCGGGTCGTCAGGATACCCATCGAAAATAATGACACTGTTTTTAAAGTATCTTTTAACGTAACTCGCATATTTGAAACTAATGTCGACAAAAGTATCGGTTTGGTGCCAAATTACACGGTGCAGAAGATATCCTCCGTCGAGAACATGATGTAGCTCCTCAAATATGGGCTCATCGGTAACAGGATCGAATAATTTATAGAACACAGACTTTTGCGTCTACGCATTTCCCGCTTTATCAAAGATCGCAACCGGATACGGAGCTAGTTCAAACAGGAAATATTGTTTCAATTCTGCATCGGATTTCTTTGCAAGGCAAATGCATTGGAAAAGCACAAGAGGATCAACAGGAATATCCGTGTTGCGGATTTTTAGCCTATTTTCAATTTTGAAAAAATAGGCTTATGAAATCACATTTTGTCCGTGTGTGTGTGTGAGGTGTGTGTGTGTGTGTGTGTCCCTAATAAAATCTAAACGGCTGGAGCGATTTCAATGAAACTCGGTAAGTTCATGGCGCTATTCCCGGCGACTTCGACCGTGCCCTTCAAATTTTGTTACGTCTCACCAATCCAACATGGCGGCTGTGCGAAATATTTCACTAGCATTCGATATCTCCGAAACTATTACCGATATCGCCCTGAAATTGTGTACAGTGATAAAGGGCACTACTAGAAGTTCACCTATGAGACTTTCAAAATCCTGGTGACTACAAAACCAACATGGCGGCCAAGCGAAGTTGAGACTTTTAAATAGACTTTTCTCGCGATTTAACTACCCAAACGTAATGAAACTGGGTACAGCAATTGTTTATACACATTGTAAAGCACTGGAGTCTAATTTAGTTCAATTGTTTACATAACCTCAAAATGGCGGCTGTGCGATATATTTCACTGACATTCTATATCTCCGAAACTATTACAGATATCACCCTGCAATCTTGTACGGTGATAAAGGATACTGATACAAGTTTACCTATGTATAATTCATAAACCTGTAAAGTACAAAACGAACATGGCGAACAAGCGAATTTGAAATATTTTAATAGACTTTTCTCGTGATTTAACTCTCTGAGCGCAGTGAAATGTGGTACAGTAAATGATTTTGCAGACTGTAATGCACTGCCATCTAATTTAATTCAATTGTTTACATAACCTCAAGATGGCGGCTGTGCGAAATTTTAAAATTATGCTTTTATTTCTTGTGTCGTTATCATGCGATTGAAGTGAAAGTTTGAATAATGAACCTAGGCAATAATTGTCCTTGAATGGTACATAACTCTATGGCCTATACATATAACAATCCTAAACGGCGAGCTTCCGAAATATTTAGACGGTTCTCAATATCTATGAATCTTTTACAGCAAACAAACAGATTTTTTTTATGTTCATAGAGACTATGAACATATGTTTACCTATAGGACTTTGAGTAACCTGGTGAGCACAAATCCAACATGGCGGCGACGCGAAGTATAAATATTTAAATGGACGTTTCTCGCGAATTAACTATCCGAGTGCCGTGAAACGTTTCACGTTAAATGCTTATTCAAATGTAGATCCACTGTCATCTAATTTATTTCAATTGTTTGCATAATCACAAGATGGCTGCTGTGCGTAATTTTAAAATCTCGTTTTTACTTCTTGTGTTCTAATCATGCGATTGAAGTTTGAATACCACACGACCACAATAATCTTAATGTAATAGTACAAAAATAAAAATCCAACCTGGCGACCATCTGAAATATTTAGACGGTTCTCAATATCTACGAATCTGTTACAGCAATTAAACTGAAATTTTGTATGTTGATAGAGGCAATTAACATGAGCAGGATATATGAAAATAGGCTGTATAGTTCTTCACGGAACTACTTGTTATTTTCGAATTTACCGCGCGGAGAGGCATCACGCCATTTTTTCTAAGGAACTTCACATCGTGAAAATTGTTGCCGGTTATGCCTTTTTGTGCTGCTATTCCAATTTCATAGGCCATATGACAAGTGATTTGTCCATCCCCGACAACTCCTGTGCTTAACGAAACAACGTGTTGTCCACGAGGAAAGGGCTCTTGAGTTGATAACCATCCAACAAATTTTTTCAAGTCCGCATCATCCCGCGAGATCCGCGCACACCGTGCATCCACATGCTGTTCTGTAGTCGAAAACTCAATATTGCAAAATGATACTAATGGTAGGTATTTTGCCACAGCTGTTTACATTGAAAACCTGTTATACTTGTAACAAGTTAACAGCTTGTGCATCTGGAATGCTGACAAATATTAAAACATGTAGAAACGTTGATATGGCATATCATTTCCATAGCTTTTCCGCATGAATCAAAAAGGGCTCCACTTTGAATGGTCGTAGCATCGTAACGGTTCACATTAGAGACAAAAGGTAGGGAAAATTTTTGTAGGAAATTTACTCTAGATTATTTTTTATAATAGGTATTTTGTTGATAAAGTTGAAGATTTGGGAGATATTTGCAAAGAAATTGAAAAATGGTACCTTCTTAGGGCCAGAAGGGCCAACACCGACTTCGCTCGAGGAAGAAACTTGGGAGAGTAATATCTGGGTCCAAATAAAGCGATTATAGCAATTTCCAGCTTTCCACTAATTATTTCCTTATTGAACTACCTGTCGTCTGGCCAATTATGCGAGTTGTAATCTTCAATATATATCAAAATAATGTACATATTACAATTTGCCTTACGTCGCACCGACACAGATACTGTAGGTCTTATGGCGACGATGGGATAGGAAAGACTAGCAGTGGGAAGGAAGCGGCTTTGGCCTTTATTAACATTGTGGTGTTTGAAGCCATATTTTCAGTGTTGCCTTAGTAAACAAGAGTTTAGTGCTTTTCAGTCGGTCAACACGAATGTACCCATTAATCTCGTGTAATTTATTTCAGGATTAGGGCATAACCCATCTCTTTTGGGTACATTCGTGTTGACCGACTGAAAAGCACTAAACTCTTGGCCTTTATTAAGGTACAGCGCCCATTTGCCTGGTGTGAAAATGAGAAACCAGGGACAACCATCACCCGGGCTACCGACAGGGGGGTTCGAACCCACTATTTCCGGAATGAAAGCTCACAGCTGCACAACCCTAACCACAACCTCACTCCGTGAATCATATCATACTATATCAAAATATAATCATAATAGGCCTATATCATAATATATTCTTTTTTATTGGGCTGGACGGAGGGAGAATACCTACACACAACGCACAAACCCTCCCATTAATATTACTCTTCATAAATTCGTCATCACACTGTACGTTTACAGTGGTCGTAGTTTTCGATAATCACGAATGAGAGCTTCAAAATGAGAACAAGTTTCCTGCTGTACGTTTATCCTGGGCTGAGAAAACGTTACGTCAGAAAAAGTATAAGAACTTTTTATCGGGTAGTTGAAAAAAATTGAAACTTGAGATTTGCACTACCAATACTTGTGCCTATCACATATAAAAATTGCATTACCCTCAGCAAGCTTGCCACGGTGGGTGAGTGGTTATAGTGTCGGACTACCAACCCCAAGATTGCAGGTTCGCCCCTGGCCATGGTAAGTGATTTTTGAAGGCGACAAAAATCACGATACTCATGTCATACGATGTTGGCATGTTAAAGAACCCATTTGAATTCAGTAGGCCGTGGTCAATGGCAAAATTAATCTCGGGATTTTCCGCCAACACAAAGTTCCTCCATTCTCTACTTGAAAGCGCTGTAGTGTCAAGGAGATTAGATATCTAACCTCCTTGACTTTCATAGCGTTCAAAGGAACGACGAAATTCGACATGCAAGCTACCCTCTGGGTGTCAATTAACAAAGCTTGCACCAGGCACCCGAGGCCATACGATATTATTATTATTATTATTACCCTCAGCCAAGTAGTTTTCCATGTATATAGTTTTAAGTGAGCGGTTCCTAGAAAAGACATCAAAAACACGGACAATTTTTCATACAACCACAAATAAATAAATAATTAATAAACTTGAAAATAATTGGCTTATATAGTCTAACGCAGAATTAAACAAGGAAAATATTGGTATA
Source organism: Meconema thalassinum (assembly GCA_946902985.2). NCBI lineage: Eukaryota > Metazoa > Arthropoda > Insecta > Orthoptera > Tettigoniidae > Meconema > Meconema thalassinum. Next base: position 644,247,989 of record OX336391.1, on the reverse strand, counting down.
ACTCGTTTTTCAATAGGTCTGTTGGTTTGGTTGTAATTAAGGCCTAAACTCGAGTATCCATAATAAAAATCCAATAGTAGTCCACAAATTGGCAATACGGCTTGGAAAGCAAGTCTGGTTTGTTTTTCAGATGCAAAACAACGCTATCAGTGAGAGAGAGAGAGAAGACATTGAGTGACGAGGAGAAGCGGTGGGAGTAGGGGCGGAAGGAGGTGATAATTGAAGGGTGACACGTCACTAACACAAATGCAGCGGCTGCTATCGGTAATACAGTAGTGCTGCCATCTCTTGCCATGCGATTGACGGCGGTGGCGATCGCACAGCCTTAAGCTTCTGGTGGGCCAAAGGCCGATATGTGGAACTCCATTCTATGTTATCTACTTTCAGAGGTGGGAAGCAAAATA